>CM045997.1:76863988-78170693 GCA_025175895.1 Wurfbainia villosa | reverse complement strand
GGATAATTAAGCCCCTAATCCAAAACTAGCAAAAGTTGCACCCACCTCTCCTTGGAGTTATTAGGCGCCAACCCTAGCTTGCCGCCCGGCTCCTTGTGCCACCGTCCGGCTCCTTGCCGGCGTCAAGCTTCACCGGTGATCCTCCGGTGACCCTCGGTGATCTCCTTTAGGTTTGGCATAATTTTGAGCTTTATCTTCCCTTGGTTGGCGGCGCCTATCTCCTCCACCAAAGCTGTCCAGTTTTCTGGACAGCTTGTTCTCCTCGTCGGAGCATCGTTTGGGCGATGGTTAGAGCTCGGCAGTGGCTAACTTACGGATTCGATCTCGGTAATCCTCTGAGTGGAGGAAGAAGGATTCTTCAATCGGTTGATGAATACCTCTCCGGAGAAGCAAGTCTTGAGGACTTGTTTTAGGATCCGAATTTGGATTCGGATCGTGATCATCTCTCGATCACGTCATCTTCAACACGAGGCTAGTAACCCATACGAAGATGAAGCTCGTGGCTTAGCGAAGTCATCCTAAGGATACTCGGTGTGTATACGGATAGAGACGATTCTAGCGAGGATCGTTCCGGTTGATGCCCTTCCCGCTACACGTGATACGAAAGGTATACGTAGTTAAATTTTCTTTATTGCAAAATTTAAATTTACGGTTATGTCTACACATGTTGTACTATGCATGCGTGTGTTGTGTGTGTTGTAATAAATGTAGATTTATTATTTTTATTTCTTCCGCTGTGCTTATGTTTACGAACATGATCGAACACACACACGCCGCGATGTCGGAAACCCAACACCTCCTGCTGCTCCCTTTAGTTTATCCATCCCTTACCCTTATCTTCAGTACAAGGGAAAAATAAACTATAAGCACATAGGCTTAGTAATATCCTGTCCTACTCACAAAAACCATACATCGACATTAAGAATGGCATGTAACATTCATAACATATAAGCAACATAACATGTAACATATATGACGTAAGCAAACATAACATGTAGCATAAGTAACATGAGCAAACATAACATGTAACATATATAACATAGCAACATATCATGTACATAATCAAACATAACATACAACATATGTAACATAGCAACATATCATGCACATATATGACATAATCAAACATAACATACAACATGTGTAACATAGCAACATATATATGACATGCAACATATATAACATAGCAACATATCATGTACATATATGACATAATCAAACATAACATACAACATATGTAACATAGCAACATATATATGACATATCAAACATAACATGCAACTTATATAACATAGCAACATAGCATGTAAACATAACAATCATAACATGTGAACAAAACAATCATATCATGTAAACATATGCAGGATGCTCTTTGAAAATATATATTATAGGTACATAAACATAAATCTCAACATATTTGAGCCTGACATTGTACCACATCATCATCATCATAGCGCGCATCCCTAAATAGACCTGAGATAGCAAGTCTCGAACCTACTAGGTTACTAGGCCCGATCTTAGTCCGTCGACCTAGGGGCCATCATCATAGCGTAGAAGGCCATCCTATGCCCGATCTTAGTCCATCGACCTAGGGCATCTTGGAGCCCATCCCGTACTAGGCCCGATCTTAGTCCGTCGACCTAGGGGCAATCATACATAGAAGCCCATCCTAGGCCCAATCTTAGTCCGTCGGCCTAGGGCATCTTAGGAGCCCATCCCTTTGGACCTTGTTAGGGTCCTGGTACAAGTCATGCAGAAGGTAAAATACTTATATGCTTTTTTTATCATAACATATCTTATTTCATTTCGCAAACATATCATACTTCATTTCATAACATATCATATTTCACTTCATGACATATCATATTTTATTTCATAAACATATCATTTTTCATTTCATAATCATATCATATTCATTTCCTAACATATCTTAATATCACACACATATAGGGCATGACATAAGGTATAAACATCAAGAGGAAGTAAACACTAACCTAGGGCATGTTATCTTCATCTAGCATCATTTAATATTACAAGTTAACATGAATTCATCTAAGCATAAAACACATGTTAACCTAACCTAGAGCATGTTATCTTCATCTAGCATCATTTAATATCACAAGTCAACATGAATTCACCTAAACATAAAACACATGTTAACCTAACCTAGAGCATGTTATCTTCATCTAGCATCTTAACATCATCATATACATACAAAATATGGTATAGAATTTCATTGAAACCTCAAAAACAATGTTTGGCTGAATGGTTCATGGGGGCTTTTAGGGTTAAACTTTTAACCTAATCCATTTTACATCCTAACATCATCATATGCATATAAAATAGGGTATAGAACTTCATTGAAACATCAAAATCAAAGGTTGGCCGAATGGTTCATGGAGGCTTTTGGGGTTGAACTTTTAACCTAATCCATTTAACATCCTAACATCATCATATGCATACAAAATAGGGTATAGAACTTCATTGAAACATCAAAATCAAAGGTTGGCCGAATGGTTCATGGAGGCTTTTGGGGTTGAACTTTTAACCTAATCCACTTAACATCCTAACATCATCATATGCATATAAAATAGGGTATAGAACTTCATTGAAACATCAAAATCAAAGGTTGGCCGAATGGTTCATGGGGGGTTTGATACAAAACTTCAATCGGAAAGCTACTTGTACGCAGGTGAGGGGATACTTACATCCTTCGCTTTTCTTTTTGGTTGGAAGATGACCTAAGGGAAGCAACCTAGCCTTGCTTCTTGCTTGGATGAGTTTCGACCAAAGAATGGACAGGGGAGCTCTAGGGTTCGGTGAGGAAGAAGAAGAGGAGGAGAAAACAATTTTTGATAACTCATGCCCCCTCATTCCCCCTATTTATTCACTTGAAGAGTCCCTTCATCTCCCTTACCCCTAACTATAATTTACCATCTTCCTCTAATAATAAAATCTTATTGGGCTTCTGGTTAGTGGATGCATCTATAGGGTTTGGCTATCTCTAGAGGTTTGAGGTTCAATTCCTAGGCCTTGCTTCCTTTTTGGCTTATTTTCTTTTATTTGTGACAGAGCCCCCATAAAGCTCATTATCATCAAGCAAAAAATTCTTGTAAAATTGCTAGAAATTTTACAGGCGTTACACGAGATGCTAGGAAATGAGTTAAGTTCATGTGTTTATTTAGTACATCATATTGAACTTAGAACTCATTAGAAGACAATGATGGATCTTGGGGAAAGCTAATGTGCAAGGCATGTGCATTGAGACCATAGATCATGGTCCAATATAAGATTTTAAAAACATTTCAAAATTATTTTGAAAAACCTTGGTGAAGTATATCGTTTGATAGAAATCACCATTGATGGTTGATACAAAGTAGGCTCAAAGCATTGAAGTTATCTTTGTTTTTTGAACTTTGTATCAATCTCACTATTTAATAGGTATTTTATTTTTTAAATAATTTTCACCCATAATTATTGACATAAGTATTATACGTATGAAGTTTCATTATTTTTTAAATTACATATATTTACTTATGATTTTCCAAAGCTCAATTCTGATTTTTGGATTTCTGCATCTGCAGACACCAATCGACTGCCGCCTTGGGCAGTCGACTTGCATTGAGGGTAGTCGACTGGTTGTTGATCGAGTCGATTCCAAGGCTAATTTCATGTAAACAAGGTTGTTTAGCTCATGTTTTAGCCATTTTAGGCTACCCTAACTGCTCCTAACCCTAGGATATGCTTTGGAAAGCATTGGAACCCTGAAAATCTATTAGATATGGATTAGGAGAGTTTTTTATGTAAGAATCAAATTTTAAGGTGTGTGAACGTTCAAGTTTGAACTTTTGCCCTTAATTTTGATGGTTTAGTGTTGCTATAGGCTTAGGGACTCTCCAAGGACATTGTTGGTACAATAGTTAACGGGGAGCAAGCCTTTAGGGAAAGGTTATCCATCATGGGATGATGGATGTGTTTTTCCTCAAAGAGGGAGAATTAGAGAATGAGGATTGCCTCTCATTTAGTGGTATGAGACTTATCACTATGAAGAGTGAAGGCATCCTAAATCTGTTTAGACCACGGAGAAGATTGTAAGATCTCATTGGGATATGAGACATTGATGCCCTTAGGGAGATCCTTTTTGATCTATGTCAAAATGGGGAGAATTGAGAGATTTAGAGAATTATCGGGTTAAGTTAGGTGGCTTAACTCAAAGGTTTTGTCAAACATCAAAAAGGGAGAGATTGTTGGTGCAATCTGTCCTGGTCACGATTGACCAGACTCGAGTTTAACTCGAGAAGTATTTTGATGTTTGACAAAATGTATGACAATGTGATTGTGATAGAAAGTCCAAGTCTTTTGTATTAGAGATTCCAGGATCATATACAGCGGAATAAATCGAATAAAACAATTTTATTCCATCCTAGACATATCCCCTGGGGGCTAGAAAAATATGCTTTGGCATAATCACATGAAAAACATATAAGGAGAAGGAGAAGTTATACCTTCGAGATACTTTTGAATCCGTCAAAATCACAAGCAAGACCAACGGGCCTTTCCTCTATCAGTATCCATGCCAGGATCACTCGAGACAACTCCTAGAGCAGCAAGCCTTTGTCTCCAATTAGTGCTATTATGAGCAGAGAAAAGAGAAGAGCAGAGAGGAAAAATGGCTACCAAGGGAAAACCTAAACAAAAACTTTGCCAAAGATTATCAAGGAATATATTTATATATCTCTTGATTAGGTCATCTTCTGAGGCTTAAAATGAACATATCTTACAATAATTATCCCATAATTAAGGTAAGAACAACCCACAAATTTTCCATAAGAGAAAATCTCCAAAATCAGCGAAGATGCGACACAACCATGTGGATTCACATGGCTTAGCTGTGTGGATTCACTAAAGGGAAGAGGTTGTTTCTTCGCTTTGCTTCGGTCACTTGTGCATAGCGATCCTATCTCATGTCGCTGGATTAAAATTTTATTAATTAATATTAATCCAGACAGAGATGGATAGCCCAAGCAACCGATTCATCATCGTCCTATTCGATTTGAGCGGTCGATTGAACAAACTTGTTGTTCAAGAACCTAACTCATTTCCTCAATTAATCATGGAATAGATGATGTATGGATCGCCGATTTTTGTATTTATGATCGGGATCCATGTCAATTAAAAACATACAAAATACAAAAGAACAAGAATCAAAATTAAACAAGATTATGTTGGATCGAGGAGATCGCTAGAGGGGGGGGGTGAATAGCGATAAAAACTTTTCTTTCATTTCGTTCGTTAAAACACGAGTAGACAATTAATTGCAGTGGAAAGATAAATGACAAATTAAGAGAAACAAATGGATTTTTACTTGGTTCGTAGCCTTCGACTACTACTCCAAGGCCCCAACGATCCTAGACTGTGTACGGAGGGTAATTCACTAAAACACTCCTCCTCGTTAGAGGTAGGAGTTTGACGATTACAAAACCTTCGAAAGCAAAAGATAGAGAGGTAAACCCACTCTTCTATTAAGGTAAAATTCAACTATAGAAAACCTCGATTAACAAAAATATTTGCAATATTAAAGAGATGATAAATTAAAATTATACCAACAACTAGAGAATAGAAATTAAGCTAGGGCTGTTGACAACACTTCGTCGTTATAGAGTCATTGGAGAGTCGCAGCGTTGCAGAGGCTTTTGAGCACTTAGAATGGATGAAAAACCCTAGGAGAGGCCCTCCTTTTATAGCCCTTGCACCCCTTTTCGAGAGGATCTTCAACCAATATAAATTGGGCACAAGACTCCTTGAAAAATGGTGATAGAGCTTGACTCATCGAGGTTGATCCTTGACCATCAGTCGACTGATGGCCATCATCAGTCCACTGATGGCAGCATCAGTCGAATGCTAACCGTAGTGTTGGGATGTATACTGAAAGCCTAGCTCTTTTGTATGAACATTTTTATTTTGAAATAAGAATCACATGATCATTGTTTGCACTTTATGTTTATTATATGTGTGCATATTGTCTAATATTTTACATTGTAGATAACATGGTGCTTGGTGTGGCACAGAAGATCATGTTATCATCCCTTGTAAAATATAAGTAGAGGCTCACAACCAAGATGGTTTTGGACAAACCATTGGCATGGTTGTAGTGTAGCTTGGTATTATTTTGTCTTGAACATAGAGTTACACTAGTACACTTAGGTGTATTGAGCAGGACCGACATAGAGGTGATTCAATTTATTGCTGACTACATAATTGAATCAGACCTCGGATATTATGTTGTACATGCTCTTAATCCCGATATAATAACGGGCACATGTACTTAGTATTTATTTCTTTGATTTACCAAAGGGTGAGATTTAGATGGATTAAATCAATATGCCCGGTAAGTTGGGAAATGATATTATTTACATGGTGTGTCATTGATTATAGGAGGAAACCGTGTCCTATATATAGGTTGATGATGTCCCCTTGAGGAGCGCATAAGGTTCATCATGTAAACCCTGCAGGTTGACTTAATCAACATGATGATAAGGTTGAGTGGTACTACTCGAGGAGTTAGATGTTAATTAATTGATGGTCAGTAAATTAATTAATTGACGGACATTCGATATCTTAAACACGGGGAGATGGATGTACAAATAATATATGGAGCCCATATTATCATATGGGGGTTGGTGAGGTAATTCACTGGTGATCCTCTAGTGGAATGGAACATCATTGATGGATCAAGTTTGTGTGGTTCTGATCCATCGGGTAGACAAGATCCAACTCCTCCTCATGGTCCCTATTGTAGCCTATTAACACCTCATGAAGCCTAGATCCAATGATGGAAAACAAAACTCTAGATCCGACGGTGGAGATTAAATCCCTAGATCCGACGGTTGGGATTAAATCCCTAGATATGACGGTTGGGATGAAACCCTAGATCCGACGGTTGGGATGAAACCCTAGATCCGACGGTTGGGATGAAACCCTAGATCCAACGGTTGAGATTAAATCCCTAGAACCAATGGAGGAGATTAAACCAAGGCCTAAACCTAACTCTATATATATGGGCTTAGGCTTGGCCAGCAAAAAGGATGAAAAAAAGGAAGAAAAACCTAATTGAGATAAGGTGGCTTGGGCGGCAAGAAAGAGGAGGAGGCTAGGGTTAGGGTTTGGTCCATGGTGTTGGGTGGCAACAAGGAGAAGGGAGCTTCTTCTTCTTGTTCCCAATGGTGGTCGGCACCCTTCTTCCTCCTTCCTCTTTGGTTTGGCCGGCGCCCAAGCTTCTCCCCTTGATCTATGGCTTGTGGTGGATGAGATGAGGGTTGCTTCCCATGGGCGGCAAGAAATAGGAGGAGGCTAGGGTTAGGGTTTGGTTGTTGGTGTTGGGCAGCAACAAGGAGAGGGAGATTCTTCTTCATTTTCCTTTGATGGCAGGCCCCTCTACCTTCTTCCCTCTACCTTGGCCAAAGCTCAATCTATTCTACTTCCCTTCATCCTTAGTCGGAAATTAAGGGGAGCCTAGTTTAGGGTTTGGGCGGCAACAAGGAAAAGGGGTGTTTTCTTTCTTCTTCTCCAAGTGTTGGCCGGCGCCCATGCCCTTGTTGTTTCTCCTTTGGTTGGTTTCCTTACTCCATTTTATGTTCCTTGGCCGGCGGCAACATCGAGTTTATTGACTTGGTGGCTGGTTCTAGAAAGGAAGATGAGTTTTGTTTTAGGATCTTCCTTTGTTCCTAGTGAACAAGGAAAGGAAGATCGGTGATCTAGAAGGCTTCAACTTTTGGTAGATCGTCGCCCACACGACGTCCAAAAGGAGGGAGGACATACAATAGAAGATCAAGAGGTATAACAAGAGGTATAATCTTGTTTATTTTGATTAATGTTCTTTTGTATTATGTTTATAATTGCTTTTCAATTATATGCATGTTTTATGTGGATGGTTACTTGCTTGTATTTTTTATGAGCATGTTTACTTTATGTATGTGTTGATTATACATGTCTACATTCATATGTATTTGTATAATCATGGACCCCGAAGATAAACACAAGAACCGGCGATCCGTCCGTCGTCTCTTCCGCGGCTAACCGACTAGAAGAGTTTTGTTGCTTGAACAACTAGTTTGTTCAAGCGATCGCTCAAGTCGTTAGCACGACGATGAATTGGTTGAGCTTAGGAAACTCATCCCATCCGGATTAGTTTTCATTTGTTGAAAATTTTAATCCGGGGACATGGGAGCCGACGAGCCTCCGAAACGATTCCTACAAATGGTATCAGAGCCATGGTTTCCAGTTTTGTGTGTTTAGGATTCGGTTAATTTTTATTCACTTTTTCATATATTATATGTGCCGGATAATAGTAGGATATGCATAGTTTAACTCTTTGGTTGAAGGCGTAAGATCCGACTATTATGGTCATATGTGTGTATGTGATTGTATATGTGTAAATATTTATTATTTGAATCCTCAGGGTTGACGAGGCTAGATTAGTATTTAATTTTTGTAATTAAATACGACATTGTTTAGCCGCTCATTTTAGTTTACTTTCGATCTAGATTATTTGTACACTCATTCGTGGAGTATAGGATCGATGGATGTAAATTAAAATGATATATCTCGGCTCGGATCTCTTTATGTGGCTTGCCTTGCGGAAAAGGTGGAAGCGAGACGAGGTGGCGAATATTGGAGAACAAAGCCATAATAGTTAGAAAAATTCTATTTTTTCCATATTTATTGCTGATTTGTTTTATATGCATGTTGTGTGTGCTTGAAAATTCCTCATTTTCAATTTACTAAGTGGGAGAGGGATATTTTAATTAATTCCCGCGGCCTCCATTACAATTTGACGTGTGATGCAACAAACTTGCATGTCGGCTCTGAGTGCCTTCCTCCCCATCGGATGAGTTTGTTTGCGGATCACTAGGTAAAATAATGGTTATAGAAAATTGTTTAGGAGCGTGTGTACTTCCACATCGGTAAGGCACATAATCCGAGATAATTCCCTTAGTATCGTGTAATGGTGCACACTTAGTTGCAAATAAAAAGTATTCTCCCCATCGGAGTCACTGCTTTTATTTGTAGGGCCAAAGAGGAACCAACTATTAATTTTATTTGTCAAAAAGTAAGGTTGACAAGATAATAAAATTAATGGGTAAAACCTCCTCTTACAAATGTAGAATTCATATACGTCCACACTATCGTGGCATGCGATATTCTCGGTGTTTTGAGGTGTTGGTTGATTTCAGAATTTTATTGTTTTGAGGAATTAATAATATTTGAAATCTAATATTTTGATCATTGTGATTCTTAGGATTTTCAAAAATGACTTTCAGTCCACTTACTATCATACTAAAGGAAATAAACTTACTATACCCAAATAATGTTGATTGGAAAAGAATCTAGATATTGTCTTAACTGCTAAGGAGTACAAGTTTGCACTCTTCAAAGAGTGTCCTCAAGCCATGGTTGCTCAAAAAGGTTTCTACTTCTAAGCCGAAAGGCAAGAAGAAGGAGAGATAAGGTGGAGCAAAGGTGGTGGGAGGATCTCAGGGAGGAGTGAAGAAGCCGAAAGACAAGTACTTCACTTGCAAGTAGACTGGACATAAGAAGAAGGATTATCCCAATATGAAGCAAGAACAAATGTATATCCTTTGGTCCTGTCATTGAAACATGATTAGCGGTGTTATCTACCGGCATATGGTATGTAGATACGGGAGCCACAATCATGTCTGCAACACTTTGCAGGAGTTCCTGGAAACCCAACGACTAGCTAAAGGGGAGATTACCATTTACTTGGGCAATGCCATGAAGGTGGCGGCTATTGCAGTGGGAGAAGTTTTATTTATCTCTTAAGAAAAATAAAATTTTGGTTATGGAAAATTCCCTTTATGTACCTTTATTTAGAAAGAATTTAATTTCGGTTTCTAAATTGTTTATGGATAGATATTCTATTTCTTTTAATGACAGAGTTGTTATAAAAAAGAATAGGGAAAATATCTGTTCAGGTACATTGATAGGAAATTTGTAAACACTTGAACCAAAAACCTGTTGGGATTCCGGCACCGCGGCGTGTGTGTGTTCGATCATGTTTCGTAAACATGAGCACAGCGGAAGCAATTAAAAATAATAAATCTATATTTATTACAACACACACAACACACGCATGCTATTACAACAAGTGTAGACATAACCGTAAATTAAAATTTGTAATAAAAGGAAATTAAACTACGTTATACCTTCCGTATGACGTGTAGCGGGAACGGCATCAATCGGAACGATCCTCGTAAGAATCGTCTCTATCCGTATCCACGCCGAACTCCTCGGGATGACTTCGCTAAGTCACGAGCTTCGTCTTCGTACGGGTTACTAGCCTCGTGTTGAAGACGACGTGATCGAGAGATGATCACGATCCGAATCCAAATTCGGATCCAAAACGAGTTCTCAAAACTCGCTTCTCCGGAGAGGTGTTCGTCAACCGTTTGACGAATCCTTCGTCCTCCACCTCAGAGGATTACCGGAGATCAAATCCCCGGTATGTTAGCCGCTGTCGGAGCACTAACCGTCCTCTAAACGACGCTCCGACGAGAGGAGAAGAAGCTGTCCAGAAAACTGGACAGCTTGGTGGAGGAGTAGGCGCCGGCCAAAAACAAGGAGAGAAAAAGCCCACCTTGATGCCGAACCTATAGGAGATCACCGGAGGGTCGCCGGAGGTTCACCGGGTGAAGCTTGGTCACCGGCAACAAGTTGGACGGCGGCACAAGTGGTTGGGCGGCGGCACAAGGCTATTGGCGCCGAAAACTCCAAGGAGGTGGGCGGCAACTAGCTTTAGGGTTTTGGATGATTAGGGTTTAACAATCCCTTAAGCCCACTTTTATAGAGAACTAATTCTCTTAATGGTTAATGGATCATATCCATAAAGCCCGTTAACCCGCTCCATTAAGATAAGTTAAAATAAACCAAACCATGATGGTTTATTTTAAGTTAAAATGAACCGAACCAACTTTTGGTTCATTCGTTTAAAATAAACCAAACCCTTTGGTTTATTCTTATCCATTGGATTAGAACCAAACCATTTTGGTCCATCCATTACGTCTTCATAAGACGCAGCCCATCCACGCTTCCATTGCGACTGAAACGATTTCATGCTCGCTTTATGTTTGGTCCAACCAAACCTAGTTTCTCTCGGTCTGAGAATCCAATTCTCAAGCTCGTTTTAAATCCTTTGGATTACACTCGTTGTGCGTGTGACCAAATAGGTTCTCGGTTTATGTTGGCCGTCTATAATTAACCATTAATTATAGAACGATCATGAGTGGCACCTGTTGGATCGAAAGTGTCGCTAGAGGGGGGGGGGTGAATAGCGATACGATGTCGTTAAAAAACTTTTGCAATAAGTAAAAAGCAAGTAGAGAGTGCACAGCGGAAATATAAAGTAGACAAGATATTTTTACGTGGTTCACAATCTTTCGATTGCTAATCCACGGCCCTAGTGATCCTTGATCACGTACGGAGGGCAATTCACTAAAACCACTCCTCCTCGTTGGAGGTAGGAGCAACGATTACAAAAAGAAATCAAGGCAAAGGGACACTCCCCCTTTCCTTGTTACGATTAAAGCACAAAGACAATTTAAAGAAGTAGAACTTAAATAAATATACCGACAACTCTTATAAGTAGAAGATGTAGCTTTCGTTGTCGGCGGCACTTCGTCGTAGCAAATGTGAGTAGTAGTAGCGGCATTACGACGGCGTGTTGAGAGCTCTTGAATTCTTATATGTTTTGCTTGGCGTGAACATGTCTATTTATGGATATTGATCTATGAATTTAGACATAGGTAGTGTCCAAGGTGAGGTTCTTATCCCCCAAGTCTTGCTCATCCACATCCTTTGCGCCAACTCAAGGATGAGGTGCTTCATCCAACCACCTTGTGCCTCAACTCAAGGATGAGGTGCTCATCCAACCACCTTGTGCCACCTCAAGGAGGCCTTCACGCCAACTTGTTGGAGCCATCCAACTTGTGCCACATCATGGGAGCCAACCATCTTGTGCCAACTCTCCTCATTTTGGGCGTCCAAGCTTGATGGTGGTTTGCCAACCATCTTGTGCCAACTCACCTCATTTTGGGCGTCCAACTTGATGATGGTTTTGGATGTCCACCTTGATGCCACATCACCTAATTTTGGGGGTCCAAGCTTGGTGATGGTTTGGATGTCCACCTTGATGCCACATCACCCTTTGTACCAAACACGAGTCAAGTCCAAATTCACCTTGAAATTCGAGCTCTTCTCGAGGTCGAACTAGACCGATTGGTAGTAGTAGGCAGTGGTCAAAGGGTTTTGAATTTAGCTTAGTTAGCTTAAAATATAAAGTACGATGGTTCTAACCAACTGATCTCGACCTAGACCTTCCATTGGAGGTATTGGGTCGGATCTACGCTTAACGTCCTTGCTTCGCTTTCACACGAGCTTACCTTGTAGCCTCGCTTCCGGTCTTCACCCGAGTACCTCGGCTTCCTCCGAAATCCCTCTGGCGTTGCCCGACCACCTCGGTTCCCACCGGGTGTCGCAGACCTTTAGCATTTCTGCACACTTAATTGAGCTCGTAAGATAACAAATATACCCTTAACTATTGAGCCTTTTGCCATAATCAAAATACCGGTTCGACTTTGGTGCCCACTGCCCACTGCACCAACAATCTCCCCCTTTTTGATTCATGGCAAACCGACACAAAAGTTAAGGAAAAATTAAGCTAGCGTAATGATTAAGCATGAATGAGCTAGCATAAAGATTAAATATGAATGAGCTAGCATAATGATTAAATATGAATGAGCTAGCATAAAGATTAAATATGAATGAGCTAGCATAAAGATTAAGCATGAATGAGCTAGCATAAAGATTAAATATGAATGAGCTAGCATAAAGATTAAATATGAATGAGCTAGCATAATGATTAAATATGAATGAGCTAGCATAATGATTAAGTATGAATGAGCTAGCATAAAGATTAAGCATGAGTGAGCTAGCATAAAGATTAAGCATGAGTGAGAAATATTATTGTTTCAAGTTCTCCCCTTTGAGGTAACCTCCCCTTGACCAAGGTGAGTTCTTGAAAAATAATTTTACTCCCCTTAATAGTTGCTTAAGTAAACGGAATTACTTAATATAAAAGGTAATAATTTTGTTTACTTTCTTCCTTACTTTTGTGACTTTCTCCCCTTTTGCCTTAACTCAAAAAGTTTGTAAATATATTTTAAGGTTTGTAAGTCCAAGCAAGTTCCCAATATAATTATAAATTTTTTTTAAATAATAATAAGCTTGAAAATATGTTCATCTAAAATGTACAACTCGGTTGGACTTGATTGATATAGAATGATCAATAAGTCTTGAAGGAGTTGATTAATTTTAAATAATTATACTCCATGGTTCATGTCGATGCACCAATCTACATCTGGAACCGAGGAGTAAGGTCCTAACATCTCACGCCCGCTCGTGGCTAAGTACACAAACACATTAGTCCTATGTGTTGTGAGATGTGTTGGCTCCTTAAATCTATAGGTATATGATTTCTAAGGTAAGACTTAGGCTAATTTCATAAAAGAAGCAAAAGTAGAGTACATATATAGAAAAATTTAAATCCTAATCTATTACGCACATACCTAACTTTCGTCTTAATAAACTAAATTCGGCTTGGGTAGTGGTTTGGTGAAGATGTCCGCTAGGTTTGATTTGGACTCAACATACTCTAGTTGTATAGTTCCATTAGTTACATGTTCCCTAATGAAGTGGTGTTTAACTTCTATATGTTTTGTCCTAGAATGACATATTGGATTTTTAGTTAAGTTAATTGAACTAATGTTATCTATGTAGGTTTTAATGTTGTTAAAGATTAAGCTAAAGTCTTGGAGAGTGTGCTTCATCCACAGGAGCTGAGAGACACACTCACCCATCGCAACGTATTCGGCTTCGGTGGTAGATAAGGCAACGCAATCTTTGCTTCCCTCTTGCACTACTTACTAGACTCGGCCGAGGATTTGACAACAACCACTCGTGCTCTTTCTATCGAGTTTACTACGGCATAGTCGAGTCGGAGTAGCCGATTAGATTAAACTCGGTAGATCTAGGGTACCAAATACCTACGTTTAGCGTGCCCTTTAGATATCTAAGGATACTCTTGACTAGGGTTAGGTGAGACGCCTTGGCACAGGTTTGTAACCTTGCGAACATACTTACCGCGAATAAATTGTCGGGTCGGCTCGCGGTTAAGTATAGGAGACTTCCTATTGCGCTCCTATAGTATTTTAGGTCAACGGGTTTTCCTTCTACATCTTCGTTTATATTAACATTAGTTGCCATAGGTGTATTGATTATTTTAGCATCTTGCATTCCAAATCGATTTATTAAGTCCTTAGTATATTTTTGTTGATGTAAATATATTCCATCTTTAGTTTGTTTAATTTGTAAACCTAAGAAAAAACTTAACTCTCCTAAATTCATTTAAAATTCACTTTCCATAAGTGAGATGAATTCGTTTAGCAGGATCGAGTTGGTAGTTCCAAAAATTATATCATCTACATAGATTTGGGCTATAAAGATTTCTTTTCCTACGGTTTTAACGAATAAGGTTGGGTCGACTAAACCTTGGTTGAATCCTTTGGACTTAAGATAGATCGAAAGCCTTTCGTACCAAGCTCTTGGGGCTTGTTTGAGTCCATATAGGGCTTTCTTAAGTCTAAGGACATGGTCAGTTTATCTAGATTTTGAATCCGGAGGTTGGTAGCGTAAACTTCTTCCTTAATGTATCCATTCAAAAATGCTGACTTGACATCCATTTGAAACAATTTAAAACCTCGATGTGCGGCATATGCTAACAACATTCGGATGGACTCTAGTCCGCTACGGGCGTAGGTCTCATCGTAATCTAAACCTTCGACTTGACTAAACCCTTTGCGACTAACCTAGCTTTATTTCTAACTACTTCACCTTTATCATCAAGTTTATTTCGAAATACCCACCTTGTTCCAATAATTGATTTTTCTTTAGGTGGTGGTACTAATTCCCAGACTTCATTTCTAGTGAATTGAGCTAGCTCTTCTTGCATAGCAATAATCTAGTCGGGATCAAGAAGTGCTTGTTCAATAGTTTTGGGTTCGATTTTGAAATTAACAGATTTGACTAAGGTTTCGATATGAAGCTCTAGTTCGAACCCTAAATTTGGATCACCTATAACTTGATTGATAGGATGATTTGTTTGAGTCTTAGTGTGACTCGGGTTAGGGTCATCTATCACTTGGTCGATAGGATGACTTGGGTGAGTTCTAGTTTGACTTGGGTTAGAGTCATCTATCACTTGGTCGATAGGATGACTTGGGTTAGGACGAGATTCAAGTTCAAGATCAGTCGGGTTCGCTATAAGTTGATTTGCTAGTTGGTTTTGTTAAGGATTGAGCGGGTTCGTGTCCTTAAGTCGAAAACTATATTAATGGTTTCTTCGACTCTAAGAGTGTCGTGATTGTATACCCTATAAGCTCTATGGTGGTTGAGTATCCTAGAAAGGTTCAGAGAGGTTTTGGATTTGAATTTCCTAGGTAATCCTTAGTGTTTAAGATATGTACCTTGCATCCAAATACCTAAAGTACTTGATGTTCGGTATTTTATCGTGATAAATCTCGTCTGAGGTCTTTTGGTGCCTCTTTACCATAAGGATCCTATTTTGGACATAGCAAGCCGTACTAGCGGCCTCCTTAAAATCTATCGGGTAGGTTATACTTGTTTAACATTGTCCTAGCGGCTTCTTGTAGGGTTCTATTTTTCCGTTCGACTAACCCATTTTGTTGTGGGGTTCTAGGACATGAAAACTCATGGTGGTATCCGCTTAGGTTACGTAAATCAGAAACCTGTGGTTTTTTAATTCACCACCATGATCGCTTCTAAGTCTTTTAATCTTAAGGTTCTTTTGATTTTCGATTAACCTACAAAGATTGATTAGTTGGTCTAGGGTATCATTTTTATGTTTGATAAACCTAACCCAAGTAAATCTAGAATAGTCGCCAATTATGACTAAGCAAAATTGACTACCATTGAGTGACTTAGCTCCATGTGAATCAAATAGATCCATGTGTAGGAGCTCAAGAACACTTTTGGTTCGTTCTTGATTAGTTAATTGATGTTGTGTCCTAGATTGTTTACCTTGTTGACAAGCATTACATATTTTATTATCCAAGTTGTTTAGTTTAGGCAAACCTATAACAAGCCACTCGACTCATCTTGTGGGCGAGTCTTAGTGCGAGTGTCCAGTCTTGATTGCCATAACCAAGATTCCTCTTGCTGTGTCATAAGACACTTGGTTGAGGAGTTGGATAAATTTATTGTGTAGATGTTGCTACTCCTAGTTCCTTTAAGTATTATTTTAGATGTTGCATTTATTTTGATTACGCATTCATTTTCTAGAAATATGACCTTATAATTGTTATCACACAATTGGCTTACACTAAGTAAATTATATTGAAAGTTTTCTACTAATAAGACATTTTGAATTGTAAAGTTAGAGTTGAGCTCAATATCACCTGATCCGATGATTTTGAGCTTGCCGTTATTTCCGAAGGCTACCGATCCTTGTCGTTTGAATCGTAACTTCGAAAATTTGAGTTGATCCCCGGTCATGTGTCGGGAGCAACCACTGTCCAACATCCATTGATCCTACACATAAGGTAGTTGGATCGGATATTGGAATTACTAAAGGGTTGTTTGTAAGTTTTTAAACCTAAATCATCTCACCAATATCTACATGATCAAAACATGTTATTCCTATGTGTTATTGTGAGATGACTATCAATTTTACTTGATTAATTTTAATGAATTTAAATTAACCAACATTAGGTTAGATTCGGATTTAGTCTAAGCTCATCAAGTAATCTTTTCAAGAGATTAGCTTCCAGGTCGTGGCGAGGCACAGAGGCCTTCTTTGATCGGAACAACGACCACTTCCTTAGACAAAGCTAATTTCAAGAAATTGATAACTCGACTTACTTGAGACTACGTCTTGGTCTAACTAGTTATTTTTGAAAAGAGGCTCCCCGAGGCTCAATCTTTTCGCAGGATTTTAGTTGGTTATGAGTCCTATCTAACCATTCTAAAAATAAAGGAAAAACTAAGCATGCAATTTCTAAGACTTAACAAAAATACATTTTGTATTGGCTCCCCCTGGACCATTGAATCAGTGGGTCTATTCACATAGTGAATTTGGTCCTGGGAACCCAATACATGTTAGATCCTAAAGTTGAAATCAAAGTGGTCTTAGGGACCCATGCTTGGACATTTTTCTTATGTTGGTTTACTATAGACATATATGACTTATTGGTTGTATTTGAGTTAAACCCGAGTCCGGCCTTGTTGTACACGGCCCTTTGTGATCCAAGTAAGAGGTCAAGTCCCTTGTATCCCAAAGTGAACCTTTCCAACGTGTTCCTAAGGTCTTCGACTTGTGTTTTCAAAAGCGAGTTCTCAACTTCAAGCTTTTCAACTTGAGTTGAGTCCTCCTCTTGAATACGAGTAGTCGAAGAGGTTAGGGAGACCTCATGTTTGAGAAGGTTAACCTCCTCAATTAGGGTCTCGACCTTGGACTCGGACTTAGCTAGTTTCTTATTTAAAAATTTAATTGCACCATACAAAGTATTAAGTAACGACCGACTTACCCTTAATGATTCTTTTGAACCGGATACGGATCCGTGGCTTGTCTTGAATGGAAGCTCATCATCGGATTCGGACTCGGACTCTTCTTCGGTTTCGGAGTCGTGCTCGGTCGGCTTGGCCATTAGAGCTTGGATATCGTCTTCTTCCTCCGACAACTCCTCCCAAGTAGCGTTTAGCGCTTTCTTGGTCTTTGATGCGTTATTCTTTAGCTTTGGGCACTCGGACTTGATGTGACCGAACCTTTTGCACTCATTGCATCTAAAATTAGAAGTATTTGAATTAGGTTTATTCTTACCTTGAGTTGTTGGTAGTTTTCGTCTCTTGATCATCTTCCAACTAGATTGACTA
This sequence comes from Wurfbainia villosa, assembly GCA_025175895.1. Lineage (NCBI taxonomy): Eukaryota > Viridiplantae > Streptophyta > Magnoliopsida > Zingiberales > Zingiberaceae > Wurfbainia > Wurfbainia villosa. The sequence goes on along the minus strand of CM045997.1, from coordinate 78,152,672 downwards.
GTTCGGATTCTATTCAGTCTACTTCCGATTAGGACTCTTCTTCCTTCGGGGTGGCTTGCTTGCGGGCTTCTTCTTCTTGGAACCGCACTAACGCAATACTCTTCTCGGCTGGACCACGTTAGTTTGCTCATGTAATTCAAGTTCTGAAAACAATTCGTCTAACCTAATTTTAGAAAGGTCCTTGGAGACCTTGTAGGCATCGACCATGGATGCCCACAAGGTGGTCCTAGGAAACGAGTTAAGAGAATACCTGATAAGGTCGCGATTCTCGACCTTTTGTCCGATGGCATGGAGTTGGTTGACGATGTTTTGGATACGAGCATGTAGTTGAGTTGCGGTCTCATTTTCCTGCATTTTCAAGTTATACAATTTATTTAAAAGTAAATCTCTTTTACATACCTTCGTGTCGTCGGTGCCTTCGTGTAGTTCCACTAGCTTGGTCCATAAGTCCTTTGCACTAATGAAGGGGCCGACGCGGTTGAGCTCGTCCTTGGACAACCCACATTGCAAGATTTGAGTTGCCTTGGCATCGGCTTCTACTTGTTTTTTCATGGAATTTGACCATTGATCGTAACCCAAAGATTCACCATCTTCATTAATAGGAAGTGTGAAACCGGTTTGGATTACGATCCACATCTCGATTTGAGTTTTAAGAAAGCATTCCATCCGACCCTTCCAATAACGAAAGTCATTACCATTGTAAAACGGGGGTCGGGCGGTGCTAAATCCTTCGAGATGGGCCATTTAAAAACAAGAAGGAGAACGACGAAAAGAATCTTGCAAAACACACACAGAAAGAATATTCCAAGACTTTCGTCTTGGATTAGTAGTCTTGAGAAGTAAAAAGATATATAAAATGTAACTTGCAAAAGAAATAAACAATCAAATGCGAATGTCGTTGAAGTTCCGGAGGACAACCTTACTCGGGATCTAACCGAAGGACAACCTTATCCGATCCTAAAGCCTCTAATGCAATTCTATATGTAGGAGAAGATAAGCAAGTGAAATAATTATACAACAGAAATAAATAAATAAAAATCTGTAAAAAAGAAAAACAAAGCTAGATTGGTGGTTTCACGAATCTTAGCGCCCTCGATACCAATTGTTGGATCGAAGTGTCGCTAGAGGGGGTGAATAGCGATACGATGTCGTTAAAAACTTTTGCAATAAGTAAAAGCAAGTAGAGAGTGCACAGCGGAAATATAAAGTAGACAAGATATTTTTACGTGGTTCACAATCTTTCGATTGCTAATCCACGGCCTAGTGATCCTTGATCACGTCGAGAGGCAATTCACTAAAACCACTCCTCCTCGTTGGAGGTAGGAGCACCGATTACAAAAAGAAATCAAGGCAAAGGGACACTCCCCCTTTCCTTGTTACGATTAAAGCACAAAGACAATTTAAAGAAGTAGAACTTAAATAAATATACCGACAACTCTTATAAGTAAAAGATGTAGCTTTCGTTGTCGGCGGCACTTCGTCGTAGCAAATGTGAGTAGTAGTAGCGGCGTTACGACGGCGTGTTGAGAGCTCTTGAATTCTTATATGTTTTGCTTGGCGTGAACATGTCTATTTATGGATATTGATCTATGAATTTAGACATAGGTAGTGTCCAAGGTGAGGTTCTTATCCCCCAAGTCTTGCTCATCCACATCCTTTGCGCCAACTCAAGGATGAGGTGCTTCATCCAACCACCTTGTGCCACAACTCAAGGATGAGGTGCTCATCCAACCACCTTGTGCCACCTCAAGGAGGCCTTCACGCCAACTTGTTGGAGCCATCCAACTTGTGCCACATCATGGGAGCCAACCATCTTGTGCCAACTCTCCTCATTTTGGGCGTCCAAGCTTGATGGTGGTTTGCCAACCATCTTGTGCCAACTCACCTCATTTTGGGCGTCCAACTTGATGATGGTTTTGGATTTTTGGATGTCCACCTTGATGCCACATCACCCTTTGTACCAAAACACGAGTCAAGTCCAAATTCACCCCCTTGAAATTCGAGCTCTTCTCGAGGCTGGAACTAGACCAGCAGTTGACTGTAGTAGACGACTGGTCAAAGGGTTTTGGACTGCAGTACAAGTTAGCTTAAAATATAAAGTACGATGGTTCTAACCAACTGATCTCGACCTAGACCTTCCATTGGAGGTATTGGGTCGGATCTACGCTTAACGTCCTTGCTTCGCTTTCACACGAGCTTACCTTGTAGCCTCGCTTCCGGTCTTCACCCGAGTACCTCGGCTTCCTTCGAAATCCCTCTGGCGTTGCCCGACCACCTCGGTTCCCACCGGGTGTCGCAGACCTTCCGCTCAACTTTAGCAATTCTGCACACTTAATTGAGCTCGTAAGATAACAAATATACCCTTAACTATTGAGCCTTTTGCCATAATCAAAATACCGGTTCGACTTTGGTGCCCACTGCACCAACACCTAGTAGTACATCATGATCCCCAATTAACCGAAAAGATCAGCGGTTGATCCGAACTATTTCTGAAACCCTTCAGTAGCTCGAATGAATCGTGCCCCATTCCCTTCACTCATCTTATACCCACTTGGTTCAGGACATGGTCTATAGTGTCAGTCCCCACTAGGCTGACTACGTCACACATAGCCCAAGTATCATTTCCTCGTCCTACGGATTCTAGTTACTCCACATGTATCGAAGAGTACCTTACTCTAAACATGTAATGCTTTGGCCAAAGACTTTAGTAACAATCCGACGAGAGGCCATGGGTATACATCTCCTCGCAAGGAGTGGTGAATCCTTTATAGGCTATTCAAACACCTTCGATCACTTCGACTTATACCCAATCATCCCGGGTCCACATCTCCTTAGAGATGTTTGCTTAAGATGTCAAAGCATAAGTCTCCATGATCAAGATGACTTGAATACCGCAAGTCAAAGGAATATCGCACTTAAGCCACAGTAAGAACTTCATTGACATATCTATATATGCAGAGAACCATATGAAGTCTTACGGCTGGTCACTCCAATGAACTAGTTACCATAACTAGCATCCACGATTAACTCCGGACATCACTATGTCTCCAGCCAGTGAGAATCAGCTGCTTGGATACACCAAGGAGTATACCTCGTGCTAGTCTCAACAGAATTGATGGTGTCCAGATCCATCAATTCATCGACTAGGGATAATTCCGATACATCACAATTACACATGTAGAGATACTCACTAGTTGTGATCCAATCACAAATTCTCTCATGCTGTGAATCGTATCGTGGACATTCAGTAAATGAGTTTAAGATCCAATCAAATACATAAAACATGTATACTCAAATAGTGAATCTTCATTTATCATATAAATGGTTCATACATAAGGCGATTGCCTTAGGACATCTCTCATATATTACTAACAGACTCCCACTTGGCCTAATGCCAATCGCTACGGTATCCAATACCATAAGCACCAACATGACCCTCAAACTTACTTTGAGGTAATGCTTTAGTCAAAGGATCCGCTAAGTTCCTTTCAGTGGTAATTTTCTCGATTTGTATTTCGTTCCTACTTATGATCTCTCTGATAAGATGATAGCGGCGAAGCACATGTTTGGATCGTTGATGAGACCTTGGCTCTTTCGCCTGTGCAATTGCTCCATTGTTGTCGCAGTAGACCGGTATTGCTTCAACAATGGCCGGAATCACACCAAGTTCATGAACGAACTTCTTGATCCAAACCACTTCCTTTGCTGCTTCCGAAGCTGCAATATATTCTGCCTCAGTGGTAGAATCCGCTACAGTCTCTTGTTTGGAACTTTTCCAACTCACTGCGCCCCCATTCAAGGTGAACACGTATCCAGACTGAGACCTGGAATCATCCTTGTCTGTCTGGAAGCTGGCATCTGTATACCCGCGTATCACCATGTCCCCTTCTCCATATATTAGGAACACATCCTTAGTTCTTCTCAAGTACTTAAGGATCGTCTTAACAGCCGCCCAATGATCCATTCCTGGATCAGACTGGTATCTGCTCGTGACACTCAGAGCATACGATACATCGGGCCTCGTACATAACATAGCATACATGATAGATCCTATTGCGGATGCATAGGGAATCTTACTCATGCAAATCCTCTCGTCTTCTGTGCTCGGACACATAGACTTCGAAAGGTGTACCCCATGCCTGATGGGCAGATAACCTTTCTTGGATTCCGACATGCTAAACCTCTTTAGCACTCGGTCTATATATGTAGACTGCGAAAGACCAAGCAACCGTTTCGATCTATCTCTATAGATCTTAATCCCAAGGATGTAGGTTGCTTCTCCCAGGTCTTTCATGGAGAATGTCTTGGATAACCAAACCTTAATCGATCGTAAGATTGACACATTGTTTCCTATAAGTAATATGTCATCGACATACAATACTAGGAACACATTGCCTCCCACTAACCTTCTTGTACACACAAGGTTAAATGCGGATTTTGTGAGAAATCAAACTTTTTGATCGTCTCATCAAAACGGATATTCCAGCTCCTGGATGCTTGCTTCAATCTATAAATGGATCGTTGCAATTTGCATACCTTGGTTTTATCAACCGATGTGAAACCCTCAGGCTGTATCATATACCGTCCTCGAGCAGGTTTCCATTAAGGAAAGCTGTTTTCGCATCCATCTGCCATATCTCATAATCATAATGAGCCGCTATGGCCAGGAGCATCCGAATGGATTTAAGCATAGCTACAGGCGAATAGGTTTCGTCATAATCAACACCTTGCTTTTGACGATATCCTTTCGCCACCAATCTAGCCTTATAGGTAATCACATTACCATCCATGTCGGTTTTCTTCTTGAAAACCCACCTTGCACCCTATGGGCTTTATGCCTTGGTGGAGTCAACCAAGTTCAAACTTGGTTTCGTACATGGAATCCATTTTAGACTTCATGGCACCAAGCCACTTATCCCTTCGAACTTATCGGCACTTCTTCATAAGCTGGTAGGCTCCTCATCATCAATGAGTAACACGTCGTTCGATTCACTTACGAGAAATCCATATCTCTCGGGAATATTGCGTGTTCTGCGGATCTACGAAGATGTGGTGTTACAATAGATCGTAGGATTGCTCATCACTATGAGTTGTCAGGTTTGTTGTGCTTCAGTATCTCATCAATGTCTATTTGAGTCTCTCGAGGCCTCCTCAAGCTCAGCGACACTCCCCTTTGTTTTTCTTGCAAGAGAAACTCTTTCTCTAGAAACACAGCATGCCTTGAAACAAACACCTTTTGTTCCACAGGATGATAGAATTAGTAACCCCTTGTTTCCTTAGGGTATCCAATAAATAGACATTTATCAGACTTAGCATCCAGTTTGTCTGATACAGTCCGCTTCACATAAGCAGGACAACCCCATATCTTCAAGTAAGATACATGAGGTTTCTTACCATTCCATATCTCATATGGAGTAGTTGAGACTACCTTGGTAGGCATTCTGTATAACAAGTAAACAGCTGTCTGAAGTGCATAACCCCAAAAGGACTTGAGAAGAGTTGCATGATTCATCATTGACCTGACCATGTCCAACAAGGTCCGGTTACGCCTCTCAGATACACCATTATGCTGTGGTGTATAGGGCGGAGTCCATTGAGACAATATGCCATTGTCTCTTAGATAATCTAGAAACTCTTGACTTAAGTATTCACCACCTCGATCCGATCGAAGTATTTTAATACTTTTGTCATGTTGTTTCTCTACTTCATTTCTGAATTCTTTGAACTTTTCAAAGGCTTCAGACTTGTGTTTCATCAAGAACACATACCCAAACCGTGAGTGATCATCGGTGAAGGTAATGAAATAGTTATAGCCTCCTAAAGCTTGAGTTGACATAGGTCCACATACATCAGTATGTACTAGACCTAGTAACTCTCCCACTCGTTCACCTTTTCCAGTAAAAGGTAACTTAGTCATCTTGCCTTTTAAGCATGATTCGCATGTATCGTATGAATCCAATTCAAACGATTCCAGAATTCCACATCGGTGTAATTCGGACATGCGTTTCTTGCTTATATGGCCAAAACGACAATGCAACATATAGAGTCCATTTGATTATCCTTTCGAGCCGCGCGTGTTGCTCGCCGATATTGAAGATGTCACTAGATCGTCCAAGCGTATAAATGCCATTACTCAAAGTTCGGTTCCATAAAGTCGCCATTCAAAGTTATATAACAACAATTGTTACTAAGCGTTAAATGGAAACCATTTCTATTTAAGCGAAATAGAAACAATGTTCTTTATTAGAGAAGGAACATAATAGCAATTGTCCGATTCAAGACTAGTCCACTAGGAGCTTGACAAATAAGTTCGATGGCGGCCAGCGTGACCTTTGCTCCATTGCCAACTCATAAATTTGACTCCCCTCGACAAGTCTTCTTCTATTCCTTAGCCCACTGTATGTCATTACATATATGTGAGCTACACCCGATTATCCAATACCCAAGTGTCTAAGGAAATAGAATGACAATCAATAACGAAGATACAGAGGATGGGGCATCGGATGCCTTCTTCTTCTTCAGGACTCAAGATAAATCTTGCGATTTCTTCGCAGTGGCCTTCCTTGCCCATGATGATGGCAAGTGCCCTTTCTTGCTAGTTCCGCCTTCTTTGCCTTTTTCTTTCCTTTCTTACATTCTTTTGCCTTCCTCTTAGAACCTTTCTTTGAGAATCAACTATGAGAACAGCCTTCTCCTCATGCTTCTGAGAAGGCTCCACAGTCTTCAGCATATTAAGGAGCTCGGGAATGGTGGATTCCAATTTGTTCATCCGATAGTTCATCACAAATTGCAAGAAGCTCTTGGGCAAACAATGCAGAATTAAGTCAATACTTAACTTATGATCCATCACAAAACCGAGGGTAGCTAGCCGCTCGATGTACCCGTTCATCTTTAGCACAAAGCACTCTGAGCGAACCTTCTTGCATCTTCGTAGTGAAGAGGAGCCTAGAGACCTCGAACCTTTCGGATCTCGCTTGCTCATCGAACAACTAATGAAGATGGAAGACCATAGTATTAGCATCCATATGCTCTTGCTACTTTTGCAGCTCGGGTACCATCGCCGCTAGCATGATGCAACTCGCCAGCTCAGAATCTGCCACATGTTTCTGATAGACCAACATTTGATGCAGGTTGCATCGTCCTTAGGACGGTCAGGAAGAGGCTCTTCAAGGACATATGCAAGCTTTTCCGCCTTGAGAACAATTCTCAGGTTTCTAAGCCAGTCCAGGAAGTTAGGCCCAGTCAGTTTGTTCGAATCCAAAATAGTGCGCAAATTCAAAGACGTCATGATCAATTTATTGACCTAGAAATACAAAACGAGCATATATGAGAAAATGATTTTAAAATGCATCAATATACATTTATAAATCCCATTCATTTTTTGAATTTCAAAAAGCCTTAAAATCACTTCGGGAGATCGTAGGTCCATCTCCGAATGAGCTGATATCCATCATAGATAAGAACAACCTTGGAGTGAGTCCAACAAGCCATTCTTAGCTATGATGGTGGGTATCAAGTATACCGATTACATATCATGTATATGTAACTATCACAATGTGCTATCAACTAATTGAATGTTTACACATACATTGGGTTGTTAACACATTAACAAGTATGCATCATATGCATAGCACCCAACTTCACCTCTCTTCACATCGACCTTGGAGTGAGTCCAACAAATCGATGCTCCAAGTTAAAGCCGACCCATTAATCGCGAAATAGTTTTAATATGGTTAGAGCGCATTCAACCAATTAGCCAGGCTTGGAGTGAGTCCAACAACCCAAACTAACGAGTGACCTCGGCTCTTACCATATTAGAGTTAAACTATTCCAATGATTTGAACATGTTCGAGGTTGTAGGGCTTGGAGAGAGTCCAACAACCCAAACAAGACCCAGACCTCTGGTTCTAACCATCTTCATGGAAGGTGTAGGCTTTAATATTGAGTTAGGGTTTTATGTCTCATCCTCTTTGCATGCAAATAACTATTATCTACATGGCATGGCATACATGGCATACATCTACATGTCACGACACACATGACATAATGTTATGCATCTAATGCAATTACATGGCATACAATTATGTCATGTATATAATTTCCTTATATGTCATAACTATTTATGGAAATAAAATATGTTTAAGATTTAATTCTCCAAATCAAATCATAATTAAATTAGGAAACAAATTTCCAAATCTAATCACATATTTTATTCATGGAATTATTTGATTAAGGAAAATCTATTTAGGAAACCAATTTCCTAAATCATTAAAGCTACTTATGGAAATAAAATATTTTAAGATTTGATTTCCCAAATCAAATCATGATTAAATTAGGAAACAAATTTCCAGAATCTAATCAAATATTTTATTTATGGAAAATATCAATTTCCATAAATACTTCCAACTTTCCATAAGTGGAAGATTTCCATAAATACTTCTAGACTTTCCAAAATTGAAAAATTTCCATAAATACTTCTAAATTTCCAAAATTAGAAAATTTCCAGAAATACATTATGACTATCGCAAAACCATTTTTACGATTATGTCGAAACACAACCTGGGCTCTGATACCACTGTTGGGTTTCCGGCACCGCGGCGTGTGTGTGTTCGATCATGTTTCGTAAACATGAGCACAGCGGAAGCAATTAAAAAAATAATAAATCTATATTTATTACAACACACACAACACACGCATGCTATTACAACAAGTGTAGACATAACCGTAAATTAAAATTTGCAATAAAAGGAAATTAAACTACGTTATACCTTCCGTATGACGTGTAGCGGGAACGGCATCAACCGGAACGATCCTCGTAAGAATCGTCTCTATCCGTATCCACGCCGAGCTCCTCGGGATGACTTCGCTAAGTCACGAGCTTCGTCTTCGTACGGGTTACCAGCCTCGTGTTGAAGACGACGTGATCAAGAGATGATCACGATCCGAATCCAAATTCGGATCCAAAGCGAGTTCTCAAAACTCGCTTCTCCGGAGAGGTGTTCGTCAACCGTTTGACGAATCGCCAAATCCTCCACCTCAGAGGATTACGGAGATCAAATCCCGATAAGTTAGCGCTGTCGGAGCACTAACCGTCGTCCAAAGCAGCGCTCCGACGAGGAGGAAGAAGCTGTCCAGAAAACTGGACAGCTTGGTGGAGGAAGTAAGCGCCGGCCAAAAACAAGGAGAGAAAAAGCCCACCTTGATGCAGAACCTATAGGAGATCACCGGAGGGTGCGGAGGTTCACCGGCTGAAGGTCAGCGGAAACAAGTTGGACGGAGGCACAAGTGGTTGGGGCGGCACAAGGGTTGGCGCTTAGGGTTTAACAATCCCTTAAGCCCACTTTTATAGAGAACTAATTCTCTTAATGGTTAATGGATCATATCCATAAAGCCCGTTAACCGCTCCATTAAGATAAGTTAAAATAAACCAAACCATGATGGTTTATTTTAAGTTAAAAACGAACCAACCAACTTTTGGTTCATTCGTTTAAAATAAACCAAACCCTTTGGTTTATTCTTATCCATTGGATTAGAACCAAACCATTTTGGTCCATCCATTACGTCTTCATAAGACAGCCCATCACGCTTCCATTGCATTGAAACGATTTCATGCTCGCTTTATGTTTGGTCCAACCAAACCTAGTTTCTCTCGATGCGAGAATCCATTCTCAAGCTCGTTTTAAATCCTTTGGATTACACTCGTTGTCGTGTCACCAAATAGGTTCTCGGTTTATGTTGGCCGTCTATAATTAACCATTAATTATAGAGCGATCATGAGTGGCACCTAGTAGTACATCATGATCCCCAATTAGCAGAAAAGATCAGCGGTTGATCGAACTATTTACGAAACCCTTGATGGCTCAAATGAATCGTGCCCCATTCCCTTCACTCATCTTATACCCACTTGGTTGAGGACATGGTCTATTGTGTCAGTCCCCACTAGGCTGACTACGTCACACCTAGCCCAAGTATCATTTCCTCGTCCTACGGATTCTAGTTACTCCACATGTATCGAAGAGTACTTTACTCTAAACATGTAATGCTTTGGCCAAAGACTTTAGTAACAATCCGACGAGAGGCCATGGGTATACATCTCCTCGCAAGGAGTGGTGAATCCTTTATAGGCTATTCAAACACCTTCGATCACTTCGACTTATACCCAATCATCCCGGGTCCACATCTCCTTAGAGATGTTTGCTTAAGATGTCAAAGCATAAGTCTCCATGATCAAGATGACTTGAATACTGCAAGTCAAAGGAACATCGCACTTAAGCCACAGTAAGAACTTCATTGACATATCTATATATGAAGAGAACCATATGAAGTCTTACGGCTGGTCACTCCAATGAACTAGTTACCATAACTAGCATCCACGATTAACTCCGGACATCACTATGTCTCCAGCCAGTGAGAATCAGCTGTTTGGATACACCAAGGAGTATACCTCATGCTAGTCTCAACAGAATTGATGGTGTCCAGATCCATCAATTCATCGACTAGGGATAATTCCTATACATCACAATTACACATGTAGAGATACTCACTAGTTGTGATCAAATCACAAATTCTCTCATGCTGTGAATCGTATCGTGGACATTCAGTAAATGAGTTTAAGATCCAATCAAATACATAAAACATGTATACTCAAATAGTGAATCTTCATTTATCATATAAATGGTTCATACATAAGGCGATTGCCTTAGGACATCTCTCATATATTACTAACAAAACCTCCCACGATGCAAATTAAAGTTTATAACTCATCTTCTAATTCTAATAAGAGAAAAGAACCTTCAAAGATGAACCAAACATATCTTTGGCATCTAAGGCTTGGTCATATTAACCTGAGTAGAATTCAAAGGTTGATAGCTGATGGACCGTTGGGTTCATTAGTGGTGGAGGATCTCCCAACCTGCGAATCTTGCTTGGAAGGTAAAATGACTGAGAGGCCTTTTGGGCCAAGGGGTATAGAGCCAAAGATGTGTTAGGAATGGTTCATTCTGATTTGTGTGGTCCTATGACTATCTAGGCAAGAGGTAGTCTCGAATATTTCGTCTCTATCATAGATTATTATTCAAGATATGGATGACACCACGATCTGATCATGGTGGTAAGTACCTCTTGGGAGAGTTTAGGAACTACTTATCAGAGGTTGGGATTCAATCCCAATTATGCACGCACACCCCAGTGAGAATGGTGTAGCGGAGGCGAATAGGACTCTTATGGAGATGGTTAGATCGATGATGAGTTATTCTGACTTGCCAGATTCATTCTGGGGATATGCTCTAGATGCGGTAGTGTACATTACGAACTTGGTTCCATCTAAATCATGCCTTCTACTCCTGAGTTGTGGGTGGCGAAAGCCTAGTCTAAGACATATTCGGATATGAGTCGGCCACATGTATCTTTGAAGGTGATCTTGGTAAGTTGGAACCTCATACAGAAGTGTGCTTGTTTGTTGGCTATCCTAGGGGAACGAAGGGTAGTTTGTTTTATAGTCCTAGAGATCAGAGGGTGATCGTTAGTATGAATGCCAGATTTCTAGAGAAGGACTATATAATGAATCACAAGCCCACGAGTAGGATTGTTCTTGAGAAGTTGACGAAGTCGACTTGGTTCCACTTGTACAAGAGGATATACCACATGTCAGCAGCGTGTCATAGAGGATACACAGGTGATACCTTGTCATAGTGGGAGGGTTGTGAGACAGCCTGATAGATTCATGTTCTTGGGAGAATCTTCCGATTTGGTCCTTGGCGAACATGAACCTGATCCATGGACATATGATGAGGCAATCCAAGATAAAGATGGAGCATCTTTGCAAAGTGCAATGAATCGAGACAGTATACTTCGTTCAGTTACGTATTGCTTAGCAATCAGTAGGTTTATGACATTCGATTATGAGGTGTGGCGGATGGATGTCAAGACAGCTTTCCTTAATGGAAGTCTTGAGGAGAACATCTATATGAAGCAACCAGAGGGATTCATTGCTAAGGGCAAAGAGCATCTTGTATGTAAGCTTAATCGGTCCATTTATGGATTGAAACAAGCTTCGAGGTCTTGGAACATCCGCTTTGATGAGGTAAATCTAGACTTATGCATTTATTCAAAGTCTGGATGAGTCTTGTGTATACAAGAGATGTGACAGAAACGTAGTGGTATTTCTTGTACTATACGTAGATAATATTTTGGTAGTTGGCAACAATATCAGAGTGTTATCAGACGTAAGGGTAAGGTTGTCCAAATAGTTTTGAAGGACTTGGGAGAAGTGGGACACATCCTTGGGATCAAGGTTAGTGTGCTAATCCCAAGCTTCATACATAGACACGATTATGGATCGTTTTAGCATGCAAAACTCCAAGAAAGGTTTTCTACCTTTCAGGCATGGAGTTTTTATCTAAGGAGATGTGTCCTAGATCATCTGAGGAGATAGAGGAGATGAAGGTGGTTCTTTATGCTTGGCGATAGGAAGCCTCATGTATGCGATGCTATGAACGAGACCAGATATCTGCTTTGCCGTGGGCATGGTCAGCAGATATCAGAGTAAACCAGGACAGGGACATTGGACTACGGTAAAGCATATATTATAGTGCCTGAGAAGGACTAGGGATTATATGCTAGTTTACCGGGCAGACCAATTACTCCTTGTGGGTTACATAGATTCTGATTTCCAATCTGATAGGGATAACAGTAAGTCTACCTCAGGTTTTGTATTTACTTTGGGAGGTGGAGCCATTGTATGGAGGAGTGTCAGTAATCGTGGCGGACTCCACCATGGAAGTGAGTATGTGCGACCTCTAAAGCGACCAAAGTAATTTATGGCTCAGGAACTTCCTGATGGACTTGGATGTGATTCCTAGTTTGCCCAGAAATATCACAATTTATTGTGATAATAATGGTGCAGTTGCAAACTCGAAGGAACCACGAGCCCATAAGGTAAGTAAATGCATAGAGTGCAAGTACCACCTGATACGAGAAATCATAAAGGAGGTAGAAGTTGTTGTCGCCTAGATTGCATCAGAGGATGACCGGGTAGACCCTTTCACTAAGGCCCTTCTGGCGAGAGCTTTGATAGGCATGTGGAGGGAAGGGGAATCAAATGTATGGCAGTATGATGACAGCATAGTCTTTTAGTATAAGTGGGAGATTGTTGAGATGTATACTGAAAGCCTAGCTCTTTTGTATGAATATTTTTATTTTGAAATAAGAATCACATGATCATTGTTTTCACTTTATGTTTATTATATGCGTGCATATTGTCTAATATTTTACATTGTAGATAACATGGTGCTTGGTGTGGCACAAAAGATCATGTTATCAGTCCCTTGTAGAATATAAGTAGAGGCTCACAACCAAGATGGTTTTGGACAAACTATTGGCATGGTTGTAGTGTAGCTTGGTATTGTTTTGTCTTGAACATAGAGTTACACTAGTACACTTAGGTGTATTGAGCAGGACTGACATAGAGGTGATTCAATTTATTGCTGACTACATAATTGAATCAGACCTCGGATATTATGTTGTACATGCTCTAAATCCCGATATAATAATGGGCACATGTACTTAGTATTTATTTCTTTGATTTACCAAAGGGTGAGATTTAGATGGATTAAATCAATATGTCCGGTAAGTTGGGAAATGATATTATTTACATGGTGTGCCGTTGATTATAGGAGGAAACCGTGTCCTATATATAGGTTGATGATGTCCCCTTGAGGAGCTCATAAGGTTCATCATGTAAACCCTGCAGGTTGACTTAGTCAACAAGATGATAAGGTTGAGTGGTACTACTCGAGGAGTTAGATGTTAATTAATTGATGGTCAGTAAATCGATTAATTGACGGACATTCGATATCTTAAACACGGGGAGATGGATGTACAAAAAATATATGGAGCCCATATTATCATATGGGGGTTGGTGAGGTAATTCAATGGTGATCCTCTAGTGGAATGGAACATCATTGATGGATCAAGTTTGTGTGGTTCCGATCCATCGGGTGGCCAAGATCCAACTCCTCCTCATGGTCCCTATTGTAGCCTATTAACACCTCATGAAGCCTAGATCCAATGATGGAAAACAAAACTCTAGATCCGACGGTGGAGATTAAATCCCTAGATCTGACGTTGGGATTAAATCCCTAGATCCGACGGTTGGGATGAAACCCTAGATCCGACGGTTGGGATGAAATCCTAGATCCGACGGTTGGGATGAAACCCTAGATCCGACGGTTTGGATGAAACCCTAGATCCGACGGTTGGGATGAAACCCTAGATCCGACTGTTGAGATTAAATCCCTAGAACCAATGGTGGAGATTAAACCAAGGCCTAAACCTAACTCTATATATATGGGCTTAGGCTTGGGCGGCAAAAAGGATAAAAAAAAGGGAGGAAAACCTAATTGAGATAAGGTGGCTTTGGCGGCAAGAAAGAGGAGGAGGCTAGGGTTAGGGTTTGGTCCATGGTGTTAGGTGGCAACAAGGAGAAGGGAGCTTCTTCTTGTTGTTCCCAATAGTGGCTGGCACCCTTCTTCCTCCTTCCTCTTTGGTTTGGCCGGCGCCCAAGCTTCTCCCCTTGATCTATGGCTTGTGGTGGATGAGATGAGGGTTGCTTCCCATGGGCAGCAAGAAATAGGAGGAGGCTAGGGTTAGGGTTTGGTTGTTGGTGTTGGGCAGCAACAAGGGGAGGGAGATTCTTCTTCATTTTCCTTTGATGGCCGGCCCCTCTACCTTCTTCCCTCTGCCTTGGCCAAAGCTCAATCTATTCTACTTCCCTTCATCCTTAGCCGGAAATTAAGGGGAGCCTAGTTTAGGGTTTGGGCGGCAACAAGGAGAAGGGGTGTTTTCTTTCATCTTCTCCAAGTGTTGGCTGACACCCATGCCCTTGTTGTTTCTCCTTTGGTTGGTTTCCATACTCCTTTTTATCTTCCTTGGCCGGCAGCAACATCGAGTTTATTGACTTGGTGGCCGGTTCTAGAAAGGAAGATGAGTTTTGTTTTAGGATCTTCCTTTGTTCCTAGTGAACAAGGAAAGGAAGATCGGTGATCTAGAAGGCTTCAACTTTTGGTAGATCGTCGCCCACACGATGTCCAAAAGGAGGGAGGACATACAATAGAAGATCAAGAGGTATAACAAGAGATATAATCTTGTTTATTTTGATTAATGTTCTTTTGTATTATGTTTATAATTGCTTTTCAATTATATGCATGTTTTGTGTGGATGGTTACTTGCTTGTATTTGTTATGAGCATGTTTACTTTATGTATGTGTTGATTATACATGTCTACATTCATATGTATTTGTATAATCATGGACCCCGAAGATAAACACAAGAACCGTGATCCGTCAGTCGTCTCTTCGAGGCTAACCGACTAAAAGAGTTTTTGCTTGAATGACTAGTTTGTTCAGCGATCGCTCAAGTCGTTAGCACGACGACAATTAGTTGAGCTTTGGAAACTCATCACATCCGGATTAGTTTTCATTTGTTGAAAATTTTAATCAGGGGACATGGGAGGTAGCCCGAACCTGAGGCGATTCCTACACGTAGATTATCGACTGATGGACAACAGTCGAGTCCTCCGAGCTGGAAGTGGACTAATGCTAGCTGAAATCAAAAGTTGTCTAAACAAAAATATTATTTCAACGGCGTCTGACCATCCAATCTCGACCTAGATCACTGATGGGATGTCTGTTAGGGAAATCTCTTGCCATAATATGGTTTTGATGGTGTAGCAAAGGGTTTAAGTTAGTTTGGTATGTTGATTTGATATGTGCGTTGAAGTCGTGCATGACTTAGTAATTCGCACATGGAGCCGTGGTGAGTTTCACATCTCATGACTCGTGCCTTGAGTCGGTGAAGGATAGCTTTGCGGAAGCCGTGCGCTTGGAGCATCCGAGGGACCGTCGGACGAGGAGCTTGGAGTGAAGCCGGAGGAAGTAGACTTGAGGCAAGAGGCGCGAAGGAAGCATTGCGAGCCGTCGCTGATCTGCAGGGGCGTGGCGAAGCGAAGAGAACTTGGCGAGGACTCAGAAATGAGAGTGGCGATTATGTAACCGGGAAGGGTAGCTCTTAGGTGGAACTTTGCCATTTGGCCAAGTGTCGGATGGGTTTTCGACACGATCGCATTGCCATGTCATAGCGATCGGTTCTAATCAGTGAGTTCGATTGGTATCTGGATTGTGGCGATCATCGTGGGTCCGCCAAGACCATCGATCATTGCGTGATCATTGTCAATAAGGTTTCGCGAACCGTTCGTGGCCGTAGGCGATCGACTACGGAGCGACGATCGTGATGAGGTCCATCTGGCCAAGAGTTCCGTTGGACTACAGTCGGGATCCGACGTGTTCGGAGGCCGTTGTAGTAATATCGCGGGAGGCGATCGATGGCGGCCAACGGGAAGAAGTTAGCCCTCTCTATAAAAAGAGAGGGTGTAAGCCTTTGAGAGGCTAATGCTCATACTCCAAACGATCTTCCTAGTGCCCCACAAGCTTTAAACTCTTCTTACTGTTCTTACTCCATTCTATTTGTAAGAAGAGTGTGCTTGATTTGTAAAGGTTACCTCCACCTAGCTTGTGCAAAGAGAGACCATTTAGTGGATTGGTTTAGCGGAGTGATTCACGAGGGACGAATCGGGGACCGTGGATTAGCGGCGTAGCCGTGAACCATGTTACACCATCGTGTTAGCGTTTGTTTTATTGTTTATCTTTTGCTTTGTCTATTTGTATTTGTATATTCCGCTTGTGCTAAGTTTTTGTAGACGAGCAAACGAACGCGAGAATTCTAACATCCATTGGAAGAGGGCTATTCACCCCCCTCTAGCCGGCCGTACCGATCCCCAACAAGTGGTATCAGAGCCGAGGAAAGCTTGTCGAGGACTAACCGCCACAACAAGCAATTTTCAGAATGGCGGCTCAACATTCATCCTCCAAAGTTTGAAGGAGAATTCGCTTGGTGGAAAAAGCGAATGGAGGTATTTTTAAGCAGTTTTGACATTATTATTACAATGGAATCGGTTTACGTTTTGCCTAGGGATGAAGGAAACCAATCGAAAAATCACGATGGACTAAGAAGCAAAGAGAGGAGCACCTTGCGAACTCAAAGGCAAAACATCATCTTTTCAATGTGCTCCCCCAACAAGAGATCAACCGGATTGGAGAATGTGCTAGCGCCAAAGAGATGTGGGAAAAGCTTATAGAACTCCATGAAGGCACATCCGAGGCCAAGCTAGCAAGAAGAGACCTCCTCCGCTCCCAACTATCCAATATAAAACTAGAAAAGGGAGAAAAGGTAACCTCACTACACTCTAGGTTTAAAGAAATTTTAATTGGGCTAACAAGTGTAGGTGAGAAGCTATCAAACCGGGATATGGTAATGAAGGCCATAGATGCCTTTCCCCGGTCCTCAAAATGGAGCTCCATGGTGGACTCATTTTATATCTCCAAGAACCTAGAAGTGAGCACCTTGGAGGAATTCTTTTCAACCATGGAGCTTCACGAAACTAGGCTTGAAGGAATACAAGAGGAGCCTAGAATTCAACCCTCAAGAGGAGTAGCCTTGATGGCAAACAAGGGGAAGAAGAAGATAGAAGTCCCCTCCTCCTCATCCGATGAAGCCTCCTCCTCCTCCATGGATAGCACCGAAGAAGCCTACATGGTAAGGAAGGTGAGGCGTGTATTTAAGAATTTTAGATTTGATAAATCTAATGATAGGAGTAGAAGACCAAGGGGGAAGGTCATATGCTACAATTGCCAAGGAGAGGGACACATAAGGGACAATTGTCCCCTCCTAAACAAAAGCAAAGAAGAGAAGAAAAAGAAAGAAGATAAGAGGAAGAAGAAGAAGGGGAGCAAGAGAAAGGAAGAAGAAAAGAAGGCAAAAGAAAAGGGGAAGGCCAAAGCATTCAAGGCCAAGACATGGGATGATCCTTCCTCATCCTCTTCATCATCATCGGAAGAGGAGAATGCCTTTGTCACCAATTTGGCCTTGATGGCCTTTGATGACTTGGATTGCTCTTCATCCGAAAATGAAAGATCAAGCTCAAGTGGGGAGAGCTCAAATGAAGGGGGAGCTTCTACATCCTCATCATCCGAAGAAGAAGATATGGAAACTATGGTAACGAAGGCCTCTCCTAAGAAAATAGTTTCCATAATTTCTAGTTTAACTAAGGACTTATTTGGCATGAAAAAGAAAAATAAGAGCATGCTAGATAAAATTAAGGATTTAGAAAATAAACTAGAAAATGCATGCTTAAATGATAATATTTCTTCTAGCTTAGATGATGCATGCTCACATGACCTTTATGTGCCATTAGATGTTAGTGATGCATGTATAAATGAAAATAGGGCCTTAAGGGAAAAGGTAGATTATTTAACCAAAGCCCTAGAGAAATTCACAATTGGCTCCAACACCTTAAATATGATCTTAGGGAGCCAAAGAGCTAGTTTCAACAAAAAAGGCCTAGGATACAAGGAAAAGAAAAATGAAAAGGCCTACAAATGCCTAATAGCTAGGGGACAAGATAAAAAGAAAGTAATTGCTAGGAAATGGATCCCCAAGGAGTATTTAGTGAACCCAATAGGAAAGAATTTATTTTGGGTTCCAAAATCCATCCTTAAGGGTTAGGAACACCCTAGGATAGTCAACCATATGCAATTGACCTATATCATATTTTGGTTGACTTAGGATGACGGGACAACATTTTTTAGATAGTGTTGAGTGATGATAATGTACCCATAAATAGGTAATAATGCTTAAATCATGATGATTAATGTAATCCCTATGTATGTTTGCAATCATGATTTATGTTTTTAAAATTTGGCACGTTATCATGAGAAATAGGTTTGAATCATGCTTTAGGTAATACTTTATTTAGTATCACCATAATACCTAATGCATGATTATAATTTGATGAAAACATGCATTTCATGATCATAATGTAGAATTCATTCATATATGTCATTATGATCATGTAGGTTGTTAGGATGATACTTAACCATGATAGAATTGCATGAATATATTGGTTAAGTATATACAAATACCCCCTAGGATGCATCTCACACTCACTATAGGCTAACTTGATTGCAAACTTAGCATGGGTGAGATATTAGGATGATACAAATGTCCACTAATGCCTATGGCATTTAGATGGTCATTTAAAGTATCAACATAGCAATAATAGACCAATCATGGGGAAGGCTTATGTTTAATTCATAGACATATTGCCCAAAGATCATGGTTGGATATTTCATATGTTTTCAAAACAATTCCTTAATCTAAAATCTATGTATTCATGTTTTGGAACAATTCAAAGCAAGACTAGGTGTTAAAATGGATACTAACATGCTCAAAAACTAGTGGTTTTTCAAGTGTTTGGATTTTTGACAAATCTCAGAAAATATAATGATTTTTCATGAAAAACTATTTTTCCTTGATAGATATACTTAATAGAAATATGTTCCCCAAATTTCATGATTTTTCGAATTTTCTGGAATTTTTAATGCATTTCTGAAATTCAGAAAATCGAAATTTCGAATCAATTAGCCGATCATTGCCATGCGATAGCTTGATCGATCACCTGAAAATCAGCCTGCAATTTTCTGATTTCAGATTTTATTCATGTTTTTGGTATTTTCCCTCCATTATACTTGATGCCATGAGCTTATAACTTAGTGTTAATCTTTTTGATGGTGTCAAAGGGGGAGAAATAATTTATGTTTAAGTTAATCATTTTAGGGGGAGAAATATATGATAGGGGGAGAAAATTTGCATAGAGTTTCATGGATTAAGGGAGAGTTGCATGTTGCTAAATCATGTTTATCTTTACATGCCTTTCTTACCTTAAAATTTATATCAAATGTTTTTACCTAACTTAAACGGATTGCCACACATCAAAAAGGGGGAGATTGTTAGGGCAATCTCTTGCCATAATATGGTTTTGATGGTGTGGCAAAGGGTTTAAGTTAGTTTGATATGTTGATTTGATATGTGCGTTGAAGTCGTGCAGGACTTAGTAATTCGCACATGGAGCCGTGGCGAGTTTCACATCTCATGACTCGTGCCTTGAGTCGGTGAAGGATAGCTTTGCGGAAGCCGTGCGCTTGGAGCATCATCAGGGACCGCGGACGAGAAGCTTGGAGTGAAGCCGGAGGAAGTAGACTTGAGGCAAGAGGCGTGAAGGAAGCATTGCGAGCCGTCGCGATGCTACCGAGGGGGCGTGGCGAAGCGAAGAGAACGAGGCGAGGACTCAGAAATGAGAGTGGCGATTGTAACCGGGAAGGGTAGCTCTTAGGTGGAACTTGGCCATTTGGCCAAGTGTCGGATGGGTTTTCGACACGATCACTTGCCATGTCATGGCGATCATTGCTCTAATCAGTGAGTTCGGCGGTATCATTGGCGGATTATGGCGGGTCGATTGCCAAAACGATCGGTCACTGCTGAAAGCGATCGGTAGTCAATAAGGTTCGACCCGCGAAGCGTTCGTAGCCGGAGGCGTCGACTACGGAGGCGTGATCGTGATGAGGTCCATCGATCGCCAAGAGTTCCGTTGGACTACAGCGGTCGGGATCGGCGTGTTCGGAGGTCGTTGTAGTAATGGCGATCATGCCAAAGGAAGCGGTCGTGATGGCGGCAACAGAAGAGTTAGCCCTCTCTATAAAAGAGAGGGTGTAAGCCTTTAGTGGCTAATGCTCATACTCCAACCAATCTTCCTAGTGCCCCACAAGCGCGAAACTCTTCTTACCTGTCTTACTCCATTCTATTTGTAAGAAGAGTGTGCTTGATTTGTAAAGGTTACCTCCACCTAGCTTGGTGCAAAGGAGAGACCATTTAGTCGATTGGTTTAACGGAGTGATTCACCGAGGATGAATCGGGGACCGTGGATTAGCGGCGTAGCCGTGAACCACGTTACACCATCGTGTTAGCATTTGTTTTATTGTTTATCTTTTGCTTTGTCTATTTGTATTTTTATATTCCACTTGCGCTAAGTTTTTGTAGACGAGCAAACGAACGCGAGAATTCTAACATCCATTGGAAGAGGGCTATTCACCCCCCTCTAGTCGCCGTCATACCGATCCGCAACAATGTCTTGGGTCGGATCTATGCTTACGACTATCCCCGTAAGGAGGATATGACCTCACTTACGCTCACACACACGAGCTTACCTCGATACTTACTGTGTCGCTTTTGCTTCCAGCCTTCCGCTCGATTCCTTCGACTTCCTCCGAAATCACTCGAGTGTCGCCCAACCACCGCGGCTTCTTCCGGGTGTCGCTGGCCTTCAGCTCCAGTGTTGGCACTTTTTTGCACACTTGATTCAGCTCGTGAGATAACGATATGAGCTTAACTTTGTATCGTTTGCTATAATCAAAACACAAATTCGACTTAGGTGCCTACTGCACCAACAATCTCCCCCTTTTTGATCTATGGCAAACCCACATACAAATATAAGAAAATAGCATGCATGAAGAATAATAATGTGCATGAGAAACAATAATAAAAGGATTAAGTAGGAGTAGTAAAGATTTTCTTCAAGTACTCCCCCTTGGGGAAACCTCCCCCTTGGGGAAATCTCCCCCTTGACCGAGGATGAGTCTTGAAAGAAAACCTTAATCCTCCCCCTTGAGGGTTGCTATTTAGGAAGAGTTTAAGTAATTAACATTACTTAAGGTTGGCCTTAGTGAAACATTTAAGTTAAGAAGACTTCTTAACTTGGCCCTTTCTCCCTCTTTCTTAAGTAAAGCATTAACGTTTGGCCATAGTGTTTAAAAATAAGTTTAAGTTAAGAATTCTCTTAACTTGTCCTTTACTTCCTTTTTGTTAACAAAAACAAGTTAAGTAAATTTTCAAAACTTAAAGATAAGTAAACATTTACTTAACTTTTGTCCATATGAAGTGAGTTAAGTTATCAAAAATTTTGATCCGTTAAGTTATCAAAAATTTTGATCCCTTAACTTTGGCCTTTTTCATTTACTTAACTTTTTGCCATATGAAGTGAGTTAAGTTATCAAAAATTTTGATCAGTTAAGTTATCAAAAATTTTGATCCCTTAACTTTGGCCTTTTTCTCCCCCTTTTGCCATATATCGAAAAGAGTGGGGGTGTGTGAAAAATAAATATAGATATTAATTTTAACGTCCAAGCATGTTCCATATTATTTTGAAAATAATATACTGAAAATAATCTCATCTATAAAATGCTCGACTCATATTTGACTTGATTGATATGAAAGATCAATCAATCTTGGTCAGAGTCGGTTAATATGTATGATTATACTCCGTGGTTCATGGCGATGCACTAGCTGTACATCTGGAACCAGGAGTAAGGTCCTAACATCTCACACCCATCTACGTGGCTAAGTACACAAACACATTAGTCCTATGTGTTGTTAGATGTATTGTCTCCTTAAATCTATAGGTGCATGATATCTAAGGTATGTCCTATGCTAGTTCCATGAAAATGAAAAGTAAGAAATAGTAGTAAAAAAATATAATTTGTAAGTTCCTATTCTACTACGCACATGCCCAATTTTCGTCTTAATAGACTGAATTCGGCTTCAGATAGGGGTTTAGTAAATAGGTCTGCCAAGTTGGACTTCGATTCAACGTATTCGAGTTGTATGGCTCCGTTGGCCACATGTTCTCGAATGAAATGATGTTTGATCTCTATATGTTTGGTCCTAGAATGACATATTGGATTCTTAGTTAGGTTAATTGAGCTAATGTTATCTACGTGAAGTTTAGTGTTTGTAAAATCTATCTTAAAGTCTCGGAGAGTGTGCTTCATCCAAAGAAGCTGAGTAACACACTCACCCATCGCGATGTATTCGGCTTCGGTGGTTGATAAGGCAACACAGTGTTGCTTCCTACTACACCAACTTACTAGACTCGAGCCGAGAAGTTGACAATAACCACTCGTACTCTTTCTATCGAGCTTACTACCGGCATAGTCCGAATCAGAGTAGCCGGTTAGTTCGAACTCGGTAGATCTAGGGTACCAAATACCGATATTAAGTGTACCCTTTAGATATCTAAGGATACACTTGACTAGAGTTAGGTGAGACTCCTTGGCACAGGCTTGGAACCTTGCACACATACTTTCTGCAAATAGGATATCAGGTCGACTCGCAGTTAAGTAAAGGAAACTCCCTATTATGCTCTTATAGTATTTTAAATCAATTGAATTTCCGATTACATCTTCTTCTATATTCACATTAGTTGCCATTGGGGTATTAATAATTTTAGCGTCTTGCATTACAAAGCATTTAATTAATTCCCTAGTATATTCACGTTGATGTAGGTATATTCCATCTTTAGTTTGTTAATTTGTAGACCGAAGAAGAAACTTAACTCACCTACTAAATTCATTTTAAATTGACTTTCCATAAGTGAAATGAATTCATTCAGTAGGATCGAGTTGGTGGTTCCGAAAATAATATCATCTACATAGATTTGGGCTATGAATATGTCTTTACCTACGATTTTTACGAAAAGGGTTGGATCAACTACACCTTAGTTAAATCCTTTGGACTTAAGATAAACCGAAAGCCTCTCGTACCAAGCTCGAGGAGCTTGTTTAAGTCCATAGAGAGCTTTCTTTAACCTAAGAACATGGTCAGGTTTATCTAGACTTTCGAAACCAGGAAG
Source organism: Wurfbainia villosa (assembly GCA_025175895.1). Lineage (NCBI taxonomy): Eukaryota > Viridiplantae > Streptophyta > Magnoliopsida > Zingiberales > Zingiberaceae > Wurfbainia > Wurfbainia villosa. The sequence goes on along the minus strand of CM045997.1, from coordinate 78,129,037 downwards.
TTGGCTTACATAAACCTCTTCTTTAATGTATCCATTCAAGAATGTTGACTTTACATCCATTTGAAACAACTTAAATCCTCGATGTGCAGCATATGCTAATAACATTCGAATGGACTCTAGTCTAGCTATTGGGGCATAGGTTTCGTCATAATCTAAACCTTCGACTTGACTAAACCCTTTAGCGACTAGTCTAGCTTTATTTCTTACTACTTCACTTTTATCATCAAGTTTATTTCTAAACACCTACCTTGTTCCAATGATTATTTTATCTTTAGGTGGTGGTACGAATTCCCATACTTCGTTCCTAGTGAATTGAGCCAACTCTTCTTGCATTGCAATAATCCAATCGGGATCCAGGAGAGCTTGATCAATAGTTTTGGGTTCAATTTTGGAAATCAAGGAGATTTGACTAAGGTTTCTATATGAGGCTCTAGTTCGAACTCCTAGGCTTGCATCACCTATCACTTGATCGATAGGATGATTCGTTTGAGTCCTAGTTTGGTTTGGGTTTGGGTCATCTACCACTTGATCAATAGGATGACTCGTTTGAGTCCTAGTTTGGTTAGAGTCATCTACCACTTGATCGATAGACTGACTTGGTTGACATAGGTTAGGATTAATACTAGACTTGATCTCCGGATCGGAGTTGAGTCTGGTATGAATCGGCTCGCTAATTGGGGTTGTCGAGGGTTTTGTAGGTTCGTGTCCTTCATCAAATACTACATTGATAGTCTCCTCGACTCTAAGGGTGTCATGGTTATATACTCTATAAGCTCTACTTATTGTCGAGTATCCTAGGAAGATTCCATTCGAGGTTTTGGATGTAAATTTCTCTAGGTAATCCATAGTGTTTAGGATATGTACCTTACACCCAAATACCCTAAAGTACTTGATGTTAGGTATTTTATCGTGATAAATCTAGTATGAGGTCTTAAGGTGTCTCTTTACCATAAGGATCCTATTTTGGACATAACATGTCGTACTCACGGCTTCCGCCCAAAACCTATCGGGTAGGTTATACTCATTTAACATTGTCCTACCGGCTTTTGTAGGGTTCTATTTTTACGTTCTACTAGGCCATTCTGTTATGGGATTCTAGGGCAAGAGAAGTCATGGTGGTATCCATTTAGGTTACAGAATTCTATAAACATGTGGTTCTCGAATTCACCACCATGATCAGTCCTAAGTCTTTTGATTTAAAGATTTAGTTGATTTTCTATTAGTTTAAATAGGTTGATTAATTGATCTAGGGTATCACTTTTGTATTTGATGAACCTAACCCAAGTAAATCTAGAATAGTCATCAATTATGACTAAGCATAATTTACTCCCATTAAGTGACTTAGCTCCGTGTGAATAAAATAGATCCATGTGTAGTAGCTCAAGAACACTTTTGGTTCATTCTTGATTAGTTAGTTGATGTTGTGTCCTAGATTATTTACCTTGTTGACAAGCATTACATATTTTATTGTTCAAGTTATTGAGGTTAGGCAAACCTCTGACTAAGTCACTCTAACTCATCTTGTGGATGAGTCTTGGGTGTGAGTGACCGAGTCGTTGGTGCCACAACCATGATTCCTCTTGCCATGTCATAAGACACTTGGTTGAGGAGTTAGTTAGATTAATAGTGTAAATATTGTTATTTCTGGTTCCCTTAAGGATTGTTTTAGAAGTTTCATTTGTATTAATTATGCATTCATTTTCTAGAAATATGACCTTATAGTTATTATAACACAATTGACATACACTAAGTAAATTATATTGAAAATTTTCTACCAATAAGACATTTTGAATAATAAAGTTAGAGTTGAGCTCAATATCACCTAACCCGATGATTTTGAGCTTGTCGTTGTTTCCGAAAGCTACCGATCCTTGTCGTTTGAATCGAAGCTTTGAAAACTTGAGTTGATCCCCGGTCATGTGTCGGGAGCAACCACTGTCCAACATCCATTGATCCTATACGCAAGGTAGTTGGATCGGATATTGGATTTATTAAAGATTGGTTGAAGATTATTAACCTAAATCATCTCACCCATGTCTACATGATCAATCATGTTAACCCTATATGTTCTTGTGAGATGACTTCCAATTTTACTTCATTTAAATTTAATGATTTGAACACTTGTCAACCTTGCGTTAGATTCGGATTTGACCTTAGGCTCATTAAGTCACCTTTTCAAGATCATGGCTTTCAGGTTGTGGCGAGGCACAGAGGCCTTCTTTGATCGGAACAACGACCACTTCCTTAGACAAAGCCATTTTCAAGAAAATAGAGACTTGACTCACATAAGACCACTTCCTGGTCTAACTAGTCTAGGATACGGTGAGGTAGCTTCAGCTAGTTCAACTCGCTCAAGTGCACTGAACAAGATACACCTTATCTAGTCCGAATACACAAGACTCCACTTTCCTAGTGTACTATCATCTCGCCGCATCCTGGTACTATGTTATCAAGTATTGACGAGTTATGTCCTATCTAACCATTCTAAAAAGAAAAATAAAACTAAATAAAGAACCTAAGCATGCAATTTCTAAGTAAAAATACAAACAAGTTTTGTACTGTCTCCCCCTGAACCATTGAATTGGTTCGGTCTCTCCACATAGTGGATTTGGTCCTTGGGAACCCAGTACTGGTTCAATCCTATGTTTAAAATCAAGGTGATCTTAGGGACCCATGCTTGGACACATTTTTTATGTCGACTTACAATCGACATATACGACTTTTTGGTCGTATTTGAGCTAAACTGTAATGCCCGAAAAATTCCTAGAAATTTTACAGGAATTTTTGCATGATTATAATGGGCTTTGTATGGGCTCTTTCAAAAAATAAAAGAAATAGAGCCAAAAAGGATGCATGGCCCATGATTTGAACCCTAAACCCCCAAGTAGATAGCTAAACCTTAAGATGTACCCAATAACCAGAAGCCAAGCAGGGTTGTGCTATTAGAAGGATATGGGAAATGATAGATAAGGGTAAGGGAGGCTAAAGGACACTTTCAAGTGAATAAATAGGGGAATGAGGAGACAAGAGAAACCATAATTGCCATTCTCCACTTCTCTTCTTCTTCCTCACTGAAACCCTAAGCTTCCCCTCTTCCATTTTCCGAAAACCAACTAAGCAAGAAGAGGGCCCTAGTCTTGGCATCACTTAGGGTGTTTCCAACTATTAAACAAAGCGAAGGATGTAAGTATCCCCTCACCTGCATACAAGTTGTTTCGGTTGATGTTATTAAGAAAATCCTTACATGAAACTTTCGGCCAAGACCTTCCTTATGCTTTCCATGATTGTCCATGCTATGCTTTATATGAATATGATGATAATAGGTTGCTAGATAGGTTTGGTCTAAGGGTTTGATCTTCAAGCTTCATGAAACTTTCCGCCAAGACCTCTTTTATGCTTGCCATGGTTGTCTATGCTATGTTTAGTATGAATATGATGATAATAGGTTGCTAGATAGGTTTGGTCTAAGGGTTTGATCTTCAAGCTTCATGAAACTTTCGGCCAAGACCACTTTTATGCTTGCCATGGTTATCTATGCTATGTTTAGTATGAATATGATGATAATAGGTTGCTAGATAGGTTTGGTCTAAGGGTTTGATCTTCAAGCTTCATGAAACTTTCGTCCAAGACCTCTTTTATGCTTTCCATGGTTGTCTATGCTATGTTTAGTATGAATATGATGATAATAGGTTGCTAGATAGGTTTGGTCTAAGGGTTTGATCTTCAAGCTTCATGAAACTTTCGGCCTAGACCTCTTTTATGCTTTCCATGATTGTCGATGCTATGTTTTGTATGAATATGATGATAAAATGTTTCTATATAGGCTTGGTTTAAGTATATGATCTTTAAGCCCCATAAGACTCTCGGCCAAGACCTATTTGAAGCTCCTAATTGTTTTCTATGCTATAATCTATATGTAGTCATGTTATGTTTTGAATGTAGATGAAGATAATATGTTGATAGCTAAGCTAGATTTAAGTGTGGGATCCTTAAGCCTCTTGAACCTCTCGGCCAAGACCCATTTAGGCCCTTAAGGGCCTTCCATGCCATGATCTATATGTGATGGAGATTAACATGTGGTTAGTTAGATCTTGTACAAGTTGTTTAGGGTTTAAAATCTTGTTACAACCCCATAAAGTTTAGATCACGCCATGTTATGCTTGTTTATGATGTTTATGCCATACTCTATATGTGTGTGATGTTAGTATTATGTTAAGTAGATCTTGCACAAGTGTTTAGCATGTAAACTCCTAAGAACCCTCCCTTAGGGTTTCGGTCAGCCCATGTACATGCCCTCTACTAAGTCCTCCATGCCATGCTACATGTAGAAAAAAAAATGCAAATATGATGTTAGTTAGATTTTACGATAGCATGATTGGTTTATGGCACTACCTTATGTCCATGTAGATTGTATGAATGTATGAATATGTCTTGCTCATTGCCATGCTAGTGGTATGAATGTATGATTATGCCATGCTCATTGCCATGTTAATTATATGAATGTACGATATGTCATAAAGAAAGAACATGATATGTTATGTAAAGAAATATGATATGTTATGAAAAAAGAAAATGATATGCTATGAAGAAGGAACATGATATGCCATGATAAGGAACATGATATGTATATGAAAAGGGATGTTATATGTTATGATAAGGAATATGATATGTTATGAAAAGAAATGTGATATGTAACGATAAGGAACAAGATATGATATTTTACTTTCTGCATGGCTTGTACCGGACCCTAACAAGGTCCAAGGGATGGGCTCTTACGTGCCCCTGGGTTGACTGATCGATGCGGACTCGACGGGATGGGCTCCATCTATGTTATGTTGCCCTAGGTCGATGCATACAAGTATGGGCCTAGTACTCTAGTAGGTTCGGGATTAGCGACCTCGGGTCTATTAGGGATGCGCGCTATGATGATGATGTATGTGGTACAATGTCGGGCCCAATATGTTGAGATTATGTTTAAGTACCTATAAGATATATGTTTTCAAAGAGCATCTTGCATATACCCTTATTTCATGTCTAGGTGATTATGATGTTTATATGGTTGTTATACTTATATGTTTCTGAATGCTCATGTCATTTCTCTTATATGAATGTTGTTAGGGCAATCTCTTTCCATGACTAGGTTTTGATGTGTGTGGCAAAGGGTTTAAGTTAGTTTGTTATGTTTATTTGATATGTGCGTTGAAGTTGTGCAAAACTTAGTAATTCGCACATGGAGTCATGGCGAGTTTCACATCTCATGACTCGGTCCTTGAGTCGGTCAAGGATTGCTTTGTGGAAGTCGTGCGCTTGGAGCATCCGAGGGACCGTCGGACGAGAAGCTTGGAGTGAAGCCGGAGGAAGTAGACTTCAAGGAAAGAGACGCGAAGGAGCATTGCAGAGTCGTGCGCCTGATGCTGCCGAGGGACGTGGCCGCGAACGAAGAGAACTTCGAAGGCGAGGGACTCCGAGGGATGAGAGTGAGCGAATGTAACCCGGGAAGGGGTAGCTCTTAGGTGAAACTTGGCCAAGTGTCTTTTCACCGCCATGTCATGGCGTCGATGGTTCGATCGACTGGTATAAGACCAGTTTTGGTGCTTGTTAGTCGACTGATATCGATGAATCGACCGCCAGTGGAATGACAATGATGGCACGCACTGCGGTACGCACGAATGGAGTCGACCTCATTGAGGACTCGACTGACCGAGCACAAGTCGACTGATGGTAATATCAGTCGACTGATGCCAGTACCATTGGATGAAATCCAACGTGGAAAACGGTCGTTATTGGGCAACGGCTACAGGACCAGTCGACTGATTGGGACATCAGTCGACTGCTCCTGTGTCAACGGGAAGAAACCCTCTTCCTCTATAAAGAGGAATGGGTTGGGGCTTTGGGAGGCTAATGTTCATGCTCCAATTTGCTCCCAAAGTGCTCTAAGGGTTTTTCCACTCTTCTTACTTGCTTTAATTCCATTCTATTGTTAGAAGAGTGATTGTAAAGAGGCTACCTCCACCTAGCTTTGTGCAAAGGAGAGATCTAGTGGATAGATTGCGGAGTGATTCACCGTGGACGAATCAGACCGTGGATTAGCGACGTAGCCGTGAACCATGTTACATCTCGGTGTTTGTATTGTTTGTTTATCTTTTGCTTTGTCTTTATTTATATTTGCATATTCCGCTTGCGCTAACGTTTTGTAGACGAGCAAAATCCGACATCCATCGATTGAGGGCTATTCACCCCCTCTAGCCGGCCGTTTCGATCCCCAACAAGTGGTATCAGAGCCAAGGAAAGCTTGTCAAGGACTAACCGCCACAGCAAGCAACATTCAAAATGGCCGACTCCAACATTCACCCACCAAAGTTTGAAGGAGAATTCGCTTGGTGGAAGAAGCGAATGGAGGTATTCTTTGAAACCGACTTTGAAATCCTTTTAATAATGGAAAACGGTTTCGAGTTGCCTAGGAACGAAGATGGAGAGCCTTTGGAAAAATCGAGATGGAGCAAAAGACAAAGAGATGAGTATTTGGCAAATTCAAAGGCCAAGCACCACCTCTACAATGTGCTCCCACAACAAGAAGTAAATAGGATAGGGGAGTGTTCTAGTGTAAAGGAGATGTGGGAGAAGCTAGTGGAGCTTCATGAAGGCACCTCGGAAGCCAAACTTGCAAGGAGAGACCTTCTCCGCTCCCAACTATCCAACATAAAATTAGAAAGGGGAGAAAAGGTAACTTCTTTGCATTATATATTTAAAGAAATTTTAATTGGGCTAACAAGTGTAGGAGAAAAGCTCTCCAACCGGGATATGGTAATGAAGGTCATAGATGCTTTTCCCCGGTCCTCAATGTTGGTGCAATCGGCCCAGGTCACGATTGACCAGGACTCGAGTTTGACTCGAGTGATGTTTTGATGTTTCGATAAAAACATATGATAATGTAATTATCATGGGAAAGTCCAAGTCTTGTGCACTTGGCATGGAAAGTCCAAGTGGAACACTAGGCATTTTGTAAAGTCTAAGTCATGGGTACTTGGCATGGAAAGTCCAAGTCATGGGTACATGGCATTTGGGAAAGTCCAAGTCTTGAGTACTTGGCATGAGAAGTCCAAGCATGGGTCTTGGCAAATGAGAAGTCCAAGCATGGGTCTTGGCAAATGGAAAGTCCAAGCATGGGTCTTGGCATGGAAAGTCCAACATGGGTTGGCAAGGGAAAGACCATGCTTGAGTCTTGGCATTTGGGAAGTCCAAGGGGATTGATATTGGCAGCGTAAAGTCCAAGCGGAGTCTTGGCGGCGTAAGTCCAATGTGCCTTGGCGGTGTAGACACCGTTAGCATGACATAGCCGAGGGAAGCACCTGGAGGCTAGCACGATGGATGAACAAGTCATGGATGACTTTGAGGGATCCGAGAGGCGTGAGGCTGATGGAGGTGGCTAGAAGGCTTAGGTCTAGGCTAAGGGTGGTCTAGCAAGTATGGGGGCACCATATTTGGGTTTGATCAGGCAATGATCGATCAAGGGACGATCATTTGCTAGTTCAGTGAGCGAATGCTCGCGTGAGCCATTGGCGATCGACTCTGAGTGGTGTGATCGCTAATATTAGCGATCATCGCTAAGAGATCCGTTGGAGTTTTTCCAAAGATGGATCGAGCCGTTGTCTCACGACAACTGGCATCGCCGATCGGGTGACTTATGGCGGTCGGTGATGGCGGAAATCCAGTCGCGCAAGGATAAAAGGAGCTCGACGGGAGGGTTTTTGCAACCGATTTTCTTGGACGTTTTGAAGCGATTTGCTGCTGCAAATCAGGGCTTTCAAGTGCTAGTCCAAGGCAATCAACATGCAAGCTTCTAAAGAGTTTTTGTAAAGTGTTCTTTACTTCTCTTGTTGTATTTCTTCTTATATTTTCTTGTTGTATTTAGATTATTGTTGTAATCTTATTGTAAGAGGTTTCTCCACCTCCGACTTGTGTCGAGAAGGAGTATTTATCATAGTGGTGTGTGATTGGCATCGCTAGGGTTCGTACGAACCCAATCCGTGGAGTAGGAACCGTTTCGGTTCCGAACCACATTATATCCTTGTGTTCGTGATTGTATCTTTTCGTTATTGCTTTTATTATTTCTATTTCGCTGCGCATAACGAGTTTTGTAGAGATGATCGCGAACGAATTCCATCTACGTACGGTCAACGCTATTCACCCCCCTCTAGTGGTGGTAAATATTCAACAATTGGTATCAGAGCCCGGGGCTCTTCTACGGACTAACCGCCGGGAGCTAGGACAAAGAAGCTAGAGGGTGAAGATGGAAGAACAATTGGGATGGAACATTAACACACATATCCCTTACTCCTTCTATGGACAAGAAGGGTTTAAGCAATGGAAGTCAAGAATTGAAGACTTCCTAATGATGAGGGACTTCGAAGAATGGTCTATCTTAATGGAAGGAAATAGGTATCCAAGAGGACCAAAAGGTGGATTCCTCAAGAAAAAGAGATGGACCGAAGAGCAAGTCCAAGCCTTCGAAAAGAATGAGAAGTTAATAAAGTTGTTAATTGATTTAATACCTAACAATATCTTGTGTATGTTAGGTAATTATGTAGATGCAAACGAGCTATGGAGCCAAGTGGCCAAGCTCCATGAAAGCCCATCAATGGTCCAAGAGGAAGAGACCGAAGAGGCTAATGCATCACCCTCACAAGGAAGTGAGGACTTGGAGGTTGAGAAATCATCAACATCCAAAGAGGAAGAGGAAGTAGAATCAGAAGTTGATAGGGAGTCAATTTCCGGGTTGGTGGAGGAAGTGGAAGAAGCATCCACTTCTAGGATTGAGGAGGAGATTAGAGTTTACTCAACACCGGAGCATCAAGAAGAAGCTTCTACATCCAGTCAAGATGAAGAAGTGTCAATTCCGAACTCCACCACTAACCTAGGTAACTCAAACACTCTAATTTCAAATAAAAATAATATTATGTGTTTTGAGTGTAGGGAATTTGGGCATTATAAGAGCAAGTGCCCAAAGAAGATTAGGAAAGCTCCACCGGCACCAAAAGTCAAGGATGCCGGTTCCCCAACACCTAAAGGCAAGGAGCACATCATATGCTTCAAGTGCAATTCAAAGGGGCATTATCGGAGTCAATGCCCTAGGGGGAAGAAGAAGGGGCAAGGAGGAGCATCACAAGTAGGGGAAGCTTCTATAGCTAACCCTAAGGTATATTTTAATAATGCACCTTCCAAATTTAAAAGTCAAAAGCATGCTAGAAATTTTAATTCTTTTGCAATTCACCATGAAAAGCATGCTAGAGATAAATATATTTGTTTAGGAGCTAAAAGCGTTAACTTCAAAAGTAAGGAGAAATTTGGGACTAATGTTTCTAAAAACAATTTATCTAAGGATAAACCTAGGTAAAATAACTCTAGAAAAATTTTACCTAGGGAGACCATTAGAAAGGTGCAAGAGCACCTAGGTTTCAATCCTAAATGGACTAGGCATATGCCTAAGAAGTCAAATGCCCAAAAACTTAATCAAAAATCAATTGGCCAATTAGAGGTTGAAAATCAAGCCTTGAGGTCAAGGCTTGAAAAACTAGAAAAGACCCTTAGGAATATACAAAACCAATTTAAAGGGTCAAATGATCAAAAGTCTAGGTCCAAATCTCAAAGTCAACACTTAGGACATAAGAGTCAAAAGTCAACTAAGGGCAAGCAAGGTTTGGGTCACAAACCTAAGCCCAAGGTGACTTACCATAGTGTTCCATTAGATTATGGAACACTGACTAGGTCTAGGAAGACCAAGGTCAATAGGGAGGTTATCCCTAGAGTTGACCAAAGGGTGTGCCTAGTGGCTAGGGTTTCTAGGAAACCTAGGGTGGCCACTAAGAAGGTTGCAAGGGGATTTACCCCTAGAGTCAACCTAGGTAAGACCCAAATGACCAAGGCTAACAAGCCTAGGAGGGTCATTAGGAAGGTATCTAGGGAGGCTATCCCTAAGGAATACCTAATTAACCCTAGGAGCTCAAATCGGTTTTGGGTTCCTAAGAGCGTGATTGATTCACGCTAGATGGGTTTAGGGTGTGCCAACCTTGATTGGATGGGTAGTTAACTCAACCATGATAAAGGTGGCATGTTAGGTCATTTTCAAGGTTATGGTTACCTTGGGAATGTGGTTTGATTTGAATCCTAAAGGTTTTTAGGATGTGCCAATTTTAATTAATAAGTTTGATAATTTGATCAAATTGGCACAATTTAGTTTTAGAGGTTTTAATGTGTCAATTTGGGTTTTTTGGCACATTTGGGAAAATTTAGATTAATATGGCAAAATAAACCTAATTATATCAAATGACAATTAATATTAAAATTTAGGTATTACTATACCTATATATTTTATATGCCATGCTTTGTTTGCCATATAATATGCCATGACATCATGTTTATTTTAATCATTTTATATGTCATGATTATGCTTAGGTCAAATGTCATGTGCTTTAGTTTTATATCATATGCCATGACATCATGATTATGAGCATGTGCTTATTTATATCATTATTAATGCCATAATTATTCATGCATTTAAGAAAATTTCGATTGAAATTGATTTAAGGACTATGACATGACTTGGAGTCCCATTCATATGGGAATCAAGTAGGGTTGCTTTAGAAAATGCATGAAACCCTAGTGTAAATGAACCAAAACCCACATCTCACATCCAATTGACATGTATGTGTATTTATAAACCCTAGATACATGTGAGATGCTAGGATATGAGTTGAATTCAAGGTGCATAGTTTTTGCATCTAGATGAACTAAAACTCATCTAATTTCAAATGTGGATCATTGGGAGAGCATGTGTACAAGTCATGTACATAGAGCCCAAGGAATATGATCCAAAATAAGGTTTTGAAAACATTTTAAAATCATTTTGAAAAACCTTGGTGAAGTCTATCTTTTGATAGCAATCACCATTGATAGAGTTGATACAAAATAGGGCCAAAACATTGAAAATTTCAATGGTTTTGAGTTTTGTATCAAACTCACTATTTTATGGGTAAAATAATTTTCAAATATTTTTCACCCATTGTGTGTGTCATAAGTATTATACGTATGAATTTTCACAATTTTTTGAATTACATATAATTATTTATTAATTTCCAAAATTCATTTCTGATAGTTGAAAATCGAGATTTTGATCATCGATCGCCTCGGTGGCAATCCATCGATGTGAGTGGGTGATCGACATCTCAAGAGTCGACTGCCAGGTCTGATTTCGGGTTAACAAGGTTTGTTTAGCCCGTGTTCAGCTATGGAAAAGGTTCCTAATCACTCCTAACCCTAGGATATGCTTTAGGAAGCATTATAAAGGGTGAAAATCCATTGGATATGGATTAGGAGTTGTGTTAGGTCAAAGTATCAAATTTAGGGTGAGTGAAAGTTCTATGTTGAACTTAGAACCTTATTTTTGATAGTTTAGAGTTCCTATTGGCTTAGGGGCTTCCCAAGGACATTGTTGGTGCAATGGTCAAGGGGAAGCAAGCCTTTAGGGGGAGGTATCCATCTTGGGATGATGGATGTGTTTTTCTCCTTGAAGAGGAGAAGTTATTGGGAGAGTATCATCAATTGGGAAAATTGATGGGTTTTTTATACCCAATTTGGAAATTGGGAGAGATTATAGGATTGCCTCTCTTGAGTGATATGTGACTTATCACTAGGAAGATGGTAGGCATCCTAGGTATTTATTTTTGGATCAAGGGGGAGATTGTAAGATCTCATTGGGATATAAGACATTGACCTCCTTGGAAAGAAAACCTTTTTGATGTTAGTCAAAAAGGGGGAGAATGTTTAGGGGAGAACATTTGGAGAGTGTTTACTAATTTGGGATAATTGGTAAGGAATTTGAGTTAGTGGTCTAACTCAAATGATTTATTTGGTTTTTGTCAAACATCAAAAAGGGGGAGATTGTTGGTGCAATCGGCCCAGGTCACGATTGACCAGGACTCGAGTTTGACTCGAGTAATGTTTTGATGTTTCGACAAAAACATATGACAATGTAATTGTCATGGGAAAGTCCAAGTCTTGTGCACTTGGCATGGAAAGTCCAAGTGGAACACTTGGCATTTTGTAAAGTCCAAGTCATGGGTACTTGGCATTTGGGAAAGTCCAAGTCTTGAGTACTTGGCATGAGAAGTCTAAGCATGGGTCTTGGCAAATGAGAAGTCCAAGCATGGGTCTTGGCAAATGGAAAGTTCAAGCATGGGTCTTGGCATGGAAAGTCCAACATGGGTTGGCAAGGGAAAGTCCAAGCTTGAGTCTTGGAATTTGGGAAGTCCAAGGGGATTGATAATGGCAGCGTAAAGTCCAAGCGGAGTCTTGGCGGCGTAAGTCCAATGTGCCTTGGCGGTGTAGACATCATTTGCATGACATAGCCAAGGGAAGCACCTGGAGGCTAGCGCGATGGATGAACAAGTCATGGATGACTTGGAGGGATCCGAGAGGCATGAGGCTGATGGAGGTGGCTAGAAGGCTTAGGTCTAGGCTAAGGGTGGTCTAGCAAGTATGGGGGCACCATATTTGGGTTTAAACCTCATTTTTGAGGTTGGCAGTCGACTGGCGTTATGGCCGGTTCGACTGCCATGAGTCGACTTGAGTTCGACTGATCGCTTCATTGGAGCGATCGGGTGTCGATAGTACGATCGCTAAGGGACGGATCGCTAGTTCACCACGAGCACGTGAATGCTCCTTAGCCGATCGGGCGGCCGATCGCAATATTGGCAGTCGACTGCCAAGAGATCCGTTGGAGTTTTTCCAACGTGGATCGAGCCGTTGTCTCACGACAACAGTGGCATCAGTCGACTGGTGACTTATGGCAGTCGACTGATGGGAGGAAATCCAGGTTGCGCGCAAGGATAAAAGGAGCTCGACGGGAGGGTTTTTGCAACTGATTTTCTTGGACGTTTTGAAGCGATTTGCTACTGCAAATCAGGGCTTTTAAGTGCTAGTCCAAGGCAATCAACAAGCAAGCTTCTAAAGAGTTTTTGTAAAGTGTTCTTTACTTCTCTTGTTGTATTTCTTCTTATATTTGCTTGTTGTATTTAGATTATTGTTGTAATCTTATTGTAAGAGGTTTCTCCACCTCCGACTTGTGTCAAGAAGGAGTATTTATCATAGTGGTGTGTGATTGGCATCGCTAGGGTTCGTACGAACCCAATCCGTGGAGTAGGAACCGTTTCGGTTCCGAACCATGTTATATCCTTGTGTTCGTGATTGTATCTTTTCATTATTGCTTTTATTATTTCTATTCCGCTGCGCATAACGAGTTTTGTAGAGACGATCGCGAACGAATTCCATCAACGTATGGTCAACGCTATTCACCCCCCTCAAGCGGCGTCAAATATTCAACACTCAAGATGGAGCTCCATGGTGGATTCATTTTACATCTCCAAGAACATGGAAGTAAGTACCTTGGAGGAGTTCTTCTCAACAATGGAGCTCCACGAAACGAGGCTTGAAGGAATACAAGAAGAGCCAAGAATCCAATCTTCAAGAGGAGTAGCTTTGATAGCAAACAAGGGGAAGAAGAAGATAGAGATCCCCTCCTCCGATGATGATGAAGCCTCTTCCTCCTCCTCCATGGATAGCACGGAAGAAGCGTATATGGTAAGGAGGGTAAGGCGTGCATTAAAAGGTTTTAGATTTAATAAGTCTAATGATAGGAATAGAAGACAAAGGGGGAAGGTTATATGCTACAATTGCCAAGGAGAGGGGCACATAAGGGACAATTGTCCTCTCCTAAACAAGAGCAAAGAAGAGAGGAAGAAGAAATAAGAAAAGAAGAAGAAAAAGGGGAGCAAGAAGAAAGAGGAGAAGAAGGCAAAGGAAAAGGGGAAGGCCAAAGCATTCAAAGCCAAGACATGGGATGATCTTTCTTCCTCATCCTCATCCGAAGAAGAGGAACAAGTCTATTCCAACCTTGCATTGATGGCCTTCGACAACTTGGATTGCTCCTCCTCCTCAAATGAAGAATCAAGCACAAGTGGGGAGAGCTTAAATGAAGGGGGAGCCTCCTCTACATCCTCATCCGAAGAAGAGGATTTGGTAAGTGAGGTAACAAATCTACCCCCTAAGCAAATTATGTCTATGATTTCTAGTCTCACTAAGGACTTATTTAGAGCCAAGAAAAAGAACAAAAGCATGCTTGACCAAATTAAGGAATTAGAGAAAAAATTAGAAAAAGCATGTTTTAATGATAATGATGATGATGCATGTTCACATGATAAATATATGCCATTTGATGTTAATGATGCATGCATAGAAGAAAATAGGGCTTTAAGGAAAAAGGTAGATTATTTGACAAAAGCCCTAGAAAAATTCACTATAGGCTCCAACACCTTGAACATGATCATAGGGAGCCAAAGAGCTAGCTTCAACAAAAAGGGCCTAGGTTATAAAGAAAAGAAAAATGAAAAGGCCTACAAATGCCTAATTGGTAGGGGACAAGAAATGAAGAAAGTAATAGCTAGGAAATGGATTCCTAAGGAGTATCTAGAGAACCCCATAGGCAATAACTTATTTTGGATTCCAAAATCCATCCTTAAGAGTTAGAAAACCCCTAGGGTAGTCAACCATATGCAATTGACCTATATCATATTTTGGTTGACTTAGGATGGAGGGACAACATTTTGAAATAGTGTTTGGTGATGATAACGTGCCTATAAATAGTTAATAATGCTTAAGTCATGATAATTAATGAAATTTCTATGAATATTTGCAATCATGATTAATGATTTTGAAATTTGGCACATCATCATGAGAAATATGGTTTAAATCATGCCTTAGGTGATATTTTGCTTATTATCATGATATAATACCTAATGAATGATAACAATTCAATGAATACATGTGTTTCATGATCATAATATGAATTTAAGTCATATATATCTTTATGACCATGTTGAGTGTTAGGATGATACTTAACCTTGATAGAATTGTATGAGTATAATGGTTAAGTATATACAAATACCTTCTAGGATGCATCTCACACTCATCATAGGCTACTTTGATTGAAAACTTAGCATGGGTGAGATGTTAGGATGATACAAATGTCCACTAATGCCTATGGCATTTAGATGGTCATTTAAAGTATCAAAATAGCAATAATAGACCAATCATGGGGAAGACTTATGTTTAATTCATAGACATATTGCCCAAAGATCATGGTTGGATATTTCATATGTTTTCAAAACAATTTCTTAATCTAAAATCTATGTATTCATGTTTTGAAACAATTGGAACCAAAACTAGGTGTTAAACTTGATACTCACATGATCAAAAACCTAGTGGATTTTAAACCTTTTGGATTTTTGGCAAATACGTGAAAATATAATGACTTTTCATGAAGACCTATTTTCATTGATATATATACTTAAAAGAAATGAGTTCCCTGAATTTCATGATTTTTCGAATTTTCTAGAATTTTTAATGCATTTCTGAATTTTGCCCCGAAAAATCAGAATTTTTGAAAAGCGGTCACGGGTAGTCCGAACCATCATTGGTGGCCATATTCCGAGAAAGGTTGATTTCAGTTATTAAACCAATTTTTGGTATTTTCCTTCTATTAGACTTGATGCCATGTGGTTATAACTTAGTATTAATCTTTTTGATGGTGTCAAAGGGGGAGAAAATATTATGTTTAAGTTAATTATGATAGGGGGAGAAAATTTGCATGGAGAGTTTCATGGATTAAGGGGGAGTTGCATGTTACTATATCATGTTTATGTTTACATGCTTTCTTACCTTAGAATTTATATCAAATATTTTTACCTAACTTAAACGGATTGCCACACATCAAAAAGGAGGAGATTGTTAGGGCAATCTCTTGCCATGACTAGGTTTTGATGTGTGCGGAAAAGGGTTAAAGTTAGTTTGTTATGTTGATTTGATATGTGCGTTGAAGTCGTGCATAACTTAGTAATTCGCACATGGAGTCGTGGAGAGTTTCACATCTCATGACTCGGTCCTTGAGTCGGTGAAGGATTGCTTTGCGGAAGCCATGTGCTTGGAGCATCCGAGGGACCGCCGGACGAGAAGCTTGGAGTGAAGCCGGAGGAAGTAGACTTCAAGGCAAGAGACGCGAAGGAGCATTCCAGAGCCGTGCACCTGATGCTGCCGAGGGACGTGGCCGCGAACGAAGAGAACTTCGAAGGCGAGGGACTCTGAGAGATGAGAGTGAGCGAATATAACTCAGGAAGGGGTAGCTCTTAGGTGAAACTTGGCCATTTGGCCAAGTGTCAGATGAGTTTTCCCAACACCAGTCGACTACCATGTCATGGTAGTCGACTGCTCTGAGTCGATGGTTCGATCGACTGGTATAAGACTAGTTTTGGTGCTTGTCAGTCGACTGCCATGGACTAGCAGTCGACTGATATCGACAGCAGTCGACTGCCAGGGAATGGAAGTCGACTGATGGCACTGTGCACGGGCACAGAATGGAGTCGACCTCGTTGAGGACTCGACTGATCGAGCACCAGTCGACTGATGGTAATATCAGTCGACTGATGCCAGTACCGTTGGATGAAATCCAACGTGGAAAGCGACCGTTATTGGGCAACGACTACAGGACCAGTCTACTGATTGGGACATCAGTCAACTTCTCCTGTGTCAACGGGAAGAAACCCTCTTCCTCTACAAAGAGGAATGGGTTGGGGCTTTGGGATGCTAATGTCCATGCTCCAATTTGCTCCCAAAGTGCTCTAAGGGTTTTTCCACTCTTCTTACTTGCTTTAATTCCATTCTATTGTAAGAAGAGAGATTTTAAAGAGGTTACCTCCACCTAGCTTTGTGCAAAGGAGAGATCTAGTAGATAGATTGCGGAGTGATTCACCGTGGACGAATCGGACCGTGGATTAGCGGCGTAGCCGTGAACCACGTTACATCTCAGTGTTTGTATTGTTTGTTTATCTTTTTCTTTGTCTTAATTTATATTTGCATATTCCGCTTGTGCTAACATTTTGTAGACGAGCAAAATCCGACATCCATCGATTGAGGGCTATTCACCCCCTCTAGCCGGCCGTTTCGATCCCCAACAAATGTTTTGTTTATATGAATGCTATGCTTATATATTCTTGTATGTTTATATGAATGCTATGCTTATATGTTCTTGTAAGTTTATATGAATGCTATGCTTATATGTTCTTGTATGTTTATATGAATGCTATGCTTATATGATTTTGTATGTTTATATGAATGCTATGCTTATATGATATTGTATGTTTATATGAATGCTATGCTTATATGTTCTTGTTTGTTTATATGAATGCTATGATTATATGTTCTTGTATGTGTATATGAATGCTATGCTTATTGTTGGATCGAGAAGCGTCGCTAGAGGGGGGGGGGGTGAATAGCGATCGTAAATCTTTTCGATGTTTCGTTCGAGTAGACAATTAAACGAGTGAGAGCAGCGGAAAATAAAGGAACACGTTTATTTTTACTTGGTTCCAACCAGTTGCTACTCGAGCCCTACTCGGTCCTAGGCAGCGTCATGGAGAGCAAGCATAACGTCTCCTCCTCGTTGGAGGTAGGAGACAACGATCACAAAAACCGAATGTACGAGGATGTGGCAACAAGCCTACCTCACCTCGTTACGATTAAAATAAAGAATACAATAAAAATAATTACTTGCTACTGTTGCCGACGAAGGAGATTTGAACTTGTCGTCGCATCGGCGTTATGACGATGTTGGAGCGTTGGCGTTGTAGGAGCAATTGATGAATAAACTTGACGATACTTGGAGTTGGAATCCTCCCCTCCTTTTATAGATTTTTGCCTCTGAA
Organism: Wurfbainia villosa; assembly: GCA_025175895.1. Classification (NCBI taxonomy): domain Eukaryota; kingdom Viridiplantae; phylum Streptophyta; class Magnoliopsida; order Zingiberales; family Zingiberaceae; genus Wurfbainia; species Wurfbainia villosa. The sequence goes on along the minus strand of CM045997.1, from coordinate 78,111,227 downwards.
TATGTCTCCTCTTTTTTCGGAACAGATCATGAAGTTGTCCAAATTTTATCGCGAAGTGGCCGCGCCAAACCTTATCCATTTTGACCTAGCGCAAAGGTTGATTCGTCACCATCACGATCGTGATGACTCCCATCACGATCGATGAGCATCCGATCGCTTCAATGTCAAGCAAATGATCACACCGCCACTTGAGAGGTTAGCTCAAAATGATAAATACGATTTATTTCTAATCTAGACCTTCCACAAGAAGTCTTAGTCGGATCGCCACCTACAGTCGTCCCCGTACAGAGGACATGACCTTACCATCTCTCACTCACACGAGCTTACCTCGATTCTTACTGTGTCACTTTCACTTCCAACCTTCCACTCGATTCCTTCGGCTCCCTCCGAAGTCACTCGAGTGTCGCCTGACCACCACGGCTTCCTCCGGGTGTCGCTAGCCTTCAGCTCTAGCTTTAGTACTTTTCTGCACACTTGATTTAGCTCGTGAGATAACGATGTAAACTTAACTTTGTGTCTTTGCCATAATCAAAACACAGGTTCGATTATCTGGTGCCCCTGCATCAACACTTATATGTTCTTGTATGTCTATATGAATGCTATGCTTATATGTTCTTGTATGTTTATATGAATGCTATGCTTTTATGTTCTTGTATGTTTATATGCATGCTATGCTCATATGTCCTTAAAAGATCATGTCACTACTCTATGTCCAATTCTCGACGTATGGTTTTTGTGAGTAGGAAAGGATCTTACTAAGCCTTTGTGCTTATAGTTTTATGTTCCCTTGTACTGCAGATAAGGGTAAAGAATGGTTAAACTAAAGGGAGCAACAGGAGGGGCAAAGTATGTGTGGTAGTGGCATGGTGGAGGAGATCTGTTTATGTTTCCCATACTTGTGCATGTTTTCCTTTAAGTTGAATGTCATGAACTGGAACTAAGTACTTATGAAATGATGATGCATGCTTTATGTTTAAAAGAAAGAAAAAAAAAGAGAAAGAAGTTCAAAGTCTTCCGCTGTAAGAAGTATGTAGTCTTCCACTGTAAATTCATGTATGTATGATCGCATCGCGCCGCCCCTCCAACCCCTGGAAAGGGCGGGCATGACATAAACCCTAGTCCGACCTTGTTGTACATGGCCCTTTACGATCCAAGTAGGAGGTCAAGTCCTTTGGATCCCAAAGTAAACCTTTCCAACGTGTTCCTAAGATCTTCGACTTGACTCTTCAAGAGTGAGTTCTCAACTTCGAGCTTTTCAACCCGAGTTGAGTCCTCCTCTCGAACTCGACTAGTCGAAGAGGTTAGGGAGACCTCGTGTTTGAGGAGTTTAACTTCCTCAACCAAGGTCTCGACCTTGGACTCGGACTTAGCTAATTCCTAGTTAAGAACTTAATTGCACTATAAAGCATACTAATAAGGGATCTACTTACCTTGAGTGTATCTTTTGAACTGGATGCGTATCCGTGACTTGTCTTGAATAGCGCTTCGCAGTCTGACTCGTCTTCGATTTCAGATTCGTGTTCCGATTCTGAATCCATCTCCGATTCAACCGATTTAGCCATGAGGACACGATCATTGTCTTCTTCCTTGGACGCTTCTTCCCATGTAGCGTTGAGTGTCTTTTTGTGTTTTGATGCTTTGCTCTTGAGTTTTGGGCATTCGGACTTGATGTGTCCAAACCTGTTGCATTCGTAGCACCTAATATTAGAACTTTTAGGCTTACCTTCATTGGGTCGAGTAACGGTTCACTTTTGGCCCTTAACTATCCTTCGAACTAGGTTGACTAGTTCTGCCTCCATTTCCGGGTCGACCTCCGAATCGAACTCATCTTCTTCTTTCTTTAGGGGTGGCTTGTTCGCGGTTTTCTTCCTCGACCTGAAAAAAGTGCTATACCCTTCTCGGGTTCCGAGTTAGACTGCTCATGAAGTTCAAAATCAGAAAATAACTCATCTAACATTTGTTTTGAAAGATCCTTGGAGACCTTGTATGCATCGACCATGGATGCCCACAAGGTGGTCTTAGGAAAAGAGTTAAGAACATACCTAATAAGGTCACGGTTTTCGACCTTTTGCCCGATCGCGGGTAGGTTATTGACTATGTCTTGAACGCAAGCATGAAGTTGCATCGCCGTTTCGTGTTCTTGCATTTTTTAGATTATATAATTTATTAAACAAAAGATCACGCTTACATACCTTGGCTTCATCGGTCCCTTCGTGTAGCTCCACTAATTTTGTCCAAAGATCCTTTGCGCTGATGAAGGGGCCGAAGCGATTAAGCTCCTCCTTGGACAAGCCGCATTGGAGGATTTGAGTCGCCTTAGCGTCGGCTTCGACTTGTCTTTTTGTAGCATTGGTCCATTGGTCATAATCCAAAGATTCACCCACTTAGTTAGTCGGAAGTGTGAATCCTGTTTGGATTACGATCCACATCTCGATTTGGGTCTTAAGAAAGCACTCCATCCGACCCTCGAGATGGGCCATTGATACAAAAACAAACAAGAGAATAAAGATGAAAAACCTAACAACAACACAAATAATCGAAATGTACCAAGACTCGCGTCTAGGATTAGTAGTGTGAGAGAAAAACTAAGTGAATGAAATAAATAGAATAAAAAAAAGAAAAAAAAATCTGTAAAAAAGCTAGATTGGTGGTTTCACCAAATCATAGCACCCCCGGCTCTGATACCAATTGTTAGATCGAGCAGATCGCTAGAGAGGGGTGAATAGCGATAAAAACTTTTCTTTCGTTTCGTTCGTTAAAGCACGAGTAGACAATTAATTGCAGCGGAGAGATAAATGACAAATAAAGAGAGACAAATGGATTTTTACTTGGTTCGTAGCCTTCGACTACTACTCCAAGGCCCTAACAGTCCTAGATAGTGTACGGAGGGCAATTGACTAAAACACTCCTCCTCGTTGGAGGTAGGAGTTTGACGATTACAAAACCTTCGAAAACAAAAGATAGAGAGACAAACCCTTTCTTCTATTAAGGTAAAATGCAATGATAGAAAACCTCGATTAACATAAAGAATTGCAATATTAAAGAGACAACAAATTAAAGTTATACCAACAACTAGAGAATAGAAATTAAGCTAGGGTTGTTGACAGCACTTCGTCATTATAGAGTCGTCGGAGAGTCACAGTGTTTCAGAGGCTTTTGAGCACTTAGAATGGATGAAAAACCCTAGGAGAGGCCCTCCTTTTATAGCCCTTGAGTCCCTTTTCGAGAGGATCTTCAACCAATAGATATTGGGCACAAGACTCCTTGAAAAATGGTGATAGAGCTTGACTCCTCGAGGCTGATCCTTGACCATCAGTCGACTGATGGCCATCATCAGTCGACTGATGGCTATCATCAGTCGACTGATGGCAGCATCAGTCGAATGCTGACCGCAGATAGTCGACTGATGGACAGTAGTCGAGTCCTCCAAGCTGGCAGTCTATTGATGTTAGCTGAAATCAAAAGTTAGCTAAACAAAAATATTATTTCGACGACCTCTGACCATCCGATCTCGACCTAGACCACCGATGGGATGTCTTGGGTCGGATCTATGCTTAAGACTATCCCCGTAAGGAGGATATGATCTCACTTACGCTCGCACACACGAGCTTACCTCGATACGTACTGTGTCACTTTCGCTTATGGCCTTCCACTCGATTCCTTCGGCTTCCTCCGAAATATATCGAGTGACGCCTGACCACTGCGGCTTCCTCTGGGTGTCACTGGCCTTCAGCTCCAGCGTTGGCACTTTTTTGCACACTCGATTCAGCTCGTGAGATAACGATATGAGCTTAACTTTGTATCGTTTGCTATAAAAAAACTCAGGTTCAACTTAGGTGCCTACTGCACTAACAGATTATACCTCTTGATCTTCTATTGTATTCTTGTCCTCTTCTTGGCAGCCAAAGAAAGGAAGAAGGGACTAAACCATAGCTTCTCTTGCCGCCGACCCTAGGAGAAGGAGAGGGTGGTGTCAGCCAAAGGGAAAGAAAGGGAGGGAAAACCCTTGTTGCTGCAGACCCTAGAAAGAAAACCTTAACCCTTTCCGCCCAAGCCTCTCCACGTCCACCACCTCTATCTTAGGTCTAGGCTTCATGAGGTATTAATAATAGGATACAATAGGGACCATGAGGAGGAGTTGGAACTTTGTCACCCAATGGATCCGAACCACATATAACCCGATGCATTAATGATGATCCATTCCACTAGAAGATCATCATTGATCTACCTCACCAACCCCCATAATTAAATATCGGCTCCACATATCATTTGTACAAAATATCTCCCCGTGTTAAGATATTGAATCTCCATTAATTAATTAAATTATTGACAATTTAATTAATTAATATCTTGTTGGGATGTATACTGAAAAGTCTATCTTTTGTATGAACATCTTTATTTTTGAAATAAGAATCACATTATCATTGTTTGCATATTTATGGTTATGCATATTGTCTAATACATTACATTATAGATAACATGGTGTGTAGTGTCACATGGGAGATCATGTTATCAGTTCCTTGTAAAGTATAAGTAAAGGCTCACAACCGAGATGGTTTTGGACAAACCATTGGTATGGTTGTAGTGTGATTTGGAATTGGGTTGTCTTGACCATAGAATTACACTAGTACACTTTGTGTTTATTTTGCAGGACCGACTTAGAGGTGATTCGATTTATTGTTGACTACATAATTGAATCCGACCTCGGATATTATCGTGTACATGCTCTTAATCCCGATATAATAACGGGCACATGTACTTAGTATTTATTTCTTTGATTTACCAATGGGCGAGATTTATAGAGTAAATCGATAGGCTCGGTAAGTTGGGAAATGATATTATTTACATGGTGTGTCGTTGATTCTAGGAGGAAACCGTGTCCTATATATTAGGTTGATGATATCCCCTTGAGGAGCTCATATGGTTCATCATGTAAATCTTGCAGGTGGACTTGGTCCGGCATGAGGATAAGGTTCAGTGGTACTACTCATGGAGTTAGATGTTGATTAATTAATTGTTAGTAAATTAATTAATTGATGGGCATTCGAGATCTTAAACACGGGGAGATATTTGTACAATTAATATATGGAGCCCATATTTAATTATGGGGGTTGGTGAGGTAGATCAATGATAATCCTCTAGTGGAATGGATTGGATTTTTTGTGGGTCGGATCCATTGGGTGGCCAAGATCCAACTCCTCCTCATGGTCCCTATTGTAGCCTATTAAAACCCACATGAAGCCTAGATCCGATGGTGGAAAATGGATCTCTAGATTCGACGGTGGAGATTAAAAGGAGGCTTAAGCCTAGCTCTATAAAAGGAGGGCTAAGGCTTGGGTGGCACATATCTTTGGGAGATTAGGGTTTTGGCTTGGGCGGCTAGGGTTGGGAATTAGGCTTGGGCGGCAACTCTTTGGAAGGATTAGGGTTTGCTTCCTTCTCTTCCTAATTGGTAGTCGGCGCCCATCTTCTTCCTCCAAGCTTTGGTCGGCGCCCATACCTCCTCCTATTCTTCTCCTTTGGCCGGCGGCAAGATATCAATCTTGGCCGGCAATTCCATCTCCCTCTCCTTGGTGGACGGTGGCAACAACAAAGAGGAGAAGGTGGCTTGATCTTTCTCCAAAGGGATTGTGTCTGGAACTAGAAAGGAGAAGAAGGGAGCTCATTATTTTCCTTTGTTTGGAGCGAACAAGGAAAGGAAGATACCTGATCTAGGAGGCTTTGACTTTTAAAAGATTGTCGTCCACACGACGTCCAAAAGTGTTGGTGCAATCGGCCCAGGTCACGATTGACCAGAACTCGAGTTTGGCTCGAGTGATGTTTTGATGTGTTTTGATGGTTCGACAAAAACATATGACAATATAATTGTCAAGGAAAGTCCAAGCATGGGTCTTGGCAAATGGAAAGTCCAACATGTGTTGGCAAGGAAAGTCCAAGCATGGGTCTTGGCAAATGGAAAGTCCAACATGAGTAGGCAAGGAAAGTCCAAGCATGGTCTTGGCATGGAAAGTCCAACATGGGTTGGCATTTGAAGTCCAAGGGGATTGATATTGGCGGCGTAAAGTCCAAGCGGTAGTCTTGGCAGCATAAGTCCAATGGTTGGCGGCGTAAAGTCCAAGCAGAGTCTTGGCGGCGTAAGTCCAATGTGCCTTGGCGGTGTAGACACCGTTAGCATGACATAACCGACGGAAGCACCTGAAGGCTAGCGCGATGGATCAACAAGTCATGGATGACTTGGAGGGATCCGAGAGGCGTGAGGCTGATGGAGGTGGCTAGAAGGCTTAGGTCTAGGCTAAGGGTGGTCTAGCAAGTATGGGGGAACCATATTTGAGTTAAAACCTCATGATTGAGGTGTGCCGGATCGGTGCCATGTGGCGACCGACCGAAATCAACTAGGGTTTGACTGCGGGTTATAGCCTAGCGATCAGCGCCATAGGTGCGGTCGGTGATGGATCAAGCGATCGTGATCGATCGTGATCGGTCGGCGGTGCTTGAGAATTTCACGAATGGAGTCGAGACTCGACTGGTCGAGTGAGGACTCCATCAGTCGACTGATGGTCACAATCAGTCGACTGATGGTAGTTCCGTTGGACTTATCCAACGTGGAACTAGCCGTTGTCTCACGACAGTGGCATCGATCGTGATGGTCCCGATCGATCGGTGATAGACTTTTCGGCACGAGTTGAAGCTATATATGGAGCTCGTGATGGAGGAAAAAGTAATAGATTCTTGAGGGATATTGGGGCGATTTGTTGGTGCAAATCAGGTCTCCAAGTGCAAGCAAGCAACCAAGCATTCAAGCAATCAAAACAAGTGTTGTAAAGTCTTTTCTTTACTTGTATTTCATATTTACATTGTATATTGCTTGTATTTGTATCTTATTGTTGTAAGATTATTGTAAGGGGTTTCTCCACCCTGACTTGTGTCGAGAAGGAGTGTTTATCATTAGTGAGTGCGTTTGTGCATCACTAGGGCTCTTTAGAGCTCGATCAAGTGGAGTAGGAACCGTGCGGTTCGAACCACGTTATATCTAATGTTAGCTTGTGTTGTCTATTTCGTTATTGCTTTTATCATTATATATATTCCGCTGCGCTACTAAGAAATTGTAGACACAAGCGAGATCAATTCCATCATCGCTATTCACCCCCTCTAGCCGTTCCAATATTCCTAACAAGTGGTATCAGAGCAGGGCTCTTCTCTACGGATTAACAAGGAGCTAAGGCAAAGGCTAGAGGGTGAAGATGGAATTCCAAGACAAGCTTGGATGGGAAATCAACACTTCACCTCCATATGATCCAGAAGATTTTAACATGGAGAGCAAGAATGGAAACATTCTTGATGATGAACATAGAGGATTGGTTCATCCTCATTGAAGGTCTTGAACCCCCTAGGGATAAGAAGGGAATGTCCTAAAATTGAAAAAGTGGACCCAAGAACAGCCAAAGCTCAAGACCGAAGTTAAGGTAACGAAACTTTTGGAAGATTTAATCCCTAATGATGTTTTGTGCAAGCTAGGGGATTACATGTATGCCAAGGAGCTATGGAGAAAATTGGCAAGATACCATGAGGAGAGTTCATCCTCAAGTGAAAGTGAGGAATCGGAAGTTGAGATGGAGTCAACTTCCGAATCGGAGAAAGAAGAAGTAGAAGAGGTGGAAGAAGCATCTACTTCTAGGATTGAGGAGGAGAGACCATCCTCTACACCGGAGCAACCTCAAGAAGAGCTCAACATCCGATCAAGATGAGGAAGCTCAAAATTCAACTCCGGCACCTACCACCACCCTAGGTAACTCAAACACTTTATTTTCAAATAAAAATCATATTATGTGCTTTGAGTGTAGGGAGTATGGGCATTACAAGAGCAAATGTCCAAAGAGGATCAAGAAAACCCCTCCGGCGCCTAAAAGTCAACAAAGTCAGCGGACCGGTTCTCCAAGACAAAGAGCAAGGAGCATGTCATTTGCTTCAAATGCCGACTCAGGGTCATTATCGAGTCAATGCCCAAAGAAGAAGAAGAAGGGGCAAGGGAGCATCACAAGTAGGGGAGCCACTAAGGCAAACCCTAAGGTATATTTAAATAATGCTCCGTCTAATTTAAATATTAAAAGCATGCTAGAACTAATTTTAGCAATTCTGTTACGTATCATAAAGAGCATGCTAGAAATAACAAACATATTTGTTTAGGAGCTAAGAATGTTCACCTTAAGAATAAGGAGAAATTTGGGACTAATGTCCCTAGAAAAACAATACCTAAGGAATCTATTAAGAAAATACAAGAACCTCTAGGTTTTAATCCAAAATGGACTAGGCATATGCCAAGAAAGTCAATGCCCAAGATTTAAATAAAAATTCTAAAATTGGGCAATTAGAATTAGACCAAGCCTTGAGGTCAAGGCTTGAGAAATTGGAAAAGACCTAAACAAAATACAAAATCAATCTCAAGGGTCAATTGTCAAACTCTTAGGTCAAGAAGTCAAAATCAACTTCTAGGACCTAAGAGTCAAAAGTCAACCAAGGGCAAGAATGGTTTGGGTCACAAACCTAAGTCAAGGTGACTTACCATAGTGTTCCATTTGACTATGGACACTAACTAGTCTAGGAAGACCAAGGTCAATGGGAAGTCATTCCTAGAGTTGACCAAGGTTTGTGCCTATTGGCCAAGGTTTCGAAGAAACCTAGGATGGCCACTAAGAAGGTTGTTAGGGAGGAAATCCCTAAGGTTAACCTAGGCAAGACCAAAATGACCAAGGCTAATAAGCCTAGGAGGTCATTAGGAAGGTATCTAGGAGGTTATCCTAAGGAATACCTAATTAACCTAGGAGCTCAAATCGATTTTGGGTTCCTAAGGCGTGATTGATTCACGCTAAGATGGGTTTAGGGTGTGCCAACCTTGATTGGATGGGTAGTTAACTCAACCATGATAAAGATGGCACTTTAGGTTACTTTCAAGGTTATGGTTACCTTGGAAATATCCTTGAGCCTTAATTTCAAAGAATTTTAGGTTGTGTCAATATATATCTTGAAAACATGAAAATCAATAAAATTGACACGATCTAGATTTAGAGGTCATAGTGTGTACCTTTGATTATTGGCACACTTTGGAAGGTCATGTATCAAGAGATGTGTGGTTAAGATGTAAAGGTAACATCTAGAGTGATACTCAAGTGCCACACAACTTGATGTCTTGTATTCACCATGCTTCATATGTTTTACCATATGTTTGCATGGAAGGAATGTCTAGGATAGATTACATCTCACAAAACAAGTCTTTTACCTTGATTGTGTATTTTAACACTTAGAAAGGGTGAGATGTTAGGTTTTAGAAATCATTGAATGTTAATGTTTGCAAAAATGAAATAAAACATTAAAATACATTAACAAATACATGAATAAAAGTATAACATCAATACATTCGATATACAAGATCTAACGTGATAAAATGGAATAATTAAGATGATGAAATCGAGATATTCTGATTTTCAGAACTGGAAATCAGATATCAATCGGCCCGATCTGATTATCGGCATTGTGTACGATCGATCGCCATCGATCAGTGCTAGCTCCATGACTCGTGATTGAACATCGATCGGTGATGAGGCCATCGATCGTGATGTCTGTTCACGGGCGAAGGCCATCGATTGAGTGCTCGGCAGCGATCGAGTGATGTGCATCGATCGGTGATATGCTCTTATGTACGTTCTGAAGGTTCAAGCGATCGATTGTGGCGGATCGATCATTGCGGCTCGGTAAACCCGATAATAAACCGCTATCAGTCGACTGATGCTCCACACGATCGGAACCGCTAGGGTTGGCGTCTTCATTCTTCTCCCTTCTCCGATAAGTCCTAGGTTTGATAAAAAGCCTCTCCTCTTCCATTTTTCACCTATCTTGGAGCCCTAGTTCATGCGATTTAGGGTTTATTTCTCTTGTTCGATTAGGGTTCCGTGCGTCTAAGCTCTCCGTGACTTTTGTGATCCTCGGCCAACATTTGAGTCTTCCCTCCACACACATTCAAATGGCGCCTAAAGTAGCGATTTTTCTTTAGCCCTAATTTTCATTTCCATTACAATTTAGGTTTATCTAATTGTGTATTGTTGCCATTGCATGTCATATCATCACATTGCATTCATAATAGAGAGCCGTAGGAATGATCCACGAGGGTGAATCTCGATTTGTACCAACCTATGTTGGTTAGGTACATCGATAGGAACTTTTCAATAGGCATTGTAGTGATGTCATGGAATTAATTGCATACTACAATCGATGAAAATCGTCTTGTGCGCATCCAATTAATGATGACCTTATTAAGGAATTCTATCAAAACCTTAAAAAGGTGGATGACGGCCCTACTTACACTACTCGCGTTGCAAAACGCGAGTTAGAGTTCACTCCTGCGATACTGCAGGAGTTTCTCGAGTGTAGGCCTTCAGATAACACCTTTATCTTTTACCCTACCATGGACTTTCCTTTACCTGAGCCTTTTGACCATATTTCTATGGAGTCCATGCATGAGCATATCTTTGGTTATCCTCGTCCACTGGCTCAGAATCTATTTCCTGTCACTGAGTTGTCTGCACCTGACAATGTCCTTTACAAGGTCATTGTTGGGTGTTTTCTGCCCATTGTCACTCGGGGTCTGGCCAAGATTCGGCCTCCCCATCTTTTTCTTCTATATGCCATGCGTCATCAGTTAGATATAAACTTTGCATTAAACATTTTCCACTGCATTGTGCACTTCACTTCCCCTGTACAAGGGAAAGTGCATATGCCATTTGGTCATATCATCACAGCATGGCTCGACTCCGTAGGCGTCAACATCCACAGGGGCTCTCTACGAGCGCTATCGGAGGTGTACGACTGTATATCAGTTCGTAACTTCTCGTTAGCAAATCTACGGATGGGTGCTGGACAGATGGAGTTGGCGCCACGACCACCACCCGGGGCACGCAGACAGCATCCTCCGGTACCTAGAGAGGCGATAGAGGACCACGAGGATGCGAATACCACTGATGAGGATGACCAGATGCTTGGCGAACATCGCGATCCATCGATCGTCGTGGCGGTGAGTCCGGATTTGAGACTATCGGATCGGTTGACTGCTAGGTCGAGCTATTGGCGAGCCGTGCTTCCTTGCACGTCTAGATCGGATGGAGGAGTCCCAGAGCAGCATCAGCTCGATATGCTAGAGATGATGCGGGCCTGGACCCTGAGTCAGCAGCCTCCTCCACCGCCACCTCCTGCGGACGATTAGAGGATATTAGATTTTTTTTGTGGTTGTCAGTTTTTTTTTGTAGTGAGATTGAGCATAGCCAATCTCCATTTTGAATGTAAAAGACAAGTTTTAAGTTAAATGAAATCTTTGTTTCTAAAATCTTGTGTGTATGGATGAATTTTTGTAGAATTGTATTGCATCCTATCATATACCATGTCATGACATTGTTAAGGGTTATTTTAGATGTCATGTGTTCTTAAATTTCATCATATGTCATGACATCATGATCATTGGCCATGTTTTAATAATGCTATTATTTATGCCATGATCATACATTCATGCATTAACTTGATTAAAATTGATTTAAGGACTATGGCATGACTTGGAGTCCCAGTTATAAGAGAATCAAGTAGAGTTGCTTTAGAAAATGCATGAAACCCTAGTTTAGGGAGAACAAAACCCACATCTCACATCTAATTGACATGTATGTGTATGTATACACCCTAGATACATGTGAGATACTAGGATATGAGTTAAGTTCAAGGTGCATAGTTTTTGCATCTAGATAAACTAAAACTCATCTAATTTTAGTTGTGGATCATTGGGAGAGCTTGTGTACAAGTCACGTACATAGAGCCCAAGGAATATGATCCAAGTTAAGGTTTTGAAAACATTTTAAAATCACTTTGAAAAACCTTGGTGAAGTCTATCTTTTGATAGCAATCACCATTGATGAAGTTGATACAAAGTAGGGCCAAAACAATGAAAATTTCAATGGTTTTGAACTTTGTACCAATTTCACTATTTAATGGGTAAAATAATTTTCAAACATTTTTCACCCATTTTATTATTCATAAGTATTATACTTATCTAATTTCGTTATTTTTCGATATACTTATAATTTGTTATGATTTTCAAAACTCATTTACGATAAGCGAAAATCGGGATTTTGAGTTATCGATCAGCCTACTGGGTGTCGATCGGTGATGGAATCGATCGTGATTTCTGAATCACTCATTGGTAGGTTGTTTAACCCGATTTAAATTCTGATTATGGTCCCTAATCACTCCTAACCCTAGGATATGCTTTGGGAAGCATTATAAAGGGTGTAAATCCATTGGATATGGATTAGGAGAAGTATTTGGGGTTTGTATCAATTTTAAGGTGTTGGAAAGTTCAATGTTGAATTTCTAACCTTAATTTTGATGATTTAAAGTTCCTATTGGCTTAGGGACTTCCCAAGGACATTGTTGGTGTAATGGTCAAGGGGGAGCAAGCTTTTAGGGGGAGGTATCCATCTTGGAATGATGGATGTGTTTTTCTCCTTGAAAAGGAGAAGTTATTGGGAGAATATGACATCAATTGTGAAATTGATGGGGACTTTTGAGAGACCCAATTTGGAAATTGGGAGAGTAAATAGGAGTGTCTCTCTTGAGTGATATTGAACTTATCACTAGGAAGATGGTAGACATCCTAAGTATTTTTGGACCAAGGGGGAGATTGTAAGATCTCATTGGGACATGAGACATTGACCCTCTTGGGGAGACAACTTTTTGCTGTTAGTCAAAAAGGGGGAGAATGTTTGGGGGAAAATATTTGGAGAGTATTTACCAATTTGGGAAAATTGGTAAAGGATTGGAGTTAGTATTCTAACTCAATTATTTGTTTGGTTTTTGTCAAACATCAAAAAGGGGAAGATTGTTGGTGCAATCGGCCCAGGTCACGATTGACCAGAACTCGAGTTTGGCTCGAGTGATGTTTTGATGTGTTTTGATGGTTCGACAAAAACATATGACAATATAATTGTCAAGGAAAGTCCAAGCATGCGTCTTGGAAAATGGAAAGTCCAACATGTGTTGGCAAGGAAAGTCCAAGCATGGGTCTTGGCAAATGGAAAGTCCAACATGAGTTGGCAAGGAAAGTCCAAGCATGGTCTTGACATGGAAAGTCCAACATGGGTTGGCATTTGAAGTACAAGGGGATTGATATTGGCGGCGTAAAGTCCAAGCGGTAGTCTTGGCAGCATAAGTCCAATGGTTGGCGGCGTAAAGTCCAAGCGGAGTCTTGGCGGCGTAAGTCCAATGTGCCTTGGCGGTGTAGACACCGTTAGCATGACATAGCCGACGGAAGCACCTGAAGGCTAGCGCGATGGATGAACAAGTCATGGATGACTTGGAGGGATCCGAGAGGCGTGAGGCTGATGGAGGTGGCTAGAAGGCTTAGGTCTAGGCTAAGGGTGGTCTAGCAAGTATGGGGGAACCATATTTGAGTTAAAACCTCATGATTGAGGTGTGCCAGTCGACTGGTGCCATGTGGCAGTCGACTGGACCGAGTCAACTAGGGTTTGACTGCGGGTTATGGCCTAGCAGTCGACTGCCAGAGGTGGGCAGTCGATCGATAAGCGATCGGATCATGTGATCAGTCGACTGGTGCTCGAGAATTCGGCCACAGAATGGAGTCGAGACTCGACTGGTCGAGTGAGGACTCCATCAGTCGACTGATGGTCACAATCAGTCGACTGATGGTAGTTCCGTTGGACTTATCCAACGTGGAACTAGCCGTTGTCTCACGACAACAGTGGCATCAGTCGACTGATGGTCCCGATCAGTCGACTGATAGACTTTTTCCAGCACAGGTTGAAGCTATATATGGAGCTCGTGATGGAGGAAAAAGTAATCGGTTCTTGAGGGCTATTGGGGCGATTTGTTCGTGCAAATCAGGTCTCCAAGTGCAAGCAAGCAACCAAGCATTCAAGCAATCAAAACAAGTGTTGTAAAGTCTTTTCTTTACTTGTATTTCATATTCATTATTGTAATTGCTTGTATTTGTATCTTATTGTTGTAAGACTACTTGTAAGGGGTTTCTCCACCCTTGACTTGTGTCAAGAAGGTGTTTTATTGGTTAGTGGTGTTTGTGGCATCACTAGGGTTCGTACGAACCCAATCCGTGGAGTAGGAACCGGTTCGGTTCCGAACCACGTTATATGCTCTTGTTGTGATTTGTGTTGTGTCCATTTCGTTATTGCTTTTATCATTATATATATTCCACTGCGCTAACGAAATTGTAGACACGAACGAGATTGAATTCCATCCACGATCGGGCGAGACGCTATTCACCCCCCTCTAGCCGTTCCAATATTCCTAACAAAAAGGAGGAAGGACATACAATAGAAGACCTAGTGGTAAACAAGAGGTATAATTCTTGTTTAAGTATGTTTTCTTATTCTATGCAAATTGTATGTATTGTATGTGGCTAATTTACTTGGACGCCAAAGACAAACACAAAAACCGGTGATCCATACATCGTCTATTCCGCAGCTACAGGAGCATGGGTCGACCTCTTCAAAAAGAACAGAGTATGCACTGTAGATATAGCCTTGAGATAATTCCAGAAACAAGAAGGGTGTGCAAAATTAGACATTGAGGATCTTGAAGCGGTAGAGGAATCAGTAGGTTACTGTCTAATTGGCAGGTTCTTAGGGAGATTTTCGGGATGGAGAGCACTGAAAGAGATCACAGCAAGATTCAAGACACCACAGAAGCTCCTTACTCACAACTCGTTATGGATGGTGTTTAAATTTGCAAACAAGGAATTAAGGGATGCGGTATTAACAGGAGGACCTTACATCGCATACGGGAGCCCTCTATATCTCAAGATTTTGCCGGCATGCTTCTCCTTCAGGCCGAAAACTCATGCCCACATCCCCGTGTGGATGCAAATTCATGGATTGCCATTGGACTGCTGGTCTACCTCAGGGTTAAGCAAGGTTGCCTCATAAGTTGGCATGCCGCTATACACAGATAGATACACCAAGGTAAGGGAACGGGTGAACTATGCCATAGTGCTAGTAGAAGTAGATATCTCCAAGGAGTTGCCTGCAACGATTGCTATTACCCTACCAGATGGAACATATGTAGATTTGGAGATTAAATTTGAATCTAGCCTGAAACTTTGTAACTGCTGCAAACAATTGGGACATTACTAGGCAAACTGCCCAATGACTGCACGAAGACAAACACCAGCAACAACCGCAGATGCAATGGGATACCAAATGATAGCGTATATGGCAGACATGAATAGTGCAGATATTGAGTTGGATGATGAAGGGGAAACTGGTATAGGTATAGGTGCAAAAGAAAGCACAGAAGGGGAGGAGCAGAGATGGGAACATATCAATACAGGTTGACGGCAACATAATGGCAAAAGGAAGAAACACCAGCATGAGGGAACGCAACTAAGAAAGGCAAGGGCAGACTTATCAAGGAACCCCGACAGTCAGGAAAGCCAAGGAAAGCATGGTAATAAAGGAATTCAGGAAAGATAACAAAATCAGAAAGGACACATAGTAGACAAGCTAGTGCTACAACATAATTATGACACCCAAGGTAGCATCAGAAGGAACAACAACATGAAGGAACTACCACAACAACATGAAGGAACTACCACAACAACATGAGACAATATCAGGCAAACATGTAAGTCAAAGAAAGGAATATTATCGAACAGGAACAAGAAGTAATTTAAGAGCTACAGTGGAGACTGGCAAAAAAATTGGCACGAATGAGCATGACTGTACCACCACCCGATCACAAACTGAAGGGGGAACTGTTGGATATCATAAACAAAGACAGCTAATAACAACTAAGGAGCAATTGTAGGGTTTTGCTTATCGAGTCTGTGAGGGGAAACTTCACTTCCCACTACACCTTGGTTGTTTGTTCATGGTGATCCAATCGATGTCCCCGGATTAAAATATTTAATCCAAGACAAAAGGGATTGACCAAACAATCAAGTCATCGTCGTGCTACTCGTTTAGAGATGTCACTTGAACAAACTCGTTGTTCAAGCGACCATCCTCTATTCTACGAGTAGTCGCGGAATAGACGATGTCTGGATCACCGATTTTTGTGTTTATGTTTGGGATCCAAGTATTATTTAGCCACAAACAGATTTATATCATGCTCATAATTGAAAAACAAATACAAACATGTAACATATAAAAATTAGAGAATCGATATACCTCTCGATCTTCTAATGTATGACCTTCCTCCTTTCGGACGTCGTGTGGGCGACGATCTACCAAAGGTTGAAGCTCCTAGATCACAAATCTTCCTTCCTTGCTCTTCCAAAGGGAGAGGAAGAATAGAAACAAGGTTTTATTCCTTCTTTCAACCAACCAACAACTTCCAAGGAGGAAGCATGCCGCCGGCCAAGAAGGAAGAGGAGTTTGAGAGTGGCCGACCAAAAGCTTGAAGGGAGGACCCTAAACCTTTGTTCCACCGGCCAAGGAGAAGGAGAGGACCTGTTTTGGATGCCGGCAAAGGGCTGGAAGAAACTACAAGGGCGCCGACAGCTTGGGGAAGAAGAACAACACAAGGAAAAATTTCCTTATTCGGTGCCGCCCAAGCCCAAACCCTAATTCCTATGCCTTGCCGCCAACCTCCAAAACCCTAGCTTCTCTTGATTATTTTTCCACGCCAACCCCTCAAGTTCCTTTTTTAGAGTTAGGGATAAGCCTCCTTTTAATCTCTACCATTGGTTCTAGGGATTTAATTTCAACCGTCAAATCTAGAGATTTAATCTCAACCGTCGGATCTTGGAGATTTAATCTCTACCTATGGATCTAGAGTTTTGTTTCTATCCATTGGATCTAAGCTCCATGAGGTGTTAATAGGCTACATTAGAGACCATGAGGAGGAGTTGGATCTTGGCCACCCATGGATCAAGCCCACATAAAGTCCGATCCATAAATGATAATCCAATCCACTAAAGGATTATCAGTGATCTACCTCACCAACCCACATAAGTTAATATGAGCTCCATATATTATTTGTACATTTCTCCCCATGTTTAAGATCTCGAATGTCCATCGATTAATTAATTTACTGACCATTAATTAATCAACATCTAACTCCTTGAGTACTACCACTCAACCTTTTCATCATGTCGGACCAAGTCCACCTGCAGGGTTTACATGATGAACCTTATGAGCTCCTAAAGGGGACATCATCATCCTAATATATAGGACACGATTTCCTCCTATAATCAACGACACACAATATAAATAATATCATCTCCCAACTTACCGAGCCTATCGATTTAATCTATAAATCTCGCCCATTGTTAAATCAAAGAGATGAATATTAAGTATATGTGCCCGTTATTATATCGGGATTAAGAGCATGTACTAAATAATATCTGAGGTCCGATTTGATTATGTAGTCAGCAATAAATCGAATCACCTCTAAGTCGGTCCTGCTCAATACACACAAAGTACACTAGTGTGATTCTATGGTCAAGACAAACCAATACCAAATCACACTGCAACCATTCCGATGGTTTGTCCAAAGTCATCTCGGTTGTGAGCCTTTACTTATACTTTACAATGAGCCGATAACATGATCTCCCGTGTGACACCACACACCATGTTATCTACAATGTAATGTATTAGACAATATTGCATAACCATAAAAATGCAAACAATGATCATGTGATTCTTATTTAAAAATAAAGATGTTCATACAAAAGATAGACTTTTCAGTATACATCCCTACAATCTCCCACTTATACTAAAAGACTATGCTGTCCTCAAACTGCCATACATCTGATCCACATTCCCTCCACATGCCTATCAAAACCTCTCGCCGGAAGGGCCTTAGTGAAAGGATCTGCCAGGTTATCCTCTAATGCAATCTTGGCCACAACAACTTCTCCTCTCTTTACGATTTCTCGTATCAGGTGGTACTTGCACTCTATGTGCTTACTTGCCTTATTGCCTCGTGGTTCCTTCGAGTTTGCAACTGCACCACTATTATCACAATAAATTGTGATAGTTCTGGGAAAACCAAGAATCACATCCAAGTCCATCAGGAAGTTCCTAAGCCACACAACTTCTTTGACCGCCTCAGAGGCTGCCACATACTCAGCTTCCATGGTGGAGTTCGCCATGCATTTCTGCTTGACACTCCTCCATACAATGGCTACACCTCCCAAAGTAAACTTAAAACCTGAGGTAGACTTGTTGGGGATCGAATCGGTACGAATGGCCGGCTAGAGGGGGGTGAATAGCCCTCGTTCGTTGGATGTCGTAATTCGCTCGTCTACAAAACGTTAGCGCAAGCGGAAGCAATAAACTAAGACAAGCAAATAGAAATAAAACAAGGACAATACAAACACGGAGATGTAACGTGGTTCACGGCTACGCCGCTAATCCACAGTCCGATTTGTCCACGGTGAATCACTCCGAAATCTATCCATTAGATCTCTCCTTTGCACAAAGCTAGGTGGAGGTAACCTCTTTTACACAAAGATCACTCTTCTACAATGGAATGAAGATTAGAGCAAGTAGAAGAGTGAAAATCGTTTAGGGCACTTTGGGAGTAGTTGGGCGTTCAAGCATTAACCCCCCAAAGCGCCATCCCCTTCCTTTTTTTAGAGGAAGAGGGTTTCTTCCTGTTGACACAGGAGCAGTCGACTGATGGCACCCATCACGATCATCTCTTGCCGCTTACCAATAACGACCACTTTCCACGTTGGATACCATCCAATCCAGATCATCGATCGATAGCATCGATCACGACCGGTACCTGATCATCGAGTGCCCCCGAAGTCGACTCCATTCGTCTGCGGTGCAGTCTTGCGATCGACCGCCATTCCTGCGATCACTGTCGATTATCGCGCTGCCGATCCATGGCGGTCAAGCACTAAACCGGTCTTATACCAGTCGATCGACCCATCGACTCAGAGTAGTCGACTGCCGTGACATGGCAGTCGACTGGTGTCGGGAAAACTCATCCGACACTTGGCCAAACGGCCAAGTTTCACCTAAGAGCTACCCTTCTCGGGTTACAATCGCTCACTCTCATCCCTTGGAGTCCCTCGCCTTCAAAGTTCTCTTCGTTCGCGGCCACGTCCCTTGGCAGCATCAGGCGCACGGCTCTACAATGCTCCTTCGCGTCTCTTGCCTCGAAGTCTACTTCCTCCGGCTTCACTCCAAGCTCCTCGTCCGGCGGTCCCTCGGATGCTCCAAGCGCACGGCTTCCGCAAAGCTATCCTTCACCGACTCAAGGCACGAGTCATGAGATGTGAAACTCGCCATGGCTCCATGTGCGAATTACTAACTCCTGCACGACTTCAATGCACATATCAAATCAACATATCAAACTAACTTAAACCCTTTGCCACACCATCAAAACCATATTACGACAAGAGATTGCCCTAACAATCTCCCCCTTTTTGATGTGTGGCAATCCGTTTAAGTTAGGTAAAAACATTTGATATAAATTTTAAAAGAAAGAAAGCATGTAAACATAATCATGATATAGCAACATGCAACTCCCCCTTAATTTCTCCCTTAATTTCTCCCCCTATCATAATTAACTTAAACATAATCATTTCTCCCCCTTTGACACCATCAAAAAGATTATTACTCAGTTAAAAACACATGGCATCAAGTCTAATAGAAAGAAAATACCATAAGTTGATTTAAAATCGGAATTTAGCTTTTCTTGATGCGATATTCAGCCATCGATCATTGGTTCAGATACCGATCGGTATGCACGATTTCGAGATTTTTTGATTTTCAGACCGAATTTCAGAAATGCATTAAAAATTCTAGAAAATTCAAAAAATCATGAAATTTGGGGAACACATTTCTTTTAAGTATATCTACCAGTGAAAAATAGGTCTTCATGAAAAATCATTATATTTTCACGTATTTGCCAAAAATCCAAAAGCTTTAAAAACTACTAGGTTTTTTATCATAAGAGTATCCATTTTAACACCTAGTCTTGCATCCAATTGTTTCAAAACATGAATACATGTATTTTAAAGTGAGAAATTGTTTTGAAAACATATGAAATATCCAACCATGATCTTTGGGCAATATGTCTATGAATTAAACATAAGCCTTCCCCATGATTGGTCTATTATTGCTATTTTGATACTTTAAATTACCATCTAAATGCCATAGGCATTAGTGGACATTTGTATCATCCTAACATCTCACCCATGCTATGTTTGCAATCAAGTTAGCCTATAGTGAATGTGAGATGCATCCTAGGGGGTATTTGTGTATACTTAACCAATATATTCATGCAATTCTATCAAGGTTAAGTATCAACCTAACAATTAACATGATCATAATGACATATATGAATTAATTTCACATAATGATCATGAAATACATGTTTTCATCAACTAATAATCATGCATTAGGTATTATATGATGATAATAACCAATGTATCACCTAAAGCATGATTTAAACCTATTTCTCATGATAACGTGCCAAATTTCAAAAACATAAATCATGATTGCTAGTATACATAGGAATTACATCAATCATCATGATTTAAGCAATATTATCTATTTATGGGCACGTTATCATCACCCAACACTATCTAAAAAATGTTGTCCCGTCATCCTAAGTCAACCAAAATATGATATAGGTCAATTCCATATGGTTGACTACCCTAGGGTTTTCCTAACCCTTAAGGATGGATTTTGGAACCCAAAATAAGTTCTTTCCTATTGGGTTCACTAAGTATTCCTTGGGGATCAATTTCCTAGCTATTACTTTCTTCTTATCTTGTCCCCTAGCTATTAGGCATTTGTAGGCCTTTTCATTTTTCTTCTCTTTGTATCCTAGGCCCTTTTTGTTGAAACTAGCTCTTTGGCTCCCAATAATCATGTTCAAGGTGTTGGAGCCAATAGTGAATTTCTCTAGGGCTTTTGTTAAATAATCTACCTTTTCCCTTAATGCCCTATTTTCATCCATGCATGCATCACTAATATTAAGTGGCATATAGTTATCATGTGAGCATGCTTCATCATGGCAAGAAGAATTATTTTCATTTAAGCATGCATTTTCTAGCTTATGCTCTAGATCCTTAATTTGAACAAGCATGCTTTTATTTTTCTTTTTCATGCCAAATAAGTCCTTAGTTAAACTAGAGATTATGGAAACTATTTTCTTAGGAGAAGCATTCGTTACCATAGTTTCCATGTCTTCTTCTTCTTCTTCGGATGATGAGGATGTAGAAGCTCCCCCTTCATTTGAGCTCTCTCCACATGAGCTTGATCCTTCATTTTCGGTGGAGGAGGAGCAATTCGAGTCATGAAGAGCCATTAGTGCTAGGTTGGAGTAGACATGCTCTTCTTCTTCGGATGAGGAGGATGAAGCAACGTCATCCCATGTCTTGGCTTTGAGTGCCATGGCCTTCCCTTTTCCTTTTGCCTTCTTCTCTTCTTCCTTTCTCTTGCTCCCTTTCTTCTTCTTCTTTTCTTCCTTCTTTTTCTTATCTTCCTTGCTCTTGTTTAGGAGGAGACAATTGTCCCTTATGTGCCACTCTCCTTGGCAATTATAGCATATGACCTTCCCCCTTGGTCTTTTATTCCTATCATGAGATTTATCAAATCTAAGATTCTTAAATGCACGGCTTACCTTCCTTACCATGTAGGCTTCTTCCGTGCTATCCATGGAGGAGGTAGAGGCTTCATCGGATGAGGAGGAGGGGACTTCCATCTTCTTCTTCCCCTTGTTTGCCATCAAGGCTACTCCTCTTGAGGGTTGAATTCTAGGCTCCTCTTGTATTCCTTCAAGCCTAGTTTCGTGAAGCTCCATTGTTGAGAAAAATTCCTCCAAGGTGCTTACTTCTAAGTTCTTGGAGATATAAAATGAGTCCACCATGGAGCTCCATTTTGAGGACCGGGGAAAGGCATCTATGGCCTTCATTACCATATCCCGGTTGGAAAGCCTTTCTCCTACACTTGTTAGTCCATTTAAAATTTCTTTGAATCTAGAATGCAAAGAAATTACCTTTTCTCCCTTTTCTAATTTAATGTTGGATAGTTGGGAGCGGAGGAGATCTCTCCTTGCTAGCTTCGCCTCGGATGTGCCTTCATGAAGCTCAATTAGCTTCTCCCACATCTCCTTGGCGCTTAGGCATTCTCCTATTCGGTTGATTTCTTGTTGGGGAAGCACATTGAAAAGATGATGCTTGGCTTTCGAGTTTGCAAGGTGCTCTTCCCTTTGCTTTTTGGTCCACCTAGATTTCTCTATTGGCTTCCCTTCTTCATCCCTAGGCAAAACGAAACCGGATTCCATTGTAATCATAATGTCAAAATCCGTTTCGAAAAATACCTCCATTCGCTTCTTCCACCAAGCGAATTCTCCTTCAAATTTCGGAGGATGGATGTTTGAGCCGGCCATTTTTGAATGTTGCTTGTTGTGGCGGTTAGTCCTCGACAAGCTTAACCTTGCTCTGATACCACTTGTTGGGGATCGAATCGATACGAATGGCCGGCTAGAGGGGGGTGAATAGCCCTCGTTCGTTGGATGTCGTAATTCGCTCGTCTACAAAATGTTAGCGCAAGCGGAAGCAATAAACTAAGACAAGCAAATAGAAATAAAACAAGGACAATACAAACACGGAGATGTAACGTGGTTCACGGCTACGCCGCTAATCCACGGTCCGATTCGTCCACGGTGAATCACTCCGAAATCTATCCACTAGATCTCTCCTTTGCACAAAGCTAGGTGGAGGTAACCTCTTTTACACAAAGATCACTCTTCTAAAATGGAACGAAGATTAGAGCAAGTAGAAGAGTGAAAATCGTTTAGGGCACTTTGGGAGTAGTTGGGCATTCAAGCATTAACTCCCCAAAGCCCCATCCCCTTCCTTTTTATAGAGGAAGAGGGTTTCTTCCCGTTGACACAGGAGCAGTCGACTGATGGCACCCATCAGTCGACTGGTGCTGTAGCCGTTGCCCAATAACGGCCGCTTTCCACGTTGGATACCATCCAACGGTACTGGCATCAGTCGACTGATGGCACCATCAGTCGACTGGTGCTCGATCAGTCGAGTGCCCAGTCGAGTCGACTCCATTCTGTGCCCGTGCACAGTGCCATCAGTCGACTGCCATTCCTCGGTCATGATCATTGCCGATTATCGCCGATCCACCCATGGCATCGCCAAGCACCGAATCGGTCTTATACCATCGATCGACCCATCGACTCGAGCGATCGGGCGGACGATATGGCGACCGGTATCGAAAACCCATCCGACACTTGGCCAAATGACCAAGTTTCACCTAAGAGCTACCCTTCCCGGGTTACAATCGCTCACTCTAATCCCTTGAGTCCCTCGCCAGTTCTCTTCGTTGCGGCCACGTCCCTTAGCGAAGATCAGCGCACGGCTCTGCAATGCTCCTTCGCGTCTCTTGCCTCGAAGTCTACTTCCTCCGGCTTCACTCCAAGCTCCTCGTCCGGCGGTCCCTCGGATGCTCCAAGCGCACGGCTTCCGCAAAGCTATCCTTCACCGACTCAAGGCACGAGTCATGAGATGTGAAACTCGCCATGGCTCCATTTGCGAATTACTAAGTCCTGCACGACTTCAACGCACATATCAAATCAACATATCAAACTAACTTAAACCCTTTGCCACACCATCAAAACCATATTACGGCAAGAGATTGCCCTAACAAGACTTACTGTTATCCCTATCAGATTGGAAGTCGGAATCCATGTAACCCACAAGGAGTAATTTGTCTGCCCGGTAAACCAGCATATAATCCCTAGTCCTTCTCAGGTACTTCAATATATGCTTTCTTTGCGGTCCAATATCCTCGTCTGGAATACTGACATCTCACGACCATTCCACTAAAGCGGATATATCTGTCTCGCATAGCATTGCATACATGAGGCTTCCTACTGCCGAAGCATAAGGAACCGCCTTCATCTCCTCTATCTCCTCAGATGATTTAGGACACATCTCCGTAGATAAAGGAACTCCATGCCTGAAAGGTAGAAAACCCTTCTTGGAGTTCTGCATGCTATAACGATCCATAATCGTGTCTATGTATGAAGCTTGGGATAAGCACAACATCTTTTTCCTGCGATCCCTTATAACCTTGATCCCAAGGATGTGTCCCACTTCTCCCAAGTCCTTCATATCAAATTGTTTGGACAACCATACCCTTACGTCCGATAACACCTTGATATTATTGCCAATCAGCAAAATGTCATCTACGTATAGTATAAGAAATACCACTACGTTTCCGTCACATCTCTTGTATACACAAGACTCATCCGGACTTTGAATAAATCCATAAGACTGGATTACCTCATCAAAGCGGATGTTCCAAGACCTCGAAGCTTGCTTCAATCCATAAATGGACCGATTAAGCTTACACACAAGTTGCTCTTTTCCCTTAACAATGAATCCCTCTGGTTGCTTCATATAGATGTTTTCCTCAAGACTTCCATTAAGAAAAGCTATCTCGACAACCATATGCCACACCTCATAATCCATATGAGCTACTATGCATAAGAGAATCCAGATAAACTTAAGCATGACAATCGGCGAAAAGGTCTCCCCATAATCGATACCCTCTTTCTGAGTATACCCCTTTGGAACAAGCCTCGCTTTGAAGGTCTCAACCTTCCCATCTATTCCTCTCTTTCTCTTGTAGATCCACTTGCATCCAATGGTTTTTACACCATCGGGTGGTTCTACTAGCTCCCAGACCTGATTTGAATCTATAGATTCAATCTCAGCATTCATTGCACTTTGCCAAGATACTACATCTTTATCTTGGATTGCCCCGTCATATGTCCAGACATCAAGTTCATGTTCACCAGGGACCAAATCAGAAGATTCTCCCAAGAACATGAATCTATCAGGCTGTATCACAACCCTCCCACTACGACGAGGTATCACCTGTGTATCCTCTGTGACACGCGGTGTAGTGACATGTGGTATATCCTCTTGTACCAGTGGTAGTAAAGAAGTGACTTCCCCTTTTAATTCCTCAAGAACAATTTTACTCTTGGGCTTGTGGCTCATCATATAGTCTTCCTCTAGAAATCTGGCGTTCGTGCTGATGATCACCCTCTGATCTCTAGGACTATAAAATAAACCACCCTTCGTTCCTCTAGGATAGCCAACGAACATGCGTACTTCTGTACGAGGTTCCAACTTACCAGCATCTGCCTTCAGCACATGTGTTGGACTCCCCTATTTCCGAATATGTCTTAGACTAGGCTTTCGCCTAGTCCACAACTCTGTGGGAGTAGAAGGCACTGATTTAGATGGAACCAAGTTAAGAATGTACACTGCCGTATCTAGAGCATATCCCCAGAACGAATCTGGCAACTCAGAATAACTCATCATTGATATAACCATCTCCATAAGAGTCCTATTCCTTCGCTCTGCTACATCATTCTGTTGGGGTGTGCCAGGTCCAGTCAATTGGGATTGAATCTCAGCCTCTGATATGTAGTTCCTAAATTCTCCCAAGAGGTACTCACCACCACGATCAGATCGTAGTGTCTTGATACTTTTACCTTGACATTTCTCCACATCAGCCTTGAATTCTTTGAACTTGTCAAAGCATTCAGACTTGCGGTGCATCAGGTAAATGTATCCATATCTCGAGTAATCGTCTATAAAAGAGACGAAATACTCAAAACCACCTCTAGCCTGGATAGACATAGGACCACACAAATCAGAATGAACCAATTCTAACACATCTTTGGCTCTATACCCCTTGGCCTTAAAAGGCCTCTTGGTCATCTTACCCTCCAAGCAAGATTCACAGGTTAGACCAACATTTGCTCATGCTGCTTCTGCAGCTCAGGTACCATCGCCGCTAGCATGATGCAACTCGCCAGCTCAGAATCTGCCACATGCTTCTGATAGACCAACATTTGGTCTGGAGTTGCATCGTCCTTAGACGGCCAGAAGAGGCTCTTCAAGGACATATGCAAGCTTTTCCGATGCCAAGAACAATTCTCGGGTTTCTAAGCGATCGAGGAAGTTAGGCCCGGTCGGTTTGTTGAATCCAAAATAGTCGCAAATTCAAAGGCGTCATGATCGATTTATTGACCTAGAAATACAAAGCGAGCATATATGAAAATGATTTTAAAATGCATCAATATACATTTATAAATCCCATTCATTTTTAATTTCAAAAACCCAAAATCACTTGGGAGATCGTAGGTCCATCTCGATATGGGTGATATCCATCATAGTTATGAACAACCTTGGA
Organism: Wurfbainia villosa; assembly: GCA_025175895.1. NCBI lineage: Eukaryota > Viridiplantae > Streptophyta > Magnoliopsida > Zingiberales > Zingiberaceae > Wurfbainia > Wurfbainia villosa. The sequence goes on along the minus strand of CM045997.1, from coordinate 78,084,966 downwards.
GAGAGTCAACAAGCCATTCATAACTATGACGGTAGGTATCATCTATCTATTGCATATCATATATACTATCACAATGTGCTATCAACTAATTGAATGTTCACACATACATCGGGTTGTTAACACATTAACAAGTATGCATCATATGCATAGCACCCAACTTCACCTCCTTTACATCGACCTTGGAGAGAGTCCAACAAGCCGATGCTCCAGGTTAAAGCCAACCCATTAATCGGGAAATAGTTTTAATATGGTTAGAGCGCATTCAACCAATTAGCCCAGCTTGGAGAGAGTCCAACAACCAAAGCTAACGATTGACCTCGACTCTTACCATAGTATTAAACTATTCCATGGTTTGAACATGTTGAGGTTGGTAGGGCTTGGAGAGAGTCAACAACCCAAACAAGAAAGCAGAACTACGGTTCTAACCATATTAATGGAAGGTGTAGGCTTTAATATTGTTTTTATGTCTCATCCTCTTTGCATGCAAATAACTATTATCTACATGGCATGGCATACATGGCATACATCTACATGTCACGACACATGGCATAATGTTATGCATCTAATGCAATTACATGGCATACAATTATGTCATGTATATAATTTCCTTATATGTCATAACTATTTATGGAAATAAAATATGTTTAAGATTTGATTCTCCAAATCAAATCATAATTAAATTAGAAACAAATTTCCAAATCTAATCACATATTTTATTCATGGAATTATTTGATTAAGGAAAATCTATTTAGGAAACCAATTTCCTAAATCATTAAAACTACTTATGGAAATAAAATATTTTAAGATTTGATTTCCCAAATCAAATCATGATTAAATTAGGAAACAAATTTCAGAATCTAATCAAATATTTTATTTATGGAAAATATCAATTTCCATAAATACTTCCAACTTTCAAAAGTGGAAGATTTCCATAAATACTTCTAGACTTTCCAAAATTGAAAAATTTCCATAAATACTTCTAAATTTCCAAAATTAGAAAATTTCCAGAAATACATTATGACTATCATAAAACCATTTTACGATTATGTCGAAACACAACACAGGCTCACGATACCCTTTGTTGGGTTTACCTTGTGCGTGTGTGTGTTCGATCATGTTTCGTAAACATGAGCCTGTGAAAGCAATAAAAATAATAAATCTATATTTATTACAACACACACAACCTGCGCATGCTATTACAACAAGTGTAGACATAGCAAGTAAATTAAAATTTGCAATAAAGAAATTAAACTACGTTATACCTTTCATTATGGCGTGTAGCGAGAGCGGCATCAGCGGAGCGATCCTCGTAGAATCGTCTCTATCGTATCACGCCGAGCTCCTCGGGATGACACCGCTAAGTCACGAGCCGTCTTAAATGCGGGTTACTAGCCTCGTGTTGAAGGCGGCGTGATCGAGAGATGATCACGATCCGAATCAAATTCGGATCCTAAAACGAGTTCCTCAAACTTCGCTTCTCCGGAGAGGTATTCGTCAACCGTTTGGCCAGATCGCCAAATCCTCCACCTCAGAGGATTACGAGATCAAATCCCGATAAGTTAGCGCTATCGGGCACTAACCGTCGTCAAGCGGCGCTCGGCGAGAGGAGAAACAAGCTGTCAGAAAACTGGACAGCTTTGGTGGAAGAGATAGGCGCCCGGCCAACAAAGGATGGAAGCTCACCTTGATGCCAAACCTAGGAGATCGCGGAACTCTTGAGCAAGCAGCTCGGCGGCGAGGAAGGAAGCACCTTCTGGGCGCGGTTGGAGGAGAAGGCGCCAATAGGTCAACACTAATTCTCTTAATGGTTAATTGGATCATATCCATAAAGCCCGTTAACCGCTCCATTAAGATAAGTTAAAATAAACCAAACCATGATGGTTTATTTTAAGTTAAAGAAGAACCAACTTTTGGTTCATTCGTTTAATATAAACCAAACCCTTTGGTTTATTCTCATCCATTGGATTAGAACCAAACCATTTTGGTCCATCCATTATGTCTTCATAAGACACTTTGCCCATCCACGCTTCCATTGCGTGAAACAATTTCATGCTCGCTTTATGTTTGGTCCAACCAAACATAGTTTCTCTCGATGCGAGAATCCCATTCTCAAGCTCGTTTTAAATCCTTTGGATTACACTCGTTGTGCGTGTGACCAAATAGGTTCTCGGTTTATGTTGGCCGTCTATAATTAACCATTAATTATAGAGCGATCATGAGTGGCACCTAGTAGTACATCATGATCCCCAATTAGCGAAAAGATCAGCGGTTGATCGAACTATTTACGAAACCCTTGATGCTTCGAATGAATCGTGCCCCATTCCCTTCACTCATCTTATACCCACTTGGTTGGGACATGGTCTATTGTGTGTCCCCACTAAGTGACTCGTCACACCTAGCCCAAGTATCATTTCCTCGTCCTACAGTTCTAGTTACTCCACATGTATCGAAGAGTACCTTACTCTAAACATGTAATGCTTTGGCCAAAGACTTTAGTAACAATCCGACGAGAGGCCATGGAGTATACATCTCCTGCAAGGAGTGGTGAATCCTTTATAGGCTATTCAAACACCTTGATCACGACTTATACCCAATCATCCGGGTCCACATCTCCTTAGAGATGTTTGCTTAAGATGTCAAAGCATAAGTCTCCATGATCAAGATGACTTGAATACCGCAAGTCAAGAACATCGCACTTAAGCCACAGTAAGAACTTCATTGACATATCTATATATCAGAGAACCATATGAAGTCTTACGGTGGTCACTCCATGAACTAGTTACCATAACTAGCATCCACGATTAACTCGGACATCACTATGTCTCGGCCCGGTGAGAATCGGTTTGCTTGGATACACCAAGGAGTATACCTCGTGCTAGTCTCGACAGAATTGATGGTGTCCAAATCCATCAATTCATCGACTAGGGATAATTCCGATACATCACAATTACACAAGTAGAGATACTCACTAGTTGTGATCCAATCACAAATTCTCTCATGCTGTGAATCGTATCGTGGACATTCAGTAAATGAGTTTAAGATCCAATCAAATACATTAAACATGTATACTCAAATAGTGAATCTTCATTTATCATATAAATGGTTCATACATAAAGCGATTGCCTTAGGACATCTCGTATATTATTAACGAGACTCCCACTTGGCTCTAATGCCAATCGCTCACGGTATCCAATACCATAAGCTCTAACATGACCCTCAAACTTACTTTGAGGTAATGCTTTAGTCAAGGGATCCGCTAAGTTCCTTTCAGTGGGAATTTTCTCGATTTGTATTTCGTTCCTACTTATGATCTCTCTGATAAGATGATAGCGGCGAAGCACATGTTTGGATCATTGATGAGACCACATCAAGTTCAGAGATGAACTTCTTGATCCAAACCGCTTCCTTTGCGCTTAAGCCGCATGTAATGCCTTAGTGGCGAGAATCCGCTATAGTGTCAAGCTTGGAACCTTTCTAACTTATTGCGCCTCCATTCCGGTGAATACATACTCGGTGAGACATGGAATCATCCTTATGCATGCCGCATCCAGATACCCACGATCACCATGTACCCTTCTCCATATATTAGGAACACATCCTTAGTTCTTCTCAAGTACTTAAGGATCGCCTTAATACCACCCAATGATCCATTCTCGATCGGATCGTATCCGCCGTGACACTCGTGAGCATACGATACATCGGGCCTCGTATATAACATAGCATACATGATAGATCCTATTGCGATGCATAGGGAATCTTACTCATGCAAATCCTCTCGCCTTCTCGGCGCGACACAGACTTCGAAAGGTGTACCCTATGCCCGATGGGTAGGAAACCTTTCTTGATTCCGACATGCTAAACCTCTTTAGCACTCGGCCTATATATGTAGATCGCGAAAGACTACAACCGCTTCGATCTATCTCTATAGATCTTAATCAAGGATGTAGGTTGCTTCTCCTGTGTCTTTCATGGAGAATGTCTTGGATAACCAAACCTTAATCGATCGTAAGATTGACACATCGCTTTCCTATAAGTAATATGTCATCGACATACAATACTAGGAACACGATCGCACTCACTAACCTTCTTGTACACACAAGGTTCGCTCGATTTTGTGAGAAATCAAACTTTTGATTGTCTCATCAAAACTGGATATTCCAGCCTCGGATGCTTGCTTCAATCCATAAATGGATCGCCGCAATTTGCATACCTTGGTTTTATCAACCGATGTGAAACCTCAGTCGTATCATATACACGCCCTCGCAAAGTGTTTCCATTAAGGAAAGTCATTTTCACATCCATCCGCCATATCTCATAATCATAATGAGCCGCTATGGAGAGCATCTGTTGTGCAAGTGGGCACCAAAGTCGAACCCAGATATTTTGATTATGGCAAAAGGCTCAATAGTTAAGGGTATATTTGTTATCTTACGAGCTCAATTAAGTGTGCAGAAATGCTAAAGTTGAGCGGAAGGTCTGCGACACCCGGTGGGAACCGAGGTGGTCGGGCAACGCCAGAGGGACTTCGGAGGAAGCCGAGGTACTCGGGTGAAGACCGGAAGCGAGGCTACAAGGTAAGCTCGTGTGAAAGCGAAGCAAGGTCGAGCGAGATCCGACCCAATACCTCCAATGGAAGGTCTAGGTCGAGATCGATGGTTAGAACCATCGCATTTTTTATATTTTAAGCCCAAAACCCTTTGACTACAACGCTAGTCAAGTTCCAAATTTTAGAGAAGAGCTCAATTTCAAGGGGTGAATTTGGACTTGACTCGTGTTTTGGTACAAAGGGTGATGTGGCATCAAGGTGGACATCCAAACCATCACCAAGCTTCCTTGTGGTGGACGCCCAAAATAAGGTGAGTTGGCACAAGATGGTTGGCTCCCATGATGTGGCACAAGTTGAATGGCTCCAACAAGTTGGCGCCCAAGGAGGTTGGAGGTGGCACAAGGTGGTTGGATGAAACACCTCATCCTCAAGTTGGCGCCCAAGGAGGTTGGAGGTGGCACAAGGTGGTTGGATGAAACACCTCATCCTCAAGTTGGCGCCAAGGAGGTGGAGGTGGCACAAGGTGGTTGGATGAAACACCTCATCCTTGAGTACAAGAAGGTTGGAGGTGGCACAAGGTGGTTGGATGAAACACCTCATCCTTGAGTTGGGATAAGAACCTCACCTTGGACACTACCTATGTCTAAATTCATAGATCAATATCCATAAATAGACATGTTCAAGCCAAGCAAATAACAAGAATTCAAGAGCTCTCAACACGCCGTCGTAACGCCGCTACTACTACTCACATTTGCTACGACGAAGTGCCGCCGACAACGAAAGCTACATCTTCTACTTGTAAGAGTTGTCGGTATATTTATTTAAGTTCTACTTTAAATTGTCTTTGTGCTTTAATCGTAACAAGGAAAGGGGGAGTGTCCCTTTGCCTTGATTTCTTTTTGTAATCGTTGCTCCTACTTCCAACGAAGAGGAGTGGTTTTAGTGAATTGCCCTCCGTACGTGATCAAGGATCACTAGGGCCGTGGATTAGCAATCGAAAGATTGTGAACCACGTAAAAATATCTTGTCTACTTTATATTTCCGCTGTGCACTCTCTACTTGCTTTTTACTTATTGCAAAAGTTTTTTAACGACATCAGACGCTATTCACCCCCCCCCTCTAGCGACACTTTCGATCCAACAATTGGTATCAGAGCCGGGGGCGCTAAGATTCGGTGAAACCACCAATCTAGCTTTGTTTTTCTTTTTTTTTACAGATTTTTTATTTATTTATTTCTGTTTTCGTATAATTATTTCACTTGCTTATCTTCTCCTACATATAGAATTGCATTAGAGGCTTTAGGATCCGGATAAGGTTGTCCTTCGGGTTAGATCCCGAGTAAGGTTGTCCTCCGAACTTCAACGACATTCGTGATTTGATTGTTTATTTCTTTTGCAAGTTACATTTTATATATCTTTTTACTTCTCAAGACTACTAATCCAAGACGAAAGTCTTGGAATATTCTTTCCGTGTGTGTTTTGCAAGATTCTTTTCGCCGTTTCTTCTTCTTGTTTTAAATGGCCCATCTCGAAGGGTTTAGCACCGCCTCAATTTTCGCTTTACAACGTGTAATGACTTTCAAGTATTGGAAGGGTCGGATGGAATGCTTTCTTAAAACCCAAATCGAGATGTGGATCGTAATCCAAACCGGTTTCACACTTCCTATTAATGAAGATGGTGAATCTTTGGGTTACGATCAATGGTCAAATTCCATGAAAACAAGTAGAAGCCGATGCCAAGGCAACTCAAATCTTGCAATGTGGGTTGTCCAAGGAAGAGCTCAACCGCCGGCCGCCCTTCATTAGTGCAAAGGACTTATGGACCAAGCTAGTGGAACTACACGAAGGCACCGATTTATACACGAAGGTATGTAAAAGAGATTTACTTTTAAATAAATTGTATAACTTGAAAATGCAGGAAAACGAGACCGCAACTCAACTACATGCTCAGATTCCAAGACATCGCCAACCAACTCCATGCCATCTGACAAAAGGTCGAGAATCGCCTTATCGTATTCTCTTAACTCGCTTCCTAGACCACCTCAGGCATCCATGGTCGATGCCTACAAGGTCTCCAAGGACCTTTCTAAAATTAGGTTAGACGTAATTGTTTTCGGAACTTGAATTACATGAGCAAACTAACGGGGTCCGTGCCGAGAAGAGTATTGCGTTAGCTGCGGTGTTCCAAGAAGAAGAAGCCCGCAAGCAAGCCACCCCAAGGAAGAAGACGAGTCCGAATCGAAGTAGACTCGAATAGAATCCGAACTAGTCAATCTAGTTCAAGATGATCAAGAGACGAAAACGACCAACAACTCAAGGTAAGCCTAAACCTAATTCAAATACTTCTAATTTTAGATGCTATGAGTGCAATGTGTTCTGGCCACATCAAGTCCGAGTGCCCAAAGCTAAAGAATAACGCATCAAAGACTAAGAAAGCGCTAAACGCTACTTGGGAGGAGTTTGAGGAAGAAGACGATATCCAAGCTCTAATGGCTAAGCCGACCGAGCACGACTCAAACCAAGAAGAGTCCGAGTCCGAATCCGGCGATGAGCTTCCATTCAAGACAAGCCACGGATCCGTATCCGGTTCAAAAGAATCATTAAGGGTAAGTCGGTCGTTACTTAATACTTTGTATGGTGCAATTAAATTTTTAAATAAGAAACTAGCTAAGTCCGAGTCCAAGGTCGAGACCTAATCGAGGAGGTTAACCTTCTCAAACATGAGGTCTCCTAACCTCTTCGACTACTCAGATTCAAGAGGAGGACTCAACCTGCTGAAAAGCTTGAAGTTGAGAACTCGCTTGAAAACACAAGTCAAGACCTTAGGAACACGTTGAAAGGTTCACTTTGGGATCCAAGGGACTTGACCTCTTACTTGATCACAAAGGGCCGCGGTACAACAAGGCCGGACTCGGGTTTAACTCAAATACAACCAATAAGTCATATATGTCTATAGTAAACCAACATAAGAAAATGTCCAAGCATGGGTCCCTAAGACCACTTTGATTTCAACTTTAGGATCTAACATGTATTGGGTTCCTATGACCAAATTCACTATGTGAATAGACCCACTGATTCAATGGTCCAGGGGAGCCAATACAAAATGTATTTTTGTTAAGTCTTAGAAATTGCATGCTTAGTTTTTCCTTTATTTTTAGAATGGTTAGATAGGACTCATAACCAACTAAAATCATAAAAGATTGAGCCTGGGAGCCTCTTTCAAAAATAAACCAACTAAAATCCTATTTAAAAGATTGAGCCTCGGGAGCCTCTTTTCAAAAATAACTAGTTAGACCAAGACGTAGTCTCAAGTAAGTCGAGTTATCAATTTCTTGAAATTAGCTTTGTCTAAGGAAGTGGTCGTTGTTCCGATCAAAGAAGGCCTCTGCCTCGCCACGACCGAAGCTAATCTCTTGAAAAGATTACTTGATGAGCTTAGACTAAATCCGAATCTAACCTAATGTTGGTTAATTTAAATTCATTAAAATTAATCAAGTGATAGTCATCTCACAATAACACATAGGAATAACATGTTTTGATCATGTAGATATTGGTGAGATGATTTAGGTTTAAAACTTACAAACAACCCTTTAGTAATTCCAATATCCGATCCAACTACCTTATGTGTAGGATCAATGGATGTTGGATGCTGGGTTGCTCCCGACACATGACCGGATCAACTCAAATTTTCGGTTACGATTCAAACGACAAGGATCTAGCCTTCGAAATAACGGCAAGCTCAAAATCATCTGATCGTGTGATATTGAGCTCAACTCTAACTTTACAATTCAAAATGTCTTATTAGTAGAAAACTTTCAATATAATTTACTTAGTGTAAGCCAATTGTGTGATAACAATTATAAGGTCATATTTCTAGAAAATGAATGCGTAATCAAAATAAATGCAACATCTAAAATAATACTTAAAGGAACTAGGAGTAGCAACATCTACAAAATAAATTTACCTAACTCCTCAACCAAGTGTCTTATGACACAAAGAAGAGGAATCTTGGTTATGGCACCAAGACTCTGACACTGCACCCAAGACTCGGCCCACAAGATGAGTCAGAGTGGCTTGGTTATAGGTTTTCCTAAACTAAACAACTTGGATAATAAAATATGTAATGCTTGTCAACAAGGTAAACAATCTAGGACACAACATCAATTAACTAATAAAGAACGAACCAAAAGTGTTCTTGAGCTCCTACACATGGATCTATTTGATTCACATGGAGCTAAGTCACTCAATGGTAGTCAATTTTGCTTAGTCATAATTGACGACTATTCTAGATTTACTTGGGTTAGGTTTATCAAACATAAAAATGATACCCTAGACCAACTAATCAATCTTTGTAGGTTAATCAAAATCAAAAGAACCTTAAGATTAAAAGACTTAGATCATGGTGGTGAATTCAAAAACCACAGTGTTTACAGATTGTGAACCTAAACGGATACCACCATGAGTTTTCATGTCCTAGAACCCCACAACAAAATGGGTTAGTCGAACGGAAAAATAGAACCCTACAAGAAGCCGCTAGGACAATGTTAAACGAGTATAACCTACCCGATAGATTTTGGGCAGAGGCCGTTAGTACGGCTTGCTATGTCCAAAATAGGATCCTTATGGTAAAGAGGCACCAAAAGACCTCGTACGAGATTTATCACGATAAAATACCGAACATCAAGTACTTTAGGGTATTTGGATGCAAGGTACATATCTTAAACACTAAGGATTACCTAGGGAAATTCAAATCCAAAACCTCGACTGGAACCTTTCTAGGATACTCAACCACCAGTAGAGCTTATAGGGTATACAATCACGACACTCTTAGAGTCGAAGAAACCATTAATATAGTTTTCGACGAAGGACACGAACCCGTTCAATCCTTAACAAAACCAACTAGCAAATCAACTTATAGCGAACCCGACTCTGATCTTGAACTTGAATCTCGTCCTAACCCAAGTCATTCTATCGACCAAGTGATAGATGACTCTAACCCAAGTCAAACTAGAACTCACCCAAGTCATCCTATCGACCAAGTGATAGATGACCCTAACCCGAGTCACACTAAGACTCAAACAAATCATCCTATCAATCAAGTTATAGGTGATCCAAATTTAGGGTTCAACTAGAGCTTCATAAAACCTTAGTCAAATCTCTAATTTCAAAATCGAACCCAAAACTATTGAACAAGCACTTTGATCCCGACCGATTATTGCTATGCAAGAAGAGCTAGCTCAATTCACTAGAAATGAAGTCCGGGAATTAGTACCACCACCCAAAGAAAAATCAATTATTGGAACAAGGTGGGTATTTCAAATAAACTTGATGATAAAGGTGAAGTAGTTAGAAATAAAGCTAGGTTAGTCGCAAAAGGGTTTAGTCAAGTCGAAGGTTTAGATTACGATGAGACCTACGCCCAGAGCACTAGAGTCCATCCAATGTTGTTAGCATATGCTGCACATCGAGGTTTTAAATTGTTTCAAATGGATGTCAAGTCAGCATTTTTGAATGGATACATTAAGGAAGAAGTTTACGCTACCAACCTCCCTGATTCAAAATCTAGATAAACTCGACCATGTCCTTAGACTTAAGAAAGCCCTATATGGACTCAAACAAGCCCCAAGAGCTTGGTACGAAAGGCTTTCGATCTATCTTAAGTCCAAAGGATTCAACCAAGGTTTAGTCGACCCAACCTTATTCGTTAAAACCGTAGGAAAAGAAATCTTTATAGCCCAAATCTATGTAGATGATATAATTTTTGGAACTACCAACTCGATCCTCGCTAAACGAATTCATCTCACTTATGGAAAGTGAATTTGAAATGAATTTAGTGGGAGAGTTAAGTTTCTTCTTAGGTTTACAAATTAAACAAACTAAAGATGGAATATATTTACATCAACAAAAATATACTAAGGACTTAATAAATCGATTTGGAATGCAAGATGCTAAAATAATCAATACACCTATGGCAACTAATGTTAATATAAACGAAGATGTAGAAGGAAAACCCGCTTGACCTAAAATACTATAGGAGCGCAATAGGAAGTCTCCTATACTGCCGAATTCGACATTTTATTCGCGGTAGTATGTGCGCAAGGTTACAAACCTGTGCCAAGGAGTCTCACCTAACCCTAGTCAAGCGTATCCTTAGATATCTAAAGGGCACGCTAAACGAGGTATTTGGTACCCTAGATCTACCGAGTTTAATCTAATCGCTACTCCGACTCGACTATGCCGGTAGTAAACTCGATAGAAAGAGCACGAGTGGTTGTTGTCAAATCCTACCGAGTCTAGTAAGTTGGTGCAAAGAGGAAGCAAAGATTGCGCTGCCTTATCTACCACCGGCCGTTTAACACGCTATGCGATGGGTGAGTGTGTCTCTCACCCCGTGGATGAAGCACACTCTCCAAGACTTTAGCTTAATCTTTAACAACATTAAAACCTACATAGATAACATTAGTTCAATTAACTTAACTAAAAATCCAATATGTCATTCTAGGACAAAACATATAGAAGTTAAACACCACTTCATTAGGGAACATGTAACTAATGGAACTATACAACTAGAGTATGTTGAGTCCAAATCAAACCTAGCGGACATCTTCACCAAACCACTACCCGAAGCCGAATTTAGTTTATTAAGACGAAAGTTAGGTATGTGCGTAATAGAGTAGGATTTAAATTTTTCTATATATGTACTCTACTTTAGCTTCTTTTAATGAAATTAGCCAAATTATTACCTTAGAAATCATATACCTATAGATTTAAGGAGCCAACACATCTCACAACACATAGGACTAATGTGTTTGTGTACTTAGCCACGTAGACGGGCGTGAGATGTTAGGACCTTACTCCTGGTTCCAGATGTAGATTCAGTGCATCGACATGAACCATGGAGTATAATTATTTAAAATTAATCAACTCCTTCAAGACTTATTGATCATTCTATATCAATCAAGTCCAACCGGAGTTGTACATTTTAGATGAACATATTTTCAAGCTTATTATTATTTAAAAAATATATATATATATATATATATATATATATATATTTATATTGGGAACTTGCTTGGACTTACAAACCTTAAAATATATTTACAAACTTTTTGAGTTAAGGCAAAAGGGGGAGAAAGTCACAAAAGTAAGGAAGAAAGTAAACAAAATTATTACCTTTTATATTAAGTAATTCCGCTTACTTAAGCAACTATTAAGGGGGAGTAAAAATTATTTTTCAAGAACTCACCTTCGGTCAAGGGGGAGGTTACCTCAAAGGGGAGAACTTGAAACAATAATATTTCTCACTCATGCTTAATCTTTATGCTAGCTCACTCATGCTTAATCTTTATGCTAGCTCATTCATACTTAATCATTATGCTAGCTCATTCATATTTAATCATTATGCTAGCTCATTCATATTTAATCTTTATGCTAGCTCATTCATATTTAATCTTTATGCTAGCTCATTCATGCTTAATCATTATGCTAGCTATCGTTATGTTTAATTTTTCCTTAACTTTTGTGTCGGTTTGCCATGAATCAAGGGGGAGATTGTTGTGCAAAGGCACCAAAGTCGAACCGGTATTTTGATTATGGCAAAAGGCTCAATAGTTAAGGGTATATTTGTTATCTTACGAGCTCAATTAAGTGTGCAGAAATGCTAAAGTTGAGCGGAAGGTCTGCGACACCCGGTGGGAACCGAGGTGGTCGGGCAACGCCAGAGGGACTTCGGAGGAAGCCGAGGTACTCGGGTGAAGACCGGAAGCGAGGCTACAAGGTAAGCTCGTGTGAAAGCGAAGCAAGGTCGTTAAGCGTAGATCCGACCCAATACCTCCAATGGAAGGTCTAGGTCGAGATCAGATGGTTAGAACCATCGACTTTATATTTTAAGCTAACTTGTATCTTCCCAAAACCCTTTGACTACATCAATCGCTAGTCAAGTTCCACCTCGAGAAGAGCTCGAATTTCAAGGGGGTGAATTTGGACTTGACTCGTGTTTTGGTACAAAGGGTGATGTGGCATCAAGGTGGACATCCAAACCATCACCAAGCTTCCTTGTGGTGGACGCCCAAAATAAGGTGAGTTGGCACAAGATGGTTGGCTCCCATGATGTGGCACAAGTTGAATGGCTCCAACAAGTTGGCGCCCAAGGAGGTTGGAGGTGGCACAAGGTGGTTGGATGAAACACCTCATCCTCAAGTTGGCGCCCAAGGAGGTTGGAGGTGGCACAAGGTGGTTGGATGAAACACCTCATCCTCAAGTTGGCGCCCAAGGAGGTTGGAGGTGGCACAAGGTGGTTGGATGAAACACCTCATCCTTGAGTTGGCGCACAAGAAGGTTGGAGGTGGCACAAGGTGGTTGGATGAAACACCTCATCCTTGAGTTGGGATAAGAACCTCACCTTGGACACTACCTATGTCTAAATTCATAGATCAATATCCATAAATAGACATGTTCAAGCCAAGCAAATAACAAGAATTCAAGAGCTCTCAACACACCGCTGTAACGCCGCTTACTACTCACATTTGCTACGACGGCGCCACGACAACTAAAGCTACATCTTCTACTTATAAGAGTTGTCGGTATATTTATTTAAGTTCTACTTCTTTAAATTGTCTTTGTGCTTTAATCGTAACAAGGAAAGGGGAGTGTCCTTTGCCTTGATTTCTTTTTGTAATCGTTGCTCTACCTTCCAACGAAGAGGAGTGGTTTTAGTGAATTGCCCTCCGTACGTGATCAAGGATCACTAGGGCCGTGGATTAGCAATCGAAAGATTGTGAACCACGTAAAAATATCTTGTCTACTTTATCTTTCCGCTGTGCACTCTCTACTTGCTTTTTACTTATTGCAAAAGTTTTTTAACGACATCGTATCGCTATTCACCCCCCCCCCCCTCTAGCGACACTTTCGATCCAACACATCCGAATGGATTTAAGCATAGCTACAGGCGAATAGGTTTCGTCATAATCAACACCTTGCTTTTGACGATATCCTTTCGCCACCAATCTAGCTTTATAGGTAATCACATTACCATCCATGTCGGTTTTCTTCTTGAAAACCCACTTGCACCCTATAGGTTTTATGCCTTCAGGTGGGTCAACCAAGTTCCAAACTTGGTTTTCGTACATGGAATCCATTTCCGACTTCATGGCACCAAGCCACTTATCCCTTTCTGAACTTGTCAGCACTTCTTCATAACTGGTAGGCTCCTCATCATCAATGAGTAACACGTCGTTCGATTCACTTACGAGAAATCCATATCTCTCAGGAATATTGCGTGTTCTACCAGATCTACGAAGATGTGGTGTTACAATAGATCCAGCCGATTGCTCATCACTATGAGTTGTCGGCTGTTGTGCTTCACCAGGTATCTCATCAATGTCTATTTGAGTCTCTCGAGCCTCCTCAAGCTCGACGACACTCCCACTGTTTTCTTGCAAGAGAAACTCTTTCTCTAGAAACACAGCATGCATTGAAACAAACACCTTTTGTTCCACAGGATGATAGAATTGGTAACCCCTTGTTTCCTTAGGGTATCCAACAAATAGACATTTATCAGACTTAGCATCCAATTTGTCTGATACAGTCCGCTTCACATAAGCAGGACAACCCCATATCTTCAAGTAAGATACATGAGGTTTCTTACCATTCCATATCTCATATGGAGTAGTTGAGACTACCTTGGTAGGCATTCTGTTTAACAAGTAAACAGCTGTCTGAAGTGCATAGCCCCAAAAGGACTTGGGAAGAGTCGCATGATTCATCATTGCGACCATGTCCAACAAGGTCCTAAGATTCGCCTCTCGATACACCATTATGCCTGGTGTATATGGCGGAGTCCATTGAGACAATATACCATTGTCTCTTAGATAATCAAGAAACTCTTGACTTAAGTATTCACCACCTCGATCCGATCGAAGTATTTTAATACTCTTGTCATGTTGTTTCTCTACTTCATTTCTGAATTCTTTGAACCTTTCAAAGGCTTCAGACTTGTGTTTCATCAAGAACACATACCCAAACCGTGAGTGATCATCGGTGAAGGTAATGAAGTAGCTATAGCCTCCTAATGCTTGAGTTGACATAGGTCCACATACATCAGTATGTATTAGACCTAGTAACTCTCCCACTCGTTCACCTTTTCCAGTAAAAGGTAACTTAGTCATCTTGCCTTTTAAGCATGATTCGCATGTATCGTATGAATCCAATTCAAACGATTCCAAAATTCCACATCGGTGTAATTCGGACATGCGTTTCTTGCTTATATGGCCAAGACGACAATGCCACATATAGGAGTCTATTTGATTATCCTTCGAGCACGCTGTTGCTCGCTTCGATATTGAAATGTCACCGGATACGCCCAACGATAAACACCATTGCTTAAAGTTCCAATCCCATAAAGAACTCCATTCAAAGTTATGTAACAACAATTGTTACTAAAAGTCAAATGGAACCCATTTCTATTTAGACAAGAAATAGAAATGATGTTCTTTATTAACGAAGGAACATAAAAGCAATTGTCCAGTTCTAAGACAAGTCCTACAGGGAGTTCCAACAAATACGTTCCGATGGCGAGTGCAAAGAACTTGCTCCATTCCCAACACGTAAATTTGACTCTCTCGACGAGTCTTCTTCTATTCCTTAGCCCATGTATGTCATTACATATATGTGAGCCACACCCAGTATCAAATACCCAAGTGTCCAAGGAAATAGAATGACAATCAATAAAGAAGATTTCTGAAGAAGATGAGGCATCCGATGCCTTATCCTTCTTCACGGACTCAAGATAAATCTTGCACTTTCTTCGCAAATGGCTCTCCTTGCCATAATGATGGCAAGTGCCCTTTTGAGCTGGTTCTGCCTTTTAGCCTTTTTCTTCTTCCCCTTCTATTATTCCTTTGACTCCCTCTTAGAACCTTTCTTCGAGGAATCAACTAACAACACTGTCCCCTACTCATGCTTCTCAGAAGGCTCCACAGTCTTCAAACATGTTGAGCAAGACTACGATGATGAGCCTCCTCGCATCTCAGAGGTGAAGAGGAGCTTGGAGACTTCGAACCTTTCGAATCTCACTTGCTCATCAACCAACTCACAGAGATGAAGGACTACGATATGAGCATCCATATGCTCATGCTGCTTTCGTAGCTTGGGTTCCATCGCGGCTAGAATGATGCAACTCATTTGTTCAGAATCACTCACATGTTTCTGATAGGCCAACAATTGGTCCAAAGTTGCATCGTCACTAGGACGGGCGGGAAGAGGCGCTTCGAGGACATACACAAGCTTTTCACCTTGAGAACAATTCTCAAGTTTCTAAGCCAGTCCAAGAAGTTCGGCCCAGTCAATTTATTTGAATCCAAAATGGAACGCAAATTCAAACACATCATGATCAATATATTAACTTAGAAATACAAAACGAGCATATATGAGAAAGATGATTTTAAAATGCATCAATATACATTTATAAATCCCATTCATTTTTCGAATTCAAAAACCCCAAAATCACTTCGGGAGATCGTAGGTCCATCTCCGAATGGGATGATATCCATCATAGTTATGAACAACCTTGGAGAGAGTCCAACAAGCCATTCATAACTACGACGGTAGGTATCATCTATACCGATTGCATATCACGTATATGCAACTATCACAATGTGCTATCAACTAATTGAATGTTCTCACATACATCGGGTTGTTAACACATTAACAAGTATGCATCATATGCATAGCACCCAACTTCACCTCCCTTTACATCGACCTTGAGAGAGTCCAACAAACCGATGCTCGTTAAAGCCAACCCATTAATCAGGACATAGTTTTAATATGGTTAGAGCGCATTCAACCAATTAGCCCAGCTTGGAGAGAGTCCAACAACCAAAGCTAACGATTGACCTCTGACTCTTACCATATTAGTATTAAACTATTCCATGGTTTGAACATATTCAGGTTCGAGCCGGGCTTGGAGAGAGTCCAACAACCCAGACAAGAAACAGAACTCTGGTTCTAACCATATTAATGGAAGGTGTAGGCTTTAATATTGATTAAGGGTTTTTAATGTCTCATCCTCTTTGCATGCAAATAACTATTATCTACATGGCATGGCATACATGGCATACATCTACATGTCACGACACGCATGGCATAATGTTATGCATCTAATGCAATTATATGGCATACATCTATGTCATGTCTATATTTCCTTATATGTCATAACTATTTATGGAAATAAAATATGTTTAAGATTTGATTTTCCAAATCAAATCATAATTAAATTAGGAAACAAATTTCCAAATCTAATCACATATTTTATTCATGGAATTATTTGATTAAGGAAAATCTATTTAGGAAACCAATTTCCTAAATCTTTAAAACTACTTATGGAAATAAAATATTTTAAGATTTGATTTCCCAAATCAAATCATGATTAAATTAGGAAACAAATTTCCAGAATCTAATCAAATATTTTATTTATGGAAAATATCAATTTCCATAAATACTTCCAACTTTCCAAAAGTGGAAGATGTCCATAAATACTTCTAGACTTTCCAAAATTGAAAAATTTCCATAAATACTTCTAAATTTCCAAAATTAGAAAATTTCCAGAAATACATTATGACTATCGCAAAACCATTTTACGATTATGTCGAAACACAACCTGGGCTCGATACCATCAAGGTTTCGACCACAAGGTGTGTGTTCGATCATGTTTCGTAAACATGAGCACAGCGGAAGCAATAAAAATAATAAATACTCCTATTTATTACAACACACACAACACACGCATGCTATTACAACAAGTGTAGACATAACCGCAAATTAAAATTGCGAATAAAAGGAAATTAAACTACGTTATACCTTCCAGATGACGTGTAGCGGAACGACATCAACCGAACGATCCTCGTAAGAATCGCCTCTATCCGATCCACGCCGAGCTCCTCGATGACTTCGCTAAGTCACGAGCTTCGCCTTCGACGGGTTACTAGCCTCGGTTGAAGACGACGTGATCGAGAGATGATCACGATCCGAATCCAAATTCGATCCTAAACGAAGTTCTCAAACTCGCTTCTCGAGAGGTATTCACAACCGCTTGACGAATCCTTCGCCCCTCCACCAGAGGATTACCGGAGATCAAATCCCGGTATGTTAGCCGCTGTCGGAGCACTAACAACCGCCGCCCAAACGACGCCCGACGAGGAGAAGAAGCTGTCCAGAAAACTGGACAGCTTGGTGGAGGAGATAGGCGCCGCCAACAAAGGAAGCCAAGTGCTTACCTTGATGCCAAACCTAAGGAGGATCGCCGAACTCTTCCGCAGCTCGACGCCGAGCGAGGAGGAAGGAAGCCGCCTTGACGGCTGGAGGAGCTGGGTCAAGGGCGGCAACACAAGATTGGCGGCAAACTCACCAAGGAGGTTGGCGGCAACTCTTGATGTTGGGCGCCAAAAATAGATTCATTTAGGGTTAGGTTTAATCCCTATTTTATAGAGAACTAATTCTCTTAATGGTTAATGGATCATATCCATAAAGCCCGCTAACCCGCCTCCATTAAGATAAGTTAAAATAAACCAAACCATGATGGTTTATTTTAAGTTAAAACGAACCTAACCAACCTTTTGGTTCATTCGCTTAATATAAACCAAACCCTTTGGTTTATTCTCATCCATTGGATTAGGACCAAACCATTTTGGTCCATCCATTATGTCTTCATAAGACACGGCCCATCCACGCTTCCATTGCGACTGAAACAATTTCATGCTCGCTTTATGTTTGGTCCAACCAAACATAGTTTCTCTCGGTCTGAGAATCCCATTCTCAAGCTCGCTTTTAAATCCTTTGGATTACACTCGTTGTGCGTGTGACCAAATAGGTTCTCGCTTTATGTTGGCCGCCTATAATTAACCATTAATTATAGAACGATCATGAGTGGCACCTAGTAGTACATCATGATCCCCAATTAACCGAAAAGATCAACTATTGATCCGTAACTATTTCAAACCCTTCAGGCTCGAATGAATCGTGCCCCATTCCTTCACTCATCTTATACCCACTTGGTTCAGACATGGTCTATTGTGTCAGCCCCTCACTAGGTCGACTACGCCACACCTAGCCCAAGTATCATTTCCTCGTCCTACGATTCTAGTTACTCCACATGTATCAAGAGTACTTTACTCTAAACATGTAATGCTTTGGCCAAAGACTTTAGTAACAATCCGACGAGAGGCCATGGGTATACATCTCCTCGCAAGGAGTGGTGAATCTTTATAGGCTATTCAAACACCTTCGATCACTTCGACTTATACCCAATCATCCCGGTCCACATCTCCTGAGATGTTTGCTTAAGATGTCAAAGCATAAGTCTCCATGATCAAGATGACTTGAATACCGCAAGTCAAAGGAACATCGCACTTAAGCCACAAAGAAGAACTTCATTGACATATCTATATATGCAGAGAACCATATGAAGTCTTACTACCGTCACCCAATGAACTAGTTACCATAACTAGCATCCACGATTAACTCCGGACATCACTATGTCTCCAGCCAGTGAGAATCAGCTGCTTGGATACACCAAGGAGTATACCTCGTGCTAGTCTCAACAGAATTGATGGTGTCCAGATCCATCAATTCATCGACTAGGGATAATTCCGATACATCACAATTACACATGTAGAGATACTCACTAGTTGTGATCCAATCACAAATTCTCTCATGCTGTGAATCGTATCGTGGACATTCAGTAAATGAGTTTAAGATCCAATCAAATACATAAAACATGTATACTCAAATAGTGAATCTTCATTTATCATATAAATGGTTCATACATAAGGCGATTGCCTTAGGACATCTCTCATATATTACTAACAGGGAGATCCTCCACCACTAATGAACCCAAAGGTCCATCAGGTATCAACCTTTGAATTCTTCTTAGGTTAATGTGACCAAGCCTAAGATGCCAAAGATATGTTTGGTTCATCTTTGAAGGTTCTTTTCTCTTATTGGAATTAGAAGATGAGTTATTAACTTCAATTTGCATCGTGGGAGGTTTTGGTTCAAGTGTGTACAAATTTCCTATCAATGCACCCGAATAGATAATGTCCCTATTCCTTCTTATAACAAGTTTGTCATTAAAAGAAATAGCATATCTATCCATAAATAATTTAGAAACTAAAATTAAATTCTTTCTAAATAAGGGTACATAAAGGCAATTCTTAAGAACCAAAAGTTTATTTTTCTCAAAAGATAAATGAACATCTCCCACTGCAACAGCCGCCACCTTCGTGACATCGCCCAAGTACATGGTAATCTCCTCCGGTTTCGGAACCCTACAAAGTATTGGACATGATCGTGGCTCAGATATCTACACACAGTGCCGATGATAACACCGCTAAACATGTTTCAACGACTAGACCAAAAGATATACCTTTGTTCTTGTGGTTGGGGCAGTCCTTCTTCCAGAGTCCAGTCTGCTTACAACTGAAGCACTTGCCTTTGCGCTTCTTCACTCCTCCTTGAGTACCTCCCACCGCCTTCGCCCCAGTTTGTTTCTTCTTCTTCTTACCTTTCAGCTTAGAAGTAGAAACCCTTTGGGTCACCACGGCATGCACCTGAGCACTCTAACGAAATAGCCCCTCTGTCGCCTGGAGTCCTGTCAGAAGTTCTGCCAACGAATACAACCTCTTGTTCATGTTGTAGTTAAGGCAAAACTGCTCAAAACTCCTAGGTAGAGATTGGAGTACGATATCGACTTGGGTTTCCCCATCGATCTCAGCTCTAATGACCTCCAGCTCATTCAAATGAGCCATCATCTTGAGAACATGATCCCCTATGGGTGTTCCCTCGATCATGGTGGTCGTCATCAAGTTTTTCATGGCTTCTTGCCTTGCAGCCCAATTCTGGTGTCCGAAAAGTTCCTTGAGATTGAGCATCATATCATAATCAGTGGGCATGGCTTGATGATGATGTTGCAGTACATTTGACATAGATTTCAAAATGTAACACCGCGCCATCACATCGGCCTTGACCCACTTCTTATAGCTCACTCTCTCCTTTTCCTCAGAATCATCTGCAGGCTTGGGAGGGCACTCTTCGAGGAGTATATATTTGTATTCCTTAGCAGTCAAGACAATGTCTAGATTCCGCTTCCAATCTACATAGTTAGGTCCAGTAAGTTTGTTCTCTTTCAGTATCACAACAAGTGGGTTGAAAGTCATTTTGAAAGAAAACCTAAGAATCACATAAATAAAAACATTAGATTTCAAAAAATTATTGATTCCTCAAACAATAAAATTTTAAAATCAACCAACACCTCAAAACACCGAGAATATCATATGCCATGATAGTGTGGACGTATACGAATTCTACATTTGTAAGAGGAGGTTTTACCCATTAATTTTACTATCTTGTCAACCTAACTTTTTGACAAGTAAAATTAATAGTTGGTTCCTCTTTGGCCCTACAAATAAAAGCAGTGACTCTGATGGGGAGGATACTTATATTTGTATCTAAGTGTTCACCATTACTCGGTACCAAGGAAATTATCTCGGGTTATGTGCCTTCCGATGGGGAAGTGCACACACTCCTTAATAATTTCCTATAACCATATTTGACCTTGTGATCCGCAAACAAACTCATCCGAAGGGGAGGAAGGCACTCAAAGATGATGCGCAAGTTTGTTTGCATCACTTATCAAATCGTAATGAAGGCCGTGGGGATTTATAAAAATTTCCCTCTCCCACTTAGTAATTTGCAATTGAAAAAGTTTCCAAGCCTACGACATGCATATCAAACAAAAAGCAATAAATATGAAAAATAAATTATTTTCCAACTATTATGGCTTTTGTCTTCAATATGTCTCCCGCCGCATCACCATCTCGTCCGCTCCTCCTACGCCATGTATGAGCCATCCAGAGATCTGAGCCGAGACTAAAACCTATTTTAATTTACATCCATCGATCCTATACTCCACGAGAGAGTGTACATGACATCTAGATTGAAAGTAAAATAAAATAAAGAGTGGCTAAACAATGTCGTATCTAATTTACAAAAAATAAAATACTAGCCTTGTCAACCCCAAGGATTCAACAAAATATACACATACAATCACATACACACATATGGCCATAATAGTCGGATCTTATGCCTGCAACCAAAGAGTTAAACTACGCATATCCTACTATTATCCGGCACATATAATATATGAAAAGTGCATAAAAATTAACCGAATCCTAAATGCACAAAACCGGAAACCTTGGCTCTGATACCAATTGAAGGGTTTTTCTTATCGAGTCCGTGAGGGGAAACTTCGCTTCCCACTACACCTTGGTTGTTTGTTCATGGCGATCCCATTGAAGTCCCCAGATTAAAATATTTAATCCAAGACAAAAGGGATTGCCCAAACAATCAAGTCATCGTCGTGCTATTCGTTTAGAGAGGTCACTTGAACAAACTCGTTGTTCAAGCGACCATCCTCTATTCTACGAGTAGCCGCGGAATAGACGATGTCCGGATCGTCGGTTTTTGTGTTTATGTTCGGGATCCAAGTATTATTTAGCCACGAACAGATTTATATCATGCTCATAATTGAAAAACAAATACAAACATGTAACATAAAAAAAATTAGAGAATCGATATACCTCTCGATCTTCTAATGTATGACCTTCCTCCTTCCGGACGTCGTGTGGGCGACGATCTACCAAAGGTTGAAGCTCCTAGATCGCAAATCTTCCTTCCTTTCTCTTCCAAAGCAAGAGTAAGAATAGAAACATGGCTCTATTCCTTCTTTCAACCAACCAACAACTTCCAAGGAGGAAGCTTGCCGCCGGCCAAGAAGGAAGAGGAGTTTGAGAGTGGCTGGCCAAAAGCTTGAAGGGAGGACCCTAAACCTTTGTTCCACCGGCAAAGGATAAGGAGAGGACCTGTTTTGGACGCTGGCCAAGGGCTGGAAGCAACTCCAAGGGTGCCGACAGCTTGGGGAAGAAGAACAACAAAAGGAAAAATTTCCTTATTAGGTGCCGCCCAAGCCCAAACCCTAATTCCTATGCCTTGCCGCCAACCTCCAAAACCCTAGCTTCTCTTGATTATTTTTCCATGCCAACCCCTCAAGCTCCTTTTATAGAGTTAGGGATAAGCCTCCTTTTAATCTCTACCATTGGTTCTAGGGATTTAATCTCAACCGTCGGATCTAGAGATTTAATCTCAACCGTCGGATCTTAGAGATTTAATCTCTACCTATGGATCTAGAGTTTTGTTTCTATCCATTGGATCTAAGTTTCATGAGGTGTTAATAGGGTAAATTTGGGACCATGAGGAGGAGTTGGATCTTGGCGACCCATGGATCAAGCCCACATAAAGTCCGATCCATAAATGATAATCCAATCCACTAAAGGATTATCATTGATCTTCCTCACCAACCCCCATAAGTTAATATGGGCTCCATATATTATTTGTACATTTTCTCCCCGTGTTTAAGATCTCGAATGTCCATCGATTAATTAATTTACTGACCATTAATTAATTAACATCTAACTCCTTGAGTAGTACCACTCAACCTTTTCATCATGCTGGACCAAGTCCACCTACAGGGTTTACATGATGAATCTTATGAGCTCCTCAAGGAGACATCATCATCCTAATATATAGGACATGGTTTCCTCCTATAATCAACAGCATACCATATAAATAATATCATCTCCCAACTTACCGAGCCTATCGATTTAATCTATAAATCTCTCCCATTGGTAAATCAAAGAGATGAATACTAAGTATATGTGCCCGTTATTATATCGGGATTAAGAGCATGAACTAAATAATATCTGAGGTCTGATTCGATTATGTAGTCAGCAATAAATCGAATCACCTCTAAGTTGGTCTGGCTCAATACACACAAAGTACACTAGTGTGATTCTATGGTCAAGACAAACCAATACCAAATCACACTACAACCATTCCGATGGTTTGTCCAAAGTCATCTCGGTTGTGAGCCTTTACTTATACTTTACAAGGAGCCGATAACATGATCTCCCGTGTGACACCACACACCATGTTATCTACAATGTAATGTATTAGACAATATTGTATAACCATAAAAATATGCAAACAATGATCATGTGATTCTTATTTCAAAATAAAGATGTTCATACAAAAGATAGACTTTTCAGTATACATCCCTACTGCAATCAGACCGACAGAGGATCCTGGGTGCAACCACATCAAACAAAGGTGGGGAAACAACTAAGGAAAATGACATGATAACTAGTATGCAAGGGCACAATTTTGGATGTACTGAATTACGCCAAGAAAAAGGAAAAGAAAAGGGAAGCATCCACAACAATGAGGAGGCCAACCAGCAAAAGCAGCAACAAGATACAGAGGTAGCAAAGACAACACATGGCAGAAGGATATGCAATCAGGGGATATCAAATCAACAAAGACAACACCGGACAACCTACATATGGAAAGATGGGGATGATCAGACACAAAAATAACCAGAATTAACCAAGGAACAATCTGATCGATAGATAATCCCTTGTGCATTCATACCAAACAAAGGTGGCAAAGAAGCTATGGGGACTGGCACGCAAACTGGCATGCAAGGATATAACTCTAGTAATACTGAATTACTGCACACTTGGTTGGAAATGCTCAGGCTGGGATATAGACAGAAATAATACATGGGGAATGGCATGGAAATGGGACACCAGGCCTCACATCAGTACTGATGAGGCAAATGCAAAGGAAGAAAAGGAAGCAAAATGGAAATGAAGATAAGGAAGGCTAGCAACAGCAAGAGTAATTGCCTAAGGACACAAGTGCCAAAACCACAAAAAAGATTGGAGGCAGTGCAGGGCGCAAGCATGAGCTATGGCACACAATGGAACACAACCACAAATGGAATATCACAGATGACAGAAATAACTGAGGAGCTAGAACCGACACAAAATCCAATCATACATGGACAGAAAAGCAAACACAGTAGACACATCATCGGGAAAGGCATCCAACAAAAGCAACAACAACATGATGATCAAGTACAGCCAGATTTTGGAAATGCAGATACAACAGATATCCCAGGAAGCCAACTACTTGTAGGGTCGATGGTGGCCGGCTAGAGGGGGTGAATAGCCTTTATCGTAGATGGTGAAAGTCGCTCGTTCGTTGCTCGTCTACAAACACTATTAGCGCAAGCGGAATATACAAATACAAACAATTAAAGACAAAGCAAAGAAAGAATAAAAACATAAACGCTAACACCACAATGTAATGTGGTTCACGGCTTCGCCGCTAATCCACGGTCCGATTCGTCCAAGGTGAATCACGCCTCAAGATTTCACTATTCTCTCCTTTGCACCAAGCTAGGTGGAGGTAACCTCTTTACACAAGAATCACTTCTCTTACAATTATGATATAAATAAACTCAAGTAAGAGGATGGAAAACCTTTAGGGCACTTTGGGAGAGTTTAGAGCATGAACATTAGCCTCTCAAAAGCCCTCACCCCTTCTTTTAATAGAAGAAGAGGGTTTCTTCCCGTTGACACAGGACCAGTCGACTAATGCCCCAATCAGTCGACTAATCCCGTAGCCATTGCCCAATAATGGCTTCTTCCACGTTGGATTCCATCCAATGACTCCCACATCAGTCTACTGATCTTACCATCAGTCGACTGATGGAGCTATCAGTCGAGTGTCGAAAGCGAACACTCCATTATGTGCCCGAAACCCTTGTGATCAGTCGACTGATGCCTTCATCAGTCTACTGGTAGTCTCGCAGTCGACTGTTGGCACATGAATAGGACTCGAACACTAGTCGAGTCACAGTCGACTTAGAGTATTCAACAACCATTACATGGCAGTCGACTGGTGTCGAGAAATCTCATCTGACATTTAGTCAATTGGCCATGTTCCACCTAAGTGCACTACCCCTTCTCGGGTTACATTCGCTCACTCTCATCCCTTAGAGTCCCTCGGCTTTGAAGTTGTCTTCGTCCGGCCACGTCCCTCGGATGCGCCAAGCGTACGGCTTTGCAGTTCCATCCTTCGCGTCTCGCCCTGAAGTCTACTTCTTCCGGCTTCACTCCAATCTCCTCGTCCGACGGTCCCTCGGATGCTCTAAGCACACGACTTTCGCAAAGCTATCCTTTACCGAGTCAAGGACCGAGTCATGAGAGATGAAAACTCGCCAATGCTCTGTGTGTGAATTAGTAAGTCCTGCAAGACTCCAATGCATATATCAAATCTAAACACCCTAACTTAAACCCTTTGCCACACACATCAAAACTATATCACGGGTTGATTTCCCTAACAATCTCCCCCTTTTTGATGTGTGGAAATCCGTTTAAGTTAGGTAAACATTTGATAAAAATATTAAGGTAAGAAATCATGTAAATAAACATGATTATCAACTCTCCCTCTTAATACATGAAACTCCCCCTCAATGCAATTGTCCCCTTACTTAAACATGCATATTTCTCCCCCTTTGACACCATCAAAAATATTTAAACAAAGTTTATATAAACATGACATCAATTCTAGGGAACAAAATTACCAAAATATGCCTTAAAATCTGATAAAAGAAGTTACTGGGCATGTTATCAGTCGATCAGTCGACTGGCACTCGAATTTCGAATTTTTCTAATTTTCAGGGTGAATTTCAGAAATGCATTAAAATTTTTACGAAATTCAAAAATTCATGAAATTTGGGGAACACATTTCTTTTAAGGTCCTTTATCAGTGAAAAATAGTTTTTCATGAAAAATACTTGTCTTTACAAGATTTTGCCAAAAATCCAAAAGTTTCAAAATCAACTAGGTTTTTGATCAAGTTTGTATCAATTTGAACACCTAGTTTTGATTTGGATTGTTTCAAAACATGAACACACAGATTTTAAAGTAAGAAAATGTTTTGAAAACATATAAAATTTCCAGCCATGATCTTTGGGCAATATGTCTGTGAATTAAACATAAGCCTTCCCCATGATTGTTCTATTATTGCTCTTTTGACACTTTAAATGACCATCTAAATGCCATAGGCATTAGTGGACCATTTGTATCATCCTATCATCTCACTCATGCTAAGTTTTCAATCAAGGTAGCCTATGGTGAGTATGAGATGTTTCTAAATGTATTTATATATACTTAACCATTAATTTCATGCAATTCTATACAAGGTTAAGTATC
The DNA here is from genome assembly GCA_025175895.1 of Wurfbainia villosa. Lineage (NCBI taxonomy): Eukaryota > Viridiplantae > Streptophyta > Magnoliopsida > Zingiberales > Zingiberaceae > Wurfbainia > Wurfbainia villosa. Next base: position 78,058,252 of record CM045997.1, on the reverse strand, counting down.
ATCCTAACAATCCACATGACCATAAAGACATATATGAATTAATTTCACATTATGATCATGAAACAAATGTATTAATCAAATTGTGATCATGTATTAGGTATAAAATCATGATAATAAGTCAAATATCACCTAGAGCATGATTTGAACCCTAATGCCCATGACTATGTGCCAAATATCAAGATAATAAATCATGATTGCAAACATGTGTAACAATTACATTAACTATCATGATTTAAACATTATTATAATTTTATGGGCACATTATCATCACCCAACACTATGCTAAAAATGAATAGGTCATGAGTATCAAATAACACTAAGTGTTGAGCACGATTTAAACTATCTATGGGTGCATTATCATCACCCAACACTCTTTCAAAAATTAGTCCCGCCATCCTAAGTCAACCAAAAATATGATATAGGTAAATTCCATATGGTTGACTATCGTAGGGTTTTCCTAACCCTTAAGGATGGATTTAGCAACCCAATTCAAGTTCTTTCCTATGGGGTTCACTAAAAATTTTTTAGGGATCCATTTTCTAGCTATTATTTTTTTTTATCTTGACCCCTAGCAATTAAGCATTTATAGGCCTTTTCATTTTTAATTTCCTTATATCCTAGGCCTTTCTTATTGAATCTTGCTCTTTGGCTCCCTATGATCATATTAAGAGCGTTGGAGCCTATGGTGAATTTTTCGAGGGCCTTGGTTAAATGATCTACTTTCTCTCTTAAAGCCCTATTTTCATCCATACATGCATCATTAACATCAAATGGCATATAGTCATGTGAGCATGCATCATCAAGGCTAGAAGAAATGTTATCATTAATATTTAAGCATGCTTTTTCTAATTTTTCTTCTAAGTCCTTAATTTGATCTAGCATGCATTTGTTCTTTTTCTTTGCCCTAAATAAGTCCTTAGTGAGGCTAGATATCATGGAAACTATTTTCTTGGGTGAGAGATTCGTTACCATAGTTTTCATGTCTTCTTCTTCAGATGAGGAGGATGATGAAGAGCCTCCCCCTTCACTAAAGCTCTCCTCACTTGAACTTGCTTCTTCATTTTCGGAGGAGGAAGTTTCTAGGTCATCAAACGCCATCAAAGCAAGGTTGGTGACAAAAGCATTCTCCTCTTCCGATGATGATGATGATGAAGAAGGGTCATCCCATGCACTTGCCTTTAGTGCCTTGGCCTTCCCCTTTTCTTTGGCCTTCTTCTCCTCTTCCTTCTTCTTGCTCCCCTTCTTCTTCTTTTCTTCTTTCTTTCTCCTCTCTTCTTTGCTCTTGTTTAGGAGAGGACAATTATCCCTTATGTGTCCCTCTCCTTGGCAATTGTAGCAAATTACCTTCCCCCTTGGTCTTCTCCTCCTATCATTAGATTTATTAAATTTAAAAGTTTTCAAAGCACGTCTTACCTTCCTTACCATGTATGCTTCTTCCGTGCTATCCATGGAGGAGGAGGAGGATGCTTCATCGGAGGAGGAGGGAGTCTTCATCTTCTTCTTCCCCTTGATGGCCAATAGTGCCACTCCTCTTGATGGCTTGATGCTTGGTTCTTCACTTATACCCTCAAGCCTTGTTTCATGTAGCACCATGGTGGAGAAGAACTCTTCCAAGGTGCTCACTTCTAGGTTCTTCGACATGTAGAAGGAGTTCACCATTGAGCTCCATTTCGATGACCGAGGAAAGGCATCGATTGCTTTCATGAGCATATCCCAATTTGAAAGTCTTTCTCTTACACTTGTTAGCCCAATTAATATTTCTTTAAACCTATAATGTAATGAGATTACCTTTTTCTCCTTTTAGAGTTTTATATTTGTTAGTTGGGAGCGAAGGAGGTCTCTCCTTGCAAGCTTGGCCTCGCAAGTACCTTCATGGAGCTCTATGAGCTTCTCCCATATTTCTTTGGCGCTTGCACATTCCCCAATCTGGTTTACTTCTTGTTGGGGAAGTACATTGTAGAGCTGGTGCTTGGCCTTCGAATTCGCCAAGTACTCTCTTTGTCTTTTTGTCCATCTAGCCTTCTCGATTGGCTTCCCTTCTTCATCCCTAGGTATTTTGAAGCCATTTTCCATTATTAATAGAATTTTGAAATCGGTTTTGAAAAATACCTTGATTCGCTTTTTCCACCAAGCGAATTCCCCCTCAAACTTCGACGGATGAATGTTAGAGCCGACCATCTCTTGATATAGTGCTTGTAGCGGTGGTTAGTCCTCAAAAAGCACCTTGGCTCTGATACCACTTGTAGGGTCGATGGTGGCCGGCTAGAGGGGGTGAATAGCCTTTATCATAGACGGTGGAAGTCGTTCATTCGTTGCTCATCTACAAACACTATAAGCGCAAGCGGAATATACAAATACAAACAATTAAAGACAAAGCAAAGAAAGAATAGAAACACAAACGCTGACACTGCAATGTAACGTGGTTCACAGCCTCGCCGCTAATCCACGGTCCGATTCGTCCAAGGTGAATCATGCCTCAAGCTTTCACTATTCTCTCCTTTGCACCAAACTAGGTGGAGGTAACCTCTTTACACAAGAATCACTCCTCTTACAATTATGATGTAAATAAACTCAAGTAAGAGGATGGAAAACCTTTAGGGCACTTTGGGAGAGTTTAGAGCATGAACATTAGCCTCCCAAAGGCCTTCACCCCATCTTTTTATAGAAGAAGAGGGTTTCTTCCCATTGACACAAGACCAGTCGACTGATGCCCCGATCAGTCGACTGATCCCGTAGCCGTTTCCCAATAACGACTTTTCCACATTTGATTCTGTTGGTGCAGGGGCACTAGATGATCGAACCTGTGTTTTAATTATGGCAAAGACGCAAAGTTAACATTACATCGTTATCTCACGAGCTGAATCGAGTGTGCAGAAAAGTGGTAAAGCTAGATCTGAAGGATAGCGCCAACCAAAGGAAGCCACGGTGGTCAGGCAACACTCGAGTGACTTCGGAGGGAGCCGAAGGAATCGAGTGGAAGGTGGGAAGCGAGAGCTATAAAGTAAGTATCGAGGTAAGTTCATGTGTGTGAGCGTAAGTGAGGTCGTATTCTCCTTACGGGGATGATCTTAAGCGTAGATCTGGCCAAAGATATCCCATGGATGGTCTAGGTTGAGATTGGATGGTCTGCGACCGTCGAAATTATGTTTTTGTTGAGCTAACTTTGACTTGCAGCAAGCATCAGTCGACTGCTAGCTTGGAGCACTCGACTGTCATCCATCAGTCGACTGCCTGCAATCAGCACTCGACTGATGTTGCCATCAGTCGACTGATGATGGCCATTAGTCGATTGATGGTAAAGGATCAACCTCGAGGAGTCAAGCTCTATCACCATTTTTCAAGGAGTCTTATGCCTAATTTCTATTGGTTGAAGATCCACTCGATAAGGGGCTGAAAGGCTATAAAAGGAGGGCTTGTTCTAGGGTTTTCATCAATTAAAAAGCTTCCAAGTGCTTCGAATATGCTATGAGTCTCCGACATCCTTACGACGAAGCACCGCCGAGACGACGACTCAAGCTCCAAGATTCAAGTCTTCAAAAGTCATCGGTATATGCTTTAATTTGTATAAGTTGTTCTTATTTCGAGCTTTAAATTATATCAAGGAGAGGGGGAGTGTCCCTCTACCTTGAGTCTTTCTTGAGCTTTTGTATTTGTTTAACTCCTACCTCCAACGAGGAGGAGTTCGTTTAGTGTTTTTCCCTCTGTGCGTGGTCAAGGACCACTAGGGCTTTGGAGTAGTAGCCTTCGGCTATGAACCAAGTAAAACACTCGTGTCTATTGTTTCTTGTGTTTTATTTTCCGCTGTGTCTTCTCGTGTTTTACCGAACGAATTCGAAGAAAAGTTTTTATCACTATTCACCCCTCTAGCAATCCGCTCGATCCAATAATTGGTATCAGAGGCGGAGGCACTCAGATTCGGTGCAACCACTGGTTGAGCATTTTTCTTTTCGCATTTATCTTTTTAAGATTTCTCCCACACTACTAATCCAAGACCAAGTTTTGGTACATAGTTTTTGGTTGTGTTATTGCAAGTACTAATCGCCTTCAGAGTACCTCACGATAAGACGAGCATAACTTTTGCTACAAATGGACTCACAAAATAATCTACCCACCAAATTGAAGCTCTCTGAGAGATCTACACTTCATATAGAGGTTTACCCCCATAACCACTTGTTTTCATCCCGAGAGATCAACGTGTATTACCCTTTCGGGGGCATCGAAGATTGTGAGTATTTACTTTTTGTTTATATTTCTTATCTCTTTGTTTAACCTTCTATTTCTCGTTTGTTTTTTTTATTTCCCGCACCACTAATCCAAGACTCAAGTCATGGCAAGTTTTTTTTGTTTTTTTTTGTTTTTTGTGTGCAAGTTTTTCTTTATGGCCCACATTGAGGGGTACATCACCACCCGACTTCCGTTCTTTAGCGGAGATGATTTCCATTACTGGAAAGGTCGGATGGAGTGTTTTCTAAAAACACAAGTCGAGTCTTGGATAATCATCCAAACCGGCTTTTCTCTATCCACCAATGATCAAGGCGAGCCCTTGGATTTCAACAAGTGGACCAATGCAACCAAGAGGCAAATCGAAGCCGATGCAAGAGTAACCCAAATATTGCAATGCGGTTTGTCTAAGGAAGAGCTCAACCACATCAGACCCTTCATCAGTGCAAAAGATCTATGGACAAAACTCATAGAACTACACGAAGGGACTAACTACGCGAAGGTAAGTAAGTGTGACTTACTACTTAATAAATTGTATAACCTTAAAATGTAGGAATGTGAGACGGCAACGCAACAACACACCCGCATTCAAAACATTGTCAACGGTCTGCACACCATCGGACACAAGGTTAAAAATCACGACCTCCTAAGGTACGTTCTTAATTCATTTCCTAGGACTACCTTGTGGGCATCCATGGTCGATGCCTACAAGGTCTCTAAGGACCTTTCAAATCTTAAGTTAAATGAATTATTTTCCGAGTTTGAACTTCACGAGCAAACTAACATGGTCCGGGCTGAGAAAGGTATTGCACTACTTGCAGGACAAAGAAGAAAGCCATCTACCAGGCAAGAAGATGGACTCTAACCCGAAGACGAATCAGAGTCCGAATCTGAAAAGGTGGAAGCAATAGTGAACGTAGTACGGAAGATCGTTCGGGGAGAAAGGAGGCTACTAAAGAACCAAAAGAGGGCACAATTCAAATCGAATCGAAAGAAGGCTTTTCGTACAACATGGGACAACGAAGAAGGCATTGGCATAACATGCATGGCAAGACCCGAAGAGTCCGAGTCAGAGTATGAATCTGAATCCAATTACAACACCGACTCCGAAATTGATGACTACTTCGAGAAGCAACTCAAAGCCGGACAAAAAGGGAAAATTAATGTTAGACGCTCACTAATTCATACACTTTACAATACAGTTAAATTGCTAACTAGGAAATTAGCTAAATCTGACTCTAGGGTTGTGTCCTTGGTTGAGGAGGTTGAAATCCTCAAACAAGAGACACCCCTAAACTCTTCGACTAGTCGAGTTCAAGAGGAGGACTCAACTCGAGTTGAAAAACTCGAAGAAGATAACTCTCTCTTGAAAGGACGAGTTCAAGAGCTTGAAGCTCGGTTGAACAAGTTCTCGACGGGGTCCAAGAATCTTAATCGACTTCTTGGAACTCAGAGAGCCGTGTACAACAGTGCCGGACTCGGATATAGCTCATAGACTACGAATATATCTTACATGTCTATCGTAAACCATAGTCATCATCGAGTCCAAGCGTGGTTCTCGAAAACTTTATTAAACTCACATATAAGGACCAATAGGTTTTGGATTTCCAAGGTTCAAGTTCATTACTTGACCAAACCATATCGGTCCAATGATCCAGGGGGAGCTAATACGAAAATAGTTATCCGGTAACCTAAACCTCTTATCTTCTTTAGAATTGTTAGATAGGACTATAACTCGTCAATGCTTGATAACATAGTACCAGGACGCAGCGAGATGATAGTACTCTAGGAAAATGGAGTCTCGTGTATTTAGGCTAGATAAGGTGTATCTAGTTCGGTTCACTTGACCGAGTCAAACTAGCTAAAGCTACCTCGCCGTATCCTAGACTAGTTAGACCAGGAAGTGGTCTTAGGTGAGTCAAGTTACTATTTTCTCGAAATTGGCTTTGTCTAAAGAAGTGGTCATCTTTTCGATCAAAGAAGGCCCCTGTGCCTCGCCATGACCTGGAAGCCAAGATCTTGAAAAGGTGACTTGATGAGCTTAAGATCAAATCTGAATCTAATGCAAGGTTGACCAGTTTAAAATCGTTATATTTAATTAAGATAAAATTGGAATCATCTCACATAACATATAAGGTGAACCAATTCTAAGACACTTAGAATGGGTGAGATGAATAAGGAACAATTTAAATTTATATAATCCTTTCAAAAATGTTATCTATTTTTCAAACTATCGAGCTTATACATTTACTTATACTCGGACAAAACTCTAAATATACAACCTTCTAGGTCAATGTTTAGTGCCCCCTAACTCTTCTATACCTTATATACTTGATTAAGGGGGAGAGTAAACTAACCGTAAGCGTTATATATTTTCAAAGGTTATTAGCGTATATGTATCTTGAAACTCAAAGCTAATTTTATAAGTATTTTGAAAATCAAATTAGTATCAAGACTTATATTGTTGGTGCAGAGGGTTATACCTCGAACCAAAGTAAATAGAGATACATGCTTGGACTCATGTTAGATAATCTTTACATATTGTTAAAAACCACTACTTTTTATATAAAACCCCAAATCTTTTTTGATTTATGAAAAAAGGGGGAGAAGAGCACAAGTTAAGGGGGAGAACAAAAATTTAAATTTTTGAAGATGAACTTTTTGTTCTAAAACTCACCAAGGTTAAGGGGAAATTGATTATAATGAGTGCATCATTTACATTTATTCATTTTCCACATTACATTTTTCCTTAACTTTGCGTAAGTTTGCCATAGATCAAAAAAGGGGAGATTGTTGGTGCAGGGGCACCAGATGATCGAACCTGTGTTTTGATTATGACAAAGACGCAAAGTTAAGATTACATCGTTATCTCACGAGCTGAATCGAGTGTGCAGAAAAGTGCTAAAGCTGGAGCTGAAGGCTAGCGACACCCGATGGAAGCCACGTTGGTCGGGCAACACTCGAGTGACTTCGGAGGGAGCCGAAGGAATCGAGTGGAAGGCCGAAAGTGAGAGCTACAAAGTAAGTATCAAGGTAAGCTCATGTGTGTGAGTGTAAGTGAGGTCATATCCTCCTTACGGGGATGGTCTTAAGCATAGATCCGACCAAAGATATCCCATGGATGGTCTAGGACGAGATTGGACAGTCTGCGACCATCGAAATTATGTTTTTGTTGAGCTAACTTTGACTTGCAGCAAGCATCAGTCGTCTTCGAGCTTGGAGCACTCGACTGTCATCCATTAGTCGACTGCCTGCGATCAGCACTCGACTGATGCTGCCATCAGTCGACTGATGATGGCCATCAGTCGACTGATGGTCAAGGATCAGCCTCGAGGAGTCAAGCTCTATCACCATTTTTCAAGGAGTCTTGTGCCCAATTTCTATTGGTTGAAGATCCACTCGATAAGGGGATGAAAGGCTATAAAAGGAGGGCTTGTTCTAGGGTTTTTCATCAATTAAAAAGCTTCCAAGTGCTTCCGATATGCTACGAGTCTCTATCATCCTTACGACGAAGCACTGCCGAGAAGATGACTCAAGATCCAAGATTCAAGTCTTCAAAGGTCTTCGGTATAAGCTTTAATTTGTATAAGTTGTTCTTATTTCGAGCTTTAAATCATATCAAGGAGAGGGGGAGTGTCCCTCTACCTTGAGTCTTTCTTGAGCTTTTGTATTCGTTTAACTCCTACCTCCAACGAGGAGGAGTTTGTTTAGATTTTTGCCCTCTGTGCGTGATCAAGGACCACTAGGGCCTTGGAGTACCCTCGTGTCTATTGTTTCTTGTGTTTTATTTTCCGTTGTGTCTACTCGTGTTTTACCGAACGAATTCGAAGAGAAGTTTTTATCGCTATTCACCCCCCCCCTCTAGCGATCCGCTTGATCCAACATATTCCATCCAACATCTCCCACATCAGTTGACTGATCTTACCATCAGTCGGCTGATGGAGCTATCAGTCGAGTGTCGAAAGCGAACAATCCATTCTGTGCTCGAAACCCTTGCGACCAGTCGACTGATGCCTTCATCAGTCACCTGGTGGTCTCGTAATCGACTGCCAATCCATGGCAGTCGACTGTTGGCACATGAACCGGACTCGAACACTAGTCGAGTCACAGTCAACTTAGAGTAGTCGACTACTATTACATGGCAGTCGACTAGTGTCAGGAAATCCCATCCGACACTTAGCCAATTGGCCAAGTTCCACTTAAGCGCACTACCCCTTCCCGGGTTACATTTGCTCACTCTCATCCCTTTGAGTCCCTCACCTTTGAAGTTGTCTTCGTCCGGCCATGTTCCTCGGATGCGCCAAGCGCACGACTCTGTAGTGCCATCCTTCGTGTCTCGCCCTGAAGTCTACTTCCTCTGGCTTCACTCTAATCTCCTCGTCCGGTGGTCCCTTGGATGCTCTAAGAGCATGGCTTTCGCAAAGCTATCCTTCACCGACTCAAGGACCGAGTCATGAGAGGTGAAAACTCGCCAATGCTCCATGTGCGAATTACTAAGTCCTACAAGACTCCAACGCACATATCAAATCCAAACACCCTAACTTAGACCCTTTGCCACACACATTAAAACCATATCACGGGTTGATTGCCCTAACACTACTAAACCAGGCTGATACCCTAAATACGAATAGCAATCAAAGAAGTATCAGATAAAGCACTAGGAGGTTGGAGTGAAGCAAGGATAGCCAAGAACAAAATCTTCAGGAGAAGCAGGATATGAGGGTAACCAAGGTAATTATGATACACCAATCAACCACAGAAACCCCAGAGCAAGAGATAGAAGACCAAGGAGTAAATCAAAAGCAAACTCAAAGAACAACCACTAGGAAGACACAGGAGCACAAAAGAAAGACTAACAAAGGGGTAATTAGTGAGGACACAACAGACCGAGAGGTGGTTTGCAGAGGCATTCTCACTAATTATACTAGCCTTACCTGCTGCATGATGGTTCAATGGATGATCACTGACAAAACCAGATCGCCCAAGACCACCGGTAACAGAACATCAAAGAAATATCATGAAGCAAAACGAGGAGGATGGATCACAAGGAAATATAGTGGGGCAATATGAGACTGGAAGAAATTCAGACAAGAGATAGAAACATGAAGGGAAGGGAACAATTATCATGGCTAGACAGCGAAAGCCTGCTACACAATCATGAAGATTGGATCATGGAACATTAGAGGTCTAAATAAGGGCCTCAAGCTAAAGGTGGTGGCAGATCTCCTTCTGATGCAAAAGATGGGTGTGCTAAGTGTACTGGAGGCAAAATTAACCCAGCAGTACTACCAAACAATGAAAGATAAGAAATTTTAGAGATGGGAGACAATGCAACAGCTGTTCAACTCATCCAGAAGCAGGATGTACCTTATATGGGACCCGCAACTTGTCAATCTTGACATTCAGCTATGGGAAGAACAACTGATACACATGATTATTAACTGCAAAATCACGGGGTCAACATATGCAGTCACCATTGTCTATTGCCAACTATCTATTGTGAGTAGGAAAACAATGTGGGAGACACTTACACAGATTGCGAGACAAATGGAGATGTAGTGGTTGATCCTAGGTGATTTCAACTCCCCTCTATCACCCACTGATAAAAAAGGGGGAATAGCAGTTACAACGTATGCTACAGCTGACTTTCAGAAATTCATTATTGAGGTAGAGATCGAAGACTTGCGCTCCATTGGGTGTCAATACACATGGACTAATGGGCACATAGTAAGCAAGCTTAATCGTGCAATGGTAAATAAAGCATGGATGGAGCAAAACCAAAGCAGTTATGCTGAGTTTAGGGCCCCAGGAATAGTATTAGACCATGACTCGTGTATTGTATCTGTTCTAGGAAAATCAAGGAAGAAGGGCAAGTTGTTCATGTTCTATAATATGTGGACATTGCATCCTAATTTTTGACAGATGGTAGACGACAGATGGAATAGTATCAACTTCAGAAATGTGGATGGCAAAGCGCAATATAGACTTAGACAAAAGCTCACACTTCTCAAAGCGGACCTCAAGAAGCTCAACCGGCTTCATTATCAGCACATTCAAGAGAAAGCAAAACAGACCCAACAACAATTGGAGGAAATACAACAGAGAGGGTTAGCACAAGGACAAATGGATGACAACTATCAAGCAATAAGGAAGAAGGATGAACTTCTTGAGAGGGCAAAATATCTATTCTATCTACAGCGAGCCAAACATGAATACTTCCGAGGAGTAGATAAAAACAAACCCTTTTTTCTTGCCATGGTAAAACGGAATAACAAAAGGAGAGAGATAGTAGCAGTTGAAAAGAGCAATGGGGAGGCCACTAACTCATCGGAGGAGGTAGTGCAGGAATTCCTATCATATTTTCAAAGTCATTTAGGAGAGAAAGGGTATAGGACTCAGTTTCAAGGGGAATGCAAGCAATTTGGCAAACTACTAACTGAAGTACAACAGTCTCGGCTAATTAGGCTGCCAACCGAGGAAGAAATAAAAGAAGCTTTATTTGTCATTGTGGACCTCAAAGCTCCAGGGCCAGACGGATACAATTCAAAATTCTTTAAATACGCATGGAATACAGTAAAGCAGGACATCATAGTAGCAGTCATGGAATTCTTTGTAAATGGACAGCTACTGAAATCGTGGAACCACACGTTGATCTCCCTAATCCCGAAATCATCACATGCTAGCAAGGTACAAGATTTTAGACCGATCTCTTGCTGCATAGTTTTCTACAAGATAATTTCCAAAATCCTAGCAAGTAGAATGGCAGAGGTTGCAGACCATTTGCTTCACCCAACGCAGACCGCGTTTGTTAAAGGACGTAGTATTATTGATAATATACATCTAGCACAAGAACTTATGCACTGCTACACAAGGAAACGTGTGTCCCCAAGGTGTATACTCAAAGTTTATCTGCAGAAAGCATTTGATTCAGTCCACTAGAGCTTCCTTCAGGAGGTCCTAAGAGCACTACAATTCCCCGAAACATTCACCATATGGATCAAAGAATGTGTCACCAGCCCAACATACTCAGTAGCCATCAACGGTAACATGCATGGGTTTTTCAAAGGTGGTAGAGGGCTTCGACAGGGAGATCCTTTATCCCCATATCTATTTGGAATGTGTATGGAGTACCTCTTCCGATTGCTTGCAAAGCGCACTAGCCGGCCTGATTTTCATTTGCACTCAAAATGTGAGCCTCAAAGAATATCCCACTTGGTATACGCTAATGATCTACAACTTCTAAGCTGTGGGGATGCACAATCAGTACAAGTTTTGATGGACTGCCTATCACAATTCACAAGTATGGCAAGACTAATCGTTAATATGGGCAAATCTAACATATATATGGCAGGAGTAGAACAAAGGGCTCGGGAAAGACTATTATCCATCACAGGATTCAGCGAAGGAGAGATTCCATTTCGATATTTAGGTGTCCCAATAGCATCACAGAAACTGAGGATTGTGGACTACAGCCCGCTAATGGAGTCTCTCATGAAATGGATCAGCTCTTGGCCCAAGAATACACTATCTTATATGGGTAAAAGTCAACTCGTATCTTCGGTCCTGCAGGGGGTCGAATGATATTGGATGTCGGTCTTACCTCTCCCAGCTGAAGTCATAGATAGAATATATAGTGTCTGCCGCACGTTTATGTGGACTGTGAAGAATCCACCAATAGCTTTGTCTGATATATGTAAACCTAAAGAAGAAGGTGGGCTGGGATTAAGGGATTTAAAGGCATGGAACTGTTGGGATGTATACTGAAAGCCTAGCTCTTTTTTGTATAAACATTTTTATTTTGAAATAAGAATCACATGATCATTGTTTGCACTTTATATTTATTATATGTGTGCATATTGTCTAATATTTTACATTGTAGATAACATGGTGCTTGGTGTGGCACAGAAGATCATGTTATCAGTCCCTTGTAGAATATAAGAAGAGGTTCAGAACCAAGATGGTTTTGGACAAACCATTAGCATGGTTGTAGTGTAGATTGGTATTGTTTTGTCTTTAACATAGAGTTACACTAGTACACTTAGGTGTATTGAGCAGGACCGACATAGAGGTGATTCAATTTATTGCTGACTACATAATTTAATCAGACCTCGGATATTATGTTGTACATGCTCTTAATCCCGATATAATAACGGGCACATGTACTTAGTATTTATTTCTTTGATTTACCAAATGGTGAGATTTCTATGGATTAAATCAATATGCCCGGTAAGTTGGGAAATGATATTATTTACATGATGTGTCGTTGATTATAGGAGGAAACCGTGTCCTATATATTAGGTTGATGATGTCCCCTTGAGGAGCTCATAAGGTTCATCATGTAAACCCTGTAGGTTGACTTAGTCAACATGATGATAAGGTTGAGTGGTACTACTCGAGGAGTTAGATATTAATTGATTGATGGTCAGTAAATCAATCAATTGACGGACATTCGATATCTTAAACACGGGGAGATGGATGTACAAATAATATATGGACCCCATATTAATTTATGGGGGTTGGTGAGGTAATTCAATGATGATCCTCTAGTGGAATGGAACATCATTAATGGATCAAGTTTGTGTGGTTCCGATCCATCGGGTGGCCAAGATCCAACTCCTCCTCATGGTCCCTATCGTAGCCTAATATAATGCTCATGAAGCCTAGATCCGATGATGGAAAATAAATCTCTAGATCCGATGGTTGAGATTAAATCTCTAGATCCGACGGTTGAGATTAACTCTCTAGAACCGACGGTTGAGATTAAATCTCTAGAACCGACGGTTGAGATTAAATCTCTAGATCCGATGGTTGAGATTAAATCTCTAGATCCGACGGTTGAGATTAAATCTCTAGATCCGACGGTTGAGATTAAATCCCTAGAACCAACGGTGGAGATTAAACCAAGGCTTATCCCTAACTCTATAAAAGGGTGGCTTAGGGTGGGCAGCATAAAGAGGTTGGTTTTTGAGGGAGATTAGGGTTTGCCAATCAAAAGGTTGGGCACCAAGAAACCCTAGGAGGATTAGGGTTTTGCCTATCTTTTGTTGGGTGGCAAGAAACCCTAGAAGGTTAGGAGGTTGGGCGGCTAGGGTTTGGAAGCTAAACATGTAATGCTTTGGCCAAAGACTTTAGTAACAATCCGACGAGAGGCCATGGGTATACATCTCCTCGCAAGGAGTGGTGAATCCTTTATAGGCTATTCAAACACCTTCGATCACTTCGACTTATACCCAATCATCCCGGGTCCACATCTCCTTAGAGATGTTTGCTTAAGATGTCAAAGCATAAGTCTCCATGATCAAGATGACTTGAATACCGCAAGTTAAAGGAACATCGCACTTAAGCCACAGTAAGAACTTCATTGACATATCTATATATGCAGAGAACCATATGAAGTCTTACGGTTGGTCACTCCAATGAACTAGTTACCATAACTAGCATCCACGATTAACTCCGGACATCACTATGTCTCCAGCCAGTGAGAATCAGCTGCTTGGATACACCAAGGAGTATACCTCGTGCTAGTCTCGACAGAATTGATAGTGTTCAAATCCATCAATTCATCGACTAGGGATAATTCCGATACATCACAATTACACATGTAGAGATACTCACTAGTTGTGATCCAATCACAAATTCTCTCATGCTGTGAATCGTATCGTGGACATTCAGTAAATGAGTTTAAGATCTAATCAAATACATAAAACATGTATACTCAAATAGTGAATCTTCATTTATCATATAAATGGTTCATACATAAGGCGATTGCCTTAGGACATCTCTCATATATTACTAACAGTACCCCCACCTAAAGATAAAACAATCAATAGAACAAGGTGGGTGTTTAGGAATAAACTTGATGATAAAGGTGATGTAGTTAGAAATAAAGCTAGATTAGTTGCTAAATGATTTAGTCAAGTTGAAGGTTTAGATTATGATGAGACCTATGCTCTAGTAGTTAGGTTAGAGTGCATTCGAATGTTATTAGCATATGATGCACATCGAGGATTTAAGTTATTTCAAATGGATATAAAGTCAGCATTCTTGAATGGATACATTAATGAAGAGGTTTATGTTAGTCAACCCCCCGGGTTCGAAAGCCTAGATAAACCCGATCATGTCCTTAGGTTAAAGAAAGCTCTCTATGGACTTAAACAAGCTCCTCGAGCTTGGTACGAGAGACTTTCGGTTTATCGTAAGTCCAAAGGATTTAACCAAGGTGTAGTTGACCCAACCCTTTTCGTAAAAACCTTAGGTAAAGACATATTCATAGCCCAAATCTAAGTAGATGATATTATTTTCGGAACCACCAACTCGATTCTACTAAATGAATTCATTTCACTTAAGGAAAGTGAATTTGAAATGAATTTAGTAGGAGAGTTGAGTTTCTTCTAGTAGCGATGTATACTGAAAAGTCTATCTTTTCAATGAACATCATTATTTTTGAAATAAGAATCACATGATCATTGTTTGCATATTTTTATGCATATTGTCTAATATATTACATTGTAGATAATATGGTGTGTGGTGTCACACGAGAGATCATGTTATCGGCTCCTTGTAAAGTATAAGTAAAGGCTCACAACCTAGATGGCTTTGGACAAACCATCGGAATGGTTGTAGTGTGATTTGGTGTTGGTTTGTCTTGACCATTGAATCACACTAGTGCACTTTGTGTGTATTGAGCATGATCGACTTATAGGTGATTCGATTTATTGCTGACTACATAATTGAATCTGACCTCAGATATTATTTAGTACATGCTCTTAATCCCGATATAATAACGGGCACATATACTTAGTACTCATCTCTTTGATTTACCAATGGGCGAAATTTATAGATTAAATCGATAGACTCGGTAAGTTGGGAGATGATATTATTTATATGGTGTGTCGTTGATTATAGGAGGAAACCGTGTCCTATATATTAGGATGATGATGTCCCCTTGAGGAGCTCATAAGGTTCATCATGTAAACCCTGCAGGTGGACTAGGTCTGGCATGATGAAAAGGTTGAGTGGTACTACTCAAGGAGTTAGATGTTGATTAATTAATGGTCAGTAAATTAATTAATCGACGGACATTCGAGATCTTAAACATGGGGAGAAAATATACAAATAATATATGGAGCCCATATTATCATATGGGGGTTGGTGAGGTAGATCAATGAAAATCCTTTAGTGGATTTGATCATCATTAGTAGATCGGACTTTATGTGGGCTTGATCCATGGGTGACCAAGATCCAACTCCTCCTCATGGTCCCTAATGTATCCTATTAACACCTCATGAAGCTTAGATCCAAAGGATAGAAACAAAACTCTAGATTCAAAGGTGGAGATTAAATCTCTAGATCTGACGGTTGAGATTAAATCTCTAGATCCGACGGTTGAGATTGAATCCCTAAAACCAATGGAGGAGATTAAATCAAGCCTTGAGCCCAACTCTATAAATAGGGATTAAAGTGGGCGGCAAGGCCAAGCAATGATAAGGGGATTAGGGTTTGCTTCCTTTCGAGGCTAGGAATCCTAGTTGGTTTAGGATTAGGTTTGGGTGGCTAGGGTTTTGGGAGCTAAGGGTGGGCGGCCACAAGTGGATGAGGGTTTCCTTTTTCTTCCTAAGGTTGGCCTGCCACTATTCTTCTCCTCTCTACCTTGGCATGAGCTCATCCTATTCTTCTTCCCCTCATCCATGGCCGACCAAAAGGAGAGCTAGGATTAGGGTTTGGAGGCTTAGGGTTTAGGAGGCTTAGGTGGCACCAAATAAGGAAGGTTTCTTTCTTCTTCATCCCTTGGTGGCCGGTGCCCACAGCCCTATCCCAGCCCTTGGGTGGCATCCAAAGACCCCTTCTCCTTCTCCTTATGTGGTGGAAACAAGATATAGGGCTTTCCCTTGGTGTCTTGGCCAGTTTCCACCATTATCTCCTTCTCCTTGTTGGCCGGCGGCAAGCATTTGTTTTGTTGCTTGTTGGTTGGCTATAGGAAGGAGATGAGCCTTGTTTCTATTCTTCCTCTTGCTTTGGATGAGCAGGGAAGAAAGATTTGCAATCTAAAAGCTTCGACTTTTGGTAGATCGTCGCCCACACGACGTCCAAAAGGAGGAAAGTCATACATTAGAAGATCGAGAGGTATACCTATTCTACTTTCTTCTTTTGTTTGTTGCTTGTTTTTGTTTTTCAATTATAAGCATGTTATAAATCTGTAAATGGATAAATAATACTTGGATCCCGAGCATAAACACAAAAACCGGTGATACGGACATCGTCTATTCCACGGCTAGTCGTAGAATAGAGGATGGTAGCTTGAACAACTAGTTTGTTCAAGTGACCTCTCTAAACGAATAGAATGACGATGGCTTGGTGGTTTGGGCAATCCCTTTTGTCTAGGATTAAATTTTTTTAATCCGGGAACATCGAAGGGATCGCCATGGAAAAGCTACCGAGGTGAAGTGGGAAGCAAAGTTTCCCCTCATGAACTCGATAAGCAAAACCCTACACTTCTTAGGTCTACAAATTAAACAAACTAAAGATGGAATATACCTACATCAACGTAAATATACAAGGGAATTAATTAAAAGCTTTGGAATGCAAGACGCTAAAATTATTAATACTCCAATGGCAACGAATGTAAATATAGAAGAAGATGTAATCGGAAATTCAATTGATTTAAAATACTATAGGAGCGTAATAGGGAGTCTCCTTTACTTAACTGCAAGCCGACCTGATATTTTATTTGCAGTAAGTATGTATGCAAGGTTCCAAACCTGTGCCAAGGAGTCTCACCTAACTCTAGTCAAGTGTATCCTTAAATATCTAAAGGGTACACTTAATGTCGGTATTTGGTACCCTAGATCTACCGACTTTTAACTAACCGGCTACTCTGATTCACACTATGCCAGTAGTAAGCTCGATAGAAAGAGTATGAGTGGTTGTTGTCAACTTCTCGGCTCGAGTCTAGTGAGTTAGTGCAGTAGTAAGCAACACTGTGTTGTCTTATCTACCACCAAAGTCGAATACATCGCGATGGGTGAGTGTGTCACTCAGCTTCTTTGGATGAAGCACACTCTCCGAGACTTTAAGTTAGATTTCACAAACACTAAACTCCACATAGATAACATTAGCTCAATTAACCTAACTAAGAATCCAATATGTCATTCTAGGACCAAACATATAGAGGTCAAACACCATTTCATTCGAGAACATGTGGCCAATGGAGCCATACAACTCGAGTACGTCGAATCAAAGTCTAACTTGGCAGACCTATTTACTAAACCCCTACCCGAAGCTGAATTTAGTATATTAAGACAAAAATTGGGCTTGTGCATAGTAGAATAGGAACTTACAAATTATATTTTCTTACTACTATTTCTTACTTTTCATTTTCATGGAAATGGCATAGGACATTACCTTAGATATCATGCACCTATACATTTAAGGAGCCAATACATCTCACAACACATAGGACTAATGTTTTTGTGTACTTAGCCACGTAGATGAGCGTGAGATGTTAGGACCTTACTCCTGGTTCCAGATGTAGAGCTAGTGCATCGCCATGAACCATGAAGTATAATCATACATATTAACCGACTCTGACCAGGACTGGTTGATCTTTCATATCAATCAAGCCAAATATGAGTCGAACATTTTATAGATGAGCTTATTTTAATTATATTATTTTCAAAATAATATGGAACATGCTTGGACTTTAAATTTAATATTTATTTTTGTTTTCCACACACCCTCACTCTTTTCGATATATGGCAAAAGGGGGAGAAAAAGGCCAAAGTTAAGGGATCAAAATTTTTAATTTTTGATCCCTTAACTTCGTTAACAAAAAGGAAGTAAAAGCCAAGTTAAGAGAATTCTTAACTTAAACTTATTTTTAAACACTATGGCCAAAAGTTAATGTTTTACTTAAGAAAGGGGGAGAAAGGGCCAAGTTAAGAAGTCCTCTTAACTTAAACGTTTTACTAAGGCCAACATTAAGTAATGTTAATTACTTAAACTCTTCCTAAATAGCAACTCTCAAGGGGGAGGATTAAGGTCTTCTTTCTAGACTCACCCTCGGTCAAGGGGGAGATTTTCCCAAGGGGGAGTACTTGAAGAAAATCCTTACTACTCCTACTTAATCTTTATTATTATTGTTTCTCATGCACATTATTAATCTTCATGCATGCTATTTTCTTAACTTTGTATGTGGGTTTGCCATAGATAAAAAAGGGAGAGATTGTTGGTGCAATAGGCACCTAAGTCGAACTTGAGTTTTGATTATAGCAAACGATACAAAGTTAAGCTCATATTATTTTCTCACTAGCTAAATCGAGTGTGCAGAAAAGTGCCAATGCTAGAGATGAAGGCTAGCGACACTCGGAGGAAGTCGCGGTGGTCGGGCGACACTCGAGTGATTTCGGAGGGAGCCGAAGGAATCGAGTGAAAGGCCGAAAGCGAAAGCGGCATAGTAAGTATCGAGGTAAGCTTGTGTTTATGCGAGAGTAAGTGAGGTCGTATCCTCTTTACGGGGATGATCTTAAGCGTAGATCCGACCAAAGACATCCTATAGGTGGTCTAGGTCGAGATCGGATGGTTGGAGGCCATTGAAATAATGCTTTTGTTTAGCTAACTTGTCATTTTAGCTAGCATCAGTCGACTGCCATCTTGGAGGACTCAGCTGTCAATCGATCGGACGGTGCGGTCAACATTCGATCGATCGCCATCGATCGATTGATTATGGCTATCGGATCGGTGATGGTCAAGGATCGCCGAGTCAAGGCTTATCACATCGTTTCAAGGGGAGTGGTGCTCAATTTTGATTGGCTGAAGTTCCTCTCGAAAAGGGGCTCAAAGTCTGTAAAAGGATGGCCTATCCTAGGGTTTCATCATCAATTCTAAGCTTCCAAAAAGCCTCTGCAAAGCTACAACTCTCTGACAACGAAGTGCTTTCTCTCTGACGTTTAGGTTTAAATTGTTTTTATTTTTTTACATCGGTATAAGCTTTATTTCAGTTTATTGCTTTATTTTCTAAGAGTTTTTAGCATAACGAGGAGAGGGGGAGTGTCCCTCTACCTCAAGCTTGAAGGGTTTTGCTTATCGAGTCCGTGAGGGGAAACTTCGCTTACCACTTCACCTCGGTCGTTTGTTCATGGCGATCCCATCGATGTCCCCGGATTAAAAAATTTAATCATAGACACAAGGGATTACCCAAACATCCAAGTCATCATTGTGCTATTCGTTTAGAGAGGTCACTTGAACAAACTCGTTGTTAAAGCAACCAACCTCTATTCTACGAGTAACCGCGGAATAGACGATGTTCGGATCGTCGGTTTTTGTGTTTATGTTCGGGATACAAGTATTATTTAGCCATATAGAGATTTATATCATGCTCATAATTTAAAAACAAATACAAACATGTAACATATAAAAATTAGAGAATCGATATACCTCTCGATCTTCTAATGTATGACCTTCCTCCTTTCGGATGTCGTGTGGTTGATGATCTACCAAAAGTTGAAGCTCCTACATCGCAAATCTTCCTTCCTTGCTCTTCCAAAGCAAAAGGAAGAATTGAAACAAGGTTTTTCTCCTCTCTAAAACCAACAAACAAGGAACAAAAGGAATCCTTGTCGTCGGCCAACTAGGAGGAGTAGATGATGATGGAAACCGACCAAGACACCAAGGGAGACCCCTAAGTCTTGTTTCCACCACTCAAGGAGAAGAGAAGAGAGACTTTGGGTGCTGGCCAAGGGCTGGAAAGGGTGCAGGACGCTGGCCAATGGAGAAGGAAGAAGAAAGGAAAAACTTCATTATTTGGTGCCGCCCAAGCCTCCAAAACCCTAAGCTTCCAAACCCTAATCCTATCACAACAAGGATTCCTCTCTTGTCCCCCAAAACCCTAGCTCTCCTTGGATCAATCTCCATGCCAACCCATCAAGCTCCTTTTATAGAGTTAGGGATAAGCCTCCTTTTAATCTCTACCATTGGTTCTAGGGATTTAATCTCAACCGTCGGATCTAGAGATTTAATCTCAACCGTCGGATCTTAGAGATTTAATCTCTACCTATGGATCTAGAGTTTTTTTCTATCCATTGGATCTAAGCTTCATTAGGTGTTAATAGGCTACATTAGGGACCATGAGGAGGAGTTGGATCTTGGCCACCCATGGATCAAGCCCACATAAAGTCCGATCCACTAATGATAATCCAATCCACTAAAGGATTATCATTGATCTACCTCACCAATCCCCATATGATAATATGGGCTCCATATATTATTTGTACATTTTCTACCCGTGTTTAAGATCTCGAATGTCCATCGATTAATTAATTTACTAACCATTAATTAATCAACATCTTACTCCTTGAGTAGTATCACTCAACCTTTTCATCATGCCGGACCAAGTCCACCTGCAGGGTTTACATGATGAACCTTATGAGCTCCTCAAGGAGACATCATCATCCTAATATAAAGGACACAGTTTCCTCCTATAATCAACGACACACCATATAAATAATATCATCTCCCAACTTATCGAGCCTATCGATTTAATCTATAAATCTCGCCCATTGGTAAATCAAAGAGATGAATACTAAGTGTAATGCCCGTAAAATTTTAAGCTATTCAAAGTAATTATATAATTTTTAACGTCCATAAATGGTTTAAAATAAAATAAAATAAAAATAAAATATGGTTCGCTCTAGGTAGGATTTGAACCATGAACCTCCTAATTGTGAGATAGCCTTGATACCACTAGACCATAGGATAATTCTTGGCTAGAATAGATAAGGAATATACAAAGAAGGTAAATGAGAAGATGAGAGGGTGAAGAGTTGTTTCATCTCCCCATGAGGAGATGAAAAGTTTTCTAACCTCCCTAGAAATTAACGTGGGAATTAGAGAGGAAGTTAAGAAAGAAAAGAAAACCCCCATCTTCCTTCTTCATTCTTCCTCATTCTTCTCCCTTCTCCCATTCTTGGCCGAAACTCCTCCTTCTCCTTCCTCCCTCTTCCATACAAGCTTTAGGACTCCTTGTGTTGGAATTCTCAAGAGGGTTTTAAAGGAGAAAGTCTTGGTATTGCTAGAAGATCAAACTCCACCACCTTCCTCCCTCCCCATCCGAAACCCTAAGGTCCTTGATTTGGTGTTCTTGAGAGGGCTTCAAGGGGATCTTCTCACAAGCTTAGTATATTCTAGAGGATCACTCGTAAGGCTAAGGAACAAGGCAAGATCTACATCTAACAAAAACCCTAGCGGTATACTAGTACGATAGCGAGAGGATGTAAGTATCTCTCACCTGCAGTATAAGTAATTCTTCGATTGTTTTATATAGCTTATTTTCCTAACTTTTGATAGATTATATGTTTGTATAAGATGATATATGTGTGTGTTCAGATTTATAGTTAAGGTATATGTGTTTTTAAGCAAGATCTAAGATCACAAAGATTTTATCTCTCACGTATAGCATACGTAACTCTTTGATATGCCCATCTAGCTTCTATCAGCATGTTTATTTGGATTTATATGTTCTGTCCAGATTATTTTTGTTTGGACTTTTAGGTATTTTAAGTATATTTTATTGAAAGCAATATGTAAAGATCGCAAAGATGCTTCCCCTACGAGTTTTGGGGACAAAGAGCATGATCGAATGTCTTGAAAGGCTTCCTATATGGGTTGTTGAGTATGATCATGTAAAATACTTGTTAAATGACAAAAATATGTTTTGATCAGATTATATGGGTGTGTTTATACCAATAGTTAAGGTATATTTGTTTTTAAGCAAGACATAAGATCACTAGGATGCTATCTCTCACTTATAGCATAAGTAACTCTTTGATTTGCACATCTAGCTTCTAGTATCATGTTTTTATTCAGATTTATAGGTTCTGTCCAGATTATGTTTGGTTGGATTTTTAGGTATTTTAGGTATATTTCTCATGGGGCAAGATGTAGAGATTTCAAAGAGGCTTCCCCTACGAGTTTCGGGGATAAAGAACACGATTAAATGTCTAGAAGGGCTCCCTATATAAGTTTTGGGAGTATGAGCATGTTACATGTTGGTTAGATGACAAAATCAGTAGGTCATATATATTTATAGGTATATTTCATGTTGAAGCAAGACATAAGATCGCAAAGATGCTTCCACTATAAGTTTTGGGGACAAAGAGCATGATCGCAGGTCTTGAAAGGCTTCCTATTTGAGTTTTGGGAGTATGAACATGTTAAATGTTTGATAAATGACAAAGATCAGTAAGTCATATATAAATGAAGTATTTTACTTTGAATATGTCATTGGAAGCAAGACGTAAAGATCACAAGATGCATCTCCTACGAGTTTTGGGGACAAAGAGCATGATCAAATGTCTTGAAAGGCTTCCTATATGGGTTTCTGATTATGATCATGTAAAATACTCGTTAAATGACAAAAATAAGTAAGTCACATATAAAGGAAGGATTTTACTTTGAAGTGGCATGTACCGGGCTCTTAGATAGCCCACGGGCCCCTAGACCGCCCTTGAAAGTTAAGTTGCCCTAATAAGTTCGGTGGCTAGCTACCCCAAATTCTATTAGGGTTGTGCGCAAAGTCGGTACAATGTTGGGGTGCCCAAACAAGGATGATTAGTATTTTAAAGTATATATGTATATATGGTTTCTAAAGTTATCCAAATCACAATGTTTACAAGTTTAAGTATAGTATGTCTCATGTATATGTTTCTACAAGCGAAGCATATTTCAAGCATGTATTGCAAGTTGCATATGTTAAGTTCATGCATGTCAAGTTGAATCATTGTATCATGTGCAAGTAATTCCAAATGTTAAATGCAGATTTTTCCTAAATGCAAGTATGAGCATGTGTTGCATGCAAGTATTCTAATAGCATGTTTTCCTAATGCGAAGTTTTGTGAGAATAGGAAGTACTTACTAAGCTCCATTGCTTATAGTTTGCATTCCTTATACTGCAGATAAGGGTAAAGCAAGATTGGAGTAAGAGGGGGGTAGCGGATGAAGTGCTTGGTGTGTGTGGTCGCGGAACAGTTGATTATGATCCTGAACTTGCTAGTATTTTGTTATGTGTTAAGACCTTCAAACTTATTCGTGTGGTAGTGTTCATGTTATATGTTTGATCATGTTGTGTCTAAGAATGTTG
Source organism: Wurfbainia villosa (assembly GCA_025175895.1). NCBI lineage: Eukaryota > Viridiplantae > Streptophyta > Magnoliopsida > Zingiberales > Zingiberaceae > Wurfbainia > Wurfbainia villosa. Next base: position 78,034,899 of record CM045997.1, on the reverse strand, counting down.
AACTTGCTAGTATTATGTTATGCTAAGAACTTTGAACTATGTGCTAGTCGTCATGTTAGGTGTTAAGGTTGATGTTATGTATCGTTTATTACGTTGATGTTCATGTCAAGGATGCACCTATCACTATCACCATGCATGAGGTTGAGTTACTTAAGAATGATCTATATTAGAACTCTAGTGAATGTGCATGCTTAGATAGGTTAAGAACTTGTGAAATAGCCTAGTGTCAACATGTGAATGTAGTTGGTTTGTTTCTTTAGCTTCCGCTGTTAAAAGTTAAGAGTTTGAATTATGATACTCGTTTAGAAACCAAGTTTAGATCTTGGTACGAGTTGTTGACACTCTTCGGTTTAAATAAGATATTAGTTAACTCTCAAATAGTGTAGGTGAGTTTATGAATTGATTGAGTCATGTTTTACCTGATTATACCAATAGTAAGATAAAGTATGGCAGTAACACCTCCTATACTAGTGTAAGTAGAGGGGGGGTGTTATAGTATGGTATCAGAGCAAGTTCCGCCCTTCCACCACACGCACATCGAGCATCAATCCTGCTGCTTCCAACTAAGAAAGTACATAGATGTTTTACTTTCTTCTATGCTTAGTAAAGAATGTTTTTTTTTGTTAAACATGCTTACATATGTAGGTAAGGATGATAGGAAGTAAGTAATAGTAGTAATCTTATTTTGGTCCTACTTTATGAAGAAAAATGGTTAGAACACGAGCCAATGGAAAACAGGGGACAAACAAAGTAGTACCTGTTGGGTTTCCGGCACCGCGGTGTGTGTGTGTTCGATCACGTTTCGTAAACATGAACACAGCGGAAGCAATAAAAATAATAAATCTACATTTATTACAACACACACAACACACGCATGCATATTACAACAAGTGTAAACATAACCGTAAATTTAAATTTGCAATAAAAGGAAATTTATCTAGGTTATACCTTTCGTATGACGTGTAGCGGGAAGGACATCAACCGGAACGATCCTCGCTAGAATCGTCTCTATCCGTATCCACGCCGAGTTCCTCGGGATGACTTCGCTAAGCCACGAGCTTCATCTTCGTACGGGTTACTAGCCTCGTGTTGAAGATGACGTGATCGAGAGATGATCACGATCCGAATCCAAATTCGGATCCTAATACGAGTTCTCAAAACTCGCTTCTCCGGAGAGGTATTCGTCAACCAATTGACGAATCCTTCATCCTCCACCTCAAAGGATTACAGGAGATCAAATCCCCGATAAGTTAGCCGCTGTCAGAGCTCTAACCGTCATCCAAACGACGCTCCGACGAGAGGAGAACAAGCTATCCAGAAAACTGGACAACTTTGGTGGAGGTGATAGGCGCCGGCCAACCAAGGGAGATAGAGCTCACCTTGATGCCAAACTTGAAGGAGATCACCGGAGCCCTAACCGGAAGCAGCTCGACGCCGGCGAGGGGGAAGGTCAGCACCTTCTGGACGCCGGTTGGAGCCTCAAGGTGGGCGGCAACAAGGAGGAGGAGAGTTGGCTCCGAATTTCTCCAAGGAGAGGTGGACGGCAACTTAGGGTTGTGGATTAGGGCTTAATTATCCCTTAAGCCCTCTTTTATAGAGAACTAATTCTCTTAATGATTATTGGATCATAACCAGTAAGCCCGTTAACCCACTCCATTAAGTTAAGTTAAAATAAACCAAACCATGATGGTTTATTTTAAGTTAAAACGAACCGAACCAACTTTTGGTTCATTCGTTTAAAATAAACCAAACCCTTTGGTTTATTCTTCTCCATTGGATTAGAACCAAACCATTTTGGTCCATCCATTATGTCTTCATAAGACACGACCCATCCACGCTTCCATTGCGACTGAAACGATTTCATGCTCGCTCCATGTTTGGTCCAACCAAACTTAGTTTCTCTCGGTCTGAGAATCCCATTCTCAAGCTCGTTTTAAATCCTTTGGATTACGCTCGTTGTGCGTGTGACCAAATAGCTTCTCGGTTTATGTTAGCCGTCTATAATTAACCATTAATTATTGAACGATCATGAGTGGCACCTAGTAGTACATCATGATCCCCAATTAACCGAAAAAAACAATGGTTGATCCAGAACTATTTCTGAAACCCTTCAGCAGCTCGAATGATTCGTGCCCCATTCCCTTCACTCATCTTATACACACTTGGTTCAGGATATGGTCTATTGTGTCAGTCCCCACTAGGCTGACTACGTCACACCTAGCCCAAGTATCTTTTCCTCGTCCTACGGATTCTAGTTACTGCACATGTATCGAAAAGTACCTTACTCTAAACATGTAATGCTTTGGCCAAAGACTTTAGTAACAATCCGACGAGAGGCCATGGGTATACATCTCCTCGCAAGGAGTGGTGAATCCTTTATAGGCTATTCAAACACCTTCGATCATTTTGACTTACACCCAATCATCCCGGGTCCACATCTCCTTGGAGATGTTTGCTTAAGATGTCAAAGAATAAGTCTCCATGATCAAGATGACTTGAATTCCGCAAGTCAAAGGAACATCACACTTAAGCTACAGTAAGAACTTCATTGACATATCTATATATGCAGAGAACCATATGAAGTCTTACGGCTGATCACTCTAATGAACTAGTTACCATAACTAGCATCCACGATCAACTCTGGACATCACTATGTCTCCAGCTAGTGAGAATCAGCTGCTTGGATACACCAAGGAGTATACCTCGTGCTAGTCTCGACAGAATTGATGGTGTCCAAATCCATCAATTCATCGACTAGGGATATTTCCGATACATCACAATTACACATGTAGAGATACTCACTAGTTGTGATCCAATCACAAATTCTCTCTTGCTGTGAATCGTATCGTGGACATTCAGTAAATGAGTTTAAGATCCAATCAAATACATGAAACATGTATACTCAAATAGTGAATCTTCATTTATCATATAAATGGTTCATACATAAGGTGATTGCCTTAGGACATCTCTCATATATTACTAACAGACTCCCACTTGGCCTAATGCCAATCGCTACGGTATCCAATACCATAAGCTCTAACATGACCCTCAAACTTACTTTGAGGTAATGCTTTAGTCAAAGGATCCGCTAAGTTCCTTTCAGTGGGAATTTTCTCGATTTGTATTTCGTTCCTACTGATGATCTCTCTGATAAGATGATAGCGGCGAAGTACATGTTTGGATCGTTGATGAGACCTTGGCTCTTTCGCCTGTGCAATTGCTCCATTGTTGTCGCAGTAGACCGGTATTGCTTCAACAATGGCCGGAATCACACCAAGTTCATAAACGAACTTCTTGATCCAAACCGCTTCCTTTGCTGCTTCCGAAGCTGCAATGTATTCTGCCTCAGTGGTAGAATCCGCTACAGTGTCTTGTTTGGAACTTTTCCAACTCACTGCGCCCCCATTCAAGGTGAACACGTATCCAGACTGAGACCTGGAATCATCCTTGTCTGTCTGGAAGCTGGCATCCGTATACCCACGTATCACCATGTCTTCTTCTGCATATATTAGGAACACATCCTTAGTTCTTCTTAAGTACTTAAGGATCGTCTTAACAGCCACCCAATGATCCATTCCTGGATCAGACTGGTATCTGCTCGTGACACTCAGAGCATACGATACATCGGGCCTCGTACATAACATAGCATACATGATAGATCCTATTGCGGATGCATAGGAAATCTTACTCATGCAAATCCTCTCGTCTTTTGTGCGCGGACACATAGACTTCGAAAGGTGTACCCCATGCATAATGGGTAGGAAACCTTTCTTGGATTCCTACATGCTAAACCTCTTTAGCACTCGGTCTATATATGTAAACTGCGAAAGACCAAGCAACCGTTTCGATCTATCTCTATAGATCTTAATCCCGAGGATGTAGGTTGCTTCTCCCAGGTCTTTCATGGAGAATGTCTTGGATAACCAAACCTTCACTGACTGTAAGATTGAGACATCATTTCCTATAAGTAATATGTCATTGACATACAATCTAGGAACACGACTGCACTCCCACTAACCTTCTTGTACACACAAGGTTCGTCTGGATTTTGTGAGAAATCAAACTTTTTGATTGTCTCATCAAAACGGATATTCCAGCTCCTGGATGCTTGCTTCAATCCATAAATGGACCGTCGCAATTTACATACCTTGGTTTTATCAACCGATGTGAAACCCTCAGGTTGTATCATATACACGTCCTCGAGCAGGTTTCCATTAAGGAAAGCTGTTTTCACATCCATCTGCCATATCTCATAATCATAATGAGACGCTATGGCCAGGAGCATCCGAATGGATTTAAGCATAGCTACAGGCGAATAGGTTTCATCATAATCAACACCTTGACGATATCCTTTCGCCACCAATCTAGCCTTATAGGTAATCACATTACCATCCATGTCGGTTTTCTTCTTGAAAACCCACTTGCACCCTATAGGCTTTATGCCTTCAGGTGGGTCAACCAAGTTCCAAACTTGGTTTTCATACATGGAATCCATTTCAGACTTCATGGCATCAAGCCACTTATCCCTTTCTGAACTTGTCAGCACTTCTTCATAACTAGTAGGCTCCTCATCATCAATGAGTAACACGTCGTTCGATTCACTTACGAGAAATCCATATCTCTCAGGAATATTGCGTGTTCTACCAGATCTACGAAGATGTGGTGTTACAATAGGTCCAGCCAATTACTCATCACTATGAGTTGTCGGTGTTGTGCTTCACCGGGTATCTCTTCAATGTCTATTTGAGTCTCTTAAACCTCCTCAAGTTCAACGACACTCCCCTATTTTTTCTTGCAGAGAAACTCTTTCTCTAGAAACACAACATTCCTTGAAACAAACACCTTTTGTTCCAAGGGATGATAGAATTGGTAACCCCTCGTTTCCTTAGGGTATCAATAAATAGACATTTATCGACGACTTAGCATCCAATTTATCCGACACATCCACTTCACATAAGCGGGACAACCCCATATCTTCAAGTAAGATAAATGAGGTTTCTTACTAGCCCATATCTCATATGGAGTAGTAGAGACTATCTTAGTAGGCACTACATTTAACAAAGTAAACAATGCGAAGTGCATAGCCCCAAGGACTTGGGAAGATTGCGTGATTCATCATTGACTGACCATGTCCAACAAGGTCGGTTTCGCCTCTCGGATACACCATTAAGTTGTGGTGTATACGGCGGAGTCCATTGAGACAATATACTATTGTCCCTCAGATAATCTAGAAACTCTTGACTCAAGTATTCACCACCTCGATCCGATCGAAGTATTTTAATACTCTTGCCAAGTTGTTTCTCTACTTCATTTCTGAATTCTTTGAACCTTTCAAAGGCTTCAGACTTGTGTTTCATCAAGAACACATACCCAAACCGTGAGTGATCATCGGTGAAGGTAATGAAGTAGCTATAGCCTCCTAAAGCTTGAGTTGACATGGGTCCACATACATCAGTATGTATTAGACCTAGCAACTCTTCCACTCGTTCACCTTTTCCAGTAAAAGGTAACTTAGTCATCTTACCTTTTAAGCATGATTCGCATGTATCGTATGAATCCAATTCAAACGATTCCAGAATTCCACATCGGTGTAATTCGGACATGCATTTCTTACTTGCATGACCAAGACGACAATGCCACATATAGGAGTCTAATTTATTATCTTTTCGAGCACGCTTGTTGCTCGCTTCGATATTGAAAATGTCACTGGATACGTCCAACGTATAAATACCATTTCTTAAAGTTCTAGTCCCATAAAGAACTCCATTCAAAGTTATGTAACAACAATTGTTACTAAAAGTCAAATGGTACCCATTTCTATTTAAACAAGAAATAGAAATGATGTTCTTTATCAACGAAGGAATATAAAAGCAATTGTCCAGTTCTAAGACAAGTCCTGTGAGAGTTCAACAAATGCGTTCGATGGCGAGTCACGGCAACCTTTGCTCCATTCCCAACACGTAAATTTGACTCTCCTTGGCGAGTCTTCTTCTATTCCTTAGCCCATGTATGTCATTACATATATGTGAGCCACACCGATATCAATACCCAAGTGTTTGAGGAAATAGAATGACAATCAATAACGAAGATATCTGAGGAAGATGGGGCATCCGATACCTTATTCTTCTTCACAGACTCAAGATAAATCTTGCACTTTCTTCGCCAATGGCTCTCCTTGCCATAATGATGGCAAGTTTCCTTTTGTGCTAGTTCTACCTTCTTAGCCCTTCTCTTCTTTCCCTTCTGTTGTTCCTTTAACTTCCTCTTAGAACCTTTCTTCGAGGAATCAACTAACAGCACCGTCCCCTACTCATGCTTCTCAGAAGGCTCCACAGTCTTCAGCATGTTGAGCAGTACCACATATGAACCTTCTTGCATCTCAGAGGTGAAGAGGAGCTTGGAGACTTCGAACCTTTCGAATCTCACTTGCTCATCAAACAACTCATAAAGATGAAGGACTATGGTATGAGCATCTATATGCTCATGCGCTTTCGCGACATGGGTACCATCGCTAGCATGATGTAACTCACTTGCCAGAATCACTCACATGTTTCGATGGGCCAACAATTGGTCCGGTGTTGCATCATCACTAGGATGGCGGGAAGAGGCGCGAGGACATACTCAAGCTTTTCACCTTGAGAACAATTCTCAAGTTTCTAAGCCGATCCAAGAAGTTCGCCCGATCAATTTATTTGAATCAAAAATGGAGCACAAATTCAAAGACATCATGATCAAATTAACCTAGAAATACAAAAGCGAGCATATATGAGAAAGATGATTTTAAAATGCATCACATACATTTACAAAATCCCATTCATTTTTGAATTCAAAACCCAAAATCAATTCGGAGATCGTAGGTCCAATCTCGAATGAGCTGATATCCAATATAGATAAGAACAACCTTGGAGTGAGTCCAACAAGCCATTCTTAGCTATGATGGTGGGTATCAAGTATACCGATTACATATCATGTATATGTAACTATCACAATGTGCTATCAACTAATTGAATGTTTACACATACATTGGGTTGTTAACACATTAACAAGTATGCATCATATGCATAGCACCCAACTTCACCTCTCTTCACATCGACCTTGGAGTGAGTCCAACAAATCGATGCTCCAAGTTAGAGCCGACCCATTAATCGCGACATAGTTTTAATATGGTTAGAGCGCATTCAACCAATTAGCCCAGCTTGGAGAGAGTCCAACAACCAAAGCTAACGATTGACCTCTGACTCTTACCATATTAGTATTAAACTATTCCATGGTTTGAACATGTTCGGTTCGAGGGCTTGAGTGAGTCCAACAACCCAAACAAGAAATAGAACTCTGGTTCTAACCATATTAATGGAAGGTGTAGGCTTTAATATTGAGTTAGGGTTTTATGTCTCATCCTCTTTGCATGCAAATAACTATTATCTACATGGCATGGCATACATGGCATACATCTACATGTCACGACACGCATGGCATAATGTTATGCATCTAATGCAATTACATGGCATACAATTATGTCATGTACATAATTTCCTTATATGTCATAACTATTTATGGAAATAAAATATGTTTAAGATTTGATTCTCCAAATCAAATCATGATTAAATTAGGAAACAAATTTCCAAATCTAATCACATATTTTATTTATGAAAATAATTGATTAAGGAAAATCAATTTAGGAAACCAATTTCCTAAATCATCAAAACTACTTATGGAAATAAAATATTTTAATATTTGATTCTCCAAATCAAATCATGATTAAATTAGGAAACAAATTTCCAGAATCTAATCAAATATTTTATTTATGAAAAATATCAATTTCCATAAATACTTCCAACTTTCCAAAAGTGGAAGATTTCCATAAATACTTCTAGACTTTCCAAAATTGAAAAATTTCCATAAATACTTCTAAATTTCCAAAATTAGAAAATTTCCAGAAATAAAATTATGACTATCGCAAAACCATTTTACGATTATGTCGAAACACAACACAGGCTCTGATACCCTTTGTTGGGTTTACGCACGCGTGTGTGTGTTCGATCATGTTTCGTAAACATGAGCACAGCAATAAGCAAAAAAATAATAAATCTACATTTATTACAACACACACAACACACGCATGCATAGTACAACAAGTGTAGACATAACCGTAAATTTAAATTTGCAATAAAAGGAAATTTATCTACGTTATACCTTTCGTATGACGTGTAGCGGGAACGACATCAACCGGAATGATCCTCGCTAGAATCGTCTCTATCCGTATCCATGCCGAGTTCCTCGGGATGACTTCGCTAAGCCACGAGCTTCGTCTTCGTATGGGTTACTAGCCTCGTGTTGAAGACGACGTGATCGAGAGATGATCACGATCCGAATCCAAATTCGGATCCTAATACGAGTTCTCAAAACTCGCTTCTCCGGAGAGGTATTCGTCAACCAATTGACGAATCCTTCGTCCTCCACCTCAGAGGATTACCGGAGATCGAATCCCCGGTAAGTTAGCCGCTGTCGGAGCTCTAACCATCGTCCAAACGATGCTCCGACGAGAGGAGAACAAGCTGTCCAGAAAACTGGACAGCTTTGGTGGAGGAGATAGGCGCCGGCCAACCAAGGGAAGATAGAGCTCACCTTGATGCCAAACCTAAAGGAGATCACCGGAGCACTAACCGGCAGCAGCTCGGCGGCGGGGAAGGTCAGCACCTTCGGGCGCGGTTGGAGCCTCAAGGTGGGCGGCGGCAAGGAGGAGGAGAGTTGGCTCCGAATTTCTCCAAGGAGAGGTGGGCGGCAACTTAGGGTTGTGGATTAGGGCTTAATTATCCCTTAAGCCCTCTTTTATAGAGAACTAATTCTCTTAATGGTTATTGGATCATAACCATTAGGCCCATTAACCCGCTCCATTAAGATAAGTTAAAATAAACCAAACCATGATGGTTTATTTTAAGTTAAAATGAACCGAACCAACTTTTGGTTCATTCGTTTAAAATAAACCAAACCCTTTGGTTTATTCTCCTCCATTGGATTAGAACCAAACCATTTTGGTCCATCCATTATGTCTTCATAAGACACGGCTTATCCACGCTTCCATTGCGACTGAAACGATTTCATGCTCGCTCCATGTTTGGTCCAACCAAACTTAGTTTTCTCGATGCGAGAATCCCCATTTCTCAAGCTTGTTTTAAATCCTTTGGATTACACTCGTTGTGCGTGTGACCAAATAGGTTCTCGGTTTATGTTGGCCGTCTATAATTAACCATTAATTATAGAACGATCATGAGTGGCACCTAGTAGTACATCATGATCCCCAATTAACCGAAAAGATCAACGGTTGATCCAGAACTATTTCTGAAACCCTTCAGCAGCTCGAATGATTCGTGCCCCATTCCCTTCACTCATCTTATACCCACTTGGTTCAGGACATGGTCTATTGTGTGAGTCCCCACTAGGCTGACTACGTCACACCTAGCCCAAGTATCATTTCCTCATCCTACGGATTCTAGTTACTGCACATGTATCGAAGAGTACCTTACTCTAAACATGTAATGCTTTGGCCAAAGACTTTAGTAACAATCCGACGAGAGGCCATGGGTATACATCTCCTCGCAAGGAGTGGTGAATCCTTTATAGGCTATTCAAACACCTTCGATCATTTTGACTTATACCCAATCATCCCGGGTCCACATCTCCTTGGAGATGTTTGCTTAAGATGTCAAAGCATAAGTCTCCATGATCAAGATGACTTGAATACCGCAAGTCAAAGGAACATCGCACTTAAGCTACAGTAAGAACTTCATTGACATATCTATATATGCAGAGAACCATATGAAGTCTTACGGCTGGTCACTCCAATGAACTAGTTACCATAACTAGCATCCACGATCAACTCTGGACATCACTATGTCTCCAGCTAGTGAGAATCAGCTGCTTGGATACACCAAGGAGTATACCTTGTGCTAGTCTCGACAGAATTGATGGTGTCCAAATCCATCAATTCATCGACTAGGGATAATTCCGATACATCACAATTACACATGTAGAGATACTCACTAGTTGTGATCCAATCACAAATTCTCTCTTGCTGTGAATCGTATCGTGGACATTCAGTAAATGAATTTAAGATCCAATCAAATACATGAAACATGTATACTCAAATAGTGAATCTTCATTTATCATATAAATGGTTCATACATAAGGCGATTGCCTTAGGACATCTCTCATATATTACTAACAGTACCACCACCTGACTTGATGCGGGTAGTCACTCAACTTCAGCATCAAGTTGCAGAGCAGCAACAGGTTATCAATACCTTGATGATGAACTAACAAGATAATCCTGTTACTCGACCAACTGCTCAGAATGTCATACCGGCTGCACCCCTTGGCCCACTAGCTCCCCCAAGACCCCCAACGGGGGTAGTGAGGCAAGAGGCATACTTAATTCAATGGCAAAAGCTTATGCCAGAGAGCTTTGCTGGTATGAGTGAACCATGGGATGCTCAGGCCTGGTTCAAGACATTGGAAAGTATAGTAGAACTGTTGAATTGGCCTGAAATTGAGAAAGTCAAATGTGCATCATTCTGCTTGACTAGAGATGCCAGAATGTGGTGGGAACGAGTAAAGGCAAAAAGAGTGATCAATCAAATGACATGGGCCAACTTTGAAACGGAGTTCTTTGAGGAGTTTTTCCATATGCGAGTCACGAATAGGCAATATGATGAGTTGTTGGAATTCCGACAAGGGGACCTATCAGTTAATGAAGCTGTGAATAAATTCAATAGACTAGCTCGCTTATGTCAAGAGATAGTCAGCACTGAACGAGAAAGGGTAAGACTTATGCTCAAAATGCAGAGACCTGAGATAGCTCTGAATGTGGCCAGCGAAATTAATAGACCGGAGACTGCAGAAGAGTTAGTCAGTAGTGCTTTAATCACGGAGCATTACTTGAACAACATCAAGCAACAGAAACAGGCCTCGGCTGAAAATAGAAGTCATGGAAGTTTTGGAGGGCCGAAGTCTCAGAGTAATAATTCTAACTGGAAGGGAAATAACAACGATAAGGGGAAGAAATGGAATAACCCAAAGGGGGGTTCCGCAAGCAAGCGGCCAAAGTATCCTACATGTTCTAAATGTGGGAAGATGCATCTAGGAGTTTGCCGCCAGGGCACGAGTGGATGTTATAGATGTGTCTTAGAGGGACACTTGGCCAAAATTTGCCCTACCAAGACCACTCCACCTCCACCACAGTCAAATCAGTATGGGGGTAAACCGCTCGCCAGCACCAAATGTAGCAAAGACCGAGGGTCCTCACATTAGCCAAAGAAGATTAGAGGCCCCACCAGTTACACCGAATGCTCGGATTTTCTCTCTCACTAAAGAAGAGGTAGCAAATACTTTTACTGTTGTCACAGGTCAGATACTTATCTTTAATAAGTATGCTACTGTTTTTTTTTATACTAGGTCAACCCATTCATTTATTTCCCTGATATTTGCTAAGAAGAGAAATATACCTCCGGATGTCCTAGATCTTAAGTTTGTAACGACCTTGCTTTCCGGAGAGGTTATGTCATCTACGCATTGATTGCGTGCCACGCCAGTCCGAATTTCATAAAGAGAACTTTATAGTGATCTGATAATGCTGGACATGCGTGATTATGATGTCATCTTAGGAATGGACTTTCTGAGCAAGTACGGTGCTTCCATTGAGTGTCGTAAGCGAAGAGTCGTATTCCAACCTGAGGCAGAGTCAAAATTTGAATTTATAGCAGAACCATAGAAAAGAACTAACAAGTTCTTATCTACCATAAAAGCTCAAAAGATGTTAGTTAGTGGATGCGCTGGGTATCAAGCACATATAGTTGATACAAAGCAAGAAAAAGGCCAAAAGCTCGAAGAAGTCCGAGTTGTATGTGAATACCCAGAAGTATTCCCTGACGAGCTACTAGGATTGGGTCCTAACAGATAAATCGAGTTTGAGATTGAACTTATTCCTGGTACCAATCCAATCTCAAAAGCACCCTATCATATGGCCCCGGCAGAATTGAAAGAGCTTCAGGAACAATTATAGGAGTTACTCGACAAGGGGTTCATTCGCCCTAGTAACTCACCGTGGGGAGCTCCGGTATTGTTCGTGACGAAGAAGGATGGGGCTATGAGAATATGCATAGACTACCGAACACTGAATAAAGTGACAATCAAAAATAGATATCCTTTGCCAAGGATTGATGATTTGTTTGATCAATTGAAGGAGTCACAGTTTTCTCCAAGATTGACTTGCGGTCTGGATATCATCAAGAAAAAGTTAAACAGGATGATATACCGAAAACAACTTTCCAAATGAGGTATGGACACTATGAGTCCGTGGTCATGCCTTTCAGAGTGACAAATGCTCCAGCAACCTTTATGGACCTGATGAATTGAGTATTCAAGGCATTCCTTAACAAGTTTGTGATCGTCTTCATTGACGATATCCTTATTTACTTGAGAACTTAGGAAGAACATGCTGAACATTTGAAGACAGTGTTACAGACCCTTCAGCAGAGACAATTGTATGCCAAGTTCTCCAACTGTAAATTTTGGTTTGATCGAGTATCTTTCCTATGTCATATTATTTCAAAAGATGGGGTTATGGTAAAGACGACCTATTCAGATAATAGATCGAGAAATCAAGAAATTGAGAAACAAAGAGGTACCCTTAGTGAAAGTTATATGGAAAAATCAATGCTTTGAAGAAGCAACTTGGGAACATGAGGATGACATGAAACAGAAGTATCCAGAGTTGTTCTAAGTTTCGAGGACGAAACTTTTATAAGGTATGAGGGATTGTAACGCCCGTAAAATTTTAAGCTATTCAAAGTAATTATATAATTTTTAACGCCCACAAAAGGATTAAAATAAAAATAAAATATGGTTCGCTATAGGTAGGATTTGAACCATAAACCTCCTAATTGTGAGATAGCCTTGATACCACTAGAGCATAGGATAATTCTTGGCTATAATAGATAAGGAATATACAAAGAAGGTAAATGAGAAGGTGAGAGGGTGAAGAGTTGTTTCATCTCCCCATGAGGAGATGAAAAGTTTTCTAACCTCCCTAGCTAATAACGTGGGAATTAAAGAGGAAGTTAAGGAAGAAAAAAAAACCCCATCTTCCTTCTTCATTCTTCCTCATTCTTCTCCCTTCTCCCATTAATGACAAAAACTCCTCCTTCTCCTTCCTCCCTCTTCCATCCAAGCTTTACGACTCCTTGTGTTGGAATTCTCAAGAGGGTTTTCAACGAGAAAGTCTTGGTATTGCTAGAAGATCAAACTCCACCTCCTTCCTCCCTTTCCATCCGAAACCCTAAGGTCCTAGTTTTGGTGTTCTTGAGAGGGCTTCAAGGGGATCTTCTCACAAGCTTAGTATATGCTAGAGGATCACTCCTAAGGCAAAGGAACAAGGCAAGATCTTCATCTCACAAAAACCCTAGTGGTATACTAGTACGATAGCGAGAGGATGTAAGTATCTCTCACCTGCAGTATAAGTAGTTCTTCGATTGTTTAATATAGATTATTTTCCTATGTTTTGATAGATTATATGTTTGGATCAGATGATATATGTGTGTGTTCAGATTTATAGTTAAGGTATATGTGTTTTTAAGTAAGATCTAAGATCACAAAGATGTTATCTCTCACCTATAGCATATGTAACTCTTTGATATGCCCATCTAGCTTCTATCACCATGTTTTATTTGGATTTATATGTTCTGTCCAGATTATGTTTGTTTGGACTTTTAGGTATTTTAAGTATATTTTATTGGAAGCAAGATGTAAAGATCGCAAAGATGCTTCCCCTACGAGTTTTGGGGACAAAGAGCATGATCGAATGTCTTGAAAGGCTTCCTATATGGGTTGTTGAGTATGATCATTTTAAATACTTGTTAAATGACAAAAATATGTTTTCATCAGATTATATGGGTGTGTTTATACCTATAGGTAAGGTATACTTTGTTTTAAGCAAGACATAAGATCACTAGGATGCTATCTCTCACTTATAGCATAAGTAACTCTTTGATTTGCACATCTAGCTTCTAGTATCAAGTTTTTATTAAATTTTATAGGTTCTGTCCAGATTATATTTGGTTGGATTTTTAGGTATTTTAGGTATATTTCTCATGGGGAAAGATGTAGATATTTCAAAGAGGCTTCCCCTACGAGTTTCGGCGATAAAGAACATGATTAAATGTCTTAAAGGGCTTCCTATATGAGTTTTGGGAGTATGAGCATGTTACATGCTGGTTAGATGACAAAATCAGTAGGTCATATATATTTATAGGTATATTTCATGTTGAAGCAAGACATAAGACCGCAAAGATGCTTCCCCTATATGTTTTGGGGACAAAGAGCATGATCGCAGGTCTTGAAAGGCTTCCTATTTGAGTTTTGGGAGTATGAACATATTAAATGTTTGATAAATGACAAAGATAAGTAAGTCATATATAAAGGAAGTATTTAACTTTGAATATGTCATTGGAAGCAAGACGTAAAGATCACAAAATGCTTCCCCTACGAGGTTTGGGGAAAAAGAGCATGATCAAATGTCTTGAAAGGCTTCCTATATGGGTTTCTGATTATGAACATGTAAAATACTCGTTAAATGACAAAAATAAGTAATTCACAGATAAAGAAAGTATTTTACTTTGAAGTGGCATGTACCGGGCTCTTAGATCGCCCACGGGCCCCTAGACCGCCCTTGAAAGTTAAGTTGCCCTAATAAGTTCGGTGGCTAGCTACCCCGAATTCTATTAGGGTTGCGCACAAAGTTGGTACAATGCCGGGCTGCCCAAACAAGGATGATTAGTATTTAAAAGTATATATGTATATATGGTTTCAAAAGTTAACCAAATCACAATGTTTACAAGTTTAAGTATAGTATGTCTCATGTATATGTTTCTACAAGAGAAGCATATTTCAAGCAGGTATTGCAAGTTGCGTATGTTAAGTTCATGCATGTCAAGTTGAATCATTGCATCATGTGCTAGTAATTCCAAATGTTAAATGCAGAATTTTCCAAAATGCAAGTATGAGAATGTGTTGCATGCAAGTATTCTAATAGCATGTTTTCCTATTGCGAAGTTTTGTGAGAATAGGAAGTACTTACTAAGCTCCATTGCTTATAGTTTGCATTCCTTATACTGCAGATAAGGGTAAAGAAAGATTGGAGTAAGGGGGGGGGGCAACAAATGAAGTGCTTGGTATGTGTGGTGGCGGAACAGTTGATTATGATCCTGAACTTGCTAGTATTTAATTATGTGTTAAGACCTTCGAACTTATTCGTGTGGTAGTGTTCATGTTATATGTTTGATCATGTTGTGTCTAAGAATGTTGAACTTGCTAGTATTATGTTATGCTAAGAACTTTGAACTATGTGCTAGTCTTCATGTTAGGTGTTAGGGTTGATGTTATGTATCGTTGATTGCGTTGATGTTCATGTCAAGGATGCACCTATCACTATCACCATGCATGAGGTTGAGTTACTTAAAAATGTTCTATATTAGAACTCTAGAGAATGTGCATGCTTAGATAGGTTAAGAACTTGTGAAATAGCCTAGTGTCAACATGTGAATGTAGTTGGTTTGTTTCTTTAGCTTCCGCTGTTAAAAGTTAAGAGTTTGAATTATGATACTCGTTTAGAAACCAAGTTTAGATCTTGGTACGAGTTGTTGATACTCTTCGGTTTAAATCAGGTTTTAGTTAACTCTCAAATAGTGTATGTGAGTTTATGAAATGATTGAGTCATGTTTTACCTTATTATGCCAAGAGTAAGATAAAGTATGGCAGTAACACCTCCTTTACTTGTGTAAGTTGAGGGGGAGGGTGTTACAGTATGGTATCAGAACAAGTTCCGCCCTTCCGCCACACGCACATCGAGCATCAATCTTGCTGCTTCCAAGTAAGAAAGTACATAGATGTTTTACTTTCTTCTATGCTTAGTAAAGAATGTTTTTTTTTGTTAAACTTGCTTACATATGTAGGTGAGGATGATAGGAAGTAATTAATAGTAGTAATCTTATTTTGGTCCTACTTTATGAAGAAAAATGGTTAGAACACGAGCCAATGGAAAATAGAGGACAAACGAAGTAGTACCACCACCTGACTTGATGCGGGTAGTCACTCAACTTCAGCATCAAGTTGCAGAGCAGCAATAGGTTATCAATACCTTGAAGATGAACCAAAAAGATAATCCTGTTACTCGACCAACTGCTCAGAATGTCATACCGGCTGCACCTCTTGGCCCACCAGTTCCCCCAAGAGCCCCAACGGGGGGAGTGAGGCAAGAGGCATACTTAATTCAAAGGCAAAAGCTTAAGCCAGAGAGTTTTGCTTGTACGAGTGAGACATGGGATGCTCAGGCCTGGTTCAAGACATTGGAAAGTATAGTAGAACTGTTGGATTGGCCTGAAAATGAGAAAGTCAAATGTGCATCATTCTGCTTGACTGGAGATGCCAGAATGTGGTGGGAATGAGTAAAGGCAAAAAGAGTGATCAATCAAATGACATGGGCCAACTTTGAAACGGAGTTCTTTGAGGAGTTTTTCCATATGCGAGTCACGAATAGGCACTACGATGAGTTCATGGAATTCCGACAGGGGGACCAGTCAGTTAATGAAGCTGTGAATAAATTCAATAGACTAGCTCACTTATGTCAAGAACTAGTCAGCACTGAACGAGAAAGGGTAAGACCTATGCTCAAAATGATTAGACCTGAGATAGCTCTGATTGTGGCCAACGGAATTAATAGACCACAGACTGCAGAAGAGTTTGTCAGTAGTGCTTTAATCACGGAGCATTACTTGAACAACATCAAGCAACAGAAACAGGCCTCGACTGAAAATAGAAGTCATGGAAGTTATGGATGGCCAAAGTCTCAGAGCAATAATTCTAACTAGAAGGGAAATAACAACAGTAAGGGGAAGCAATGGAATAACCCAAAGGGGGGTTCCGCAAGCAAGCGGCCTAAGTATCCTACATGTTCTAAATATGGGAAGATGAATCAAGGAGTTTGCCGCCAGGGCACGAGTGGATGTTATACATGTGGCTTAGAGGGACACTTGGCCAGAAATTGCCCTACCAAGACCACTCAACCTCCACCACAGTCAAATCAGTATGGGGGTAAACCTGCTCAGTTGCACCAAATGCAAGTAGCACTGGAGGGTCCTCACATTAGCCAAGGAAGATTAGAGGCCCCACCAGTTACACCGAATGCTCGGATTTTCTCTCTCACTAAAGAAGAGGTAGCAAATGCTTCTACTGTTATCACAGGTCAGATACTTATCTTTAATCAGTATGCTACTGTGCTTTTTGATACAAGAGCAACCCATTCGTTTATTTCCCTAATATTTGCTAAGAAGTTAAATATACCTCCGGATGTCCTTGATCTTATGTTTGTAATGACCTTGCTTTCCGGAGAGGTTATGACATCTACGCATTGATTGCGTGCCACTCCAGTCCGAATTTCATAAAGAGAACTTTATAGTGATATGATAATGATGGACATGCGTGATTATGATGTCATCTTAGGAAAGGACTTTCTGAGCAAGTACGGTGCTTCTATTGTGTGTCGTAAGCGAAGAGTCGTATTCCAACCTGAGGAAAAGTCAAAATTTGAATTTATAGGAGATCCAAAGAAAAGAACTAAGAAGTTCTTATCTACCATAAAAGCTCAAAAGTTGTTAGTTAGTGGATGCGCTGGGTATATAGCACATATATTTGATACAAAGCAAGAAAAAGGCCAAAAGCTCGAAGAAGTCCGAGTTGTATGTGACTACCCAGAAGTATTCCCTGATGAGCTACCAGGATTTGGTCCTAATAGAGAAATTGAGTTTGAGATTGAACTTATTCCTGGTACCAATCCAATCTCAAAAGTACCCTATCGTATGGCCCCGGCAGAATTGAAAGAGCTTCAGGAACAATTATAGGAGTTACTCGACAAGGGGTTCATTCGCCCTAGTCACTCACCGTGGGGAGCTCCAGTATTGTTCGTGAAGAAGAAGGATGGGGCTATGAGAATGTGCATAGACTACCGAACACTGAATAAATTGACAATCAAAAATAGATATCCTTTGCCAAGGATTAATGATTTGTTTGATCAATTGAAGGGAGCCACAGTTTTCTCCAACATTGACTTGCGGTCCGTATATTATCAAGTAAAAGTTAAAGAGGATGATATACCGAAAACAGCTTTCCGAATGAGGTATGGACACTATGAGTCCGTGGTCATGCCTTTCAGAGTGACAAATGCTCCAGCAACCTTTATGGACCTGATGAATCGAGTATTCAAGGCATTCCTTGACAAGTTTGTGATCGTCTTCATTGACGATATCCTTATTTACTTGAGAACTTAGGAAGAACATGCTGAACATTTGAAGACAGTGTTACAGACCCTTCAGCAGAGACAATTGTATGCCAAGTTCTCCAACTGTAAATTTTGGTTCGATCGAGTATCTTTCCTATGTCATATTATTTCAAAAGATGGGGTTATGGTAAAGACGACCTATTCAGATAATAGATCGAGAAATCAAGAAATTGAGAAACAAAGAGGTACCCTTAGTGAAAGTTATATGGAAAAATCAATGCTTTGAAGAAGCAACTTGGGATCATGAGGATGACATGAAACAGAAGTATCCAGAGTTGTTCTAAGTTTCGAGGACGAAACTTTTATAAGGTATAAGGGATTGTAACGCCCGTAAAATTTTAAGCTATTCAAAGTAATTATATAATTTTTAACGCCCATAAAAGGTTTAAAATAAAATAAAATAAAAATAAAATATGGCTCGCTATAGGTAGGATTTGAACCATGAACCTCCTAATTGTGAGATAGCCTTGATACCACTAGACCATAGGATAATTCTTGGCTAGAATAGATAAGAAATATACAAAGAAGGTAAATGAGAAGATGAGAGGGTGAAGAGTTGTTTCATCTCCCCATGAGGAGATGAAGAGTTTTCTAACCTCCCTAGCTATTAACGTGGGAATTAAAGAGGAAGTTAAGGAAGAAAAGAAAACCCCCATCTTCCTTCTTCATTCTTCCTCATTCTTCCTCATTCTTCTCGCTTCTCCCATTCTTGGCCAAAACTCCTCCTTCTCCTTCCTCCCACTTCCATCCAAGCTTTAGGACTCCTTGTGTTGGAATTCTCAAAAGGGTTTTCAAGGAGAAAGTCTTAGTAATGCTAGAAGATCAAACTCCACCTCCTACATCCCTCCCCATCTGAAACCCTAAGGTCCTTGTTTTGGTGTTCTTGAGAGGGCTTCAAGGGGATCTTCTCACAAGCTTAGTATATGCTAGAGGATCACTCCTAAGGCTAAGGAACAAGGCAAGATCTTCATCTCACAAAAACCCTAGCGGTATACTAGTACGATAGCGAGAGGATGTAAGTATCTCCCACCTGCAGTATAAGTAGTTCTTCAATTGTTTTATATAGCTTATTTTCCTATGTTTTGATAGATTATATGTTTGGATCAGATGATATATGTGTGTGTTCAGATTTATAGTTAAGGTATATGTGTTTTTAAGCAAGATCTAAAATCACAAAGATGTTATCTCTCACCTATAGCATAAGTAACTCTTTGATATGCCCATCTAGCTTCTATCACCATGTTTTATTTGGATTTATATGTTCTGTCTAGATTATGTTTGTTTGTACTATTATGTATTTTAAGTATATTTTATTGGAAGCAAGATGTAAAGATCGCAAAGATGCTTCCCCTACGAGTTTTGGGGACAAAGAGCATGATCGAATATCTTGAAAGGCTTCCTATATGGGTTGTTGAGTATGATCATGTAAAATACTTGTTAAATGACAAAAATATGTTTTTATCAGATTATATGGGTGTGTTTAGACCTATAGGTAAGGTATATTTTGTTTTAAGCAAGACATAAGATCACTAGGATGCTATCTCTCACTTATAGCATAAGTAACTCTTTGATTTGCACATCAAGCTTCTAGTATCATGTTTTTATTCAGATTTATAGGTTCTGTCCAGATTATTTTTGGTTGGATTTTTAGGTATTTTAGGTATATTTCCCGTGGGGCAAGATGTAGAGATTTCAAAGAGGCTTCCCCTACGAGTTTCGGGGATAAAGATCATGATTAAATGCCTTGAAGGGCTCCATATATGTGTTTTGGGAGTATGAGCATGTTACATGTTGGTTAGATGACAAAATCAGCAGGTCATATATATTTATAGGTATATTTCATGTTGAAGACAGACATAAGATCGCAAAGATGCTTCCCCTATAAGTTTTGGGGAAAAAGAGAATGATCGCAGGTCTTGAAAGGCTTCCTATTTGAGTTTTGGGAGTATGAACATGTTAAATGTTTGAGAAATCACAAAGATCAGTAAGTCATATATAAAGGAAGTATTTTACTTTGAATATGTCACTGGACGCAAGACGTAAAGATCACAAGATGCTTCCCCTACGAGTTTTGGGGACAAAGAGCATGATCAAATGTCATGAAAGGCTTCCTATATGGGTTTCTGATTATGATCATGTAAAATACTCATTAAATGACAAAAATAAGTAAGTCACATATAAAGGAAGTATTTTACTTTGAAGTGGCATGTAACGGGCTCTTAGATCGCCCATGGGCTCATAGACCGCCCTTGAAAGTTAAGTTGCCCTAATAAGTTCGGTGGCTAGCTACCCCGAATTCTATTAGGGTTGCGCGCAAAGTTGGTACAATGCCGGGGTTCCCAAACAAGAATGATTAGTATTTTAAAGTATATATGTATATATGGTTTCAAAAGTTAACCAAATCATAATGTTTACAAGTTTAAGTATAGTATGTCTCATGTATATGTTTCTACAAGCGAAGCATATTTCAAGCATGTATTGTAAGTTGCGTATGTTAGGTTTATGCATGTCAAGTTGAATCATTGTATCATGTGCAAGTAATTCCAAATGTTAAATGCAGAATTTTCCTAAATGCAAGTATGAGCATGTGTTGCATCCAAGTATTCTAATAGCATGTTTTCCTAATGCGAAGTTTTGTGAGAATGGGAAGTACTTACTAAGCTCCATTGCTTATAGTTTGCATTCCTTATACTACAGATAAGGGTAAAGCAAGATTGGAGTAAGAGGGGGGCAGCGGATGAAGTGCTTGGTGTGTGTGGTGGCGGAACAGTGGATTATGATCTTGAACTTGCTAGTATTTTGTTATGTGTTAAGACCTTCGAACTTATTAGTGTGGTAGTGTTCATGTTATATGTTTGATCATGTTGTGTCTAAGAATGTTGAACTTGCTAGTATTATGTTATGCTAAGAAATTTGAACTATGTGCTAGTCTTCATGTTAGGTGTTAGGGTTGATGTTATGTATCATTGATTACGTTGATGTTCATGTCAAGGATGCACCTATCACTATCACCATGCATGAGGTTGAGTTACTTAAGAATGTTCTATATTAGAACTCTAGTGAATGTGCATGCTTAGATAGGTTAAGAACTTGTGAAATAGCCTAGTGTCAACATGTGAATGTAGTTGGTTTGTTTCTTTAGCTTCCGCTGTTAAAAGTTAAGAGTTTGAATTATGATACTCGTTTAGAAACCAAGTTTAGATCTTGGTACGAGTTGTTGATACTCTTCGGTTTAAATCTGGTATTAGTTACCTCTCAAATGGTCTATGTGAGTTTATGAAATGATTGAGTCATGCTTTACCTGATTATGCCAAGAGTAAGATAAAGTATGGCAGTAACACCACCTTTACTAGTGTAAGTAGAGCGGGGGGTGTTACACTAAGTATATGTGCTCATTATTATATCGGGATTAAGAGCTTGTACATAATAATATCTGAGGTCTGATTCGATTATGTAGTCAGCAATAAATCGAATCACCTATAAGTCGGTCCTGCTCAATACACTCAAAGTGAACTAGTGTGATTCTATGGTCAAGACAAACCAATACCAAATCACACTACAACCATTCCGATGGTTTGTCCAAAGCCATCTAGGTTGTGGCCTTTACTTATACTTTACAACGAGCTAATAACATGATCTTCCGTGTGACACCACTCACCATGTTATCTACAATGTAATGTATTAGACAATATTGCATAACCATTAAAATACAAACAATGATCATGTGATTCTTATTTCAAAATAAAGATGTTCATACAAAAGGTAGACTTTTCAGTATACATCCCTACAATCTCCCACTTATACTAAAAGACTATGCTATCCTCAAACTGCCATACATCTGATCCCCATTCCTATAATCCGTGTAACCCTCAAGGAGTAATTGGTCTGCCCGGTAAAACAGCATATAAACCTTAGTCCTTCTCAAGTACTTCAATATATGCTTTACTGTAGTCCAATGTCCCTGTCCTGGATTACTCTGATATCTGCTAACCATGCCCACGGCAAAGCACATATCTGGTCTCATACATAGCATCGCATACATGAGGCTTCCTACTGTCGAAGCATAATGAACCACCTTCATCTCCTCTATCTCCTCAGATGATCTAGGACACATCTCCTTAGATAAAGGAACTCCATGGCTGAAAGGTAGAAAACCCTTCTTGGAGTTTTGCATGCTAAAACGATCCAAAATCGTGTCTATGTATGAAGCTTGGGATAAGCACAACATCCTTTTCCTGTGATCCCTTATAACCTTGATCCCAAAGATTTGTCCGACTTCTCCCAAGTCCTTCATATCAAACTGTTTGGACAGCCATACCCTTACGTCTGATAACACCTTGATATTGTTGCCAATCAACAAAATGTCATCTACGTATAGTACAAGAAATACCACTATGCTTCCGTCACATCTCTTATATACACAAGACTCATCCGACTTTGAATAAATCCATAAGACTGGAGTACCTCATCAAAGTGGATGTTCCATGACCTCGAAGCTTGCTTCAATCCATAAATGGACCGATTAAGCTTACATACAAGATCCTCTTTTCCCTTAGCAATGAATCCCTCTGGTTGCTTCATACAGATGTTTTTTTAAAGACATCCATTAAGGAAAGTTGTCTTGACATCCATCTGCCACACCTGATAATCCATATGAGCTGCTATGCATAAGAGAATCCGGATTGACTTAAGCATGGCTACCGGCGAAAAGGTCTCATAATCGATACCCTCTTTCTGAGTATACCCCTTCGCAACAAGCCTCGCTTTGAAGGTCTCAACCTTCCCATCTATTCCTCTCTTTCTCTTGTAGATCCACTTGCATCTAATGTTTTTTACACCATCGGGTGGTTCTACTAGCTCCTAGACCTGATTTGAATCCATAGATTCAATCTCAGCATTCATTGTACTTTGCCAAGATGTTGCATCTTTATCTTGGATTGCCTCGTCATATGTCCAGGGATCAGGTTCATGTTCACCAGGGACTAAATCAGAAGATTCTCCCAAGAGCATGAATCTATCAGGCTGTCTCACAACCCTCCCACTACGATGTGGTATCACCTGTGTATCCTCTATGACAAGTGGTGCAGTGACATGTGGTATATCCTCTTGTACCGGTGGTACTAAAGAAGTGACTTCCCCTTTTAACTCCTTCAGAACAATTTTACTCTTGGGCTTGTGGCTCATCACATAGTCTTCCTCTATAAATCTAGCGTTCGTGCTAACGATCACCCTGTGATCTCTAGGACTATAAAACAAACCACCCTTCGTTCCCCTGGGATAGCCAACGAACATGTGTACTTCTGTACGAGATTCCAACATACCAGCATCTGCCTTCAGCACATGTGCTGGATTCCCCATATCCGAATATATCTTAGACTAGGCTTTCGCCCAGTCCACAATTCTGTGGGAGTAGAAGGCACTGATTTAGATGAAACCATGTTCAGAATGTACACCGTCGTATCTTAAGCATATCCCCAGAACGAATCTAGCAACTCAGAATAACTCATCATCGATCTAACCATCTTCATAAGAGTCCTATTCCTTCGCTCTGCTACACCGTTCTGCTGGGGTGTGCTAGGTGCAGTCAATTGGAATTGAATCTCAGCCTCTGATATGTAGTTCCTAAACTCTCCCAAGAGGTACTCACCACCACGATCAGATCGTAGTATCTTGATACTTTTACCTTGACGTTTCTCCACATTAGCCTTGAATTCTTTGAACTTTTTAAAGCATTCAGACTTGCGGCGCATCAGGTAAATGTATCCATCTCTTGAGTAATCGGCTATAAAAGAGACGAAATACTCAAAACCATCTCTAGCCTGGATTGACATAGGACCACACAAATCAGAATGAACCAATTCTAACACATCTTTGGCTCTATACCCCTTGGCCTTAAAAGGCCTCTTGGTCATTTTACCTTCCAAGCAGGATTCGCAGGTTGGGAGATCCTCCACCACTAATGAACCCAAAGGTCCATCAGCTATCAACCTTTGAATTCTGCTTAGGTTAATATGACCAAGCCTAAGATGCCAAAGATATGTTTGGTTCATCTTCGAAGGTTCTTTTCTCTTATTAGATTTAGAAGATGAGTTATTAATTTCAATATGCATCGTGGGAGGTTTTGGTTCAAGTGTGTACAAATTTCCTATCAATGTACCTGAACAGATAATATCCCTATCCCTTCTTATAACAACTCTATCATTAAAAGAAATAGAATATCCATCCATAAACAATTTAGAAACCGAAATTAAATTCTTTCTAAATAAGGGTACATAAAGGCAATTCTTAAGAACCAAAAGTTTATTTTTCTCAAAAGATAAATGAACATCTCCCACTGCAACAACCGCCACCTTCGTGGCATCACCCAAGTACACGGTAATCTCCCCCTCAGCCAGTCGTCTGGTTTCTTGGAACCCCTGCAAAGTATTGCAGACACGATTAGTGGCTCCCATATCTACACACCCGGTGCTGGTAGATAACACCGCTAAACATGTTTCAACGACTAGACCAAAAGATATACCTTTGTTCTTGTGGTTGGGGCAATCCTTCTTCTAGTGTCCAGTCTGCTTACAAGTGAAGCACTTGCCTTTCGGTTTCTTCACTCCTCCCTGAGTACCTCCCACCGCCTTTGCCCCAGTTTGTTTCTTCTTTTTCTTGACTTTTGGCTTAGAAGTAGAAACCTTTTGGGTCACCACGACATGCGCCTGAGCACTCTGACGAAATAGCCCCTCTGTCACCTGGAGTTCTGTCAGAAGTTCCGCCAACGAATACAACCTCTTGTTCATGTTGTAGTTCAGGCGAAACTGCTCAAAACTACTAGGTAGAGACTGGAGTATGATATCAACTTGGGTTTCCCCATCGATCTCAGCTCCAAGGTCCTCCAGCTCACTCAAATGAGCCATCATCTTGAGAACATGATCCCTTACGGGTGCTCCCTCGATCATGGAGGTCGTCATCAAGTTTCTCATGGCTTCTTGCCTCGCAGCCCGATTCTGGTGTCCGAAAAGTTCCTTGAGATTGAGCATCATATCATAAGCAATGGGCATGTCTTGATGCTGATGTTGCAGTACATTTGACATAGATGCCAAAATGTAACACCGCGCCATCTCATCGACCTTGACCCACTTCTTATAGCTCTCTCTCTCCTTTTCCCCAGAATCATCTGCAGGCTTGGGAGGCCACTCTTCGAGGAGTACATATTTGTATTCCTCAGCAGTCAAGACAATGTCTAGATTCCTCTTCCAATCAACATAGTGTGGTCCTGTAAGTTTGTTATCTTTTAGTATTATAGCAAGTGGGTTAAAAGTCATTTTGAAATAAAACCTAAGAATCACATAAGTCAAAACATTAGATTTCAAAAAAGTATTGATTCCTCAAACATTAAAATTTTAAAATCAACCAACACCTCAAAACACCGAGAATATCGTATGCCACGATAGTGTGGACGTATACGAATTCTACATTTGTAAGATGAGGTTTTACCCATTAATTTTACTACCGTGTCAACCTAACTTTTTGACAAGTAAAATTAATAGTTGGTTCCTCTTTGACCCTACAAATAAAATCAGCGACTCCGATGGGGAGGATACTTATATTTGTATCTAAGTGTTCACCATTACTCGGTACCAAGGTAATTATCTCGAGTTATGTGCCTTCCGATGGGGAAGTACACACGCTCCTTGATAATTCCCTATAACCATATTTGACCTTGTGATCCGCAAACAAACCCATCCGATATGGAGGAAGGCACTCAGAGCCGACGCGTATGTTTGTTTGCATCACTTGTCAAATCGTAATGGAGGTCGTAGGAATTTATAGAAATTTCCCTCTTCCACTTAGTAATTTGAAATTGAGGAATTTTCCTAGCCTACGACATGCATATCAAACAAAAAAAAATAAATATGAAAAATAAATTATTTTACAACTATTATGGCTTTTGTCTTCAATATGTCTCCCGTCGCATCGTCATCTCATCCGCTCCTCCTACGCCATGTACGAGCCATCCGGAGATCCGAGCTGAGACTAAAACCTATTTTAATTTACATCCATCGATCCTATACTCCACGAGGGAGTGTACATGAAATTTAGATCGAAAGTAAACTAAAATAAAGAGCGGCTAAACAATGGCGTATCTAATTTACAAAAAATTAAATACTAGCCTCGTCAACCCCGAGGATTCAACAAAATAAACATTTACACACATACAATCACATACACACATATGGCCATAATAGTCAGATCTTATGCCTACAACCAAAGAGTTAAACTACGCATATCCTACTATTATCCGGCACATATAATATATGAAAAATGCATAAAAAATTAACCGAATCCTAAACACACAAAACCGAAAACCTTGGCTCTGATACCAATTTTAGGTTTCTGCCCGGAAGCTCTGATACAAATTGAAGGGTTTTGCTTATCGAGTCCGTGAGGGGAAACTTCGCTTCCCACTTTAGCTCGATCGTTTGTTCATGGCGATCCCATCGATGTCCCCGAATTAAAAAATTTAATCCTAGACACAAGGGATTGCCCAAATAACCAAGTCATCATCGTGCAATTTGTTTAGAGAGGTCACTTGAACAAACTCGTTGTTCAAGCGACCAACCTCTATTCTACGAGTAGCCGCGGAATAGACGATGTCTGGATCGTCAATTTTTGTGTTTATGTTCGGGATCCAAGTATTATTTAGCCATATACAGATTTATATCATGCTCATAATTGAAAAACAAATACAAACATGTAACATATAAAAATTAGAGAATCGATATACCTCTCGATCTTCTAATGTATGACCTTCCTCCTTTCAGACGTCGTGTGGGCGATGATCTACCAAAAGTTGAAGCTCCTAGATCGCAAATCTTCCTTCCTTGCTCTTCCAAAGCAAAAGGAAGAATAGAAACAAGATTTTTCTCCTCTCTAAAACCATCCAACAAGGAACAAAAGGAATCCTTGCCGCTGGAAAACTAGGAGGAGGAGATGATGATGGAAACCGACCAAGACACCAAGGGAGACCCCTAAGTCTTGTTTCCACCACTCAAGGAGAAGAGAAGAGAGGCTTTGGGTGCCGGCAAAGGGCTGGAAAGGGTGCTGGAGGCCGACCAATGGAGAAGAAAGAAGAAAGGAAAAACATCCTTATTTGGTGCCTCGCAAGCCTCCAAAACCCTAAGCCTCCAAACCCTAATCCTATCTCAACTAGGATTCCTCTCTTGCTGCCCAAAACCCAAGCTCTCCTTCGATCAATCTCCACGCCAACCCATCAAGCTCCTTTTATAGAGTTAGGGATAAGCCTCCTTTTAATCTCTACCATTGGTTATAGGGATTTAATCTCAACCGTCGGATCTAGAGATTTAATCTCAACCGTCGGATCTTAGAGATTTAATCTCTACCAATGGATCTTAGAGTTTTGTTTCTATCCATTGGATCTTAGCATCATGAGGTGTTAATAGGCTACATTAGGGACCATGAGGAGGAGTTGGGTCTTGGCCACCCATCGATCAAGCCCACATAAAGTCCGATCCACTAATGATGATCCAATCCACTAAAGATCCATCATTGATCTACATCACCAACCCCCGTATGATAATATGGGCTCTATATATTCTTTGTACATTTTCTCCCTATGTTTAAGATCTCGAATATCCATCGATTAATTAATTTACTGACCATTAATTAATCAACATCTAACTCCTTGAGTAGTACCACTCAACCGTTTCATCATGCCGGACCAAGTCCACCTGCAGGGTTTACATGATGAACCTTATGAGCTCCTCAAGGGGACATCATCATCCTAATATATAGGAAACGGTTTCCTCCTATAATCAATGGCACACCATATAAATAATATCATCTCCCAACTTACCAAGCCTATCGATTTAATCCATAAATCTCGCCCATTGGTAAACCAAAGATATGAATACTAAGTATATGTGCCCATTATTATATCAGGATTAAGAGCATGTACATAATAATATCTGAGGTCCGATTCGATTATGTAGTCAACAATAAATCGAATCACCTCTAAGTCGATCCTGCTCAATACACTCAAAGTGCACTAGTTTGATTCTTTGGTCAAGACAAACCAATACCAAATCACACTACAACCATTCCGATGGTTTGTCCAAAGTCATCTTGGTTGTGAGCCTTTACTTATACTTTACAAGGAGTCGATAACATGATCGCCCGTGTGACGCCACACACCATGTTATCTACAATGTAATGTATTAGACAATATTGCATAACCATAAAAATGCAAACAATGATCATGTGATCCTTATTTCAAAATAAAGATGTTCATACAAAAGGTAGACTTTTCAGTATACATCCCTACAAAGCTTTTGGTCTGTTCTTGTATCGATTAACTCCTACCTCTAACATGGAGGAGTTCTTTAGTGATTTTCTCTCCGTGCGTGATCAAGGATCACTAGGGCCTTGGAGTAGTAGCCGAAGACTATGAACCAAGTAAAAATCTATTTGTCTATTTTAATTTTCATTTATCTTTCCACTGCATATATTTGTTTTGAAACGGATACATTAAAGAAAAGGTTTATCGCTATTCACCCTCCCTCTAGCTATCCGCTTCGATCCAACACATGGTTGTAGTGTAATTTGGTATTGGTTTATCTTGACCATAGAATTACACTAGTACACTTTGTGTGTATTGAGCAAGACCGATTTAGAGGTGATTCAATTTATACTGACTATACAATTGAATCGGACCTCAGATATTATGGTGCACAGGCTCTTAATCCCGATATAATAACAGGCACATGTACTTAGTATTTATTTCTTTGATTTACCAATCGGCGAGATTTATGGGTTAAATCGATAGGCCTGGTAAGTTGGGAAATAATATTATTTTCGTGGTATGCATTGATTATAGGAGGAAACTGTGTCCTATGTATTAGGATGATGATTTCCCCTTGAGGAGCTCATAAGGATCATCATGTAAATCCTACAGGTGGACTTGGTCCAGCATGATGATGAGGTTGAGTTGTACTACTCATGGAGTTAGATGTTAATTAATTAATTATCAGTAAATTAATTAATTAACGGACATTCGATATCTTAAACACGGGGAGATATTTGTACAAATAATATATGGAGCCCATATTTATTTATCGGGGTTGGTCAAGTAGATCAATGATAATCCTCTAGTTGAATGGATCATCATTAATGGATCGGGTTTGTGTGGTTCAGATCCATTGGTTGGCCAAGATCCAACTCCTCCTCATGGTCCCTATTGAGCCTATTATAAATACCTCGTGAAGCCTAGATCTATGTAAGGGATGGAAAGGCTTGGGCGACAACTTGAATTGGGGAAGTGCTAGGGTTTGGAGTTGGCTTTGGGAGGCGGCAACAAGTGGAAGAGTTAGGGTTTTTGTTTTCCTCTATTCCTAAGGTTTAGCTGGTGCCATCTTCTTCATCTCTTTAGGGTCGGCGCTCCTTCCTTCGACCCTTGGCCGGCGCCCATCTTCTTCCTCTTTTTTGGCCGGCGGCAACAAGAGAACTCTCTTGGGCGACACACCTTTTCCTTCTCCTTGGCTTGCGGGAACAACCAAGCAAGGAGGCTTGGTGGTCGGCGCAAGATAGGAGAAGAAGGGAGCTTATATCTTCCTTTGTTCGGAGAGAACAAGGAAAGGAAGATACGTGATCTAGGAGGCTTCAATTCTTGGAAGATCGTTGCCAACACAACGTCCAAGAAGAGGATAGGTCATACAATAAAAGATGAAGAGGTAAACAAGAGGTATAAATCTTGTTTGTTTTGTTTTTAGTTCTCTTGTATCATGTATGTGGTTTATTTACTTGGACCCTAATGATAAACAAAAAAACCGGCGATTTGTACATCATCTATTCCGCGGCTAATCGAGGAAAAGAGTTAGGTTGCTTGAACAACAAGTTTGTTCAAGCGACCACTCAAATCGAATAGCACGATGATGGATTGGTTGCTTGGGTAATCCATCTTCATCTAGATTAATTCTTTAATCCGGGGACATGTGATAGGATCGCCATACACAAGTGACCGAAGGGGGAAGCAATTCCCTTCAAGTGGTATCAGAGCAACAGTTTCTGGTTTTGTGTGTTTTGGATTCGTTTTTTTTTATGCACTTATCATATATTATATGTGCTGGATAATAGTAGGATATGCATAGGCTAACTTTTTGGATGCAGGCATAAGATCCAACTATTAAGGCCATATGTGTGTGTATGTGATTGTATGTGTGTAATCGTAATATTATTTGAATCGTCGTGGTTGATGAGGCTAGTATTTAATTTTTGTAATTAAGTACGACATTGTTTAGCCACTCTTTTATTTTAGTTTACTTTCGATCTAGACTTCATGTACAATCCTTTGTGGAGTATAGGATCGATGGATGTAAATTAAAATAATTCTTCTAGGCTCGGATCTCCAGATGGCTTGTACATGGCATAGGGAGGAGTGGAGGAGGTGCCAACACGACTGGAGGCATATTGAAGAACAAAAGCCAAAATTTGTTATTTTTCATATTTATTGCTTTTGATTTATATTCTTGTTGTGCTTGCATAGTTAAAATTATTAAATTTTAAATTACTAAGTGGGAGAGGGATATTTTTTTAATTTCCCGCGATCTCCATTACAATTTGACATGTGATGCGAACAAACTTGCGCGTTGGCTCTGAGTGCCTTCCTCCATATCGGATGAGTTTGTTTTGCGGATCACTTAGTCAAATATGGTTATAGGAAGTTATTTAGGAGTGTGTGTACTTCCCCATCGGAAGGCACATAATCCGAGATAATTGCCTTAGTATCGAGTAATGGTAAACACTTATATGCAAATAAAAGTATCCTCCTCATCGGAGTCACTGCTTTTATTTGTAGGGCTAAATTGGAACCAACTATTAATTTTATTTGTCAAAAAGTAAGGTTGACAGGATAATAAAATTAATGGGTAAAATCTCCTCTTACAAATGTAGAATTCGTATACATCCACTCTATCTTGGCATACGATATTCTCAGTGTTTTGAGGTGTTGGTTGATTTTAAAATTTTATTGTTTGAGAAATCAATAATTTTTTGAAATCTAATGTTTTGATCTATGTGATTCTTAGGTTTTTCAAAATGATTTTCAACCCACTTGCTGTGATTCTGAAAGAAAACAAACTTATTGGACCTAACTTTGTTGATTGGAAAAGAAATCTGGACATTGTCTTAACTGCGGAGGAGTACAAATATGTACTCTTCAAAGAGTGTTCCCTAAGCCTACATATGATTCTGGTGAAAAGCAGAAAGAGAGTTATAAGAAGTGGGTCAAGGCTAATGAGATGGCGTGGTGTTACATTTTGTCTTCTATGTCAAATGTATTGCAACATCAGCATCAGGCCATGACTACAACCTATGACTTGATGCTCAATCTCAAGGAACTTTTTGGACACCAGAATCCATGAGAAACTTGATGACAACCACCATGGTTGAGGGAACACTTGTGAGGGATAATGTTCTCAAGATGAAGGCTCATTTGAATGAGCTAGAAGTTCTTGGAGCTGAGATCGATGGTGAAACCCAGGTCGATATCATTCTCCAATCTCTACCTAGGAGTTTTGAGCAGTTTCACCTCAACTACAACATTAATAAGAGGTTGTATTCATTGGCGGAGCTTCTAATTGAACTCTAGGCGGCAGAGGGACTTTTTTGTTAGAGTTCTCAGGATTTGGTTGCCCAGAAGGTTTTTACTTCTAAGCCGAAAGGCAAGAAGTAGAAGAAACAAGGCGCGGCAAAGGTGGTGGGAGGATCTCAGGGAGGAGTGAAGAAGCCGAAAGGCAAGTACTTCACTTGCAAGCAGACTGGACATTGGAAGACGGATTGTCCAAACCGTAAACAGAACAAAGGTATATCTTATGGTTTAATCGTTGAAACATGTTTAGCGGTGTTATCTACCGACACTTGGTGTGTAGATACGGGATTCACTGATCATGTCTGCAACTCTTTGCAGGGGTTCCAGGAAACCAGATGATTAGCTGAGGGGGAGATTACCGTATATGTTAGTAATATATGAGAGATGTCCTAAGGCAATCGCCTTATGTATGAACCATTTATATGATAAATGAATATTCACTATTTGAGTATACATGGTTTCATGTATTTGATTGGATCTTAAACTCATTTACTGAATGTCCGCGATACGACTCACAGCATGAGAGAATTTGTGATTGGATCACAACTAGTGAGTATCTCTACATGTGTAATTGTGATGTATCTGAATTATCCCTAGTCGATGAATTGATGGATTTGGACACCATCAATTCTGTCAAGACAAGCACAAGGTATACTCCTTGGTGTATCCAAGCAGCAGATTCTCACTGGCTGGAGACATTGTGATGTCCAGAGTTAATCGTGGATGCTAGTTATGGTAACTAGTTCATTGGAGTGACCAGCCGTAAGACATCATATGGTTCTCTGCATATATAGATATGTCAATGAAGTTCTTACTGTAGCTTAAGTGCGATGTTCCTTTGACTTGCGGTATTCAAGTCATCTTGATCATAAAGACTTATGATTTGACATCTTAAGCAAGCATCTCTGAGGAGATATGGACCCGGGATGATTGGGTAAAATTTGAAGTGATCAAAGGTGTTTGAATAGCCTATAAAGGATTCACCACTCCTTGTGAGGAGATGTATACCCATGGCCTCTCGTCGGATTGTTACTAAAGTCTTTGGCCAAAGCATTACATGTTTAGAGTAAGGTACTCTTCGATACATGTGCAGTAACTAGAATCCGTAGACGAGAAAATGATACTTGGGCTAGGTGTGACGTAGTCAGCCTAGTGGGGACTGACACTATAGATCATGTTCTGAACCAAGTGGGTATAAGATGAGTGAAGGGAATGGGGCACGATTCATTCGAGCTGCTGAAGGGTTTCAGAAATAGTTCAGGATCAACCGTTGATCTTTTCAGTAAATTGGAGATCATGATGTACTACTAGGTGACACTCATGATCGTTCTATAATTAATGGTTAATTATAGACGACCAACATAAACCGAGAACCTATTTGGTCACACGCACAACGAGCGTAATCCGAAGGATTTAAAATGAGCTTGAGAATGGGATTCTCAGACTGAGAGAAACTAGGTTTGGTTGGACCAAACATGAAGTGAGCATGAAATTGTTTCAGTCGCAATGGAAGCGTGGATGGGCCGTGTCTTACGAAGACATAATGGATGAACCAAAATGGTTTTCTTCTAATCCAATGGAGGAGAATAAACCAAAGGGTTTGGTTTGTTTTAAACGAATGAACCAAAGTTGGTTCGGTTCGTTTTAACTTAAAATAAACCATCATGGTTTGGTTTACTTTAACATAAATTAATGGAGCGGGTTAACGGGCCTTATGGTTATGATCCGATAACCATTAAGAGAATTAGTTCTCTATAAAAGAGGGCATAAGGGATTGTTAAGCCCTAATCCAAAAACCCTAGCCTTAAGTTGCCGCCCACCTCCTCCCCTTGGAGATTTCGGCGCCAACCCTCCTCCTTGCCGCCGCCCACCTTGAAGCTCCTTGGCCGGCGTCCAGAAGGTGCTGACCTTCCCTCTGTAGGGGATCGATACGGCCAGCTAGAGGGGGGTGAATAGCCCTCTTCTGATGAATGTCGTAATTCATTCGTTCTTCTTGCGTTGCTTGTCTACGATTGTCGTTAGCGCCGCGGAATAACAATAATAATGAAACTAACAACAATACACAATCACACAACACAAGATATACGTGGTTCGGAAACGAATGGTTCCTACTCCACGGGCGAGCTCACCGAGCTCTAGTTATGCGCACGACATTAACTATAACACTCCTTCTCGACAACATGTCGGAGGTGGAGAAACCTCTCACAAGCAATTACAATGTAATATAGAAATACAAGCAAATACACAAATACAATACAAAAGAAAACTTTCACCGATTGCTTTGATCGCTTTGCTTGTTTCTTGCTTTGATTGGCTCTTGAAGGACTGGAATGCAGCAGCAATTCCCCTCCAATAGCTCCACACAGATCATGGCAAAAACCTCCATCTCGAGCTCCTTTTATAACCTGCATCGAGCTATTTTCGCGCTAGCGAATGATCGCCAAAAGGCCCGATCGATTGCCATGCTGTTGTCTCACAACGGCCAGATCCACGTCGGACAAGTTCCAACGGATCACCTACCAGTCGACTGATGATGCCCATCAGTCGATTGGTGACCCAGTAGTCGACTGCCCAGTCGGCTACGGAGCGTTCTGTGCTCGCGACACTCCCATCAGTCGACTGCCATCCCTCGGCAGTCGACTGCTATCGACTTCAGTCGATTACCATGTCCATGGCAGTCAACTGTCAAGCACAAAACCCTAGCCTTACACCAGTCGAACTCTAGTCGACTTGGATCAGTCGAACCGACACCGATGTCAGTCGACTGATGTCGGGCAAAACCTCAAACACCAAGTTGTTTGAGCATCCGACCGTCGGGTAAACCCTCAAACATCAAGTTTGAGCCTCCGACACTCAGTCTTAGCCACTTGGCCAAGTCCACCTTATCCCTCATGGAGTTCCCCACCAAAGCTCTCTTCCCTCGGCCGACGTCGCTCGGATGCGCCAAGCGCACGGGTTCGCAACGCCATCCTTCGCGTCTCATGCCCTAGAAGTATGCTTCCCTTTGGGCTCACTCCATTCGCTCCCCGTCCGGCGGTCCCTCGGATGCACCAAGCGCACGGCTTCGCAATGCCATCCTTCACCGACTCAAGGACCCGAGCCTAGTGAACTTGCCAAGTTCTCAAGACTTCCCAAATGAACCAAGCGCACGGCTTCGCAATGCATTTCTCACCAAGCACCAAGCGCACGACTTCGCAATGCTTTGGATTTCCCATGCCAAGCACCAAGCGCACGGCTTCGCAATGCTTTGGACTTTCCCATGCCAAGGCTTCCCCCTTGGACTTCCACACCAAGCTCCATGCTTGGATTTTCCATGCCAACCCCATGTTGGACTTTCCCACACCAAGCTCCATGCTTGGATTTTCCATGCCAACACCATGTTGGACTTTCCCATGACAATCCCATGTCATGAGTTTTGTCTATCATCAAAATACCATCAAGGTACTGCTGGGCCGATTGCACCAACACCCTCTTGCCGGCGTCGAGCTGCTGCCGGAGGAGCTCCCGTGATCTTCCTTGGCTCCGGCGACAAGGTGAGCAAGTCACTTTTCTTATTTGACCGGCGCAAGGTCTCCACCAAAGCTGTCCAGTTTTCTGGACAGCTTGTTTCCTTCTCGTCGGAGCGTGGTTTGGACGACGTTTAGAGCTCCAACAGGGCCTTACTTACCGGGGATTCGATCTCCGGTAATCCTCATAGGTGGAGGACGAAGGATTCGTCAAACGGTTGACGAATACCTCTCCGGAGAAGTGAGTTTTGAGGACTCGTCTTTGGATCCGAATTTGGATTCGGATCGTGATCTTCACTCGATCACATCGTCTTCAATACGAGGCTAGTAACCCGTACGAAGACGAGGCTCGTGACTTAGTGAAGTCATCCCGAAGATACTCGGCGTGGACACATATAGAGATGATTTTAGCGAGGATCGTTCTGGTTGATGCCGTTCCCGCTACACGTGATACGTAAGGTATACATAGTTAAATTTCCTATTATTGCAAAATTTAAATTTACGGTTATGTCTACACATGTTGTGCTATACATGCGTGTGATGTGTGTGTTGTAATAAATTAGATTTATTATTTTATTCCTTCCGCTGTGCACATGTTTACGAAATATGTTCGAACACACACTCGCCGCGATGCAGGAAACCCAACAGTATACATGGGAAATGGTACGAAGGTGGTGTCTATTGCAGTGGGAGATATTTATTTATCTTTTGATAGAAATAAAACTTTGGTTCTGAGAAATTGTTGTTATGTACCTTCATTTAGAAAGAATTTAATTTCAATTTCTAAATTATTTTTTGATGGATATTCTATTTCTTTTAATCACAGAGTTGTTATAAAAAGGAATAGGGAGATTATCTGTTTCGGTGCATTGGTAGGAAATTTATACACTCTTGAACCGAAAGCTCCCACGATGCAAATAGAAATAAATAACTCATCTTCTAAATCTAATAAGAGAAAAGAACCTTCAAAAATGAACCAAACATATCTTTGGCATCTAAGATTAGGTCATATTAACTTGAATAGAATTCAAAGATTGATAGCTGATGGACCTTTGGGTTCATTAGTGGGGGAAGATTTCCAAACCTGTGAATCTTGCTTGGAAGGTAAAATGACCAAGAGGCCTTTTAAGGCCAAGGGGTATAGAGCCAAAGATGTGTTGGAATTGGTTCATTCTGATTTGTGTGGTCCTATGTCTATGCAGGCTAGAGGTGGTTTTGAATATTTCATTTCTTTTATAGACAATTATTCAAGATATGGATACGTTTACTTGATGCACCGCAAGTCTGAATGCTTTGACAGTTTCAAAGAATTCAAGGCTGATGTTGAGAAACGTCAAGGTAAAAGTATCAAGACACTACGATCTGATCATGGTGGTGAGTACCTCTTGAGAGAGTTTAGGAACTACTTATCAGAGGTTGGGATTCAATCCCAACTGTCTACACCTGGTACACCCCAGTAGAATAGTGTGGCAGAGCGATGGAATAGGACTCTTATGGAGATGGTTAGATCGATGATGAGTTATTCTGAGTTGCCAAATTCGTTCTAGGGATATGCTCTGGATACTACTATATATATTATGAACTTGGTACCATCTAAATTAGTACCTTCTACTCCCAAAGAATTGTGGACTGGTCTAAAGCCTAGTCTGAGACATATTCAGATTTGGGGGAGTCTAGCACATGTGCTGAAGGGAGATGCTGGTAAGTTGGAACCTCATACAGAAGTGTGCTTGTTCATAGGCTATCCTAGAGGAACGAAAAGTGATTTATTCTATAGTCCTAGAGATCAGAGGGTGATCATTACCATGAATATCTGATTTTTAGAGGA
The DNA here is from genome assembly GCA_025175895.1 of Wurfbainia villosa. Lineage (NCBI taxonomy): Eukaryota > Viridiplantae > Streptophyta > Magnoliopsida > Zingiberales > Zingiberaceae > Wurfbainia > Wurfbainia villosa. The sequence goes on along the minus strand of CM045997.1, from coordinate 77,997,529 downwards.
AGACTATATGATAAACCACAAGCCCATGAGGAAGATTATTCTAGAGGAGTTAAGAGGGGAAGTCCCTACTTCAATACCAACGGTTCAAGAGGACATACCACAAGTGAATGCACCACGTATCACAAAGGATACATAGGTGATACCTCGTCATAGTGGGAGGGTTGTTAAACAACCTGAGAGATTTATGTTCTTCAGAGATTCTTCTAATTTGGTCCATGGCGAAGATGAATCTGATCCTGGACATATGACGAGGCAATCCAAGATAAAGATGTAGTATCTTGGCAAAATGCAATGAATTCTGAGATAGAATCTATGGATTCAAATCACGTCTTGGAGCTAGTAGATGTTAGGGCAATCTCTTGCCATGATTAGGTTTTGATGTGTGTGGCAAAGGGTTTAAGTTAGTTTGTTATGTTGATTTGATATGTGCGTTGAAGTCGTACAGGACTTAGTAATTCGCACATGGAGCCATGGCAAGTTTCACAACTCATGACTCGGTCCTTGAGTTGGTGAAGGATGGCTTTGTAGAAGTCGTGCGCTTGGAGCATCCGAGGGACCGTCGGACGAGGAGCTTGGAGTGAAGCCGGAGGAAGTAGACTTCGAGGCAAGATACGCGAAGGAGCATTGTAGAGCCGTGCGCCTGATGCTGCGGAGGGACGTGGCCGCGAACGAAGAGAACTTCGAAGGCGAGGGACTCCGAGAGATGAGAGTGAGCGAATGTAACTGATGTTTTGTTTTCCGCAAGTGCATGGTTGTCGTCAAGTAATAAAAATATCGATCCCACAGGGATTGGGACAATTACCGAATGATCGTGATACCAAGTTATCTAGTCAATCGATTTGTGGTTTAAGCAAAGAACCTGAGCAGTCAAGAACAACGAATGAGAAGAACGAGCTGAAAGTCAAGAGTAGAGGAGAATCTCAGGATATTGGTTTCACCACGTCAACGATTTATAAGGTGATTTAATTTTTCCTACCCCTATTAGAGTTGTTTTGATGGAACCTATCCTAAGGTAAATCAACGGCCCCTTTCGAGGTCTACGCTAACTGTACCTATCAAACTCAATTTATCTATCACGGTGTTTGAGCATAGGGGATCATAATCAGCTAAGGGGACCTGTCACGAGACCCCCGCAAACCTCCCTATGTCTTACCTCCGTTACTTGGTAAAAACTGGATTTGATAGATCCATTAAGTCCATAAGAGTTCCTCTAGAGTCAAATTTCCTCTTCACGGTAGGTTTGCACACGGGACCATAATCATCTAAGGGGACCTGTCACGAGACCCCCGCAAGCCCTCATAGATACACTACCGTTACTTGGCAGGAGTTATTCCCTAGTTGGTTCTGGGTTTCGGGAACTCGGGTTCACCGTTAGGTACTTCCCCTTATCTCCTTAGGTTTATCAATAAGAATCCAAAAGAACCAGATCAAAACAAACAATAGTTCAAGTAGTATAGCAGGAATTGCTAGAGAAAGAAATTATGATACTACTCCATAGTCTGGCAGGAATTGCTAGAGAAAGAAATTATGATACTTAGTGCCATCTACGTTCCTCTGTCGTCGACTCCTTCTTTTGTACTTCTTCTGTCGTCCTCTTTGACCACCCGCCGTCCTCTTAGGTTTAGGATATCCCTTCTTTTATAGCCTTGGCCTCCTCTTTATTATGCTTCGTTCCGGTTACGTATTTACTCACGAAGATCGCGGATCTCGTAGAAAAGAAATCGGTCGGGACAACACGCCGTGCCAAGTGAGGCGGTGTGTCGGGCTTCCACAGGCGTCTTCTGCGCTTGACTTAGGCGTGTTGAAGGCTAAGTAGGCGTGTTGAGCTGGAACTCGACGGACGTGTCTTGTGTATACTTGTGTTGTCTTGATCGCCGTGTCAACACTTTGGTAGGGCATGTCATTTCTTGAACAGTGTGAAGGTGAATAGGCGTGTTGTTTTGATCACTTCTTTGCCATTAACACAAAAACATCCAAAAGCAGTCTTTTTGTCCAAAATATGCTAAACTTAACTAAATCATGATAAAATACATGCCTAGAACATGAAATGAGATAAAATGCATGCATATGGAGTAGTGAAAATATAACATGATTTACACACATTAAAAATCCCCTAGTCCTAAACTTTTGCTTGTCCTCAAGCAAAGAAAACTCAAAAGACAGCTTAATTGTGGAAATGCTAGACACCATCCAGAAGTATACAATCTGATCTTAATCTTTTCAAATCATTCCTAGTTGCCAAGATTGAAAGATCCCTATATAGTGCATGTGAAAAGTTGGACTAAAGTCATTGGACTCAATCCTGATTTGACATTCCTTCTATCATAGGGCATTCTTATTTCCAGCATAGAGGCACTTACCTGCCTTAATGCATGGATCATCCTTACCTATCATCAAAAGGTCTCAAAGGAGCACTTTCTAAGAAGAGAGAAGGAAAGGAATTATAGAGAGCATTTCCCCAGTAACTAGTTAGTCTCAAAGGGGCACCTTTTAGGTGTTTCCCCAGTAACTACTTGGTCTCAAAGGGGTGCTTGAAAACAATTCCAGTTTTTTTTTTTAAACAAACATACTTCTAGTGAAAGTCTTTCTCCAGTAACCAAGTTGCGCAGGCAAGTCTCCAATGGAAAATCGAGTACTCGTCCGATATGGGGGATTTAAATCTTTTCTTTGGATACCTCAGACCTATAGACCGTGTTAGAAGTGAAATAGGGTTCTTATCAAATAGGAAAAAAGGAATATCATGATCCGACCAATGTTCAGTTGTATTACGCTAGATGATATAAAAATACACTGTTATGATATATGAAAAGATGCAAACAAAATAGTAGTAACAAAACTAAAAATCTAAGTAGAGACAGAATAAATAGTAAAGGATGTGCATCGAAACTCACAAAATAGTTCAAGGTGGTCAATGGTCATTGTCTTCGCTACTAGAATCCTCCTCTAGTCTTCACTCACTTGCTCATGGCATTGGGAGGGAGAGACAGCAGGTTAGCTCCTCGGCTGCTTGAGAGAGAGACCGGCGGTGGCTACTTCAACCTTGTATCGCGAGTGGAAAATTAGGGCGTGCTCGGGCTGACTTTAGAGGGATATACGCAGCATAGGCATGTCGGGCATCCACTTACGCAAGTACCCGACCCGTTTAAGCGCGACATAGGCGTGATCCGCTCTCCCAGCGTGTCGATCCGACCATGCGCGCAGTAAGAAAGGTGCGACACGGCATGCTCGGACGCCACGACTGTTGTCTTGGGTAACCTCAACACGCTGCGTCGTTCAAGACGCGGTCGTTCAACTAAAATAAAAAATAGAATAAAGAATAAAATAAAATAAAATAACTAAAAAAATTGAAAATAGCTTGGGTTGCCTCCCAAGAAGCGCTTATTTAAGGTCGTTAGCTTGACCCCTCAGTTACTCCCTAGTTTTGGGGATATGGCTTAAGGTGTATGCTCTTCCCCTCTTCCTCCTCAACCAGCTCTGTGGTGTTAGGTTGAGGTCGGAAATCTCCAGCACTTTATCCTCAAAATCCCCTTCGAGCTTATTAAGATGAGTTTGTTCTGGTGCTCCTTCTAGTTCTATTGACTGGAAATTGTCAATCCTACAACAAACATCAAAAACAAAAGGTTGTTTAACATCTTTTGAAAGGTCGAATTCAATTTTGTCATTTCCAAATGCAAGTCAGAGTTTGTGGTTCTTGACATCTATCATTGCCACTGCAGTAGCCAAGAAAGGTCTCCCTAAAATGAGTGGAATGCATGGGTCTTCATCCATGTCAAGCACTACAAAATCTACAGGAATAATAAAATTTCCCACCTGCACTGGTACATCTTCTAAGATTCCCAAAGGATATCTAATGGAGCGATCGGCTAACTGTAAGGCCATAGTAGTTAGTTTCATTTCTCCCAAATCCAATTTCTTGCATATGGAAAGAGGTATCAGATTGACACTGGCGCCCAAATCGCAAAAAGCCTTATCAAAATTTGAGTCATTAAATATGCAAGGGATAGAAAAGCTACCCGGATCATTTAGTTTGGGAGGTACCATGTTCTTAATTAAAGCACTGCACTCCTCAGTAAGAGCCACTGTTACATGCTCCTCGACTTTTCTTTTATTGGTTAAGATATCCTTTAAGAACTTGGAGTATGTAGGCATTTGTTGAAGAGCTTCTATAAAAGGTATATTGATATATATCTTCCTAATTACCTCAAGGAACTTACCAAATTTTTCATCCAATTTTTCCTTAATCAGCCTCTGAGGGAACGGGATAGGGGGCTTATATGTTCTTGGTTCCTTATTCGACACGCCTGTGTCGTCGGCATGTGCTAGGCATGTTGGTCCCGGAGTGACTGACACGGGTGTGTTACGACACGCTGTCGTGTATTCTCTCCTTAGCGTGTTGAACAACACGCCTGGGTCGTGGTGTGTTTCCTTTTCTATTCAACCTAGGCGTGGTGCTGTCTTCTTCCAACTCTGACACACTCGTGTCCTTTAGCACAGGGGCCGCTTGTTGAGCTCTGTCTCCTTGTAAAATCCTTCCACTTCTCAAACTTATGGAATTACAATGCTCAGCTGGGTTTACTTCTGAATTTCCAAGAAATCTGCCCGGCGTCCTTGATGTTGAGCTGGCAATTTGGGAAATTTGATTTTCCAGCATTTTTGTGTGATTAGTCAAATTATCAACCTTGCCTCCCAATTGCTTGATTGCCTCGGTATTAATTTGATGTTGCCGATTTGATTCTACAATATGCTGTCGAAATTCATCATTTATCTTCCCCTGACACGTAATAAAATTTTCCATCATCTTTTCTAAGCTCGACTTGGGTCCTGGCTGAAATCCCGAAGGTGCTCCAAAACTGTTCTGTCCAGAAGAATTTTGGTTGGCTCTATACCAAAAGTTGGGATGATTCCTCCAACCGGGATTGTACGTGTTCGAGTTAGGGTTGTCACCATTAGGCTTCTGATTAAAATTATTTAGCGCATCTACTTGCTCAATCCCAGCTCCTGCAGATGGTGCGTGTAGGGTTTGGCAATTCATCGCTACATGTCCTGTTACACCACAGATCTCGCAAGTGACATTACATGAGTTTACAGTTGATACATTAAAATGTTCAAGCTTTTGAGTTAACGCATTGACTTTTTCATTGAGTAGATCAAGGGTACTTACCTCAAACTTACCTGGCATTTTAGTTTGATATCCTCGTTCTGTAGCCCATTGGTGAGAATTCATTGCCACATTCTCGATGATCTCAAAAGCTTCATCCAATGTTTTGTTCATAAGAGCTCCTCTTGTAGCAGAATCAAGAGAAACTTTAGTAGCATACGAGATTCCATTGTAGAAAGTATGAACAATGAGCCACTTCTCCAGGCCATGATGAGGGCATTGTTGTAGTAATCCCTTAAATCTGTCCCATGCTTCAAATAATGTTTCTCCATCCTTTTGCGCAAAATTAGTGATTTGATGACGAAGACTTACAGTTTTGCTGGGTGGAAAATACTTGTCTAAAAATCTTTGCTCCAGCTGATCCCAAGTTGTTATGCAATCTGCTGGATGAGAGTGTAGCCAGGCTCTAGCTTTGTCCCGCAATGAGAAAGGAAACAAGCACAATCTAATAGCATCAGCTGAGGCTCCATTCAATTTTAAAGTCTCACAAAATTCCAAAAATACTTCCAAGTGCATATTTGGATCTTCAGCGGGTCCTCCTCCAAATTGATGCTGTTGGACCATAGATAGTAGAGTCAGTTTTAATTCAAAATTATTCGCTTCAATAGGGGGTCTTCTAATACTCGATCTCAATCCCCTTGTACTAGGTGTTGCATGATCCCCAAAAGGTTTATTCTCATTCTGGTCAGCCATGTCAGAGGTCAGATTGTTTTCCTGAGGTTGCTGAAATCATCTTCTAGCAAGGAAAGTTCTCTCTATCTCAGGATCAATATCGAGAATTTCCCTATTAAGTTTGTGCATGCAACAACAAGAGAGGCTCCCAAAACAAGAATTCAGAATAGACACAAAGAATAGGAACAAAAACAGAAATCTAGATTAACTAAATCACTCTCAATTCAATATTGAGTGCCAATCCCCGGCAACGGCGCCAAAAACTTGATGTTTTGTTTTCCACAAGTGCACGGTTGTCGTCAAGTAATAAAAATATAGATCCCACAGGGATTGGGACAATTACCGAATGATCGTGATACCAAGTAATCTAGTCAATCGATTTGTGGTTTAAGCAAAGAACCTGAGTAGTCAAGAACAACGAATGAGAAGAACGAGCTGAAAGTCAAGAGTTGAGGAGAATCTCAGGATATGGGTTTCACCACGTCGACGATTTATAAGGTGATTTAATTCTTTCCTACCGCTATTAGAGTTGTTTTGATGGAACCTATCCTAAGGTAAATCAACGGCCCCTTTCGAGGTCTACGCTAACTGTACCTATCAAACTCAATTTACCTGTCACGGTGTTCAAGCATAGGGTGTTGGTGCAGTGGGCACCAAAGTCGAACCGGTATTTTGATTATGGCAAAAGGCTCAATAGTTAAGGGTATATTTGTTATCTTACGAGCTCAATTAAGTGTGCAGAAATGCTAAAGTTGAGCGGAAGGTCTGCGACACCCGGTGGGAACCGAGGTGGTCGGGCAACGCCAGAGGGACTTCGGAGGAAGCCGAGGTACTCGGGTGAAGACCGGAAGCGAGGCTACAAGGTAAGCTCGTGTGAAAGCGAAGCAAGGTCGTTAAGCGTAGATCCGACCCAATACCTCCAATGGAAGGTCTAGGTCGAGATCAAATGGTTAGAACCATCGTACTTTATATTTTAAGCTAACTTGTACTGCAGTCCAAAACCCTTTGACTACAGTCAACTGCTAGTCAAGTTCCAGCCTCGAGAAGAGCTCGAATTTCAAGGGGGTGAATTTGGACTTGACTCGTGTTTTGGTACAAAGGGTGATGTGGCATCAAGGTGGACATCCAAACCATCACCAAGCTTCCTTGTGGTGGACGCCCAAGATAAGGTGAGTTGGCACAAGATGGTTGGCTCCCATGATGTGGCACAAGTTGAATGGCTCCAACAAGTTGGCGCCCAAGGAGGTTGGAGGTGGCACAAGGTGGTTGGATGAAACACCTCATCCTTGAGTTGGCGCCCAAGGAGGTTGGAGGTGGCACAAGGTGGTTGGATGAAACACCTCATCCTCAAGTTGGCGCCCAAGGATGTTGGAGGTGGCACAAGGTGGTTGGATGAAACACCTCATCCTTGAGTTGGCGCACAAGGAGGTTGGAGGTGGCACAAGGTGGTTGGATGAAACACCTCATCCTTGAGTTGGCGCAAAGGATGTGGATGAACAAGTCTTGGGGGATAAGAACCTCACCTTGGACACTACCTATGTCTAAATTCATAGATCAATATCCATAAATAGACATGTTCAAGCCAAGCAAACAACAAGAATTCAAGAGCTCTCAACACGCCGTCGTAACGCCGCTACTACTACTCCCATTTGCTACGACGAAGTGCCGCCGACAACGAAAGCTACATCTTCTACTTATAAGAGTTGTCGGTATATTTATTTAAGTTCTACTTCTTTAAATTGTCTTTGTGCTTTAATCGTAACAAGGAAAGGGGAGTGTCCTTTGCCTTGATTTCTTTTTTGTAATCGGTTCCTACTTCCAACGAGGAGGAGTGGTTTTAGTGAATTGCCCTCCGTACGTGATCAAGGATCACTAGGGCCGTGGATTAGCAATCGAAAGATTGTGAACCACGTAAAAATATCTTGTCTACTTTATATTTCCGCTGTGCATTCTCTACTTGCTTTTTACTTATTGCAAAAGTTTTTAACGACACCGTATCGCTATTCACCCCCCCCTCTAGCGACACTTTCGATCCAACAATTGGTATCAGAGCCGGGGGCGCTAAGATTCGGTGAAACCACCAATCTAGCTTTGTTTTTTTTTTACAGATTTTTGATTTATTTATTTCTGTTTTCGGATAATTATTTCACTTGCTTATCTTCTCCTACATATAGAATTGCATTAGAGGCTTTAGGATCCGGATAAGGTTGTCCTTCGGGTTAGATCCCGAGTAAGGTTGTCCTCCGAACTTCAACGACATTCGTGATTTGATTGTTTATTTCTTTTGCAAGTTACATTTTATATATCTTTTTACTTCTCAAGATTACTAATCCAAGACGAAAGTCTTGGAATATTCTTTCCGTGTGTGTTTTGCAAGATTCTTTTCGTTCTTCTTCTTGTTTTAAATGGCCCATCTCGAAGGGTTTAGCACGCCTCGACTCCCGTTTTACAACGGTAATGACTTTCGTTATTGGAAGGGTCGGATGGAATGCTTTCTTAAAACCCAAATCGAGATGTGGATCGTAATCCAAACCGTATTCACACTTCCTATTAATGAAGATGGTGAATCTTTGGGTTACGATCAATGGTCAAATTCCATGAAAAAACAAGTAGAAGCCGATGCCAAGGCAACTCAAATCTTGCAATGTGGGTTGTCCAAGGAAGAGTTCAACCGCATCGGCCCCTTCATTAGTGCAAAGGACTTATGGACCAAGCTAGTGGAACTACACGAAGGCACCGACGACACGAAGGTATGTAAAAGAGATTTACTTTTAAATAAATTGTATAACTTGAAAATGCAGGAAAACGAGACCGCAACTCAACTACATGCTCGTATCCAAGACATCGCCAACCAACTCCATGCCATCGGACAAAAGGTCGAGAATCGCGACCTTATCAGGTATTCTCTTAACTCGTTTCCTAGGACCACCTTGTGGGCATCCATGGTCGATGCCTACAAGGTCTCCAAGGACCTTTCTAAGATTAGGTTAGATGAATTGTTTTCGGAACTTGAATTACATGAGCAAACTAACGTGGTCCAAAGCCGAGAAGAGTATTGCGTTAGTTGCGGTGTTCCAAGAAGAAGAAGCCCGCAAGCAAGCCACCCTCAAGGAAGAAGACGAGTCCGAATCGAAGTAGACTCGAATAGAATCCGAACTAGTCAATCTAGTTCAAGATGATCAAGAGACGAAACGACCAACAACTCAAGGTAAGCCTAAACCTAATTCAAATACTTCTAATTTTAGATGCTATGAGTGCAACAGTTCTGGCCACATCAAGTCCGAGTGCCCAAAGCTAAAGAATAACGATCAAAGACCAAGAAAGCGCTAAACGCTACTTGGGAGGAGTTGTCGGAGGAAGAAGACGATATCCAAGCTCTAATGGCTAAGCCGACCGAGCACGACTAAAATCAAGAAGAGTCCGAGTCCGAATCCGATGATGAGCTTCCATTCAAGACAAGCCACGGATCCGTATCCGGTTCAAAAGAATCATTAAGGGTAAGTCTTTACTTAATACTTTGTATGGTGCAATTAAATTTTTAAATAAGAAACTAGCTAAGTCCGAGTCCAAGGTCGAGACCCTAATTGAGGAGGTTAACCTTCTCAAACATGAGGTCTCCCTAACCTCTTCGACTACTCGTATTCAAGAGGAGGACTCAACTGCTTGAAAAGCTTGAAGTTGAGAACTCGCTGAAAACACAAGTCAAGACCTTAGGAACACGTTGGAAAGGTTCACTTTGGGATCCAAGGGACTTGACCTCTTACTTGATCACAAAGGGCCGTGTACAACAAGGCCTGACTCGGGTTTAACTCAAATACAACCAATAAGTCATATATGTCTATAGTAAACCAACATAAGAAAAATGTCCAAGCATGGGTCCCTAAGATCACTTTGATTTCAACTTTAGGATCTAACATGTATTGGGTTCCCAAGGACCAAATTCACTATGTGAATAGACCCACTCGATTCAATGGTCCAGGGGGAGCCAATACAAAATGTATTTTTGTTAAGTCTTAGAAATTGCATGCTTAGTTTTTCCTTTATTTTTAGAATGGTTAGATAGGACTCATAACCAACTAAAATCCTGCGAAAAGATTGAGCCTCGGGGAGCCTCTTTTCAAAAATAAATCAACTAAAATCCTATTTAAAAGATTGAGCCTCGGGAGCCTCTTTTCAAAAATAACTAGTTAGACCAAGATGTAGTCTCAAGTAAGTCGAGTTATCAATTTCTTGAAATTAGCTTTGTCTAAGGAAGTGGTCGTTGTTCCGATCAAAGAAGGCCTCGTGCCTCGCCACGACTGAAGCTAATCTCTTGAAAAGATTACTTGATGAGCTTAGACTAAATCCGAATCTAACCTAATGTTGGTTAATTTAAATTCATTAAAATTAATCAAGTAAAATTGAAAGTCATCTCACAATAATAACACATAGGAATAACATGTTTTGATCATGTAGATATTGGTGAGATGATTTAGGTTTAAAAAACTTACAAACAACCCTTTAGTAATTCCATTGATCCTACACATAAGAGTCGAAGAAACCATTAATATAGTTTTCGACGAAGGACACGAACCCGTTCAATCCTTAACAAAACCAACTAGCAAATCAACTTATAGCGAACCCGACTCTGATCTTGAACTTGAATCTCGTCCTAACCCAAGTCATCCTATCGACCAAGTGATAGATGACTCTAACCCAAGTCAAACTAGAACTCACCCAAGTCATCCTATCGACCAAGTGATAGATGACCCTAACCCGAGTCACACTAAGACTCAAACAAATCATCCTATCAATCAAGTTATAGGTGATCCAAATTTAGGGGTTCGAACTAGAGCTTCATACCGAAACCTTAGTCAAATCTCGTTAATTTCCAAAATCGAACCCAAAACTATTGAACAAGCACTTCTTGATCCCGACTGGATTATTGCTATGCAAGAAGAGCTAGCTCAATTCACTAGAAATGAAGTCTGGGAATTAGTACCACCACCTAAAGAAAAATCAATTATTGGAACAAAGTGGGTATTTCGAAATAAACTTGATGATAAAGGTGAAGTAGTTAGAAATAAAGCCAGGTTAGTCGCAAAAGGGTTTAGTCAAGTCGAAGGTTTAGATTACGATGAGACCTACGCCCCCGTCAACCAAGGTTTAGTCGACCCAACCTTATTCGTTAAAACCGTAGGAAAAGAAATCTTTATAGCCCAAATCTATGTAGATGATATAATTTTTGGAACTACCAACTCGATCCTGCTAAACGAATTCATCTCACTTATGGAAAGTGAATTTGAAATGAATTTAGTGGGAGAGTTAAGTTTCTTCTTAGGTTTACAAATTAAACAAACTAAAGATGGAATATATTTACATCAACAAAAATATACTAAGGACTTAATAAATCGATTTGGAATGCAAGATGCTAAAATAATTAATACACCTATGGCAACTAATGTTAATATAAACGAAAATGTAGAAGGAAAACCCGTTGACCTAAAATACTATAGGAGCGCAATAGGAAGTCTCATATACTTAACCGCGAGCCGACCCGACATTTTATTCGCGGTAAGTATGTGCGCAAGGTTACAAACCTGTGCCAAGGAGTCTCACCTAACCCTAGTCAAGCGTATCCTTAGATATCTAAAGGGCACACTAAACGTAGGTATTTGGTACCCTAGATCTACCGAGTTTAATCTAATCGGCTACTCCGACTCCGACTATGCCGGTAGTAAACTCGATAGAAAGAGCACGAGTGGTTGTTGTCAAATCCTCGGCTCGAGTCTAGTGAGTTGGTGCAGTAGGAAGCAGCATTGCGTTGCCTTATCTACCACCGAAGCCGAATACATTGCGATGGGTGAGTGTGTCTCTCAGCTCCTGTGGATGAAGCACACTCTCCAAGACTTGAGCTTAATCTTTAACAACATTAAAACCTACATAGATAACATTAGTTCAATTAACTTAACTAAAAATCCAATATGTCATTCTAGGACAAAACATATAGAAGTTAAACACCACTTCATTAGGGAACATGTAACTAATGGAACTATACAACTAGAGTATGTTGAGTCCAAATCAAACCTAGCGGACATCTTCACCAAACCACTACCCGAAGCCGAATTTAGTTTATTAAGACGAAAGTTAGGTATGTGCGTAATAGAGTAGGATTTAAATTTTTCTATATATGTACTCTATTTTTGCTTCTTTTTATGAAATTAGCCTAAGTCTTACCTTAGAAATCATATTGGGAACTTGCTTGGACTTACAAACCCTAAAATATATTTACAAACTTTTTGAGTTAAGGCAAAAGGGGGAGAAAGTCACAAAAGTAACCAAAATTAACCAAAATTAAAGGGGAAGAAAGTAAACAAAATTATTACCAAAATTAAAGGGGAAGAAAGTAAACAAAATTATTACCTTTTATATTAAGTAATTCCGTTTACTTAAGCAACTATTAAGGGGGAGTAAAAATTATTTTTCAAGAACTCACCTTCTGTCAAGGGGGAGGTTACCTCAAAGGGGAGAACTTGAAACAATAATATTTCTCACTCATGCTTAATCTTTATGCTAGCTCATTCATACTTAATCATTATGCTAGCTCATTCATATTTAATCATTATGCTAGCTCATTCATATTTAATCTTTATGCTAGCTCATTCATATTTAATCTTTATGCTAGCTCATTCATGCTTAATCATTATGCTAGCTCATTCATATTTAATCTTTATGCTAGCTCATTCATGCTTAATCATTATGCTAGCTCGTTATGCTTAATTTTTCCTTAACTTTTGTGTCGGTTTGCCATGAATCAAAGGGGGAGATTGTTGGTGCAAAGGCACCAAAGTCGAACCGATTTTGATTATGGCAAAAGGCTCAATAGTTAAGGGTATATTTGTTATCTTACGAGCTCAATTAAGTGTGCGAAATGCTAAAGTTGAGCGAAGGTCTGCGACACCGGTGGGAACCGAGGTGGTCGGGCAACGCCAGAGGGACTTCGGAGGAAGCCGAGGTACTCGGGTGAAGACCGGAAGCGAGGCTACAAGGTAAGCTCGTGTGAAAGCGAAGCAAGGTCGTTAAGCGTAGATCCGACCCAATACCTCCAATGGAAGGTCTAGGTCGAGATCAAATGGTTAGAACCATCATATTTTAAGCTAACTTGTATCTTCCAAAACCCTTTGACTAGATCCAACCTGCTAGTCAAGTTCCAGCCTCGAGAAGAGCTCGAATTTCAAGGGGGTGAATTTGGACTTGACTCGTGTTTTGGTACAAAGGGTGATGTGGCATCAAGGTGGACATCCAAACCATCACCAAGCTTCCTTGTGGTGGACGCCCAAGATAAGGTGAGTTGGCACAAGATGGTTGGCTCCCATGATGTGGCACAAGTTGAATGGCTCCAACAAGTTGGCGCCCAAGGAGGTTGGAGGTGGCACAAGGTGGTTGGATGAAACACCTCATCCTCAAGTTGGCGCCCAAGGAGGTTGGAGGTGGCACAAGGTGGTTGGATGAAACACCTCATCCTCAAGTTGGCGCCCAAGGAGGTTGGAGGTGGCACAAGGTGGTTGGATGAAACACCTCATCCTTGAGTTGGCGCACAAGGAGGTTGGAGGTGGCACAAGGTGGTTGGATGAAACACCTCATCCTTGAGTTGGCGCAAAGGATGTGGATGAACAAGTCTTGGGGGATAAGAACCTCCCCTTGGACACTACCTATGTCTAAATTCATAGATCAATATCCATAAATAGACATGTTCAAGCCAAGCAAACAACAAGAATTCAAGAGCTCTCAACACGCCGTCGTAACGCCGCTACTACTACTCACATTTGCTACGACGAAGTGCCGCCGACAACTAAAGCTACATCTTCTACTTATAAGAGTTGTCGGTATATTTATTTAAGTTCTACTTCTTTAAATTGTCTTTGTGCTTTAATCGTAACAAGGAAAGGGGGAGTGTCCCTTTGCCTTGATTTCTTTTTGTAATCGTTGCTCCTACTTCCAACGAAGAGGAGTGGTTTTAGTGAATTGCCCTCCGTACGTGATCAAGGATCACTAGGGCCGTGGATTAGCAATCGAAAGATTGTGAACCACGTAAAAATATCTTGTCTACTTTATATTTCCGCTGTGCATTCTCTACTTGCTTTTTACTTATTGCAAAAGTTTTTAACGACACCGTATCGCTATTCACCCCCCCTCTAGCGACACTTTCGATCCAACATAGGGGATCATAATCAGCTAAGGGGACCTGTCACGAGACTCCCGCAAACCTCCCTATGTCTTACCTCCGTTACTTGGTAAAAACTGGATTTGATAGATCCATTAAGTCCATAAGAGTTCCTCTAGAGTCAAATTTCCTCTTCACGGTAGGTTTGCACATGGGACCATAATCAGCTAAGGGGACCTGTCACGAGACCCCCGCAAGCCCTCATAGATACACTACCGCTACTTGGCAGGAGTTATTCCCTAGTTGGTTCTGGGTTTTGGGAACTCGGGTTCACCGTTAGGTACTTCCCCTTAGCTCCTTAGGTTTATCAATAAGAATCCAAAAGAACCAGATCAAAACAAACAATAGTTCAAGTAGTATAGATTACATCATCCATCATAAATCGTCAAGGGCTACTCCTCCATCCTAAGATTACAAGACACTACTCCATAGTCTAGCAGGAATTGCTAGAGAAAGAAATTATGATACTTAGTGCCATCTGCATTCCTCTGTCTTCGACTCCTTCTTTTGTACTTCTTCTGTCGTCCTCTTTGACCACCCGCCATCCTCTTAGGTTTAGGATATCCCTTCTTTTATAGCCTTGGCCTCCTCTTTTATATAAGGCAAAAGATTTTCCTTTAATTGAGACGAAGATCGCGGATCTCGCAGAAAAGGAAATCCGGAGTCAAGACAACACGCCCGTGCCAAGTGAGGGCACAGGCGTGTCGCGGGCTTCCCACAGGGCGTGCTGCGCTTGACTTGGGGCATGTTGAAGGCTGAACTGGGCGTGTTGAACGCTGGAACTCCTAACACGGACGTGTCGCTGATAACACGCCTGTGTTGTCTTGATACGCCGGCCGTGTCAACACTTTGACTGGGGCGTGTCGGCTGCTGAACCAGGGCGTGTTGAGGGTTGGACTGGACGTGTTGTTTTGATACGCCTGCTTCTTTGCCTTGTTAACACAAAAACACCCAAAAGCAGTCTCTTTGTCCAAAATATGCTAAACTTAACTAAATCGTGATAAAATACATGCCTAGAACATGAAATGAGATAAAATGCATGCATATGGAGTAGTGAAAATATAGCATGATTTACACCCATCAGTAACACGGGAAGGGGTAGCTCTTAGGTGAAACTTGGCCATTTGGCTAAGTGTCGGATGGGATTTCCGACACGCGATCCGATCGCCATGGAATGGCGATCGCTTCCAATCGAACGTGATTCGACCGGGTATTCGGCGAGTGTTTTGATGCCGTGATCATGTCATATGTGGGCAATCGACTACCAAGACCATCGATCACAAGGCGGCGATCCCACCGGGTAGAAAGGGTTTGGCCATAGAACCGTTCGTAGCCGACTGGGCAGTCGACTATGGAGGCAGCAGTCGACTGATGAGGTCTATCAGTCGACTGCCAAGTGTTCCGTTGTACTACAACGGTCGGGATCCGACGTGTTCGGAGGTCGTTGGAGTGGCGGCAGTCGATTGCCAAGGGCAGCAGTCGACTGGTGGCGGCCAACGGGAAGAAAAGCTTCCTCTCTATAAAAAGAGAGGGTGTGGGCTTTTGGATGGCTAATTCTTATGCTCTAAGTGATCTTCCAAGTGCCCCACAAGCTTTAAACTCTTCTCACTTGCTTTTACTCCATTCTTATTGTAAGAAGAGTGATCTTGATTGTAAAGGTTACCTCCACCTAGCTTGGTGCAAAGGAGAGACCAATAGTGATTGGCTTTGGAGGAGTGATTCACCTCGGACGAATCGGGATCATGGATTAGCGGCGTAGCCGTGAACCACGTTACGACATTGTGTTAGCATTGTCTTTTTCCTTTGCTTTGTCTTTATTTGTTTAATTTTCTTGTATTGTTGTTTTCGCTTGCGCTAATCTAATTGTAGACGAGCAAATTACGACATCCATCGTAAGAGGGCTATTCACCCCCCTCTAGCCGGTCGTTCGATCCCCAACAGTAGAACCACCCAATAGTGTAAAAGTCATTGGATGCAAGTGGATCTACAAAAGAAAGAGAGGAACAGATGGAAAGGTTGAGACCTTCAAAGCAAGGCATGTTGCGAAAGGGTATACTCATAAAGAGGGTATCAATTATGAGGAGGCCTTTTCGCCTGTAGCCATGCTTAAGTCTATCCGGATTCTCTTATATATTGCTGCTCATATAGATTATGTGGTTTGATAGATGGATGTCAAGACAACTTTACTTAATGTAAGTCTTGAAGAAAATATCGATATGGAGCAACCAGAGGGATTCATTACAAAGGGCAAAGAGCATCTTGTATGCAAGCTTAATCGGTCCATTTATGGATTGAAGTAATCTTCGAGTTCTTGGAGCATCCTCTTTGATGAGGTAATCCAGTCGTATGGATTTATTCAAAGTTTGGATGAGTAATGTGTATATAAGAGATGTGACGGAAACGTAGTGGTATTTTTTGTACTATACTTAGATGACATTTTTCTCATTGGCAACAATGTCAAAGTGTTGATAGACGTAAGGGTATGGTTGTCCAAACAGTTTGATATGAAAGACTTGGGAGAAGTGGGACACATCCTTGGAATCAAGGTTATAAGGGATCGCAAGAAAAGGATGTTGTGCTTATCTCAAGCTTCTTACATAGAAACTATTTTGGCTCATTTTAGCATGCAGAACTCCAATAAAGGTTTTCTATATTTTAGGCATGGAGTACCTTTGTCTAAAGAGATGTGTCCTATAACATCAAAAGAGATAGAGGAGATGAAGGCGGTTCCTTATGCTTCGGCGGTAGGAAGCCTCATGTATGCTATGTTATGTACGAGGCCGGATATATGCTGCTTTGTCGTGGGCATGGTTAGCAGATATCAGAGTAATCCAGGACAAGGACATTGTACTACGGTAAAGCATATATTGAAGTCTCTGAGAAGGACTAGGGATTATATGCTGGTATACCAAGCATATCAATTACTCCCTATGGATTACACAGATTCTGACTTCCAATCAGATAGGGATAACAGTAAGTCTACCTCGGGTTTTGTGTTTACTTTGGGAGGTGGAACCATTATATGGAGGAGTGTCAAGCAGAAATGCATGGCGGACTCCACCATGGAAGCTAAGTATGTAGCAGTCTCTGAGGCAGCCAAAGAAGTTGTATGGCTCAGGAACTTCTTGATGGACTTGGATGTGATTCCTGGTTTGCCCAGAACTATCACAATTTATTGTGATAACAGTGGTGCAGTTGCAAACTCGAAGGAACCACGAGCCCATAAGGCTAGTAAACACATAGAGCACAAGTACCACCTTATACGAGAAATCATAAAGCGAGGAGAAGTTGTTTTCGCCAAGATTGCATCAGAGGATAACCTAGCAGATCCTTTCACTAAGGCCCTTCCAGCGAGAGCTTTTGATAGGCATGTGGAGGGAATGGGAATCAGATGTATGGTAGTTTGATAGCAGCATAGTCTTTTAGTATAAGTGGGAGATTGTTGGGATGTATATTGAAAGCTTAGTCTTTGTATGAACTTCTTCATTTTGAAATAAGAATCACATGATCATTTTTTGCATTTTATATTTATTATATGTGTGCATCTTTCTTGATACATTACATTGTAGATAACATGGTGTTGTTGGGATGTATACTAAAAAGTCAATCTTTTGTATGAACATCATTATTTTTGAAATAAGAATCACATGATCATTGTTTGTATATTTATGGTCATGCATATTATCTAATACATTACATTGTAGATAACATGGTGTGTAGTGTCACACGGGACATCATGTTATCAGTTCCTTGTAGAGTATAAGTAGAGGCTCACAACCGAGATGGTTTTGGACAAACCATTGGTATGGTTGTAGTGTAATTTAGTATTGGTTTGTCTTGACCATAGAATTACACTAGTACACTTTTTGTGAATTGAGCAAGACCGACGTAGAGGTGATTCGATTTATTGATGACTACATAATTGAATCGGACCTCGGATATTATGGTGTACATGCTCTTAATCCCGATATAATAACGGGCACATATACTTAGTATTTATTTCTTTAATTTACCAATGGCCAATATTTATAGAGTAAATCTATAGGCTCGATAAGTTGGGAAATGATATTATTTATATGGTGTGCCATAGATTATAGGAGGAAATTGTGTCCTATATATTAGGATGATGATGTCCCCTTGAGGAGCTCATAAGGTTCATCATGTTAACCGAGCTGGGTGACTTAGTCAACATGATGATAAGGTTGATTGGTACTACTCATGGAGTTAGATGTTAATTAATTATTTGTCAGTAAATTAATTAATTGATGGACATTTGAGATCTTAAACACGGGGAGATATATATGTACAAATAATATATGGAGCCCATATTAACTTATGGGAGTTGGTGAGGTAAATCAATGATAATCCTCTAGTAGAATGGATTTTCATTAATGGATCGGACTTTATGTGGGCTTGATCCATTGGGTCGCCAAGATCCAACTCCTCCTCATGGTCCCTATTGTAGCCTATTTAAACCCTAATGAAGCCTAGATCCGATGATGGAAAATGAAACTCTAGATCCAACGGTTGAGATTAAATCCCTAGATCTGACGGTTGAGATTAAATCCCTAGATCCGAGGGTGGAGATTAAAAGGAGGCTTAAGCCTAGCTCTATAAAAGTATGGCCAAGGCTTGGCCGTGAAACAACATCTTGGGAGATTAGGGTTTTGGGCGGCTAGGGTTTGGAGAAGGATTGGCCGGTTAGGGTTTTGGGCGGCAAGACTCTCCCATCTTCCTAGGGTTTTGGTCGGCGCCCCTCTTCTTTCTCTCATCCTTGGTTGGCATCCCTATCCTCTTCCTCTCCTCCTTGGCCGGCGGCAAGATCTAGGATCTCTTCCCTTGGAGCTTTTTGTCGACGCCTATACTCCTTATTCTTCTCTTTGGCCGGCGGCAAGGATCAAGCTTGCAGCCTAGTGGTCGGTTCTAGGTAGGAGAAGAGTTTCATTTTATTATCTTCCTTTGTTCGGAGCGAACAAGGAAAGGAAGATTTGTGATCTAGGAGGCTTCGACTTTTGGAAGATCGTCGCCCACACGATGTCCAAAAGGAGGAAGGACATTCAATAGAAGATCAAGAGGTATAACAAGAAGAATAATTCTTGTTTATGAATCTTTTTTTATTCTATGCATGTTGTATATTTTGTAAGTGGCTAATTTACTTGGACCCCTAATACAAACACAAAAACCGACGATCCGTACATCATCTATTCCGTGGATAATCGAAGAATAGAGGTGGGTTGCTTTAACAACAAGTTTGTTCGAGTAACCACTCTAATCGTATAGCACGACGATGGAACAGTTTCTTGGGTAATCCATCTTTGTCAAGGATAAATTTTTTTATCTGGGGATGTAGACGGAATTGCCATGAACAAGCGACTAAGTCGAAGTGGAAGCGAAGTTTCCTTCCTTCAAGGGGTATCAGAGCCAAGTTTCCGATTTTGTGTGTTTAGGATTCGGTTAATTTTATGCACTTATCATATATTGTATGTGTCGGATGTTGGGATGTATACTGAAAAGTCTATCTTTTGTATGAACATATTTAATTTTGAAAGAATCACATGATCATTGTTTGCATATTAATGGTTATGCATATTGTCTCATACATTACATTGTAGATAACATGGTGTGTAGTGTCACATAGTAGATCAAGTTATCAGCATCTTGTAGAGTATAAGTAAAGGCTCACAACCGAGATTGCTTTGGACAAACCATTGGTATGGTTGTAGTGTGATTTGGTATTGGTTTGTATTGACCATAGAATCGCACTAGTACACTTTGTGTGTATTGAGCAGGACTGACTTAAAGGTGATTCGATTTATTGTTGACTACATAATCGAATCAGAACTCAGATATTATATTGTACATGCTCTTAATCCCGATATAATAACGAGCACATATACTTAGTATTCATTTCTTTGATTTACCAATCGGCGAGATTTATAGAGTAAACCAATAGGCTCGGTAAGTTGCGTAATGGTATTATTTATATGGTGTGCCGTTGATTATAGGAGGAAGTGTGGTCCTATATATTAGGATGATGATGTCCCCTTGAGGAGCTCATAAGGTTCATCATGTAAACCCTGCAAGTGGACTTAGTCCGGCATGATGATAAGGTGGAGTGGTACTACTCATAGAGTTAGATGTTGATTGATTAATTGTCAGTAAATTAATTAATCAATGGACATTCGAGATCATAAACACGGGGAGATAAATGTACAAATAATATATCGAGCCCATATTAACTTATGGGGGTTGGTGAGGTAGATCAATGATAATCCTCTAGTGGAATGGATTATAAATAATGGATCGGAATTTATGTGGGCTTGATCCATTAGGTGGCCAAGATCCAACTCCTCCTCATGGTCCCTATTGTAGCCTATTAAAACCTCATAGAGTCTAGATCCGATGATGGAAAATAAAACTCTAGATCTGACGGTAGAGATTAAATCTCTAGATCCGACGATTGAGATTAAATCTCTAGATCCGATGGTTGTGATTAAATCCCTAGAACCGACGGTGGAGAATAAAACAAGGCTTAAGCCTAACTCTATAAAAGGAGGCTTAAGGTGGGAGGCAAGATATCTTAGAGGAGATTAGGGTTTTTCTTCCCTTAGCATGGGCGGCAAGAAACCCTTGGAAGATTAGGGTTTTGGTTGGGTGGCTAGGGTTTTGGAGGTGGCTTGGGCGGCAACAATTGGAGGGCTTCCTTTCTTCTTCCTAAGGTGTTGCCGGTGCCCATCTTTCTCCCCTCCACCTTGGCCGACGCTCAACCTATTCCTCTTCTTCTCCTTGTCCGATGGAAACAAGGGCTAGGGTTGTTCCTTGGAGCTCTTGGCCGGCGCCCACACTCCTTACACCTCTCTTTGGGCCGCCGGCAAGCATCAAGCTTGGAGCTTGATGGTTGGTCCGAGATAAGAGAAGAGTTTCATTTCTATACTTTCTCTTGTTTAGAGCGAGCAAGGAAGGAAGATTGGTGATCTAGGAGGCTTCGATTTTTGGAAGATCGTCGCCCACACGACGTCCAAAAGGAGGAAGGACATACAATAGAAGATCAAGAGGTATAACAAGAGGTATAATCTTGTTTATTTTGATTAGTGTTCTTTTGTATTTTGTATGTGGTTGTTTACTTTTTATATGTGGCTAATTTACTTTGACCCTGAATACAAATACAAAAATCGGTGATCCGTACATCGTCTATTCTGCGGCTATTCGAAGAATAGAGGTAGGTTGCTTGAACAACAAGTTTGTTCAAGTGACCACTCTAATCGGATAGCACGACAATGGAACGGTAGCTTGGGTAATCCCTAATTGTAATGGATTAATTTCTTTTATCCGGGGACTTAGAAGGGATCGCCATGAACAAGCGACCAAGTTGATGTAGGAAGCGAAGTTTCCTACCTTCAAGTGGTATCAGAGCCACAGTTTCCGGTTTTGTATGTTTAGGATTTAGTTACTTTTATGCACTTTTCATATATTATATGTGTCGGAAAATATTAGGATGTGCATAGGTTAACTTTTTGGTTGCAGGCATAGGATCCAACTATTATAGCCATATGTGTGTATGTGATTGTATGTGTGTAATTGTATATTTTGTTGAATCCTCGGGGTTGACGAGGCTAGTATTTAATTGTTGTAATTAGATACGGCATTGTTTAACCACTCCTTTTATTTTAGTTTACTTTCGATCTAGATTTCATGTACACTCCCTCGTGGAGTATAGGATCGATGGATGTAAATTAAAATAGTTTTTCTCGGCTCAGATCTCCGGATGGCTTGTACATGGCGTAGGGAGGAGCGGACGAGATGGCGATACGACGGGAGGCATATTGGAGACAAAAGCCATAATAGTTGGAAATTTTTTTTTTTAATATTTATTTCTTATTGTTTGATATGCATGTCGTAGGCTAGAAAATTCCTCAATTTTAAATTACTAAGTGGGAGAGGGATATTTTTATAAATTCCCACGGCCTCCATTATGATTTGACATGTGATGCAAACAAACTTGCGCGTCAGCTCTGAGTGCCTTGCTCCCCATCGAATGAGTTTGTTTGTGGATCACAAGGTCAAATATAGCTATAGGAAATTATTAAGGCGTGTGTGTACTTCCCCATCGGAAGGCACATAACCTGAGATAATTACCTTGGGTCAAGTAATGGTGAACACTTAGATACAAATATAAGTATCCTCCCCATCAGAGTCACTGCTTTTATTTGTAGGACCGAAGAGGAACCAACTATTAATTTTATTTGTCAAAAAGTTAGGTTGACAAGATAGTAAAATTAATGGGTGAAACCTCCTCTTACAAATGTAGAATTCGTATACGTCCACACTATCGTGGCATACGATATTCTCTATGTTTTCAGGTGTTGGTTGATTTTAAATTTTTATTGTTTGAGGAATCAATAATTTTTTGAAATCTAAAGTAATGGTCTATGTGATTCTTAGGATTTTTAAAAATGACATTCAACCCACTTGCTATGACACTAAAAGAGAATAAACTTACTGAACCCAATTATGTTGATTGGAAAAGAAATCTTAATATTGTCTTAACCGCTGAGGAGTAGAAGTATGTACTCTTCGAAGAGTGTCCTCCTAAGCCTGTGAATGAGCTGGAAGCCCTTGGAGCTGAGATCGATGGGGAAACCCAGGTCGATATGATTCTCCAGTCTCTAACTAGGAGTTTTGAGCAGTTTCGCCTGAATTACAACATGAATAAGAAGTTGTATTCATTGGCAGAGCTTCTGACAGAACTCTAGGCAGCAAAGGGCTTGCTCAGGCTCAGGCCATGGTTGCTCAAAAGGTTTCTGCTTCTAAGCCGAAAGGCAAGAAGAAGAAGAAACAAGCTGGGGGAAAGGTGGTGGGAGGATCTCAGGGAGGAGTGAAGAAGTCGAAAGGCAAGTGCTTCACTTGTAAGCGCATCGATATTGGAAGAAAGATCGCCTAATTGGAAGCAGAACAAAGGTATATCCTTTGGTCTAGTTATTGAAACATGGTTAGCGGTGTTATCTACCGGCACCTGGTGTGTAGATACGGGAGTCACTGATCATGTATACAATACTTTGCAGGGGTTCCAGGAAACCCGACGACTAGCTGAGGGGGAGATTACAGTTTACTTAGGCAATGCCACGAAGGTGACGGCTATTGTAGTGGGAGATGTTAATTTATCTTTTGATTGGAATAAAACTTTGGTTCTGAAAAATTGCCTTTATGTACCTTTATTTAGAAAGAATTAGATTTCAGTTTCTAAATTGTTTATGGATGGATATTCTATTTCTTTTAATGACAGAGTTGTTATAAAAAGGAATAGGGAGATTATCTTTTCTGGTGCATTGATAGAAAATTTATATACACTTGAACCAAAAGCTCCCACGATGCAAATAGAAGTTAATAACTCATCTTCTAATTCCAATAAGAGAAAAGAAGCTTTGAAGATGAACCAAAAATATCTTTGGCATCTAAGGCTTGGTCACATTAACCAAAGCAGAATTCAACGGTAGATAGCTGATGGACCTCTTGGTTCGTTAGAGGTGGAAGATTTCCCAACCTGCGAATCTTGCTAGGAGGGTAAAATGACCAAGAGGACTTTTAAGGCCAAGGGGTATAGAGCCAAAGATGTGTTGAAATTAGTTCATTCTTATTTGTGTGGTCCTTTGTCTATCAAGGAAAGAGGTGGTTTTGAATATTTCGTCTCTTTCAAAGACGATTATTCAAGATATGGATACATTTATTTGATGCACCGCAAGTCTAAATGCTTTGATAGGTTCAAAGAATTCAAGGCTGATGCTGAGAAACATCAAGGTAAAAGTATCAAGACACTACGATCTGATCATGGTGGTAAGTACCTCTTGGGAGAGTTTAGGAATTACTTATCAGAGGTTGGGATTCAAAACCAATTGTCTGCACCTTGTACACCTATCCAGAATGGTGTAGCAGAACGAAGGAATAGGATTCTTATGGAGATGGTTAGATCGATTGTGAGTTATTCTGAGTTCTCAGATTCATTCTGGGGATACACTCTAGATACGACAGTGTACATTCTGAACTTGGTTCCATCTAAATCAGTGCCTTCTACTCCTGAATTGTGGAGGTGAAGCCTAGTCTCGCATATTCGATTTGGGGGAGTCCAAAGACATGTCTTTGAAAGGCGATCGGTAAGTTGGAAACTTGTACAGAAGTGCGTATGTTCGTTGCCTATCCTAGAGGAATGAAAGGTGATTTGTTTTATAGTCCTAGAGATCAGAAGGTGATCGTTAGCACGAACGCCAGATTTCTAGAGGAAGACTATTTAATGAACCACAAGCCCATGAGTAAGATTGTTCTGGAGGAATTGAAAGGGGAAGTCACTACTTCAGTACCACCGGTACAAGAAGATATTCCACAAGTCACTGCACCGCGTATCACAGAGAATACACAGGTGATACCTCATCATAGTGGGAGGGTTGTTAGATAGCCTAATAGATTCATGTTCTTGGGAGAATCTTTTGATTTGGTACCTGGCGAACATGAACCTGATCCCTGGACATATGATGAGGCAATCCAAGATAAAGATGCGGTATCTTGCAAAGTGCAATGAATGTTGAGATTGAATCTATGGATTCAAATCAAGTCTGGGAGCTAGTAGAACCATTCGATGGTGTAAAAACCATTGGATGCAAGTGGATCTACAAAAGAAACAGAGGAATAGATGGGAAGTTTGAGACCTTCAAAGCGAGGCTTGTTGTGAAGGGGTATACTCAGAAAGAGGGAATCGATTATGAGGAGACCTTTTCGCCGGTAGACATGTTTAAGTCTATCCAAATTCTCTTATGTATTGCTGCTCATATGGATTATGAGTTATGGAAGATGGATGTCAAGACAGCTTTCCTTAATGGAAGTCTTGAGGAAAACATCTATATGAAGCAACCAGAGGGATTCATTGCAAAAGGCAAAGAGCATCTTGTGTGTAAGCTTAATCAACTCATTTATGGATTGAAGCAAGCTTCGAGGTCTTGGAACATCCGCTTTGATAAGGTAATCCAGTCTTATGGATTTATTTAATGACCGGATGAGTCTTGTGTATACAAGAGATGTGAGGAAAACGTAGTGGTATTTCTTGTACTATACGTAGATGACATTTTGTTAATTGGTAACAATGTCAAGGTGTTATCGGATGTAAGGGTATGGTTGTCCAAACAGTTTGATATGAAGGACTTGGGAGAAGTGGGACACATCCTTGGGATCAAGGTTATAAGGGATCACAAGAAAAGGATGTTGTGTTTATCTCAAGCTTCATAAATAGACACAATTATGGATCATTTTAGCATGCATAACTCCAAGAAAGGTTTTCTACCTTTCAGGCATGGAGTTCTTTTATCTAAGGAGATGTGTCCTAGAACATCTGAGGAGATAGAGAAGATGAAGGTGGTTCCTTATGCTTCGGCAGTAGGAAGCCTCATGTATGTGATGCTATGTACGAGACCAGATATCTGCTTTGTCGTGGGCATGGTTAGCAGATATCAGAGTAATCAAGGACAGGGACATTAGATTGCGGTAAAGCATATATTGAAGTACCTGAGAAGGACTAGGGATTATATGCTAGTTTACTAGGCAGACCAATTACTCCCCGTGGGTTACACAGATTCCACCTTCCAATTAGAAAGGGATAACATTAAGTCTACCTTAGGTTTTGTGTTTACTTTGGGAGGCAGAACCATTGTATGGACGAAGTGTCAAGCAAAAATGCATGGCGGACTCCACCATTGAAGCTGAGTATGTGGCAGCCTCTGAAGAGGCCAAAGAAGTTGTGTGGTTCAGGAACTTCTTGATGGACTTGGATGTGATTCCTGGTTTGCCCAAATCTATCACAATTTATTGTGATAATAGTGGTGCAGATGCAAACTCGAAGGAATCACGAGCCCATATGGCAAGTAAACACATAGATTGCAAGTACCACCTGATACAAGAAATCGTAAAGAGAGGAGAAGTTGGTGTGGCCAAGAATGCATCAGAGGATAGCCTGACAGATCCTTTCACTAAGGCCCTTCCGGCGAGAGCTTTTGATAGGCATGTGGAGGGAATGTGAATCAGATGTATGGCAGTTGAAGTACATCATAGTCTTTTAGTATAAGTGGGAGATTGTTGGGATGTATACTGAAAAGTCTATCTTTTGTATGAACATCTTTAATTTTGAAATAAGAATCACATGATCATTGTTTGCATATTGATAGTTATGCATATTGTCCCATATATTACAATGTAGATAACTTGGTGTGTAGTGTCACACGGTAGATCATGTTATCAGCTCCTTGTAGAGTATAAGCAAAGGCTCACAACCGAGATGGCTTTGGACAAACCATTGGTATGGTTGTAGTGTGATTTGGTATTGGTTTGCCTTGACCATAGAATCGCACTAGTACACTTTGTGTGTATTGAGCAGGACCGACTTAGAGTTGATTCGATTTATTGCTGACTACATAATCGAATCGAACCTCAGATATTATATTGTACATGCTCTTAATCCCGATATAATAACGGGCACATATACTTAGTATTCATTTCTTTGATTTACCAATGGGTGAGATTTATAGATTAAATCGATAGACTAGGTAAGTTGGGAAATGGTATTATTTATATGGTGTGTCGTTGATTATAGGAGGAAACCGTGTCCTATATATTAGGATGACGATGTCCCCTTGAGGAGCTCATAAGGTTCATAATGTAAACCCTGCAGGTGGACTTGGTCCGGCATTATGATAAGGTTGAGTGGTACTACTCATGGAGTTAGTTGTTGATTGATTAATTGTTAGTAAATTAATTAATCGACGGGCATTTGAGATCTTAAACACGGGGAGATAAATGTACAAATAATATATGGAGCCCATATAAACTTATGGGGGTTGGCGAGGTGGATCAATGATAATCCTCTAGTGGAATGGATTATCATTAATGGATCGGATTTTATTTGGGCTTGATCCATTGGGTGGCCAAGATCCAACTCCTCCTCATGTTCCCTATTGTAGCCTATTAAAACGTCATGGAGTCTAGATCCGATGATGGAAAATAAAACTCTAGATCCGACGGTAGAGATTAAATCTCTAGATTCGACGGTTGAGATTAAATCTCTAGATCCGACGGTTGAGCTTAAATCCCTAGAACTGATGGTGGAGATTAAAACAAGGCTTAAGTCTAACTCTATAAAAGGAGGCTTATGGTGGGCGGCAAGATATCTTAGAGGAGATAAGGGTTTTGCTTCCCTTAGCTTGGGCGGCAAGAAACCCTAGGAAGATTAGGGTTTTGGTTGGGCGGATAGGGTATTGGAGGAGTCTTGTGCGGCAACAATTGGAGGGCTTCCTTTCTTCTTCCTAAGGTGTTGCCGGCGCCCATCTTTCTCCCCTCCACCTTGGCTGGCACTCAACCTATTCCTCTTCTTCTCCTTGGCCGGTGGAAATAAGGGTTAGGGTTGTTCCTTGGAGCTCTTGGCCAGCGCCCACACTCCTTACACCTCTCTTTGGACCGGTGGCAAGCATCAAGCTTGGATCTTGATGGTTGGTCCTAGATAAGAGAAGAGTTTTGTTTCTATACTTCCTCTTCTTCAGAGCGAGCAAGGAAGGAAGATTGGTAATCTTGGAGGCTTCGACTTTTGGAAGATCGTCGCCCACGCGACGTCCAAAAAAAGGAAGGACATACAATAGAAGATCAAGAGGTATAACAAGAGGTATAATATTGTTTATTTTGATTAGTGTTCTTTTGTATTTTGTATGTGGTTGTTTACTTTTTATATATGGCTAATTTTCTTGGACCCCGAATACAAACACAAAAATCGGCGATTCGTACATCGTCTATTCCGCGTCTATTCAAAGAATATAGGTAGGTTGCTTGAACAATAAGTTTGTTTAAGTGACCACTCTAATCGGATAGCACGACGATGGAACAGTAGCTTGGGTAATCCCTAATTGTCTTGGATTAATTTTTTTTATCCGGGGATGTAGAAGGGATCGCCATGAACAAGCGACCAAGTTGAAGTGGGAAGCGAAGTTTCCTACCTTCACTGGATGATAGTAGGATGTGCGTAGGCAAACTTTTTGGTTGCAGGCATAAGATCCAACTATTATGGCCATGTGTGTATGTGATTGCATGTGTGTAATATTATTTGAATCCTCGGGGTTGACGAGGCTAGTATTTAATTTTTGTAATTAAGTACGACATTGTTTAGCCACTCTTTTTTATTTTAGTTTACTTTTGATCTAGATTTCATGTACACTCCTTCGTGGAATATAGGATCAATGGATGTAAATTAAAATAGTTATTGTCGGCTCGGATCTCCGGATGGCTTGTACATTGCGTATGGAGGAGCGGACGAGATAGCGATGCGACGAGAGGCATATTGGAGAACAAAAGCCATAATAGTTGGAAAATATCTTTTTCATATTTATTGCTTTTTGTTTGATATGAATGTCGTGTTCTAGGAAAATTCCTCAATTTTAAATTACTAATTGGGAGAGGGATATTTTTATAAATTCCCACGGCCACCGTTACGATTTGACATGTGATGTAAACAAACTTGCGCGTCGGCTCTGAGTGCCTTCCTCCCTATCGAATGAGTTTGTTTGCGGATCACAGGGTCGAATATGGTTATAGGATATTATTAAGTGGCATTTGTACTTCCCCATCATACATAAACCTAGATAATTGCCTTAGTACCGAGTAATTTGAACGCTTAATGCAAATAGAAGTGTCCTCCCCATTGGAGTCACTGCTTTTATTTGTAGGATCGAAGAGGAACCAACTATTAATTTTATTTATCAAAAATATAGGTTGACAAGATAGTAAAATTAATGGATAAAACCTCCTCTTACAAATATAGAATTCTTATACGTCTGCACTATCGTGGCATACAATATTCTCAGTGTTTTAAGGTGTTGGTTGATTTTAAAAAAAAATTTGTTTGAGGAATCAATAATTTTTTGAAATCTAATGTTTTGATTTATGTGATTCTTAGGTTTTTCATAAATGACTTTCAACCTGCTTGCTATGATACTGAAAGAAAATAAACTTACTGCATCCAATTATGTTGATTGGAAGAGGAAACTTGACATTGTCTTGACTGCTGAGGAGTACAAATATATACTTTTCGAAGAATGTCCTCCTAAGACTATGGATGATTCTGGGGAAAAGGAGAAGGAGAGTTATAAGAAGAGGATTAATGTTGATGAGATGGCGTGGTGTTACATTTTGGCTTCTATGTCAAATGTATTGCAACATCAGTATCAAGCCATGTCCACTGCTTATGACATGATGCTCAATCTCAAAGAGCTTTTCGAACACCAGAATTGGGCTGCTAGGTAGGAAGCCATGAGGAATTTGATGATGACCACCATGATCGAGAGAACACCCATGAGGGATCATGTTCTCAAGATGATGGCTCATTTGAATGAGCTGGAAGTCCTTGGAGCTGAGATCAATGGAGAAACCTAGGTCGATAACATTCTCCAGTCTCTACCTAGGAGTTTTGAGCAGTTTCGCCTGAACTACAACATGAATAAAAGGTTGTATTCATTGGCGGAGCTTCTAACAGAACTCCAGGCGGCAGAGGGGCTATTTCGTCAGAGTGCTCAGGCGCAGGCCATGGTTGCCCAAAAGGTTTCTACTTCTAAGCCGAAAGGCAAGAAGAAGAAGAAACAAGGTGGGGTGAAATTGGCGAGAGGAACTCAGAGAGGAGTGAAGAAGTCGAAAGGCAAGTGCTACACTTGTAAGCAGACTGGACACTTGAAGAAGGACTGCCCCAACCAGAAGCAGAACAAAGGTATATCTTTTGGTCTAGTCGTTGAAACATGTTTAGCGGTGTTATCTACCGACACCTGGTGTGTAGATACGGGAGCCACTGATCATGTCTGCAATACTTTGCAGGGGTTCCAGGAAACCACACGACTAGCTGAAGGGGAGATTACCATCTACTTGGGTGATGCTACGAAGGTAGCGACTGTTGCAGTGGGAGATGTTTATTTATCTTTTGAGAGGAATAAAGTTTTGGTTCTTAAGAATTGCCTTTATATACCTTTATTTAGAAAGAATTTGATTTCGGTTTCTAAATTATTTATGGATGGATATTCTATTTCTTTTAATGATAGAGTTGTTATAAAAACGAATAGGAAGATTATCTGTTCTGGTGCATTGATAGGAAATTTATATACACTTGAACCAAAAGCTCCCAAGATGCAAATAGAAGTGAATAACTCATCTTCTAATTCCAAAAAGAGAAAAGAACCTTCGAAGATCAACCAAACATATCTTTGGCATCTAAGGTCATATTAACCTAAGGTAATTCAAAGGTTGATAGCTGATGGACCTCTGGGTTCATTAGTGGTGGAAGATTTCCCAACCTGCGAATCTTGCTTAGAGGGTAAATGACCAAGAGGCCTTTTAAGGCTAAGGGGTATAAAGCCAAAGATGTGTTAGAGTTGGTTCATTATGATTTGTGTGGTCCTATGTCTATCCAGGCAAGAGGTGGTTTTGAATATTTCGTCTCCTTTATAGACGATTATTCAAGATATGGATACATTTACTTGATGCGCCACAAGTATGAATGTTTTGACAAGCTCAAAGAATTCAAGGCTGATGTGGAGAAACATCAAGGTAAAAGTATCAAGACACTACGATCTGATCATGGTGGTGAGTACCTCTTGAGAGAGTTTAGGAATTACTTATAAGAGGCAGGGATTCAATCCCAATTGTCTGCACCTGGCACACCCCAGCAGAATGGTGTAGCAGAGCGAAGGAATAGGACTCTTATAGAGATGGTTAGATTGATGATGAGTTATTCTGAGTTGCCAGATTTGTCCTGGGGATATGCTCTAGAGACGACAGTGTATATTCTTAACTTGGTACCAACTAAATCAGTGCCTTCTACTCCCACAGAATTGTGGACTGGGCGAAAGCCTAGTCTGAGACAAATTCGGATTTGGGGGAGTTCAGCACATGGGTTGAAGGCAGATGCTAGTAAGTTAGAATCTCGTACAGAAGTGCGTATGTTCGTTGGCTATCCTAAAAGAATGAAAGGTGGTTTGTTTTATAGTCCTAAAGATCAGAGGGTGATCATTAGCATGAATGCCAGATTTCTAGATTAAGACTATGTGATGAACCACAGACACATGAGTAAGATTGTTCAGGAGGAATTAAGAGGGGAAGTCAGTGCTTTAGTACCACTGGTACAAGAGGATATACCACAAGTCACTGCACCGCGTGTCACAGAGGATACACAGGTGATACCTCATCGTAGTGGGAGGGTTGTTAGGCAGCCTGATAGATTTATGTTCTTGGGAGAATCTTCTGATTTGGTTCCTGGCGAACATGAACCTGATCCTTGGGCATATGACGAGGCAATCCAAGATTAAGATGCGGTATCTTGGCAAAGTGTGATGAATTTTGAGATAGAATCTATGGATTCAAATCAGGTCTGGGAGCTAGTAGAACCACCCAATGGTGTAAAAGCCATTGGATGAAAGTGGATCTACAAAAGAAAGAGAGGAATAGATGGGAAGGTTGAGACCTTCTAAGCGAGGCTTGTTGCGAAGGGGTATACTCAGAAAGAGGGGATCGATTATGAGGAAAACTTTTCACCGTTAGCCATGCTTAAGTCTATCCGAATTCTCTTATGTATTACTGCTCATATGGATTATGAGGTATGGCAAATGGATGTCAAGAAATGGAAGACTTGAGGAAAACATCTATATGAAGCAACCAGAGGGATTCATCACAAAGGGCAAAGAGCATCTTGTGTGCAAGCTAAATCGGTCCATTTATGGATTGAAGCAAGCTTCGAGATCTTGGAACATTCTCTTTGATGAGGTAATCCAGTCTTATGGATTTATTCAAAGTCCGGATGAGTCTTGTGTATACAAGAGATGTGACGGAAACGTAGTGGTATTTCTTGTACTATACATAGATGATATTTTGTTAATTGGCAACAATGTCAAGGTGTTATCGGATGTAAGGGTATGGTTGTCCAAACAGTTTGATATGAAGGACTTGGGAGAAGTGGGACACATCCTTGGGATCAAGGTTATAAGGTATTGCAGGAAAAGGATGTTGTTCTTATCTCAAGCTTCATACATAGACACCATTATGGATCATTTTAGCATGCAGAACTCCAAGAAAGGTTTTCTACCTTTTAGGCATGGAGTTCTTTTATCTAAGGAGATGTGTCCTAGAACATTTAAGGAGATAGAGGAGATGAAGGTGGTTCCTTATGCTTCGGCAGTAGGAAGCCTCATGTATGCTATGCTATGTACGAGATCGGATATCTGCTTTGTCATGGGCATGGTTAGCAGATATTAGAGTAATCCAGGACAGGGACATTGGACTGCTCTAAAGCATATATTGAAGTACCTGAGAAGGACTAGGGATTATATGTTAGTTTACCAGGAAGATCAATTCTCCCTGTGGGTTACACAGATTCTAACTTCCAATCAGATAGGGATAATAGTAAGTCTACCTCAGGTTTTGTGTTTACTTTGGGAGGTGGAGCCATTGTATGGAGGAGTGTCAAGCAGAAATGCGTGGCGAACTCTACCATGGAAGCTGAGTATGTGGCAACCTCTGAGGCTGTCAAGGAAGCTATATGGCTTAGGAACTTCTTGATGGACTTAGATGTGATTCATGGTTTGCCCAGAACTCTCACAATTTATTGTGATAATAGTGGTGCAGTTGCAAATTTGAAGGAACCACGAGCCCATAAGGCAAGTAAACACATAGAGCGCAAGTACCACCTGATACGAGAAATCGTAAAGCTAGGAGATGTAGCTATGACCAAGAATGCATCAGAGGATAACCTGGCAAATTCTTTCACTAAGGCCCTTCCAGCGAGAGCTTTTGATAGGCTTGTGGAGGGAATGAGAATCAGATGTATGGCAGTATGAGGACAATATAGTCTTTTAGTATAAGTGGGAGATTGATGGGATGTATACTGAAAAGTCAATCTTTTGTATGAACATCTTTATTTTTGAAATAATAATCACATGATCATTGTTTGCATATTTATGGTTATGCATATTGTCTAATACATTACATTGTAGATATCATGGTGTGTAGTGTCACACAGGAGATCATATTATCAGTTCCTTGTAGAGTATAAGTAGAGGCTCACAACTGAGATGGTTTTGGACAAACCATTGGTATGGTTGTAGTGTAATTTGGTATTGGTTTGTCTTGACCATAGAATTACACTAGTACACTTTGTGTGTATTGAGCAGGACCGACTTAGAGGTAATTCAATTTATAGCTGACTACATAATTGAATCGGACCTCAGATATTATGATGTACATGTTCTTAATCCCGATATAATAACGGGCACATATACTTAGTATTTATTTCTTTGATTTACCAATGGGCGAGATTTATAGAGTAAATCGATAGGCTCGGTAAGTTGAAAAATGATATTATTTATATGGTATGCCATTGATTATAGGAGGAAACCGTGTCCTATATATTAGGATGATGATGTCCCCTTGAAGAGCTCATAAGGTTCATCATGTAAACCCTAAATGTGGGATGGGTCCGACATGATGATAAGGTTGAGTCGTACTAGTCATGGAGTTAGATGTTAATTAATTAATTAATTGACGGATATTCGAGATCTTAAACACGGAGAGATATATATGTACAAATAATATATGGAGCTCATATTAACTTATTGGGGTTGGTGAGGTAGATCAATGATAATCCTCTAGTCGAATGAATTATCATTAATGGATCAGACTTTATGTGGGCTTGATCCATTGGGTGGCCAAGATCCAAGTCCTCCTCATGGTCCCTATTGTAGCCTATTAAAACCCTCATGAAGTCTAGATCCGATGATGGAAAATGAAACTCTAGATTCGACGATGGAGATTAAATCTCTAGATCCAACGATGGAGATTAAATCTTTAAATCTGACGGTAGAGATTAAATCTCTAGATTTGACGGTTGAGATTAAATCCCTAGATTTGATGGTTGAGATTAAATCCCTAGATTCAACGGTGGAGATTAAAAAAAGGCTTAATCCTAGCTCTATAAAAGGATGGCCACGGCTTGGGTGTGAAACAACATCTTGGGAGATTAGGGTTTTGGACGGCTAGGGTTTGGAGAAGCAGTGGGGGCGGCTAGGGTTTTGGGCGGAAAAATTCTCCCATCTTCCTAGGGTTTTAGCCGGCGCCCCTCTTCTTTCTCTCATCCTTGGTCGGCGTCCCAATCCTCTTCCTCTCCTCCTTGGCCGGCGGCAAGAGCTAGGGTCTCTTCCCTTGGATCTTTTGGCCAGCGCCTATACTCCTTATTTCTCTCTTTGGCCGGCGGCAAGGATCAAGCTTGGAGCTTGGTGGTCGGTTCTAGGTAGGAGAAGAGTTTCATTTTATTATCTTTCTTTGTTCGGAGCGAACAAGGAAAGGAAGATAATAAGTAAAGGCTCACAACGAAGATGGTTTTGGACAAAAAATTGCCATGGTTGTAGTGTAATTTGGTATTGGTTTATCTTGACCATATAATTACACTAGTACACTTTGTGTGTATTGAGCAGGACCGATTTAGAGGTGATTCAATTTATATTGACTATATAATTAAATCGGACCTCATATATTATGATGTACATGCTCTTAATCTCGATATAATAACGGCACATGTACATTGTATTTATTTCTTTGATTTACTAATGGGCTAGATTTATGGGTTAAATCGATAGGCCCGGTAAGTTAGGAAATAATATTATTTATATGGTGTGTCGTTGATTATAGGAGGAAACCGTGTCCTATGTATTTGGATGATGATGTCCCCTTGAGGAGCTCAAAAGGATCATCATGTAAATCCTGCAGGTGGACTTGGTCCAGCATGATGATGAGGTTGAGTGGTACTACTCATGGAGTTAGATGTTAATTAATTAATTGTTAGTAAATTAATTAATTAATAGACATTCGAAATCTTAAACACGAGGAAATATTTGTACAAATAATATATGGAGCCCATATTTATTTATGGTGGTTGGTGAGGTAGATAAATAATAATCCTCTATTGGAATGGATCATCATTAATGGATCGGATTTGTGTGGTTCGGATCCATTGGGTGGCCAAGATCAAACTCCTCGTCATGGTCCCTATTGTAACCTATTATAAATACCTCGTGAAGCCTAGATCTATAAAAGGGATGGTAAGGCTTGGGCGTTAACTTGAATTGGGGAAGTGTTAGGGTTTGGAGTTGGCTTTGGGCGTCGACAACAAGTGGAAGAGTTAGGGTTTTTGTTTTCCTCTCTTCCATAGGTTTAGTCATTGACATCTTCTTCATCTTTTAGGGCAGCGGTCCTTCTTTCAACCCTTGGTGGCGCCCATCTTCTTCCTCTCTTTTGGCCTGCGGAAACAAGAGAGCTCTCTTGGCCGGCACACTTTTTCCTTCTCCATAGCCGGCGGCAACAACCAAGCAAGGAGGCTTGGTGGTCGGCGCTAGATAGGAAAAGAAGGGACATTTTATCTTCCTTTGTTCGGAGAGAGCAAGCAAAGGAAGATACATGATCTAGGAGGCTTCAATTCTTGGAAGATCGTTGCCCACACCACGTCCAAGCAGAGGATAGGTCATACAATAGAAGATCAAGAGGTAAACAAGATATATAAATCTTGTTTGTTTTGATTTTAGTTCTCTTGTATTATGTATGTGGTTTATTTACTTGGACCCCGATGATAAACACAAAAACTAGCGATCCGTACATCATCTATTCCGTGGCTAATCGAGGAAAAGAGTTAGGTTGCTTGAACAACAAGTTTGTTCAAGCAACCACTCAAATCAAATAGCACGATGATGGATCGGTTGCTTGGGTAATCCATCTTCGTCTCGATTAATTTTTTAATCCGGGGATGTGTGATAGGATCGCCATGCACAAGCGACCGACGGGCGAAGCAATTCCCTTCAAGTGGTATCAGAGCCATGGTTTTCGGTTTTGTGTGTTTTGGATTCGGTTACTTTTATACACTTATCATATATTATATATGCTGGATAATAGTAGGATGTGCGTAGGCTAACTTTTTGGTTGCAGGCATAAGATCCAACTATTATGGTCATATGTGTGTGTATGTGATTGTATGTGTGTAATTGTAATATTATTTGAATCCTCGGGGTTGATGAGGCTAGTATTTATTTTTTGTAATTAAGTACGACATTGTTTAGCCACTCTTTTATTTTAGTTTACTTTCGATCTAGACTTCATGTACTCTCCTTTTTGGAGTATAGGATTGATGAATGTAAATTAAAATAATTTTTCTCGAGTCGGATCTCTAGATGGCTTGTACATGGTGTCAGGCACGCCCTTTTTTTAAAGGCAGCACTATGCGATCATAAATACATGCATCTAAAGCGGAAGACTACATGCATTTACAGCGGAAGACTTTAGACTTTTTTTTTCTTTTTAAAACATAAGGCATGAAACATGGAGCATGCATAATCATCTCATAAGTACTTAATTCAAGTTCATGATAATCATCTTAAAGGACACTAAGTAGCAACCATTCATCATCAAGTAGAGTTCGACTCTTAACAACTAACATGCAAAACTTAAAGGGAAACATGCATAAGTCTTTGAATGTAAACAGATCTCTTCTACCATGCCACTACCACACACACTTTGTCCCTCCTGCTGCTCCCATTCGTTTAACCATTCTTTACCCTTATCTATAGTACAAGGGAAAATGAAACTATAAGTACATAGGCTTAGTAAGATCCTTTCCTACTCACAAAAGTCATACATCAAAAATTAGACACAGAATAGTGACATGATCATTCAAGAACATATAAGCATAGCATACATATAAGAGTAATGACATGAACATTCAAGAACATATAAGCATAACATACATATAAGAGTAATGACATGAACATTCAAGAACATATAAGCATAACATACATATAAATATCATAATCACATAGACATAAAAAGGGTATATGCAAGATGCTCTTTAAAATCATATATTATTATAGGTACTTAAACATAATCTCAACATATTGGGCCCGGCATTGTACCACATACATCATCATCATTGCGCGCATCCCTAAATAGACCCGAGGTAGCTAATCCCGAACCTACTAGGGTACTAGGTCCGCTACTGCCTGGCATCGACCTTGGGTATACATAACATAGATGTCACGCCCGCCCTTCCGGGACCCTAAATGTCCGGAGAGGCGGCGCGTGACGCGACCGTACATACATTTCATACAGCGGAAGACTTTATATATATGTACTTCTTATTTCTTACAGCGGAAGACTTGAGACCTAAATACCTTTTTTTTTCTTTTAAACATAAATATGCATTAACACTTCTTCTTAACATAGAGTATGTTTCATAGCATAGCATGCATAGATACTTCTTCTTACTTCTTCTTTACTTCTTCTTATCAACATAAAGCATGCATCATATATATACATAGATACTTAAGGCTTAGTAGGTTCATAACATCATCGTCATAGGGAGACATAAGTAAAGACATCCATAGACATCATCATTATAGGTAATACATGTATAAGTAGACTTAACGGATCTTCTCCACCATGCCACTACCACACACATTGACCCCTCCTGCTGCTCCCTTTAGTTTATCCATCCCTTACCCTTATCTGCAGTACGAGGGAAAATAAACTATAAGCACATAGGCTTAGTAAGATCCTGTCCTACTCACAAAAACCATGCATCATCATTAATCATGACTTGTAGCATTTATAACATATAATCAATATATCATGTAACATACATGGCATCATCAACTTAACTTGTAGCTTAAGTAACATAAACATAACATACATGGCATCATATGTAACTTAGTAACCTAACATCATAGCGTGCCATCGAACATAACATGTAACTTATACATCATGACATATCATCTAACATAACAGGTAACTTAAACATTAAACATTATGGCATATCATCTAGCATAACAGGTAACTTAAACATTATGGCATATCATCTAACATAACATGTAACGTAAACAATCATGGCATATCATCTAACATAACATGTAACTTAACATCATGGCATATCATCTAACATAACTTGTAACTTAACATTATGGCATATCATCTAACATAACATGTAACTTAACATTATGGCATATCATCTAACATAACATGTAACTTAACATTATGGCATATCATCTAACATAACTTGTAACGTAAACAATCATGGCATATCATCTAACATAACATGTAACTTAACATCATGGCATATCATCTAACATAACTTGTAACTTAACATTATGGCATATCATCTAACATAACATGTAACTTAACATTATGGCATATCATCTAACATAACATGTAACTTAACATTATGGCATATCATCTAACATAACTTGTAACGTAAACAATCATGGCATATCATCTAACATAACATGTAACTTAACATCATGGCATATCATCTAACATAACTTGTAACGTAAACAATCATGGCATACATATGCAAGATGCTTTTGAAAACATATATGTTAGGTACGTAAATATAGATCTCAACATATTTGGGCCCGGCATTGTACCACTTCTTCATTATCATAGCGCGCATCCCTAAATAGGCCCGAGGTAGCAAGTCTCGAACCTAATAGGTTCCTAGGCCCGAGTCTTATTCCATCGACCTAGGGGCAATCGTCATAGCGTAGAAGCCCATCCTAGGCCCGAGTCTTACTCCATCGACCTAAGGCATCTTGGAGCCCATCCCGTACTAGGCCCGAATCTTATTCCATCGACCTAGGGGAAATCATACATAGAAGCCCATCCTAGGCCCGAGTCTTATTCCATCGACCTAGGGCATCTTAGGAGCCCATCCCTTCTTTGGACCTTGTTAAGGTCTTGGTACAAGCCATGCAGAAAGTAAAATACTTATATGCTTATTTTACAACATAGCTTATTTCTTTAACATAGCATAGCATACTTCATTTCATAACACATCATGCTTCATTTCATTCACATAGCATAGCATACTTCATTTCATAACAACATAGCTTATTTCATTAACATAGCATAGCATACTTCATTTCATACACATCATGCTTCATTTCATTAACATAGCATAGCATACTTCATTTCATTAACATAGCATAGCATACTTCATTTCATAACAACATAGCTTATTTCATTAACATAGCATAGCATACTTCATTTCATACACATCATGCTTCATTTCATTAACATAGCATAACATACTTCATTTCATACACATCATGCTTCATTTAATTAACATAGCATAGCATACTTCATTTCATAACAACATAGCTTATTTCATTAACATAGCATAGCATACTTCATGGTATGAACTTCATTGTAACCTAAGGAGATCGAAGGTGGCCGAATGGCCCTTATAGGCTTTTTAGGGTTTAGACCTTTAACCTAATTCAAGTAACATACATATGCATACAAATTCCATAAAATTCATGGTATGAACTTCATTGTAACCTAAAACTCAAAGGTGGCGAATGGCCCTTATAGGCTTTTTTTTAGATCTTTATCCTCAACCCCCCTAACATGTTAACATCATTTCTTACAAGTAAAACAAGCTATAAAACTTCAATAAAGCTCCAAGATCCATATTGGCCGAATGGTTCTTAGGGTTCATTAGGGTTAGCTTTTGTCCTAATCCACTTTAACCCCTAACATCATCATCTAGTTACAAAAACATGGCATGGAACTTCATTGAAACCCTAAAAGTAGGGTTTGGCCGAATAGGTCTTTAGGGTTCATTAGGGTTAGCTTTTGTTCTAATCCACTTAAAACCCTAACATCATCATCTAGTTATAGAACATAGCATAAACATAACATGGAGCTTCATTTAGACCCTAGTCCATGACTTGGCGAATGGTTCATGGAGACCTTTGGGGTTAGATCTTTATCCTAATCCTCTAACATGCTATCATCATCATTTACAAGTAAAGCAAGATGTAAACTTCAACAAAAACACCAAAAACCCATGTTGGCCGAATGGTCCATAGGGTTTCCTAGGGTTAACTTTTGACCTAATCCCTTTTAAACCCTAACTACATCATATAGCAATTAAAACATGGCATTCATGAAACCCTAACCCTAATTTCCTAGGTGGCCGAAACACATAAGGGATCAACTAGGGTTAGCTTTTAACCAACCCTCTTTTCCCATCTTAGCATCATCATATCCTTCCTAAACATAGATTTCAACTTCATTGGTAAACTAAAACATGCTTGGCCAATATAACATACTGAGTTGTTCAAACATTCAATCGCAACTACTCGTATGCGGTGAGGATACTTACTTCCTTCGCTTTGTTTTGGGTGGAGAAGATGACCTAAGAACCAACCCTAGCCCTTGCTTCTTGCTTGAAGGAGGTTCGGCCAATGGAGGAAATGGAGAGGGAGCTCAAGATTTTCGGTGAGAAGAGGAAGAAGAAGAGAGGAAGTGACCAAATTCAACCTTCCCTCTTCTTTATAAAGGGGGGAGGAAGAGAAGTTCCTCTTTTCTTTTCCATGCCTCTTCATTTACTCCTAGTCCCACTTATCTATAGTTTCCCCCTCTTCCTTAATCATATAATCCTATTGGGCTTCTGGTTAGTGGGTGCATTTATAAGGCTTGGCTTTCTCTAGAGGTTTGGGGTTCAATTCCTAGGCCTTGCACCCCCTTTTTGGCTTATTTCCTTTTATTTTTGAAAAGGCCCACATAAAGCCCATGATCATCAAGCTAAAAATTCTTGTAAAATTTCTAGGAATTTTACGGGCGTTACAATAGAAGCCCATCCTTGGCCCGTACTTATGACCGTCGGCCTAGGGCAACTTATGAGCCCATCCCGTACTAGGTCCGTACTATGACCATCAACCTAGGGGCACGTAGGAGCCCATCCCTTGGACCTTGCTAGGGTCCGGTACAAGCCATGCAGAAAGTAAAATAGCATATCATGTTCCTTGTCATAACATATCATATTCTTTTCATAACATATCATGTTCCTTATCATAGCATATCTTGTTCCTTTTTCATAACATATCATGTTCCTTCTCATATCATAAAGAGTGCTCTTAGTCCACATTCATAGGGAAGCATCTCTTAGGCATT
This sequence comes from Wurfbainia villosa, assembly GCA_025175895.1. Lineage (NCBI taxonomy): Eukaryota > Viridiplantae > Streptophyta > Magnoliopsida > Zingiberales > Zingiberaceae > Wurfbainia > Wurfbainia villosa. The sequence continues at coordinate 77,956,454 of CM045997.1, read as the reverse complement.
TCATCATACATACTTGTTCATCATGATGCAATGAGCAAAATCATACATTCATACAATCAACATGAACATAAGGTAGTGCCATAAACAAATCATGTTATCATAAAGTCAAACTAATATCATATTAACATCTTATATACATGTAGCATGGCATGGAGGATTATTAGAGGGCATGAACATGGGTTGGCCGAAACCCTAAGGGAGGGTTCTTAAGATTCCAAACACTAAAACATCTTGTACAAGGTCTACCTAACATCATAATAACATCATATACATATAGAGTATGGCATGAAATGTCATGATCTAGCATAACATGGTGTGGCCGAAACTTCATGGGGGTTCTAACAAAACTTAAACCCTAAACAATTTGTACAAGCTCTAACTAACCACATGTTAACATCCATTACATATAGATCATGGCATGATAGACCATTAGGAGCACAACTAGGACTTGGCCGAATGTTTCAAGGGAGCTTTGGGATCAAACACTCAAATCAAACCTATCTTTCAACATGTTATCTTCATCTACATACAAAACATGGCATGGAAACATATAGATCATAGCATGGAAGACCATTAGGAGCAAGAATAGGGGTTGGTCGAAAGTTTAAAGGAGAGCTTTGGAATCAAACACTCAATCAAGCCTATCTATCCACATGTTATCTTCATATACATACAAAACATGGCACGGAAACATATAGATCATAGCATGGTAGACCATTAAGAGCATAAATAGGGCTTGGCCAAAAGTTTCAAGGGGAGCTTTGGAATCAAACACTCAATCAAGCCTATCTATCCACATGTTATCTTCATATACATACAAAACATGGCATGGAAACATATAGATCATAGCATGGTAGACCATTAAGAGCATAAATAGGGCTTGGCCGAAAGTTTCAAGGGGGCTTTGGGATCAAACACTCAAATCAAACCTATCTTTCAACATGTTATTTTCATCTACATACAAAACATGGCATGGAAACATATAGATCATAACATGGTAGACCATTAAGAGCATAAATAGGGCTTGGCCAAAAGTTTCAAGAAGAGCTTCGGAATCAAACCCTCAATCAAGCCTATCTATGTAACGCCCGTAAAATTTTCTAACCATTTTACGAGAATTTTTGGCTTGACGATAATGGGCTTTATGTGGGCTTTTTCAAAAATAAAAGAAAATAAGCCAAAAATGGGTGTAAGGCTAGGAATTGAACCCCAAACCTCTAGAGATAGCCAAGCCCTATAGATGCACCCACTAACCAGAAGCCCAATAGGATTATATCATTAGAGGAGTAGGGGAAATTATGGTTAAGTGTAAGGGAGATCAAGGGGCTCTTCAAATGAATAAATAGGGGGGAATGAGGGGGCATGAGTATCCAAACTTCATTTCTCCTCTTCTCTTCTTCTTCCTCACCGAAAACCATCCCTCCCCCTCTCCATTTTCACCCTTTGGCCGAACCCCATCCAAGCAAGGAGAAGGCTAGTTCTTGGCTTCCATAAGGTCATCTACCAACTAAAAGCAAGCGAAGGATGTAAGATTCCCTCACCTGCAGTATATTAGTTTTGTAGGACATGTTACATGAAAGAAATATGAAGCTTTGAGCCCTACATGTTTCGGCCAACCAAGTTTTTGGGCTAGGGTTTCATGAAAATGCTACTAAGGAAATTTTTGTAGGTTGTAAGCTTCATGTAGGAATTTTTAGGTGACAAAAATCCAAGCTTTGAGCCCTACATGTTTCGGCCAACCAAGTTTTTGGGCTAGGGTTTCATGAAAATGCTACTAAGGAAATTTTTGTAGGTTGTAAGCTTCATGTAGGAGATTTTAGGTGTCAAAAATCCAAGTTTATAGCCATACATGTTTCGGCCAACCTTGTGGTTAGGGTTAGGGTTCCATGAAAATACCCCCTTATGAAGTTATGTTATGTAGTATGCCTTCATGAATGAATTTATGTGACAAGAATAAAATTTTAGTACCCCCTACATGTTTCGGCCAACCTTGGGGTTAGGGTTAGGGTTCCATGAAAATACCCCCTTATGAAGTTATGTTATGTAGTATGCCTTCATGAATGAATTTATGTGACAAGAATCAAATTTTAGTACCCCCTACATGTTTCGGCCAACCTTGGGGTTAGGGTTACGGTTTCATGAAAACACCCCCTTATGATGTTATGTTATGTGGATGATTATAATATGCCATGAATTATGCTTAGGTGATGAACATGTTTATGATGTAATATGCCAAGAAATATATTTATGAAATATGCCTATGTGATGAACATGTTGTATGATTTAATGTGCCAAGAAATATGTTTATGAAATATGCCTATGTGATGAACATGTTTATGATGTAATATGCCATGAAATATGCCTACGTGATGAACATGCCTTATGATTTAATATGCCAAGAAATATGTTTATGAAATATGCCTATGTGAGGAACATGTTGTATGATTTAATATGCCAAGAAATATGTTTATGAAATATGCCTATGTGATGAACATGTTTATGATGTAATATGCCATGAAATATGCCTTTGAGATGAACATGTTTTATGATTTAATATGCCATGAATATGCCTATGAAATATGCTTATGTGATAAACATGTTTATGCTTTAGGACCCCTTTAGGGTACTCTTATGTTATGAATGCATGTATGCTATGAAATGCCTAAGATGGAGATGCTTCCCTTTCAAGTAGGGATTAAGAGCTCTCCTTATGATAAGATGGAGATGCTGTTGGGTTTCCGGCACCGCGGCGTGTGTGTGTTCGATCATGTTTCGTAAACATGAGCACAGCGGAAGCAATAAAAATAATAAATACTCCTATTTATTACAACACACACAACACACGCATGCTATTACAACAAGTGTAGACATAACCGTAAATTAAAATTGCAATAAAAGGAAATTAAACTACGTTATACCTTCCGTATGACGTGTAGCGGGAACGACATCAACCGAAACGATCCTCGTAAGAATCGTCTCTATCCGTATCCACGCCGAGCTCCTCGGGATGACTTCGCTAAGTCACGAGCTTCGTCTTCGTACGGGTTACTAGCCTCGTGTTGAAGACGACGTGATCGAGAGATGATCACGATCCGAATCCAAATTCGGATCCAAAACGAGTTCTCAAAACTCGCTTCTCCGGAGAGGTATTCGTCAACCGTTTGACGAATCCTTCGTCCTCCACCTCAGAGGATTACCGGAGATCAAATCCCCGGTATGTTAGCCGCTGTCGGAGCACTAACCGTCATCCAAACGACGCTCCGACGAGAGGAGAAGAAGCTGTCCAGAAAACTGGACAGCTTGGTGGAGGAGATAGGCGCCGGCCAACAAAGGAAGCCAAGTGCTTACCTTGATGCCAAACCTAAGGAGGATCGCCGGAACTCTTCCGGCAGCAGCTCGACGCCAGCGAGGAGGAAGGAAGTTGCCTTCTGGACGCCGGTTGGAGAAGCTAGGGGCTGGGCGGCAACACAAGCTGGGCGGCAACTTTGTGTTGGGCGGCTAGGGTTTGGATGATTGGATTAGTTTGGGTTTAACAATCCCTTAAGCCCACTTTTATAGAGAACTAATTCTCTTAATGGTTAATGGATCATATCCATAAAGCCCGTTAACCCGCTCCATTAAGATAAGTTAAAATAAACCAAACCATGATGGTTTATTTTTAAGTTAAAACGGACCGAACCAACTTTTGGTTCATTCGTTTAAAATAAACCAAACCCTTTGGTTTATTCTTATCCATTGGATTAGAACCAAACCATTTGGTCCATCCATTATGTCTTCATAAGACGCAGCCCATCCACGCTTCCATTGCGACTGAAACAATTTCATGCTCGCTTTATGTTTGGTCCAACCAAACATAGTTTCTCTCGGTCTGAGAATCTCATTCTCAAGCTCGTTTTAAATCCTTTGGATTACACTCGTTGTGCGTGTGACCAAATAGGTTCTCGGTTTATGTTGGCCGTCTATAATTAACCATTAATTATAAAACGATCATGAGTGGCACCTAGTAGTACATCATGATCCCCAATTAACCGAAAAGATCAACGGTTGATCCAGAACTATTTCTGAAACCCTTCAGTAGCTCGAATGAATCGTGCCCCATTCCTTTCACTCATCTTATACCCACTTGGTTCAGGACATGGTCTATTGTGTCAGTCCCCACTAGGCTGACTACGTCACACCTAGCCCAAGTATCATTTCCTCGTCCTACGGATTCTAGTTACTCCACATGTATCGAAGAGTACCTTACTCTAAACATGTAATGCTTTGGCCAAAGACTTTAGTAACAATCCGATGAGAGGCCATGGGTATACATCTCCTCGCAAGGAGTGGTGAATCCTTTATAGGCTATTCAAACACCTTCGATCACTTCGACTTATACCCAATCATCCCGGGTCCACATCTCCTTAGAGATGTTTGCTTAAGATGTCAAAGCATAAGTCTCCATGATCAAGATGACTTGAATACCGCAAGTCAAAGGAACATCGCACTTAAGCCATAGTAAGAACTTCATTGACATATCTATATATGCAGAGAACCATATGAAGTCTTACGGCTGGTCACTCCAATGAACTAGTTACCATAACTAGCATCCACGATCAACTCCGGACATCACTATGTCTCCAGCCAGTGAGAATCAGCTGCTTGGATACACCAAGGAGTATACCTCGTGCTAGTCTCGACAGAATTGATGGTGTCCAAATCCATCAATTCATCGACTAGGGATAATTTCGATACATCACAATTACACATGTAGAGATACTCACTAGTTGTGATCCAATCACAAATTCTCTCATGCTGTGAATCGTATCGTGGACATTCAGTAAATGAGTTTAAGATCCAATCAAATACATTAAACATGTATACTCAAATAGTGAATCTTCATTTATCATATAAATGGTTCATACATAAGGCGATTGCCTTAGGACATCTCTCATATATTACTAACAGACTCCACTTGGCCTAATGCCAATCGCTACGGTATCCAATACCATAAGCACCTAACATGACCTCAAACTTACTTTGAGGTAATGCTTTAGTCAAAGGATCCGCTAAGTTCCTTTCAAGGGGAATTTTCTCGATTTGTATTTCATTCCCTCGATGATCTCTCGATAAGATGATAGCGTGGCACACATGTTTGGATCGTTGATGAGACCTTGGCTCTTTCGCGTGAAATTGCTCCATTGTTGTCACAAGATGACCGGTATTGCTTCAACAATGGCGGAATCACACCAAGTTCATGAACGAACTTGATCCAAACCGCTTCCTTCTGCCGCTCAAGCCGCAATATTCTCGCCTGGTAGAATCCTCTCATCTCTTGTTTGGAACTTTTCCAACTCATCGCACTCCCATTCAAGGTGAACACGTAACCACAATGAGACCTGGAATCATCCTGTCCGTCTCGAAGTTGGCATCCGTATACCCGCGTATCACCATGTCCCTTCTCCATATTAGGAACACATCCTTAGTTCTTCTCAAGTACTTAAGGATCGCCTTAACATACCAATGATCCATTCCTGGATCGGTGAGTATCTGCCGTGACACTCAGAGCATACGATACATCGGACTCGTACATAACATAGCATACATGATAGATCCTATTGCGGATGCATAGGGAATCTTACTCATGCAAATCCTCTCGCCTTCATGCGCGGACACATAGACTTGAAGGTGTACCCCATGCCCGATGGGCGATAACCTTTCTTGGATTCCGACATGCTAAACCTCTTTAGCACTCGGTCTATATATGTAGACCGCGAAGACCAAGCAACTGCTTCGATCTATCTCTATAGATCTTAATCCCAAGGATGTAGGTTGCTTCTCCCGTGTCTTTCATGGAGAATGTCTTGATAACCAAACCTTAATCGATCAGTAAGATGGACACATCGTTTCCTATAAGTAATATGTCATCGACATACAATACTAGGAACACGACTGCACTCCCACTAACCTTCTTGTACACACAAGGTTCGTCTGGATTTTGTGAGAAATCAAACTTTTTGATCGTCTCATCAAAACGGATATTCCAGCTCCTGGATGCTTGCTTCAATCCATAAATGGATCGCCGCAATTTGCATACCTTGGTTTTGTCAACCGATGTGAAACCCTCAGGCTGTATCATATACACGTCCTCGAGCAGGTTTCCATTAAGGAAAGCTGTTTTCACATCCATCTGCCATATCTCATAATCATAATGAGCCGCGATGGCCAGGAGCATCCGAATGGATTTAAGCATAGCTACAGGCGAATAGGTTTCGTCATAATCAACACCTTGTTTTTGACGATATCCTTTCGCCACCAATCTAGCCTTATAGGTAATCACATTACCATCCATGTCGGTTTTCTTCTTGAAAACCCACTTGCACCCTATAGGCTTTATGCCTTCAGGTGGGTCAACCAAGTTCCAAACTTGGTTTTCGTACATGGAATCCATTTCCGACTTCATGGCACCAAGCCACTTATCCCTTCTCGAACTTGTCGGACTTCTTCATAACTAGGCTCCTCATCATCAATGAGTAACACGTCGTTCGATTCGCTTACGAAATCCATATCTCTCGTGAATGTTGCGTATTTCTACCGGATCTACGAAGATGTGGTGTTACAATAGTCCAAATTGATTGCTCATCACTATGAGTTGTCATTTGCTGTGCTTCACCGTATCTCATTAATGTCTATTTGAGTCTCTCGAGCCTCCTCAAGCTCGACGACACTCCCCAAGTTTTCTTGCAAGAGAAACTCTTTCTCTAGAAACACAAAGATGCCTTGAAACAAACACCTTTTGTTCCACAGATGATAGAATTGGTAACCCCTTGTTTCCTTAGGGTATCCAATAAATAGACATTTATCGGACTTAGCATCCAGTTATCATACGATCGCTTCACATAAGCGAGACAACCCCATATCTTCAAGTAAGATACATGAGGTTTCTTACCATTCCATATCTCATATGGAGTAGTTGAGACTACCTTGGTAGACATTACATTTAACAAGTAAACAGTATCTGAAGTGCATAACCCAAAGGACTTGGGAAGAGTTGCATGATTCATCATTGACTGACCATGTCCAACAAGGTCGATTCGCCTCTCGGATACACCATTATCTTTGTGGTGTATAGGGCGGAGTCCATTGAGACAATATGCCATTGTCTCTTAGATAATCAAGAAACTCTTGACTTAAGTATTCACCACCTCGATCCGATCGAAGTATTTTAATACTCTTGTCATGTTGTTTCTCTACTTCATTTCAGAATTCTTTGAACCTTTCAAAGGCTTCAGACTTGTGTTTCATCAAGAACACATACCCAAACCGTGAGTGATCATCGGTGAAGGTAATGAAGTAGCTATAGCCTCCTAATGCTTGAGTTGACATAGGTCCACATACATCAGTATGTACTAAACCTAGTAACTCTCCCACTCGTTCACCTTTTCCAGTAAAAGGTAACTTAGTCATCTTGCCTTTTAAGCATGATTCGCATGTATCGTATGAATCCAATTCAAACGATTCCAGAATTCCACATCGGTGTAATTCGGACATGCGTTTCTTGCTTATATGGCCAAGACGACAATGCCACATATAGGAGTCTATGTGATTATCCCTTCGAGCACGCGTGTTGCTCGCTTCGATATTGAAAATGTCCGAATACGCCCAACGATAAATGCCATTACTCAAAGTTCCAGTTCCATAAAGTACGCCATTCAAAGTTATATAACAACAATTGTTACTAAAGCGTTAAATGGAAACCATTTCTATTTAAGCGAAATAGAAACAATGTTCTTTATTAGAGAAGGAACATAATAGCAATTGTCCAGTTCAAGACTAGTCCACTAGGAGCTTCAAAGAAATAAGTTCCGATGGCGATCGCAGAACCTTTGCTCCATTGCCAACTCGCAAATTTGACTCCCTCGACAAGTCTTCTTCTATTCCTTAGCCCTCAGTATGTCATTACATATATGTGAGCTACACCCGTATCCAATACCCAAGTGTCTAAGGAAATAGAATGACAATCAATAATGAAGATACTCAAGAGGATGGGGCATCGGATGCCTTCTTCTTCTTCATGGACTCAAGATAAATCTTGCGCTTTCTTCGCCGGTGGCCTTCCTTGCCACAGTGATGGCAAGTGCCCTTTTATGGTTCGCCTTCTTTGCCTTTTTCTTTCCTTTCTTCTTCTCTTTTGCCTTCCTCTTAGAACCTTTCTTTGAGGAATCAACTAACAGTAACCGCTTCTCCTCATGCTTCACGTAAGGCTCCACTTCAAAGATATTGAGGAGCTCGAATGGTGGATTCCAATTTGTTCATCCGATAGTTCATCACAAATTGCGAAACTCTTGGGCAAACAATGCAGAATTAAGTCAATACTTAACTCATGATCCATCACAAAACCGAGGGTAGCTAGCCGCTCGATGTACCCGCTCATCTTTAGCACAAAGCGTACTCTGAGACGAACCTTCTTGCATCTTCGTGGTGAAGAGGAGCCTAGAGACCTCGAACCTTCTGATCTCGCTTGCTCATCGAACAACTCATGAAGATGGAAGACCATAGTGTTAGCATCCATATGCTCATGCTGCTTCTGCAGCTCACGTACCATCGCAGCTAGCATGATGCAACTCGCCAGCTCAGAATATGCCACATGCTTCTGATAGACCAACATTTGTCTCAGTTGCATCGCCCTTAGGACGGTCAGAAGAGGCTCTTCAAGGACATATGCAAGCTTTTCCGCCTTGAGAACAATTCTCGTGTTTCTAAGCCACCCGAAGTTAGGCCCATCGGTTGTTCAAATCAAAATGGAGCATAAATTCAAACACATCATGATCAATATATTAACTTAGAAATACAAAGCGAGCATATATGAAAGATGATTTTAAAATGCATCAATATACATTTATAAATCCCATTCATTTTCAATTTCAAAAACCCCAAAATCACTTGGAGATTGTAGGTCCATCTCGAATGGGCTGATATCCATCATAGTTATGAACAACCTTGGAGAGAGTCAACAAGCCATTCATAACTCGACGGTAGGTATCATCTATACGATTGCATATCACGTATATGCAACTATCACAATGTGCTATCAACTAATTGAATGTTCACACATACATCGGGTTGTTAACACATTAACAAGTATGCATCATATGCATAGCACCCAACTTCACCTCCCTTTACATCGACCTTGGAGAGTCCAACAAGCCGATGCTCCGAGGTTAAAGCCAACCCATTAATCGGGACATAGTTTTAATATGGTTAGGCGCATTCAACCAATTAGCCCAGCTTGGAGAGAGTCCAACAACCAAAGCTAACGATTGACCTCGGCTCTTACCATATTAGTATTAAACTATTCCATGGTTTGAACATATTGAGGTTAAGGGCTTGGAAAGTCCAACAACCCAAACAAGAAGCGGAACTACTGGTTCTAACCATATTAATGGAAGGTGTAGGCTTTGATTAAGGGTTTTATGTCTCATCCTCTTTGCATGCAAATAACTATTATCTACATGGCATGGCATACATGGCATACATCTACATGTCACGACAGCATGGCATAATGTTATGCATCTAATGCAATTACATGGCATACAATTATGTCATGTATATATTTCCTTATATGTCATAACTATTTATGGAAATAAAATATGTTTAAGATTTGATTCTCCAAATCAAATCATAATTAAATTAGAAACAAATTTCCAAATCTAATCACATATTTTATTCATGGAATTATTTGATTAAGGAAAATCTATTTAGGAAACCAATTTCCTAAATCATTAAAACTACTTATGGAAATAAAATATTTTAAGATTTGATTTCCCAAATCAAATTATGATTAAATTAGGAAACAAATTTCCAGAATCTAATCAAATATTTTATTTATGGAAAATATCAATTTCCATAAATACTTCCAACTTTCCAAAAGTGGAAGATTTCCATAAATACTTCTAGACTTTCCAAAATTGAAAAATTTCCATAAATACTTCTAAATTTCCAAAATTAGAAAATTTCAGAAATACATTATGACTATCGCATAAAACCATTTTTACGATTATGTGAAACACAACACAGGCTCTGATACCCTTTGTTGGGTTTTAAAACCTTGCATGGCGTGTTCTGTGTGTTCGATCATGTTTAATAAACATGAGCACAGCGGAAGCAATAAAAATAATAAATACTCCTATTTATTACAACACACACAACACACGCATGCTATTACAACAAGTGTAGACATAACCGTAAATTAAAATTGCAATAAAAGGAAATTAAACTACGTTATACCTTCCGTATGACGTGTAGCGGGAACGGCATCAACCGGAACGATCCTCGTAAGAATCGTCTCTATCCGTATCCATGCCGAGCTCCTCGGGATGACTTCGCTAAGTCACGAGCTTCGTCTTCGTACGGGTTACTAGCCTCGTGTTGAAGACGATGTGATCGAGAGATGATCACGATCCGAATCCAAATTCGGATCCAAAACGAGTTCTCAAAACTCGCTTCTCCGGAGAGGTATTCGTCAACCGTTTGACGAATCGCCGTCCTCCACCTCAGAGGATTACGGAGATCAAATCCCGGTATGTTAGCGCTGTCGGAGCACTAACCGTCGTCAAGCGATGCTCCGGCGAGAGGAGAAAAGCTGTCCAGAAAACTGGACAGCTTGGTGGAGGAGATAGGCGCCGGCCAACAAAGGAAGCCAAGTGCTTACCTTGATGCCAAACCTAAGGAGGATCGCCGGAACTCTTCCGGCAGCAGCTCGACGCCGGCGAGGAGGAAGGAAGTCACCTTCTGGATGCCGGTTGGAGGAGCTAGGGGCTGGGCGGCAACACAAGCTGGGCGGCAACTTTGTGTTGGGCGGCTAGGGTTTGGATGATTGGATTAGTTTGGGTTTAACAATCCCTTAAGCCCACTTTTATAGAGAACTAATTCTCTTAATGGTTAATGGATCATATCCATAAAGCCCGTTAACCCGCTCCATTAAGATAAGTTAAAATAAACCAAACCATGATGGTTTATTTTAAGTTAAAACGAACCGAACCAACTTTTGGTTCATTCGTTTAAATAAACCAAACCCTTTGGTTTATTCTCCTCCATTGGATTAGAACCAAACCATTTTGGTCCATCCATTATGTCTTCATAAGACGCAGCCCATCCACGCCTCCATTGCGATCAAACAATTTCATGCTCGCTTATGTTTGGTCCAACCAAACATAGTTTCTCTTGGCCCGAGAATCCCATTCTCAAGCTCGCTTTAAATCCTTTGGATTACACTCGCAGCGGTGACCAAATAGGTTCTCGCTTATGTTGGCCGCCTATAATTAACCATTAATTATAGAACGATCATGAGTGGCACCTAGTAGTACATCATGATCCCCAATTAACCAAAAAGATCAACTGATCCGTAACTATTTCAAACCCTTCAAGAGCTCGAATGAATCGTGCCCCATTCCCTTCACTCATCTTATACCCACTTGGTCTGTGACATGGTCTATTGTGTCACCTCACTAGGTCGACTCACGCCACACCTAGCCCAAGTATCATTTCCTCGCCCTACGGATTCTAGTTACTCCACATGTATCAAGAGTACTTACTCTAAACATGTAATGCGCCAAAGACTTTAGTAACAATCCGACGAGGCCATGGGTATACATCTCCTCGCAAGGAGTGGTGAATCTTTATAGGCTATTCAAACACCTTCGATCACTGACTTATACCCAATCATCCCGGGTCCACATCTCCTTAGAGATGTTTGCTTAAGATGTCAAAGCATAAGTCTCCATGATCAAGATGACTTGAATACCGCAAGTCAAAGGAACATCGCACTTAAGCCACAAGAAGAACTTCATTGACATATCTATATATGCAGAGAACCATATGAAGTCTTACTACTGGTCACTCCAATGAACTAGTTACCATAACTAGCATCCACGATCAACTCCGACATCACTATGTCTCCACCAAGGAGAATCACCGCTTGGATACACCAAGGAGTATACTGCTAGTCTCGAGTAATTGATGGTGTCCAAATCCATCAATTCATCGACTAGGGATAATTCCGATACATCACAATTACACATGTAGAGATACTCACTAGTTGTGATCCAATCACAAATTCTCTCATGCTGTGAATCGTATCGTGGACAATCAGTAAATGAGTTTAAGATCCAATCAAATACATTAAACATGTATACTCAAATAGTGAATCTTCATTTATCATATAAATGGTTCATACATAAGGCGATTGCCTTAGGACATCTCTCATATATTACTAACAGATGCTTCCCTTTCAAGTAGGGATTAAGAGCTCTCCTTATAATGAGATAAGATGGAGATGCTTCCCTTTCAAGTAGGGATTAAGAGCTCTCCTTATGATAAGATAAGATTGAGATGCTTCCCTTTTTATGTTGTGGCGCGCAACTCCATGCCCGTGTCCAAGACATAGTCAACAACCTACACGCAATCGGGCAAAAGGTCGAAAACCGCGACCTTATAAGGTATGTTCTAAACTCGTTTCCGAGGACTACCTTGTGGGAATCCATGGTCGATGCCTACAAGGTCTCCAAGGATCTTTCTAAAATTAGGTTAGATGAACTCTTTTCCGATTTCGAATTACATGAGCACCAACTCGAACCCGAGAGGGTATAGCCTTGTTTGCAGGTTCAAAGAAAAATCGCAAGCAAGCCACCACCAACCGAGGAGGAAGACGAGTCCAAGAAGAAGTTGACCTGGAATTGATCACAACTAATGAACCTAGCTCAAGGATAGCCAAGGGACGAAAAGCAAACCATGACTCGACTCCAACCAAGGTAAGCCTAAATGCTCTAATATTAGGTGAGTGTTATGAGTGTTTGGACATATCAAGTCCGAGTGCCCCAAGCTCAACCACTGAGCACCTAAGCACAAGAAGGCCCTCAACGCGACATGGGAAGAAGCGTCATCCGACGAAGATGAAGACCACGTCTTCATGGCGAAATCGATTGAGTCAGACACGGAGACCGAACCTGAACTTGAGTCGAACTCGAGGATGACTCAACTACGGTTATCTTCAAGTCAAGCCACGGATACGCATCCGGTTCAAAAGATACCCTTAAAGTAAGTCGAACTTTATTTAATACTTTACAAAATACGGTTAGGTTTTTGTCTAGGAAATTAGTTAAATCCGAGTCCAAGGTCGAGACCCTGGTTGAGGAGGTCAAACTCCTCAAACACAAGGTCTCCCTAACCTCTTCGACTAGTCGAGTTCAAGACAAGGACTCAACTCGGGTTGAAAAACTCGAAGTTGAGAACTCACTCTTGAAAAGTCAAGTCGAAGATCTTAGGAACACGTTGGAAAGGTTCACTTCGGGATCCAAAGGACTTGACCTCCTACTTGGATCTCAAAGGGCCGTGTACAACAAGGTTGGACTAGGGTTTAACTCAAACACGACTAATAGGTCGTATATGTCGATTGTAAGTCGACATAGGAAACATGTCCAAGCATGGGTCCCTAAGAACCTTTTGATTTCAACTCTAGGATCCAACCCGTACTGGATTCCCAAGGACCAAATCCACTATATGGATAAACCGAACCGATTCAACCGTCTAGGGGGAGCCAGTACAAAACATGTTTGTGCTTTAACTTAGAAATTGCATGTTTTAACTTAGAAAGTTTGTGCTTTAACATAGAAATTGCATGCTTTAACTTAGAAAGTTTGTGCTTGTGAACTCACTTAGAACATGAACATAACCAACTAAAATTCTTCGAAAAGATTGAGCCTCGGGGAGCCTCTTTTCAAAAATAACCAGTTAGACTAGGAAATAATCTTAGGTGAGTCAAGTCATCATTTTCTTGAACATGGCTTTGTCTAAGAAAGTGGTCGATGATCCGATAAAAGAAGGCCCCTGTGCCTCGCCACGACCTGGAAGCCATGATCTTGAAAAGGTAAACTTGATAAGCCTAGGGTCAAATCCAAATCTAACATAAAATTACTTGAACCTAAATCCACTTAATCAACTTAATTGGAAGTCATCTAAAAAAACACATAAGTATAACATGCTTGATCATATAGTCACAGGTGAGATGACCTAGGTTTAACAATTTACAACCAATTTTTTTTTTTTAAAAAAATTATCTAACATCCAATCCAACCACCTTGTGTGTAGGATGAATGGATGTTGGATAGCGGTTGCTCCCGACACATGACCGGGGATCAACTCAAATTCATGAAGCTTCGATTCAAACGACAAGGATCGGTAGCCTTTGGGAATAACGACAAGCTCAAAATCATCGGATCAGGTGATATCGAGCTTAACTCGAATTTTGTTATTAAAAATGTATTACTTGTAGAGAATTTTGAATATAACCTGCTTAGCGTAAGCCAATTATGTGACAATAACTATAAGGTTGTATTTTTAGAAAATGAATGTGTAATTAAAACAAATAAAACAGCTAAAACCATACTCAAAGGAACTAGGACAAATAACATTTATACAATTAACTTAATCAATTCCTCAGCCAAATGTCTTATGACACAGGAAGAGGAATCATGGTTGTGGCACCGACGACTCGGTCACTCGCACCCAAGACTCGTCCACAAGATGAGTCAGAGTGGCTTAGTCAGAGGCTTACCCAACCTCAACAATTTGGTTAATAAAATCTGTAATGCTTGTCAACAAGGAAAACAACCTAGGACACAACACAAGTTAACTAACCAAGAACGAACCTCAAGTGTACTTGAGCTCCTGCATATGGATCTATTCGATTCACATGGAGCCAAGTTACTCAATAGAAGTCAATATTGCTTAGTCATAATTGATGACTACTCCAGGTTTACCTGGGTTAGGTTCATCAAACATAAAAATGATACCCTAGATCAATTAATCAATCTATTCAAATTAATCGAGAATCAAAAAGACCTTAAGGTTAAAAGACTTAGAAGCGATCATGGTGGTGAATTCGAAAATCAAAGGTTCACCAACTTCTGTAACCTAAACGGATACCACCATGAATTCTCTTGCCCTAGGACCCCTCAACAAAATGGCCTAGTGGAGCGGAAAAACCGAACTCTACAAGAAGCCGCTAGGACCATGTTGAACGAATACGACCTACCTAATAGGTTTTGGGCAGAAGCTGTTAGCACGGCTTGCTATGTCCAGAATAGGATCCTTATGGTAAAAAGGCACCTTAAGACCTCGTACAAAATTTATCATGATAAAATACCTAACATCAAGTACTTTAGGGTATTTGGGTGTAAGGTACATATCCTAAACACTAAGGATTACCTAGGGAAATTTACATCCAAAACCACGACCGGAATCTTTCTAGGATACTCGACTACAAGTCGAACTTATAGAGTATATAACAACGACACCCTTAGAGTCGAGGAGACTATCAATGTAGTATTTGATGAAGTACCCGAACCTACAAAACCCTTAATGACCCCAAGTGTTGTGCCCACTGATACCAAACTCGTCTCCGACCCTGAGATCGAGTCTAATCCACATCAACCAACTTCTCTTGTCGACCAAGTGACAAGTGATCCGAGTCAAACTAGTGTTCAACCAAGTCACCCCATTGATCAAACATTAGGTGACACAAACCCAACCCAATCTAGGATTCAGACTAACCACCCTATCGATCAAGTGATAGGAGATCCTAATCTAGGAGTTCGAACTAGAGCATCCTATAGGAACCTTAGTCAAATTTCCTTAATTTCAAAAATAGAACCCAAATCAATTGAACAAGCTCTTCTTGATCTCGATTGGATTATTGCAATGCAAGAAGAGCTAGCTCAATTTACTAGGAATGAAGTGTGGGAATTAGTACCACCACCTAAAGATAAAACGATAATTGGAACAAGGTGGGTGTTTCGAAATAAGCTTGATGATAAAGGTGAAGTAGTTAGAAACAAGGCTAGGTTAGTCGCCAAAGGGTTTAGTCAAATCGAAGGCTTAGATTACGACGAAACCTATGCCCCAGTAGCTAGACTCGAATCCATTCGAATGTTGCTAGCTTATGCCGCACATCGAGGATTTAAGCTGTTTCAAATGGATGTTAAGTCAGCATTCCTAAATGGATACATTAAAGAAGAAGTTTATGTTAGCCAACCCCCCGGATTCGAAAATCTAGATAAACCTGACCATGTTCTAAAACTTAAGAAAGCACTTTATGGACTTAAACAAGCTCCTCGAGCTTGGTACGAGAGACTTTCAATCCATCTTAAGTCAAAAGGGTTTAACCAAGGCTTAGTTGACCCAACTCTCTTCGTAAAAACCTTAGGTAAAGAAATATTCATAGCTCAAATTTATGTAGACGATATAATTTTTGGAACCTCTAACTCAGCCTTACTAAACGAGTTCGTTTCACTCATGGAAAGTGAGTTCGAAATGAACTTGGTAGGCGAGTTAAGTTTCTTTTTAGGTCTACAAATTAAACAAACTAAGGATGGTATATACCTATATCAACAAAAATACACTAAGGAGTTAATTAAAAGATTTGGAATGCAAGACGCTAAGATAATAAACACCCCAATGGCGATTAATGTTAACATAGGAGAAGACCTAGAAAGTAAGTCCATTGACTTAAAGTACTATAGGAGCGTGATAGAAAGTCTCCTATACTTAACTGCGAGTTGACCCGACATCCTATTCGCAGTAAGTATGTGCGCCAGGTTTCAAACCTGTGCCAAGGAGTCTCACCTAATCCTAGTTAAGCGTATCCTTAGATATCTAAAGGGTACACTTAATGTCGGTATTTGGTATCCTAGATCTACCGAGTTCGAACTAATCAGCTACTCCGATTCGGATTATGCCGGTAGTAAACTCGATAGAAAGAGTACGAGTGGTTGTTGTCAACTTCTCGGCTCGAGTCTAGTAAGTTGGTGCAGTAGGAAGCAACATTGTGTTGCCTTATCTACCACCGGCCGAATACGCTATGCGATGGGTGAGTGTGTAACTCAGCTTCTTTGGATGAAGCACACTCTCCGAGACTTTAGGTTGGACTTCACCAAAACTAAAATTTTTGTAGACAACATAAGTTCGATAAATCTAACTAAGAACCCTATATGCCATTCAAGGACAAAGCATATAGAGGTAAAACACCATTTCATTCGAGAACATGTAGCCAACGGCTCCATACAACTCGAATATGTTGACTCGAAGTCTAACCTAGCAGACCTGTTTACTAAACCACTACCCGAAGCCGAATTTAGTCTCTTGAGACAAAAATTGGGCATGTGCGTAGTAGAATAGGAACTTGCAAATTATATTTTCTTACTACTATTTCTTAATTTTCATGGAACTAGCATAGGACATACCTTAGATATCATGCACCTATAGATTTAAGGAGCCAGTACATCTCACAACACATAGGACTAATGTGTTTGTGTACTTAGCCACGTAGATGGGCGTGAGATGTTAGGACCCTACTCCTGGTTCCAGATGTAGAGCTAGTGCATCGCTATGAACCACGGAGTATAATCGTACATACTAACCGACTCTGACCAGGACTGGTTGATCTTTCATATCAATCAAGCCAAATATGAGTCGAACATTTTATAGATGAACTTATTTTCAGTATATTATTTTCAAAATAATGTGGAACATGCTTGGACTTTAAAAGTAAAATTTATTTTTCCACACACACTCTCACTCTTTTCGATATATGGCAAAAGGGGGAGAAAAAGGCCAAAGTTAAGGGATCAATATTTTTTCTTGCTAAGACTTACAAACTTTAAGTTAACTTGTTAACAAAATGGAAATTGATTTCTTAACTTAAAACTAATTTTAAATACTATGGCCGATATTAAGTAATTTCGGTTACTTAATTCTTTTTTTTAGTAGCAAATATCAAGGGGGAGAGTTAAAACTCTTTCTCAAGTACTCACCCTCGGTCAAGGGGGAGGATTCCTCAAGGGGGAGCACTTGAAAAAGAGTTTTTATATACTCCTGCTCATTCATGCATATCTCTTACTCATTTTACTTAATGCACTTAATTTATTTTTCTTAACTCTGTATGCGGGTGCATATCTCTTACTCATTTTACTTAATGCACTTAATTTATTTTTCTTAACTTTGTATACGGGTTTGCCATAAATCAAAAAGGGAGAGATTGTTGGTGCAGCAGGCACCTAAGTCGAACCTGAGTTTTGATTATAGCAAACGATACAAAGTTAAGATCATATCGTTTTCTCACGAGCTTAATCGAGTGTGCAGAAGATTGCTATAGCTAGAGCTGAAGGCTAGCGACACCCGGAGGAAGCCGCGGTGGTCGGGCGACACTTGAGTGACTTCGGAGGGAGCCGAAGGAATCAAGTGGAAGGCCGGAAGCAAAAGCGACACGTAAGTATCGAGGTAAGCTCGTGTGTGCGAGCGTAAGTGAAGTGTACTTCGTTCAGTTACGTATTACCTAACCTCCTCGTAGGCTAAACCTTGACTTTCAGTAACCATTGGCGAGAAGAAGTTGTATTCTTTAAGCTAACATTGCCTTGCAGCCAGCATCAGTCGACTGCCAACCTGAAGGACTCGACTGCTGTCCATCAGTCGGGTGACTACGGCTAGCACTCGGTGATCTTGACGCATCAGCGGTGATGGCCATCGGTGTCATTTGGTCAAAGATCGACCTCAGTCGAGGTTTATCACCAAGTTTCAAGGGGAGTTGTGCTCAAATTTGATTTGCTAGGGTTCCTCTCGAAAAGGGGCTCAAAGGCTATAAAAGGAGGGCCAAACCTAGGGTTTCATCAACAATTCTAAGTGCTCAAAAGCCTCCGTTACGCTGCAACTCTCCGACGACTCTACAACAACGAAGTGCTGCCAACAACCATAGCTTAAAGTTTCTTTTGTTTAGTTGTTGGTATAATCTTAATTTGTTATTGCTTTCAATATTACAATTCTTTTCAATCGAGGTTTTTCGTTGCATTTTACTTTAATAGAAGAGAGGGTTTGTCTCTCTATCTTTTTGCTTCGAAGGCTTTTGTAATCGTAAAACTCCTACCTCCAACGAGGAGTGTTTTAGTGAATTGCCCTCCGTACATGGTCTAGGACCGTTAGGGCCTTGGAGTAGTAGCCGAAGGCTACGAACCAAGTAAAAAAACTATTTGTCTCATTTAGGTTTTAATTACATTTCCGCTGCGTTTAATTGTCTATCGAACGTTTTAAAAGAAAAGTTTTTATCACTATTCACCCCCCCCCCTCTAGCGATCCGCTTCAATCCAACAAAATCTACATTTATTACAACACACACATGCATATTACAACAAGTGTAGACATAACCGTAAATTAAAATTTGCAATAAAAGGTAATTTATCTACGTTATACCTTTCGTATGACGT
Organism: Wurfbainia villosa; assembly: GCA_025175895.1. Lineage (NCBI taxonomy): Eukaryota > Viridiplantae > Streptophyta > Magnoliopsida > Zingiberales > Zingiberaceae > Wurfbainia > Wurfbainia villosa. The sequence continues at coordinate 77,937,165 of CM045997.1, read as the reverse complement.
GTAGCGGGAACGACATCAACCGGAACGATCCTCGCTAGAATCGTCTCTATCCGTATCCACGCCGAGTTCCTCGGGATGACTTCGCTAAGCCACGAGCTTCATCTTCGTACGGGTTACTAGCCTCGTGTTGAAGACGACGTGATCGAGAGATGATCACGATCCGAATCCAAATTCGGATCCTAATACGAGTTCTCAAAACTCGCTTCTCCGGAGAGGTATTCGTCAACCAATTGACGAATCCTTCGTCCTCCACCTCAGAGGATTACCGGAGATCGAATCCCCGGTAAGTTAGCCGCTGTCGGATCTCTAACCGTCGTCCAAACGACGCTCCGACGAGAGGAGAACAAGCTGTCTTGAAAACTGGACAGCTTTGGTGGAGATGATAGGCGCCGGCCAACCAAGGGAGATAGAGCTCACCTTGATGCCAAACTTGAAGGAGATCACCGGAGCACTAACCGGCAGCAGCTTGACGCCGGCGAGGGGGAAGGTCAGCACCTTCTGGACGCCGGTTAGAGCCTCAAGGTGGGCGGCGGCAAGGAGGAGGAGAGTTGGCTCCGAATTTCTCCAAGGAGAGGTGGGCGGCAACTTAGGGTTGTGTATTAGGGCTTAATTATCCCTTAAGCCATCTTTTATAGAGAACTAATTCTCTTAATGGTTATTGGATCATAACCATTAGGCCCGTTAACCCGCTCCATTAAGATAAGTTAAAATAAACCAAACCATGATGATTTATTTTAAGTTAAAACAAACCGAACCAACTTTTGGTTCATTCGTTTAAAATAAACCAAACCCTTTGGTTTATTCTCCTCCATTGGATTAGAACCAAACCATTTTGGTTCATCCATTATGTCTTCATAAGACTCGGCCCATCCACGCTTCCATTGCGACTGAAACGATTTCATACTCGCTTTATGTTTGGTCCAACCAAACCTAGTTTCTCTCGGTCTGAGAATCCCATTCTCTAGCTCGTTTTAAATCCTTTGGATTACGCTCGTTGTGCGTGTGACCAAATAGGTTCTCAGTTTATGTTGGCCGTCTATAATTAACCATTAATTATAGAACGATCATGAGTGGCACCTAGTAGTACATCATGATCCCCAATTAACCGAAAAGATCAACGGTTGATCCAGAACTATTTCTGAAACCCTTCAGCAGCTCGAATGAATCGTGCCCCATTACCTTCACTCATCTTATACCCACTTGGTTCAGGACATGGTCTATTGTGTCAGTCCTCACTAGGCTGACTACGTCACACCTAGCCCAAGTATCATTTCCTCGTCCTACGAATTCTAGTTACTCCACATGTATCGAAGAGTACCTTACTCTAAACATGTAATGCTTTGGCCAAAGACTTTAGTAACAATCCGACGAGAGGCCATGGGTATACATCTCCTCGCAAGGAGTGGTGAATCCTTTATAGGCTATTCAAACACCTTCGATCACTTCGACTTATACCCAATCATCCCGGGTCCACATCTTCTTAGAGATGTTTGCTTAAGATGTCAAAGCATAAGTCTCCATGATCAAGATGACTTGAATACCGCAAGTCTAAGGAACATCGCACTTAAGCCACAGTAAGAACTTCATTGACATATCTATATATGCAGAGAACCATATGAAGTCTTACGGCTGGTCACTCCAATGAACTAGTTACCATAACTAGCATCCACGATTAACTTCGGACATCACAATGTCTCCAGCCAGTGAGAATCAGCTGCTTGGATACACCAAGGAGTATACCTCGTGCTAGTCTCGACAGAATTGATGGTGTCCAAATCCATCAATTCATCGACTAGGGATAATTCCGATACATAACAATTACACATGTAGAGATACTCACTAGTTGTGATCCAATCACAAATTCTCTCATGCTGTGAATCGTATCATGGACATTCAGTAAATGAGTTTAAGATCCAATCAAATACATAAAACATGTATACTCAAATAGTGAATCTTCATTTATCATATAAATGGTTCATACATAAGGCGATTGCCTTAGGACATCTCTCATATATTACTAACAATCTCCTCGTAAGGAGTGGTGAATCCTTTATAGGCTATTCAAACACCTTCGATTACTTCGACTTATACCCAATCATCCCGGGTCCACATCTCCTTAGAGATGCTTGGTTAAGATGTCAAAGCATAAGTCTTTATGATCAAGATGACTTGAATACCGCAAGTCAAAGGAACATCGCACCTAAGCTGCAGTAAGAACTTCATTGACATATCTATATATGCAGAGAACCATATGAAGTCTTATGGATGGTCACTCCAATGAACTAATTACCATAACTAGCATCCACGATTAACTCCGGACATCACAATGTCTCCAGCTAGTGAGAATCAGCTGCTTGGATACACCAAGGAGTATACCTCGTGAAAACTCCTTGAGTTTAAGATCTAATCAAATACATGAAAACATGTATACTCAAATAGTGAATATTCATTTATCATATAAATGGTTGAAACATAAGGCGATTGCCTTAGGACATCTATCATATATTACTAACAGTTGCCGCCCACCACCAAAACCCAAACCCTAACCCTAGCCACCCACTCCTATTCCTATCCCAACAAGAATTGGTTGCTGCCCATGGGAAGCAACCCTAATGACATTCATCTTAAGCCATAGATCAAGGGGAGAATCTTGGGCGCCGGCAAAACCAAGGAGAGAAGAAGGAGGAAGGGTTTTGGCCACCAAAGGAAGAAGAAGAAAAATTACTTTCCTTAATTGTGGCCACCCAAAACCCTAACCTCCCTTGCTCTTGCCGCCCAAAACCCTAGCCCCCTTTCCTCTCCATTGTGTTGCCGCCCACCCCTAGTCCACCCTTTTATAGAGTTAGGGATAAACCTTGGTTTAATCTCCATCATTGGTTCTAGGGATTTAATCTCGACCGTCGGATCTAGAGATTTAATCTCAACCGTCGGATCTTAGAGATTTAATCTCTACCTTTGGATCTAGAGTTTTGTTTCTATCCATTGGATCTAAGCTTAATGAGGTGTTAATAGGCTACAATAGGGACCATGAAGAGGAGTTGGATCTTGGCCACCCATGGATCAAGCCGACATAAAGTCCGATCCACTAATGATTATCCATTCCACTAGAGGATTATCATTGATCTACCTCACCAACCCCCATAAATTAATATGGGCTCCATATATTATTTGTACATTTTCTCCCCGTGTTTAAGATCTCGAATGTCCGTCGATTAATTAATTTACTGACCATTAATTAATCAACATCTAACTCCATGAGTAGTACCACTCAACCTTTTCATCATGCCGGACCAAGTCCACCTGCAGGGTTTACATGATGAACCTTATGAGCTCCTCAAGGGGACATCATCATCCTAATATATAGGACACGGTTTCCTCCTATAATCAACGACACACCATATAAATAATATTATCTCCCAACTTAATAAGCCTATCGATTTAATCTATAAATCTCTCCCATTGGTAAATCAAAGAGTTGAATACTAAGTATATGTGCTCGTTATTATATCGGGATTAAGAGCATGTACATAATAATATCTGAGGTCCGATTCAATTATGTAGTCAGCAATAAATCGAATCACCTCTAAGTCGGTCCTGCTCAATACACTCAAAGTGCACTAGTGTGATTCTATGGTCAAGACAAACTAATACCAAATCATACTACAACCATTCTGATGTTTGTCCAAAGCCATCTCGGTTGTGAGCCTTTACTTATACTTTTCAAGGAGCTGATAACATGATCTTTCGTGTGACACCACACACCATGTTATCTACAATGTAAAATATTAGACAATATGCATAACCATAAAAATATGCAAACAATGATCGTGTGATTCTTATTTCAAAATAAAGATGTTCATACAAAAGATAGACTTTTCAGTATACATCCCTACAAGCATAAGGAGTCTCCTTCTCTTACAATCATTTTCATGGCCATGCATACTCCTAGGTCGATCCTAGGGCTCCCCTCTATACTCTCTAATGTTGTGTAATCGTACCTCATTCTATAGCAAATATGGGTAAGTAGGCCTCCCATATTGATCTCTCCGCGTGCTGCTTTGCCCATCTTCACTAAGTGTCTGATGAAGTGGGACCCTACATCGATGCTACTCCTTTCTTGTATCATGTCTGATAGGCAAAGTATCTCACTGGCTCTCACTACACCGTCACTCTCCCCATGACCAAATATAGTGCTGGCCATGACATGATGAAGGTATCGAAAGATGGGATTTTGGAGGCGCGACGCTTTGGGCCTAAAAGGGTCATAAATGTGCTCCCCTGTCAACTCATTCTAAATCAAACGAGAGTTGTACCCATTAGGGATTCTTCTCTCTCCCCCACTTGGAAAGCCAAAGCATGAGTTCCATTGGTGAAGGGTCCACTCATGCTCAATATTAAAAAGTCTAAAAGTTATCCTACCCTCCTCGCTCTCTCTACCCGTTAAAACTTCCGCCTCTAAAGAACTCAAAAATTCCAAAACTATCCTAGGGTAGGTTAGGTGCCTTATTCCCATAATCTCATCCCACCCCATTTTTGCAAATAGGGTTTCCATGTCACCCAACAAACCTAAAGATCCTAGCAAATCCTCATCTAAGTACCTAGTAGCAGTAAGTTTACGAGTAGAGAGCATATTGAATCTATCTCTATGTTCATTATTGCGAAAAAGTAGAGGGGGTAGGGCGTTACCCTCTTCCGGAGCTTGAGGAGCATCGACTCTTCTTGTTCGTCTCTCCGAGTTACCGGATCGGGATCCTACGGTCTTGGTCCTCCTCATCCTTGCTCCTTTTGGCTTCTAAAGAGGTTGAAAATGCTTCTAGAGGAAGGGGAAAGCGAAAACACACGGCTAGGGCAAGAACTTTTGAAGCACACGACGCAAATGAGGTGAAAACACATGACTCACCCCTTTTAACCTTGCGTGCCACGACCGTGTGAAAACACACGGCCAGGCCATGTGCGCCTCTGGTCAAGCGGGCACGGCCATGGGAAAACACACGGCCAGGCCGTGTGCCCCCAATTTTCGCCCCTTTCATACACCATGGCCCGAATTTGTTCATACACTTCGCCATGTAGACTAATATGGTTTTCATTTTTGCCTAGCAAAGTTCTTTTCTACTCCTAACTCTAAATGTAATGGAAATCAAAACTAAAATCTAACACATGTATGCAATGCAATAGATAAAAGGGAAATCTACAACTAAACTTGGGTTGCCTCCCAAGAAGCGCTTTGTTTAAGGTCGTTTAGCTCGACCGCACTCTTCTATCAACTCGGCTATGGTGGTTCAGTGAACCTCCATTCATCCCTCTTGGGATCCACATCTGGAGGTTCCGGCTTCAATCTGCTAATCGTGAAGCTGTCAAAGTAGGAAGCTCTTTGCTCTAAAAGACTGAAAAGGATGATCTTCCCGTCGACCTCCAGGGAGATCCGATGTGCCTTCACATCTATGCATGCCCCTGCGGTTGCTAGAAAAGGCCTTTCCAGAATGATAGGATTCTGGGGATTCGGTCCTGTGTCCAGTATGATGAAGTCCGTGGGTATCACGAAATCTTCAATCATCACAGGAATGTGTGGTAGCAGGCCGACGGGCTCCTTCACTGAGTCATCCCCCATACGAATACCAAGATTCGCTAGTTGGAGCCCGCTCAATCCCATCTTCAGAAAATATGCATAGGGCATCACATTGACTGATAACCCCAAGTCGCATAGCGCTTTGTCAAAACTCTCCCCATAAATCGAGCAAGGAATAACGAATTCATTAGGGTCCTCAAGATGTATTGGGATTTTCTCTTCAAACTCAGCTTGGTTAGGTAGGGTGGAAATCATGGCTGCACACCCCTTGGCGAATTGGCTACTTTGCCCTACTCCTTCCTCCTTTCCTTGGCTCATCGGAGAGTTCTTCACAGGTTGTGACACGGATTGGGCTATTTGGGCCACTTGTGTCTCCAACATCCTGGTATGACTTGCAAGGCCGTCAACAGTGGCCTTCAAGTCTCTCAGTGTTTCTTCAGACTTTTGATGCTGGCGACGGAATTCCTCATTGGCCTTAGTTTGGGTAGCGATGAAGTCCTCCATCATCTATTCCAGTCTTGACTTCTGTGGTCGCTGCCCATTGCCCCGCTGCTGCCCGTATCCTTCGGATGGTTGGGGTTTTCCTGAGTTATTTTTGTAGGAGAAATTTGGGTGACTCCTCCATCCGGGATTGTAGGTATTAGAGTATGGGTTATGAAGCCTTTGATCATAGTCCCCAATCGCATCACAATGCTCAATCTGCTCGTCTATGGTCCCCTACCCTACAGTGGTTCTCACGATACGCTGCCGCTTCTTCTCCAAAGTCGATGGTCACGCATGCAGATGAAGGATTCAAATATTCAAACCGTCTACTTAGCACGTCCATCCTTGCTGAAAGGTGGTCCATGGAGTTGATAGTGTATCATCCTACCACAGGCGTGGGTTGACCACGTTCGGAGGCCCATTGATGATGGTTTTGGGCCACCTCTTCGATAAGCTCCTCCGCCTCCTCTATGGTCTTGTTCATTAGACCTCCTCCTGCGGCAGAATCTAGGGACATCTTTGTGGCTTAAGCGATCCCATTATAGAAAATGTGGATCACCAACCACCTCTCCAGTCCATGGTGTGGGCATTGATAAAGTAGCCCCTTGTAGCGATCCCATGCTTCGAATAAGGACTTCCCCTCCTTCTGGCGAAAGCTAGTGATAAGGTGGCGTATGTAAGCAGTCTTACTTGGTGGGAAGTATTTATTCATAAACTACTGCTCACATTGCTCCCATGTGGTGATGCTGCCAGAGGGTAAGGAGTGAAGTCATGCCTTAGCCTTATCCCACAGTGAAAACGGGAACAGGCTCAGGCAGATCGCGTCAGAAGGTGTAGGGGATCGATATGGCCGGCTAGAGGGGGGTGAATAGCCCTCGTACGTTGGACGTCGTAAATTGCTCGTCTACAAAAGATTAGCGCAAGCGGAATATACAAATACAAAGCAAAAGACAAACAATAAAACAAACGCTAACACGATGGTATAACGTGGTTCACGGCTACGCCGCTAATCCACGGTCCCCGATTCGTCCTCGGTGAATCACTCCGTTAAACCAATCCACTAAATGGTCTCTCCTTTGCACCAAGCTAGGTGGAGGTAACCTTTACAACCAATATCACTCTTCTTACAATAGGATTGAAGTAAAGACAAGTAAGAAGAGTTTAGAGCTTGTGGGGCACTAGGAAGATCGTTTGGAGTATGAGCATTAGCCTCTCAAAGGCTCACACCCTCTCTTTTTATAGAGAGGGCTAACTTCTTCCGTTTGCGCCATCGGTCATTGCCGCCCTTGGCGGTCATTGCCGTCCTGCGGCCTCCGAACGCGTCGGATCCCGGCGTGTAGTCAGCGGAACTCTTGGCGGTCGGTGATGGACCTCATCGATCATTCGCCGCCTCGTCGTCGGCCCGCCCGATCGGCTCGAGCGGTTCTATGGCGAACCCTTATTGACCCGGATCATTGCGCCTTGCGATCGGTGATAATCTTAGCGATCGGCCCCGTATGGCGATCGGCATTGCGCCACAATCGATCGATCGTATACGGTCGAACTCACTCGACTCGGAAGCGATCGGCTGCCATGACATGGCGATCGGTGGTGTCGAAAACCCATCAAACACTTGGCCAAATGGCCAAGATTTCACCTAAAACTACCCTTCCACGGGTTACAATCGCTCACTCTCATTTCTGAGTCCCTCGCCTTCGAAGTTCTCTTCGTTCTCGGCCATGTCCCTCGGCAGCATCAGGCGCACGGCTCTGCAATGCTCCTTCGCGTCTCTTGCCTCGAAGTCTACTTCCTCCGGCTTCACTCCAAGCTTCTCGTCCGGCGGTCCCTCGGATGCTCCAAGCGCACGGCTTCCGTAAAGCTATCCTTCACCGACTCAAGGCGCGAGTCATGAGATGTGAAACTCGCCACGGCTCCATGTGCAAATTACCAAGTCCTGCACGACTTCAACGCACATATCAAATCAACATATCAAACTAACTTAAACCCTTTGCCACACCATCAAAACCATATTACGGCAAGAGATTGCCCTAACAATCTCCCCCTTTTTGATGTGTGGCAATCCGTTTAAGTTAGGTAAAAACATTTGATATAAATTCTAAGGTAAGAAAGCATGTAAAGATAAACATGATATAACAACATGCAATTCCCCCTTAATCCATGAAACTCTCTATGCAAATTTTCTCCCCCTATCATATATTTCTCCCCCTACAATATATTTCTCCCCCTAAAGTGATTAACTTAAACATACTTATTTCTCCCCCTTTGACACCATCAAAAAGATTAACACTAAGTTATAAGCTCATGGCATCAAGTATAATGGAGGAAAAATATGACAAGTTGATTTAAAATTGGGTACCACTTGTTGATGGCATCAAGTATATTTCTACCACTTGTTGTAGGTTTACAAACTGAATTCGGCCTTCAATGTTCTGATTCTGAGGCCACGATCATTTGCTATCGGATATATGCGATCGGTCGTAGCACAAAGGAATCCGAATTTTTGATTTTCTGGACGAATTTCAGAAATGCATTATAAATTCCAGAAAATTCTAAAAATCATGAAATTTAGGGAACATATTTCTATTAAGTATATCTATCAAGGAAAAATAGTTTTTCATGAAAACTCATTATATTTTCTTGTTTTTGCCAAAAATCCAAAAACTCTAAAAACCACTAGGTTTTTGATCATTCTAGTATCAAGTTAGCTACCTAGTTTTGCATCCAATTGTTTCAAAACATGAATACATGTATTTTAGGGTAAGAAATTGTTTTGAAAACATATGAAATATCCAACCATGATCTTTGGACAATATGTCTATGAATTAAACATAAGCCTTCCCCATGATTGATCTATTATTGCTATTTTGATACTTTAAATGACCATCTAAATGCCATAGGCATTAGTGGACATTTGTATCATCCTAATATCTCACCCATGCTAAGTTTGCAATCAAGTTAGCCTATAGTGAGTGTGAGATGTATCCTAGGGGGTATTTGTATATACTTAACCCATATATTCATGCAATTCTATCATGGTTAAGTATCAACCTAACATTCTACATGATCATAATGACATATATGAATGAATTCTACATTATGATCATGAAATACATGTTTTCATCAAATTATAGTCATGCATTAGGTATTTTATGATGATAATAAATAAAGTATTACCTAAAGCATGATTCAAACCTATTTCTCATGATAACGTGCCAAATTTTAAAAACATAAATCATGATTGCAAACATACATAGGGATTACATTAATCATCATGATTTAAGCATTATTACCTATTTATGGGTACGTTATCATCACCCAACACTATCTAAAAAATGTTGTCCCGTCATCCTAAGTCAACCAAAATATGATATAGGTCAAGTTCATATGGTTGACTACCCTAGGGTTATTCTAACCCTTAAGGATGGATTTTGGAACCCAAAATAAATTCTTTCCTATTGGGTTCACTAAATACTCCTTGGGGATCCATTTCCTAGCAATTACTTTCTTTTTATCTTGTCCCCTAGCTATTAGGCATTTATAGGCCTTTTCATTTTTCTTTTCTTTGTATCCTAGGCCTTTCTTGTTGAAACTAGCTCTTTGGCTCCCTAAGATCATGTTCAATGTGTTGGAGCCAATAGTGAATTTCTCTAGGGCTTTGGTTAAATAATCTACCTTTTCCCTTAAGGTCCTATTTTCATTTATACATGCATCATTAACATCCAAAGACATATAATCATGTGAGCATGCATCATCTAAGTTAGAAGAAATATTATCATTTAAGCATGCCTTTTCTAATTTTTGTTCTAATTCCTTAATTTGTTCAAGCATGCATTTATTTTTCTTCTTTGCCCTAAATAAATCCTTAGTTAAACTAGAAATCATAGAAACTATTTTACAAGGTGAGAGATTGGTTACCATAGTTTCCATGTCTTCTTCTTCTTCGGATGATGAGGATGTGGAAGCTCCCCCTTCATTTGAGCTCTCCCCATTTGAGCTTGATTCTTCATTTTCGGATGAAGAGCAATCCAAGTCATCAAAGGCCATCAAGGCCAAATTGGTGACAAAAGCATTCTCCTCTTCCGATGATGAGGAGGAGGATGAGGAAGGATCATCCCAAGTCCTTGCCTTGAGAGCCTTAGCCTTTCCCTTCTCCTTTGTTTTCTTCTCCTCTTCCTTCTTTTTCTTGATCCCCTTTTTCTTCTTCTTTTCTTCTTTCTTTTTCCTTTCTTCCTTGCTCTTGTTTAGGAGAGGACAATTGTCCCTTATGTGCCCTTCTCCTTGGCAATTGTAGCATATGACCTTCCCCCTTGGTCTTCTCATCCTATCATTAGATTTATCAAATCTAAAATTCTTAAATGCACGCCTTACCCTCCTTACCATATAGGCTTCTTCGATTGCTATCCATGGAGGAGGAGGAAGTGACGCTGTCATTATCCTGAGGAGGAGGAGGATTTCCATCTTCTTCTTCCCCTTATTTGCCAACAATGCTACTCCTCTTGAGGGTTGAATTCTAGGCTCCTCTTGTATTCCTTCAAGCCTTGCTTTGATGGGAGTTCCATTGTTGAGAAGAACTCCTCCAAGGTGCTCACTTCTAAATTCTATGAGATATAGAATGAGTCCACCATGGAGCTCCATTTTGAGGACCGGGGAAAGGCATCTATGGCCTTCATTACCATATCCCGGTTTGATAGCTTCTCACCTACACACTTGTTAGCCCAATTAAAATTTCTTTAAACCCAGAGTGTAGTGAGGTTACCTTTTCTCCCTTTTCTAGTTTTATATTGGATAGTTGGGAGCGGAGGAGGTCTCTCCTTGCTAGCTTGGCCTCGGATGTGCCTTCATGGAGTTCTATAAGCTTCTCCCACATCTCTTTGGCGCAAGCACATTCTCCGATCCGGTTGATCTCTTGTTGAGGGAGCACATTGTAGAGATGGTGCTTGGCTTTGGAGTTTGCAAGGTGCTCCTCTCTTTGCCTCTTGGTCCACCTAGATTTCTATTGGCTTCCCTCTTCATCCCTAGGCAAACGAAACCGGATTCCATTGTAATCATTATATCAAAACTGCTTTAAAAATACCTCCATTCGCTTCTTCCACCAAGTAATTCTCCTTCAAACTTCGAGGATGGATGTTGGAGCCGCCATTTTGAAAGTTGCTTGTTGTGGCGGTTAGTCCTTGACAAGCTTTCCTCGCTTTGATACCACTTGTAGGATCGATATGGCCGCTAGAGGGGGTGAATAGCCCTCTTGGGCGTAAGTAAATTGCTCGTCTACAAAGATTAGCGCCAGCGAATATACAAATACAAAGCAAAGACAAACAATAAAAAGCGCTAACACGATGGTATAGCGTGGTTCCGCAGCTCGCCGCTAATCCACGGTCCCCGATTCGTCCTCGGTGAATCACTCCGTTAAACCAATCCACTAAATGGTCTCTCCTTTGCACCAAGCTAGGTGGAGGTAACCTTTACAACCAAGATCACTCTTCTTACAATAGGATTGAAGTAAAGACAAGTAAGAAGAGTTTAGAGCTTATGGGGCACTAGGAAGATCGTTTGGAGTATGAGCATTAGCCTCTCAAAGGCTCTCACCCTCTCTTTTTATAGAGAGGGCTAACTTCTTCCGTTTGCCACCATCGATCATTGCCGCCCTTGGCGATCATTGCACTTGACCTCCGAACACGTCGGATCCCGGGTTGTAGTCCAACGAACTCTTGGCGGGTCGTGATGGGCGTCCGATCATTCTTCCCGTAGTCGATCGTGCCCGATCGGCTACGAATGGTTCTGGCCGAACCCTTATTGACACGATCGTTGCCTTGGATCGGTGATGTCTGCGATGGGCGCCCATGTATGGCGGTCGATCACGCCCAATCCGATCGATCGTATACGGTCGAACTCACTCGACTTCGGAAGCGATCACGCCATGACATGGCGATCGGCCCGGTGTCGGGAAAACCCATCCGACACTTGGCCAAATGGCCAAGTTTCACCTAAGAGCTACCCTTCCCTGGGTTACAATCGCTCACTCTCATTTCTCGAAGTCCCTCGCCTTCGAAGTTCTCTTCGTTCTCGGCCACGTCCCTCGGCAGCATCAGGCGCACGGCTCTGCAATGCTCCTTCGCGTCTCTTGCCTCGAAGTCTACTTCCTCCGGCTTCACTCCAAGCTTCTCGTCCGGTGGTCCCTCGGATGCTCCAAGTGCACGGCTTCCGCAAAGCTATCCTTCACCGACTCAAGGCACGAGTCATGAGATGTGAAACTCGCCACGGCTCCATGTGCGAATTACTAAGTCCTGCACGACTTCAACGCACATATCACATCAACATATCAAACTAACTTAAACCCTTTGCCACACCATCAAAACCATATTACGGCAAGAGATTGCCCTAACAGAAGGGACTCCGTTCAGTTTCATAGTTGAGCAGATTTCGAGAAAAGCCTCAAGATGCCTGTTCGGGTCTTCAGTTGCAGCTCCCCTGAATTGGCTCTGCTAGACCATATGTATAAGTGTCGCCTTTAGCTCAAAGTTATTTGCCGAAATTGATGGTCCAGCTATGCTCGGCCTGAATCCTCTAGAGCTAGGAGCTGCGTAGTCCCGCAGAGGTTGGCTGCCCATGTTCACCTCGGATGCAACTTGATCTTCCATCTTTCGCTGCGCTGCTCTCTGACGGTGAAAGGTTCGCTCAATCTCTAAATCGATCGGAATTAAACCTTCCGATCCTAATCTTCTAAGCATACGACGAACCAACACACAAAATTAAGAGTGCTAACCTAATGCTAAAAGCAGAATATAAATAAATCTAGCAAATAAAAACCTAAAATGCAATAAGTAAACAAGAAACTACTACTGAAAATAAAAACTAAATCCAAATATGGAAAATAAAACTAAACCAAATAAAGTAAACTAATATAAAAATAAAGCAAGAAAATAATCTAATCCTAAGTCCGATCCAATCAACCACCGTTCGATTTGACATCGAATCGACAGTCCCTGACAACGGTGCCAAAAACTTGATGCGCACGGATGCATCCTCAAATTACGCGATGGATATTGTTGTGGACTCAAAGTGCATGCTCGCACTCAACACCCGCAAGTGCATGGATGTCGACAAGCAATAAAGATTATCAATCCCACAGGGACTGGGATTCGAGTACCAATACACTAAGTGGTTGCAATTGTTCGGACGTGATCTCTAAGAGAGAATCGGTTGGTGAGGACTATCGGTGGACACTACTCTGTGCAGTGTCACACAGAGGAGGAAAAGAGGGTGCCGGGGTCTTAAAAGGCGATCCTAGGACTTCGATTTCACTTGTGTATCACAGAACAATGTTGTCAATTGTCGTCGTTTAAACATCTACTTACGGTTTTGGGGAAGGGACATCATACACTCTCCCGCAGAGCTGCCGCATTCACCGGGAGCTATCCTCGCCCAAAAGGACGGGATAGAGGGTACGAGGATGCCAAATCAATCCTTGCGGTGGACCATTTCCGATTCCACTGCTCCCATCTCCCCGCAGTTATAGGAGGTCAGGTTTACCCCCAGGTTCCTTGATCAAACCTCCTAAATCTAGATTGTGAGGGTTGTCACCACCTCGTATCGCCTAAGCACAATGGAAAGAAAGCCAAATACACGTAGGTATAATAAAGAGCAACTACCAATTGTCAAATTAAACTATTGGCCAGAATTTAATGTGAACCAACATTGTCTATGTACACAAGATACTCCCTAATCCTAGAATCAAAAGTTCTACTCCATAATCACGGAGGAAGAATCACAAAACATGTTCAAGTTTGATTACAATTGAAAGAGAGCGCAGAAATAGAGATTACAATGCTTCGTGATCCTCTCTCCGACATTGTATTGCAAGTTGTGGACCTCCGACAGTGTTCCTCCTGCCCGCTGCGAGTTATCGATGCTTTTTAGGGCTTCGGCGTGCCGTCCTAGCCATCATGCCTCCTAGGGTTTGGGCGGAGCCATCCTTATATAGATATCGCCTCGGACCGCTGCAAAATCTGGAAAAAGCCCTAGTCACGCAAATCCATCGGGCCTCCCCACGACCATGTGTTTCCATATGGCCAGGCCGTGTGCAGCTCTGGGGTGCTGTTCTTTGCCCATCGGACATAGCCGTGTGAGTCCACATGCCCTGGCCGTGTCCCACTCTGTGTCTAGTTGTGAAAGTCCTTCTTTGCTCCGAAAATACATCTTTTTCACCAGAAAAGCTAACATGCACACAAAAGTACAACGAGAAGACCTCCGAACTAGAAAATAGGCAATGCATGCAAGAATAGTGTAACATGTGCATGAAACTAACACAAAATGTAACAAGATGTGAGCGAAAACTACTCCTAAAACCCTATATGTTTTGCTCACATCAACAACCAACATTCCTATTTCCCTACCACTTGCGACTATTAGTGTTAGCCCTTAGTGTCAATCATGAGATGATTGATTAGGGATCATATATATCATATTTCATTGATAATAGGAAAAGATTGATCATTATATTTACTTTATGCGTGTGCCAACCAAATAAATATAATAATACCCTTGAATAGTAGGTTCTAATCTACAATATATCAATTGGTAGAATTGATTATGAGAAGTTGTAGAGAACACTATTCTTAAACATTCCTAGTCAAGTATTGTATTAATAGACAAAGGGATATATTAATACATTGAGACTAGCCTGTAGGTCAATGGATGACTTGATCTCACAAGTCATGGATATGTGATATCACATTGACACATGGGTATATATATTGGAGAATATATGTACTGAATTGACCCGCCATGAGAAAGTTTCATGGGTCGTTATATGAGTGTCATAAACTTTCTCATGTAACTATTATTATGAATAGTCCTTAGACCTGAAATCACTATGGTTCCCTACATATGGAGCTATGTACTTTGGTATCATCAAACATCACCCGTAACAGGGTGGACTATAAAGGCGATCACTGGGTATATAACAAATTATGCGGAGGGATGTGAGTGATGTAGATGGGATCTATCCCTCCCATATAACAGAAGAGATATCTTTGGCCTCTTGATAGAGTATGACCACGAAATGCATGGTCATGCTCAAATGAGTCAATATGAGATATTGAGCTCATTTGTTTGAGTGAGTCTACTTGGGGATCAAGAAACATAAAGATCGATAAGGGGATGACACGGTCTATTCCTCATTGATCAATCTAAGATATCAAGGATAGAAGGATACCGTGATACAAGATAATAGTCACAGAAAGGTTTTGTCGGATCTTGACATTTTCGTAACTTAGGTAGCAATGATGCATTGCTAGATGTCGCTCATTGCTTATGTGTCTAAAATGGTTTAGAGACATTTCCAACGTTACGAAAACCTATAGGGTTACACACAAAGAACATGTTGTTTTGGAGATGACATTAATTTTAGTTTGATTAAATGAACCATTAGACATTGAATTGGATTCATTGAAAGGATTGGATTTGAGTTAGACTCAAATTAAATGGCCAAATTTGAGTTGGACTCAAATTGATTTGACTTGAGTTGGACTCAAATCAATTTGGATGGAATAAAGTCATCATACATGATTAATGTGGATTAAACATGCATTGAAGAGGGAAAATCAAAAGTTGGATGAATGGACTCAAATTGGTTTGACTTGAGTTGGACTCAAATCAATTTGGATGGTATAAATTCATCATGCATGATTAATGTGGATTAATCATGCATTGAAGAGGGAAAACCAAGGGTTGGATGAAACCTTTCATATTCATGGGATGAATATAAAAAGGGGGCCTTGGATCATGATGTTTTTGGTTGAAAATTGCCTTTGTTTTTCCCCTCTTCTTCCCTTGGCCGAAATCTTCTCTTGGCCTAGCACCTTTTGTGGTGTTGCTAACACAACCTTTCTTCAAAGAGTGCTCGTGTAGATACCATAGAGGCACATATACTTGAACGTGCAAGAGATCCGATAGACCATGGACAAGCGGGATAAACAAAGGGCACGCATCAAAGGTGTACCCTATAGGATAGGGCTTTATAGATCTATTCTTTAGTAGAGTTTTCTTTTGCATGGATTGCTCGAGGGATCCTTTTTCCGCTGCAATTTTCTTATTTATCGCATAGGATTCCTAACAGTAGTATCGGAGCCACTTACGAAAGATCATACATAAAGATCGTCATAGGTCATTTTATATGTGATATAAAATTTTGTATAAGAAGTTTATTATGGTGAATGCATGATTATTTGGGTGATTTTGTGCAAAAAGATATGCATGTTATATTTGTTGATCGAACAACATGTTTGCCGTTCGGATCTATCACCCAAAATTGTTATGAATAGTGGCAAGAAAGGGTCCCGGGTTCACTAGCGAGACCGCCGTGTCGTAGCAACTTATAAGTCGTGTTTAGCATCATAATAAAATCTTTATGTCATAGATCATTGTGAATGATGTATGCCATGGTGCATGGTTATGGCCCGTTAACCCCGATGTGATTGTGGTTGTGTTGTGAGTGCATGTTGTAATTCATACTACGACATGTGAGTTGTGCCTCCCTCTCTATTTTTATAGTTGTAAAATAGATCTAGACTCGAATGTAACTCGAGTATTCTTATTTTTTAATGTACAAAATGATGAGTGGAAAGTCCATTGAAGGATGAAGTTACAAGAAGGATGCCAATGACACAAAACAACCAAAGGATGCGGTTGGAGGAGATGCAATCCCTAGGTTGACCCATCGCTCTTCTCATTGGCTTGAGGAGATCGTAGATTCGGGCTATAACCATGCCACATTTAAGCTTATATGTTGATATATGCTATGGTTATATGTGATGCATGTGATGTTTGTATGTGATACTTGTATGTGATGCATGCGTAGTTAGTTGTCACAAAAATTAAGGTCACTTATTATATGCCTACCAAAGTTTAATACTTACTATTACCTTGTTCAATCGTAGAATGTTTGCCAAAGCAAAGTAACTCGATTTACCTCGGTAAAGTATGATAGGACAATTGTGATGTCCGCCTATTAAACCTTGGGTTTGACTTAACTAAGCTCTCTCAATTAGATTGATGAACTTAGAGGCATAGCTCATACAAGAATCTACGTACATTATACAAATCTTGGGCGATTAGCCAAAGCTAACTCAAGATGAGTGGTAATTTAGAAGGATATCTCATGCGATGGGCACTATGAACAAATGTTGTCCACAATATACAAGAGTTACATTATATGTAATTAGTACAAATTACCTACCTAACTTATACGCGTCTTAGGTGATTAGCCAAAGCTAACTCAAGATGCAGTATAATATGGATCTTGTCTCACCTTGTGATCAGTGGGAGAATCATTTAGTTAAAGGCCTAATTAAATGATTGAAATATGATACATTTCTGCATTTCAGTATTGTAGATCACCATGTCGTCAAATACATCGAATACACTCTCTCTGGGATCTGTCCTTGAAAAGGACAAGCTCATTGGAGCTAATTTTTTGGACTGGTAAAGGAACTTGAGGATAGTCCTCAAGCAAGAATGAAAATTGTACGTCCTAGAGCAGTCCACTCCTGAACCACCCGCCCCTATGGCCACTCGTGTTGACAAGGATGCTTATAAGAAGCATCAAGATGACGCATTGGATGTGTCATGCCTTATGCTTGCCACCATGACCTCTGAGCTTCAGAAGCAATGTCACGCCCGCCCTTTCCTAGGGTCCAGAGGCGTGGCGCGACGCGATCGTACATACATACATCGTACTACTTACAGCGGAAGACTTTAGATATTTTTTTTTTCTTTTAAACATAAACATGCATCGTCATTTCATAGGTACTTCTTCTTAACATAGAGCATGCATCGTTAGTTCATAAGTACTTAGTGCTTAATTCAAGTCCATAAACAAATCATCTTAAGGAAAACATGCACAAGGGACATAACAGATCTCCTCCACCATGCCACTACCACACACACTTTGCCCCACCTGTTGCTCCCTTTAGTTTATCCACCCTTTACCCTTATCTACAGTACAAGGGAAAATAAACTATAAGCACATAGGCTTAGTAAGATCCTGTCCTACTCACAAAACCATACATCGACATTAAGCATAGCATGTAAATATTCATAACATATAAGCAAACATAACATGTAACATATATGACATAAGCAACCATAACATGTAGCATATGTAACATAAGCAAACATAACATGCAACACAAAGAACATAAGCATGTAAACATTCATAACATATAAGCAAACATAACATGTAACATATATGATATAAGAAAACATAACATGTAACATATATAACATAAGCAAACATAACATGTAACATATGTAACATAAGCAAACATAACATGTAAGACATATAACATAAGCAAACATAACATGTAACATATATAACATAAGCAAACATAACATGTAATACATATAACATAAGCAGACATAACATGTAGCATATATAACATAAGCAAACATAACATGTAACATATATAACATAAGCAAATATAACATGTAACATATATGACATAAGCAATCATAACATAAAGGTATATGCAGGATGCTCTTCGAAAACATATATCATAGGTATTTGAACATAACTTTCAACATATTGGGCCCGACATTGTACCACATCATCATCATCATAGCGCGCATCCCTAAATAGACCCGAGGTAGCAAGTCTCGAACCTACTAGGTTACTAGGCCCGATCTTAGTCCGTCGACCTAGGGGCCATCATCATAATATAGAAGCCCATCCTAGGCCCGATCTTAGTCCGTCGGCCTAGGGCAACTTAGGAGCCCATCCCTTTGGACCTTGTTAGGGTCCTGGTACAAGCCATGCAGAAAGTAAAATACATACATGCTTCTTATCAAAACATATCATATTTCATTTCATAAACATATCATATTTTATTTCATAAACACATATCATATTTCATTTCGTAAACATATCATCTTTCACTTCATAAACATATCATATTTCACTTCATAAACATATCATATTTCAATTCATAAACACATATCATATTTCATTTCATAAACATATCATAAATATCACACACATATAGGCCATGTCATAAGGCATCAACATCATGAGCAAGTATACATGGAGTGGCCTACACTCCATGGAGCTCTATCAAAGTATTAAACACCAAACAACTTATATATATGTATGTTCTAACTAAAACACATGTTAATTCTTTAATGTAGAAAGCATGGCATAGGACATGTTATCTTCTTCTAACATCAAACATGGCATGAACTCATTTCAAACCTAACCTAGAGCATGTTATCTTCATCTAGCATCATTTAACATCAAAAGTTAACATGAACTCACCTAAGCATAAAACACATGTTAACCTAACCTAAAGCATGTTATCTTCATCTAGCATCATTTAACATCACAAGTTATCATGAACTCACCTAAAGCATGGCATAAAGAACACATTAGGGGTCTTGGCCGAATGGTTCAAAAAGGGTTTCATGGATCAATCACTTAACTAACTCATATAAAAATCCCTCATCTTCATATTAATACAAGATATAGCATGGATCATCATGGTGAGCCCAAGTTATGGTCTTGGCCGAATGTTCAAGGGGGTTTCAAGGATCAACCACTTAACTAAACTCATCTAAAAATCCCTCATCTTCATATTAATACAAGATATAGCATGGATCATCATGGTGAGCCCAAGTCATGGTCTTGGCCAAATGTTCAAGGGGGTTTCATGGATCAACCAATTAACCAAACTCATCTAAAAATCCCTCATCTTCATATTAAAACAAAATATAGCATGGATGATCATGGGGAGCCCAAGTTATGGTCTTGGCCGAATGTTCAAGGGGGTTTCATGTATCAACCAATTAACTAACTCATCTAAAAATCTCTCATCTTCATATTAATACAAGATATGGCATGGATCATCAAGGTAATCCCTAGGTATGGTCTTGGCCGAAAGTTTCTTGGGGCTTTTAGGGTTAAACTCTTAACCCAATCCATCTAGCATCCTAACATCATATTCATACAAGGTATGGCATAGAACTTCATTGAAAACTCAAGTAAAGGACTTGGCCGAATGGTTCATGGAGAATTTGACATAACAACTTCAATCGAAAAGCTACTTGTATGAAGGTGATGGGATACTTACATCCTTCGCTTTGCTTTTAGTTGGAAGATGACCTAAGGGAAGCCAAACCTAGCCTTCTTCTTGCTTGGATGAGTTTCAGACAAAGGATGAAAAGGGAGGGGAAATGGATCTCGGTGAGGAAGAAGATGAGGGGAGAGAAAAGCAATTTGATCACTCATGTCTCCTCATTCCCTCTATTTATTCACTTGAAGAGTCCCTTAGTCTCCCTTACCCCTAACTATAATTTCCCATATTCCTCTAATAGTACAACCTTGCTGGGCTTCTGGTTATTGGATGCATCTTTAGGGCTTGGCTATCTCTAGAGGTTTGGGGTTCAATTCCTAGGCCTTGCATCGTTTTTGGATCATTTTCTTTTATTTTTGAAAGAGCCCACATAAAGCCCATCATAATCAACCAAAAATTCTTGTAAAATTGCTAGAAATTTTACGGGCGTTACAATCCTTCATACCTTTTAAAAGTTTCATCCTCGAAACTTAGAACAATTCTGAGTACTTCTGTTTCATGTCCTCCTCGCGTTCCCAGGTAGCTTCTTCGTACCGTTGATTTTGCCACAGGACCTTTACTAAGGGCACCTCTTTGTTCCTTAGTCGCTTGACTTCTCGGTCGAGTATCTGGATAGGCCGACTTTCATAACTCAGGTCCTCTTGAACTTGCACTGTTTGTGGCTCGATCATTTGGTCCGCACTTGAAATGCACTTCCTGAGCATCGAAACATGGAACACGTTGTGGATAGCCTACATCTCTTGAGCCAGCTCCAACTCGTAAGCTACCTTGCCAACTCTCTTTAATATCGGATACGGTCCCACATAGCGTGGACTCAGCTTACCCTTCCTTCCGAATCTCATCACTCCCTTCATAAAGGCCACCTTGAGGAATACCAGGTCCTCAACTTCGAATTTAAACGGTCTACGCCGAATATCTGCATAGCTCTTTTGCCGACTCTGAGCAGTTTTAATTCTTTGACGGATGTTCTGGATAGGTCGGGTGGTGTCGTCAATGAAGTCTGTCTAGACTCCCATCACTTTCTTTTAACCACCCTCATACCAGCATATAGGAGATCTACATTTCCTCCCATATAGAGCCTCGTTGGGTGCCATTCCGATAGTAGCTTGGTAGCTATTGTTGTAGGCGAATTCTGCCAAACATAAGTATCAGCACCAGCTACCCTTGAAATCCAGGGCGCAAGCTCGTAACATATCCTCCAGTACTTGATTTACTCTTTCAGTCTGTCCATCCGTTTGAGGATGGAAGGCAGTACTAAACAATAGCTTCGTGCCGAGTGCCTTCTGAACACACTCCCAGAAATGGGAAATAAAACAACCATCTATGTCAGAAATGATGGTCTTAGAAATCCCATGTAATCTGATAATTTCCTTAGCATATAATTGAGCCAGTTGCTCAGTCGAATAGGTCATCTTGATTGCTAAGAAGTGGGCAGACTTCGTCAATCGGTCCACAATTACCCATATAGCATCATATCCGTTTGTCATCTTGGGCAATCCTGAGATAAAATCCATAGAAATATCTTCTCACTTCCATTCTGGAATCTGGATTGGCTGCAGTGTTCCTCCAGGTCTCTGGTGTTCTGCTTTAACCCTCTGGCAGGTCAGACAGGTACTGACATACTGAGCCACATCTCTTTTCATTCCGAACGGCCAGAATTTTCTTTTCAGGTCTTGGTATATCTTGGTCGTTCCAGGATGCATCGCATAAGGAGTTCCGTGAGATTCCTCAAATATCTTCTTCCGTAACTCTGGATCATCGGGAATACACAAGCGATCCCTGAGGTAGAGTACTCCACTATCAGAGATATGAAACCCATCGTCCTTTCCTTCTAGGACCTCTTGCTTGATCCTCTGAATGCTTGGGTCACAGGCTTGTTTTTCCAATATATCGTCGAACAGCGTCAGTGCTATCGTCATGGTCAAGAGCTGTTCGGAAATGATTTCAACCCCGTAACGCATAATCTCCTTTTCTAAGGGCCGAGATAAAACTGATAGAGACATCAAGGTGGCGCAGGACTTCCTACTGAGTGCATCAGCCACCTTGTTTGCTTTTCCCGGAAGGTAGAAGATATCGCAGTCATAATCCTTGACGAGCTCGAGCCATCTGCGTTGTCTCATGTTCAGGTCCTTCTGTGTGAAGAAATATTTCAGACTCTGGTGGTCTGTGTAAATCCTACACTGAGCTCCTTATAGGTAATGCCTCCATGTTTTGAGAGCAAAGACCACGACCGCTAGTGCTTAAATCGTGGGTGGGATAATTCCTTTCATGTTCCTTGAGTTGCCTAGAGGCATAGGCAATGACCTTGCCATTCTGCATGAGTACAGCTCCGAGTCCCATCTTGGAAGCGTCACTGTACATGTCGAAGCCTTCGTTACTGTCAGGAAGAGCAAGGATTGGAGCGCTGGTCAGTCTCCTTTTAAATTCTGTGAAACTCCTCTCGCATGCATCCGTCCACTCATATTTCTTGTTATTTTTGGCGAGGACTGTCATAGGGGCTGCAATCCTGGAGAAGTTCTCTACAAACTTCCTGTAATAGCTTGCTAGCCCAAGAAAGCTTCTGATCTCACTGCATTCTTTGGTCGGTTCCAGTTACTCACAGTTTCAATCTTTATTGGGTCTACCATCACTCCATGCTTGGATATAACGTGACCCAAAAATGATACTTGTTCGAGCCAGAACTTGCATTTGGAGAACTTTGCAAATAGCTGCTTTTCCCGAAGAATCTGTAATACCACATTCAGGTGTTCAGCGTGCTCTTCTGGGGTTCTTGAATATATCAGTATGTCATCGATGAAGACGATCACAAACTTGTCGAGAAATGCCGAGAATACCCGATTCATCAAATCCATGAACAACGCAGGTGCATTCGTCACTCCGAAGGGCATAACTACGAAATCGTAATGTCCGTATCATGTCTGGAAGGCCGTCTTTGGTATATCATCTGATTTCACTTTTACTTGATGATAGCCAGACCTCAGGTCAATCATAGAGAAGACGGTGGCACCCTTTAGTTGGTCGAACAGGTCATCAATCTGTGGTAAAGGGTACCGGTTCTTGATCGTCACATTATTCAGCGCTCGGTAGTCTATGCACATTCGCATTGTCCCATCTTTCTTCTTCACCAACAACACTGGAGCTCCCCATGGAGAGTGACTTGGGTGAATAAGTCCCTTGTTGAGTAACTCCTGTAGCTGTCCCTAAAGTTCCTTCAATTCAATCGGCGCCATACGGTAAGGTGCTTTAGAGATCGGGTTAGTACCAGGAATCAATTCGATCTCAAATTCAACTTTTCTATCGGGGGCTAACCCTGGTAGTTCATCGGGGAATACCTCTGGGTAGTTGCATACAACTTTGACATCTTCTAGCTTCTGGTCCTCAGCTTGACTTGTATCGACTATATGTGCCAGAAACCCAGTGCATCCACTGTCTAACATCTTACGTGCCTGTAGAGCTGATAGAAATTTATTGATTCTTCTCCTTGGCTCTCCAATAAATTCAAACATAGGTTCCGCCTCCGGCTGGAAGACCACTTTTCTTTTACGACACTCGATCGAAGCACCGTACTTGCTTAAGAAATCCATGCCCAATATAATATCATAATCCTGCATATCGAGCACTATCAGATCACAGTAGAGTTCTCTGTCTGTGATTCTGATGGGTGCGGCTCGCAACATATGATTGGAGGGCATTACTTCTCCTAAGGGCAGAGTGGTTAAGAACTTGCGATCCAGAGCTTGTGGTGGTATGTCTATCTTTCCAGTAAAGTGTGTAGAAAGAAACGAATGTGTTGTCTCAGTATCAAATAATGCAGTAGTATGCTGACAGAAAATAAATATCTGACCTGTGACAACCGTAGAAGCGTTCGCCACATCTTCTTGGGTGAGAGAGAATACCCTGGCATCTGTCATAACTGGTGGGGCTTCCAGTCTCCCTTGGCTGATCGGGGTACCTACGATTGCAGCCTGCATCTGGTGTAACTGTGGAGGAGCACTCCTATGCTGGGCATACTGCTGAGGAGGTGCCTGAACCTGAATAGGGCAGTTCCTGACTCTATGTCCTTCCTGTCCACAGTTGTAACATCTATTTGTTCCTTGGTAGTATACTCCAGGATGTATCTTTCCGCAGGTAGCACACAGAGGGATCTTGGGCTGCTTGTTTGCTGGACCACCTTTAGGATCCTCCCATTGTGTTCTCTTGCCAGTGTGGTTCCCTTTCTAAATACTCTGGTTTCTTTGACCTCCTGACTGGGCCTGACCCCTGCCTTCACTTAGTGCCTTCTTTTGGTGGTCAATGTTGTTCAGGTAATGCTCGATAATCAAGGCACTACTGAACAGCTCCTCTGCGGTCTGCGGTCTATGAACTCCGCCGGCCACATTCAGAGCTATTTCTGGTCAGAGCATCATCAGCATGAGTCTGACCCTTTCTCTTTCCGTGCTGACCAACTTTGGGCATAGGCGTGCGAGTCGGTTGAATCTCTTCACGGCTTCGTTGACTGATAGGTCACCTTGTCGGAACCCAGTGAACTTGTCATAATGCTTGTTGGTTACCCTCATGTGGAAGAATTCTTCGAAAAATTCGTACTTGAAATCTGTCCATCTTATCTGATTTACTTGTCTCTTTGCTTTAACCCGTTCCCACCACATCTGAGCATCTCCCGAAAGGCAGAATGATGCACACTTAATCTTCTCGCATTCGGGCCAGTCCAGTAGCTCCACGATGCTTTCCACCATCTTGAACCAGACCTGGGCATCCCATGGTTCACACGATGCAGAAATTTTCCGGCTTGGCCTCGCCCGCTGATCGATCAGGTAAGCTTCCTGTCGAACCATCGGGCCAGGGCCCGCTGGTGGGGCAGTAGGGTTTCCTCGTTGATTCATTAGGGCATTTATTACTTGCTGTTGTTCTGTGACTTGTCGCTAAAGTTCAGTAACTACGTGTGTAAGGTCATGTGGGAGTGCTATCTCATCAGCTCTACTACTGCGTCTTCGATACATGTTTATCTTCATATATTAAAGTAAAGCTAGTATAAGTTTATCGTTCGTTTATCTACGCATAATTAAACTGAAAGCTAGCATAAGGTTATCATATATATTTTAAGCTAAAGGCATTTCATATCATAGATGAAAAAAATTAGAGTAGACATAGAATTCTTACTTGGAGCAGTAGGATTTAGAGCTTGATGTGTGTGTAGTGGAAAGGAAGATCTGCTCTGATACCAACCTGTCACGCTCGCCCTTTCCTAGGGTCCGGAGGGGCGGCGCGACGCGATCGTATATACATACATCGTACTACTTACAGCGGAAGACTTTAGACATATTTTTTTCTTCTTTTAAACAAAAACATGCATCGTCATTTCGTAGGTACTTCTTCTTAACATAGAGCATGCATCGTTAGTTCATAAGTACTTAGTGCTTAATTCAAGTCCATAAACAAATCATCTTAAGGAAAACATGCACAAGGGACATAACAGATCTCCTCCACCATGCCACTACCACACACACTTTGCCCCTCCTGCTACTCCCTTTAGTTTATCCATCCTTTACCCTTATCTGCAGTACAAGGGAAAATAAACTATAAGAACATAGGCTTAGTAAGATCCTGTCCTACTCACAAAACCATACATCGACATTAAGCATAGCATGTAAATATTCATAACATATAAGCAAACATAACATGTAACATATATGACATAAGCAACCATAACATGTAGCATATGTAACATAAGCAAACATAACATGCAACACATATAACATAAGCATGTAAAAATTCATAACATATAAGCAAACATAACATGTAACATATATGACATAAGAAAACATAACATGTAACATAAATAACATAACATGTAACATATGTAACATAAGCAAACATAACATGTAACATATATAATATAAGCAAACATAACTTATAACACATATAACATAAGCAAACATAACATGTAGCATATATAACATAAGCAAACATAACATGTAACATATATAACATAAGCAAACATAACATGTAACATATATGACATAAGCAATCATAACATAAAGGTATATGCAAGATGCTCTTCGAAAACATATATCATAGGTATTTGAACATAACTCTCAACATATTGGGCCCGACATTGTACCACATCATCATCATCATAGTGCGCATCCCTAAATAGACCCGAAGTAGCAAGTCTCGAACCAACTAGGTTACTAGGCCCGATTTTAGTCCGTCGACCTTGGGGCCATCATCATAATATAGAAGCCCATCCTAGGCCCGATCTTAGTCCGTCGGCCTAGGGCATCTGGGAGCCCATCCCGTACTAGACCCGATCTTAGTCCTTCGACCTAGGGGCAATCATAACATAGAAGCCCATCCTAGGCCCGATCTTAGTCCGTCGGCCTAGGGCAACTTAGGAGCCCATCCCTTGTGTCCTTGTTAGGGTCCTGGTACAAGCCATGTAGAAGGTAGAATACATACATGCTTCTTATCATAACATATCATATTTCATTTCATAAACACATCATATTTCATTTCGTAAACATATCATCTTTCACTTCATAAACATATCATATTTCACTTCATAAAAATATCATATTTCATTTCATAAACACATATCATATTTCATTTCATAAACATATCATAAATATCACACACATATAGGGCATGGCATAAGGCATCAACATCATGAGCAAGTATACATGGAGTGGCCTAAACTGCATGAAGCTCTATCAAAGTTTTAAACACCAAACAACTTATATATATGTATGTTCTAACTAAAACACATGATAATTCTTTAACGTATAAAGCATGGCATAGGACATGTTATCTTCTTCTAACATCAAACATGGCAAGAACTCATTTCAAACCTAACCTAGAGCATGTTATCTTCATCTAGCATCATTTAACATCACAAGTTAACATGAACTCACCTAAGCATAAAACACATGTTAACCTAACCTAGAGCATGTTATCTTCATCTAGCATCATTTAACATCACAAGTTATCAAGAACTCACCTAAAGCATGGCATAAAGAACACATTAGGGGTCTTGGCCGAATGGTTGAAAAAGGGTTTCATGGATCAACCACTTAACTAACTCATATAAAAATCCCTCATCTTCATATTAATACAAGATATAGCATGGATCATCATGGTGAGCCTAAGTTATGGTCTTGGCCGAATGTTCAAGGGGGTTTCATGGATCAACCACTTAACTAAACTCATCTAAAAATCTCTCATCTTCATATTAATACAAGATATAGCATGGATCATCATGGTGAGCCCAAGTCATGGTCTTGGCCGAATGTTCAAGGGGGTTTCATGGATCAACCAATTAACTAAACTCATCTAAAAATCCCTCATCTTCATATTAATACAAAATATAGCATGGATCATCATGGGGAGCCCAAGTTATGGTCTTGGCCGAATGTTCAAGGGGGTTTCATGGATCAACCAATTAACTAACTCATCTAAAAATCCCTCATCTTTATATTAATACAAGATATGGCATGGATCATCAAGGTAAGCCCTAGTTATGGTCTTGGCTGAAAGTTTCTTGGGGCTTTTAGGGTTAAAATCTTAACCTAATCCATCTAGCATCCTAACATCATCATATTCATACAAGGTATGGCATAGAACTTCATTGAAATCTCAAGTAAAGGACTTGGCCGAATGGTTCATGGAGAATTTGACATAACAACTTCAATCGAAAAGCTACTTGTATGGAGGTGAGGGGATACTTACATCCTTCACTTTGCTTTTAGTTGGAAGATGACCTAAGGGAAGCCAAACCTAGCCTTCTTCTTGCTTGGATGAGTTTCTGACAAAGGATGAAAAGGGAGGGGAAATGGATCTCGGTGAGGAAGAAGATGAGAGGAGAGAAAAGCAATTTGATCACTCATGACTCCTCATTCCCCCTATTTATTCACTTGAAGAGTCCCTTAGTCTCCCTTACCCCTAACTATAATTTCCCATATTCCTCTAATAGCACAACCTTGTTGGGCTTCTGGTTATTGGATGCATCTTTAGGGCTTGGCTATCTCTAGAGGTTTGGGGTTCAATTCCTAGGCCTTGCATCCTTTTTGGCTCATTTTCTTTTATTTTTGAAAGAGCCCACATAAAGCCCATCATAATCAACCAAAAATTCTTGTAAAATTGCTAGAAATTTTACGGGCGTTACAATCCTTCATACCTTTTAAAAGTTTCGTCCTCGAAACTTAGAACAATTCTGGGTACTTCTGTTTCATGTCCTCTTCACGTTCCAAGGTAGCTTCTTCGTACCGTTGATTTTGCCACAGGGCCTTTACTAAGGGCACCTCTTTGTTCCTTAGTCGCTTGACTTCTCGGTCGAGTATCTGGATAGGCCAACTTTCATAACTTAGGTCCTCTTAAACTTGCACTGTTTGTGGCTCGATCATTTGGTCAGCACTGGAAATGCACTTCCTGAGCATCGAAACATGGAACACGTTGTGGATAGCTGACATCTCTTGAGGCAGCTCCAGCTCGTAAGCTACCTTGCCAACTCTCTTCAATATCGGATACGGTCCCACATAGCGTGGACTCACCTTACCCTTCCTTCCGAATCTCATCACTCTCTTCATATGGTCCACCTTGAGGAATACCAGGTCCTCGACTTCGAATTTTAACGGTCTACGCCGCATATCTACATAACTCTTTTGCCGGCTCTGAACAGTTTCAATTCCTTGACGGATGTTCTGGATAGGCCGGGTGGTGTCGTCAATGAAGTCTGTCTGGAGTCCCATCCCTTTCTTTTCACCACCCTCATACCAGCATATAGGAGATCTACATTTCCTCCCGTATAGAGCCTCGTAGGGTGCCATTCCGATAGTAGCTTGGTAGCTATTGTTGTAGGCGAATTCTGCCAAACAGAAGTATCGGCACCATCTACCCTTGAAATCCAGGGCGCAAGCTCGTAACATATCCTCCAGTACTTGATTTACTCTTTCGCTCTGTCCTTCCGTCTGAGGATGGAAGGCGGTACTAAACAATAGCTTCGTGCCGAGTGCCTTCTGGACACACTCCCAGAAATTTGAAATAAAACAACCATCTCTGTCAGAAATGATGGTCTTAGGAATCCCATGTAATCTGATAATTTCCTTAGCATATAATTGAGCCAGTTGCTCAGTCGAATAGGTCATCTTGATTGCTAAGAAGTGGGCAGACTTCGTCAATCGGTCCATAATTACCCATAAAGCATCATATCCGTTTGTCATCTTGGGCAATCCTGAGACGAAATCCATAGGAATATCTTCTCACTTCCATTCTGGAATCTGGATTGGCTGTAGTGTTCCTCCAGGTCTTTGGTGTTCTGCTTTAACCCTCTGGCAGGTCAGGCACGTACTGACATACTGAGCCACATCTCTTTTCATTCCGAACCACCAGAATTTTCTTTTCAGGTCTTGGTACATCTTGGTCGTTCCAGGATGCATCGCATAAGGAGTTCCGTGAGCTTCCTCAAATATCTTCTTCCGTAACTCTGGATCATCGGGAATACACAAGCGATCCCTGAGGTAGAGTACTCCACTATCAGAGATACGAAACCCATCGTCCTTTCCTTCTAGGACCTCTTGCTTGATCCTCTAAATGCTTGGGTCACGGGCTTGTTTTTCCAATATATCGTCGAACAGCATCGGTGCTATCATCATGGTCAAGAGCTGTCCAGAAATGATTTCAACCCCATAACGCATAATCTCCTTTTCTAAGGGCCGAGATAACACTGATAGAGACATCAAGGTGGTGCAAGACTTCCTGCTGAGTGCATCAGCCACCTTGTTTGCTTTTCCTGGATGGTAGAAGATCTCGCAGTCATAATCCTTGACGAGCTCGAGCCATCTGCGTTGTCTCATGTTCATGTCCTTCTGTGTGAAGAAATATTTCAGACTCTGGTGGTCTGTATAAATCCTACACTGAGCTCCATATAGGTAATGCCTCCATGTTTTGAGAGCAAAGACCATGGCTACTAGCTCTAAATCGTGGTTGGGATAATTCCTTTCATGTTCCTTGAGTTGCCTAGAGGCGTAGGCAATTACCTTGCCATTCTGCATGAGTACAGCTCCGAGTCCCAACTTGGAAGCATCACTGTACATGTCGAAGCCTTCGTTACTGTCCGGAAGAGCAAGGATTAGAGCGCTGGTCAGTATCCTTTTCAATTCTGTGAAACTCCTCTCACAGGCATCCGTCCATTCATATTTCTTGTTCTTTCTGGTGAGGACTGTCATAGGGGCTGCAATCCTGGAGAAGTTCTCTACAAACTTCCTGTAGTAGCTTACTAGCTCAAGAAAGCTTCTGATCTCACGCATTCTTTGGTCGGTTCCAATTACTCACGGCTTCAATCTTTATTGGGTCTACCATCACTCCGTGCTTGGATATAACATGACCCAAAAATGATACTTGTTCGAGCCAGAACTCGCATTTGGAGAACTTTGCAAACATCTGATTTTCCCGACGAATCTGTAATACCACATTCAGGTGTTCTATGTGCTCTTCTGGGGTTCTCGAATATATCAGTATGTCATCGATGAAGACAATCACAAACTTGACGAGAAATGCCGAGAATACCCGATTCATCAAATCCATGAACAGCACAGGTGCATTCGTCACTCCGAAGGGCATAACTAGGAACTCGTAATGTCCGTATCATGCCCCGAAGGCTGTCTTTGGTATATCATCTGATTTCACTCTTACTTGATGATAGCCAGACCTCAGGTCAATCTTAGAGAAGACGGTGGCACCCTTTAGTTGGTCGAACAGGTCATCAATCCGCGGTAAAGGGTATCGGTTCTTGATCGTCACATTATTCAGCGCTCGGTAGTCTATGCAAATTCGCATAGTCCCATCTTTCTTCTTCACCAACAGCACTGGAGCTCCCCATGGAGAGCGACTTGGGCGAATAAGTCCCTTGTCGAGTAACTCCTGTAGCTGTCCCTAAAGTTCCTTCAATTCAGCCGGTGCCATACGGTAAGGTGCTTTAGAGATCGGGTTAGTACCAGAAATCAATTCGATCTCAAATTCAACTTCTCTATCTGGGGCTAACCCTGGTAGTTCATCGGGGAATACCTCTGGGTAGTTGCATACAACTCTGACATCTTCTAGCTTCTGGTCCTCGGCTTGACTTGTATCAACTATATGTGCCAGAAACCCAGTGCATCCACTGTCTAACATCTTACGTGCCTGTAGAGCTGATAGAAATTTATTGATTCTTCTCCTTGGCTCTCCAATAAATTCAAACATAGGTTCCGCCTCCGGCTGGAAGACCACTTTTCTTTTACGACACTCGATCGAAGCACCGTACTTGCTTAAGAAATCCATGCCCAATATAATATCATAATCCTGCATGTCGAGCACTATCAGATCACAGTAGAGTTCTCTGTCTGCGATTCTGATGGGTGTGGCTCGCAGCATATGAGTGGAGGGCATTACTTCTCCCGAGGGAAGAGTGGTTAAGAACATGCGATACAGAGCTTATGGTGGTATGTCTATCTTTCCAGTAAAGTGTGTAGAAAGAAACAAATGTGTTGCCTCAGTATCAAATAATGCAGTAGTATGCTGACAGAAAATAAATATCTGACCTGTGACAATCGTAGAAGCGTTCGCCACATCTTCTTGGGTGAGAGAGAATACCCTAGCATCTGTCATAACTGGTGGGGCTTCCAGTCTCCCTTGGCTGATCGGGGTACCTTCGATTGCAGCCTGCATCTGGTGTAACTGTGGAGGAGCACTCCTGTGCTAGGCATACTACTGAGGAGGTGCCTGAACCTGAATAGGGCAGTTCCTGACTCTATGTCCTTCCCGTCCATAGTTGTAACATCTATTTGTGCCTTGGTAGCATACTCCAGGATGTATCTTTCCGCAGGTAGCACATAGAGGGATCATGGGCTGCTTGTTTGTTGGACCACCTTTAGGATCCTCCCATTGTTTTCTCTTGCCAGTGTGGTTTCCAGTTTGTTAGTAATATATGAGAGATGTCCTAAGGCAATCGCCTTTTGTATGAACCATTTATATGATAAATGAAGATTCACTATTTGAGTATACATGTTTTATGTATTTGATTGGATCTTAAACTCATTTACTCAATGTCCACGATACGATTCATAGCATGAGAGAATTTGTGATTGGATCACAACTAGTGAGTATCTCTACATGTGTAATTGTGATGTATCGGAATTATCCCTAGTCGATGAATTGATGGATTTGGACACCATCAATTCTGTCGAGACTAGCACGAGGTATACTCCTTGGTATATCCAAGCAGCTGATTCTCACTGGCTGGAGACATTGTGATGTCCGGAGTTGATCGTGGATGCTAGTTATGGTAACTAGTTCATTGGAGTGACCAGCCGTAAGACTTCATATGGTTCTCTGCATATATAGATATGTCAATGAAGTTCTTACTGTGGCTTAAGTGCGATGTTCCTTTGACTTGCGGTATTCAAGTCATCTTGATCATGGAGACTTATGCTTTGACATCGTAAGCAAACATCTCTAAGGAGATGTGGACCCGGGATGATTGGGTATAAGTCGAAGTGATCGAAGGTGTTTGAATAGCCTATAAAGGATTCACCACTCCTTGCGAGGAGATGTATACCTATGGCCTCTCGTCGGATTGTTACTAAAGTCTTTGGCCAAAGCATTACATGTTTAGAGTAAAGTACTCTTTGATACATGTGCAGTAACTAGAATCCGTAGGACGAGAAAATGATACTTGGGCTAGGTGTGACGTAGTCAGCCTAGTGGGGACTGACACTATAGACCACGTCCTGAACCAAGTGGGTATAAGATGAGTGAAGGGAATGAGGCACGAATCATTCGAGCTGCTGAAGGGTTTCAGAAATAGTTCTGGATCAACCGTTGATCTTTTCGGTTAATTGGGGATCATGATGTACTACTAGGTGCCACTCATGATCGTTCTATAATTAATGGTTAATTATAGACGGCCAACATAAACCGAGAACTGTTGGGATGTATACTGAAAGCCTAGCTCTTTTGTATGAACATCTTTATTTTGAAATAAGAATCACATGATCATTGTTTGCATATTTTTATGGTTATGCAATATTGTCTAATACCTTACAATGTAGATAACATGGTGTGTGGTGTCACACGGGAGATCATGTTATCGGCTCCTTGTAAAGTATAAGTAAAGGCTCACAACCGAGATGGCTTTGGACAAACCATCGGAATAGTTGTAGTGTGATTTGGTATTGGTTTGTCTTGACCATAGAATCACACTAGTGCACTTTGTGTGTATTGAGCAGGACCGACACAGAGGTGATTCGATTTATTGCTGACTACATAATCGAATCGGACCTCAGATATTATTTAGTACATGCTCTTAATCCTGATATAATAACGGGCACATATACTTGGTACTCATCTCTTTGATTTACCAATGGGCGAGATTTATAGATTAAATCGATAGACTCGGTAAGTTGGGAGATGATATTATTTATATGGTGTGCCGTTGATTATAGGAGGAAACCGTGTCCTATATATTAGGATGATGATGTCCCCTTGAGGAGCTCATAAGGTTCATCATGTAAACCCTGCAGGTGGACTTGGTCCGGCATGATGAAAAGGTTGAGTGGTACTACTCAAGGAGTTAGATGTTGATTAATTAATGGTTAGTAAATTAATTAATCGACGGACATTCGAGATCTTAAACATGGGGAGAAAATGTACAAATAATAAATGGAGCCCATATTATCATATGGGGTTGGTGAGGTAGATCAATGATGGACCTTTAGTGGATTGGATCATCATTAGTGGATCGGACTTTATGTGGGCTTGATCCATGGGTGGCCAAGACCCAACTCCTCCTCATGGTCCCTAATGTAGCCTATTAACACTTCATGATGCTTAGATCCAATGGATAGAAACAAAACTCTAAGATCCATTGGTAGAGATTAAATCTCTAAGATCCGACGGTTGAGATTAAATCTCTAGATCCGACGGTTGAGGTTAAATCCCTTGAACCAATGGTGGAGATTAAACCAAGACTTATCCCTAAACTCTATATAAGGGTGGATTAGGGATTGTTGGCGTGGAGAACACAAGGGATGAGGGGATTAGGGTTTGCTTCCTTTGGTGGCTAGGAATCCTAGTTGGTTTAGGATTGGGTTTGGTGGCTAGGGTTTTGGAGCAAGGGTGGGCGGCAACTAATGGAGGTTGTTCTTCTTCTTCCTTGGATTGGTCGGCCACTATGCTGCTCCTATCTACCTTAGCTTGAACTTATCCTATTCTTCTTCCCCTCTTCCATGGCCGGATATAAGGTAAGTTAGGATTAGGGTTTGGGTGGCTAGGTTTTTGGGAGGAAAGGGTGGGCAACTATAGGAGATGTTCTTCTTCTTCCTAAGGGTTGGCCGGCCACTATGGTTCTCCTCTTTACCTTGGCTTGAGCTCATCCTAATCTTCTTCCTCACTTCCATGGCCGGCCACAAGGTGAGCTTGGATTAGGGTTTGGAAGCTTAGGGTTTAGGAGGTTTGGGTGGCACCAAATAAGGAAAGTTTCTTCCTTTCTTCTTCATGGTTTGGTGGCCGGCGCCCATATCACCTTCTCCAACCCTTGGACAGCATCTAAAGACCCCTTCTCCCTCTCCTTGGGTGGTGGAAACAAGACTAAGGGGTTTCCCTTGATGTCTTGGTCGGTTTCCACCATTATCTCCTTCTCCTTGTTGGCCGACGGCAAGCATTTCTTTTGTTGCTTGTTGGTTGGCCATAGGAAGGAGATGAGCCTTGTTTCTATTCTTCCTCTTGCTTTGGATGAGCAAGGAAGGAAGATGTGTGATCTAGGAGCTTCGACTTTTGGTAGAGCGTCGCCCACACGACGTCCGAAACGAGGAAGGACATACATTAGAAGATCGAGAGGTATATCGATTCTCTAATTTTATATGTTACATGTTTATATTTGTTTTTCATTTATGAGCATGATATATTTCTGTGAATGGCTAAATAATATTTGGATCCCGAGGATAAACACAAAAACCGGCGATCCGGACATCGTCTATTCCGCGGCTACTCGTAGAATAGAGAATGGTCGCTTGAACAACTAGTTTGTTCAAGTGACCTCTCTAAACGAATAGCACGACGATGACTTGGTTGCTTTGGGAATCCCTTTTGTCTAGGATTAAATTTTTAATCCGGGGACATCGAAGGGATCACCATGGTCAAGCAACCGAGGCGAAGGGGAAGCGAAGTTTCCCCTCACGGATCAACCCCAACAATTGGTATCAGAGCCAAGGTTTCCAGTTTTGTGTGTTTAGGATTCGGTTAATTTTTATGCACTTTTTCATATATTATATGTGTCGGATAATAGTAGGATATGCGTAGTTTAACTCTTTGGTTGCAGGCATAAGATCCGACTATTATGGCATGTGTGTGTATGTGATTGTATGTGTGTAAATGTTTATTTTGTTGAATCCTCGGGGTTGACGAGGCTAGTATTTAGTTTTTGTAAATTAAATACGACATTGTTTAGCCGCTCTTTATTTTATTTTACTTTCGATCTAGATTTCATGTACACTCCCTCGTGGAGTATAGGATCGATGGATGTAAATTAAAATAGGTTTTAATCTCGGCTCGGATCTCCGGAGGGCTTGTACATGGCGTAGGAGGAGCGGACGAGATGGCGATGCGACGGGAGCCATATTGAAGACAAAGGCCATAATAGTTGGAAAATAATTTATTTTTCATATTTATTGTTTTTTGTTTGATATGCATGTCGTAGGAAAATTCCTCATTTTTAATTTACTAAGTGGGAGAGGGATATTTTAATTAATTCCCGCGGCCTCCATTACAATTTGACGTGTGATGCAACAAACTTGCGTGTTGGCTCTGAGTGCCTTCCTCCCTGCGGATGAGTTTGTTTGCGGATCACTAGGTCAAATAATGGTTATAGGAAATTATCTAGGAGCGTGTGTACTTCCACAGCGGTAAGGCACATAATCCAAAATAATTCCCTTAGTATCGTGTAATGGTGCACACTTAGATGCAAATAAAAGTATCCTCCCCATCGGAGTCACTGCTTTTATTTGTAGGGCCAAAGAGGAACCAACTATTAATTTTATTTGTCAAAAAGTAAGGTTGACAAGATAATAAAATTAATGGGTAAAATCTCCTCTTACAAATGTAGAATTCGTATACGTCCACACTGCGTGGCATGCGATATTCTCGGTGTTTTGAGGTGTTGGTTGATATCAAAATTTTATTGTTTGAGGAATCAATAATTTTTTGAAATCTAAAGTAATGATCTATGTGATTCTTAGGATTTTCAAAATGACTTTCAGTCCACTTGTTGTGATACTAAAAGAAATAAACTTACTGTACCCAAATAATGTTGATTGGAAATGAATCCAAATATTGTCTTATCTGCTAATATGCAATCTTCGAAGAGTGTCCTCAAGCCATCATTGCTCAAAAGAGTTTCTACTTCTAGGCCGAAAGGCAAGAAGAAGAAGAAACAAGGTGAAGCAAAGATGGTGCGAGGATCTCAGGGAAGAGTGAAGAAGCCGAAAGGCAAGTACTTCACTTGCAAGGTGATGGACATTGGAAGAAGGACTGTCCCCAATCCAAAATAGAACATAGGTATATCTTTTGGACTAGTCATTGAAACATGATTAGCGGTGATATCTACCAAGACTGTGAGTAGATACAGGAGCCACTAATCATGTCTGCAACAATTTACAGGGATTCCAGGAAACCCGATGACTAGTTGAATGGGAGATTACTATTTACTTAGGCAATGCCATGAAGATGGCGGCTATTGCAGTGGGAGATGTTTTATTTATCTTTTGAGAAAAATAAAGGTTTTTGGTTCTTAAGAATTTCCTTTATGTACCCTTATTTAGAAAGAATTGATTTCGGTTTCTAAATAGTTTTTGGATGGATAATCTATTTCTTTTAATGACAGATTTTTTATAAAAGGAATAGGGACATTATCTATTCAGGTACATAGATAGGAAATTTATAACTTGAACCACAAGCTCCCACGATGAAAATAGAAGTTAATAACTCATCTTCTAATTCCAATAAGAGAAAAGAACCTTCGAAGATGAACCAAACATATCTTTTGGCTTCTTAGGCTTGGTCACATTAACCTAAGCAGAATTCAAAGGTTGATAGCTGATGGACCTTTGGGTTCATTAGTGGTGGAGGATCTCCCAACCTACGAATCTTGCTTGGAGGGTAAGATGACCAAGAGGCCTTTCAAGGCCAAGGGGTATAGAGCCAAAGATGTGTTAGAAATGGTTCATTCTGATTTGTGAGGTCCTATGACTATCTAGGCAAGAGGTAATCTTGAATATTTCGTCTCTTTTATAGACGATTATTCAAGATATGGATGACACTAAGATCTGATCGTGGTGGTGACAACCTCTTGGGAGAGTTTAAGAACTACTTATCAGAGGTTGGGATTCAATCCCAATTGACTGCACCTAGCACACCCCAGCAGAATGGTGTAGCAGTACGAAGGAATAGGACTCTTATGAAGATGGTTAGATCGATGATGAGTTATTCTGACTTGTTTTATAGTCCTAGAGATCAGAGGGTGATCGTTAACATGAATGCCAGATTTCTAGAGGAAGACTATGTGATAAGCCACAAGCCCAAAAGTAAAATTGTTCTGGAGGAGTTAAAAAGGGAAGTCACTTCTTTAGTACCACTGGTACAAGAGGACATACCACATGTCACTGCACCACGTGTCACAGAGGATACACAGAAGATACCTCGTCGTAGTGGGAGGGTTGTTAAACAACCTCTTAGATTCATGTTTTTGGACAAATCTTCTGATTTGGTCCCTAGCAAACATGAACCTGATCCCTAGACATACGACAAGGCAATCCAAGATATAAATACAGCATCTTTGCAAAGT
Source organism: Wurfbainia villosa (assembly GCA_025175895.1). Taxonomy (NCBI): domain Eukaryota; kingdom Viridiplantae; phylum Streptophyta; class Magnoliopsida; order Zingiberales; family Zingiberaceae; genus Wurfbainia; species Wurfbainia villosa. The sequence goes on along the minus strand of CM045997.1, from coordinate 77,899,133 downwards.
GCAATGAATACTGAGATTGAATCTATGGATTCAAGACAGGTCTCGGAGCTCTTATGCATAGAAACTCATATGGATTATGAGGTGTGACAGATGGATATCAAGACAGCATTCCTTAGTGGAAGTCTTGAGGAATCCATCTACATGAAGCGACCAGAGGGATTCATTGCTAAAGGCAAAGAGCGTATTGTATGTAAGCTTAATCGGTCCGCTGATGGACTGAAGCAAGCTTTGAAGTCTTGGGACATCCGCTTTGAGGAAGTAAATCCAATCTTATGGATTTATTCAAAGTTCGGATGGGTCTTATATCGAGATGTACGAAACGTAGTGGTATTTTTGTACTATACGTAGATGACATTTTGGTGGTTGGCGACAACATCGAAATGTTATCCGATGTAAGGGTATGGTCGTCCAAACAGTATGATATGAAGGACTTGGGAGAAATGGGACACATCCCTGGGATCAAGGTTATAAGGGATCGCAAGAAAAGGATGTTGTGCTTATCCCAAGCTTCATACATAGACACGATTATGGAGCGTTTTAGCATGCAGAACTCCAAGAAGGGTTTTCTACCTTTCAGGCATGGAGTACCTCTATCTAAGGAGATGTGTCCTAGATCATCTGAGGAGATAGAGGAGATGAAGGCGGTTCCTTATGCTTCGGCAGTAGGAAGCCTCATGTATGCGATGCTCTGTAAGAGACCAGATATCTGTTTTGCCATGGGCATGGTCAGCAGATATCAGAGTAATCCAGGACAGGGACATTGGACTGCGGTAAAGCATATATTGAAGTACCTGAGAAGGACTAGGGATTATATGCTGGTTTACCGGGCAGACCAATTACTCCCTGTGGGTTACACGGATTCTGACTTCCAATCTGATAGGGATAACAGTAAGTCTACCTCAGGTTTTGTGTTTACTTTGGGAGGTGGAGCCATTGTATGGAGGAGTGTCAAGCAGAAATGCGTGGCAGACTCCACAATGGAAGCTGAGTATGTGGAGGCCTCTGAGGCGGCCAAAGAAGCTGTATGGCTCAGGAACTTCCTGATGGACTTGGATGTGATTCCTGGTTTGCCCAGAACTATCACAATTTATTGTGATAATAGTGGTGCAGTTGCAAACTCGAAAGAACCACGAGCCCATAAGGCTAGTAAACACATAGAGCGCAAGTACCACCTGATACGAGAAATCGTAAAGGAGGTAGAAGTTGTTGTCGCCTAGATTGCATCAGAGGATGACCTGGTAGACCCTTTCACTAAGGCCCTTCTAGCGAGAGCTTTGATAGGCATGTGGAGGGAAGGGGAATCAGATGTATGGCAGTATAAGGACAGCATAGTCTTTTAGTATAAGTGGGAGATTGTTGGGATGTATACTGAAAGCCTAGCTCTTTTGTATGAACATCTTTATTTTGAAATAAGAATCACATGATCATTGTTTGCATATTTTTATGGTTATGCAATATTGTCTAATACCTTACATTGTAGATAACATGGTGTGTGGTGTCACACGGGAGATCATGTTATCGGCTCCTTGTAAAGTATAAGTAAAGGCTCACAACCGAGATGACTTTGGACAAACCATCGGAATAGTTGTAGTGTGATTTGGTATTGGTTTGTCTTGACCATAGAATCACACTAGTGCACTTTGTGTGTATTGAGCAGGACCGACACAGAGGTGATTCGATTTATTGCTGACTACATAATCGAATCGGACCTCAGATATTATTTAGTACATGCTCTTAATCCCGATATAATAACGGGCACATATACTTGGTACTCATCTCTTTGATTTACCAATGGGCGAGATTTATAGATTAAATCGATAGACTCGGTAAGTTGGGAGATGATATTATTTATATGGTGTGCCATTGATTATAGGAGGAAACCGTGTCCTATATATTAGGATGATGATGTCCCCTTGAGGAGCTCATAAGGTTCATCATGTAAACCCTGCAGGTGGACTTGGTCCGGCATGATGAAAAGGTTGAGTGGTACTACTCAAGGAGTTAGATGTTGATTAATTAATGGTTAGTAACTTAATTAATCGACGGACATTCGAGATCTTAAACACGGGGAGAAAATGTACAAATAATATATGGAGCCCATATTATCATATGGGGGTTGGTGAGGTAGATCAATGATGGACCTTTAGTGGATTGGATCATCATTAGTGGATCGGACTTTATGTGGGCTTGATCCATGGGTGGCCAAGACCCAACTCCTCCTCATGGTCCCTAATGTAGCCTATTAACACCTCATGATGCTTAGATCCAATGGATAGAAACAAAACTCTAAGATCCATTGGTAGAGATTAAATCTCTAAGATCCGACGGTTGAGATTAAATCTCTAGATCCGACGGTTGAGGTTAAATCCCTTGAACCAATGGTGGAGATTAAACCAAGACTTATCCCTAAACTCTATATAAGGGTGGATTAGGGATTGTTGGCGTGGAGAACACAAGGGATGAGGGGATTAGGGTTTGCTTCCTTTGGGGGCTAGGAATCCTAGTTGGTTTAGGATTGGGTTTGGTGGCTAGGGTTTTGGAGCAAGGGTGGGCGGCAACTAATGGAGGTTGTTCTTCTTCTTCCTTGGATTGGCCGGCCACTATTCTGCTCCTATCTACCTTAGCTTGAACTTATCCTGTTCTTCTTCCCCTCTTCCATGGCCGGATATAAGGTAAGTTAGGATTAGGGTTTGGGTGGCTAGGTTTTTGGGAGAAAAGGGTGGGCGGCAACTATAGGAGATGTTCTTCTTCTTCCTAAGGGTTGGCCGGCCACTATGGTTCTCCTCTTTACCTTGGCTTGAGCTCATCCTAATCTTCTTCCTCACTTCCATGGCCGGCCACAAGGTGAGCTTGGATTAGGGTTTGGAAGCTTAGGGTTTAGGAGGTTTGGGTGGCACCAAATAAGGAAAGTTTCTTCCTTTCTTCTTCATGGTTTGGTGGCCGGCGCCCATATCACCTTCTCCAACCCTTGGACAGCATCTAAAGACCCCTTCTCCCTCTCCTTGGGTGGTGGAAACAAGACTAAGGGGTTTCCCTCGATGTCTTGGTCGGTTTCCACCATTATCTCCTTCTCCTTGTTGGCCGACGGCAAGCATTTCTTTTTTTGCTTGTTGGTTGGCCATAGGAAGGAGATGAGCCTTGTTTCTATTCTTCCTCTTGCTTTGGATGAGCAAGGAAGGAAGATGTGTGATCTAGGAGCTTCGACTTTTGGTAGAGCGTCGCCCACACGACGTCCGAAAGGAGGAAGGACATACATTAGAAGATCGAGAGGTATATCGATTCTCTAATTTTATATGTTACATGTTTATATTTGTTTTTCATTTATGAGCATGATATATTTCTGTGAATGGCTAAATAATATTTGGATCCCGAGCATAAACACAAAAACCGGCGATCCGGACATCGTCTATTCCACGGCTACTCGTAGAATAGAGAATGGTCGCATGAACAACTAGTTTGTTCTAGTGACCTCTCTAAACGAATAGCACGACGATGACTTGGTTACTTTGGGAATCCCTTTTGTCTAGGATTAAATTTTTAATCCGGGGACATCGAAGGGATCACCATGGTCAAGCAACCGAGGCGAAGGGGAAGCGAAGTTTCCCCTCACGGATCAACCCCAACAAGAACCTATTTGGTCACACGCACAACGAGCGTAATCCGAAGGATTTAAAACGAGCTTGAGAATGGGATTCTCAGACCGAGAGAAACTAGGTTTGGTTGGACCAAACATAAAGCGAGCATGAAATTGTTTTAGTAGCAATGGAAGCGTGGATGGGCCGAGTCTTATGAAGACGTAATGGATGAACCAAAATGGTTTGGTTCTAATCCAATGGAGGAGAATAAACCAAAGGGTTTGGTTTATTTTAAATGAATGAACCAAAAGTTCGTTCGGTTCGTTTTAACTTAAAATAAACCATCATTGTTTGGTTTATTTTAACTTATCTTAATGGAGCGGGTTAACGGGACTAATGGTTATGATCCAATAACCATTAAGAGAATTAGTTCTCTATAAAAGAGGGCTTAAGGGATGGTTTAAGCCCTAATCCACAACCCTAAGTTGCCGCCCACCTCTCCTTGGAGAAATTCGGAGCTAACTCTCCTCCTCCTTGCCGCCGCCCACCTTGAGGCTCCAACCGGCATCTAGAAGGCTGCTTCCTTCCCCCTCGCCGGCGTCGAGCTGCTTCCGGTTAGTTCTCCGGTGATCTCCTTCAAGTTTGGCATCAAGGTGAGCTCTATATCCCTTGGTTGGCCGGCTCCTATCACCTCCACCAAAGCTGTCCTGTTTTCTGGACAGCTTGTTCTCCTCTCGTCGGAGCGTCGTTTGGATGATGGTTAGAGCTCCGACAGCGGCTAACTTACTGGGGATTCGATCTCTGGTAATCCTCTGAGGTGGAGGACGAAGGATTCGTCAATTGGTTGACGAATACCTCTCCGGAGAAGCGAGTTTTGAGGACTCGTATTAGGATCCGAATTTGGATTCGGATCGTGATCATCTCTCGATCACGTCGTCTTCGACACGAGGCTAGTAATCCGTACGAGGACGAAGCTCGTGGCTTAGCGAAGTCATCCCGAGGAACTCGGCGTGGATACGGATAGAGACGATTCTAGCAAGGATCGTTCCGGTTGATACCGTTCCCGCTACACGTCATACGAAAGGTATAACGTAGATAAATTTCCTTTTATTGCAAATTTAAATTTACGGTTATTTCTACACTTGTTGTAATATGCATGCGTGTGTTGTGTGTGTTGTAATAAATGTAGATTTTTTATTTTTATTGCTTCCGATGTGTTCATGTTTACGAAACGTGATCGAACACACACACACCGCGGTGCCGGAAACCCAACAGTGGTATCAGAGCCCAGGTTGTGTTTCGACATAATCGTAAAATGGTTTTGCAATAGTCATAATGTTATTTCTGGAAATTTTCTAATTTTTGAAATTTAGAAGTATTTATGGAAATTTTTCAATTTTGGAAAGTCTAGAAGTGTTTATGGAAATCTTCCACTTTTGGAAAGTTGGAAGTATTTATGGAAATTGATATTTTCCATAAATAAAATATTTGATTAGATTCTGGAAATTTGTTTCATAATTTAATCATGATTTGATTTGGGAAATCAAATCTTAAAATATTTTATTTCCATAAGTAGTTTTAATGATTTAGGAAATTGGTTTCCTAAATAGATTTTCCTTGATCAAATAATTCCATAAATAAAATATGTGATTAGATTTGGAAATTTGTTTCCTAATTTAATTATGATTTGATTTGGAGAATCAAATCTTAAACATATTTTATTTCCATAAATAGTTATGACATATAAGGAAATATATACATGACATAATTGTATGCCATGTAATTGCATTAGATGCATAACATTATGCCATGCGTGTCGTGACATGTAGATGTATGCCATGTATGCCATGCCATGTAGATAATAGTTATTTGCATGCAAAGAGGATGAGACATAAAAACCCTTAAACAATATTAAAGCCTACACCTTCTATTAATATGGTTAGAACCAGAGTTCTGTTTCTTGTTTGGGTTGTTGGACTCACTCCAAGCCCGGCTCGAACTTGAACATGTTCAAATCATTGGAATAGTTTAACTCTAATATGGTAAGAGTCAGAGGTCAATCGTTAGTTTGGGTTGTTGGACTCACTCCAAGCCTGGCTAATTGGTTGAATGCGCTCTAACCATATTAAAACTATTTCGCGATTAATGGGTCGGCTCTAACTTGGAGCATCTATTTGTTGGACTCACTCCAAGGTCGATGTGAAGAGAGGTGAAGTTGGGTGCTATGCATATGATGCATACTTGTTAATGTGTTAACAACCCAATGTATGTGTAAACATTCAATTAGTTGATAGCACATTGTGATAGTTACATATACATGATATGTAATCGGTATACTTGATGCCCACCATCATAGCTAAGAATGGCTTGTTGGACTCACTCCAAGGTTGTTCTTATCTATATTGGATATCAGCCCATTCGGAAATTAACCTACGATCTCCCGAATTTATTTCAAGGGTTTTTTGAAATTCGAAAAATGAATGGGATTTATAAATGTATATTGATGCATTTTAAAAATCATCTTTCTCATATATGCTCGTTTTGTATTTCTAAAATTGATCATGTTGTCTTTTAATTTGTGTTCCATTTTGGATTCAAATAAATTGACTGGGCCGAACTTCTTGGACTGGCTTAGAAACTTGAGAATTGTTCTCAAGGTGAAAAGCTTGCATATGTCCTCGAAGCGCCTCTTCCCGCCCATCCTAGTGACGATGCAACTCCGGACCAATTGTTGGTCTATCAGAAACATGTGACTGATTCTGAACTGACAAGTTGCATCATGCTAGCCGCGATGGAACCCAAGCTACGAAAGCAACATGAGCATATGGATGCTCATATCGTAGTTCTTCATCTTTATGAGTTGTTTGATATGCAAGAGAGATTCGAAAGGTTCGAAGTCTCCACGCTCCTCTTCACCTCTGAGATGCAAGAAGGTTAATCTGTGGTGCTGCTCAACATGCTGAAGACTATGGAGTCTTCTGAGAAGCATGAGCAAGGGACGATGCTGTTAGTTGATTCCTCGAAGAAAGGTTCTAAGAGGAAGTCAAAGGAACAACAGAAGGGAAAGAAGAGAAGGGCTAAGAAAGTAGAACTAGCACAAAAGGAAACTTGCCATCATTATGGCAAGGAGAGCCATTTGTGAAGAAAGTGCAAGATTTATCTAGAGTCCGTGAAGAAGAATAAGGCATCAGATGCCCCATCTTCTTCAGATATCTTCGTTATTGATTGTCATTCTATTTCCTCAAACACTTGGGTATAAGATACTGGGTGTGGCTCACATATATGTAATGACATACATGGGCTAAGGAATAGAAGAAGACCAGTCAAGGGAGAGTCAAATTTACGTGTTGGGAATGGAGCAAAGGTTGCTGCACTCGCCATCGGAACATATTTGTTGAAACCCCCTGCAGGACTTGTCTTAGAACTGGACAATTGCTTTTATGTTCCTTCGTTGATAAAGAACATCATTTCTATTTCTTGTTTAAATAGAAATTGGTACCATTTGACTTTAAGTAACAATTGTTGTTACATAACTTTGAATGGAGTTCTTTATGGGACTGGAACTTTAAGCAATGGTGTTTATACATTGGACGTATCCAGTGACATCTTCAATATCGAAGCGAGCAACAAGCGTGCTCGAAAGGATAATCAATTAGACTCCCATATGTAGCATTGTCGTCTTGGCAATATAAGCAAGAAACGCATGTCCGAATTACACCGATGTGGAATTCTGGAATCGTTTGAATTGGATTCATACGATACATGCGAATCATGCTTAAAGGTAAGATGACTAAGTTACCTTTTACTGGAAAAGGTGAACGAGTGGGAGAGTTACTAGGTCTAATACATACTGATGTATGTGGACCTATGTCAACTCAAGCATTAGGAGGCTATAGCTACTTCATTACCTTCACCGATGATCACTCACGGTTTGGGTATGTGTTCTTGATGAAACACAAGTCTAAAGCCTTTGAAAAGTTCAAAGAATTCAGAAATGAAGTAGAGAAACAACATGACAAGAGTATTAAAATACTTCGATCGGATCGAGGTGGTGAATACTTAAGTCAAGAGTTTCTTGATTATCTAAGAGACAATAGTATATTGTCTCAATGGACTCCGCCATATACACCACAGCATAATGGTGTATCTGAGAGGCATAACCGGACCTTATTGGACATGGTCAGGTCAATGATGAATCATGCGACTCTTCCCAAGTCCTTTTGGGGCTATGCACTTCAGACAGCTGTTTACTTATTAAACAGAATGCCTACTAAGGTAGTCTCAACTACTCCATATGAGATATGGAATAGTAAGAAACCTCAGGTATCTTACTTGAAGATATGGGGTTGTCCTGCTTATGTGAAGCGGACTGTATCAGACAAATTGGATGCTAAGTCTGATAAATATCTATTTATTGGATACCCTAAGAAAACAAGGGGTTACCAATTCTATCATCCTGTGGAACAAAAGGTGTTTGTTTCAAGGCATGTTGTATTTCTAGAGAAAGAGTTTCTCTTGCAAGAAAACAGTGGGAGTGTCGTCGAGCTTGAGGAGGCTCGAGAGACTCAAATAGACATTGATGAGATACCTGGTGAAGCACAACAGCCGACAACTCATAGTGATGAGCAATCGGCTGGACCTATTGTAACACCACATCTTCGTAGATCTGGTAGAACACACAATATTCTTGAGAGATATGGATTTCTCGTAAGTGAATCGAACGACGTGTTACTCATTGATGATGAGGAGCCTACCAGTTATGAAGAAGTGCTAACAAGTTCAGAAAGGGATAAGTGGCTTGATGCCATGAAGTCGGAAATGGATTCCATGTATGAAAACCAAGTTTGGAACTTGGTTGACCCACCTGAAGGCATAAAGCCTATAGGGTGCAAGTGGGTTTTCAGAAGAAAACCGACATGGATGGTAATGTGATTACCTATAAGGCTAGATTGGTGGCGAAAGGATATCGTCAAAAGCAAGGTGTTGATTATGGCGAAACCTATTACTTTGTAGCTATGCTTAAATCCATTCGGATGCTCCATAGCGGCTCATTATGATTATGAGATATGGCGGATGGATGTGAAAATAGCTTTCCTTAATGGAAACTGCTCGAGGGCGTGTATATGATACTGACTGAGGTTTCACATCGGTTGATAAAACCAAGGTATGCAAATTGCGGCCCGGTCCATTTATGGATTGAAGCTAGCATCGAGGAGCTGGAATATCCTTTTTGATGAGATTATCATAAAGTTTGATTTCTCACAAAATCGAGACGAACCTTGTGTGTACAAGAAGGTTAGTGGGAGTGCAGTCGTGTTCCTAGTATTGTATGTCGATGACATATTACTTATAGGAAGCGATGTTTCAATCTTCTGATCGATTAAGGTTTGGTTATCAAGACATTCTCCATGAAAGACACAGGAGAAGCAACCTACATCCTCGGGATTAAGATCTATAGAGATAGATCGAAACGGTTGCTTGGTCTTTCGCAGTCTACATATATAGACCGAGTGCTAAAGAGGTTTAGCATGTCGGAATCCAAGAAAGGTTTCCTACCCATCAGGCATAGGGTACACCTTTCGAAGTCTATGTGTCCGCGCACAGAAGACGAGAGGATTTGCATGAGTAAGATTCCCTATGCATCCGCAATAGGATCTATCATGTATGCTATGTTATGTACGAGGCCCGATGTATCGTATGCTCACGAGTGTCACGGCGGATAGCGATCGATCGAGGAATGGATCATTGGGTGGCTATTAAGACGATCCTTAAGTACTTAAGAAGAACTAAGGATGTGTTCCTAATATATGGAGAAGGGTACATGGTGATACGTGGGTATACGGATGCCAGCTCCAGACAGACAAGGATGATTCCATGTCTCAGTCTGAGTATGTATTCACCTGGAATGGAGGCGCAATAAGTTGGAAAGGTTCCAAGCTTGACACTATAGCGGATTCTGCCACTAAGGCAGAATACATTGCGACTTTAGGCGTGAAAGGCGGTTTGGATCAAGAAGTTCATCTCTGAACTTGATGTGGTCTCATCAATGATCCAAACATGTGCTTCGTCGCTATCATCTTATCAGAGAGATCATCAGTAGGAATGAAATACAAATTGAGAAAATTCCCACTGAAAGGAACTTAGCGGATCCTTTGACTAAGGCATTACCTCAAAATAAGTTTGAGGGTCATGTTAGAGCTTATGGTATTGGATACCGTAGCGATTGACATTAGGCCAAGTGAGAGTCTGTTAGTAATATATGAGAGATGTCATAAGGCAATCGCCTTATGTATGAACCATTTATATGATAAATGAAGATTCACTATTTGAGTATACATGTTTTATGTATTTGATTGGATCTTAAACTCATTTACTGAATGTCCACGATACGATTCACAGAATGAGAGAATTTGTGATTGGATCACAACTAGTGAGTATCTCTACATGTGTAATTGTGATGTATCGGAATTATCCCTAGTCGATGAATTGATGGATTTGGACACCATCAATTCTGTCGAGACTAGCACGGTATATACTCCTTGGTGTATCCAAGCGGTGATTCTCTCAATGGTGGAGACATTGTGATGTCGGAGTTGATCGTGGATGCTAGTTATGGTAACTAGTTCATTGGAGTGACCAGTAGTAAGACTTCATATGGTTCTCTGCATATATAGATATGTCAATGAAGTTCTTACTGTGGCTTAAGTGCGATGTTCCTTTGACTTGCGGTATTCAAGTCATCTTGATCATGGAGACTTATGCTTTGACATCTTAAGCAAGCATCTCTAAGGAGATGTGGACCCGGGAGGATTGGGTATAAGTCGAAGTGATCGAAGGTGTTTGAATAGCCTATAAAGGATTCACCACTCCTTGCGAGGAGATGTATACCCATGGCCTCTCGTCGGATTGTTACTAAAGTCTTTGGCCAAAGCATTACATATTTAGAGTAAAGAACTCTTTGATACATGTGCAGTAACTAGAATTCGTAGGACGAGGAAATGATACTTGGGCTAGGTGTGACGTAGTCAGCCTAGTGGGGACTGACACTATAGACTATGTCCTGAACCAAGTGGGTATAAGATGAGTGAAGGGAATGGGGCACGAATCATTCGAGCTGCTGAAGGGTTTCAGAAATAGTTCTGGATCAACTGTTGATCTTATCGGTTAATTGGGGATCATGATGTACTACTAGGTGCCACTCATGATCGTTCTATAATTAATGGTTAATTATAGACGGCCAACATAAACCGAGAACCTATTTGGTCACACGCACAACGATCGTAATCCAAAGGATTTAAAACGAGCTTGAGAATGGGATTCTCAGACCGAGAGAAACTAGGTTTGGTTGGACCAAACATAAAGCGAGCTTGAAATTGTTTCAGTCGCAATGGAAGCGTGGATGGGCCGAGTCTTATGAAGACGTAATGGATGAACCAAAATGGTTTGGTTCTAATCCAATGGAGGAGAATAAACCAAAGGGTTTGGTTTAATTTAAACGAATGAACCAAAAGTTGGTTCGGTCCGTTTTAACTTAAAATAAACCATCATGGTTTGGTTTATTTTAACTTATCTTAATGGAGCGGGTTAACGGGCTTTATGGATATGATCCATTAACCATTAAGAGAATTAGTTCTCTATAAAAGAGGGCTTAATGGATAATTAAGCCCTAATCCACAACCCTAAGTTGCCTCCCACCTCTCCTTGGAGAAATTGAGCTAACTCCTCCTCCTTGCCGCCGCCCACCTTGAGGCTCCTCCAACCGCGCCCGTAAGGCTGCTTCTTCCTCGCCGGCCGAGCTGCTGCCGTTAGTGCTCCGTGATCTCCTTCAAGTTTGGCATCAAGGTGAGCTCTATCTCCCTTGGTTGGCCGCCTATCACTTCCACCAAAGCTGTCCAGTTTTCTGACAGCTTGTTCTCCTTCCGGAGCTGCTTGACGACGGTTAGTGCTCCGACAGCGGCTAACTTACCGGGGATTTGATCTCCGGTAATCCTCTGAGGTGGAGGACGAAGGATTCGTCAATTGGTTGACGAATACCTCTCCGGAGAAGCGAGGTTTGAGAACTCGTTTTAGGATCCGAATTTGGATTCGGATCGTGATCATCTCTCGATCACGTCGTCTTCAACACGAGGCTAGTAACCCGTACGAAGACGAAGCTCGTGACTTAGCGAAGTCATCCCGAGGAGCTCGGCGTGGATACGGATAGAGACGATTCTAGCAAGGATCGCTCCCGGTTGATGCCGTCCCGCTACACGCCATAATGAAAGGTATAACGAGATAAATTTTCTTTATTGCAAATTTAAATTTACGGTTATGTCTACACTTGTTGTAATATGCATGCGTGTTGTGTGTGTTGTAATAAATGTAGATTTATTATTTTATTGTGTTCATGTTTATTTAAACGTGATCGAACACACACTAAACCCAATAAAATGGTAATGCTAATTTTGGAAATTTAGAAGTATTTATGGAAATTTTTCAATTTTGGAAAGTCTAGAAGTATTTATGGAAATCTTCCACTTTTGGAAAGTTCGAAGTATTTATGGAAATTGATATTTTCCATAAATAAAATATTTGATTAGATTCTGGAAATTTGTTTCCTAATTTAATCATGATTTGATTTGGGAAATCAAATCTTAAAATATTTTATTTCCATAAGTAGTTTTAATGATTTTGGAAATTGGTTAACTCATCGTAATGCTTGTTGGTTAATTCCCTCATGAATGGAAGAATTCTTGAAAAATTTGTACTCAATTTGTTTCCATCTTAATTATGATTTACTTGTCTCTTTGCTTTAACCCATTCCCACCACATTTAGCATCTCGAATGGCTGAATATAAGGACACTTAATCTTCGCATTCGGGCCATGTCGTAGCTCCACGATGCTTTCCATCGTCTTGAACCAGATGGGCATCCATGTATGGTTCCATGCCATGTAGAAATTAGTTATTTGCATGCAAAGAGGATGAGACATAAAACCACTTAAACAATATTAAAGCCTACACCTTCCATTAATATCATTCATTAGGCATTTATTACTTTTGTTGTTGTGACTTTCCAGTTCTGAACTAACGTGTGTAAGGTCAAACCATGGAATATCTCATCACTACTATGGTAAGCGTCTTCAAGAGGTCATGTTTATCTTCATATATTAAAGTAAAGCTAGTATAAGTTGTTTATCGCGCTTATCCATAATTAAACCGAAAGCTAGCATAAGGTTATCATAACATATTTTCATGCATATTTTAAGCAAAAAGGCATTTCATATCATATATGAAAAAATTAGAGTGAGACATAGAATTCTTACTTGGAGCGCAGGATTTGGAGCTTGATGTGTGTAGTGGAAAGCGATGTCTAACATTGTGATACCAACCTATCACGCCCTTTCCTAGGGTTCAAGGGGAGGCAGCGATCGATACATACATACATCGTACTACTTACTGAAGACTTTAGACATTTTTTCTTTTAAACATAAACATGCATCGTCATTTCGTAGGTACTTCTTCTTAACATAGAGCATGCATCGTTAGTTCATAAGTACTTAGTGCTTAATTCAAGTCCATAAACAAATCATCTTAAGGAAAACATGCACAAGCATAAAATCTCATCCACCATGCCACTATACACACACTTTGCCCTCGCTTTCTTTAGTTTATCCACCCTTTACCCTTATCGCAGTATGGAAAATAAACTATAAGGGCTTAGTAAGATCTTGTCCTACTCACAAAACCATACATCGACATTAAGCATAGCATGTAAATATTCATAATCATATAAGCAAACATAACATGTATATATGCATATGACATAAGCTATAACATGTAGCATATGTAACATAAGCAAACATAACATGCAACACATATAAAATAAGCATGTAAACATTCATAACATATAAGCAAACATAACATGTAACATATATGACATAAGCAAACATAACATGTAACATATATAACATAAGCAAACATAACATGTAACATATGTAACATAAGCAAACATAACATGTAACACATATAACATAAGCAAACATAATATGTAACATATATAACATATATAACATAAGCAAACATAACATGTAACACATATAACATAAGCAAGCATAACATGTAGCATATATAACATAAGCAAACATAACATAAGCAAACATAACATGTAACATATATAACATAAGCAAACATAACATGTAACATATATGACATAAGCAATCATAACATAAAGGTATATGCAGGATGCTCTTCAAAAACATATATCATAGGTATTTGAACATAACTCTCAACATATTGGGCCTGACATTGTACCACATCATCATCATCATAGTGTGCATCCCTAAATAGACCCGAGGTACCAAGTCTCGAACCTACTAGGTTACTAGGCCCGATCTTAGTCCGTTGAACTAGGGGCCATCATCATAACATAGAAGCCCATCCTAGGCCCGATCTTAGTCCGTCGGCCTAGGGCATCTGGGAGCCCATCCCGTACTAGGCCCGATCTTAGTCCGTCGACCTAGGGGCAATCATAACATAGAAGCCCATCCTAGGCCCGATCTTAGTCCATCGGCCTAGGGCAACTTAGGAGCCCATCCCTTTGGACCTTGTTAGGGTCCTGGTACAAGCCATGTAGAAGGTAAAATACATACATGCTTCTTATCATAACATATCATATTTCATTTTATAAACATATCATATTTCATTTCATAAACACATATCATATTTCATTTCGTAAACATATCATCTTTCACTTCATAAACATATCATATTTCACTTCATAAACATATCATATTTCATTTCATAAACACATATCATATTTCATTTCATAAACATATCATAAATATCACACACATATAGGGCATGGCATAAGGCATCAACATCATGAGCAAGTATACTTGGAGTGGCCTAAACTGCATGGAGCTCTATCAAAGTTTTAAACACCAAACAATTTATATATATGTATGTTCAAACTAAAACACATGTTAATTCTTTAATGTATAAAGCATGGCATAGGACATGTTATCTTCTTCTAACATCAAACATGGCATGAACTCATTTCAAACCTAACCTAGAGCATGTTATCTTCATCTAGCATCATTTAACATCACAAGTTAACATGAACTCACCTAAGCATAAAACACATGTTAACCTAACCTAGAGCATGTTATCTTCATCTAGCATCATTTAACATCACAAGTTATCAAGAACTCACCTAAAGCATGGCATCTAAGAACAATGGCATATTGGGTCTCAATGGTTCATACACCAAAAGGGTTTCATGGATCAACCACTTAACTAACTCATATAAAAATCCCTCATCTTCATATTAATACAAGATATAGCATGGATCATCATGGTGAGCCCAAGTTATGGTCTTGGCCGAATGTTCAAGGGGGTTTCATGGATCAACCACTTAACTAAACTCATCTAAAAATCCCTCATCTTCATATTAATACAAGATATAGCATGGATCATCTTGGTGAGCCCAAGTCATGGTCTTCCAAGGGGGTTTCATGGATCAACCAATTAACTAAACTCATCTAAAAATCCCTCATCTTCATATTAATACAAAATATAGCATGGATCATCATGGGGAGCCCAAGTTATGGTCTTGGACGAATGTTCAAGGGGGTTTCATGGATCAACCAATTAACTAACTCATCTAAAAATCCCTCATCTTCAAATTAATACAAGATATGGCATGGACCATCAAGGTAAGCCCTAGTTATGGTCTTGGCCGAAAGTTTCTTGGGGCTTTTAGGGTTAAACTCTTAACCTAATCCATCTAGCATCCTAACATCATCATATTCATACAAGGTATGACATAGAACTTCATTGAAAACTCAAGTAAAGGACTTGGCCGAATGGTTCATGGAGAATTTGACATAACAACTTCAATCGAAAAGCTACTTGTATGCAGGTGAGGGGATACTTACATCCTTCGCTTTGTTTTTAGTTGGAAGATGACCTAAGGGAAGCCAAACCTAGCCTTCTTCTTGCTTGGATGAGTTTCGGACAAAGGATGAAAAGGGAGGGGAAATGGATGTCGGTGAGGAAGAAGATGAGAGGAGAGAAAAGCAATTTGATCACTCATGTCTCCTCATTCCCCCTATTTATTCACTTGAAGAGTCCCTTAGTCTCACTTACCCCTAACTATAATTTCCCATATTCCTCTAATAGTACAATCTTGTTGGGCTTCTTGTTATTGGATGCATCTTTAGGGCTTGGCTATCTCTAGAGGTTTGGGGTTCAATTCCTAGGCCTTGCATCCTTTTTGGCTCATTTTCTTTTATTTTTGAAAGAGCCCACATAAAGCCCATCATAATCAACCAAAAATTCTTGTAAAATTGCTAGAAATTTTATGGGCATTATAATCCTTCATACCTTTTAAAAGTTTTGTCCTCGAAACTTAGAACAATTCTGGGTACTTCTGTTTCATGTCCTCCTTGCATTCCCAGGTAGCTTCTTCGTACCATTGATTTTGCCACAGGACCTTTACTAAGGGCACCTCTTTGTTCCTTAGTCGCTTGACTTCTCGGTCGAGTATCTGGATAGGCCGACTTTCATAACTCAGGTCCTCTTGAACTTGCACTGTTTGTGGCTCGATCATTTGGTCCGCACTGGAAATGCACTTCCTGAGCATCGAAACATGGAACACGTTGTGGATAGCTGACATCTCTTGAGGCATCTCCAGCTCGTAAGCTACCTTACCAACTCTCTTCAATATCGGATACTGTCCCACATAGCGTGGACTCAGCTTACCCTTCCTTCCGAATCCCATCACTCCCTTCATAGGGGCCACCTTGAGGAATACCAGGTCCCCTACTTTGAATTCTAACGGTCTACACCGCATATCTGCATAGCTCTTTTGCCAGCTCCGAGCAGTTTCAATTCTTTGATGGATGTTCTGGATAGCCCGGGTGGTGTCGTCAATGAAGTCTGTCTGGAGTCCCATCTTTTTCTTTCCAACACCATCGTACCAGCATATAGGTGATATACATTTCCTCCCGTATAGAGCCTCGTAGGGTGCCATTCCGATAGTAGTTACGTATTGCTGTTGCGGTAAGATTAGGCTTAAACTAAGTATGACCAAGCTACCCTTGAAATCGAGTGCAAGCTTAACATATCCTCGGTACTTGATTTACTCTTTTTGAATCAGTCTCTGAGGATGGAAGCGATCTTGAACAATAATAACCGTCTTGAGTGCCTTCTGAACACACTCCCAGAAATGGGAAATAAAATGACCATCTCTGTCAGAAATGATGGTCTTAGGAATCCCATGTAATCTGATAATTTCCTTATTATATAATTGAGCCAGTTGCTCAGTCGAATAGGTCATCTTGATTGCTAAGAAGTTGGCAGACTTCGTCAATCGGTCCACAATTACCCATATAGCATCATATCCGTTTGTCGTCTTGGGTAATACTGAGATGAAATCAATAGAAATATCTTCCCACTTCCATTCTAGAATCTGGACCGCTGTAAAATTCAGAAAAAACCCTAGTTGCGTAAATCCGTTGGGCCACCACATGACCGTGTGTTTGTTAGTAATATATGAGAGATGTCCTAAGGCAATCGCCTTATGTATGAACCATTTATATGATAAATGAAGATTCACTATTTGAGTATACATGTTTCATGTATTTGATTGGATCTTAAACTCATTTACTGAATGTCCACGATGCGATTCACAGCATGAGAGAATTTGTGATTGGATCACAACTAATGAGTATCTCTACATGTGTAATTGTGATGTATCAGAATTATCCCTAGTCGATGAATTGATGCATTTGGACACCATCAATTCTGTCGAGACTAGCACGAGGTATACTCCTTGGTGTATCCAAGCAGCTGATTCTCACTGGCTGGAGACATAGTGATGTCCGGAGTTAATCGTGGATGCTAGTTATGGTAACTAGTTCATTGGAGTGACCAGCCGTAAGACTTCATATGGTTCTCTGCATATATAGATATGTCAATGAAGTTCTTACTGTGGCTTAAGTGCAATGTTCCTTTGACTTGCGGTATTCAAGTCATCTTGATCATGGAGACTTATGCTTTGACATCTTAAGCAAACATCTCTAAGGAGATGTGGACCCGGGATGATTGGGTATAAGTCGAAGTGATCGAAGGTGTTTGAATAGCCTATAAAGGATTCACCACTCCTTGCGAGGAGATGTATACCCATGGCCTCTCGTCGGATTGTTACTAAAGTCTTTGGCCAAAGCATTACATGTTTAGAGTAAAGTACTCTTCGATACATGTGGAGTAACTAGAATCCGTAGGACGAGGAAATGATACTTGGGCTAGGTGTGACGTAGTCAGCCTAGTGGGGACTGACACAATAGACCATGTCCTGAACCAAGTGGGTATAAGATGAGTGAAGGGAATGGGGCACGAATCATTCGAGCTGCTGAATGGTTTCAGAAATAGTTCTGGATCAACCGTTGATCTTTTCGGTTAATTGGGGATCATGATGAACTACTAGGTGCAACTCATGATAGTTCTATAATTAATGGTTAATTATAGATGGCCAACATAAACCGAGAACCTATTTGGTCACACGAACAACGAGCGTAATCCAAAGGATTTAAAACGAGCTTGAGAATGAGATTCTCAGACCGAGAGAAACTAGGTTTGGTTGGACCAAACATAAAGCGAGCATGAAATCGTTTCAGTCGCAATGGAAGCGTTGATGGGCCGAGTCTTATGAAGACGTAATGGATGAAACAAAATGATTTGGTTCTAATCCAATGAATGAGAATAAACCAAAGGGTTTGGTTTATTTTAAACGAATGAACCAAAAGTTGGTTCGGTTCGTTTAAACTTAAAATAAACCATCATGGTTTGGTTTATTTTAACTTATCTTAATGGAGCGGGTTAACGGGCCTAATGGTTATGATCCAATAACCATTAAGAGAATTAGTTCTCTATAAAAGAGGGCTTAATGGATAATTAAGCCCTAATTGGAAGAGCCCTAAACCTAGTTGCCGCCCAACCCCATTGAAGGAGTTGCCGCCCAAGCTCCTTGGCCGACCAGCCCCTTGTGCCGGCGTCCAGCTTCTTGCCGGCGACCAAGCTTCAGCCGGTGATCCTCCGGCGACCCTCCAGTGATCTTCCTAGGCCTCGGTGAAAAGGTGAGCACTTGGCTTCCTTGTTTTGGCCGGCGCCTACTCCTCCACCAAGCTGTCCAGTTTTCTGGACAGCTTCTTCTCCTCTCGTCGGAGCGTTGTTTGGATGACGGTTAGAGCTCCGACAGCGGCTAACTTACCGGGGATTCGATCTCCGGTAATCCTCTGAGGTGGAGGACGAAGGATTCGTCAATTGGTTGACGAATACCTCTCCGGAGAAGCGAGTTTTGAGAACTCGTTTTAGGATCCGAATTTGGATTCGGATCGTGATCATCTCTCGATCACGTTGTCTTCAACACGAGGCTAGTAACCCGTACGAAGACGAAGGTCGTGGCTTAGCGAAGTCATCCCGAGGAACTCGGCGTGGATACGGATAGAGACGATTCTAGCGAGGATCATTCCGGTTGATGCCGTTCCCGCTACACGTCATACGAAAGGTATAACGTAGATAAATTTCCTTTTATTGCAAATTTAAATTTACGGTTATGTCTACACTTGTTGTAATATGCATGCGTGTGTTGTGTGTGTTGTAAGAAATAGGAGTATTTATTATTTTATTGCTTCCGCTGTGTTCATGTTTACGAAACATGATCGAACACACACACGTCGCGGTACCGGAAACCCAACAGTGGTATCAGATCCAGGTTGTGTTTCGACTTAATCGTAAAAATGGTTTTGAGATAGTCATAATGTATTTCTGGAAATTTTCTAATTTTGGAAATTTAGAAGTATTTATGGAAATTTTTTAATTTTGGAAAGTCTAGAAGTATTTATGGAAATTGATATTTTCCATAAATAATATATTTGATTAGATTCTGGAAATTTGTTTCCTAATTTAATCATTATTTGATTTGGGAAATCAAATCTTAAAATATTTTATTTCCATAAGTAGTTTTAATGATTTAGGAAATTGGTTTCCTAAATAGATTTTCCTTAATCAAATAATTCCATGAATAAAATATGTGATTAGATTTGGAAATTTGTTTCCTAATTTAATTATGATTTGATTTGGAGAATCAAATCATAAACATATTTTATTTTCATAAATAGTTATGACATATAAGGAAATATATACATGACATAATTGTATGCCATCTAATTGCATTAGATGCATAACATTATGCCATGCGTGTCGTGACATGTAGATGTATGCCATGTATGCCATGCCATGTAGATAATAGTTATTTGCATGCAAAGAGGATGAGACATAAAAACCCTTAAATAATATTAAAGCCTACACCTTCCATTAATATGGTTAGAACCAGAGTTCCGTTTCTTGTTTGGGTTGTTGGACTCTCTCCAAGCCCTGCTCGAACCCGAACATGTTCAAACCATGGAATAGTTTAATACTAATATGGTAAGAGTCAGAGGTCAATCGTTAGCTTTGGTTGTTGGACTCTCTCCAAGCTGGGCTAATTGGTTGAATGTGCTCTAATCATATTAAAACTATTTCCCGATTAATGGGTTGGCTTTAACCTGGAGCATCGGCTTATTGGACTCTCTCCAAGGTCGATGTAAAGGGAGGTGAAGTTGGGTGCTATGCATATGATGCATACTTGTTAATGTGTTAACAACCCGATGTATGTGTGAACATTCAAGTAGTTGATAGCACATTGTGATAGTTGCATATACGTGATATGCAATCGATATAGAAGATACCTACCGTCGTAGTTATTAATGGCTTGTTGGACTCTCTCCAAGGTTGTTCATAACTATGATGGATATCAGCCCATTCGGAGATGGACCTACGATCTCCCGAAGTGATTTTGGGGTTTTTGAAATTCGAAAAATGAATGGGATTTATAAATGTATATTGATGCATTTTTAAAATCATTTTCTCATATATGCTCGTTTTGTATTTCTAGGTCAATAAATTGATCATGACGTCTTTGAATTTGCGCACTATTTTGGATTCGAACAAACTGACTGGGCCTAACTTCCTGGACTGGCTTAGAAACCTGAGAATTGTTCTCAAGGCGGAAAAGCTTGCATATGTCCTTGAAGAGCCTCTTCCTGACCATCCTAAGGACGATGCAACTCCAGTCCAAATGTTGGTCTATCAGAAGCATGTGGCAGATTCTGAGCTGGCGAGTTGCATCATGCTAGCGGCGATGGTACCTGAGCTGCAAAAGCAGCATGAGCATATGGATGCTAATACAATGGTCTTCCATCTTCATGAGTTGTTCGATGAGCAAGCGAGATCCGAAAGGTTCGAGGTCTCTAGGCTCCTCTTCACCACGAAGATGCAAGAAGGTTCATCTGTAGTGCAGTTTGTGCTAAAGATGAACGGGTACATCGAGCAGCTAGCTACCCTCGGTTTTGTGATGGATCATGAGTTGAGTATTGACTTAATTCTGCATTGTTTGCCCAAGAGTTTCTCGCAATTTGTGATGAACTATCGGATGAACAAATTGGAATCCACCATTCCCGAGCTCCTCAATATGCTGAAGACTGTGGAGCCTTCTGTGAAGCATGAGGAGAAGGCGGTTCTGTTAGTTGATTCCTCAAAGAAGGGTTCTAAGAGGAAGGCAAAAGAACAGAAGAAAGGAAAGAACAAAAAGGCAAAGAAGGCGGAACCAGCGCAAAAGGGCACTTGCCATCACTGTGGCAAGGAAGGCCACTGGCGAAGAAACTGCAAGATTTATCTTGAGTCCATGAAGAAGAAGAAGGCATCCGATGCCCCATCCTCTTCAGGTATCTTCGTTATTGATTGTCATTCTATTTCCTTGGACACTTGGGTATTGGATACTGGGTGTAGCTCACATATATGTAATGACATACAGGGGCTAAGGAATAGAAGAAGACTTGTCAGAGAGGAGTCAAATTTGCGAGTTGGCAATGGAGCAAAGGTTGCTGCGGTCGCCATCGGAACTTATTTGCTGAAGCTCCCTAGTGGACTAGTCTTAGAACTGGACAATTGCTATTATGTTCCTTCTCTAATAAAGAACATTGTTTCTATTTCCTGTTTAAATAGAAATGGTTTCCATTTGACGTTTAGTAACAATTGTTGTTATATAACTTTAAATGGCGTACTTTATGGAACTGGAACCTTGAGTAATGGCATTTATACGTTGGACATATCCAGTGACATTTTCAATATTGAAGCGAGCAACACGCGTGCTCGAAAGGATAATCAAATAGACTCCTATATGTGGCATTGTCGTCTTGGCCATATAAGCAAGAAACGTATGTCCGAATTACACCGATGTGGAATTCTGGAATCGTTTGAATTGGATTCATACGATACATGCGAATCATGCTTAAAAGGCAAGATGACTAAGTTACCTTTTACTGGAAAAGGTGAACGAGTGGGAGAGTTACTAGGTCTAATACATACTGATGTATGTGGACCTATGTCAACTCAAGCATTAGGAGGCTATAGCTACTTCATTACCTTCACCGATGATCACTCACGGTTTGAGTATGTGTTCTTGATGAAACACATGTCTGAAGCCTTTGAAAGGTTCAAAGAATTCAGAAATGAAGTAGAGAAACAACATGACAAGAGTATTAAAATACTTCGATCGGATCGAGGTGGTGAATACTTAAGTCAAGAGTTTCTTGATTATCTAAGAGACAATGGCATATTGTCTCAATGGACTCCGCCCTATACACCATAGCATAATGGTGTATCTGAGAGGCGTAACCGGACCTTGTTGGACATGGTCAGGTCAATGATGAATCATGCAACTCTTCCCAAGTCCTTTTGGGGCTATGCACTTTGCATATTTACTTGTTAAGCATGAATGCCTACAAGGTAGTCTCCTACTCCATATGAGATATGGAATAGTAAGAAACCTCATGTATCTTACTTGAAGATATGGGGTTGTCTGCTTATGTGAAGCTGATCGGTATCGTAAAAATTGGATGCTAAGTCTGATAAATGTCTATTTATTGGATACCCTAAGGAAACAAGGGGTTACCAATTCTATCATCCTGTGGAACAAAAGGTGTTTGTTTCAAGGCATGCTGTGTTTCTATAGAAAGAGTTTCTCTTGCAAGAAAACAGTGGGAGTGTCGTCGAGCTTGAGGAGGCTCGAGAGACTCAAATAGACATTGATGAGATACCTGGTGAAGCACAACAGCCGACAACTCATAGTGATGAGCAATCGACTGGACCTATTGTAACACCACATCTTCGTAGATCTGGTAGAACACGCAATATTCCTGAGAGATATGGATTTCTCGTAAGAGAATCGAACGACGTGTTACTCATTGATGATGAGGAGCCTACCAGTTATGAAGAAATGCTGACAAGTTCAGAAAGGGATAAGTGACTTGGTGCCATGAAGTCGGAAATGGATTCCATGTATGAAAACCAAGTTTGGAACTTGGTTGACCCACCTGAAGGGATAAAGCCTATAGGGTGCAAGTGGGTTTTCAAGAAGAAAACCGACATGGATGGTAATGTGATTACCTATAAGGCTAGATTGGTGGCGAAAGGATATCGTCAAAAACAAGGTGTTGATAATGACGAAACCTATTCGCCTGTAGCTATGCTTAAATCCATTCGGATGCTCCTGGCCATAGCGGCTCATTATGATTATGAGATATGGCAGATGGATGTGAAAACAACTTTCCTTAATGGAAACCTGCTCGAGGACGTGTATATGATACAGCCTGAGGGTTTCACATCGGTTAATAAAACCAAGGTATGCAAATTACGACGGTCCATATATGGATTGAAGCAAGCATCCAGGAGCTGGAATATCCGTTTTGATGAGACCATCAAAAGGTTTGATTTCTCACAAAATCCAGACGAACCTTGTGTGTACAAGAAGGTTAGTGGGAGTGCAGTCGTATTCCTAGTATTGTATGTCGATGACATACTACTTATAGGAAATGATGTTTCAATCTTACAGTCAGTGAAGGTTTGGTTATCCAAGACATTCTCCATGAAAGACCTGAGAGAAGCAACCTACATCCTCGGGATTAAGATCTATAGAGATAGGTCGAAACGGTTGCTTGGTCTTTCGCAATCTACATATATAGACCGAGTGCTAAAGAGGTTTATCATGTCGGAATCCAAGAAAGGTTTCCTACCCATCAGGCATGGGGTACACCTTTTGAAGTCTATGTGTCCGCGCACAGAAGACGAGAGGATTTGCATGAGTAGGATTCCCTATGCATCCGCAATAGGATCTATCATGTATGCTATGTTATGTACGAGGCCCGATGTATTGTATGCTCTGAGTGTCATGAGCAGATACCAGTCCGATCCAGGAATGGATCATTGGGCGGCTGTTAAGACGATCCTTAAGTACTTGAGAAGAACTAAGGATGTGTTCCTAATATATGGAGAAGGGGACATGGTGATACGCGGGTATACGGATGCCAGCTTCCAGACAGACAAGAATGATTCCAGGTCTCAGTCTGGATACGTGTTCACCTTGAATGAGGCCACAGTGAGTTGGAAAAGTTCCAAACAAGAGACTGTAGCGGATTCTACCACTGAGGCAGAATACATTGTAGCTTCGGAAGCAGCAAAGGAAGCGGTTTGGATCAAAAAGTTCGTTCATGAGCTTGGTGTGATTCCGGCCATTGTTGAAGCAATACCAGTCTACTGCGACAACAATGGAGCAATTGCACAGGCGAAAGAGCCAAGGTCTCATCAGCGATCCAAACATGTGCTTCGCCGCTATCATCTTATCAGAGAGATCATCAGTAGGAACGAAATACAAATCGAGAAAATTCCCACCGAAAGGAACTTAGAGGATCCTTTGACTAAGGCATTACCTCAAAGTAAGTTTGAGGGTCATGTTCGAGCTTATGGTATTGGATACCATAGCGATCGGCATTAGGCCAAGTGGGAGTCTGTTAGTAATATATGAGAGATGTCCTAAGGCAATCGCCGTATGTATGAACCATTTATATGATAAATGAAGATTCACTATTTGAGTATACATGTTTCATGTATTTGATTGGATCTTAAACTCATTTACTGAATGTCCACGATGCGATTCACAGCATGAGAGAATTTGTGATTGGATCACAACTAATGAGTATCTCTACATGTGTAATTGTGATGTATCAGAATTATCCCTAGTCGATGAATTGATGGATTTTGACACCATCAATTCTGTCGAGACTAGCACGAGGTATACTCCTTAGTGTATCCAAGCAGCTGATTCTCACTGGCTGGAGACATAGTGATGTCCGGAGTTAATCGTGGATGCTAGTTATGGTAACTAGTTCATTGGAGTGACCAGCCGTAAGACTTCATATGGTTCTCTGCATATATAGATATGTCAATGAAGTTCTTACTGTGGGCTTAAGTGCGATGTTCCTTCGACTTGGTATTCAAGTCATCTTGATCATGGAGACTTATGCTTGACATCTTAAGCAAACATCTCTAAGGAGATGTGGACCCGGATGATTGGGTATAAGTCAAGTGATCGAAGGTGTTTGAATAGCCTATAAAGGATTCACCACTCCTTGCGAGGAGATGTATACCCATGGCCTCTCGCTTGATTGTTACTAAAGTCTTTGGCCAAAGCATTACATGTTTAGAGTAAGGTACTCTTCGATACATGTGGAGTAACTAGAACTGTAGGACGAGGAAATGATACTTGGGCTAGGTGTGACGAGTCACTTAGTGGGGATCGACACAATAGACCATGTCCTGAACCAAGTGGGTATAAGATGAGTGAAGGGAATGGGGCACGAATCATTCGAGCCACCAAGGGTTTCGTAAATAGTTCTCGATCAACCGCTGATCTTTTCTGCTAATTGGGGATCATGATGTACTACTAGGTGCCACTCATGATCGCTCTATAATTAATGGTTAATTATAGACGGCCAACATAAACCGAGAACCTATTTGGTCACACGCACAACGAGCGTAATCCAAAGGATTTAAAACGAGCTTGAGAATGGGATTCTCGCATCGAGAGAAACTAGGTTTGGTTGGACCAAACATAAAGCGAGCATGAAATCGCTTTCACGCAATGGAAGCGTGATGGGCCGAGTCTTATGAAGACATAATGGATGAACCAAAATGGTTTGGTTCTAATCCAATGGATGAGAATAAACCAAAGGGTTTGGTTTATTTTAAACGAATGAACCAAAAGTTGGTTCGTTCGCTTTAACTTAAAATAAACCATCATGGTTTGGTTTATTTTAACTTATCTTAATGGAGCGGTTAACGGGCCTAATGGTTATGATCCAATAACCATTAAGAGAATTAGTTCTCTATAAAAGAGGGCTAGTTGCCGCCCAACCCTTGAAGGAGTTGCCGCTAACCCTAGCTCCTGGCCGCCAGCCCTTGTGCCGCTGGGCTTCCTTGCCGGGCCCAAGCTTCAGCCGGTGATCCTCCGCGACCCTCCGTGATCTTCCTAGGCCTCGTGAAAAGGTGAGCACTTGGCTTCCTTGTTTTGGCCGGGCGCCATTTCCTCCACCAAGCTGTCCAGTTTTCTGACAGCTTCTTCTCCTCTCGCCGGAGCATCGCTTGACGACGGTTAGAGCCCGACAGCGCTAACTTACCGATTCGATCTCCGTAATCCTCTGAGGTGGAGGACGAAGGATTCGTCAATTGGTTGACGAATACCTCTCCGGAGAAGCGAGTTTTGAGAACTCGTATTAGGATCCGAATTTGGATTCGGATCGTTATCATCTCTCGATCACGTTGTCTTTAACACGAGGCTAGTAACCCGTACGAAGACGAAGCTCGTGGCTTAGCGAAGTCATCCCGAGGAACTCAGCGTGGATACGGATAGAGACGATTCTAGCGAGGATCGTTCTGGTTGATGCCGTTCCCGCTACACGTCATACGAAAGGTATAACGTAGATAAATTTCCTTTTATTGCAAATTTAAATTTACAGTTATGTCTACACTTGTTGTAATATGCATGCGTGTGTTGTGTGTGTTGTAATAAATAGGAGTATTTATTATTTTATTGCTTCTGCTGTGTTCATGTTTACGAAACATGATCGAACACACACACGCCGCGGTGCCGGAAACCCAACAGTGTTTCCACATGGCCAGGCCTTGTGTTTCCACATTGGACATGGCCGTGTGAATCCACACGCCTTGGCTGTGTCCCACTCTGTGTCTAGCTGTGAAATGACCTTCTTTTGCTCCAAAAATGCATCTTTTTCACTCAAAAAGCTAACCTGCACACAAAAGTACGAGTAGACCTCTGAACTAGAAAATAAGAAATGCGTGCAAAAATAGAGTAACATATGCATGCAACTAACACAAAATACAATGAGATGTGAGCGAAAACTACTCCTAAAACCCTATATGTTTTGCTCACATCACACCACAAAGTGTTGTGGATGATGACATTATTGCACAAGAATTTGTGGAGCAACAACCTGTTCAAGTAGATTAACCTCTTTGCAGGTCTGATAGGATACGTCGTCAGCCTGAGAGATATTCATTTCTCTTGTCTGACAATGATGATGTTATGCTTGTTGAGTTGAACGAGCCTACATCCTATCAGGAAGCTGTGATGAGCCCAGATTCTGAGAAATGACTAGAGGCCATGAGATCCGAAATGGAATCCATGTACACTAACCAAGTATGGACTTGTGTTGATCCACCTGAAGGGGTCAAACTCATTGGGTGTAAGTGGATCTTTAAGAGAAAGACTGACATGGATGGTCTTATGCATACCTATAAAGGGAAATTGGTAGCTAAAGGTTTCAAATAGATTCATGGAATTGACTATGATGAAACTTTTTCACCAGTTGTGATGCTTAAGTCTATTCGGATCATGCTTGCTATTGCAACTTACCACGATTATGATATCTGGCAAATGTTGGGTTTCCGGCACCGCGGCGTGTGTGTGTTCGATCATGTTTCGCAAACATGAGCACAGCGGAAGCAATAAAAATAATAAATACTCCTATTTATTACAACACACACAACACACGCATGCTATTACAACAAGTGTAGACATAACCGTAAATTAAAATTTGCAATAAAAGGAAATTAAACTACGTTATACCTTCCGTATGACGTGTAGCGGGAACGGCATCAACCGGAACGATCCTCGTAAGAATCGTCTCTATCCGTATCCACGCCGAGCTCCTTGGGATGACTTCGCTAAGTCACGAGCTTCGTCTTCGTACGGGTTACTAGCCTCGTGTTGAAGACGACGTGATCGAGAGATGATCACGATCCGAATCCAAATTCGGATCCAAAACGAGTTCTCAAAACTCGCTTCTCCGGAGAGGTGTTCGTCAACCGTTTGACGAATCCTTCGTCCTCCACCTCAGAGGATTACCGGAGATCAAATCCCCGGTAAGTTAGCCGCTGTCGGAGCACTAACCGTCGTCCAAACGATGCTCCGACGAGAAGAGAAGAAGCTGTCCAGAAAACTGGACAGCTTGGTGGAGGATATAGGCGCCGGCCAACCAAGGAAAGAAAAACCTCACCTTGATGCCAAACCTATAGGGGATCACCGGAGGGTCGCCGGAGGTTCACCGGCTGAAGCTTGGTCACCGGCAATGACTTGGACGGCGGCACAAAGGATGGGCGGCGGCCACTTAGGGTTGGGCGCCGAATTCACCAACAAGGGTGGGCGACAACTCTATGTTGGGCGGCAACTCTTGATTAGGTGTTAGGGTTAGGGTTTAAGCCCTATTTTATAGAGAACTAATTCTCTTAATGGTTAATGGATCATATCCATAAAGCCCGTTAACCCGCTCCATTAAGATAAGTTAAAATAAACCAAACCATGATGGTTTATTTTAAGTTAAAACGAACCGAACCAACCTTTGGTTCATTCGTTTAATATAAACCAAACCCTTTGGTTTATTCTCATCCATTGGATTAGAACCAATCCATTTTGGTCCATCCATTATGTCTTCATAAGACACTGCCCATCCACGCTTCCATTGCGACTGAAACAATTTCATGCTCGCTTTATGTTTGGTCCAACCAAACATAGTTTCTCTCGGTCTGAGAATCCCATTCTCAAGCTCGTTTTAAATCCTTTGGATTACACTCGTTGTGCGTGTGACCAAATAGGTTCTCGGTTTATGTTGGTCGTCTATAATTAACCATTAATTATAGAACGATCATGAGTGGCACCTAGTAGTACATCATGATCCCCAATTAATCGAAAAGATCAACGGTTGATCCAGAACTATTTCTGAAACCCTTCAGTAGCTCGAATGATTCGTGCCCCATTCCCTTCACTCATCTTATACCCACTTGGTTCAGGACATGGTCTATTGTGTCACCTCACTAGGTCGACTACGCCACACCTAGCCCAAGTATCATTTCCTCGTCCTCACAGTTCTAGTTACTCCACATGTATCGAAGAGTACCTTACTCTAAACATGTAATGCTTTGGCCAAAGACTTTAGTAACAATCCGACGAGAGGCCATGGGTATACATCTCCTCGCAAGGAGTGGTGAATCCTTTATAGGCTATTCAAACACCTTGATCACCGACTTATACCCAATCATCCGGGTCCACATCTCCTTAGAGATGTTTGCTTAAGATGTCAAAGCATAAGTCTCCATGATCAAGATGACTTGAATACATAAGTCGAAGGAACATCGCACTTAAGCCACGATAAGAACTTCATTGACATATCTATATATGCGAGAGAACCATATGAAGTCTTACGGTGGTCACTCCAATGAACTAGTTACCATAACTAGCATCCACGATTAACTCGGACATCACTATGTCTCCGGCCCGGTGAGAATCGGTGCTTGGATACACCAAGGTATACCTCGTGCTAGTCTCGGCCGAATTGATGGTGTCGAATCCATCAATTCATCGACTAGGGATAATTATCACAATTACACATGTAGAGATACTCACTAGTTGTGATCAATCACAAATTCTCTCATCTTTGTGAATCGTATCGTGGACATTGATAAATGAGTTTAAGATCAATCAAATACATAAAACATGTATACTCAAATAGTGAATCTTCATTTATCATATAAATGGTTCATACATAAAGCGATTGCCTTAGGACATCTCTCATATATTACAATAGACTCCCACTTGGCCTAATGCCAATCGCTACGGTATCCAATACCATAAGCTCTAACATGACCCTCAAACTTACTTTGAGGTAATGCCTTTAGTCAAAGGATCCGCCAAGTTCCTTTCAAAGGGGAATTTTCTCGATTTGTATTTCGCTCCTACCGATGATCTCTCCGATAAGATGATAGCGGCGAAGCACATGTTTGGATCATCGATGAGACCACATCAAGTTCAAAGATGAACTTCGATCCAAACCGCCTTTGCTACATCCAAAGTCGCAATGTATTCTCGCCTTAGTGGCGTAATCCGCTATAGTGTCAAGCTTGGAACCTTTCCAACTTATTGCGCCCATTCCGTGTGAATACATACCTGCACAAAGACATGGAATCATCCTTGTCCGTCTCGAGTCGCATCCGTATACCCGCGTATCACCATGTCACCTTCTACATATATTAGGAACACATCCTTAGTTCTTCTAAACTACTTAAGGATCGTCTTAACAGCCGCCCAATGATCAATTCCAGGATAGTACTGGTATCTGATCTTGACACTCAGAGCATACGATACATCGGGCCTCGTACATAACATAGCATACATGATAGATCCTATTGCAGATGCATAGAGAATCTTACTCATGCAAATCCTCTCATCTTCTGTGCGCAGACACATAGACTTCGAAAGGTGTACCCCATGCCTGATAGGTAGGTAACCTTTCTTGGATTCCGACATGCTAAAACCTCTATAGCACTCGGTCTATATATGTAGACTGCGAAAGACCAAGCAACCATTTCGATCTATCTCTATAGATCTTAATCCCGAGGATGTAGGTTGCTTCTCCCAGGTCTTTCATGGAGAATGTCTTGGATAACCAAACCTTAATCGATCAGTAAGATTGAAACATCGTTTCCTATAAGTAATATGTCATCGACATACAATACTAGGAACACGACTGCACTCCCACTAACCTTCTTGTACACACAAGGTTCATCTGGATTTTGTGAGAAATCAAACTTTTTGATCGTCTCATCAAAACGGATATTCCAGCTCCTGGATGCTTGCTTCAATCCATAAATGGATCGTCGCAACTTACATACCTTGGTTTTATCAACTGATGTGAAACCCTCAGGCTGTATCATATACACGTCCTCGAGCAAGTTTCCATTAAGGAAAGCTGTTTTCACATCCATTTTCCATATCTCATAATCATAATGAGCTGCTATGGCCAGGAGCATCCGAATGGATTTAAGCATAGCTACAGGCGAATAGGTTTCGTCATAATCAACATCTTGCTTTTGACGATATCCTTTCGCCACCAATCTAGCCTTATAGGTAATCACATTACCATCCATGTCGGTTTTCTTCTTGAAAACCCACTTGCACCCTATAGGCTTTATGCCTTCAGGTGGGTCAACCAAGTTCCAAACTTGGTTTTCATACATGGAATCCATTTCCGACTTCATGGCACCAAGCCACTTATCCCTTTCTGAACTTGTCAGCACTTCTTCATAACTGGAAGACTCCTCATCATCAATGAGTAACACGTCGCTCGATTCGCTTACGAGAAATCCATATCTCTCAGGAATATTGCGTGTTCTACTAGATCTACGAAGATGTGGTGTTACAATAGGTCCAGCCGATTGCTCATCACTATGAGTTGTCGGCTGTTGTGCTTCACCAGGTATCTCATCAATGTCTATTTGAGTCTCTCGAGCCTCCTCAAGCTCGAC
Organism: Wurfbainia villosa; assembly: GCA_025175895.1. Classification (NCBI taxonomy): domain Eukaryota; kingdom Viridiplantae; phylum Streptophyta; class Magnoliopsida; order Zingiberales; family Zingiberaceae; genus Wurfbainia; species Wurfbainia villosa. The sequence goes on along the minus strand of CM045997.1, from coordinate 77,867,764 downwards.
GACACTCCAACTGTTTTCTTGCAAGAGAAACTCTTTCTCTAGAAACACAGCTTGCCTTGAAACAAACACCTTTTGTTCCACAGGATGATAGAATTGGTAACCCCTTGTTTCCTTAGGGTATCCAATAAATAGACATTTATCAGACTTAGCATCCAGTTTGTCTGATACAGTCCGCTTCACATAAGCAGGACAACCCCATATCTTCAAGTAAGATACATGAGGTTTCTTACCATTCCATATCTCATATGGAGTAGTTGAGACTACCTTGGTAGGCATTCTGTTTAACAAGTAAACAGCTGTCTGAAGTGCATAACCCCAAAAGGACTTGGGAAGAGTTGCATGATTCATCATTGACCTGACCATGTCCAACAAGGTCCGGTTACGCCTCTCAGATACACCATTATGCTGTGGTGTATAGGGCGGAGTCCATTGAGACAATATGCCATTGTCTCTTAGATAATCAAGAAACTCTTGACTTAAGTATTCACCACCTCGATCCGATCGAAGTATTTTAATACTCTTGTCATGTTGTTTCTCTACTTCATTTCTGAATTCTTTGAACCTTTCAAAGGCTTCAGACTTGTGTTTCATCAAGAACACATACCCAAACCGTGAGTGATCATCGGTGAAGGTAATGAAGTAGCTATAGCCTCCTAATGCTTGAGTTGACATAGGTCCACATACATCAGTATGTACTAAACCTAGTAACTCTCCCACTCGTTCACCTTTTCCAGAAAAAGGTAACTTAGTCATCTTGCCTTTTAAGCATGATTCGCATGTATCGTATGAATCCAATTCAAACGATTCCAGAATTCCACATCGGTGTAATTCGGACATGCGTTTCTTGCTTATATGGCCAAGACGACAATGCCACATATAGGAGTCTATTTGATTATCCTTTCGAGCACTCTTGTTGCTCGCTTCGATATTGCAAATGTCACTGGATACGTCCAACGTATAAATACCATTGCTTAAAGTTCCAGTCCCATAAAGAACCCCATTCAAAGTTATGTAACAACAATTGTTACTAAACGTCAAATGGAAACCATTTCTATTTAAACAAGAAATAGAAATGATGTTCTTTATCAACAAAGGAATATAAAAGCAATTGTCCAGTTCTAAGACAAGTCCTGCAGGGAGTTTCAACAAATACGTTCCGATGGCGAGTGCAGCAACCTATGCTTCATTCCCAACACGTAAATTTGACTCTCCCTTGATGAGTCTTCTTCTATTCCTTAGCCCATGTATGTCATTACATATATGTGAGCCACACCCAGTATCCAATACCCAAGTGTCTAAGGAAATAGAATGACAATCAATAAAGAAGATTAAGAATATGGGGCATCCGATGCCTTATCCTTCTTCACGGACTCAAGATAAACCTTGCAATTTCTTCACAATGACCCTCCTTGCCATAATGATGGCAAGTGCCCTTTGAGGGTTCTTCCTTTTAGCCTTTTTCTTCTTCCTTCTTGTTCCTTTGACTCCCTCTTAGAACCTTTCTTCGAGGAATCAACTAACAACACTGCCCCCTACTCATGCTTCTCGTAAGGCTCCACAGCCTTCAAAGATGTTGAGCAAAGACTACAGATGAACCTCCTTGCATCTCAGAGGTGAAGAGGAGCTTGGAGACTTCGAACCTTTCGAATCTCACTTGCTCATCAACTAACTCACAGAGATGAAGGACTACGATATGAGCATCCATATGCTCATGCTGCTTTCGTAGCTTGGGTTCCATCGCGGCTAGCATGATGCAACTCATTTGTTCAGAATCACTCACATGTTTCTGATAGGCCAACAATTGGTCCAAAGTTGCATCGTCACTAGGACGGGCGGGAAGAGGCGCATCGAGGACATACACAAGCTTTTCACCTTGAGAACAATTCTCAAGTTTCTAAACCAGTCCAAGAAGTTCGGCCCAGTCAATTTATTTGAATCCAAAATGGAACGCAAATTCAAACACATCATGATCAATATATTAACTTAGAAATACAAAACGAGCATATATGAGAAAGATGATTTTAAAATGCATCAATATACATTTATAAATCCCATTCATTTTTTGAATTTCAAAAACCCTTAAAATCACTTCGGGAGATCGTAGGTCCATCTCCGAATGGGCTGATATCCATCATAGATAAGAACAACCTTGGAGTGAGTCCAACAAGCCATTCTTAGCTATGATGGTGGGTATCAAGTATACCGATTACATATCATGTATATGTAACTATCACAATGTGCTATCAACTAATTGAATGTTTACACATACATTGGGTTGTTAACACATTAACAAGTATGCATCATATGCATAGCACCCAACTTCACCTCTCTTCACATCGACCTTGGAGTGAGTCCAACAAATCGATAAAGTTAAAGCCGACCCATTAATCGCGAAATAGTTTTAATATGGTTAGAGCGCATTCAACCAATTAGCCAGGCTTGGAGTGAGTCCAACAACCCAAACTAACGATTGACCTCTGACTCTTACCATATTAGAGTTAAACTATTCCAATGATTTGAACATGTTCAGGTTCGAGCCGGGCTTGGAGTGAGTCCAACAACCCAAACAAGAAACAGAACTCTGGTTCTAACCATATTAATGGAAGGTGTAGGCTTTAATATTAAGTTAGGGTTTTATGTCTCATCCTCTTTTCATGCAAATAACTATTATCTACATGGCATGGCATACATGGCATACATCTACATGTCACGACACGCATGGCATAATGTTATGCATCTAATGCAATTACATGGCATACAATTATGTCATGTATATATTTCCTTATATGTCATAACTATTTATGGAAATAAAATATGTTTAAGATTTGATTCTCCAAATCAAATCATAATTAAATTAGGAAACAAATTTCCAAATCTAATCACATATTTTATTCATGGAATTATTTGATTAAGGAAAATCTATTTAGGAAACCAATTTCCTAAATCATTAAAACTACTTATGGAAATAAAATATTTTAAGATTTGATTTCCCAAATCAAATCATGATTAAATTAGGAAACAAATTTCCAGAATCTAATCAAATATTTTATTTATGGGAAATATCAATTTCCATAAATACTTCCAACTTTCCAAAAGTGGAAGATTTCCATAAATACTTCTAGACTTTCCAAAATTGAAAAATTTCCATAAATACTTCTAAATTTCCAAAATTTAGAAAACTTCCAGAAATACATTATGACTATCGCAAAACCATTTTTACGATTATGTCGAAACACAACCTGGGCTCTGATACCACTGTTGGGTTTCCGGCACCGCGGCGTGTGTGTGTTCGATCTTGTTTCGCAAACATGAGCACAGCGGAAGCAATAAAAATAATAAATACTCCTATTTATTACAACACACACAACACACGCATGCTATTACAACAAGTGTAGACATAACCGTAAATTAAAATTTGCAATAAAAGGAAATTAAACTACGTTATACCTTCCGTATGATGTGTAGCGGGAACGGCATCAACCGGAACGATCCTCGTAAGAATCGTCTCTATCCGTATCCACGCAGAGCTCCTCGGGATGACTTCACTAAGTCACAAGCTTCGTCTTCGTACGGGTTACTAGCCTCGTGTTGAAGACGACGTGATCGAGAGATGATCACGATCCGAATCCAAATTCGGATCCAAAACGAGTTCTCAAAACTCGCTTCTCCGGAGAGGTGTTCGTCAACCGTTTGACGAATCCTTCGTCCTCCACCTCAGAGGATTACCGGAGATCAAATTCCCGGTAAGTTAGCCGCTGTCGGAGCACTAACCGTCGTCCAAACGACGCTCCGACGAGAGGAGAAGAAGCTGTCCAGAAAACTGGACAGCTTGGTGGAGGATATAGGCGCCGGCCAACCAAGGAAAGAAAAACCTCACCTTGATGCCAAACCTATACGCAATGACTTGACGGGCGGCAAAGGATGGGCGGCGCCACATAGGGTTCGCCAATTCACCAACAAGGGTGGGGCAACTCTATGTTGGGCGGCAACTTGATTAGGTGTTAGGTTAGGTTTAAGCCCTATTTTATAGAGAACTAATTCTCTTAATGGTTAATGGATCATATCCATAAAGCCCGTTAACCCGCTCCATTAAGATAAGTTAAAATAAACCAAACCATGATGGTTTATTTTAAGTTAAAACGAACCGAACCAACCTTTGGTTCATTCGTTTAATATAAACCAAACCATTTGGTTTATTCTCATCCATTGGATTAGAACCAAACCATTTTGGTCCATCCATTATGTCTTCATAAGACACTGCCCATCCACGATTCCATTGCGACTGAAACAATTTCATGCTCGCTTTATGTTTGGTCCAACCAAACATAGTTTCTCTCGGTCTGAGAATTCCATTCTCAAGCTCGTTTTAAATCCTTTGGATTACACTCGTTGTGCGTGTGACCAAATAGGTTCTCGGTTTATGTTGGCCGTCTATAATTAACCATTAATTATAGAACGATCATGAGTGGCACCTAGTAGTGTTGGGTCCGATCCGTGAGGGGAAACTTCACTTCCCCTTCGCCTTGGTTGCTTGACCATGGTGATCCCTTCAATGTCCCCGGATTAAAAATTTAATCCTAGACAAAAGGGATTCCCAAAGCAACCAAGTCATCGTCGTGCTATTCGTTTAGAGAGGTCCCTTTAACAAACTAGTTGTTCAAGCGACCATTCTCTATTCTACGAGTAGCCGCGGAATAGACGATGTCCGGATCGCCGGTTTTTGTGTTTATGCTCGAGATCCAAATATTATTTAGCCATTCACAGAAATATATCATGCTCATAAATGAAAAACAAATATAAACATGTAACATATAAAATTAGAGAATCGATATACCTCTCGATCTTCTAATGTATGTCCTTCCTCCTTTCGGACGTCGTGTGGGCGACGCTCTACCAAAAGTCGAAGCTCCTAGATCACACATCTTCCTTCCTTGCTCATCCAAAGCAAGAGGAAGAATAGAAACAAGGCTCATCTCCTTCCTATGGCCAACCAACAAGCAACAAAAGAAATGCTTGCCGCCGGCCAACAAGGAGAAGGAGATAATGGTGGAAACCAACCAAGACATCAAGGGAAACCCCTTAGTCTTGTTTCCACCACCCAAGGAGAGGGAGAAGGGGTCTTTAGATGCTGTCCAAGGGTTGGAGAAGGTGATATGGGCACCGGCCACCAAACCATGAAGAAGAAAGGAAGAAACTTTCCTTATTTGGTGCCACCCAAACCTCCTAAACCCTAAGCTTCCAAACCCTAATCCAAGCTCACCTTGTGGCCGGCCATGGAAATGAGGAAGAAGATTAGGATGAGCTCAAGCCAAGGTAAAGAGGAGAACCATAGTGGTCGGCCAACCCTTAGGAAGAAGAAGAACATCTCCTATAGTTGCCGCCCACCCTTTTCTCCCAAAAACCTAGCCACCCAAACCCTAATCCTAACTTACCTTATATCCGGCCATGGAAGAGGGGAAGAAGAATAGGATAAGTTCAAGCTAAGGTAGAGAGGATCAGCATAGTGGCCGGCCAACCCAAGGAAGAAGAAGAACAACCTCCATTAGTTGCCGCCCACCCTTGCTCCAAAACCCTAGCCACCAAACCCAATCCTAAACCAACTAGGATTCCTAGCCACCAAAGGAAGCAAGCCCTAATCCCTTCATCCCTTGTGTTCTCCACGCCAACAATCCCTAATCAACCCTTATATAGAGTTTAGGGATAAGTCTTGGTTTAATCTCCACCATTGGTTCAAGGGATTTAACCTCAACCGTCGGATCTAGAGATTTAATCTCAACCGTCGGATCTTAGAGATTTAATCTCTACCAATGGATCTTAGAGTTTTGTTTCTATCCATTGGATCTAAGCATCATGAGGTGTTAATAGGCTACATTAGGGACCATGAGGAGGAGTTGGGTCTTGGCCACCCATGGATCAAGCCCACATAAAGTCCGATCCACTAATGATGATCCAATCCACTAAAGGTCCATCATTGATCTACCTCACCAACCCCCATATGATAATATGGGCTCCATATATTATTTGTACATTTTCTCTCCGTGCTTAAGATCTCGAATGTCCGTCGATTAATTAATTTACTAACCATTAATTAATCAACATCTAACTCCATGAGTAGTACCACTCAACCTTTTCATTATGCCGGACCAAGTCCACCTACAGGGTTTACATGATGAACCTTATGAGCTCCTCAAGGGGACATCATCATCCTAATATATAGGACACGGTTTCCTCCTATAATCAACGGCACACCATATAAATAATATCATCTCCCAACTTACCGAGTCTATCGATTTAATCTATAAATCTCGCCCATTGGTAAATCAAAGAGATGAGTACCAAGTATATGTGCCCGTTATTATATCGGGATTAAGAGCATGTACTAAATAATATCTGAGGTCCGATTCGATTATGTAGTCAGCAATAAATCGAATCACCTCTAAGTCGTCTGCTCAATACACACAAAGTGCACTAGTGTGATTCTATGGTCAAGACAAACCAATACCAAATCACACTACAACCATTCCGATGGTTTGTCCAAAGCCATCTCGGTTGTGAGCCTTTACTTATACTTTACAAGGAGCCGATAACATGATCTCCCGTATGACACCACACACCATGTTATCTACAATGTAACGTATTAGACAATATGCATAAATATATGCAAACAATGATCATGTGATTCTTATTTCAAAATAAATATGTTCATACAAAAGAGCTAGGCTTTCAGTATACATCCCAACAATCTCCCACTTATACTAAAAGACTATGCTGTCCTTATACTGCCATACATCTGATTCCCCTTCCCTCCACATGCCTATCAAAGCTCTCGCTAGAAGGGCCTTAGTGAAAGGGTCTACCAGGTCATCCTCTGATGCAATCTAGGCGACAACAACTTCTACCTCCTTTACGATTTCTCGTATCAGGTGGTACTTGCGCTCTATGTGTTTACTAGCCTTATGGGCTCGTGGTTCCTTCGAGTTTGCAACTGCACCACTATTATCACAATAAATTGTGATAGTTCTGGACAAACCAGGAATCACATCCAAGTCCATCAGGAAGTTCCTGAGCCATACAGCTTCTTTGGCCGCCTCATAGGCTGCCACATACTCAGCCTCCATGGTGGAGTCCGCCACGCATTTCTGCTGGGCACTCCTCCATACAATGGCTCTACCTCCCAAAGTAAACACAAAACCTGAGGTAGACTTACTGTTATCCCTATCAGATTGGAAATCGGAATCCGTGTAACCCACAGGGAGTAATTGGTCTGCCCGGTAAACCAACATATAATCCCTAGTCCTTCTCAGGTACTTCAACATATGCTTTACCGCAGTCCAATGTCCCTGTCCTAGATTACTCTGATATCTGCTGACCATGCCCATGGCAAAACAGATATCTGGTCTTGTACAGAGCATCGCATGAGGCTTCCTACTGCCGAAGCATAAGGAACCGCCTCCAGCTCCTTTATCACCTCAGATGATCTAGGACACATCTCCTTAGATAAAGTAACTCCATACCTGAAAAGTAGAAAACCCTTCTTGGAGTTCTGCATGCTAAAATGATCCAAAATCATGTCTATGTATGAAGCTTGGGATAAGCACAACAACCTTGATCCCAAGGTTGTGACCCACTTCTCTCAAGTCCTTCAAAACTATTTGGACAACCATACCCTTACGTCTGATAACACTCTGATATTGTTGCCAACTACCGTATAGTACAAGAAATACCACTACGTTTCCGTCACATCTATTATATACACAAGACTCATCCGGACTTTGAATAAATCCATAAGTCTGGATTTACCTCATCAAAGCAGATGTTCCAAGACCTCAAAGCTTGCTTTAGTCCATCAGCAGACCGATTAAGCTTACATACAATACGCTCTTTGCCTTTAGCAATGAATCCCTCTGGTCGCTTCATGTAGATGGATTCCTCAAGACTTCCACTAAGGAATGCTGTCTTGATATCCATCTGTCACACCTCATAATCCATATGAGTTGCTATGCATAAGAGCTCCCAGACCTATCTTGAATCCATAGATTCAATCTCAGTATTCATTGCACTTTGCAAAGATGCTGTATTTATATCTTGGATTGCCTTGTCGTATGTCTAGGGATCAGGTTCATGTTTGCTAGGGACCAAATCAGAAGATTTGTCCAAAAACATAAATCTAAGAGGTTGTCTAACAACCCTCCCACTACGACAAGGTATCTTCTGTGTATCCTCTGTGACACGTGGTGCAGTGACATGTGGTATGTCCTCTTGTACCAGTGGTACTAAAGAAGTGACTTCCCTTTTTAACTCCTCCAGAACAATTTTACCTTTGGGCTTGTGGCTTATCACATAGTCTTCAAATCTGGCATTCGTGTTAACGATCACCCTCCGATCTCTAGGACTATAAAACAAGTCGTAATAACTCATCATCGATCTAACCATCTTCATAAGAGTCCTATTCCTTCAGATCGCTACACCATTCGTGGGGTGTGCCAGTGCGATAATTGGGATTGAATCCCAACCTCTGATAAGTAGTTCCTAAACTCTCCCAAGAGGTTGTCACCACCACGATCAGATCGTAGTGTCATCCATATCTTGAATAATCGTCTATAAAAGAGACGAAATCTTCAAGATTACCTCTTGCCTAGATAGTCATAGGACCTCAGAAATCAGAATGAACCATTTCTAACACATCTTTGGCTCTATACCCCTTGGCCTTGAAAGGCCTCTTGGTCATCTTACCCTCCAAGCAAGATTCGTAGGTTGGGAGATCCTCCACCACTAATGAACCCAAAGGTCCATCAGCTATCAACCTTTGAATTCTGCTTAGGTTAATGTGACCAAGCCTAAGAAGCCAAAGATATGTTTGGTTCATCTTCGAAGGTTCTTTTCTCTTATTGGAATTAGAAGATGAGTTATTAACTTCTATTTGCATCGTAGCTTGTGGTTCAAGTTATAAATTTCCTATCTATGTACTGAATAGATAATGTCCCTATTCCTTTTATAACAAATCATCATAAAAGAAATAGATTATCCATCCAAAAACTATTTAGAAACCGAAATCAATTCTTTCTAAATAAGGGTACATAAAGGAAATTCTTAAGAACCAAAACCTTTATTTTTCTAAAAGATAAATAAAACATCTCCCGCAATAGCCACCATCTTCATGGCATTGCCTAAGTAAATAGTAATCTCCCTTCAACTTGTCATCGGGTTTCTGGAACCTCAGAATTGTTGCAGACATGATTAGTGGCTCTGTATCTACTCACCAGGTGTCGGTAGATATCACCGCTAATCATGTTTCAATGACTAGTCCAAAAGATATACCTATGTTCTATTTTGGATTGGGACAGTCCTTCTTCCAATGTCCATCCTGCTTGCAAGTGAAGTACTTGCCTTTCGGCTTCTTCACTCTTCCCTGAGATCCTCGCACCATCTTTGCTTCACCTTGTTTCTTCTTCTTCTTGCCTTTCGGCCTAGAAGTAGAAACTCTTTTGAGCAATGATGGCTTGAGGACACTCTTCGAAGATTGCATACTAGCAGATAAGACAATATTTGGATTCATTTCCAATCAACATTATTTGGGTACAGTAAGTTTATTTCTTTTAGTATCACAACAAGTGGACTGAAAGTCATTTTGAAAATCCTAAGAATCACATAGATCATTACTTTAGATTTCAAAAAATTATTGATTCCTCAAACAATAAAATTTTGATATCAACCAACACCTCAAAACACCGAGAATATTGCATGCCACGGAGTGTGGACGTATACGAATTCTACATTTGTAAGAGGAGGTTTTACCCATTAATTTTATTATCTTGTCAACCTTACTTTTTGACAAATAAAATTAATAGTTGGTTCCTCTTTGGCCCTACAAATAAAAGCAGTGACTCCGATGGGGAGGATACTTTTTATTTGCATCTAAGTGTGCACCATTACACGATACTAAGGGAATTATTTTGGATTATGTGCCTTACCGCTGTGGAAGTACACACGCTCCTAGATAATTTCCTATAACCATTATTTGACCTAGTGATCCGCAAACAAACTCATCCGCAGGGAGGAAGGCACTCAGAGCCAACACGCAAGTTTGTTGCATCACACGTCAAATTGTAATGGAGGCCGCGGGAATTAATTAAAATATCCCTCTCCCACTTAGTAAATTAAAAATGAGGAATTTTCCTACGACATGCATATCAAACAAAAAGCAATAAATATGAAAAATAAATTATTTTCCAACTATTATGGCCTTTGTCTTCAATATCTCGTCCGCTCCTCCTACGCCATGTATGAGCCATCCGGAGATCCGAGCCGAGACTAAATCCTATTTTAATTTACATCCATCGATCCTATACTCCACGAGGGAGTGTACATGAAATCTAGATCGAAAGTAAAATAAAATAAAGAGCGGCTAAACAATGCCGTATTTAATTTACAAAAACTAAATACTAGCCTCGTCAACCCCGAGGATTCAACAAAATAAACATTTACACACATACAATCACATACACACACATGCCATAATAGTCGGATCTTATGCCTGCAACCAAAGAGTTAAACTACGCATATCCTACTATTATCCGACACATATAATATATGAAAAAGTGCATAAAAATTAACCGAATCCTAAACACACAAAACTGGAAACCTTGGCTCTGATACCAATTGTTGGGTCCGATCCGTGAGGGGAAACTTCGCTTCCCCTTCGCCTCGGTTGCTTGACCATGGTGATCCCTTCAATGTCCCCGGATTAAAAATTTAATCCTAGATAAAAAGGATTCCCAAAGCAACCAAGTCATCGTCGTGCTATTCGTTTAGGGAGGTCACTTGAACAAACTAGTTGTTCAAGCGACCATTCTCTATTCTACGAGTAGCCGTGGAATAGACGATGTCCGGATCGCCGGTTTTTGTGTTTATGCTCGGGATCCAAATATTATTTAGCCATTCACAGAAATATATCATGCTCATAAATGAAAAACAAATATAAACATGTAACATATAAAATTAGAGAATCGATATACCTCTCGATCTTCTAATGTATGTCCTTCCTCCTTTCGGACGTCGTGTGGGCGACGCTCTACCAAAAGTCGAAGCTCCTAGATCACACATCTTCCTTCCTTGCTCATCCAAAGCAAGAGGAAGAATAGAAACAAGGCTCATCTCCTTCCTATGGCCAACCAACAAGCAACAAAAGAAATGCTTACCGCCGGCCAACAAGGAGAAGGAGATAATGGTGGAAACCGACCAAGACATCAAGGGAAACCCCTTAATCTTGTTTCCACCACCCAAGGAGAGGGAGAAGGGGTCTTTAGATGCTGTCCAAGGGTTGGAGAAGGTGATATGGGCGCCGGCAACCAAACCATGAAGAAGAAAGGAAGAAACTTTCCTTATTTGGTGCCACCCAAACCTCCTAAACCCTAAGCTTCCAAACCCTAATCCAAGATCACCTTGTGGCCGGCCATGGAAGTGAGGAAGAAGATTAGGATGAGCTCAAGCCAAGGTAAAGAGGAGAACCATAGTGGTCAGCCAACCCTTAGGAAGAAGAAGAACATCTCCTATAGTTGCCGCCCACCCTTTTCTCCCAAAAACCTAGCCACCCAAACCCTAATCCTAACTTACCTTATATCCGGCGATGGAAGAGGGGAAGAAGAATAGGATAAGTTCAAGCTAAGGTAGATAGGAGCAGCATAGTGGCCGGCCAACCCAAGGAAGAAGAAGAACAACCTCCATTAGTTGCCGCCCACCCTTGCTCCAAAACCCTAGCCACCAAACCCAATCCTAAACCAACTAGGATTCCTAGCCACCAAAGGAAGCAAGCCCTAATCCCTTCATCCCTTGTGTTCTCCACGCCAACAATCCCTAATCCACCCTTATATAGAGTTTAGGGATAAGTCTTGGTTTAATCTCCACCATTGGTTCAAGGGATTTAACCTCAACCGTCGGATCTAGAGATTTAATCTCAACCGTCGGATCTTAGAGATTTAATCTCTACCAATGGATCTTAGAGTTTTGTTTCTATCCATTGGATCTAAGCATCATGAGGTGTTAATAGGCTACATTAGGGACCATGAAGAGGAGTTGGGTCTTGGCCACCCATGGATCAAGCCCACATAAAGTCCGATCCACTAATGATGATCCAATCCACTAAAGGTCCATCATTGATCTACCTCACCAACCCCCATATGATAATATGGGCTCCATATATTATTTGTACATTTTCTCCCCGTGTTTAAGATCTCGAATGTCCGTCGATTAATTAATTTACTAACCATTAATTAATCAACATCTAACTCCATGAGTAGTACCACTCAACCTTTTCATCATGCCGGACCAAGTCCACCTGCAGGGTTTACATGATGAACCTTATGAGCTCCTCAAGTGGACATCATCATCCTAATATATAGGACACGGTTTCCTCCTATAATCAACGGCACACCATATAAATAATATCATCTCCCAACTTACCGAGTCTATCGATTTAATCTATAAATCTCGCCCATTGGTAAATCAAAGAGATGAGTACCAAGTATATGTGCCCGTAATTATATCGGGATTAAGAGCATGTACTAAATAATATCTGAGGTCCGATTTGATTATGTAGTCAGCAATAAATCGAATCACCTCTGTGTCGGTCCTGCTCAATACACACAAAGTGCACTAGTGTGATTCTATGGTCAAGACAAACCAATACCAAATCACACTACAACTATTCCGATGGTTTGTCCAAAGCCATCTCGGTTGTGAGCCTTTACTTATACTTTACAAGGAGCCGATAACATGATCTCCCGTGTGACACTACACACCATGTTATCTACAATGTAACGTATTAGACAATATGCATAAATATATGCAAACAATGATCATGTGATTCTTATTTCAAAATAAAGATGTTCATACAAAAGAGCTAGGCTTTCAGTATACATCCCAACAAGTAGTACATCATGATCCCCAATTAACCGAAAAGATCAACGGTTGATCCAGAACTATTTTTGAAACCCTTCAGTAGCTCGAATGAATCGTGCCCCATTCCCTTCTCTCATCTTATACCCACTTGGTTCAGGACATGGTCTATTGTGTCAGTCCCCACTAGGCTGACTACGTCACACCTAGCCCAAGTATCATTTCCTCGTCCTACGGATTCTAGTTACTCCACATGTATCGAAGAGTACTTTACTCTAAACATGTAATGCTTTGGCCAAAGACTTTAGTAACAATCCGACGAGAGGCCATGGGTATACATCTCCTCGCAAGGAGTGGTGAATCTTTTATAGGCTATTCAAACACCTTCGATCACTTCGACTTATACCCAATCATCCCGGGTCCACATCTCCTCAGAGATGTTTGCTTAAGATGTCAAAGCATAAGTCTCCATGATCAAGATGACTTGAATACCGTAAGTCAAAGGAACATCGCACTTAAGCCACAGTAAGAACTTCATTGACATATCTATATATGCAGAGAACCATATGAAGTCTTACGGCCGGTCACTCCAATGAACTAGTTACCATAACTAGCATCCACGATTAACTCCGGACATCACAATGTCTCCAGCCAGTGAGAATCAGCTGCTTGGATACACCAAGGAGTATACCTCGTGCTAGTCTCGACAGAATTGATGGTGTCCAAATCCATCAATTCATCGACTAGGATAATTCCGATACATCACAATTACACATGTAGAGATACTCACTAGTTGTGATCCAATCACAAATTCTCTCATGCTGTGAATCGTATCGTGGACATTCAGTAAATGAGTTTAAGATCCAATCAAATACATAAGACATGTATACTCAAATAGTAAATCTTCATTTATCACATAAATGGTTCATACATAAGGCGATTGCCTTAGGACATCTCTCATATATTACTAACAGCAAATGTATATCAAAACTTCATTTCTGAATGGAAACCTTCTCGAGAACGTGTACATAACATAACCTGAGGGTTTTGTAGATCCAAAGCATGCTGGCAAAGTATGCAAGCTGCAAAGGTCCATTTATGGTTTAAAGCAAGCATCTAGAAGTTGGAATCTTCGATTCGATGATGCGATCAAACAGTTTGGTTTCATCAAGAATGAAGATGAACCCTGTGTCTACAAGAGGGTTAGTGGGAGCATAGTTATCTTTCTTATCTTGTATGTTGGTGACATACTTCTCATGGGAAACGACATCCCTACACTGGAATCTGTGAAGACTTGGCTTGAGAATTGTTTCTCAATGAAGGACTTAGGTGAAGCAGCCTACATTTTAGGCATTAAGATCTATAGAGATAGATCTAAGAGATTTCTTGGCCTAAGTCAGAGTGCATATATTGACAAGGTGCTTAAATATTTTTCCATGCAGAATTCCAAGAAGGGATTTCTACCAATGTCACATGGTGTGAGCCTTTCGAAGGCTCAATGCCCTTCTTCTAAGGAAGAAATAGAATGCATGGATCAGATCCCTTATGCATCTGCTATAGGGTCTATTATGTACATCATGCGCTGCACTCATCCTGATGTCTCATATGCTTTAAGCATGATGAGTAGGTACCAGTCATATCTAGGTGACAGTCACTAGGTAGCCGTTAAGAATATTCTTAAGTACTTGAGAAGAACTAAAGAATATTTCTTGATATTTGGAGGTAATGAGGAGCTCGTTGTAAAGGGTTATAGCGATGCTAGCTTCCAAACGGACAAGGATGATTACAAATCACAGTCAGGGTATGTCTTTTGTTTAAATGGTGGTGCTTTGAGCTGGAAGAGTTCAAAGCAAGACACAATCATGGATTCTACTACAGAGGCCGAGTATATTGCTGCTTTTGATGCGGCAAAGGAGGCTGTTTGGAGCTTTATTGGTGTAGTTCCTAGCATTGTGAGCCATATAGAGCTTTATTGTGACAACAATGGGGCTATATCACAGGCTAAGGAACCGCCTTCTCACCAATGTTCCAAACATATACTACGACAGTATCACCTCATTCGAGAGATCATCAATAGAGAAGATGTGTGGATATGCAGAGTAGATACTGATGCTAACATTGCAGATCCTTTGACCAAGGCTTTGACACAGAGGAAGCATGATGGTCATACTAGGTCATTGGGTCTTAGAGATTATAGTGATTGACACTAGTGCTAGTGTTAGATTATTAGTGTCAGCCCTTAGTGTCAATCATGAGATGATTGATTAGGGATCATATATATCATATTTCATTAATAACAGACAAAGATTAATTATTATATTTACTTTATGCATGTGCCAGCCAAATAAATATAATAATGTCCTTGAATAGTAGGTTCTAATCTACAGTATATCAATTAGTAGAATTGATTATGAGAAGTTGTAGAGAACACTATTCTTAAACATTCCTAGTCAAGTATTGTATTAATAGACAAAGGGATATATTAATACATTGAGACTAGCTATAGGTCAATGGATGACTTGATCTCACAAGTCATGGATATGTGATATCACATTAACACATGGGTATATATATTGGAGAATATATGTACAGAATTGACCCGCCATGAGAAAGTTTCATGGATCGTTATATGAGTGTCATAAACTTTCTCATGTAACTATTAGTATGAATAGTCCTTAGACCTGAAATCACTACGGTTCCCTACCTATGGAGCTATGTACTTTGGTATCATCAAACATCACCTGTAACAAGGCGGACTATAAAGGCGATCACTGGGTATGTAACAAATTATGCGGAGGAATGTGAGTGATGTAGATGAGATTTATCCCTCCCATATGACGGGAGTGATATCTTTGGTCTCTTGATAGAGTATGACCACGAAATGCATGACCATGCTCAAATGAGTCAATATGAGATATTGAGCTCATTTGTTTGAGTGAGTCTACTTGGGGATCAAGAAACATAAAGATCGATAAGGGGATGACATGGTCTATTCCTCATTGATTGATCTAAGATATCAAGGATAGAAGGACACCGTCATACAAGATAATAGTCACAGAAAGGTTTTGTCGGATCTTGACATTTTCATAACTTGGGTAGCAATGATGCATTGCTAGATGCCGCTCATTGCTTATGTATCTAAAGTGGTTTAGAGATATTGCCAATGTTACGAAAACCTATAGGGTCACACACAAAGAACATGTTGTTTTGGAGATGACATTCATTTTAGTTTGACTAAATGAACCATTAGGCATTGAATTAGATTCATTGAAAGGATTGGATTTGAGTTAGACTCAAATTAAATGGCCGAATTTGAGTTGGACTCAAATTGATTTGACTTGAGTTGGACTAAAATCAATTTGGATGGAATAAATTCATCATGCATGATTAATGTGGATTAATCATGCATTGAAGAGGGAAAATCAAAAGTTGGATGAATGGACTCAAATTGATTTGACTTGAGTTGGACTCAAATCAATTTGGATGGTATAAATTCATCATGCATGATTAATGTGGATTAATCATGCATTGAAGAGGGAAAACCAAGAGTTGGATGAAACCTCTTTTCATGCATAATTAATGTGGATTAATCATGCATTGAAGAGGAAAAACCAAGGGTTGGATGAAACCTTTCATATTTATGGGATGAATATAAAAAGGGGGCCTTGGATCATGATGTTTTTGGTTGAAAATTGCCTTTGTTTTTACCCTCTTCTTCCCTTGGCCAAAATCTTCTCTTGGCCTAGCATCTTTTGTGTGCTAGCACAACCTTTCTCCAAAGAGTGTTCATGTGGATACCATAGAGGCACGTACACTTGAACGTGCAAGAGATCCGATGGACCGTGGACAAGCGGGATAAACAAAGGGCACGCATCAAAGGTATACCCTATAGGATAGGGCTTTATAGATCTATTCTTTAGTAGAGTTTTCTTTCACATGGATCGCTCAAGGGATCCTTTTTCCGCTATAATTTTCTTATTTATCGCATAGGATTCCCAACAGCGACCTCTCCCCTTTCCCTTTCTACTTCCCCTTCATCTTCGGAACCCATGAGTTCCCCTTCTTCCAGCCCAAACCCTAACCCCTTACTATGCAATAACATTTCCCCTTTTTCCTCTGGAACCTCCCCTCTTCTTCATCTTGAGGTAATCAAAAGTTTCTATGCAACACCTCATCCTTCACCAATTATGAGTTAAACAACTCTTCTCATTGCCTCTTCTCCTTCTTCACTTTCCGCCGGAGACTCCTGCATTGTTGGGAGTATGGGGAATACAATCAAAGTCCCACATTGGTAAGACAAGGAAAAGATCATGTGCTTATAAGATAAAAAGATATCTCCATTGGTATGAGGCCTTTTGGGTAAAACCCAAAATCAAAACCATGAGGGCTTAGACCCAAAAGTGGACAATATCATACGATTGTGGGGATATATGAATCTTATAGGCACTAACAATTGGTATCAGAGCCATGGTCCATGTCAATCCATGAAACTCAAACGAAGGAAGTGGAGCTCCCATGTCCAGATCAAGAGAACCAGACACCAGGCAGGAAGTCTAGTTGGGTCAGGAGGACCGAACAACTGGCAGGAAGTCTAGTTGGGCCAGAAGGGTTGGACAACTGGCAGGAAGTCCAGCTGGGTCAGGAGGACCAGACAATTGATAGGAAGTCCTAGTGGGTTGAGCATCGGACATCAAGCAGAGGAAGTCCTTCAAGGACGGATAGGCTTGAGGGGGGGGGCTCAATGTGGTCCTTCGTTTGAGGGGGGGGGGGGGATTGTTGGGAGTATGGGGAGTACAATCAAAGTCCCACATTGGTAAGACAAGGAAAAGATCATGTGCTTATAAGATAAAACAATATCTCCATTAGTATGAGGCCTTTTGGGTAAAGCCCAAAAACAAAACCATGAGGGCTTAGGCCCAAAGTGGACAATATCATGCTATTGTGGAGATATATGATTCTTATAGGCACTAACAATCCTTAATCTAGATGAACTAATACTGCAGATGGAGAGTTTGCAACATGCTCTGGAGATGGTAAGCCTTTCTAAGCCACTCTTGTATATACCTTTAATAATACCCCTTCCTCTAACTTGCTATGCTCAGGCTATGATGAATTATCAAGAGATGAAGCACTCCTTTTCCCATTATCAAGTACAAATTCAACAACAAACTTTACAGCATTCCATCACAAATTCTGCAGGCCAAGAAAAATTTAAGAAGAAAGAAGATTATTTGCTCTAAGAATTGGCCCTATGTTGTGTTGGGTTGATGCGTGAGGGGAAACTTCGCTTCCAACTTCAACTCAGATTGTTTGTTCATGGTGATTCCATCGATGTCCCCGGATTAAAAATTTAATCCTAGAAAAAAGGGAACACCCAAGCAACCTTGTCATCGTCGTGCTATTCGTTTAGAGTAGTCACTTGAACAAACTTGTTGTTCAAGCAACCAACCTCTATTCCACGAATAGCCGCGGAATACACGATGTACGGATCGTTGGTTTTTGTGTTTATGTTCGGGATCCAAGTATTATTTAGCCACAAACAGAATATATCATGCTCATAATTGAAAAACAAAATCTAAACATGTAACTAATGAAAATAGAGAATCGATATACCTCTCGATCTTCTATTGTATGACCTTCCTCCTTTCGGACGTCGTGTGGGCGACGATCTACCAAAAGTTGAAGCTCCTAGATCGCCAATCTTCGTTCCTTGCTCATTCCGAGCAAGAGAAAGAATAGAAACAAGCCTCTTCTCCTTCTTTCAACCAACCACCAAACTCCAAGGTTGGAGCTTACCGCCGGCCAAGGAGGAAGAGGAGAATAGGTGAATGCCAACCAAAGCTCGAAGGGAGAACCCTAAGCCTAGGTTTTACCGGCCAAAGAGAGGGAGAGGGGCTGCTTTGGACATCGACCAAGGGCTAGAAAAGGATGCTAGGTCGCCGGCCACCTTGAGGGAAGAAGAAGAAAGGAAAGACCTTCCTTATTTTGTGTCGCCAAGCCCTAAACTCTAGCCTCCAAGCCTTGCCGCCCAAAACCCTAATCCTATCTCTAGTTGGATTCAAGTTGCCGCCCACCCCTTGCCCTCCTTTTATAGAGTTAGGGATAAGCCTTGTTTTAATCTCCACCATTGGTTCTAGGGATTTAATCTCAACCGTCGGATCTAGAGATTTAATCTCAACCATCGGATCTAGAGATTTAATCTCTACCTTTGGTTCTAGAGTTTTGTTTCTATCCATTGGATCTAAGCTTCATGAGGTTTTAATAGGCTACAATAGGGACCATGAGGAGGAGTTGAATCTTGGCCACCCAATGGATCAAGCCCACATAAAGTCCGATCCATTAATGATAATCCAATCCACTAAAGGATTATCATTGATCTACCTCACCAACCCCCATAAGTTAATATGGGCTCCATATATTATATGTACATTTTCTCCCCGTATTTAAGATCTCGAATATCCATCAATTAATTAATTTACTGACCATTAATTAATCAACATCTAATTCCATGAGTAGTACCACTCAACCTTTTCATCATGCCGGACCAAGTCCACCTGCAGGGTTTACATGATGAACCTTATGAGCTCCTCAAGGGGACATCATCATCCTAATATATAGGACATGATTTCCTCCTATAATAAATGACACACCATATAAATAATATCATTTCCCAACTTACCGAGCCTATCGATTTAATCTATAAATCTCATCCATTGGTAAATCAAAGAAATGAATACTAAGTAAATGTGCCCGTTCTTATATCGGGATTAAGAGCATGTACATTATAATATCTGAGGTCCGATTCGATCATGTAGTCAGTAATAAATCGAATCACCTCTAAGTCGGTCCTGCTCAATACACACAAAGTGCACTAGTGTGATTCTATGGTCAAGACAAACCAATACCAAATCACACAACAACCATTCCAATGGTTTGTCCAAAGCCATCTCGGTTGTGAGCCTTTACTTATACTTTACAAGGAACCAATAACATGATCTCCCGTGTGACACCACACACCATGTTATCTACAATGTAATGTATTAGACAATATGCATAACCATAAAAATATGCAAACAATGATCATGTGCTTCTTATTTCAAAATAAAGATGTTCATACAAAAGGTAGACTTTTGAGTATACATCCCAACAATCTCCCACTCATACTAAAAGACTATGCTGTCATCAAACTGCCATACATCTGATCCCCATTCCCTCCACATGCCTATCTAAAGCTCGCGCCGGAAGGGCCTTAGTGAAAGGATCTGTCAAGTTATCCTTTGATGCAATCTTGGCCACAATAACTTCTCCTCTCTTTACGATTTCTCGTATCAGGTGCTACTTGCGCTCTATGTGCTTACTTGCCTTATGGGCTCGTGGTTCCTTCGAGTTTGCAACTGCACCACTATTATCACAATAAATTGTGATAGTTCTGGGCAAACCAAGAATCACATCCAAGTCCATCAGGAAGTTCCTGAGCTATACAACTTCTTTTGTCGCCTCAGAGGCTGCCACATACTCAGCTTCCATGGTGGAGTCCGCCACGCATTTCTGCTTGATACTCCTCCATACAATGGCTCCACCTCCTAAAGTAAATACAAAACCTAAGGTAGACTTACTGTTATCCCTATCTGATTGGAAGTCGGAATCCGTGTAACCCACAGGGAGTAATTGGTCTGCCTGGTAAACTAGCATATAATCCCTAGTCCTTCTCAGGTACTTCAATATATGCTTTATCGCAGTCCAATGTCCCTGTCCTGGATTACTCTAATATCTGCTGACCATGCCCATGACATAGCAGATATCTAGTCTCGTAGATAACATCGCATACATGAGGCTTCCTACCACCGAAGCATAAGGAACCGCCTTCATCTCCTCTATCTCCTCAGATATTCTAGGACACATCTCTTTAGATAAAGGAACTCCATGCCTGAAAGGTAGAAAACCCTTCTTGGAGTTCTGCATGCTAAAACGATCCATAATCGTGTCTATGTCTGAAGCTTGGGATAAGCACAACATCCTTTTCCTGCGATCCCTTATAACCTTGATCCCAAGGATGTGTCCCACCTCTCCCAAGTCCTTCATATCAAACTGTTTGGACAACCATACCCTTACGTCCGATAATACCTTGATATTGTTGCCAATCAAAAAAATGTCATCTACGTATAGTACAATAAATACCACTACGTTTCTGTCACATCTCTTGTATACACAAGACTCATCCAGACTTTGAATAAATCCATAAGACTGGATTACCTCATCAAAGCGGATGTTCCAAGACCTCGAAGCTTGCTTCAATCCATAAATGGACCGATTAAGCTTACATACAAGATGCTCTTTGCCCTTCGCAATGAATCCCTCTGGTTGCTTCATATAGATGTTTTCCTCAAGACTTCCATTAAGGAAAGCTGTCTTGACATCCATCTGCCACACCTCATAAACCATATGAGCTACTATGCATAAGAGAATCCAGATAGACTTAAGCGTGGCTACCGGCGAAAAGGTCTCCTCATAATCGATACCCTCTTTCTGAGTATACCCCTTCGCAACAAGCCTCGCTTTGAAGGTCTCAACCTTCCCGTCTATTCCTCAATTTCTTTTGTAGATCCATTTGTATCCAATGGTTTTTACACCTTCGGGTGGTTCTACTAGCTCCCAGACTTGATTTGAATCCATAGATTCAATCTTAGTATTCATTGCATTTTGCCATGATGCTGCATCTTTATCTTGGATTGCCTCGTCATATGTCTAGGGATCAGATTCGTGCTCGCCAGGGACCAAATTGTTGGTGCAACAATGCTCCAAGCATTTATATGTTTTGATGTTTGGATAATCATTTAAGTTAGGCAATGTGTTGTGATCTAATTGCGAATGTGTTTAATTGACAGGTAAAAGAGAAGTCCAAGTATGATCTTGGCAAAGAAAGTCCAAGGGATGGACTTGGCAGCATAAGACCAAGCTTGTAGTCTTGGCAGCGTAAAGTCCAAGTGAACCTTGGCAAAGGAAGTCCAAGCTTGTAGTCTTGGCAGCATAAAGTCCAAGTGAACCTTGGCAAAGGAAGTCCAAAGTAAGGTCTTGGCAGCATAAGTCCAAGCTTGTAGTCTTGGCAGCGTAAAGTCCAAGCATTTGGCAACCCAAGACATGACGAAACCGAAGGAAGCTCTTGGAAGCAAAGCGCAAAGGATGAACAAGTCGCGGACTCGGAGGGATCCTGAAGGCGCAAGGCTTAATACGGAGCTAGAAGGTTGAGTCTAGGTCTAGGGTATAAAAACAAGTATGAATTATCCATACTTAATAGTGTCGATCGATACGATGTATCGATCGGTCAGTCGGCGGTCGGTGAGTCGAGTGAAACCACGACCATCGATCGGCTTGTCTTGGGCATGTCGATCGGTGATGCTACTATCGATCGCTATGGAAATGAAGCGATCAAGATCGAAAGAAATGCCACAGAATGCAGTCTCACTCGACTGCTGCCGTGATCACTCGACTGATCACTCCATCAATCGACTGATGGAGAGATCAGTCGACTGATCCCCTGGCCGTTGGAGATTGTGGCTACGAATCTCCGCGGAGATCGCGTTTGGCCGTTGGCCCGGCGTGATCGTGATGGCATGCATCGATCGTGATCGAGGCCCAACGGGAAAAACAACCCCTCTTCTATAAAAAGGGGTCATGGGGAGCATGGTTAGGCTAGTGCTCTAACTCCTAACTTCATCCTCGTGCTCACCAAGTTTTCTAAGTGTTTTTAGCAATCCAAAACCTCCTCTTCTCTTGTTCTTCATCATCCATCATTGTAAAGAAGAGGAGTGTATTGTAAGAAAGGTTTCTCCACCTTGGTTCATCCAAAGGAGAAGATAGTGAAGCTTGGCTAGGGCTAATCCACCTTACGGATTGCCGTGGAGTAGGAGCGTCATCTCCGAACCACGTAAATTGGGTGTTAGCGTTTGGTTTCTTATTTCGTATTTGTATTCGTTTTATATTTGTATTGCTTCCGCTAACTTGATTTTAGAAACGAAGAAACGCTAATCACCCCCCCTCTAGCGTTACAAAGGTCCTAACACAAATCAGAAGATTCTCCCAAGAACATGAATCTATCAGGCTGTCTCACAACCTTCCCACTACGACAAAGAATCACCTGTGCATCTTGTGTGACACGCGGTGCAGTGACTTGTGGTATATCCTCTTGTACCGGTGGTACTGAAGAAGTGACTTCTCCTTTTAATTCTTCCAGAATAATTTTACTCTTGTGTTTGTGGCTCATCACATAGTCTTCCTCTAGAAATCTGGCGTTCATGCTAACGATCACCCTCTGATCTCTAGGGCTATAAAACAAACCTCCCTTCGTTCCTCTAGGATAGCCAATGAACTTGCGTACTTCTATACGAGGTTCCAACTTACCAACATCTGCCTTCAGCACATGTGCTGGACTCCCCCAAATTCAAATATGTCTTAGACTAGGCTTTCGCCCAGTCCATAATTCTCTAGGAGTAGAAGGCACTGATTTAGATGGAACCAAGCTCAGAATGTACACTAACGTATCTAGAGCATATCCGCAGAACGAATCTGGCAACTCAGAATAACTCATCATCGATCTAACCATCTCCATAAGAGTCCTATTCCTTCGCTCTGCTACACCATTCTACTGGGGTGTGCCAGGTGCAGACAATTGGGATTGAATCCCAGCCTCTGATAAGTAATTCCTAAACTCTCCTAAGAGGTACTCGCCACCACGATCAGATCGTAGTGTCTTGATACTTTTACCTTGATGTTTCTCCACATCAGCCTTGAATTCTTTGAACTTGTCAAAGCATTCAGACTTGCAGCGCATCAGGTAAATGTATCCATATCTTGAGTAATCATCTATAAAAGAGACGAAATTCTCAAAACCACCTCTAGCATGGATAGACATAGGACCTCACAAATCAGAATGAACCAATTCTAACACATCTTTGGCTCTATACCCCTTGGCCTTAAAAGACCTCTTGGTCATTTTACCCTCCAAGCAAGATTCACAGGTTGGGAAATCCTCCACCACTAATGAACCGAGAGGTCCATCAGCTATCAACCTTTGAATTCTGCTTAGGTTAATATGACCAAGCCTAAGATGCCAAAGATATGTTTGGTTCATCTTCGAAGGTTCTTTTCTCTTATTGGAATTAGAAGATGAGTTATTAACTTCAATTTGCATCATGGGAGGTTTTGGTTCAAGTGTGTATAGATTTCCTATCAATGCACCTGAATAGATAATGTCCCTATTCCTTTTTATAACAACTCTATCATTAAAAGAAATAGAATATCCATCCATAAACAATTTAGAAACCGAAATTAAATTCTTTCTAAATAAAGGTAGATAAAGGCAATTCTTAAGAACCAAAAGTTTATTTTTCTCAAAAGATTAATGAACGTCTCCCATTGCAACAGCCGCCACCTTCGTGGCATTGCCTAATTACACGGTAATCTATCCCTTAGCCAGTCGTCTGGTTTTCTGGAACCCCTGCAAAGTATTGTAGACATGATCAGTCGCTCCCGTATCTACACACCAAGTGCCGGTAGATAACACCGCTAAACATATTTCAACGACTAGACCAAAAGATATACCTTTGTTCTGCTTGCGGTTGGGCAGTCCTTCTTCCAGTGTCCAGTCTGCTTACAAGTGAAGCACTTGCCTTTCGGCTTCTTCACTCCTCCCTGAGTACCTCCCACCGCCTTTGCCCCAGTTTGTTTCTTCTTCTTCTTGCCTTTTGGCTTAGAAGTAGAAACCTTTTGGGTCACCATGGCATGTGCCTAAGCACTCTGACGAAATAGCCCCTCTGCCGCCTGAAGTTCTATCAGAAGTTCTGCCAACGAATATAACCTCTTTTTCATGTTGTAGTTTAGGCGAAACTGCTCAAAACTTCTAGGTAGAGACTGGAGTATGATATCGACCTGGGTTTCCCCATCGATCTCAGTTCCAAGGACCTCCAGCTCATTCAAATGAGCCATCATCTTGAGAATATGATCCCTTACGGGTGTTCCCTCGATCATGGTGGTCGTCATCAAGTTTCTCATGGCTTCTTGCCTCGCAACCCGATTCTGGTGTCCAAAAAGCTCTTTGAGATTCAGCATCATGTTATAAGCAGTGGGCATGGCTTGATGCTGATGTTGCAGTACATTTGACATAGATGCCAAAATGTAACACCGCGCCATCTCATCGGCCTTTATCCACTTCTTATAACTCTCTTTCTCCTTTTCCCCAGAATCATCTGCAGGCTTAGGAGGGCACTCTTCGAGGAGAACATATTTGTATTCCTCAACAATCAAGACAATATCAAGATTCCTCTTCCAATCAATATAGTTGGGTCCAGTAAGTTTATTCTCTTTCCGTATCACAGCAAGCGGGTTGAAAGTCATTTTGAAAGAAAACCTAAGAATCACATAGATCAAAACATTATATTTCAAAAAATTATTGATTCCTCAAACAATAAAATTTTAAAATCAACCAACACCTCAAAACACCGAGAATATCGTATGCCACGATAGTGTGGACGTATACGAATTCTACATTTGCAAGAGGAGGTTTTACCCATTAATTTTACTATCTTGTCAACCTAACTTTTTGACAAGTAAAATTAATAGTTGGTTCCTCTTTGACCCTACAAATAAAAGCAGTGACTCCGATGGGGAGGATACTTATATTTGTATCTAAGTGTTCACCATTACATGGTACCAAGGTAATTATCTCGGGTTATGTGCCTTCCGATGGGGAAGTACACACGCTCCTTAATAATTCCCTATAACCATATTCGACCTTGTGATATGCAAACAAACTCATCCGATGGGGAGGAAGGCACTCAGACCGACGCGCAAGTTTGTTTGCATCACTTGTCAAATCGTAATGGAGGCCGTGGAAATTTATAAAAAATTTCCCTCTCCCACTTAGTAATTTGAAAATGAGGAATTTTCTAGCCCACGACATCCATATCAAATAATAAACAATAAATATGAAAAATAAATTATTTTTCAACTATTATGGCTTTTGTCTTCAATATGTCTCCCGTCGCATCGCCTTCTCGTCCGCTCCTACGCCATGTACGAGCCATCCGGAGATCCGAGCCGAGACTAAAAACTATTTTAATTTACATCCATCGATCCTATACTCCACGAGGGAGTGTACATGAAATCTAGATCGAAAGTAAACTAAAATAAAAAGAGTGGCTAAACAATGTCGTATCTAATTTACAAAAAATTAAATACTAGCCTCGTCAACCCCGAGGATTCAACAAAATATACACATACAATCACATACACACATATGACCATAATAGTCGGATCTTATGCCTGCAACCAAAGAGTTAACCTACGCATATCCTACTATTATCCGACACATATAATATATGCAAAAAATGCATAAGAGTAACCGAATCCTAAACACACAAAACCGGAAACCTTGGCCCTAATACAAATTGTTGGGTTGATCCGTGAGGGGAAACTTCGCTTCCCACTTCAACTCTGATAGCTTGTTCATGGCGATCCCATCGATGTCCCTGGATTAAAAATTTAATCATAGATAAAAGGGAACACCCAAGCAACCTTGTCATCGTCGTGCTATTCATTTAGAGTAGTCACTTGAACAAACTTGTTGTTCAAGCGACCAACCTCTATTCCACGAATAGCCGCGGAATAGACGATGTACGGATCGTCGGTTTTTGTATTTATGTTTGGGATCCAAGTATTATTTAACCACAAACAGAATATATCATTCTCATAATTGAAAAAAAAATATAAACATGTAACTAATGAAAATAGAAAATCGATATACCTCTCGATCTTCTATTGTATGACCTTCCTCCTTTCGGACGTCGTGTGGGCGACGATCTACCAAAATTTAAAGCTCCTAGATCGCTAATCTTCCTTCCTTGCTCATTCCGAGCAAGAGGAAGAATAGAAACAAGCCTCTTCTCCTTCTTTCAACCAGCCACCAAACTCCAAGGTTGGAGCTTACCACCGGCCAAGGAGGAAGAGGAGAATAGGTGAATGCCAACCAAAGCTCCAAGGGAGAACCCTAAGCCTAGATTTTACCGACCAAAGAGAGGGAGAGGGGCTGCTTTGGACGCCGGCCAAGGGCTGGAAAAGGATGCTAGGTCGCCAGCCACCTTGAGTGAAGAAGAAGAAGAAAGGAAAGACCTTCCTTATTTGGTGCCACCAAGCCCTAAACCCTAGCCTCCAAGCCTTGCCAGCCAAAACCCTAATCCTATCTCTAGTTGGATTCAAGTTGCCGCCCACCCCTTGCCCTCCTTTTATAGAGTTAGGGATAAGCCTTGTTTTAATCTCCACCATTGGTTCTAGGGATTTAATCTCAACCGTCGGATCTAGAAATTTAATCTCAATCATCGGATCTAGAGATTTAATCTCTACCTTTGGTTCTAGAGTTTTGTTTCTATCCATTGGATCTAAGCTTCATGAGGTTTTAATAGGCTACAATAGGGACCATGAGGAGGAGTTGGATCTTGGCCACCCAATGGATCAAGCCCACATAAAGTCCGATCCATTAATGATAATCCAATCCACTAAAGGATTATCATTGATCTACCTCACCAACCCCCATAAGTTAATATGGGCTCCAAATATTATATGTACATTTTCTCCCCATGTTTAAGATCTCTAATGTCCGTCAATTAATTAATTTACTGACCATTAATTAATCAACATCTAATTCCATGAGTAGTACCACTCAACCTTTTCATCATGCCGGACCAAGTCCACTTGCAGGGTTTAGATGATGAACCTTATGAGCTCCTCAAGGGGACATCATCATCCTAATATATAGGACATGGTTTCCTCCTATAATCAATGACACACCATATAAATAATATCATCTCCCAACTAACCGAGCCTATCGATTTAATCTATAAATCTCGCCAATTGGTAAATCAAAGAAATGAATACTAAGTATATGTGCCCGTTATTATATCGGGATTAAGAGCATGTACATTATAATATCTGAGGTCCGATTCTATTATGTAGTCAGCAATAAATCGAATCACCTCTAAGTCGGTCCTGCTCAATACACACAAAGTGCACTAGTGTGATTCTATGGTCAAGACAAACCAATACCAAATCACACTACAACCATTCCAATGGTTTATCCAAACCCTTCTCGGTTGTGAGCCTTTACTTATACTTTACAAGGAACCGATAACATGATCTCCCGTGTGACACCACACACCATGTTATCTACAATGTAATGTATTAGACAATATACATAACCATAAAAATATGCAAACAATGATCATGTGATTCTTATTTCAAAATAAAGATGTTCATACAAAAGGTAGACTTTTCAGTATACATCCCAACATGTTGTGTCTAGCTATCAGAGGCTCAACGACAACAACAAAGAGATGTTGAGACCATAGCCCCCTTATGAGCTCAAGTAAATTAGGAGATTTGTCAAAGTTTAGATTTAATATTAGAGAGGAATCATACCCTTTCTCAAGTGCACCAGCATGAAGTTTCCTTGCAGAGAGTGAGACATGAAGTTGCCCGAACCAAGGCCCATACTGCAACCGTGGGAGAAATTTTGGCCTAAATGCGGTGGGATTTCATGGACATGTCAAGAGTCATTCAGCAAGACTATGTTTTTCAATCTCAGGGGCATTCATATCTTGACCGATACCATTGCTCTGATATCACGCTAGTATCGCCAAATTCGATAAGACTTCTTGGAGCACCAAGAGCATTGCATAAAGTTCCGTCAAGATGTATATGTTGCTGATAGACAGCTATAAGAACTCTTGAAACCCTTGATGCAGGCTACGTTCAAGGATGGCTTCAACTAGGCAGTCAGACAATATGCCACTCAAGGATTCCCTCCAGCTCACCAGCCAACTCCTTTCTTAAACTGGGAAACTAGTTTCAACCATTATCCCCCTTACCATTTTAGGTGGTAATTTTCCATTTTTTCTTTATAATTGTAAACAATGACTTGCTATAATGCTATGAAACTGTATTCAAATTGCATTCCTCCTTTTTGTGATTAATAGAAAACACGTAAAAGATAACTCTTCTCATTGATGCTTTGATTACATTGTATGAATATTTTAAATGCACAACATTCTAGGGCCTAAGCAACTCCTTGCCCTCAACATCTCTTAAGTAATATGCCGATCCAGCAATTCAACGACTGACTGTATAAGATCATTCCCAATTAGGGGCTAGCTTTTCAGGATCTCTTGCAGGATTGACTTTGCATAAAACTAGGTTGCCTTCTTGAAACCTCCTTGGCACTAACTTCTTGTTGAAGACTTGTTGTATTCTTTGCTTGTATGTTTCAGCTCGGATTCGAGCATGTTCCTGCCTTTCTTCCAACAAATCTAATTCAGTACCTCTCAAGATTTGATTCTTCTCTAGGTCATAAGCTTGAACTCAGGCACTATTCAGGATGGCTTTCACCGGGATTTCTGCTTTAGTTCAATACACCAGACTGAATGGGGTTTCTCCAGTGGTTGTTTTGGGTGTGGTTCGATAAGCCCATAATATCCCAGGAAACTCATCCACTCAATTTCCTTGCTTAGCTCCTAATTTAGTTTTCAACCCTTGGATAAGAATTCTGTTAACCACCTCCACTTCACCATTATCCTGAGGATGAAGTACCGAAGTGAAGACCTGTTGGATGTTGAGACTCTAGCACCACTCCCTAATTTTTCAGCCCTGGAACTGAAGTCCATTATCACTGACCAACTTTCGGGGAACTCTATAACGACAGATAATATTCTTTCAAAGAAATTGTATCACCGTACTCTCTATGATCTTGGATAAAGGTTTAGCTTCCACCCATTTTGAAAAGTAATCCACAACCACTAGCAAGAATTTCTTCAGTAAAGGGGTTGTAGGCATTGGACCGACTACATCCATTCCCCACTAGTCAAAGGGACAAGAAGAAACCATAGCCTTCATCAACTCGTTGGGCCGCTCTGACCTGTTACTATGCTTTTGACAAGATGGGCAAGTTTGCACTAGGCATGCAACATCTTGATAAAGAGTTGGCCAAAAGTATCCGGCTAACAAAACTTTCTGAGTCAGCGCTCTTACTCTCAAATGGTTGCTACAACATCCTTCATGTATTTCCCTAAGTACCCACTCGACGTCTTCCTTCCCAAGACACTTCAATAGAGGTCAGCAAAAAGACATCTTGTATAGAGTTCCGTCAATAATTACAAATCACTTCACTCTTTTCAACAAAGTTGATGCTACCCCACCTTCGGCTGGAATACTCCCATTATGCAGATAAGCTATAATGTCAGTTCTCTAGTCGGATCTAACATTACTTTCCTGCACTACATCTTGCACATTATGTACCACCAAGGAATGAGAGACTTCTATACATACAGAATCCTGAAGCCTCCATCCATCTAAAGCACTGGCTAGCCAAGCCAATTCATTTGCCTTTCTATTCTCCTCTCTAGGAATTTGTTGCAGGGTTACCTCTTGAAAATGAGTCTTTCCTTTTACAAAAGTCGCGAAGTATTTTTGTAACCTATCCTCTCGAATGGAAAAAGCACCCTTGAGATGTGACACAGCCAATTGAGAGTTTGAATGGATTATGACTGAAGTGGCCCCCATTGCACAAGCTACCTGTAATCCAACTGGAACATCTTCATACCCTGCCTCATTGTTAGATGCTTTATATCCCAAGCGAATGACTATACGAGTCTCTTTATCTAATGGAGATATAAGTACTACACCGACTCCACTTTCTCCAGTGCTTGAAAATCCATCCACAAAAATGTTCCATACACTCTCCCCCCCTTTTTCTTTTGCGGAAATGTTCTCCATACCCATTGGCACATCGGCTAGGAAATCAGCTAGCGACTAAGCCTTGATGGAAGTTCAGGGATGGTAGTGAATTTCATACTCACTTAGCTCTATATCCCACTTGGCTAATCTCCCTGAAGAATTCAGTTTAGTAACTACCCAACCCAATTCGCTATTTGTTAGCACATTCACCAGATGGGCTAGGAAATATAGCCTCAATTTGCAGGTAGTCAAGATTAGTATATATGTCAACATCTCTAATTCATTATATCTCAACTCGACCCCTTTTAATATGTGACTTGTATAATAAATAGGTTGTTATTGTGTGTCTTCCTACCTCAATAAAACTGAATTGATGGCTCTCTCAGATACGACTAGGTATACCCACAATGGTTATCTCGAAACAGGTTTAGCTAGTAAGGGGAGTCCCGCTAGGTACTTCTTTAGATCTTGGAAAGGTTGTTCACACTATTCATCCCATTGAAACTGAGCGACCTTCCTCAGAATCCGGAAAAAGAATAACCCCTAATCTGCTGAGCTAGCAATAAATCAAGACAATGAAACAATCCTCCCAACCAACTTCTGGGTTTCCTGCAAGTTGGTGGGGGCTTCATATTACACAAAAACTGAACTTTCTCCGGGTTAGCCTGCAATCTCTTTTCAGTCACGATGTATCCCAGGAACTTTCCACTCTTTTCCCCAAACAAACACTTCTTTTGGTTTAGCTTCATGTTATAGCGTCTGAGGGTAGCAAAGTTTTCCTCTAAATCTTGCACCAAACTCTGAGTGAGTTGTGACTTTACCCAAATGTCATCAACATACACCTCCACATTCCTACCCTTTTGTCCAACAAATATCTTCTCCATTAACCTCTGATAAGTGGCTCTACAATTTTTTAGCTCGAAGGGCATCACTACATATGCGTACAACCCTCCAGACATCACGAAGATGACCCTCCTTCTGTCTTCCCGAGATAATGGAATTTGATGATACCCCTGATAAGCATCCATAAGTGATATAACTTCATATCCCAAAGTAGAATCCCCTAACTAATCAATACGAGGCAAGGTGTAGTAGTCTTTAGGGTAGGCTTTATTTAAATTACGAAAATCGATACACATTGTCTATTGCTCAGAGGGCTTAGGGACCAACACTACATTTGATACCCACTCGGGGAATTGGATTTCTTCTATGTGACTAGCCTCCAGTAGCTTATCCACCTCTTCAGCGATGACCTTGTCCTTCTCTGGCTCGAAGTGTCGCTTCTTTTACTAGACAGGTCGTGCTCCAGGGATGATGTTCAGATGGTGCTTTACAACTCGGGGGTCGATTCCAGTCAGATCATGCACGTCTTTGGTGAAGATATCTTCATTCCTCCACAGACAAGCAATGAGTTCTTCCTTCACCTCCAACTGTTGTATTATCCGAGTCACTTTCCTCGGAGCTATTTCCACAGCTTCCTCTTCTTCTAACTTTTCCTTCGTAAGCAGGGTTTCTTCTAGTACATATGCTTCTGGAGAGACAATGGTCTTCCCCTTAGTGTCTTCTACTCTAGACTTTTTCTTGTCGTCCCTTACTATTTGCACATAACAGCTCCAAGTTATTTTCTGTTCGCCTCGGACTTCCCCAATGAGTTGGCCCACCGAAAACTTTATCTTCTGATGATAAGGAGAAGCCACAGCCTGAAAAGCTGACAAAAATAGATGACCCAAAATAGTATTATAAGCAAAAGGGGCATCCACTGTAGGGTCGATGGTTGGCCAGCTAGAGGGGGGTGAATAGCCCTCAATCGTCGTATGGTGGAATTCGTTCATTCTTCTTGCGTCGCTTGTCTATGATTGTCGTTAGCGCAGCAGAAACAATAGAAACAATAATAATACTAACAACAATACAAGCATACGCAAACACACACGATATATATGGTTCGGAACCGAATGATTCCTACTCCAATGGCGAGCTCACCGAGCTCTAGTTATGCACACGACACTAACTATAACACTCCTTCTCGACTACACGTCGGAGG
This sequence comes from Wurfbainia villosa, assembly GCA_025175895.1. Taxonomy (NCBI): domain Eukaryota; kingdom Viridiplantae; phylum Streptophyta; class Magnoliopsida; order Zingiberales; family Zingiberaceae; genus Wurfbainia; species Wurfbainia villosa. Next base: position 77,835,054 of record CM045997.1, on the reverse strand, counting down.
TGGAGAAACCTCTCACAAGCTATTACAACAAGTAATATGAAATACAACAAGAAATACAAAGACAATACAAAAGAGGACTTTTACACAATTGTTTTGATCACTTTCTTGTTGCTTGCTTTTGCTTGCTCTTGAAGGTCTGGAATGCAACAGCAATTCCCCTCCAAAGTCACCTCAAAAGCCTTGGCGAAATCCCCCATCTTGAGCTCCATTTATAACATACATCAAGCTGATTTCGTGCACATCAGTCGACTGATCGTGACCATCAATCGACTGGTTCTGTAGTCGTTGTCTCATAATGGCCAGATCCACGTTGGTCAAGTTCAACGGATCACACATCAGTCGACTGATGGTACCCATCAGTCGATTGGTAACCTATCAGTCGAGTGCTGGCGAACTCGACTAGCTTCTGTGCCCATGCACAGTGCTATCAATCGACTGCTTCCCTTAAGTAGTCGACTAATGATGTCAATAGTTGACTGCCCTCCATTGGCAGTCGACTGATCAGCCAGACTCTATTCAGTCGAACACTGGTCGAACCCATACGACCTAGAGTAGTTGACTGGCACCTATGTCAGTCGACTGATGTCGGGTAAAACCTCAAACATCAAGCTGTTTGAGCATCTGACAACCAGTCTTAGCCACTTGGCCAAGTCCACATCATCCTTCATGGAGTTCCCCACTGAAGCTCTCTTCCCTCGGCCTACGTCCCTAGAATGCGCCAAGCGCATGGCTTCGCAACATCATCCTTCGCGTCTCATGCCCTCGAAGTATGCTTCCCTTGGGCCTCACTCCATTCGCTCCCCGTCCGGCGGTCCCTCGGATACACCAAGCACACGGCTTCGCAATGCCATCCTTCACCGACTTAAGGACCTCGAGCCTAGTGAACTTGCCAAGTCCTCAAGACTTCCCACATGCACCAAGCGTACGACTTCGCAATGCATTTCTTACCAAGCACCAAGTGCACGGCTTCGCAATGCTTTGGACTTTTCCACACCAAGCTCCATGCTTGGATTTTCCATGCCAACTCCATGTTGGACTTTCCCACAACAAGCTCCATGCTTGGATTTTCCATGCCAACTCCATGTAGGACTTCCCTATGACAATCCCATGTCATAAGTTTTGTCTATCATCAAAATACTGCTCAAGTCAATCTCGAGTCAACCCAGGGGGAGGAAGAAAGGGCAAGAAGGTGTATCTCATGTAGGGGGAGGTCCTAAAGCTAACCCTAAGGTAAATTTAAATTATGCACCTTCTAGTTCTAGAGTTATAAAGCATGCTAAGAATTATTTTACTTCTCTTGCAATTATTAATGAAAAGCATGCTAGTAGAAATAATAAAGTTTATTGATTAGGTGCAAGGCATGTTAATTTACCTAAGGACAAACCTAGGACCAATAATACTAGACCAATCCTTCCTAGGGAGTCAATTAGGAGAATAGAAGAAAATCTAGGCATTAATCCCAAGAAGGGTAGACACATGCCTAAGAGGAAGAATAATTCCCAAAAATCTAATGAAAACTCAAAATTGGGAAAATTAGAGCTAGAAAACCAAGTCTTGAGGTCAAGACTTAAGAAAATGGAGAAAACCCTTAGAATCATAGAAAATTCAATTCTAGGGTCAAATGCCCAAAAGTCAATACCAGGGTTCAAAAATGGTCTAAGGGCAAGGAAAGTTTGGGTCACAAACCTAAGCCCAAGAAGACTTACCATAATGTTCCATTTAATTATGGAACAATTTCTAGGTCTAGAAAAACCAAGGTTAATAGGGAAGTTATCCCTAAGTCTAGTCATGGTGTTTTCTTAGTGGCTAAGGACTTAAGAAAATCTAAGAAAGCCACTAGGAAGGTCATTGGGGGGAGTTACCTCTAGAGTTGACCTAGGAAAGACCCAAAAGACTATGGCTTCAAAGCCTAAAAGGGTCATTAGGAAGGTATCTAGGGAAGTTATCCCTAGTGAATACCTTGTTAACCCAAGGAGCTCCAATAGGTATTGGGTTCTTAGAAGCGTGATTGATTCATGCTAGATGGGTTAGGGTGTGTCAACCCTAAGTGGATGGGTAGTTAACCTAGCCATTGTGAGTTGACACATTAGGATGTACCAATGTGATTGAGAAGTTGAAAAATAATTAAATTGGCACAAATAAGTCTTAGAGGTATGGGTGTGCCATTTTGGGTTTATGGCACACTTGGGAGATAATGGTTTTAAGGCAAAAATGGATTTAATCCAAGAAATGACAATTTGGTTTCCACACTTAGGTATTCTATACCTTAGCATATTTTACTTTCCATGATTTATTTGTCTTGCCATGTCATGACATCATTTTCATTTTTATCTCTAAAAATGTCATGATCATGCTTAGAGTTATTTATATATGTCATGTATGCTTAAATGTCATTCACATGCCATGACATCATGATTTTGGCACATGCTTAGTTAAATCATATTTATGCCATAATCATCATCATGCATATAAATAAAATGAAATTAAGGACTATGACATGATTTGATGGGAATCAAATAATATTGCCTTAGAATATGCATGAGACCATTAAAGAACAAAAACCCACATTTCACCAAAAATCTTTTGACTTGTATGTGTTTTTACACATCTAGATACAAGTGAGATGTTTAGGAAAAAGGAATTAAAGGTTTTGAAAACATTTCAAAAACATTTTAGAAAACCTTGGCGAAGTCTATCTTTTGATAGCAATCACCATTGAATGAGATGATACAAAGAGGGCTCAATATTGAAGTTTTTCTTAACTTTTAGACTTTGTATCAATCTCCTAATTTAGTGGGTAAAATAATTTTCAAATATTTTTCACCCATAGTTTTTATGATAAGTATTATACGTATGAATTTTCAAGATTTTTAAAACTACGTATATTTACTTATGGATTTTAGAAATTCATTTCTGAAAATACTGAAAACTGCAAATGCAGTTATTAGTCGACTGCCATGGAGGCCAGTCGACTGGTTTCTAACTCAGTCAATTGACAATACTGATTTCGGGTAAACCTTGTTGGTTAGGCCCATATTCAGCTAGGTTAAGGTCCCCTAACCACTCCTAACCCTAGGAAATACTTGGGAGAGCATAAGAAAGGGTGGAAATCCATTGGATATGGATTAGGAGAAGTGTTAAGGGTGAGTATCAATTTTAAGGTGGAAGAGAGTTCATTGTTGAACTTTGCCTTAATTTTGATAGTTTTGATGTTCCTATTAGCTTAGGGACTCTCCAAGGACATTGTTGGTGCAATGGTCAAGGGGGAGCAAGCCTCTAGGGGGAGGTATCCATCATGGTAAGATGGATGTGTATTTCCTCATGGGAGGAAAATTGGGTTGCCTCTCTTAAGTGATATGGGATCACTAGAAAGATTGATGGCATGCCAAGGGGAAGATTGTAAGATCTCATTGGGATATGAGACATTGAAACCCTTGAGAACCTTTTTGATGTAATGTCAAAAGGGGGAGAAGTTACCAAGTTACCAATTAGGATTCGTTGGAATTCTCATTGGGATGTGAGAATTGCCAATATGGGAGAATTGGTAGACTTGAGATGGTAGTTTTGTCAATCATCAAAAAGGGGGAGATTGTTAGTGCAATCGGCCCAGGTTGACTCGAGCAGTATTTTGATGATAGACAAAACTTATGACATGGGATTGTCATTGGGAAGTCCAACATGGAGTTGACATGGAAAATCCAAGCATGGAGCTTGGTGTGGGAAAGTCCAACATGGAGTTGGCATGGAAAATCCAAGCATGGAGCTTGGTGTGGAAAAGTCCAAAGCATTGCGAAGCCATGCGCTTGGTGCTTGGTAAGAAATGTATTATGAAGTCGTGCGCTTGGTGCATGTGGGAAGACTTGAGGACTTGGCAAGTTCACTAGGCTCGGGGTCCTTGAGTCGGTAAAGGATGACATTGCGAAGTCGTGTGCTTGGTGCATCCGAGGGACTGCCGGACGGGGAGCGAATGGAGTGAGGCCCAAGGGAAGCATACTTCGAGGGCATGAGATGCGAAGGATGGCATTGCAAAGCCGTGCGCTTGGCGCATCCGAGGGACGTAGGCCGAGGGAAGAGAGCTTCGGTGGGGAACTCCATGAGGGATGATGTGGACTTGGCCAAGTGGCTAAGACTGGTTGTCGAATGCTCAAATAGCTTGATTTTTGAGATTTTACCCGACATCAGTCGACTAGCATAGGTGCCAGTCGACTGATCTAGGTCATATGGGTTCGACCAGTGTTCAACTGAACAGAGTCTGGCTGATCAGTCGACTACCAATGGAGGGCGATTGTGACATCGGCGATTACCGCTGATCGCTTAAGGGAAGCATCGATAGCACTATGGGAACCATCGATCGGTGATGTGTGATCCGTTGGAACTTGACCAATGTGGATCTGGCCGTTGTGAGACAACGACTACATGACCAGTTGACTGATGGTCACGATCAGTCGACTGATGCGTGCAAAATCAGCTTGATGCAGGTTATAAATGGAGCTCAAGATGGGGGATTTCGCCAAGGATTTTGAGGTGACTTTGGAGGGGAATTGCTGTTGCATTCCAGATCTTCAAGAGCAAGCAAAAGCAAGCAACAAGAAAGCGATCAAAACAATTGTGTAAAAGTTCTCTTTTGTATTGTCTTTGTATTTCTTGTTGTATTTCATATTACTTGTTGTAATAGATTGTGAGAGGTTTCTCCCCCTCTGACGTGTAGTCGAGAAGGAGTGTTATAGTTAGTGTCGTGCGCATAACTAGAGCTCGGTGAGCTCGCCCGTGGAGTAGGAATCATTTGGTTCCGAACCACGTATATCGTGTGTGTTTGCGTATGCTTGTATTGTTGTTATTATTATTATTGTTTCTATTGTTTCCGCTGTGCTAACGACAATCATAGACAAGCGACGCAAGAAGAACGAACAAATTCCGCCATACGACGATTGAGGGCTATTCACCCCCCTCTAGTCGGCCAACCATCGACCTTACATCCACCACCAGGAAGGAGGTCATATTGGTCTTCTGACTCGGCCTCGTCCCCAAAGTAAGGGGTAGAGTTATCTGCCCTGAAAGCACCACATGCCCAGCAAACCCAAACAAAGGGGTTGATATATCCTCCAACTAGGCATTCCTGAACTGCATATGGTTGAAAGCATCCTGAAATAGAATATTAACTGAACTTCTCGAGTCCACTAGGACCCGATCCACCTTATAATTTGTTAACGAAACTCTTACTACCAGGGCATCAGTATGGGGCAACAGAATACCTTGAAGGTCTTCAAGTCTAAAATATATCCGAGGTGTGTTTTGAGTAGCTCAGTCTCCTCTAATGGCTAAACTCTCCAACATGCAAGCATAGGATTTTTGAGCTCTGTTAAAATCTCCATCGGTAGGTCCTCCTACAAAAACATTAATAACCCCTCTAGAGGGGGCATCACCTACAGCAGCCAAGGTCCCTTCATTTGCTGATCCTCCATGAAGGGCAACTTCATCATTGGGTGGTGCCTGTCCTGGTGGAGGAAGGACTTGAGGCCTTCTACTGTAAAGCCCAGGACGAGTAACATTAAATCGACTTCCCCTCCCCGCTTTCCCCTGAATTGTGGCTGCAAGTGAGGATAACTAGTTCTAATACGCTCTAATTCACTCTGTAACTTGAAGCACTGATCACTGACATGCCCATAATCCATATGGTACTAACAAAAATAAGGAGTTGGTGGATTACGAAGAACTCCTCTATATCCTACTGGGCGCTGTAGAATACCCTATTGATCATAGTTTCCATCTCTCGCTCTTTTCATGTCGGAGGCAAGGGTAGAGCTTTAGTAGCCATAACTCGGAGGGGAGGGTGAGGATGGATTTCGATCTTGAGGGGTCTAGGACGAGGTATTTCAGGAAAAAAAGGCCTAATATACTCCCTTCTAGGAGGTCCCCATTGAGCAAGGGGAGGATTTCTTTTTGTTGGGGTAGAAGTGGATTTTTTCTCAGCTCTCCTTACCTACAACGCCTCTTCTTCATTGATATACTTTTCTTCACAACCAAGCAATTCTTCATAACTAGCAGCTGGCTTCTGCAACAAAGAGCTGAGGAAAGACCCTTTCTTCAATCCATGAGGAATAGCCAGCCTTAAGAAGTCAGGTGATGCTGAAGGTATTTCCCGAGCAGTAGTGATAAAATGATGTATATGACCTTTTAAAGATTCAGCTAGCTCTTGCTTTGGGTGAAGTAAAATGGAAGCGTCATGCTTATATTTTTTTACTACTAGCAAATTGTTTGAGAAAAACTCCTTTTAAATCTGAAAAACATGTAATAGAGCTAGGAGGTAGAGAGCTAAACCATCTTTGAGCAGATGCCTTCAAGGTGATGTGGAAGGCCCGACATTTGAGAGCATTAGTGTAGCAATGGAGGGAGGTTGCACCTTCAAATTGAGACAAATGAATGAGACGACAAGTAGAAGAGAAGATTATTGGAGAGGGAGTTTTTTTTTATACATCAACCTCGGGTCAAGGGTTAACCAAGATTAGTTTGGTATTTTGATGACTAAACAAAAAGTCTAAGGGAGTTATGGTTGATTGGACACTTGGAAATCGAAAGTCCAATAAAGAGTTGGCAAATGAAGAAATCTAAGTTGGTTACGATTGATCGAACACTTAGCAGTCAAAAGTTCAGTAGAGAGTTGACAAAGGCAATGTTCAAGTGAGTCATGGAGGATCAAACACTTGGCATGAAAGGTGTAACCCAAGTGGGTTATGGAGGATTAGATACTTGGCATGAGAGATGAAATCCAAATGAGTCATAGAGAATCATAGACATAACATGGGATGGAAGTCCTAATAGGTTATGGAAATCTGGATGTTAGGTATAAGACGGGAAGTCCAAACAGGTCAAGAAAGACTAATATTTGGCAATGGTGAAATCCCAGCAGGTTAAGGTTGACTAGATTCTAAACATAAGAAGAGAAGCATAAACAGATCAAGAATGATCGAATATTTAACTATGATGAAGCTTTGGTAGGTCAAGATTGACCAAATTCTAGGTGGGAGAAGCCTGATAAATCAAAGTTGACCAGATGTTAAGTAAAATAAGTCTTGATGGATCGAGATCATGAAGATACTTGACAAATTAAGTGTTTAGTCTTAATAAAGTTGAAATAGATGTATCAGTCAACCGATACAGGAATAGTAATCGATTAATAAATTATGAAATTGAGTCGAGTGCTCTGCTTTAAGTAGTCGAGTAGCAGTCGACTACTAGGGAATAATAGTCAATTGCCTAAGCGGTCAGAGTGTTTGGAGGAGTATGAGTTATTATCTAGGAATCAACTAATAGGTATGATCCATCAACTAATTCATTATTCAAGTGGAGGACTCGATTGATGATGTTGTAGAGCAAATATAAAGTTTGAAACTTGACTATGAGACTCGATTAATAGTATAGCAGTCAACTATTGTGGTAACTGCTTAGCTAGATAGATTGTGTCATGCCTGAGAGTATACTTGTCCGTCAAGAGGACAGTAACCTCTTGTGATAATATAAGATACAACACTAATACAAGGGCCAAATAGCTGCTAGCGCACACAAGTCATATATCAAAGTGAAATAATACTAACAAGTAATAGAAATACAAAGACACAAAGATATGCACCGATGTAACTTTGGCACAACAAGAACCAGAAAACATAATAGAAATCAATACCACAACCAAAACCAAAACCATAGTAAAGGTCGAATATTATGACAATACAATAATAATAAAAATGCAGAACCAATAAGGAATAAAATCCAATACGTTCGATGTGAGATGGGATCGACATACATGACCTCCAAGCACCATACAACATCCTCTACCTGTTACCTGGGCGAAAGAAAAATCCAATTGTGTGCTGGTGAGTATAAAACTCAGCGGTATTGAAAAGGTAGCACGACGCGACCACCTTTCTTTGACTGGAACGACTTTGCCTATTGGAAAGGTAGGATGGAGTATTATTTGATGAATGCCATTGACAATTGGTTTAGTGTAGTAGATGATTCGAGAAGCCCGTAGATGAATTTGGAGCACTGATCACTATCATTTTATTGCATTATTTTGGTCCTTAATATCCATGTTTTTATCCACTTGAGTGATTATTTATTGATTATTATCATGTTTTATGAGTTGAATTTATATTTTGGACCTTATTGTAAATTCTACTTAATTTTGGACTTATATGAAAAATTTGTCTTTATTTGTAGGAGATCGAGATGAGCCAATGGACTAGACTCAAGTTGGATCAAATATGGCCTCATCTAGAATCATAATGGGCATTTCAAGATGATTTAATTTGAGCCCTTCATCAAGATTAGAGGCAAGTCAATCAAGGGATCAGATCTGAGCATTATGGATCATCCGATGAAAGTAGCTGATTCTGAGCCATCTATCCAGATCTAGAGAGATCCAGTCCATACATTTAGATCTGGACATCTGAGCCCTTCATCCAGATTCGACCGATCGTGATTATCCCGTTAGATGGATCAGATCCGTCCATCCAGAGTTGGATCAAACACGACCGTTGGATTGAGCAGCCAAATTAAGCCAACTTAATTGATTCATCAAACCCTAGCTTAATTGAACGGCTGAGATCGATGGTCAATTTTATCGGACGGCTACAAAAAATCGCCTTAAAAATCAACATTTTCACCCTTCTCCCCCAATTAAAGAATAGCAGAACGCGATTTCTTCCTCGCGCGCGAGCGGCGGTGACACCGCTTCCTCGCGTGCAAGCCGACAGCCATCGATCCTCCACGCGGCGGCGGCAGGTCCGGGCGTCTCTTCTGGCGGCCTCCTTCCATCCAAGCCGAAGGCGATCCCCTTCCTCATCCGGTGACGAGATGTTGGGATTTCGGCCAGCTCATCGGCAGCGAGCAGTGAAGGCGATTCTAGCGCTTTTCACCGGCGAAACTTCCAAAACCAACTGCCGGAGCTGAGAGCCACAGCCGGATGTGATTCCGACGGCTGTGGTGCTTGCTACTGTCGGGATTCCGTAGAACCTGTTTCCAGCTCTCATGGCAGTGATATCCCTTCTCCAATTTCTGGCGGCAGCACTTTATTCCATCGCCGGCGAAGAGTTTCATCTTCTACTCCGGTTCCATCCTCTCCACGCAGCTCAGGCAGTTCCGTTGTAGTATAGTGGTGAGTATACTCGATTACAACCAAGAGACTCGGGTTCGGTCCTCAGCAACGGAACTACAGGCTGCTCCATCTTTATAGAATCATCCATAGACTGTCAGCTTTCGGTGTCATTGTAGTATAGTGGTGAGTATACTCAGCTACAACCGAGAGACCCAGGTTCGGATCCTGGCAACTGCATCAGCCTTCGGCAGTTCCGCACCATCCACCGGAGAAAAGGGCTCACTTCATCCATCAATTCAGCACTTGTCGGAGGATTTCCGGCAAGGATCCAGTCATCTCATCCGCCGGAGGAGCTCGTTTGGATTGTCATCATCGTCGTGGAGTGATCGATGGTTATATTTGGATTTTGTCCATTGATTTGGATGTTTATCTTATTTACTTTGATGTTTAATTTCAGTGCATGATTCAGTTGTTATTCTGTAGTTAATTAGGAGCTTAGTGTAGTTTACTCTACATTTTAAATTCCTGCACTTTCTTTATGTTTTTAATGCTCTTGTTTTGAATGCTTTCTTTTGCTTAGTTTAGATCTTCTTTAATTTCATTGTCATCATAGTTAGTTAGATTAATGCTTTAATTACTTGCATTGTCTTTCATTCAGTAGGATTAGTCTTTTAAATTCCAAACCCCCATTCAGTAGGATTAGCAATAATTAGAACTCTTAAGTTTACTATTCTATCTATTACACTCATTGGGAAATGATTTGGGCCATCCACTATGCTATATTAGTGTAGTTAGAGGGTTCGGTAATTAATTTGTAATGGTACCAGACACAAATTATCGCTCATCAAGCACCACTACCGATAAAATATTGGACAAGGGAAATGGCGAAGAAAGTTCAAGTAAGCACCAAAGCAACAACTATACTCCAATGTGGTTTATCAAAAGAGCAATTGACAAAAGTCAGACCATTCGACTCGGCCAAAGAGCTTTGGGAGAACCTCATTGAGCTCAATGAAGGATCCAATGAGACAAGGAGAGCCAAGAGGGACCTATTGATAGGTCAACTTCAAACCTTTAGCATGAAGGCCAATGAGACCGTGAGCCAAATGCACGGTAGATTCAAGGAGGTGGTCAATGGACTACACGTCATAGGTGAGAAGGTGGAAAATTGGGATTTGGTAAGATACATTCTTCAAGCCTTTCCTAGAACAACCTTATGGGCATCAATGGTTGATGCTTATAAGGTCTCTAGAGATCTTTCCTTAGTCAAATTATATGAATTGCTTGGTGAATTTGAATTGCATGAGCAAGTTAACACTTCATAAAAGGAGAAAGGTCTAGCTCTTTTTGTAAGAAAGAAGGAGAAGAAGAAGAAGGAGAAGAAGGAAGAATCAGCTTCATCCAAATCGGAGGATGAAGCATCAAGTAGTGATGAAGAAATGTTGGCAAACGAGATAGCTCACTATGTCAAGAAGTGGGTGGGAAAATCTAGGAGACTCACAAAGAAGGATATAAAGAAGATGTTCACATCTTCAAAAGGTAAATCAAGTCATAATCCAAATTTTAATCCTAATATTGTTTGTCATGGATGCAACAAAAAGGGGCACATCAAGCCAAATTGCCCAAAGCTAAATAAGGAGGAAAAAGAAAAGAAGAAGAAGGAGAAGAAGAAGAAGGAGGCTATGGTGGCCCAAACCACATGGGACACTCAAAGTGTGGAGGACTCATCCAATGATGATGAGCTTTGCCATATCACACGCCATGTGACACTCATGGCATTGGGAGATGACACCGAGAGCTCAAGCCAAGAAGAGTCTTCATCAAGCGACGAATCATCATCTAGTGACGATGAGGTAAAGGACTCTCCTAAAGTAGAATTATTATACAAAACTATTTCCTACCTTAAGAATGCATTAGACAAGTCAAAATCTAGGATTAAGGACTTGAAGGTAGAAATTAAGGCAATTAGGAATGAACAATCTTTATGTGATGATTCATGCATGATTAAGGAAGAAAATGATAACTTAAGGAACCATGTAGTTGAGCTAAGGAATAACCTAGAAAAATTTACTAAAGGCTCAAAGTACCTTGATATGATACTTAGAGATCAAAGGGTCATTTATAACATGGCCGACATAGGATATAAACTTAAGGACAAGGAAGTAGCTTATATCTCTTTAATTAGTAGAAAGGCAACAATTAGGGGTAAGGTTAAGAAGGCTTGGGTCCCAAAGAAGTTTTTGAATGATATTATAGGTCCAAACATTTGGGTACCTAAGGAGTTTATTTTTCATGTTGTTTAGGTTGGTGGACCAAGCATGTGGATTGTAGATAGCGGTTGCTCAAGACACATGTCGGAGATGTGAGCAAGTTCACAATCGATTATGTTAAAAAGGGAACCGTGTCATTTGGCAATAGTGGGAAACTCAAGATCTTAGGTAGAGGTACATTTGAGGTATTCCCTAAAATCATTATTCACAAAGTTCTATTAGTCAAAAGCATGAAATTTGGTCTACTTAGTGTTAGTCAACTTTGTGATATCGGTTACCATGTAGAGTTCAAATCTTCTAAATGTTTGATTAAACACAAAAGCCTAGAAGATTGCATGTTAGTTGGATATAAGAAATCAAACATTTATTATGTTGATCTTTCATATGCTTTTAACATTTCTACTAAGTGGCTCATGTCAAAAGAAGAGGAAGGTTGGCTATGACATAGAAGACTTGGACATATCAACATGAAGAACGTTGCCAAGATAGCCAAGTTGGATCTAGGTAATGTTGGGATGTATACTGAAAAGTCTATCTTTTGTATGAACATCTTTATTTTTGAAATAAGAATCACATGATCATTATATGCATATTTATGGTTATGCATATTGTCCAATACATTACATTGTAGATAACGTGGTGTGTGGTGTCACACGGGAGATCATGTTATCGACACCTTGTAAAGTATAAGTAAAGGCTCACAACCGAGATGGCTTTGGACAAACCATTGGTATGGTTGTAGTGTGATTTGGTATTGGTTTGTCTTGACCATAGAATCACACTAGTGTACTTTGTGTGTATTGAGCAAGATCGACTTAGAGGTGATTCAATTTAATGCTGACTACATAATCGAATCGGACCTCAGATATTATATTGTACATGCACTTAATCCCAATATAATAATGGGCACATATACTTAGTATTCATTTCTTTGATTTACCAATGGGCGAGATTTATAGATTAAATCGATAGGCTAGGTAAGTTGGGAAATGATATTATTTATATGGTGTGTCGTTGATTATAGGAGGAAACCGTGTCCTATATATTAGGATGATGATGTCCCCTTGAGGAGCTCATAAGGTTCATCATGTAAACCCTGCAGGTGGACTTGGTCCGACATGATGATAAGGATGAGTGGTACTACTCATGGAGTTAGATGTTGATTAATTAATGGTCAGTAAATTAATTAATCAACGGACATTCGAGATCTTAAACACGGCGAGAAAAATGTACAAATAATATATGGAGTCCATATTAATTTATGGGGGTTGGTGAGGTAGATCAATGATGATCCTCTAGTGGAATGGATTATCATTAATGGATCGGACTTTATGTTAGCTTGATCCATTGGGTGGCCAAGATCCAACTCCTCCTCATGGTCCCTATTGTAGCCTATTAATACATCAGGAAGCCTAGATCAAATGGATGAAAACAAAACTCTAGATCCAAAGGTAGAGATTAAATCTCTAGATTCGACGATTGAGATTAAATCTCTAGATCCGACGGTTGAGATTAAATCCCTAGAACCAATGGTGGAGATTAAAACAAGGCTTATCCCTAACTCTATAAAAAGGGGCTTAAGGGTTGGCGTGGAGAATTAATGAGATGAAAGGGGATTAGGGTTTGCTTCCCTTGGGCGGCAAGGAATCCTAATTAGGTTAGGATTGTGTTTGGGCGGCTAGGGTTTGGGTGTTGGAGTACGCGGCAACAAGAGGAGAAGTGAAGGTTTTGCCCGGAAGCTCTGATACCAATTGAAGGGTTTTGCTTATCGAGTCCGTGAGGGGAAACTTTGCTTCCCCTTCACCTCAGTTGCTTGACCATGGCATTCCCTTCTATGTCCCCGGATTAAAAAAAATTTAATCCTAGACAAAAGGGATTGCCAAAGCAACCAAGTCATCATCGTGCTATTCGTTTAGAGAGGTTACTTGAACAAACTAGTTGTTCAAGCAACCATCCTCTATTCTACAAGTAGCCGCGGAATAGAAGATGTTCGGATCGCCGATTTTCGTGTTTATGCTCGGGATCCAAGTATTATTTATCCATTTACAGATTTATAACATGCTTATAATTTAAAAACAAATACAAGCAATAAACAAAAGAGAATAGAGAATAGATATACCTCTTGATCTTCTAATGTATGACCTTCCTCCTTTTGGACGTCGTATGGGCGATGCTCTACCAAAAGTCGAAGCTCCTAGATCACAAATCTTCCTTCCTTGCTCTTCCAAAGCAAGAGGAAGAATAGAAACAAAGTTCTTCTCCTCCCTAAAACCAACCAACAAGGAACTAAGAAGATCCTTGACGCCGGCAAACAAGGAGAAGGAGTTTGAGAGTGGTCGGCCAAAAGCTTCAAGGGAGGACCCTAATGTTGGTGCAATCGGCCCAAGTCATGATTGACCAAACTCGAGATTGACTCGAGTGATGTTTTGATGTTTGACATAGGATGTTTGACAAAGTGGTTTGACATTGATGTTGGACATTGATGTCGGTTAATATGTTGGGGAGATTATTGGAGCAATCGACCCAGGTTATAATTGACCGGACTCGAGTTTGACTCGAGGGAGACTTTGATGGTTGACTAGGGTTGACCATGTGATCAAGGGTAAGTCCAAGCATGGGTCTTGGCAAGGTAAAGTCCAAGTCATGGGTACTTGGCATGGAAAGTCCAAGTCATGGGTACTTGGCATTTGGGAAAGTCCAAGTCTTGAGTACTTTATACAAAGGAAAGTCCAAGCATGGTCTTGGCATGGAAAGTCCAACATGGGTTGGCAAGGAAAAGTCCAAGCTTGAGTCTTGGCATTTGAGAAGTCCAAGGAGATTGATATTGGCGACGTAAAGTCCAAGCGGAGTCTTGGCGGCGTAAGTCCAATGTGCCTTGGCGGTGTAGAGACCGTTAGCATGACATAGCCGAGGGAAGCACCTGGAGGCTAGCGCGATGGATGAACAAGTCATGGATGACTTGGAGGGATTCGAGAGGCGTGAGGCTGATGGAGGTGGCTAGAAGGCTTAGGTCTAGGCTAAGGGTGGTCTAGGCTAAGGGTGGTCTAGCAAGTATGGGGGCACCATACTTGGGTTAAAACCTCATTTTTGACATTATGGCTTCGCCGTGAGTCGACTTGAGTTCATTGTCGTTTAAGAGAAATTGCTCGCGGTTGGTGATGTCGACGGCTGATCGCCAAGGGGCGTGATCATTGCTAGTTCAACCGCGAAACCTGAGAATGCTCCGTAGGTGAGGCGATCAACTACGCGGTGACGATCGGCCGCCAATGTTGGCGCGATCGGCAAGAGATCCGTTGGAGTTTTTCCAGCGTGGATTGAGCCGTTGTCTCACGACAACAGTGGCATCAGTCGACTGGTGACTTATGGCAGTCGACTGATAGGCGGAAATCCATGTCACGTGCAAGGATAAAAGGAGCTCGACGGGAGGGTTTTTGGCAGCAATTTCTTGGACATTTTTGAGGCGATTTGCTACTGCAAATCAGGGTCTTCAACCACGGTTCAAGTGATCAACAAGCAAGCAATCGAAAGGCATTTGTAAAGCGTTTTCTTTACTTATATTGCATTGTATCTCATTTTATTTGCTTGTTGTTATTTGATTATTGTTGTAATCATCTTGTACGAGGTTTCTCCACCTCCGGATTATTCCGAGAAGGAGTATTTTATAGTGGTGTGTGATTGGTATCGCTAGGGTTGGTACGAACCCAATCCGTGGAGTAGGAACCGTTCGGTTCCGAACCACGTTATATCCTTGTGTTTGTATGCTTGTTATTGTGATTGTTGTTTCATTTCTATATTCCGCTGTGTACTAAGAATCATAGGCAAGTGAACGCGATCAAATTCCATCTACGTACGGTCAACGCGTTATTCACCCCCCTCTAGCAGGCGCACAGGTCCTAACAAGTGGTATCAGAGCGAGGCCGCTCTTTTAAGTCTAACAACGAAGGGAGCAGGCTAGAGGGTAAAAGATGGAAGTCCAAGGACAATTGGGATGGGATATCAACACCCCAATTCTGTATGCCTTCTATGGACTAGAAGGTTTCAATTCTTGGAAGGCGAGAATTGAAGATTTTTTGATGATGAGAGACCTTGAGGAGTGGTCCGCGTTGATGGAAGGATTTGAATATCCTAAGGGACCATAGGGAGGGTTTCTCAAGAAGAAGAAGTGGAGTGAGGAGCAACTCCAACAATTCAATAAAAACAAGAAGGTAATCAAATTCATTTTTGATTTAATTCCTAATGACCTCTTGTGTAGCCTAGGTGACTATGTGGATGCCAAGGAGCTATGGAGCGATTTGGCCAAGCTCCATGAAAGTCTATCATCGGTCCAAGAAGAAGGACCATCACCCTCTCAAGCTCAAGAAGAAACATCCAAAGAGCTAGAGGATTCAGAGGTTGATAGGGAATCAACATCCGGATCTGAAGAGGTAGAAGCGGTGGAAGAAGTGGAGGAGGCATCCACCTCTAGGTTTGAGGGGGAGAGACCATCCACACCGGAGCCGGAACTAATTCAAGAAGAAGTCTCAACCTCCGGGAGGAATGAAGAATCCACTCCAATCACCACAACCACCCTAGGTAACTCAAACATATCAATTTGTAATAAAAATCATATCATATGTTTTGAGTGTAGAGAAGCCGGGCACTACAAGAGCAAGTGCCCAAAGAAGATTAGGAAAGCTCCACTGGCACATAAAAGTCAAGAAAAGTCAAAGGATGCCGGTTCCCCAACACCTAAAGGCAAGGAGCACATCATATACTTCAAGTGCCATTCAAAAGGACATTATAGGAATCAATGTCCTAGGGGGAGCAAAAAGACTCAAAATGGAGCATCACAAGTAGGGGGAGCCACTAAGGCAAACCCTAAGGTATATTTTAATAATGCTCTTTCTTTAGTCAATAGACAAAAGCATGCTAGGAACTTTAATTCTCTTGCAATTTATGAAAAGCATGCTAATAGAAATAAATACTTGTGTTTAGGAGCTAAAAGTGTCCACCTAGATAATAAGAAGAAACTTGGGACTAATGTCCCTAAAAACAATTTACCTAAGGACAAACCTAGGTCAAATAACTCAAGATCAATTTTACCTAGGGAGACAATTAGAAAGGTGCAAGAGCACCTAGGTTTCAATCCTAAATGGACTAGGCATATGCCTAGGAAGTCTCATGCCCAAAGACCAAATCAAAATTCTAAAGTTGGGCAATTAGAATTAGAGAACCAAGCCTTGAGGTCAAGGCTTGAAAAGCTTGCAAAGACCCTTAAGGTTATGCAAAATCAAATGCAAGGGTCAATCAGTCAAACTTCTAGGTCAAAATCCCAAAGTCAACATTTAGGACCCAAGAAGCAAAAGTCATTCAAGGGCAAGAATGGTTTGGGTCACAAACCTAAGCCTAAGGTGGCTTATCATAGTGTTCCATTAGATTATGGAACACTAATTAGGTCTAGGAAGACCAAGATCAATAGGGAAGTCATCCCTAAGGTTGACCAAAGGTTGTGCCTAGTGGCTAGGGTTTCTAGGAAACCTAGGGTGGCCACTAAGAAGGTTATTAGGGAGGCAATCCTTAAAGTTAACCATTGTAAGACCCAAATGACCAAGGCTAACAAGCCTAGGAGGGTCATTAGGAAGGTATCTAGGGAGGTTATCCTTAAGGAATACCTAATTAACCATAGGAGCTCAAATCGGTTTTGGGTTCCTAAGAGCGTGATTGATTCACGCTAGATGGGTTTAGGGTGTGCCAACCTTGATTGGATGGGTAGTTAACTCAACCATGGTAAAGGTGGCATTTTAGGATATTTTCAAGGTTATGGTTACCTTGGAAATAGATTTGAATCAATATCCTAAAAGATTTTAGGATGTGCCAATGCACTTTTGAAATTAAGAAAAATCAATTAAATTGGCACAATTTAGGTTTAGAGGTTAGTGTGCCATTTTATATTTTTGGCACACTAGGGAGATTAATGATAATATGGCAAAATATATCTAATTATGTCAAATGGCAATTATTATTAAAATTTAGGCATTACTATACCTATATATTTTATATGCCATGCTTTGTTTGCCATATAACATGCCATGACATCATGTTTATTTTTAATCATTTTATATGTCATGTTCATGTTTAGAATTAAGGTTTCAAATATCATGTGTTTTTAGATTTCATCTCATTCCATGAAATCATGATTATGAGCATATGCTTATTTATATCATTTCTAATGCCATAATCATTCATGCATTTAAGATAATTTGATTAAAATTGAATTAAGGACAATGGCATGACTTGGAGTCTCATTTATAAGGGAATCAAGTAGAGTTGCCTTAGAAAAATACATGAAACCCTAGATTATGGAGAACAAAACCCACATCTCTCATCAAATTGACATGTATGTGTATTTATACACCCTAGATACATGTGAGATGCTAGGATATGAGTTAAGTTCAAGGTGCATAGTTGTTGTATCTAGATGAACTCAAACTCATCTTATATAATTTGTGGATCATTGGGAAAGCTTGTGTACAAGTCATGTACATAGAGCCCAAGGAATATGATCAAAAATAGGTTTTCAAGAACATTTTGAAATCAATTTAGAAAACCTTAGTGAAGCCTATCTTTTGATAGCAATCACTAATGATGAAGTTGATACAAAGTGAGCTAAAACATTGAAGTTTTTCTTCACTTTTGGATTTTGTATCAATTTCGATAGTTTATGGGTAAAATAATTTTCACCCATTATATTGCTTATAAGTAATGTACGTATGAATTTTCATGAATTTTCAAAATACATAGAATTACTTATGAATTGTCAAAATTGGATTCTGATAGCTAAAATTCGGAAATTTCATATCGATCATTACCATGGTGGCTGATCGGTGATAGTGATCAATTGGTTCTTTGTCAGAGTCATTGCCAGGTCTGATTTCGAGAAAACAAGGTTGTTTATCCCGTGTTCAACCATTGTAAAGGTCCCTAATCACTCATAACCCTAGGATATGCTTTGGGAAGCATTATAAAGGGTGAAAATCCATTGGATATGGATTAGGAGAAGTGTTAGGTCAAAGTATCAAATTTAGGGTGTGAAAAGTTCAAGTTTGAACTTTTATCCTTAATTTTGATGGTTTAGAGTTTCTATTGGCTTAGGGACTTCCGAAGGACATTGTTGGTGCAATGGTCAAGGGGGAGCAAGACTTTAGGGGGAGTTATCCATCTTGGGATGATGGATGTGTTTCTCTTCTTGAAGGGGAAGAAGTTATTGGGAGAGTATCATCAATTGGAAAAATTGATGGGATTTTGAGAAACCCAATTTGGAAATTGGGAGAGAGTATAGGATTGCCTCTTTTGAGTGATATGGGACTTATCACTAGGAAGATAGTAGGCATCCTAGGTATTTTTGGATCAAGGGGGAGATTGTAAGATCTCATTGGAACATGAGACATTGACCTCCTTGGAGAGATAACCTTTTTGATGAATGTCAAAAAGGGGGAGAAGATAAAATTACCAATTTGGAAAATTGGTAAGGGAATTTGAGTTAGGGTCCTAACTCAAAGTTTGTTTTGTCAAACATCAAAAAGGGGGATATTGTTGGTGTAATCGACCCAGGTCACGATTGACCAGACTCGAGTTTGACTCGAGTGATGTTTTGATGTTTGACATAGGATGCTTGACAAAGTGGTTTGACATTGATGTTGGACATTGATGTCGGTTAATATGTTGGGGAGATTGTTGGAGCAATCGACCTAGGTTATAATTGACCGGACTCGAGTTTGACTCGAGGGAGACTTTGATGGTTGACTAGGGTTGACCATGTGATCAAGGGTAAGTCCAAGCATGGGTCTTGGGAAGGTAAAGTCCAAGTCATGGGTACTTGGCATGGAAAGTCCAAGTCATGGGTACTTGGCATTTGGGAAATTCCAAGTCTTGAGTACTTGGCACAAAGGAAAGTCCAAGCATGGTCTTGGCATGGAAAGTCCAACATGGGTTGGCATGGGAAAGTCCAAGTTTGAGTCATGGCATTTGAGAAGTCCAAGGAGATTGATATTGGCGGCGTAAAGTCCAAGCGGAGTCTTGGCGGCGTAAGTCCAATGTGCCTTGGCGGTGTAGAACAGTGCGTAGCATGGCCGAGGAAGCACAAGGCTAAGCGCGATGGATGAACAAGTCATGGATGACTTGGAGGGATCCGAGAGGCGTGAGGCTGATGGAGGTGGCTAGAAGGCTTAGGTCTAGGCTAAGGGTGGTCTAGCAAGTATGGGGGCACCATACTTTGGGTTAAAACCTCATTTTGAGGTTGGCGGTCGGCGACATTATGGCGGTTCATTGGTGAGTCGACAGTTATTTGCCGTTTAAATTTGAAATTGCTTTGGCGATCATTGCTCATTAAACGATCGTGATGTCGGCAATGATCGCGCCGAGAGCGGACGATCGTGCTGTTGCCGAGAGAATGCTCATGGCCAGTAGGCGGTCGACTGGTGGCGATCGCGCGATGTTAGCGATCATTGCCGAAGATCCGTTGGAGTTTTTCCAGTGGATCGGTTGTCTCCGCAATAGTGGCATCGATCGGGTGACTTATGGCGATCAGGATAAGCGAAAATCCAGTCCAAGGATAAAAGGAGCTTCGTGGGAGGTTTTTGATTTCTTGGACGTTTTTGAGGTGATTTGCTGCTGCAAATCAGGGTCTTCAACCACGGTTCAAGCAATCAACAAGCAAGCAATCGAAAGGCATTTGTAAAGCGTTTTCTTTACTTATATTGCATTGTATCTCATTTTATTTGCTTGTTGTTATTTGATTATTGTTGTAATCATCTTGTACGAGGTATCTCCACCTCCGGATTGTTCCGAGAAGGAGTGTTTTATAGTGGTGTGTGATTGGCATCGCTAGGGTTCGTACGAACCCAATCCGTGGAGTAGGAACCGTTCGGTTCCGAACCACGTTATATCCTTGTGTTTGTTTCCTTGTTATTGTTATTGTTGTTTCATTTCTATATTTCGTTGTGTACTAACAATCATAGGCAAGCGAACGCGATCAAATTCCATCTACGTACGGTCAACACGCTATTCACCACCCCCTCTAGCGGGCGCACAGGTCCTTACACCTAAACCTTTGTTCCACCGGCCAAGGAGAAGGAAAAGACTTGTTTTGGACGCCGGCCAAGGGCTGGAAGGAACTCCAAGGGCGCCGGTAGCTTGGGGAAGAAGAATAGCTTAAGGAAAAAATTTCCTTAATAGGTGCCGCCCAAGCCCAAACCCTAATTCCTAGCCTTGCCGCCAACTCCAAAAACCCTAGATCTCTTTCAATGATCTCCACGCCAACTCCCATGCCCTCCTTTTATAGAGTTAGGGATAAGTCATGAATTAATCTCCTCCATTTGTTCTAGGGATTTAATCTCAACCGTCGGATCTAGAGATTTAATCTTAACCGTCGGATCTTAGAGATTTAATCTCTACCTATGGATCTTAGAGTTTTGTTTCTATCCATTGGATCTAAGCATCATGAGGTGTTAATAGGCTACATTAGGGACCATGAGGAGGAGTTGGATCTTGGCCACCCATGGATCAAGCCCACATAAAGTCCGATCCACTAATGATGATCCAATCCACTAAAGGATCATCATTGATCTACCTCACCAACCCCCATATGATAATATGGGCTTCATATATTATTTGTACATTTTCTCCCCGTGTTTAAGATCTCGAATGTCTGTCCTTTAATTAATTTACTGACCATTAATAAATCAACATCTAACTCCTTGAGTAGTACCACTCAACCTTTTCATCATGCCGGACCAAGTCCACCTACAAGGTTTACATGATGAACCTTATGAGCTCCTCAAGGGGACATCATCATCCTAATATATAAGACACGGTTTCCTCCTATAATCAACGACACACCATATAAATAATATCATCTCCCAACTTACCGAGCCTATCGATTTAATTTATAAATCTCGCCCATTGGTAAATCAAAGAGATGAGTACTAAGTATATGTTCCCATTATTATATTGGGATTAAGAGCATGTACTAAATAATATCTGAGGTCCGATTCGATTATGTAGTCAGCAATAAATCGAATCACCTCTAAGTCGGTCCTGCTCAATACACACAAAGTGCACTAGTGTAATTCTATGGTCAAGACAAACCAATACCAAATCACACTACAACTATTCCGATGGTTTGTCCAAAGTCATCTCGGTTGTGAGCCTTTACTTATACTTTTCAAGGGGCCGATAACATGATCTCCTGTGTGGCACCACACACCATGTTATCTAAAATGTAAAGTATTAGACAATATTGCATAACCATAAAAATATGCAAACAATGATCATATGATTCTTATTCTAAAATAAAGATGTTCATACAAAAGATAGACTTTTCAATATACATCCCTACAATCTCCCACTTATACTAAAGGACTATGCTGTCCTCAAAGTGCTATACATCTGATCCCCATTCCCTTCACATGCCTATCAAAAGCTCTCGCCGGAAGGGCCTTAGTGAAAGGATCTGCCAGGTTATCCTCCGATTCAATCTTGGCCACAACAACTTCTCCTCTCTTTACGATTTCTCATATCAGGTGGTACTTGCGCTCTATGTGTTTACTAGCCTTATGGGCTCGTGGTTCCTTCGAGTTTGCAACTGCACCACTATTATCACAATAAATTGTGATAGTTCTGGGCAAACCAGGAATCACATCCAAGTCCATCAGGAAGTTCCTGAGCCATACAACTTCTTTGGCCGCCTCAGAGGTCGCCTCATACTCAGCTTCCATGGTGGAGTCCGCCATGCATTTCTGCTTGTCACTCCTCCATACAATGGTGCCACCTCCCAAAGTAAATACAAAACCTGAGGTATACTTACTGTTATCTCTATCAGATTGGAAGTCGAAATCCGTGTAACCCACAGGGAGTAATTGGTCTGTCCAGTAAATCAGCATATAATCCCTAGTCCTTCTTAGGCACTTCAATATATGATTTACCGCAGTCCAATGTCCGTGTCCTGGATTACTCTGATATCTGTTGACCATGCCCACGGCAAAGAAGATATCTAGTCTCGTACATAGCATCGCATACATGAGGCTTCCTACTGCAGAAGCATAAGGAACTGCCTTCATCTTCTTTATCTCCTCAGATGATCTAGGACACATCTCCTTAGATAAAGGAACTCCATGCCTAAAAGGTAGAAAACCCTTCTTGGAGTTTTGCATGCTAAAACGATCCAAAATTGTGTCTATGTATGAAGCTTGGGATAAGCACAACATCCTTTTCCTGCGATCCCTTATAACCTTGATCCCAAGGATGTGTCTCATATCCCCCAAGTCCTTCATATCAAACTGTTTGGACAACCATACCCTTACGTCCGATAACACCTTGATATTGTTGCCAATCAACAAAATGTCATCTACGTATAGTACAAGAAATATCACTATGTTTTCGTCACATCTCTTGTATACACAAGACTCATTCGGACTTTGAATAAATCCATAAAACTGGATCACCTCACCAAACCGGATGTTCCAAGACCTCGAAGCTTGTTTCAATCCATAAATGGACCAATTAAGCTTACATACAAGATGCTCTTTGCCCTTAGCAATGAATCCCTCTGGTTGCTTCATGTAGATGTTTTCCTCAAGACTTCCATTAAGGAAAGCTGTCTTGACATCCATCTGCCACACCTCATAATTCATATGAGTTGCTATGCATAAGCGAATCCGGATAGACTTAAGCATGGCTACCGGCGAAAAGGTCTCCTCATAATCGATACCCACTTTCTGAGTTTACCCCTACGTAACAAGCTTCACTTTGAAGGTCTCAACCTTCCGATCTATTCCTCTCTTTCTCTTGTAGATCCACTTGAATCCAATGGTTTTTACACCAATGGATGGTTCTACTAGCTCCCAGACCTGATTTGAATCCATAGGTTGAATCTCAGCATTCATTGCACTTTGCCAAGATACTGCATCTTTATCTTGGATTGCCTCGTCATATGTCCAGGGATCAGGTTCATATTCGCCAGGGACTAAATCAGAAGATTCTCCCAAGAATATGAATCTATCAGGCTGTCTCACAACCCTCCCACTACGACGAGGTATCACCTATGTATCCTCTATGACACGCGGTGCAGTGACATGTGGTATATCCTCTTGTACCGGCGGTACTAAAGAAGTGACTTCCCCTTTTAACTCCTCCAGAATAATTTTACTCTTGGGCTTGTGGCTCATCACATAGTCTTCCTCTAGAAATCTTGTTGGAATGTATACTGAAAGCCTAGCTCTTTTGTATGAATATTTTTATTTTGAAATAAGAATCACATGATCATTGTTTGCACTTTATATTTATTATATGTGTGCATATTATCTAATACTTTACATTGTAGATAACATGGTGCTTGGTGTGGCACAGAAGATCATGTTATCAGTCCCTTGTAGAATATAAGTAGAGGCTCACAACCAAGATGGTTTTGGACAAACCATTGGCATGGTTGTAGTGTAGCTTGGTATTATTTTGTCTCGAACATAGAGTTACACTAGTACACTTAGGTGTATTGAGCAGGACCGACATAGAGGTGATTCAATTTATTGCTGACTACATAATTGAATCGGACCTCGGATATTATGATGTACATGCTCTTAATCCCGATATAATAACCGACACATGTACTTAGTATTTATTTCTTTGATTTACCAAAGGGTGAGATTTATATGGATTAAATCAATATGCCCGGTAAGTTGGGAAATGATATTATTTACATGGTGTGTCATTAATTATAGGAGGAAACAGTGTCCTATATATTAGGTTGATGATGTCCCCTTGAGGAGCTCATAAGGTTCATCATGTAAACCCTACAGGTTGACTTAGTCAACATGATGATAAGGTTGTGTGGTACTACTCGAGGAGTTAGATGTTAATTGATTGATGGTCAATAAATCAATTAATTGACGGACATTCGGTATCTTAAACACGGGGAGATGGATGTAAAAATAATGTATGGAGCCCATATTAATTTGTGGGGGTTGGTGAGGTAATTCAATGATGATCCTCTAGTGGAATGGAACATCATTGATGGATCAAGTTTGTGTGGTTCCGATCCATCGGGTGGCCAAGATCCAACTCCTCCTCATGGTCCCTATTGTAGCCTATTAAAACCTCATGGAGTCTAGATCCGATGGTGGAAAATGGAATTCTAGATCCGACAGTGGAGATTAAATCTCTAGATCCGACGGTTGAGATTAATTCTCTAGATCCGACGGTTGAGATTAAATCCCTAGATTGGACGGTGGAGATTAAATCTCTAGATCCGATGGTTGAGATTAATTCTCTAGATCCGACGGTTGAGATTAAATCCCTAGATCCGAAGGTGGAGATTAAATCTCTAGATCTGACGGTTGAGATTAATTCTCTAGATCCGACGGTTGAGATTAAATCCCTAGATCCGACGGTGGAGAATAAAAGGAGGCTTAAGCCTAACTCTATAAATAAGGCTTCTTGGCTTGGGCGGCAAGGCTAATGCTAAGAAGATTAGGGTTTTGGGAGAGACTTTTAGGAAAGATTAGGTTAAGAACCCTAATGGTTGGGCAAGATTAGGGTTTAGAACCCTAATGGTTGGGCCCACCCATTGCCCATGGGGTGTTCTTGCAAGAAGGGATTAGCTTCTCATCTTCCTCTCTTAGTGAGCATCCTCTCCTCTTCTCTATCAAGGTTGGCCGTGGCAACCTTCTTCAAGGTTGGTCGGCAATCCTTTATTCTCTTTAGGGGTGGCATCATGCTTGGAGCTTGATGGTTGGTCCTAGATAAGAGATGAGTTTTGTTTCCATACTTCCTCTTGTTCGGGGCGAGCAAGGAAGGAAGAGCATGTTCTAGGAAGCTTCAACTTGTGGAGGATCTTCGCCCACACGAAGTCTACAAGGAGGTTAGGACATACGATAGAAGATCGAGAGGTATAAAAGTTTTACAAGTTTTATTATTGATCTTTGCATGTTCTTATTAATATGTTTGTATGTGTTGATTATACATGTCTACATCCATATGTATTTGTATAATCATGGACCCCGAAGATAGACACAAAAACCGGCAATCCGTCCGTCGTCTCTTCCGTGGCTAACCGACTAGAAGAGTTTTTTTGCTTGAACAACTAGTTTGTTCAAGCGATCGCTCAAGTCGTTAGCACGACGATGAATTGGTTGAGCTTAGGAAACTCATCCCATCCGGATTAGTTTTCATTAGTGAAAATTTTAATCCGGGGACATGGGAGCCAACGAGCCTCCGAGCATGCCATCAAAATGGTATCAGAGCCACGGTTTCTGATTTTGTGTGTTTTGGATTCGGTTAATTTCACGCACTTATCATATATTGTGTATGCCGGATGATAGTAGGATGTTCGTAGCATAACTTTTTGGTTGCAGGCATAAGTTCCAACTATTATGGCTATATATGTATGTATGTGATTGCATGTGTGTGTGATTGTATATTATTTGAATCCTCGGGGTTGACGAGGCTAAATTAGTATTTAATTTTTGTAATTAAATACGACATTGTTTAGCCACTCATTTTAGTTTACTTTCGAACTAGATTATTTGTACACTCCTTCGTGCAGTATAGGATCGATGGATGTAAATTAAAATAGTTTATCTTGGCTCGGATCTCTTTGGTGACTTGCGCATGGGAAAAGGTGGAGCGGACAAGATGGCGACACGACGGGATACATATTGGAGAACAATGCCATAATAGTTGGGAAAATTCTTATTTTTTCCATATTTATTGCTGATTTGTATTATATGCATGTTGTGTGTGCTTGAAAATTCCTCACTGTCAATTTACTAAGTGGGAGAGGGACATTTTAATTAATTCCCGCGACCTCCATTATAATTTGACATGTGATGCGACAAACTTGTGCGTCGGCTCTGAGTGCCTTCCTCCCCATCGGATGAGTTTGTTTGTGGATCACTAGGTCAAATAATGCTTATAGGAAATTATTTAGGAGCGTGTGTACTTCCCCATCGGTATGGCACATAATCTGAGATAATTCCCTTAGTATCGTGTAATGGTGCACACTTAGATGCAAATAAAAAGTATCCTCCCCATCGGAGTCACTACTTTTATTTGTAGGGCCAAAGAGGAACCAACTATTAATTTTATTTGTCAAAAAGTAAGGTTGACAAGATAATAAAATTAATGGGTTAAACCTTCTCTTACAAATGTAGAATTCGTATACGTCCACACTATCGTGGCATGCGATATTCTCGGTGTTTTGAGGTGTTGGTTGATTTTGAAATTTTATTGTTTGAGAAATCAATGATATTTGAAATCTACAGTAATGATCTATGTGATTCTTAGGATTTTCAAAAAATAATTTCAGTCCACTTACTATGATACTAAAGGAAATAAACTTACTGTACCCAAATAATGTTGATTGGAAAAGAATCTAGATATTGTCTTATCCGCTAAGGAGTAAAAGTATGCACTCTTCGAAGAGTGTCCTCAAGCCATGGTTGCTCAAAAAGGTTTCTACTTCTAAGCCGAAAGGCAAGAAGAAGGAGAAACAAGGTGGAGCAAAGGTGGTGGGAGATCTCAGGGAGGAGTGAAGAAGCCGAAAGGCAAGTACTTCACTTACAAGCAGGATGGACATTGGAAGAAGGACTGTCCCAATCCAGAGAAGAACAAAGATATATCCTTTGGACTAGTCATTGAAACATGATTAGCGGTGTTATCTACCGGCACCTGGTGTGTAGATACGGGAGCCACTAATCATGTCTGCAATACTTTGCAGGGGTTCAAGGAAACCCGATGACTAGCTGAGGGAGAGATTACCGTCTTCGTGGGCAATGCTTCAAAGGTGGCGGCTATTGCAGTGGGAGACGTTTATTTATCTTTTGATAGGAATAATGTTTTGGTTTTGAGAAATTGTCTTTATATACCTACTTTTAGAAAGAATCTAATTTCAGTTTCTAAATTGTTTCTGGATGGATATTCTATTTCTTTTAATGACAAAGTTGATATAAAAAGGAATAGGGAGATTATCTGTTTTGGTACATTATTTGGCAAATTGTACACTCTTGAACCGAAAACTCCCACGATGCATATAGAAGTTAATAACTCATCTTCTAATTCCAATAAGAGAAAAGAACCTTCGAAAATGAACCAGGCATAGCTTTGGCACCTAAGACTTGGTCATATTAACCTGAGTAGAATTCAAAGGTTGATAGCTGATGGACCCTTGGGTTTATTAGTGGTGGAAGATCTCCCAACCTGCGAGTCTTGCTTGGATGGTAAGATGACCAAGAGGCCTTTTAAGGCTAAGGGGTAAAGAGCCAAAGATGTATTGGAATTGGTTCATTCTGATTTGTACGGTCCTATGTCTATCCAGGCTAGAGGTGGCTTTGAATACTTTGTCTATTTTATAGACGATTATTCAAGGTATGGATACATTTACTTGATGCGCCGCAAGTTTGAATGCTTTGACAGGTTCAAAGAATTCAAGGCTGATGTGGAGAACTGTCAAGGTAAAAGTATCAAGATACTACGATCTGATCATGGTGGCGAGTACCTCTTGGGAGAGTTTAGGAGTTACTTATCAGAGGCTGGGATTCATTCCCAATTGTCCGCACCTGGCACACCCCAGCAGAATGGTGTGGAGGAGCGAAGGAATAGGACTCTTATGGAGATGGTTAGATCAATGATGAGTTATTCTGAGTTACCTGATTCGTTCTGGGGGTTTGCTCTGAAAATGACAGCACACATTCTGAACTTGGTTCCATCTAAGTCAGTACCCTCTACTCCCACAGAATTATGGACTGTGCGAAAGCCTAGTCTAAGACATATTCAGATTTGGGGTAGTCTAGCACATGTGCTGAAGGGAGATGCTGGTAAGTTGGAATCTCGTACAGAAGTACGCTTGTTTGTTGGCTACCCTAAGGGAACGAAGGGTGGTTTGTTCTATAGTCCTAGAGATCAGAAGGTGATCGTGAGTACGAATGCCAGATTTCTAGAGGAGGACTATGTGATGAACCACAAGCCCACGAGTAGGATTGTTCTTGAGGAGTTGACAGGAGAAGTCCCGACTTCAGTACCACCGGTACAAGAGGAAATACCACAAGTCACTACACCGCATGTCACGGAGCATACACAGGAGGCACCTCGTCGTAGTGGGAGGGTTGTTAGACAACCTGTGAGATTCATGTTCTTGGGAGAGTCTTCGGACTTAGTCCATGGTAAACATGAACCTGATCCCTGGACATATGACGAGACACTCCAAGATAGAGATGCGGTATCTTGGCAAAGAGCGATGAATTCAGAGATAGAATCTATGGATTCTAATCATGTCTGGGAGCTAGTAGAACCACCCGATGGTGTGAAAGCCATTGGATGCAAGTGAATCTACAAGAGAAAGAGAGGAGTAGACGGGAAGCTTGAGACCTTCAAAGCTAGGCTTGTTGCGAAAGGGTATACTCAGAAAAAGGGTATCGATTATGAGGAGACCTTTTCACCGGTAGCTATGCTTAAGTCTATCCAGATTCTCTTATCTATTGCTGCTCATGAGGATTATGAGATTTGGCAGATGGATGTCAAGACAGCTTTCCTTAACGGAAGTCTTGAGGAAAACATCTATATGAAGCAACCAGAGGGATTCATTGCAAAGGGCAAAGAGCATCTTGTGTGTAAGCTTAATCGGTCCAATTATGGATTGAAGCGAGCTTCTAGATCTTGGAACATCCGCTTTGATGAGGTAATCCAGTCATATGGATTTACTCAAAGTCCAGATGAGCCTTGTGTATAAAAGAAATGTGATGGAAATGTAGTGGTATTTCTTGTACTATACGTAGATGACATTTTGTTAGTTGGCAACAATATCAGAGTGTTATCAGACGTAAGGGTATGGTTGTCCAAACAGTTTGATATGAAGGACTTGGGAGAAGTGGGACACATCGTTGGGATCAAGGTGATAAGGGATCGCAAGAAAAGGATGTTTGCTTATCTCAAGCTTCATACATTGACACTATCCTTGCTCATTTTAGCATGTAAAACTCCAAGAAAGGTTTTCTACCTTTTAGGCATTGAGTACCTTTATCTAAAGAGATGTGTCCCAAAACATCAAAGGAGATAGAGGAGATGAAGGCGGTTCCTTATGCTTCGGCAGTAGAAAGCCTCATGTATGCTATGCTATGTACGAGACCAGATATCTGCTTTGCCGTGGGCATGGTTAGCAGATATCAGAGTAATCCTGGACAGGGACATTGGGTTGCGGTAAAGCATATATTGAAGTACCTGAGAAGGACTAGGGATTATATGCTCGTTTACCGGGCAGATCAATAAGTCCCTGTGGGTTACACGGATTTTGATTTCCAATCAGATAGGGACAACAGTAAGTCTACCTCGGGGTTTGTGTTTACTTTTGGAGGTGGAGCCATAGTATGGAGGGGTGTCAAGCAGAAATGTGTGGCGGACTCTACCGTGGAAGCTGAGTATGTGGCAGCCTCTGAGGCAGCCAAGGAAGCTGTATGGCTCAAGAACTTCCTGATGGACTTGGATGTGATTCCTAGTTTGCCCAGAACTATCACAATTTATTGTGATAATAATGGTGCATTTGCAAACTCGAAGGAACCACGAGCCCATAAGGCTAGTAAACACATAGAGCGCAAGTACCACCTGATACGAAAAATCGTAAAGGAGGTAGAAGTAGTTGTCGCCAAGATTGCATCAGAGGATAACCTGGGGGATCCATTCACTAAGGCCCTTCCAGCAAAAGCGTATGATAGGCATGTGGAGGACATGGGGATCAGATGTATGGTAGTATGATGACATCATAGTCTTTTAGTATAAGTGGGAGATTGTTGGAATGTATACTGAAAGCCTAGCTCTTTTGTATGAACATTTTTATTTTGAAATAAGAATCACATGATCATTGTTTGCACTTTATATTTATTATATGTGTGGATATTGTCTAATACTTTACATTGTAGATAACATGGTGCTTGGTGTGGCACAGAAGATCATGTTATCAGTCCCTTGTAGAATATAAGTAGAGGCTCACAACCAAGATGGTTTTGGACAAACGATTGGCAGGGTTGTAGTGTAGCTTGGTATTATTTTGTCTTGAACATAGAGTTACACTAGTACACTTAGGTGTATTGAGCAAGACCGACATAGAGGTGATTCAATTTATTGATGACTACATAATTGAATCGAACATCGTATATTATGATGTACATGCTCTTAATCCCGATATAATAACGGGCGCATGTACTTAGTATTTATTTCTTTGATTTACCAAAGGGTGAGATTTATATGGATTAAATCAATATGCCCGGTAAGTTGGGAAATGATATTATTTACATGGTGTGCCGTTAATTATAGGAGGAAACGGTGTCCTATATATTAGGTTGATGATGTCCCCTTGAGGAGCTCATAAGGTTCATCATGTAAACCCTGCAGGTTGACTTAGTCAACATGATGATAAGGTTGAGTGGTACTACTCGAGGAGTTAGAGGTTAATTGATTGATGGTCAGTAAATCAATTAATTGACAGACATTTGATATCTTAAACACGGGGAGATGGATGTACAAATAATGTATGGAGCCCATATTAATTTTTGGGGGTTGGTGAGGTAATTCAATGATGATCCTCTAGTGGAATGGAACATCATTGATGGATCAAGTTTGTGTGGTTCCGATCCATCGGGTGGCCAAGATCCAACTCCTCCTCATGGTCCCTATTGTAGCCTATTAAAACCTCATGGAGTCTAGATCCGATGGTGGAAAATGGAACTCTAGATCCGACGGTGGAGATTAAATCTCTAGATCCGATGGTTGAGATTAATTCTCTAGATTCTATGGTTGAGATTAAATCCCTAGATCCGACGGTGGAGATTAAATCTCTAGATCCGACGATAGAGATTAATTCTCTAGATCCGACGGTTGAGATTAAATCCCTAGATCCAATGGTGGAGATTAAATCTCTAGATCCGACGGTTGAGATTAATTCTCTAGATCTGACGGTTGAGATTAAATCCCTAGATCCGATGGTGGAGAATAAAAGGAGGCTTAAGCCTAACTCTATAAATAAGGCTTCTTGGCTTGGGTGGCAAGGCTAATGCTAAGAAGATTAGGGTTTTGGGAGAGGCTTTGTGCGGCAAGATTAGGGTATAGAACCCTAATGGTTGTGCGGCAAGATTAGGGTTTAGAACCCTAATGGTTGGGCGGCGCCCATTGCCCATGGGGTGTGGCCGGCGACAAGAAGGTAAGGGATTAGCTTCTCATCTTCCTCTCTTGGCCGGAGCATCCTCTCCTCTTCTCTATCAAGGTTGGCCGGCGGCAACCTTCTTCAAGGTTGGTCGGCAATCCTTTTATTCTCTTTGGGCCGGTGGCAAATATCATTTTTGAAGCTTGATGGTTGGTCCTAGATAAGAGACGAGTTTTGTTTCCATACTTCCTCTTGTTCGGGGTGAGCAAGGAAGGAAGAGCGTGTTTTAGGAAGCTTCAACTTGTGGAGGATCATCGCCCACATGAAGTCTACAAGGAGGTTAGGACATACGATAGAAGATCGAGAGATATAAAAGTTTTACAAGTTTTATTATTGATCTTTACATGTTCTTATTAATATGTTTGTATGTGTTGATTATACATGTCTACATCCATATGTATTTGTATAATCATGGACCCCAAAGATAAACACAAAAACCGGCGATCTGTCCGTCGTCTCTTCCGCGGCTAACCGACTAGAAGAGTTTTGTTGCTTGAACAACTAGTTTGTTCAAGCGATCGCTAAAGTCATTAGCACGACGATGAATTTGTTGAGCTTAGGAAACTCATCCCATCCGGATTAGTTTTCATTAGTGAAAATTTTAATCCAGGGACATGGGAGCCAACGAGCCTCCGAGCATGCCATCAAATCTTGCGTTCATGCTAACGATCAGCCTCTGATCTCTAGGACTATAAAACAATCCACCCTTCGTTCCCCTGGGATAGCCAACGGACATGCATACTTTTGTACGAGGTTCCAACTTACCAACATCTGCCTTCAACACATATGCTGGACTCCCCCATATTCGAATATGTCTTAGATTAGGCTTTCGCCCAGTCCACAATTCTGTGGGAGTAGAAGACACTGATTTAGATGGAACCAAGTTCAGAATGTACACCGCCATATCTAGAGCATATCCCCAGAACGAATCTAGCAAGTCAGAATAACTCATCATCGATCTAACCATCTCCATAAGAGTCCTATTCCTTTGCTCTGCTACACCATTCTACTGGGGTGTGCCAGGTGCAGTCAATTGGGATTGAATCCCAACCTCTGATAAGTAGTTCCTAAACTCTCCCAAGAGGTACTCACCACCACGATCAGATCGTAGTGTCTTGATACTTTTACCTTGACGTTTCTCCACATCAGCCTTGAATTCTTTGAACTTGTCAAAGCATTCAGACTTGCGGCGCATCAGGTAAATGTATCCATATCTTGAGTAATCGTCTATAAAAGAGACAAAATACTCAAAACCACCTCTATCCTGGATAGACATAGGACCACACAAATCAGAATGAACCAATTCTAACACATCTTTGGCTCTATACCCCTTGGCCTTAAAAGGCCTCTTGGTCATCTTACCCTCCAAGCAAGATTCACAGGTTGGGAGATTCTCCACCACTAATGAACCCAAAGGTCCATCAGCTATCAACCTTTGAATTCTGCTAAGGTTAATGTGACTAAGCCTATGATGTCAAAGATATGTTTGGTTCATCTTCGAAGGTTCTTTTCTCTTATTGGAATTAGAAGATGAGTTATTAACTTCAATTTGCATCGTGGGAGGTTTTGGTTCAAGTGTGTACAAATTTCCTATCAATGCACCCGAACAGATAATGTCTCTATTCCTTCTTATAACAACTCTGTCATTAAAAGAAATAGAATATCTATCCATAAACAATTTAGAAATCGAAATTAAATTCTTTCTAAATAAGGGTACATAAAGGCAATTCTTAAGAACCAAAAGTTTATTTTTCTCAAAAGATAAATAAACATCTCCCACTGCAACAGGCGCCACCTTCGTGGCATCGCCCAAGTACACGGTAATCTCCCCCTTAGCCAGTCTTTTGGTTTCTTGGAACCTCTGCAAAGTATTGTAGACATGATCAGTGGCTCCCGTATCTACACACCAGATGCCGGTAGATAACACCGCTAAACATGTTTCAACGACTAGACCAAAAGATATACCTTTGTTCTTGCGGTTGGGATAGTCCTTCTTCCAGTGTCTAGTCTGCTTACAAGTGAAGCACTTGCCTTTCGGCTTCTTCACTCCTCCCTGAGTACCTCCCACCGCCTTCGCCTCGGTTTGTTTCTTCTTCTTCTTGCCTTTCGGCTTAGAAGTAGAAACCTTCTAGGTCACCACGGCATGCACCTGAGCACTCTGAGGAAATAGTCCCTCTGCCGCCTAGAGTTCTATCAGAAGTTCCGCCAACGAATACAACCTCTTGATCATGTTGTAGTTGAGGTGAAACTGCTCAAAACACCTAGGCAGAGACTGGAGTATGATATCGACCTGGGTTTCCCCATCGATCTCAGCTCCTAGGACCTCCAGCTCATTCAAATGAGCCATCATCTTGAGAACATGATCCCTCATGGGCGTTCCCTCGACCATGGTGGTCGTCATCAAGTTTCTCATGGCCTCTTGCCTCGCAACCCGATTCTGGTGTCCGAAAAGCTCCTTGAGATTGAGAATTATATCATAAGCAGTGGACATGGCTTGATGCTGATGTTGCAGTACATTTGACATAGATGCCAAAATGTAACACCGCGCCATCTCATCGGCCTTGATCCACTTCTTATAGCTCTCTTTCTCCTTTTCCCCAGAATTATCTGCAGGCTTGGGAGGGCACTCTTCGAGGAGTACATATTTATATTCCTCTGCAGTCAAGACAATGTCTAGATTCCTCTTCCAATCAACATAGTTGGGTCCAGTAAGTTTGTTCTCTTTCAGTATCACAGCAAGTGGGTTGAAAGTCATTTTGAAAGAAAACCTAAGAATCACATAAATCAAAACATTAGATTTCAAAAAATTATTGATTCCTCAAACAATAAAATTTTAAAATCAACCAACACCTCAAAACACCGAGAATATCATATGCCACGATAGTGTGAACGTATACGAATTCTACATTTGTAAGAGGAGGTTTTACCCATTAATTTTACTATCTTGTCAACCTATCTTTTTGACAAGTAAAATTAATAGTTGGTTCCTCTTTGGCCCTACAAATAAAAGCAGTGACTCTGATGGGGAGGATACTTATATTTGTATCTAAGTGTTCACCATTACTCGGTACCAAGGTAATTATCTCGGGTTATGTGCCTTACGATGGGGAAGTGCACACGCTCCTTAATAACTCCCTATAACCATATTTGACCTTGTGATCCGCAAACAAACTCATCCGATGGGGAGGAAGGCACTCAGAGCCGACGCACAAGTTTGGTTACTTCACTTGTTAAATCGTAATGGAGGCCGTGAGAATTTTAAAAAATTTCCCTCTCCCACTTAGTAATTTGGAATTGAGGAATTTTGCTAGCCTACGACATGCATATCAAACAAAAAGCAATAAATATGAAAAATAAATTATTTTCCAACTATTATGGCTTTTGTCTTCAATATGTCTCCCATCGCATCGCCATCTCGTCTGCTCCTCCTACACCATGTATGAGCCATCCGGAGATCCGAGCCGAGACTAAAACCTATTTTAATTTAAATCCATCGATCCTATACTCCACGAGGGAGTGTACATGAAATCTAGATTGAAAGTAAAATAGAATAAAGAGTGGCTAAACAATGCCGTATTTAATTTACAAAAACTAAATACTAGCCTCGTCAACCCCGAGGATTCAACAAAATAAATATTTACACACATACAATCACATACAAACATATGGCCATAATAGTCGAATCTTATGCCTGCAACGAAAGAGTTAAACTACGCATATCCTACTATTATTCGACACATATAATATATAAAAAAGTGTATAAAAATTAACCGAATCCTAAACACACAAAATCGGAAACCTTGGATCTGATACCAATTGAAGGTTTTGCCCAGAAGCTCTGATACCAATTGAAGGGTTTAGCTTATCGAGTCTGTGAGGGGAAACTTCGCTTCCCCTTCACCTCTGTTGCTTGACCATGGCGATCCCTTCTATGTCCCCGGATTAAAAAAAAATTAATCCTAGACAAAAGGGATTGCCAAAACAACCAAGTCATCGTCGTGCTATTCATTTAGAGAGGTTACTTGAACAAACTAGTTGTTCAAGCGACCATCCTCTATTCTACGAGTAGCCACGGAATAGATGATGTCCGGATCGCCGATTTTCGTGTTTATGCTCGGAATCCAAGTATTATTTAGCCATTTACAGATTTATAACATGCTTATAATTGAAAAACAAATACAAACAATAAACAAAAGAGAAAAGAGAATAGATATACCTCTTGATCTTCTAATGTATGACCTTCGTCCTTTAGGACGTCGTGTGGGCGATGCTCTACCAAAAGTCGAAGCTCCTAGATCGCAAATCTTCCTTCCTTGCTCTTCCAAATCAAGAGGAAGAATAGAAACAAAGTTCTTCTCCTCCCTAAAACCAACCAACAAGGAACTAAGAAGATCCTTGCCGTCGGCCAACAAGGAGAAGGACTTTGAGAGTGGCCGGCCAAAAACATCAAGGGAGGACCCTAAACCTTTGTTCCACCGGCCAAGGAGAAGGAGAAGACTTGTTTTGGATGTCGTCCAAGGGCTGGAAGGAACTCCAAGGGTGCCAGCAGCTTGGGGAAGAAGAACAACTTAAGGAAAAAATTTCCTTAATAGGTGCCGCCCAAGCCCAAACCCTAATTCATAGCCTTGCCGCCAACTCCAAAAACCCTAGCTCTCTTTCAATGATCTCCATGCCAACTCCCATGCCCTCCTTTTATAGAGTTAAGGATAAGTCATGAATTAATCTCCTCCATTGGTTCTAGGGATTTAATCTCAACCGTCGGATCTAGAGATTTAATCTCAATCGTCGGATCTTAGAGATTTAATCTCTACCTATGGATCTTAGAGTTTTATTTCTATCCATTGGATCTAAGCATCATGAGGTGTTAATAGGCTACATTAGAGACCATGAGGAGGAGTTGGATCTTGGCCACCCATGGATCAAGCCCACATAAAGTCCGATCCACTAATGATGATCCAATCCACTAAAGGATCATCATTGATCTACCTCACCAACCCCATATGATAATATGGGCTCCATATATTATTTCTACATTTTCTCCCCATATTTAAGATCTCGAATGTCCGTTGATTAATTAATTTACTAACCATTAATTAATCAACATCTAACTCCTTGAGTAGTACCACTCAACCTTTTCATCATGCCGGACCAAGTCCACCTGCAGGGTTTACATGATGAACCTTATGAGCTCCTCAAGGGGACATCATCATCCTAATATATTGGACACGGTTTCCTCCTATAATCAACGACACACCATATAAATAATATCATCTCCCAACTTACCGAGCCTATCGATTTAATCTATAAATCTCGCCCATTGGTAAATCAAAGAGATGAGTACTAAGTATATGTGCCCGTTATTATATCAGGATTAAGAGCATGTACTAAATAATATCTGAGGTCTGATTCAATTATGTAGTCAACAATAAATCGAATCGCCTCTAAGTCAGTCCTACTCAATACACACAAAGTGCACTAGTGTGATTCTATGGTCAAGACAAACCAATACCAAATCACACTACAACCATTCCGATGGTTTGTCCAAAGTCATCTCAGTTGTGAGCCTTTACTTATACTTTTCAAGGGGCCGATAACATGATCTCCTGTGTGACATCACACACCTTGTTATCTTCAATGTAAAGTATTAGACAATATTGCATAACCATAAAAATATGCAAACAATGATCATGTGATTCTTATTCCAAAATAAAGATGTTCATACAAAAGATAGACTTTTTAGTATACATCCCTACAAGAAGTTGCTTTCATCTTCTTCCTAAGGTGTTGCCGGCAACCTATCCTTCTTCCCTTTGTTTTGGCTGGTGCTCAACCTATCCTTCTTCCCCTCTTCTTTGGCCGGCAATTAGGAGAGCTAGGGTTAGGGTTTTGGGCGACCACAAGGAGAAGGGTTAGTTTCTTTTCTCTTCTCCAAGTGTTGGCCGGCGCCCATGCTCTCATTGATTCTCCTTTGGCCGGTTCCCATACTCCATGTTCTCTTCCTTGGTTGGTGGCAACATCGAGTCTATTGACTTGGTGGCCGGTTCTAGAAAGGAAGAAGAGTTTTGTTTTATGATCTTCCTTTGTTCGGAGTAAACAAGGAAAGGAAGATTGGTGATCTAAGAGGCTTCTACTTTTGGAAGATCGTCGCCCACACGACGTCCAAAAGGAGGAAGGACATACAATAGAAGATCAAGAGGTATAACAAGGGGTGTAATCTTGTTTATTTTGATTAGTGTTCTTTTTTATTATGTCTATAATTGTTTTTCAATTATATGCATGTTGTATGTGGTTGTTTACTTTATGTATGTGGCTAATATAACATGGACCCCGAACATAAACACAAAATCCAACGATCCGTACATCGTCTATTCCGTGGCTACTCGTAGAATAGAGGTTGGTTGCTTGAACAACTAGTTTGTTCAAGTGACTACTCTAATCGAATAGCACGACGATGACACGGTTGCTTGGGCAATCCCTTTTGTCAAGAATAAATTTTTTTATCCGGGGACGTAGAAGGGATTGCCATGAACAAGCGACCGAGTTGAAGTGGGAAGCGAAGTTTCCTACCTTCATGTGGTATCAGAGCCACAGTTTTCAATTTTGTGTGTTTAGGATTCGGTTACTTTTATGCACTTTTCATATATTATATGTGCCGGATAATAGTAGGATATGCGTAGGTTAACTCTTTGGTTGCATGCATTGGATCCAACGATTATGGTCATATGTGTGTATGTGATTGTATGTGTGTAATTGCATATTTTGTTGAATCCTCGGGGTTGACGAGGCCAGTATTTAATTTTTGAAAATTCGATACGACATTATTTAGCCACTCTTTCTATTTTAGTTTACTTTCGATCTAGATTTCATGTACACTCCCTCGTGGAGTATAGGATCGATGGATGTAAATTAAAATATTTTTTTCTCGGCTCAGATCTCCAGATGGCTCATACATGGTGTAGGAGGAGCGGATGAGATGGCAATACGACGGGAGACATATTGAAGACAAAAGCCATAATAGTTGGAAAATATTTATTTTTCATATTTATTGCTTATTGTTTGATATGCATGTCGTAGGCTAGAAAATTCCTCAACTTTAAATTACTAAGTGGGAGAGGGATATTTTAAATTACTAAGGGCAAAGAGCATCTTGTATGTAAGCTTAATCAGTCCATTTATGGATTGAAGCAAGCTTCGAGGTCTTGGAACATCCGCTTTGATGAGGTAATCCAGTCTTATGGATTTATTCAAAGTCCGGATGAGTCTTGTGTATACAAGAGATGTGACAGAAACATAGTGGTATTTCTTGTACTATTCGTAGATGACATTTTGTTAATTGGCAACAATGTCAAGGTGTTATCAGACGTAAGTGTATGGTTGTCCAAACAGTTTGATATGAAGGACTTGGGAGAAGTGGGACACATCCTTGGGATCAAGGTTGTAAGGGATCGCAGGAAAATGATGTTGTGCTTATCTCAAGCTTCATACATTGACACCATTATGGATCATTTTAGCATGCAGAACTCCAAGAAGGGTTTTCTACCTTTCAGGCATGGAGTTCCTTTATCTAAGGAGATGTGTCCTAGAACATCTGAGGAGATAGAGGAGATGAAGGCGGTTCCTTATGCCTCGGCAGTAGAAAGCCTCATGTATGCGATGCTATGTACGAGATCAGATATCTGCTTTGCCGTGGGCATGGTCAGTAGATATCAGAGTAATCTAGGACAGGGATATTGGACTATGGTAAAGCATATATTGAAGAACCTGAGAAGGACTAGGGATTATATGCTAGTTTACCAAGCAGACCAATTACTCCATGTGGGTTACACAGATTCTGACTTCCAATCATATTGGGATAACAGTAAGTCTACCTTAAGTTTTGTGTTTACTTAGGGAGGTGGAGCCATTGTATGGAGGAGTGTCAAGAAGAAATGCGTGACAGACTCTACCATGGAAGCTGAGTATGTGGCAGCCTCTGAGGCGACCAAAGAAGTTGTGTGGCTCAGGAACTTCTTGATGGACTTGGATGTGATTCCTGGTTTGCCCAGAACTATCAAAATTTATTGTGATAATAGTTGTGCAGTTGTAAACTCGAAGGAACCACGAGTCCATAAGGCAAGTAAACACATAGAGTGCAAGTACCACCTGATACGAGAAATCATAAAGGAGGTAGAAGGTGTTGTCGCCTAGATTGCATCAGAGGATACCCTAGTAGATCCTTTCACTAAGGCCTTTCTGGCGAGAGCTTTTGATAGGAATGTGGAGGGAATGGGAATCAGATGTGTGGCAGTTTGAGGACAGTATAGTCTTTTAGTATAAGTGGGAGATTGTTGGGATGTATACTGTAAAGTCTATCTTTTGTATGAACATCTTTATTTTTGAAATAAGAATCACATAATCATTGTATGCATATTTATGGTTATGCATATTGTCCAATATATTACATTGTAGATAACGGGGTGTGTGGTGTCACACGAGAGATCATGTTATCGGCTCCTTGTAAAGTATAAGTAAAGGGTCACAACCGATATGGCTTTGGACAAACCATTGGTATGGTTATAGTGTGATTTGGTATTGGTTTTTCTTGACCATAGAATCACACTAGTGCACTTTGTGTGTATTGAGCAGGACCGATTTAGAGGTGATTCGATTTATTGCTGACTACATAATCGAATCAGACCTCAGATATTATATTGTATATGCTCTTAATCCCAATATAATAATGGGCACATATACTTAGTATTCATTTCTTTGATTTACCAATGGGCGAGATTTATAAATTAAATCGATAGGCTCGGTAAGTTGGGAAATTATATTATTTATATGGTGTGCCGTAGATTATAGAAGGAAACCGTGTCCTATATATTAGGATGATGATGTCCCCTTGAGGAGCTCATAAGGTTCATCATGTAAACCCTGCAGGTGGACTTGGTCCGGCATGATGATAAGGATGAGTGGTACTACTCATGGAGTTAGATGTTGATTAATTAATGGTCAATAAATTAATTAATCAACGGACATTCGAGATCTTAAACACAGAGAGAAAAATGTACAAATAATATATGGAGCCCATATTAATTTATGGGGGTTGGTGAGGTAGATCAATGATGATCCTCTAGTGGAATGGATTATCATTAATGGATCGGACTTTATGTGGGCTTGATCCATTGGGTGGCCAAGATCCAACTCCTCCTCGTGGTCCCTATTGTATCCTATTAATACCTCATGAAGCCTAGATCAAATGGATGAAAACAAAAATCTAGATTCAAAGGTAGAGATTAAATCTCTAGATCCGACGGTTGAGATTAAATCTCTAGATTCGACGGTTTAGATTAAATCCCTAGAACCAATGGTGGAGATTAAAACAAGGCTTATCCCTAACTCTATAAAAAGGTGCTTAAGGGTTAGTGTGGAGAATTAATTGTTGGTGCAACAATGCCCCAAGTATTTATATGTTTTGATGTTTGGATAATCATCTAAGTTAGCCAACAATTTGTGATATAATTGTGAACATGTTCAAGTGACAGGGAAATCCAAGTATGAAGACTTGGTAAAGGCAAAGTCCAAGTATGATATTGGCAAGAGAAGTCCAAGGTAAAGGTTTGGCGGCATAAGACCAAGCATGTTGTCTTGGCGGCATTAAGTCCAAACGGATTTTGGCAAAGGAAGTCCAAAGGCAAGTTGTGGCAGTGTATGTCCAAGCATGTAGACTTGGTGGCGTAAAGTCCAAGCATGCTTTGGCAAAGGGAAACCCAAGACATGACAAAACCGAAGGAAGCTCTTAGAAGCAAAGCGCAAAGGATGAACAAGTCGCGGACTCGGAGGGATCCTGGAGGCGCAAGGATTAAGGAAGAGCTAGAAGGTTGAGTCTAGGTCTAGAGGGGTAAAAAAAAAATATGAATTATTCATACTTGATGAGTATCAGTCGTGTCGGTGCTCGGCGTGTCGATGAAACCACGACAATCACCAACTGCCTTTGGTTGTGGCGATGATCGATGTTGCTATCGATCGGATCGCCAAATAGTGGCGGATCGATCGATCAGATAACACGCTGCACAGAATGGAGTCTCACTCGACTGTCGCCTATGATCACTCGACTGATCACTCCATCAGTCGACTGATGGATGGATCAGTAAATTGATGAGAGTACCGTTGGAGGTAACGACTCTAAATCCCACGAATCTGGCTATTTAGAAGTCGTTAACTGCGCCGGCAATCGACTGATGTTGTGCATCAGTCGACTGATGGTGCTCCAACAGGAAAATCAGCCCTCTCTCTATAAAAAGAGGTCTTGTGGAGGTTTTTAGGGCTAATTCTTATTCTCTGATAATACTCTCAAGCCTCCACGATTTTTCAAAGATTTCTAGTGATTCTAAATCTCCTTCTCCTCTCTAAGCTTCATCTACATCCTTTGTAAGAAGAGGAGTGTTGTAAAGGAAAGCTTCATAGTGATATTGATTAGGGTTGATCCACCTCAAGGATCACCGTGGAGTAGGAGCGCTATCTTCGAACCACGTAAAAGAATCGTGTTAGCATTGTTTTTCATTTGTGTTATTATTATTTTTGTTGTGCTTCCGCTAATCTTTTTGTAGAGACGAAAAACAAGCTATTCACCCCCCCTTTAGCTTCCAATCGATCACCAACAAGTGGTATCAGAGCCCGGATCGCATCGGAAGATCTAACAATCAACCGGAGCAAAATGGCTTTCCAAGAGGGGTATAGCACGGCGAGGCCTCCATTCTTCGACGGCAATGACTTCGACTACTGGAAAGGTAGGATGGAGTATTATTTAATGAATGATATTGAAAATTGGTTTAGCATTGTAGATGGTTTCGAGAAGTCGGTCGATGAACACGGAGCGCCCATACCGACCAAGGATTGGACGAGAGACATGGCCAAGAAGGCTCAAACCAACGCCAAGGCAACAACCACACTTCAATGTAGTTTGTCAAAAGAGCAACTAAGCAAGGTGGGGCCATTTGAATCGGCGAAGGAGCTTTGGGAGAAGTTGATAGAGCTCAACGAGGGATCCAAGGAAACAAGAAGGGCCAAGAGATATCTCCTAATTGGCTAACTTCAAAGCTTCTCCATGAAGACCAATGAGACCGTGAGCCAAATGCACGGTCGCTTCAAAGAAGTAGTCAACGGACTACATGTAATAGGTGAGAAGGTCAACAACCGAGACCTTGTAAGGTATGTGCTCCAATCCTTTCCTAGAACAACCTTATGGGCCTCAATGGTAGATGCC
The DNA here is from genome assembly GCA_025175895.1 of Wurfbainia villosa. NCBI lineage: Eukaryota > Viridiplantae > Streptophyta > Magnoliopsida > Zingiberales > Zingiberaceae > Wurfbainia > Wurfbainia villosa. The sequence goes on along the minus strand of CM045997.1, from coordinate 77,792,230 downwards.
TATAAGGTCTCTAGGGATCTCTCTTTGGTTAAGTTAGATGAGTTATTTTGTGAATTTCAATTACATGAACAAGCTAACACTTCATCCAAAGAGAAGGGTATAGCTCTTTTTGTAGGAAAGAAGGACAAAAAGAAGAATGAGAAGAAAGAAGTATCCTCCTCATCCGAATCCAAGGAAGACTTATCAAGTAGTGAAGATGAGCTATCGGCAAGCGAGGTGGCTCATTATGTCAAGAAGTTTGGTGGGAAGTCAAGGAAACTCACCAAGAAAGATGTGAGGAGGATGTTCCAATCCTCAAGAGGTAAGTCTTCAAATAGTTCAAATTCTACACCTAACGTAACTTGCTTTGGTTGCAACAAGAAATGGCATATAAAGCCAAATTGCCCAGAACTAAAGAAGAAGGAGGAGAGGGAAAAGAAAAAAAAGGAAAAGAAGGAGAAGAAGAAGAAGGAGTCAATGGTGGCACAAACATGGGACACCCTAAGCATGGAGGACTCTTCCGATGATGAAGAAGTATGTCATGCCACCTGGAATCTAGCCCTCATGACATTGGAGGAAGAAGCCGAGAGCTCAAGTGAGGAGTCCTCATCTTCTTCTTCAAGCGACGAATCATCATCAAGTGATGATGATGAGGTAAACAACTCCCCTAGGGTAGATTTACTTTACAAGACAATTGTATGTCTCCAAAATGCATTGAATATATCGAAAACTAGGATTAAGGACTTAAAAGTAGAGATTAAACCACTTAAGAGTGTAGAACCATCTTGTGACAAATTATCTTGTGATGATGATGCATGTATCCTTAGAGATGAAAATGATGAATTGAGAAAAGAAATAGGTAACTTAAGAGCATGCTTAGAAAAATTTACTAATGGATCTAAATACCTAGACATGATAATTAAGGATCAAAAGGCTATTTATAACAAGGCCGGACTAGGATATAGGCCTAAGGAAAAGGAGGTAGCATTTGCATCTCTTGTTAGTAGAAAAACCACAATTAGAAGCAAGGGTAGAAAGGCTTGGGTCCCTAAGAAATTTCTAATTGATGCTAGTGGTCCTAAAATTTGGGTACCTAAGGATTGTGTTTTTCATGTGATATAGGTAGAAGAACCAAGCTTGTAGATTGTTGATAGTGGGTGTTCAAAACACATGACCGGTGATGAGAGAAAATTCTCCACTATCAACCACACTAGCAAGGGAAAGGTATCATTTGGTAATAGTGGCAAACTTAAGATTCTAGGAAAGGTCACAATTGAGGTATCCTCCAATCTTGCCATTCATAAAGTGTTATTAGTTAAGGATATGAAATTTAATTTACTTAGTGTAAGCCAACTATGTGATGCAAATTTTGATGTTAAATTTAATTCTTCAAAATGTTTTATAAAACACAAAACCTTAAATGATTGCATGCTAGTAGGTTTTAGGAAATCAAATATATACTATGTTGATTTATCCTATGCTACTAATGCCTCCACTAAGTGTCTTATTGCAAAAGAAGAGGAGAGTTGGCTTTGGCATAGGAGGCTAGGACACATAAACATGAAGAACATAGCCAAAATAGCAAAAATGAAGTTAGTCAAAGGGTTGCCTAAAGTCAAATTTCTCAAGGACAAAATGTGTGATGCATGCCAAGAAGGGAAACAATCAAAAACATCACACAAAGGTAAAAATTTACTTAGTACCGCTTTACCTTTAGAACTTTTACATATGGACTTATTTGATTGTCATAGTACCCCTTCTATGATTGGTAGTAGATATTGCTTAGTAATAGTAGATTATTTCTCTAGGTTTACTTGGGTATTTTTCATGAAAAATAAAGATGAAACCCTAGGAATAATCATAGGATTTAGCAAGAGAGTAGAAAATGAAAGAAAACTCAAAATCAATCGGATCCGTAGTGATCATAGTGGAGAATTTGAGAATTCTAATTTCTCAACCTTTTGCTTAGAACAAGGGTACAAGCATGAGTTTTCTTGTCCTAGAACACCCCAACAAAATGGGGTTTTGGAAAGGAAAAATCGTGCCCTACAAGAAGCGGCTAGGACTATGCTAAATGCATATTCTTTACCTAACTACTTGTGGGCAGAAGCAGTTAATACCGCTTTCTATATCCAAAATAGGGTATTAATTCATAGGTTTTTAGGAAAAACTCCATTTGAATTGTGGAATGGTACAATTCCAACAATTCACTATTTTAAGGTCTTTGGATGCAAAGTTTATATTTTAAATACCAAAGACAACCTAGGTAAGTTTGAGTCCAAAACGGATGAGGGAATCCTAGTTGGATACTCATCCACTAGTGTAGGGTATAGAGCTTATAATATAAGGACTCAAAAGATTGAGGAATCTTTAAATGTCCAATTTGATGAAACTTCCAATACATACCCTAGGAAATCCCCCATTAATGATGATATTAATAATAGAAATCAAGAAATTACCCAACAATTTCAAGATTTAACCTTAGGGGGTAATGATCAAGGGGGAGGTTTGAGTCAAGGAGGAGTAAGAGGTGATTCCGATGATGAGCATAGGATTGAGGTTAATTATGATCAAACTCAAATTAATACACCTCCTAGAACCATAAGAGTTCATCAAAATCATCTCTTAGATCAAATTGTGGGTGAATTATCTCAAGGTGTTAGGATTAGGTCATTTCATAGGGATCCCACTAGTCATATAGCTCTAATTTCTCAAATTGAGCCCAAAACAATCAAAGATGCATTACTTGATCCGGATTGGATCTTAGCAATGCAAGATGAATTGGCTCAATTTGAAAGGAGTCAAGTATGAGAGTTAGTTCCTAGACCTAATTAAAATACCATCATTACTACAAGATGGGTCTTTAGGAACAAACTAGACGACCAAGGGAATATTACTAGAAATAAAGCAAGATTAGTTACAAGGGGTTTTAATCAAGTTGAAGGACTTGACTATGATGAAACATATGCCCCGGTTGCTAGATTAGAGTCTATTAGAATACTGTTAGGGTATGCCTCCTATATGGGTTTCAAACTCCATCAAATGGATGTTAAGTCGTCATTCCTAAATGGGTTTATTAAGGAAGAAGTATATGTAGAACAACCTCCCGGGTTTGAGAATATGGACTATCCAAACCATGTATACAAGCTTAGGAAAGCTTTGTATGGTTTGAAACAAGCTCCGCGGGCTTGGTATGAAAGATTATCATCCTTCTTAATTTCTAAGGATTTTAAAAGGGGTAGTTTAGATCAAACTCTATTTATAAAGTCAACATCAAAGGACAACTTTGTAGCCCAAGTATATGTTGATGACATTATCTTTGGGTCAACAAATGATGAACTTCTTCAAGACTTTATTAAAAATATGGAAAAAGAGTTTGAAATGAGTCTAGTTGGGGAATTAAATTTCTTCCTAGGATTACAAGTTAAACAAACTGTTGGGGGATCGAAACGGCCGGCTAGAGGGGGGTGAATAGCCCTCGATCGTTAGATGGTGGAATTTGTTCGTTCTCGTGTGCTTGTCTACAAGTGTCGTTAATATACGCAGCGGAATAACAATAGAAATAATAACAACACAAGCACAATCAATACACAAGTATATACGTGGTTCGGAACCGAATGGTTCCTACTCCACGGGGTGAGCTCAACGAGCTCATGTTATGCGCACGACACTAACAACACTCCTTATCGACTACACGTCGGAGGTGGAGAAACCTCTCACAAGCTATTACAATAAGTAATATATAAAATACAAGCAATACAAAGACAAATATGAAATACACGTAAAGAACACTTTACAACACTAGCTTTGAACCCTTTGCTTGTAGCTTGCTTTAGATGGCTCTTGAAGGTTTGGAATGCAGCAGTAATTCCCCTCCAATAGCTTCACAAAAACTATTGCGAAATCCTCCCTCTTGAGCTCCTTTTATAACCTGCATCAAGCTGATATCGCTCCCATCAGTCGACTGATCGTGACCATCAGTCGACTGGTCCCGTAGCCGTTGTATAACAACGGCCAGATCCACGTTGGTTAAGTTCCAACGGATCACACATCAGTCGACTGATGGCACCCATCAGTCGATTGATCATCCATCAGTCGAGTGCTGGCGAGCTCGACTCCATTTTGTGCCCGTGCACAGTGTCATCAGTCGACTGCCATCCCTCGGCAGTCGACTGATTCTCCCAATAGTCGACTGCCCTCCCTCGGCAGTCGACTAATCAACCAGACTTGGTTCAGTCGAACACTGGTCGAACCCATACGACCTAGAGGAGTCGACTGACACCTATGCCAGTCAACTGATGTCGGCTAAAATCTCAAACACAAAGTTGTTTGAGCGTCCGACACTCAATCTTAGCCACTTAGCCAAGTCCACCTTATCCCTCATGGAGTTCCCCACTGAAGCTCTCTTCCCTCGGCCTACGTCACTTGGATGCACCAAGCGCACGGCTTCGCAACGCCATCCTTCGCGTCTCATGCCCTAGAAGTATGCTTCCCTTTGGGCTCACTCCATTCGCTCCCCGTCCGGCGGTCCCTCAGATGCACCAAGCGCACGACTTCGCAATGTCATCCTTCACCGACTCAAGGACCCGAGCCTAGTGAACTTGCCAAGTTCTCAAGACTTCCCAAATGCACCAAGCGCATGGCTTCGCAATGCATTTCTCACCAAGCACCAAGCGCACGGCTTCGCAATTCTTTAGATTTCCCATGCCAAGCACCAAGCGCACGGCTTCGCAATGCTTTGGACTTTCCCATGCCAAGCACCAAGCACATGGCTTAGCAATGCTTTGGACTTTCCCATGCCAAGGCTTCCCCCTTGGACTTCCACACCAAGCTCCATGCTTGGATTTTCCATGCCAACCCCATGTTGGACTTTCCCATGACAATCCCATGTCATGAGTTTTGTCTATCATCAAAATACTATCACGGTACTGCTCGAGTCAAACTCGAGTCACCCTGGGCCGATTGCACCAACAATCTCCCCCTTTTTGATGATTGACAAAACTACCATCTCAAGTCTACCAATTCTCCCATATTGGCAATTCTCATATCCCAATGAGAATTCCAACGAACCCTAATTGGTAACTTGGTAACTTCTCCCTTTTTTTGACATTACATCAAAAAGGTCCTCCCCAAGGGTATGGATGTCTCTTATCCCAATGAGATCTTACAATCTCTCCCTTGGAGGAACACATGCCTACAATCTTTCTAGTGATCCCATATCACTTAAAGAGAGGCAACCCAATTTTCCTCCCATGAGGAAATACACATCCATCTTCCCATGATGGATACCTCCCCCTAGAGGCTTGCTCCCCCTTGACCATTGCACCAACAAAGTCCTTGGAGAGTCCCTAAGCCAATAGGAACATTAAACCAAACAAAATTAAGGCAAAGTTCAACGATGAACTCTCATCCACCTTAAAATTGATACTCACCCTCAACCCAACTCCTAATTCATATCCAATGGATTTCCACCCTCTCTAATGCTCTCCCAAGCATATCCTAGGGTTAGGAGTTGTTAGGGGACCAAAACACAGCTGAACATGGGCCTAACCAACGAACACATCATCGATCATGGCCTCCTGGCGTTGTATACTAGATCATTACAAATTTTGAATTTCAGAAATGACTTTCCGAAATTCATAAGTAAATATACGTAAGTAGATAAATCTTGAAATTTGGTATGTATACTACTTATCACAAACATTATGGGTGAAAAATATTAGAAAATTATTTTACCCATTAAACTAGGAGATTGATACAAAGTTCAAAATTTAAGAAAAGCATCAATAAAGAGCCCTCTTTGTATCATCTCATTCAATGGTGATAGCTATCAAAAGATAGGCTTCACCAAGGTTTTTCAAAATGTTTTCAAAATGTTTTTCAAACCTTTATTTTCTTTTTCCTAAACATCTCACCAATATCTAGAAGTGTAAAACACATACAAGTCAAAATAATTTTTGTGAGATGTGGGTTTTGTTTTGTTTATGTTCTCATGCATATTTCTAGGCAACATTAATTTGATTCCCTTCAAGTTGTGCCATAGTCCTTAACTCCATTTTAAACTATGCATGATATGATTATGGCATAAATATGATTTAGATAAAAACATATGCCAATATCATGATGTCATGGCATGTGAATGAGAACTAAGCATACATGACATCTAAAAATAATTCTAAACATGATCATGACATTTTATAGGTAAAAATGAAAATGATGTCATGACATGGTAAGGCAAACAAATCATGTCAAGTAAAATATACTAAGGTATAGAATACCTAAGTGTGAAAATCAATTTGCCATTTTTAGGGATTAAATACATTTTGCCTTAATGCCATTATTTCCTTAGTGTGCCAAAAACCCAAAATGGCACATCAATACCTCTAAGACCTAATTGTGCAAATTTAAATCATTTTAAAACTTCTCAAACCATATTGGCACATCCTAATATGTCAACTCATCATGGCTAGGTTAACTACCCATCCACTTAGGGTTGACACACCCTAACCCATCTAGCGTGAATCGATCACACTTCTAGGAACCCAATACCTATTGGAGCTCCTTGGGTTAACAAGGTATTCCCTAGGGATAACTTCCCTAGACACCTTCCTAATGACCCTTTTAGGTTTTGAAACCATAGTCTTTTGGGTCTTACTTGGGTCAACTCTAGAGGTGACTCCTCCATTGACCTTCTTAGTGGCTTTCTTGGTTTTCCTTAAGTCCTTAGCCACTAAGCACACACCATGACTAGTCTTAGGGATGACTTCCCTATTAGCCTTGGTTTTCCTAGACCTAGAAATAGTTCTATAATTAAATGGAACATTATGATAAGTCTTCTTGGGCTTAGGTTAGTGACCCAAACCTTCCTTGCCCTTAGACCGTTTTTGAACCTTAGATCTTGACTTTTGGGCATTTGACCCTAGAATTGAATTTTCTATGATTCTAAGGGCTTTCTCCAATTTTTCTAGCCTTGACCTCAAGGCTTGGTTTTATAACTCTAATTTTCCCAATTTTGAATTTTCATTTATCTTTTGGGAAATGTTTTTCTTTTTAGGCATATGCCTAGATTTCTTGGGATTAACACCCAAGTTTTCTTCAATTCTCCTAATTGACTCCCTAGGTAATATAGGTCTAGTGTTTTGGGTCCTAGGTTTGTCCTTAGTTATATGAACATGCTTGGCACCTAGACAATACACTTTATTATTTCTCTTTGCATGCTTTTCATTGATAATAGCAAGAGAACTAAAATAATTTTTAGCATGCTTTTTGACTTTAGGAATTAAAGGTGCATTATTTAAATATACCTTAGGGTTAGCTTGGGAAGCTCCGCCTACATGAATTACACCTTCTTGCCCTTTCTTCCTCCCCCTATGGCATTGACTTCGGTAATGTCCCCGTTGGTTGCATTTGAAGCACACAATGTGCTCTTTGCTTTTAATTTTGGGAACACCGGCATCCTTTGACTTTGGGTTGACTTTTGGTGCGGATGCCTTTTCCTTAGCCAATTTTGGGCATTTGCTCTTGTAATGCCCTTTTTCCCTACACTCAAAGCATATTATGTGATTTTTATTTAAAATAATAACACTTGAGTTACCTAGGGAGGTGGTGGAGGCCTCTTCTTGATCTTCACTTCTCCCGGATGTGGATGCTTCTTGTTCTTGCTCTGGGATGGAAGATTGTCTCTCCTCCGCCTCAATGCTAGAGGTGGAGGTCTCCACCAAGTCATCCACATCTTCGAAAGTGGATGGTCTTTCTTCCACGGCATCTTCCTCTACTTGTGTCGATTGGGAATTTTCTTGGAATTTCATTACTTTATCCCATAATTCTTTTGCATCCCTAAAATTTCCCAACCTAGACCAAATGTTGTTAGGAATCAAATCACTAAGAAATTCAATTACCTTGTGATTTGTCTCAAAGTCTTTGATTTGGTCTTGGGTCCACCTTGACTTCTCAATTTTCCTATTTCTTTCATCCCTAGGCAATTCGAAACCGTTTTCTAAGATTAGCATAAAATCAAAATCGGTTTCAAGGTATTTTGGTGGTTGGAGGTTGTAGCCGGCCATCTTGTAGTGCTCTCATGGCGGTTAGTCCTTGAAGAGCGACCTTGGCTTTGATACCACTTGTTGGGGGATCGAAACGGCCGGCTAAAGGGGGGTGAATAGCCCTCGATCGTTAGATGGTGGAATTTGTTCGTTCTCGTGTGCTTGTCTACAAGTGTCGTTAATATACGCAGCGGAATAACAATAGAAATAATAACAACACAAGCACAATCAATACACAAGTATATACGTGGTTCGGAACCGAATGGTTCCTACTCCACGGGGTGAGCTCAATGAGCTCGTGTTATGTGCACGACACTAACAACACTCCTTATTGACTACACGTCGGAGGTGGAGAAACCTCTCACAAGCTATTACAACAAGTAATATATAAAATACAAGCAATACAAAGACAAATACGAAATACATGTAAAGAAAAATTTACAATGCTTGCTTTGAACCATTTGCTTGTAGCTTGCTTTAGATGGCTCTTGAAGGTCTGGAATGCAGTAGCAATTCCCCTCCAATAGCTTCACAAAAACCATAGCGAAATCCTCCCTCTTGAGCTCCTTTTATAACCTGCATCAAGCTGATTTCGCTCCCATCAGTCGACTGATCGTGACCATCAGTCGACTGGTCCCGTAGCCGTTGTCTCACAATGGCCAGATCCACGTTGGTTAAGTTCCAACGAATCACACATAAGTCGACTGATGGCACCCATCAGTCGACTGATCATCCATTAGTCGAGTGGTGGCGAGCTCGACTCTATTCTGTGCCCGTGCATAGTGTCATCAGTCGAATGCCATCCCTCGGCAGTCGGTGATTCTCAATGATCACCGCCCTCCCTCGGCGATCGGCTAATCGACGAACACTTGGTTGATCGAATCTTGATCGAACCCATACGATAGAGCATCTAAAACCTCAAACACAAAGTTGTTTGAGCGTCCGACACTCAATCTTAGCCACTTGGCCAAGTCCACCTTATCCCTCATGGAGTTCCCCACCGAAGCTCTCTTCCCTCGGCCTACGTCCCTTGGATGCGCCAAGCGCACGGCTTCGCAATGCCATCCTTCGCATCTCATGCCCTAGAAGCATGCTTCCCTTTGGGCTCACTCCATTCGCTCCCCGTCCGATGGTCCCTCGGATGCACCAAGCGCACGGCTTCACAATGCCATCCTTCACCGACTCAAGGACCCGAGCCTAGTGAACTTGCCAAGTTCTCAAGACTTCCCAAATGCACCAAGCGCACGGCTTCGCAATGCATTTCTCACCAAGCACCAAGCGCACGGCTTCGCAATGCTTTGGATTTCCCATGCCAAGCACCAAGCGCACGACTTTGCAATGCTTTGGACTTTCCCATGCCAAGCACCAAGCGCACGGCTTCGCAATTCTTTGGACTTTCCCATGCCAAGGCTTCCCCCTTGGACTTCCACACCAAGCTCCATGCTTGGATTTTCCATGCCAACCCCATGTTGGACTTTCCCATGACAATCCCATGTCATGAGTTTTGTCTATCATCAAAATACTATCACGGTACTGCTCGAGTCAAACTCGAGTCAACCTGGGTCGATTGCACTAACACAAACAAGTGAAGGAATTTATATTTATCAAACCAAATTTGGTTTGGAAAATGCTAAGGTAGTTTCAACTCCAATAGCAACCAATACTAAAATAGATAGTGATAATTAAGGAAAACAAATTGATCTTACACTCTATAGGAGCATGATTGGTAGCCTTTTGTACTTAACTGCTAGTAGACTTGACATATTATTTGCGGTTGGTATGTGTGCTAGGTATCAATCATGTGCAAAAGAATCTCATTTAGTTGTTGTTAAGAGAATCTTAAGATATATTAAAGGCACACTAAATGTAGGACTATGGTACCCTAGGACTAGGTCTTTTGATTTGGTTGGGTACACCGATTCCGATTATGTCGGTTGCAAATTGGATCGGAAGAGTACTAGTGGTGGATGCCAATTCCTTAGGTCCTCCCTAGTTAGTTGGAGTAGTAGGAAGCAACCATGTGTTGCCCTATCCACCACCGAGGCCGAGTATGTGGTTATGAGTGTTTGTGTAGCTCAACTACTATGGATGAAACATACTTTAGAGGATTATGAGCTATCTTACTCCAACATGAAAGTATTTTTTATGATAATGTGAGCACCATAAATTTGACCAAAAATCCGGTGCATCACTCTAGGATTAAGCACATTGAAGTGAAACATCACTTCATTAGAGATCATGTGGCTAAGGGGGACATTGAGCTTAATTACATTGAATCAAAGTCCAACCTAGCCAACATATTTACCAAGGCTCTCCCCGAGGTAGAATTTTCATCACTTAGGAGGGAACTTGGAATGTGCTTGGTTGAATAAAGGTGTAGGTTTGCATGATCCTATAGAAATCCTAGGAATTATACCTTTAAGCATCTCACAAAATAACTAAGAAACCATGAATTTTGTATTGAGCCACTTAGACAACATGTGAGATGTTAGGAAGATGAACTTGGTTCATCATGCTTGTTATGATGCATTATTATGGACCAAAGTGTCATCTAGAGACATTAATCCTTCATTGGACCAATCATTGGGAAAGATTATACACAATTGATGTGCATATAGCTCCAAGAACATGATTGAAAATGTCAAATAAAACATATTTTAAACTATGTTTATCATATTTTGAAAAACAGTTTTCAAGTGGAACACAAAAGTGATACAAAGTTTGCAAAAACATTAGAACTTTTGTTAGTTTCCAAGTTTGTATCAATCTTGAAATCTAAAAAAAACATATATTTTTCAAATTATTTTTCCTTGATAAAGTATGATTTCAGAAATGTTTACACAAAATTTCATGATTTTTTGAGGTTTCTAGAATTTCTAACGCATTTCTGAAGTTGGGATGAAAAGACTGAAATTCGGATTTCAAGCGTAGCAGTCAACTGAGTCAGAAATCAGTCGACTGATACACAGTGTTTTCTGAAAAATAGCTCCATTTTCTGATATTTAGTGTATCTTTGATGTCCTAAAACTATAGCATGATAATTTTGAGTATAAACAAATTTTTAGGACTATTTAATGCGGTGTTTTAGGGGGAGTTTCATAAAATATATCTTTTTCATCCCCAAATTTACATTGTTGGTGCAAAGTTAGGATTTAATCTTCAAATTGTTAGGCTTTTGCTCCACATGTCTTTTACTCATCATGAACTATATCTTGGATTAAGGGGGAGCTAAATTTCAATTCTATACCTTAGTTCAAGATTACAACATATTCAATTCTTTTATGAAATATATGATTTCTTCTTTTTTGATGTGTGTCAAAGGGGGAGAAGAAATGTTTAAGTTAGAATTGGATATATGATTATGTGGTATGATTATGTGCGTATCTTTAAAAGACCTAACTTAAATGATTGCCAAACATCAAAAAGGGGGAGATTGTTGTTGCAACAATACCCCAAGCATTTACATGTTTTGATGTTTGGATAATCATCTAAGTTAGGCAACAATTTATGATCTAATTGCGAACATGTTCAAGTGACAGGGAAATCCAAGTATGAAGACTTAGTAAAGGCAAAGTCCAAGTATGATCTTGGCAAGAGAAGTCCAAGGTAAAGGTTTGGAGGCATAAGACCAAGCATGTTGTCTTGGCGGCATTAAGTCCAAACGGATTTTGGCAAAGGAAGTCCAAAGGCAAGTCTTGGCAGCGTAAGTCCAAGCATGTAGACTTGATGGCGTAAAGTCCAAGCACGCTTTGGCAAAGGGAAACCCAAGACATGAAAAAACCGAAAGAAGCTCTTGGAAGCAAAGCGCAAAGGATGAACAAGTCGTGGACTCGGAGGGATCCTGGAGGCGCAAGGCTTAAGGAAGAGCTAGAAGGTTGAGTCTAGGTCTAGGGGGTGAAATCAAGTATGAATTATTCATACTTGATGAGTATCAGTCGACTGGTCAGGTGCTCGACTCAGTCAGGATGAAACCCTGACGATTAGTCGACTGCCTTGGTTGTGGCAGTCGACTGATGTTGCTATCAGTCGACTGCCAAACAGCGACAGTCGACTGATCAAGTTAAACATGGGCACAGAATAAAGTTTCACTCGACTGCCACCTGTGATCACTCGACTGATCACTCCATCAGTCGACTGATGGATGGATCAGTCGACTGATGAGAGTACCGTTGGAGGTAATGACTCTGAATCCCACGAATCTAGCTATTCAGAAGTCGTTAATTGCGCCGACAGTCGACTGATAATGTGCATCAGTCGACTGATGGTGCTCCAACGGGAAAATCAACCCTCTCTCTATAAAAAGAGGGCTTGTGGAGGTTTTTAGGGCTAATGCTTATTCTCTGATAATACTCTCAAGCTTCCATGATTTTTCAAAGCTTTCTAGTGATTCTAAATCTCCTTCTCCTCTCTAAACTTCATCTACATCCTTTTCAAGAAGAGGAGTGTTGTAAAGGAAAGCTTCATAGTGATATTGATCAGGGTTGTTCCACCTCAAGGATCACCGTGGAGTAGGAGCGCTATCTCCGAACCACGTAAAAGAATCGTGTTAACATTGTCTTTCATTTGTGTTATTATTATTTTTGTTGTGCTTCCGCTAATCTTTTTGTAGAGACTAAAAATAAGCTATTCACCCCCTCTAGCTTCCAATCGATCACCAACATTAATGAGATGAAAGGGGATTAGGGTTTGCTTCATTTGGGCGGCAAGGAATCCTAATTAGGTTAGGATTATGTTTTGGCGGCTAGGGTTTTGGGTGTTGGAGTAGGTGGCAACAAGAGGAGAAGTTGCTTTCATCTTCTTCCTAAGGTGTTGCCGGCAACCTATCCTTCTTCCCTTTGTTTTGGCCAGTGCTCAACCTATCCTTCTTCCCCTCTTCTTTGGCCAGCAATTAGGAGAGCTAGGGTTAGGGTTTTGGGCGGCTACAAGGAGAAGGGTTGGTTTCTTTTCTCTTCTCCAAGTGTTGGCTGGCGCCCATGCTCTCATTGGTTCTGCTTTGGCCGGTTCTCATACTCCATATTCTCTTCCTTGGCCGGCGGCAACATCGAGTCTATTGACTTGGTGGCCGGTTCTAGAAAGGAAGAAGAGTTTTATTTTATGATCTTCCTTTTTTCAGAGTGAACAAGGAAAGGAAGATTGGTGATCTATGAGGCTTCGACTTTTGGAAGATCATTGCCCACACGACGTCCAAAAGGAGGAAAAACATACAATAGAAGATCAAGAGGTATAACAAGAGGTATAATCTTGTTTATTTTGTTTAGTGTGTTGGAATGTATACTGAAAGCCTAGCTCTTTTTGTATGAACATTTTATTTTGGAATAAGAATCACATGATCATTGTTTGCACTTTATATATTTAATATATGTGTGTGCATATTGTCTAATATTTTACATTGTAGATAACATGGTGCTTGGTGTGACACAGAAGATCATGTTATCAGTCCCTTGTAAAATATAAGTAGAGGCTCACAACCAAGATGGTTTTGGACAAACCATTGGCATGGTTGTAGTGTAGCTTGGTATTGTTTTGTCTTGAACATAAAGTTACACTAGTACACTTAGGTGTATTGAGCAGGACCGACATAGAGGTGATTCAATTAATTGCTGACTACATAATTGAATCGGACCTCGGATATTATGTTGTACATGCTCTTAATCCCGATATAATAACGGGCACATGTACTTAGTATTTATTTCTTTGATTTACGGAGGTGAGATTTAGATGGATTAATCAATATGCATTAAGTTGGAAATAATATTATTTACATGGTGTGTCGTTGATTATAGGAGGAAACCGTGTCCTATATATTAGGTTGATGATGTCCCCTTGAGGAGCTCATAAGGTTCATCATGTAAACCCAGCTGGTTGACTTAGTCAACATGATGATAAGGTTGAGTGGTACTACTCGAGGAATTAGATGTTAATTAATTGATGGTCAGTAAATCAATTAATTGACGGACATTCGATATCTTAAACACGGGGAGATGAATGTACAAATAATATATGGAGCCCATATTAATTTATGGGGGTTGGTGAGGTAGTTCAATGATGATCCTCTAGTGGAATGGAACATCATTGATGGATCAAGTTTGTGTGGTTCCGATCCATCGGGTGGCCAAGATCCAACTCCTCCTTATGGTCCCTATCGTAGCCTAATATAATCCTAAAGAAGTCTAGATCCAAGGATGTAAAACAAAACTCTAAAACCAACGGTTGGGATTAAATCCCTAGATCTGATGGTTGGGATGAAACCCTAGAACCAACGGTTGGGATTAAATCCCTAGATCCGATGGTTAGGATGAAACCCTAAAATCGATGGTTGGGATGAAAACCTAGATCCGACAGTTGGGATGAAATCCTAGATCCGACTGTAGGGATGAAACCCTAGATCCGACGGTTGGGATAAAACCCTAGATCCGACGGTGGAGATTAAAGGAGGCTTAGGCCCAACTCTATATATAGATGGCTAAGGCTTGGCCGGCATGAGATAGAGATTGGAAATTAGGGTTTGGCTCATCTCAAAGTGGGCGGCAACAAACACTAGAAGAGCTAGGGTTTTGGGCGGCTAGAAGTGGGCGGCAAGCTTGTTCTCCCTAGGGTTTTTGGCCGGCGCCCCTCATCCTATTCTCATCCATTGCCGGTGTTCATCTCTTCCTCCTCCTTTTCTCATTGGTGGCCGGCGGTTCTCCAACTCCTTGGTGTCCGGCACTTCTCCAACCTCTAGGTGGCTGGCGGCAACACTTCAACAAGTTGGCCGACGCTCATCCACTCTTTCCTTGGCCGGCGGTTGCATCAAACTCCCTTGCTTGGTGGCCGGTTCTAGAAAGGAAAGGTTTTGTTGGTTCTTCTCTTTGTTCGCAGCGGACAAGGAAGGGAAGAACGCGATCTAGAAGGCTTCTACTCATGGAGGATCTTCGCCCACACGTCGTCCACGAGGAGGATAGGACATACGGTAGAAGATTGTGAGGTATAAAAGTTTTACAACTTGATATTCTGATCTAAGCATGTTCTTTTATGTGTTGATTATACAAGTGTGCATTAGTATATATTTTGTATAATCATGGACCCCGAAGAGTTGTGTTGCTTGAACAACTAGTTTGTTCAAGCGATCACTCAAGTTGTTAGCACGACGATGAATTGGTTGTGCTAAGGAAACTCATCCCATCCGGATTAATTCTTTCATTAGTGAAAATTTTAATCCGGGGACATGGGAGCCAATGAGAGTCCGAAGAAGCAACTCCCTACAAGTGGTATCAGAGCCACGGTTTCCGATTTTGTGTGTTTTGGATTCGGTTACTTTCATGCACATATCATATATTGAGTATGCCGGATAATAGTAGGATGTGTGTAGGCTAACTTTTTGGTTGCAGGCATAAGATCCGACTATTATGGCTATTTGGTTGTATGTGATTGTTTTGTGTGTGATTGTATGTATATTATTTGAATCCTCGGGGTTGTCGAGGCTAGATTAGTATTTAATTTTTGTAATTAAATATGACATTGTTTAGCCGCTCATTTTAGTTTACTTTCGATCTAGATTATTTGTACACTCCTTCATGGAGTATAGGATCGATGGATGTAAATTAAAATGATATATCTCGGCTCGAATCTCTTTGGTGACTTGCGCACGGGAAAAGGTGGAGCCGACGAGGTTGCGACACGACGGGATGCGTATTGGAGAACAATGCCATAATAGTTGGAAAAATTTTGTTTTTTTTTCATATTTATTGCTGATTTGTTTTATATGCATGTTGTGTATGCTTTAAAATTTCTCAATTGCAATTTACTAAGTGGGAGAGGGATATTTTAATTAATTCCCGCGGCCTCCATTACAATTTGACGTGTGATGCAACAAACTTGCGCGTTGGCTCTTAGTGCCTTCCTCCCCATCGGATGGGTTTGTTTGCGGATCACTAGGTCAAATAATGGTTATAGGAAATTATTTAGGAGCGTGTGTAATTCCCCATCGGTAAGGCACATAATCCGAAATAATTCCCTTAGTATCGTGTAATGGTGCACACTTAGATGCAAATAAAAAGTATCCTCCCTATCGGAGTCAGTTGCCTGCTATTAATTTTATTTGTAGGGCTAAAGAAGAACCAACTATTAATTTTATTTGTCAAAAAGTAAGGTTGACAAGATAATAAAATTAATGGGTAAAACCTCCTCTTACAAATATAGAATTCGTATACGTCCACACTATCGTGGCATGCGATATTCTCGGTATTTTGAGGTGTTAGTTGATTTCGGAATTTTATTGTTTTGAGGAATCAATAATATTTGAAATCTAATATTTTGATCATTGTGATTCTTAGGTTTTTCAAATGTCTTTCAACCCACTTGCTGTGATTTTAAAAGAAAATAAGCTTATTGGACCAAACTATATTGATTGGAAAAGAAATCTGGATATTGTCTTAACTGCGGAGGAGTACAAATTTATACTCTTCGAGGTCTGTCCTCCTAAGCCTTCCTATGACTCTGATGAAAAGGAGAAAGAACGTTATAAGAAATGGGTCAAGGCAGATGAGATGGCGCAGTGTTACATTTTGGCATCTATGTCAAATGTGATGCAACATCAGCATCAGGCCATAGCCACAGCTTATGACATGATGTTCAATCTCAAGGAACTTTTCGGACATCAGAGTAGGGCGGCTAGACAGGAGGCAATGAGAAACTTGATGACGACCACCATGATCGAGGGAACACCCATTAGGGATCATGTTCTCAAGATGATGGCTCATCTTAATGAGATGGAAGTCCTCGGAGCTGAGATCGATGGGGAAACCTAGGTCGATATCATTCTCCAGTCCCTGCCTAGGAGTTTTGAGCAGTTCCGCCTCAATTACAACATGAACAAGAGGTTGTATTCGTTGGCGGAGCTTCTGACAGAACTCCAGGCGGCAGAGGGGCTTTTTCGTCAAAGTGCTCAAGCCATGGTCGCTCAGAAGGTTTCTTCCTCTAAACCGAAAGGTAAGAAGAAGAAGAAGCAAGGTGGAGCGAAGAAAGTGGCAGTGGGACCTCAGGCAGGAGTGAAGAAGCCGAAAGGCAAGTGCTTCACTTGCAAGCAGACTGGACATTGGAAGGCGGACTGTCCTCGCCGAAAGAACAAAGGTATATCTTCTTGTTTAGTTGTTGAAACATGTTTAGCGGTGTTATCTACCAGTGCATGGTGTGCAGATACAGGAGCCACTGATCATGTCTGCAATACTTTGCAGGGGTTCCAGGAAACCCGACGACTAGCTGAGGGAGAAATTATCGTCTTCATGGGCAATGCTTCAAAGGTGGCAGCTATTGCAGTGGGAGACGTTTATTTATCTTTTGATAGGAATAAAGTTTTGGTTTTGAGAAATTGTCTTTATGTACCTACTTTTAGAAAGAATTTAATTTCAGTTTCTAAATTGTTTATGGATGGATATTCTATTTCTTTTAATGACAAAGTGGTTATTAAAAGGAATAGGGAGATTATCTGTTCTGGTACATTGGTTGGCAAATTATATACTCTTGAACCGAAAACTCCCACGATGCATATAGAAATCAATAACTCATCTTCTAAGTCTAATAAGAGAAAAGAACCTTCGTAAATGAACCAAACATATCTTTGGCATCTAAGGCTTGGTCATATTAACCTAAGCAGAATTCAAAGGTTGATAGCTGATGGACCTTTAGGTTCATTAGTGGTGGAGGATCTCCCAACCTGCGAATCTTGCTTGGAAGGTAAAATGACCAAGAGGCCTTTCAAGGCCAAGGGGTATAGAGCCAAAGATGTGTTAGAATTGGTTCATTCTGATTTGTGCGGTCCTATGTCTATCCGGGAAAGAGGTGGTTTTGAATATTTCATCTCTTTTATAGATGATTATTCAAGATATGGATACATTTACTTGATGCGCCGCAAGTCTGAATGCTTTGACAAGTTCAAAGGATTCAAGGCTGATGTGGAGAACCGTCAAGGTAAAAGTATCAAGACATTACGATCTGATCGTGGTGGCAAGTACCTCTTGGGAGAGTTTAGGAGTTACTTATCAGAGGTTGGGATTCAATCCCAATTGTCTACACCTGGCACACCCCAGCAGAATGGTATGGTGGAGCGAAGGAACAGGACTCTTATGGAGATGGTCAGATCTATGATGAGTTATTCTGAGTTACCTGATTCGTTCTGGGGGTTTGCTCTGGAAACAACAGCACACATTCTGAACTTGGTTCCATCTAAGTCAGTACCCTCTACTCCCACAGAGTTGTGGACTGGGCGAAAGCCTAGTCTAAGACATATTCAGATTTGGGGTAGTCCAGTACATGTGCTAAAGGGAGATGCTGGTAAGTTGGAATCTCGTACAGAAGTACGCTTGTTTGTTGGCTACCCTAAGGGAACGAAGGGTGGTTTATTCTATAGTCCAAGAGATCAGAAGGTGATCGTGAGTACGAATGCCAGATTTCTAGAGGAGGACTATGTGATGAACCACAAGCCCACGAGTAGGATTGTTCTTGAGGAGTTAACAGGGGAAGTCCCGACTTCAGTACCACCGGTACAAGAGGAGATGCCACAAGTCACTGCACCGCGTGTCACAGAGTATATATAGGAGGCACCTCGTCGTAGTGGGAGGGTTGTTAGACAACTCGAGAGATTCATGTTTTTGGGAGAGTCTTCGAACTTAGTCCCTGGTGAACATGAACTGGATCCCTGGACATATGACGAGGAACTCCAAGATAGAGATGCGGTATCTTGGCAAAGTGCAATGAATTCAGAGATAGAATCTGTGGATTCTAATCAAGTCTGGGAGCTAGTAGAGCCACCCGATGGTGTAAAATCCATTGGATGCATGTGGATCTACAAGAGAAAGAGAGGAGTGGATGGGAAGGTTGAGACCTTCAAAGCTCGGCTTGTCGCGAAAGGGTATACTCAGAAAGAGGGTATCGATTATGAGGAGACCTTTTCGCCGGTAGCTATGCTTAAGTCTATCCGGATTCTCTTATCTATAGCTGCTCATATGGATTATGAGATTTGGCAGATGGATGTCAAGACAGCTTTCCTTAACGGAAGTCTTGAGGAGAACATCTATATGTGACAACCAGAGGGATTCATTGCTAAAGGCAAAGAGCATCTTGTATGTAAGCCTAATCAGTCCATTTATGGATTGAAGCAAGCTTCTAGATCTTGGAACATCCGCTTTGATGAGGTAATCCAGTCATATGAATTTATTCAAAATCCGGATGAGCCTTGTGTATAGAAGAGATGTGACGGAAACGTAGTGGTGTTTCTTGTACTATACGTAGATGACATTTTGTTAGTTGGCAACAATATCAAAGTGTTATCAGACATAAGGGTATGGTTGTCCAAACAGTTTGACATGAAGGACTTGGGAGAAGTGGGACACATCCTTGGGATCAAAGTTATAAGGGATCGCAAGAAAAGGATGTTGTGCTTATCTCAAGCATCATACATTGACACTATCCTTGCTCGTTTTAGCATGCAGAACTCCAAGAAAGGTTTTCTACCTTTTAGGCATGGAGTTCCTTTATCTAAAGAGATGTGTCCTAAAACATCAAAGGAGATAGAGGACATGAAGGCGGTTCCTTATGCTTCGGCAGTAGGAAGCCTTATGTATGCTATGCTATGTACGAGACCAGATATCTGCTTTGCCGTGGGCATGGTTAGCAGATAACAGAGTAATCCTGGACAGGGACATTGGACTGCGGTAAAGCATATATTGAAGTACCTGAGAAGGACTAGGGATTATATGCTGGTTTATCGGGTAGATCAATTAGTCCCTGTGGGTTACACGGATTCGGATTTCCAATCAGATAGGGATAAGAGTAAGTCTACCTCGGGGTTTGTGTTTACTTTTGGAGGTGGAGCCATAGTATGGAGGAGTGTCAAGCAGAAATGCGTGGCGGACTCTACCATGGAAGCTGAGTATGTGGCAGCCTCGGAGGCAGCCAAGGAAGCTGTATGGCTCTGAAACTTCTTGATGGACTTAGATGTGATTCCTGGTTTGCCCAGAACTATCACAATTTATTGTGATAACAGTGGTGCAGTTGCAAACTCGAAGGAACCACGAGCCCATAAGGCGAGTAAACACATAGAGCGCAAGTACCACCATATACGAGAGATCGTAAAGCGAGGAGAAGTTGTTGTCGCCAAGATTGCATCAGAGGATAACCTGGCAGATCCATTCACTAAGGCCCTTCCAGCGAAAGTGTTTGATAGGCATGTGGAGGACATGGGGATCAGATGTATGCACTACAACAAAAATGACATAAGACAACACCACAAAGACAACGGTTTTAGGAGAAACCGTTGTCTTTTTGTTAAAAGACAACGGTTTTTGACAAAACCGTTGTCTTTGAGCGGCCACATAACACAAACGACAACGGTTTTACAGTATCCGTTGTCGTTGAGCATATTTTTTTTTAAATCAACAACACATTTTACAACAGTTTTCCAAAACTGTTGTCTTTAAGATTTTTTTTTTATATTAACAATAGTTGGGACAACGGTGCAATCAACCGTTGTGAATGAGGGTTTTTTTGTTGTCGTTGTGATAATATTACAACGGTTTTAAACCGTTGTTAATAAAATTTTAAAAGTTTATAATACTATTAATACTATTTTATTATTATAAAACAACGGTGAAATTCTTTTTTTAATTATTAATACTATTTTTTTTAATTATTGGAAATAAGTTTTTTTTAAAAAAATTATAAATATATACGTTTACAACAATATATTTAAAAGTCTATATATATTTTTTAAACAATATATTACAACAAATTTTATTTTTAAAAGTTGTTATATATATTTAGGTTAAATAAATCTTCCCTAAACTTCTCCGTCGTTCTTACTTTCCGAAAATCTTCTGTTCCTACTTCCCAAAACCTCCCGTTCTCCGGCGCGCTCCATCCCATCTTCTTGCTGCTGCATTCTCACGGTTGGTCGCCTCTGTTCGTTCTCTTCCTTTTAAAGCCATTGCTCGACCTCCGTCCGTCGACCTTCGCCCATCGTTAAAGATCTCGATTAGTCCCAGCAGTTTAGCGTCATAAACTCTTGTTTTAGGGTTATCATGTTGTGCCTTCAAACCTTTATTGGTTAAGAAGGTTTGAGTTGGATTTGTTTATATCCATTGAACCACAGATAATCCGATATCTCGCATACGTAAAATCCAGCTTATGTTCCAACCTTATTCTTCATGAAGATTATTCACCTTATATCATCGTTTGTACATCGTATTTATCTATTCTAGAAGCCATTCTCTCGGTATTTTCTATAATATAAAATGTCTGTTTATATTTTATTCAATTGAATTTGCTTTGTTTGTACTTTCTAACTTTAGCTTAGGTGGGCTGACTAGATCATATACAAATTTAAGTTACTTCATATTACCTTCTTATCCCGAAATATAAGTTTGATACATTGAAGCATCTATCACGCTTTATTAATGATCTAGTGGTGTTAAGTATTATGAAGGTTTATTTAATTGTCAATTAATGTTTTTATGCACTAGAATGGACAAAGAATGGATGTTCAAGGATAGATTATCACCCGAGTATGCGTATGAGTAGAGTCCTTCTTGCAATTTGCGATTTGCAAAATTCTAATGCAATATCTTGTCCATGTGCCATGTGTGGTAACCTAGAAGGAACAATATTGATGTCACGAGGGCTCATTTAAGAAGTAATGGTATTGATTTAACATCGTAGTGTGGATATGACATGGAGAAAAACCCTCATTTACCAACTTAATGAATGATAGTGAACAAGGCCAACAAGGTGAACAGAATTTCTTTGATGAGAAGCTTGTAGATATGGTAAATGCGACATATGAATATGATGAGAATCCAACTACATTCAATAACCTACTCCATGATGATGAGAAACCTTTATATCCGGATGTACAAAATTTACAAAGTTATCCGCCATTGTTAAATTGTACAACTTGAAAGCCAAATATAGTTGGGCGATAAAGGATTCAGACATTCTTTCTTTGTTGGGAGAAATGCTTCCAGCTGGTAATGACTTGCCTTTATCAGTGTATGCTGCCAAGAAATCCTTGGCTGTATTGGGTATGGAATATGAAAAAATCCATGCATGTCCTAATGATTGTATCTTATATCGGAAGGAATACGCAGATTGTATCAATTGTCCTACTTGTGGGTTTTCAAGATGGAAGATATGCAAGAATTCAAAAGTAAATGAAGGAGTTCCTGCAAAGTTCCTATGGTACTTTCCACCTATTCCAAGATTTCGAAAATTGTTTAGAAACCAAGAAACCTCTAAGGTGTTAACGCATCGATAGTAGAACTTGTGATGGTTATTTGCGTCATCCAGCAGATTCACCCAATTGGAAGGTAGTCGACCATAAGTGGCCAGATTTTTCTTATGAGCCAAGAAATTTGAGATTGGCCATATCGGCAGATGGAATAAATCCACATAGATTGATGAGTTCTACGTATAGTTGTTGGCCAGTTCTGTTGATCACTTACAATCTTCCTCCATTTTTGTATGGAGAAAATTTATGATGCTTACTTTATTAATATCGGGTCCTAAACAACCAGGGAATGATATTGATGTTTACCTAGCACCTTTGATTGATGACTTAAAGCATTTATGGGAAGAAGGTATTGAAGCATATGATGCATATCGCCAAGAAAGATTCACCCTTAAGGCAGTCTTATTATGGACAATTAATGACTTTCCGGCATATGGAAACCTTTCTGGATGTCGCGTGAAAGGATATAATGCATGTCCTATCTGTGGTGAAAACACATGTGCAAAAAGATTGAAACATAGTAGAAAAATGTCATTCATAGGCCATAGAAGGTTTCTTCCTGAGAACCATCCTTATCGAAGGCAAAAGAAAGCATTTGATGGAAAGCAAGACTTTAACATTGCAGAGAGACCATTGAGTGGTCGTGATATTTCCAAACAGTTAATAAAATTAATTGTCGCTGGGGAAAAATGAATGTAAAACTTCAAGCATCGAGGATGGTAGTCATCCATATTGGAAGAAGAAATCAATATTCTTTGAACTTTGCGTATTGGGAGCATCTACATGTCCGACATGTTCTTGATGTGATGCACATCGAGAAAAATATATGTGAAAGCCTTTGTCGGCACATTACTTGGCATTCCAGGAAAACAAAAGATGGATTAGCAAAGACGCCTAGACCTTGTGGATATGAATGTCAGGTTGGAATTGGCACCAAAGGAGGGGAAAAAGAAAACTTTTTTGCCAGCGGCATGTTATACATTAAGTAAAGATGAGAAAAGGAAATTTTGTAGCTCCTTGTTGGGAATGAAGGTTCCTACAGGTTATTCATCCAATATTAGAAGCCTTGTATCAATGAAGGAATTGCAACTTTTTGGTATGAAATCACACGATTGTCACACTTTGATGCAACAGTTACTTCCAGTTGCCATTCGTGGTGTCTTACCCAAACATGTTAGATATACTATCACTCGATTGTGCTTTTTCTTCAACAGGTTGTGTAGCAAAGTGATAGATGTCTCGAAGTTAGATGATATGCAAAGAGATATTGTGACAACATTGTGCTTACTTGAAAAATATTTTCCTCCTTCATTTTTTGATGTCATGCTCCATTTGACTGTTCACCTCGTACGTGAGGTTAAATTGTGTGGACCAGTTTGGTATAGATGGATGTACCCATTTGAAAGATTCATGAAAACATTGAAAGGTTATGTGCGAAACCGCAATCGACCCGAAGGTTGTATAGCCGAATGTTATATTGCTGAGGAGGCTCTAGAATTTTGCTCAGACTACCTGTTTAATGTGCACACTGTTGGCATCCCAACAAGGAATCGTCAATTGGATTTTACCAGACCTTTATCACGAGATCGAGCGCACTCCACCAATCATGAGGAGTGGGAGCAAGCACATGGTCATGTATTAGAAAATAATGATGAGATAGAGCCATATATCGAGTAATTTCTCCAACTCATTGGTACTTTCAAATGCGACATTAAATTATAGTATCTAATCGTTTCTTCAACAGCAAACACATGGCTCATTTGAAGGCAACATTTCATCAGAAAGCAAAGTCAAAAAAGTGGTTACAAGATGAGCACAATCGGACTTTTATTCCGTGGTTGCGTGATAATTTAAGTTACATGCAAATTAATGGGGGTATTTATAATTTATGAAGATTAATATATAATTCAACTTTTGTGCAATTTATAGGTTGCAAATGCAATTAACCATTCGACACATCAAATCTCTGAACAATTAAAGTGGTTGGCGCATGGACCAAGCACGCGAGTATTCAAGTATTCTGCATATTTAATTGCTGGGGTTACTTATCACACAAAAGAGCGTGATGACGTGCGGGTAGTGCAAAATTCTGGAGTAAGCTTAGTTGCAAAGACTATGCAACTTTCTAGCGCAAAGGATAGGAATCCAATTGTGTCAGACATGGTATTCTATGGCGTTATTGATGAAATATGGGAGCTCGATTACCATCTCTATCGAATTCCAGTGTTTAAATGTAGTTGGGTTGATAACAATGGTGGTATTAAAGTAGATGAACATGGTTTCACATTAGTAAACCTCAAAAGGATAGGGTTTAAATCTGATTCATTCATCTTAGGTAGTCAACCGAAACAAGTTTTTTACCTTGAAGACCCTGAAGATCCCACATGGTCTGTTGCACTTGCAACTCCTAGTAGAGACTACTTTGAAAATATTATTGGTGATAATTTGGAAGAAACTGCAACAAACTATCAATGTTTTTCCCGAGGGCTCCCAATAATGGATGTTGACGAATTAGATGACAATGAACCACCGTGCATGCGTGAAGATTGTGACGGAACTTGGGTTGATGATGTTTTACCTTAGTGTGGAAATTATATTTAAATTTAAATCCTACGTTAATGTTTTGGTTTGTCTTTGTGTCACCTTTGGAATTATATTTTTTTCCCATAAATTTGCTATATCTTATGGGATTGCTTTATTTTATTTGTCACTCGATTATTTCTGTTTTGGTAGATGATACTGCTTTATCTATTATCTGTTATCTGTAAATGATACTCTTTATCCCATAATTTTGATGATGGTTTACCACACCGGCATTAAATCTGGTTTGGTAAATGATACTGCTTTATATGTCAGATAATTTTGCAACACAATAATGAAATGCCGCTTTATTCTTTGTGATAGTCGCACCTCCAAATTTATCAACCCTTACAGAGATTGTAAGAATTTCAACTTTATGTTGCTTACTTGTTATTTGTTTTTCTTAATAGTTGCACATATTTTAGCAATCTCTACGTGTGGATCGCAACATGATTATATTCTGTTGGAAAAAAACTTGCTTATTGTAGATTATATTAATCTAAAGTCGAATTTTTGTTGTCAACTCACACAAGATGGTTGCAAGTTTAATATTTATTGTTATCTCCATCAAGAATTTATGATATTTACCTTATATTTGCAAAGTGCGATTTTGTGATTAATAGGTTGTCAACTCTATGACAAAATCAAAGCAAACGAGGAGGTAGAAACCTTGACAAGGGTAAGGAAAAATTGTATGATTTATTATACGAGGAAAATGTTGGTGCACAGATTCCACACACCCTAATCAAACAAAATGAGTAGAGGTCCTACACATATGGACAGTATTTCAAGGCTAAGGAATAAGGGCATTATACTGAAAGTTGAATTCAATAATCGGGGACAGCCTATTGGGGAAAATGCAGTTAAAATGCAAAGTTCACTTGGCCAGATTGTTCGAGAGAAAGTACCAATAACTTACAATACTTGGAAGCATATTCCTATTGACATCAAGGAGCGTGTGTGGGAAGCCGTGAATGTAAATATAAATGACCATACTTTTATTCTTCAAATATAAACTAATACTTTTGTTTGTGTTTATTAACATTTGATGTTTATTAAATTTTTTATGGATTTGTAGTTGGCGTACAAGGTTGATGTTGCTTGGAAAAAGGGATGTTTGACCTCGGCAAATGATAATACATTGACCTCGGCAAACTAATACATTGTGCTCTGATCGGGCTACTTACTCCAATCTATTCTGGAGTGTTTTGCCAATCGACATTGTGTTCTGGAGCAAATTGACATTGTGCTCTAAATTGGCTGCGATGCTGATTCCTGGAGCAAAATGACAGTGTGCTCTGAATTGCCTGCGATACTGGTATTACCCTTCTAATTTGCAATTTTCTCACTATCGCTCTTAATTGTTGGAGCTCAGCATAACATGTGTCAAACAAATGTAACCACATCACTGAAAAATGCAATCCAACAGGGCATAAATTTTCCAATGATGATGAAGTAGATTGCACAGATAGTTGTGAGGAATGTCTCAAAAGGATTTTTGATCCTATCATCCTATGGATATAAAGTTAGCAATTTAAAGTCAAATATTTATTCGTATCTTAAAGCATGCATAACTGATAAGGCAATGCATGTACTATCATGATATGAAATTCATCTTCCATTAGTATGATTTATGGCATTCTACTGAACTTTTTTTTCAATCTTGCATATTGAGTGTTTTCCTTTTTTCTAAGAACAATATTCCTATTTCTTATTGAGAGTAAAAGAATCAAAAGTCGGACCCAAAATCTTCTTTCATTCTAAATGTTACAACAATACTACAAAGAAAGTTTAAAAAGTCACTAGTAAAAAAACAACCTTCGATAAAAAAAAATACTAGCAAGACGATATATCTGATTGATCTATACCCGTGATTTGAACCAATTTAGAAGCCCATGCTTTCTTCTTCCCGTAATGCACTTTAGCTTCTTCTTCCTGTTAAACATAGCGTTTCATGTTAAACATTTGTACTAATCAAATTGGCAATGAACGATCTCATTTTGATCTTTCCGTGTTTCTTCCATTGCTAGATGATGTTTTTTCCATCACAGTTCCCCTTCAACCTGATGGAGCTCAATGCGTATTTGGTTTTACGATATATGAGAGAGATAATTGAAGGCGCCGCATCCTTTGACAAGTCTTCCCTACGATCAATAGTAATATTAGATATTTTTTCAAATTTTATTATTGATACCATAGCGTTAATTACATTTTCATTTTTCACATGCGCTGCAAATTCTGTGATAGGTGCAAAGGAAATTGATGAAGTTACGCTCGAGTGGGCTGATTGCATACAAGATTACATATCGATGATTAGGAGAGATTTGTGTACATACATCTTTTGGTTACATTCTATAAGTGTTTTGCTATGCAAATACTTTTTGCATATGATGTGTAGTTGTTTTGCCACGATACTTTTTTCATATATATCGGTAAAAGTGATCGCTTAAAATGTAATGTGACCTTGTATTTTACATTGCTACAAGTGGAGTGTATATATGTGTTTTCTATAATTCTTATTGATGTTGTATGATTTATATTAAAAATGCAACATCTACAACGCTTTATTATGTGTATATATGTGTTGAGAAATGACAACGCAAAAACCGTTGTCTATGAGCAAAAGTTACCGTAGTAAATTGGGTCGACAACGGTGAAAAGCGGTTGTAGATTTAAGGAAAGACAACGGTGAAAACCGTTCATTAGAAAAAACCGTGGTAAATCGACTTGTAAATAGTGGTTTGGTCAAAGACAACGGTTAAAAACCGTTGTCTTATCTTTGAAAAGACAACGGTTTTTCACCGTTGTCTTTGACCAAACCACTTTTCACAACGGGTCGATTTACCACGGTTTTTTTTCTAATAGACAATGGTTTTTCACCGTTGTCTTTCCTTAAATCTACAACGGTTTTTCAC
The DNA here is from genome assembly GCA_025175895.1 of Wurfbainia villosa. Taxonomy (NCBI): domain Eukaryota; kingdom Viridiplantae; phylum Streptophyta; class Magnoliopsida; order Zingiberales; family Zingiberaceae; genus Wurfbainia; species Wurfbainia villosa. The sequence continues at coordinate 77,764,457 of CM045997.1, read as the reverse complement.
CGTTGTCTTTGACCGACCCCCTTTTCACAACGGGTCGATTAACAACAGATTTTTTGGCTAATAGACAACGGTTTTTCACCGTTGTCTATTCGATTTTTTGGTGTAGTGATGGCAGTGTGATGACGGCATAGTCTTTTAGTATAAGTGGGAGATTGTTGGAATGTATACTGAAAGCCTAGCTCTTTTTGTATGAACATTTTATTTTGGAATAGGAATCACACGATCATTGTTTGCACTTTATATATTTAATATATGTGTGTGCATATTGTCTAATATTTTACATTGTAGATAACATGGTGCTTGGTGTGGCACAGAAGATCATGTTATCAGTCCCTTGTAAAATATAAGTAGAGGCTCACAACCAAGATGGTTTTGGACAAACCATTGGCATGGTTGTAGTGTAGCTTGGTATTGTTTTGTCTTGAACATAAAGTTACACTAGTACACTTAGGTGTATTGAGCAGGACCGACATAGAGGTGATTCAATTAATTGCTGACTACATAATTGAATCAGACCTCGGATATTATGTTGTACATGCTCTTAATCCCGATATAATAACGGGCACATGTACTTAGTATTTATTTCTTTGATTACCAGAGGGTGAGATTTAGATAGATTAAATCAATATGCCCGGTAAGTTGGGAAATGATATTATTTATATGGTGTACCGTTGATTATAGGAGGAAACCGTGTCCTATATATTAGGTTGATGATGTCCCCTTGAGGAGCTCATAAGGTTCATCATGTAAACCCAGCTGGTTGACTTAGTCAACATGATGATAAGGTTGAGTGATACAACTCGAGGAATTAGATGTTAATTAATTGATGGTCAGTAAATCAATTAATTGATGGACATTCAATATCTTAAACACGGGGAGATGAATGTACAAATAATATATAGAGCCCATATTAATTTATGGGGGTTGGTGAGGTAGTTCAATGATGATCCTCTAGTGGAATGGAACATCATTGATGGATCAAGTTTGTATGGTTCCGATCCATCGGGTGGCCAAGATCCAACTCCTCCTTATGGTCCCTATCGTAGCCTAATATAATCCTAAAGAAGTCTAGATCCAAGGATGTAAAACAAAACTCTAAAACCAACGGTTGGGATTAAATCCCTAGATCCGATGGTTGGGATGAAACCCTAGAACCAACGGTTGGGATTAAATCCCTAGATCCAATGGTTAGGATGAAAGCCTAAAATCGACGGTTGGGATGAAAACCTAGATTCGACGGTTGGGATGAAATCCTAGATCCGACGGTTGGGATGAAACCCTAGATCCGACGGTTGGGATAAAACCCTAGATTCGACGGTGGAGATTAAATCCCTAGATCCGACGGTGGAGATTAAAGGAGGCTTAGGCCCAACTCTATATATAGATGGCTAAGGCTTGGGCGGCATGAGATAGAGATTGAAAATTAGGGTTTGGCTCATCTCAAAGTGGGCGGCAACAAACCCTAGAGGAGCTAGGGTTTTGGGCGGCTAAAAGTGGGCGGCAAGCTTGTTCTCCCTAGGGTTTTTGGCCGGCGCCCCTCATCCTATTCTCATCCATTGCCGGTGTTCATCTCTTCCTCCTCCTTTGCTCATTGGTGGCTGGCGGTTCTCCAACTCCTTGGTGTCCGACACTTCTCCAACCTCTAGGTGGCCGGCGGCAACACTTCAACAAGTTGGTCGGCTCTCATCCACTCGTTCCTTGGCCGGCGGTTGCATCAAACTCCCTTGCTTGGTGGACGGTTCTTAAAAGGAAAGGTTTTGTTGGTTCTTCTCTTTGTTCGCAGCAGACAAGGAAGGGAAGAACGCGATCTAGAAGGCTTCTACTCGTGGAGGATCTTCGCCCACACATCGTCCACGAGGAGGATAGGACATACAGTAGAAGATCGTGAGGTATAAAAGTTTTACAACTTGATATTTTGATCTAAGCATGTTCTTTTATGTGTTGATTATACAAGTGTGCATTAGTATATATTTTGTATAATCATGGACCCCGAAGACAAACACAAAAACCGACGATCCGTCCGTCGTCTCTTCCGCGGCTAACCAACTAGAAGAGTTGTGTTGCTTGAACAACTAGTTTGTTCAAGCGATCACTCAAGTTGTTAGCACGATGATGAATTGGTTGTGCCAAGGAAACTCATCCCATCCGGATTAATTCTTTCATTAGTGAAAATTTTAATCCGGGGACATGAGAGCCAATGAGTCTCCGAAGAAGCAACTCCCTACATAGTGTTCTTTTGTATTATGTCTATAATTGTTTTTCAATTATATGCATGTTGTATGTGGTTGTTTACTTTATGTATGTGGCTAATATAACTTGGACCCTGAACATAAACACAAAAGTCGGCGATCCATAAATCGTCTATTCCGCGGTTACTCGTAGAATAGAGGTTGGTTGCTTGAACAACTAGTTTGTTCAAGTGACTACTCTAATCGAATAGCACGACGAAGACACGGTTGCTTAGGCAATCCCTCTTGTCAAGGATAAATTTTTTTATCTGGGGACGTAGAAGGGATTGCCATGAACAAGCGACCGAGTTGAAGTGGGAAGCAAAGTTTCCTACCTTTAGTTAAAGGGCTACCAAAAGTGAAGTACATCAAAGAAAAAATTTGTGATGCATGCCAAGAAGGAAAGCAATCCAAATCATCACACAAGGGTAAAACTCTAACTAGTACTTCATTACCCTTAGAATTATTGCATTTAGATTTATTTGATTGTCATAGCATCCCTTCATTAAATGACAATAAATATTGTTTAGTGATAGTTGATGATTTTTCTAGGTATACATGGGTTTATTTTTGGAACCATAAGTTTTATATCTTAGAAATAATCATAGGATTTAGCAAAAGGGTTGAAAATGAAAGGAATCTAAAAATCAACTGGATCCATAGTGATCATGGTGGAGAATTTGAGGACTCCAATTTTTTAAAATTTTACTTAGAACAAGGGTACAATCATGAGTTCTCTTATCCTAGAACACCCCAACAAAATGGGGTGGTGGAAAGGAGAAATTGTGCCCTACAAGAAGCGGCTTAGAATATGCTTAATGCATATTCCCTACCTAGCTACTTGTGGGTGGAAGCGGTTAACACCACTTGCTATATCTAAAATCACATTTTAATCCATAGGTTTTTAGGTAAAACACCTTTTGAATTATGTAATGACACATTTCTTAAAATTCATTATTTCAAGGTCTTTGGATGCAAAGTTTACATTTTAAATACCAAAGACAACTTAGGAAAAATTGAGTCTAAAGCAGATGAAGAAATCTTAGTTGGATACTCATCCACTAGTAGAGGTTATAGAATATACAACAAGAGGACTCAAAAGGTTTAGGAATCGTCTAATGTTCAATTTGATGAATCTACTAATACTTACCCTAGGAAATCCTCCATTGATAAAGATATTGTTGGGTTTCTGGCACCGCGGCGAGTGTGTGTTCGAACATGTTTCGTAAACATGTGCACAACGGAAGAAATAAAAATAATAAATCTACATTTATTACAACACACACATCACATGCATGCATAGTACAACATGTGTAGACATAACCGTAAATTTAAATTTTGCAATAAAAGGAAATTTAACTACGTATACCTTCCGTATCACATGTAGCGGGAACGTCATCAACCGGAACGATCCTCGCTAGAATCGTCTCTATCCGTATCCACGCTGAGTATCTTCGGGATGACTTCGCTAAGTCACGAGCTTCGTCTTCGTACGGGTTACTAGCCTCGTGTTGAAGATGACGTGATCGAGAGAGGATCACAATCCGAATCAAAATTCGGATCCAAAAACGAGTCCTCAAAACTCGCTTCTCCTGAGAGGTATTCGTCAACCGTTTGACGAATCCTTCGTCCTCCACCTATGAGGATTACCGGAGATCGAATCCCCGGTAAGTTAGGCACTGTCGGAGCTCTAACCATCGTCCAAACGATGCTCCGACGAGAGGGAAACAAGCTGTCCAGAAAACTGGACAGCTTTGGTGGAGGAGTAAGGGCCGGCCAAAAGAAAGGTGGAAGCTCACCTTCTTACCGAACCCAAGGAAGATCACCGGAGCACCAACCGGCAGCAGCTCGACGCCGGCGAGGGGGAAGGAAGGCTCCTTCTGGATGCCGGTTGGAAGAGGTGGGCGGCGGCAATGGAGTTGGCGCCGATTAGATGGTGAGGGTGGGCGGCCAAAACTAGGTTAGGGTTTTGGATTAGGGCTTAACAATCCCTTAAGCCCTCTTTTATAGAGAACTAATTCTCTTAACAGTTATATGATCATAACCATAAGGCCCGTTAACCCACTCCATTAACTTAAGTTAAAATAAACTAAACCATGATGGTTTATTTTAAGTTAAAATGAACCGAACCAACTTTTGGTTCATTCATTTAAAAAAACCAAACCCTTTGGTTTATTCTCCTCCATTGGATTAGAACTAAACCATTTTGGTTCATCCATTATGTCTTCATAAGACACGGCCCATCCACGCTTCCATTGCGACTGAAACGATTTCATGCTCGCTTCTTGTTTGGTCCAACCAAACCTAGTTTCTCTCGGTCTGAGAATCCCATTCTCAAGCTCATTTTAAATCCTTCGGATTACGTTCGTTGTGCGTGTGACCAAATAGGTTCTCGCTTTATGTTGGTCGTCTATAATTAACCATTAATTATAGAACGATCATGAGTGTCACCTAGTAGTACATCATGATACCCAATTAACCGAAAAGATCAACGGTTGATCCAGAACTATTTCTGAAACTCTTCAGCAGCTCGAATGAATCGTGCCCCATTCCCTTCACTCATCTTTTACCCACTTGGTTCAGGACATGGTCTATAGTGTCAGTCCCCACTAGGCTGACTACGTCACACCTAGCTCAAGTATCATTTCCTCGTCCTACGGATTCTAGTTACTGCACATGTATCGAAGAGTACCTTACTTTAAACATGTAATGCTTTGGCCAAAGACTTTAGTAACAATCCGACGAGAGGCCATGGGTATACATCTCCTCGCAAGGAGTGGTGAATCCTTTATTGGCAATTCAAACACCTTCGATCACTTCGACTTATACCCAATCATCCCGGGTCCACATCTCCTTAGAGATGCTTGCTTAAGATGTCAAAGCATAAGTCTCCATGATCAAGATGACTTGAATACCGCAAGTCAAAGGAACATCACACTTAAGCTACAGTAAGAACTTCATTGACATATCTATATATGCAGAGAACCATATGAAGTCTTACGGCTGGTCACTCCAATGAACTAGTTACCATAACTAGCATCCACGATTAACTCCGGACATCACAATGTCTCCAGCCAGTGAGAATCAGCTGCTTGGATACACCAAGGAGTATACCTCGTGCTAGTCTGGACAGAATTGATGGTGTCCAAATCCATCAATTCATCGACTAGGGATAATTCCGGTACATCACAATTACACATGTAGAGATACTCACTAGTTGTGATCTAATCACAAATTCTCTCATGCTGTGAATCGTATCATGGACATTCAGTAAATGAGTTTAAGATCCAATCAAATACATGAAAACATGTATACTCAAATAGTGAATCTTCATTTATCATATAAATGGTTCATACATAAGGCGATTGCCTTAGGACATCTCTCATATATTACTAACAGACTCCCACTTGGCCTAATGCCAATCGCTACGGTATCCAATACCATAAGCTCTAACATGACCCTCAAACTTGCTTTGAGGTAATGCCTTAGTCAAAGGATTCGCTAATTTCCTTTCAGTGGGAATTTTCTCGATTTGTATTTCGTTCCTACTGATGATCTCTCTGATAAGATGATAGCGGCGAAGCACATGTTTGGATCGTTGATGAGACCTTGGCTCTTTCGCCTGTGCAATTGCTCCATTGTTGTCGCAGTAGACCGATATTGCTTCAACAATGGCTGGAATCACACCAAGTTCATAAACGAACTTCTTGATCCAAACTGCTTCCTTTGTTGCTTCCGAAGCTGCAATGTATTCTGCCTCAGTGGTAGAATCCGCTACAGTGTCTTGTTTGGAACTTTTCCAACTCACTGCGGCCCCATTCAAGGTGAACATGTATCTAGACTGAGACCTGGAATCATCCTTGTCTGTCTGGAAGCTGGCATCCGTATACCCGCCTATCACCATGTCCCCTTCTCCATATATTAGGAACACATCCTTAGTTCTTCTTAAGTACTTAAGGATCGTCTTAATAGCCACCCAATGATCCATTCCTGGATCAGACTGGTATCTGCTCATGACACTCAGAGCATACGATACATCGGGCCTCGTACATAACATAGCATATGTTGATAGATCCTATTGCGGATGCATAGGGAATCTTACTCATGCAAATCCTCTCATCTTCTGTGCGTGGACACATAGACTTCGAAAGGTGTACCCCATGCCTGATGGGTAGGAAACCTTTCTTGGATTCCGACATGCTAAACCTCTTTAGCACTCGGTCTATATATGTAGACTGCAAAAGACCAAGCAACCGTTTCGATCTATCTCTATAGATCTTAATCCCGAGGATGTAGGTTGCTTCTCCCAGGTCTTTCATGGAGAATGTCTTGGATAACCAAACCTTAACTGACTGTAAGATTGAAACATCATTTCCTATAAGTAATATGTCATCAACATATAATACTAGGAACACGACTGCACTCCCACTAACCTTCTTGTACACACAAGGTTCGTCTGGATTTTGTGAGAAATCAAACTTTTTGATTGTCTCATCAAAATGGATATTCCAGCTCCTGGATGCTTGCTTCAATCCATAGATGGACCGTCGCAATTTGCATACCTTGGTTTTATCAACAAATGTGAAACCCTCAGGTTGTATCATATACACATCCTCGAGCAGGTTTCCATTAAGGAGAGTTGTTTTCACATCCATCTGCCATATCTCATAATCATAATGAGCCGCTATGGCCAGGAGCATCCGAATGGATTTAAGCATAGCTACAGGCGAATAGGTTTCGTCATAATCAATACCTTGTTTTTGACGATATCCTTTCGCCACCAATCTAGCCTTATAGGTAATCACATTACCATCCATGTCGATTTTCTTCTTGAAAACCCACTTGCACCCTATAGGCTTTATGCCTTCAGGTGGGTCAACCAAGTTCCAAACTTGGTGTTCATACATGGAATCCATTTCCGACTTCATGACTTCAAGTCACTTATCCCTTTCTGAACTTGTCAGCACTTTCTTCATAACTGGTAGGCTCCTCATCATCAATGAGTAACACGTTGTTCGATTCACTTACAAGAAATCTATATCTCTCAGGAATGTTGCGTGTTCTACCAGATCTACGAAGATGTGGTGTTACAATAGGTCCAGCCGATTGCTCATCACTATGAGTTGTCGGCTGTTGTGCTTCACCAGGTATCTCATCAATGTCTATTTGAGTCTCTCGAGCCTCCTCAAGCTCGACGACACTCCCACTGTTTTCTTGCAAGAGAAACTCTTTCTCTAGAAACACAGCATGCCTTGAAACAAACACCTTTTGTTCCACAGGATGATAGAATTGGTAACCCCTTGTTTCCTTAGGGTATCCAATAAATAGACATTTATCAGACTTAGCATCCAATTTGTCTGATACAGTCCGCTTTACATAAGCAGGACAACCCCATATCTTCAAGTAAGATACATGAGGTTTCTTACCATTCCATATCTCATATGGAGTAGTAGAGACTACCTTGGTTGGCATTTTGTTTAACAAGTAAACAACTATCTGAAGTGCATAGCCCCAAAAGGACTTGGGAAGATTTGCATGATTCATCATTACCTGACCATGTCTAACAAGGTCCGGTTACGCCTCTCAGATACACCATTATGCTGTGGTGTATATGGAGGAGTCCATTGAGATAATATGCCATTGTCTCTTAGATAATCAAGAAACTCTTGACTTAAGTATTCACCACCTCGATCCGATCGAAGTATTTTAATACTCTTGTCATGTTGTTTCTCTACTTCATTTCTGAATTCTTTGAACCTTTCAAAAGCTTCAGACTTGTGTTTCATCAAGAACACATACCCAAACCGTGAGTGATCATCGGTGAAGGTAATGAAGTAGCTATAGCCTCCTGAAGCTTGAGTTGACATAGGTCCACATACATCAGTATGTATTAGCCCTAGTAACTCTTCCACTCGTTCACCTTTTCCAGTAAAAGGTAACTTAGTCATCTTGCCTTTTAAGCATGATTCACATGTATCATATGAATCCAATTCAAACGATTCCAGAATTCCACATTTGTGTAATTCGGACATGCGTTTCTTGCTTACATGGCCAAGACGACAAAGCCACATATAGGAGTCTAATTGATTACCCTTTTGAGCACGCGTGTTGCTCGCTTCGATATTGAAAATGTCACTGGATGCATCCAACGTATAAATGCCATTACTCAAAGTTCCAGTTCCATAAAGTACGCCATTCAAAGTTATATAACAACAATTGTTACTAAACGTCAAATGGAAACCATTTCTATTTAAACAGGAAATAGAAATAATGTTCTTTATTAGAGAAGGAACATAATAGAAATTGTCCAGTTCCAAGACTAGTCCACTAGGGAGCTTCAGCAAATAAGTTCCGATGGCGACCGCAGCAACCTTTTCTCCATTGCCAACTCGCAAATTTGACTCCCCTCTGACAAGTCTTCTTCTATTCCTTAGCCCCTGTATGTCATTACATATATGTGAGCCACACCCAGTATCCAATACCCAAGTGTCTAAGGAAATAGAATGACAATCAATAACGAAGATACCTGAAGAGGATGGGGTGTCAGATGCCTTCTTCTTCTTCATGGACTCAAGATAAATCTTGCAGTTTCTTCGCCAGTGGCGTTCCTTGCCACAATGATGGCAAGTGCCCTTTTGTGCTAGTTCTGCCTTCTTTGCCTTCTTGTTCTTCCCTTTCTTCTGTTCTTTTGCCTTCCTCTTAGAACCTTTCTTTGAGGAATCAACTAACAGAACCGCCTTCTCCTCATGCTTCACAGAAGGCTCCACAGTCTTCAGCATATTGAGGAGCTTAGGAATAGTGGATTCAAATTTGTTCATCCGATAGTTCATCACAAATTGTGAGAAACTCTTGGGCAAACAATGCAGAATTAAGTCAATACTTAATTCATGATCCATCACAAACCCGAGGGTGGCTAGCCACTCGATGTACCCGTTCATCTTTATCACAAACTGTACTACAGATGAACTTTCTTGCATCTTCGTGGTGAAGAGGAGCCTAGAGACCTCGAACCTTTCGTATCTCGCTTGCTCATCGAACAACTCATGAAGATGGAAGACCATAGTATTAGCATCCATATGCTCATGCTGCTTTTGCAGCTCAGGTACCATCGCCGCTAGCATGATGCAACTCGCCAGCTCAGAATCCGCCACATGCTTCTGATAGACCAACATTTGGTCTGGAGTTGCATCATCCTTAGGACGGTTGGGAAGAGGCTCTTCAAGGACATATGCAAGCTTTTCCGCCTTGAGAATAATTCTCAGGTTTCTAAGCCAGTCCAGGAAGTTAGGCCCAGTCAGTTTGTTTGAATCCAAAATAGTGCGCAAATTCAAAGACGTCATGATCAATTTATTGACCTGGAAATACAAAACGAGCATATATGAGAAAATGATTTTAAAAATGCATCAATATACATTTATAAATCCCATTCATTTTTCGAATTTCAAAAACCCCAAAATCACTTCGGGAGATCGTAGGTCCATCTCCGAATGGGCTGATATCCATCATAGATATGAACAACCTTGGAGAGAGTCCAACAAGCCATTCATAACTACGACGGTAGGTATCAACTATACCGATTGCATATCACGTATATGCAACTATCACAATGTGCTATCAACTAATTGAATGTTCACACATACATCGGGTTGTTAATGCATTAACAAGTATGCATCATATGCATAGCACCCAACTTCACCTCCCTTTACATCGACCTTGGAGAGAGTCCAACAAGCTGATGCTCCAGGTTAAAGCCAACCCATTAATCGAGAAATAATTTTAATATGGTTAGAGTGCATTCAACCAATTAGCCCAGCTTGGAGAGAGTCCAACAACCAAAGCTAACGATTGACCTCTTACTCTTACCATATTATTATTAAACTATTCCATGGTTTGAACATGTTCGGGTTCGAGCCGGGCTTGGAGAGAGTCCAACAACCCAAACAAGAAACGGAACTCTGGTTCTAACCATATTAATGGAAGGTGTAGGCTTTAATATTGAGTAAGAGTTTTTATGTCTCATCCTCTTTGCATGCAAATAACTATTATCTACATGATATGACATACATGACATACATCTACATGTCACGACATGCATGGCATAATGATATGCATCTAATGCAATTACATGACATACAATTATGTCATGTATATAATTTCCTTATATGTCATAACTATTTATGGAAATAAAATATGTTTAAGATTTGATTCTCCAAATCAAATCATGATTAAATTAGGAAACAAATTTTCAAATCTAATCACATATTTTATTTATGGAAATGGTTGATTAAGGAAAGTCAATTTAGGAAACCAATTTCCTAAATCATCAAAACTACTTATGGAAATAAAATATTTTAATATTTGATTTCCCAAATCAAATCATGATTAAATTAGGAAACAGATTTCCAAAATCTAATCAAATATTTTATTTATGGAAAATATCAATTTCCATAAATACTTCCAACTTTCCAAAAGTGGAAGATTTCCATAAATACTTCTAGACTTTCCAAAATTGAAAAATTTCCATAAATACTTCTAACTTTCCAAAAGTAGAAAATTTCCAGAAGTATCATTATGACTATCGCAAAACCATTTTACGATTATGTTGAAACACAACCTGAGCTCTGATACCACTGTTGGGTTTCCGGCACCGCGGCGAGTGTGTGTTCGAACATGTTTCGTAAACATGTGCACAACAGAAGAAATAAAAATAATAAATCTACATTTATTACAACACACACATCACACACATGCATAGTACAACATGTGTAGACATAACCGTAAATTTAAATTTTGCAATAAAAGGAAATTTAACTACGTATACCTTCCGTATCACGTGTAGCGGGAACGACATCAACCGGAACGATCCTCGCTAGAATCGTCTCTATCTGTATCCACACCGAGTATCTTCGGGATGACTTCGCTAAGTCACGAGCTTCGTCTTTGTACGGGTTACTAGCCTCGTGTTGAAGACGACGTGATCGAGAGAGGATCACAATCCGAATCAAAATTCGGATCCAAAAACGAGTCCTCAAAACTCGCTTCTCCTGAGAGGTATTCGTCAACCGTTTGACGAATCCTTCGTCCTCCACCTATGAGGATTATCGGAGATCGAATCCCCGGTAAGTTAGGCACTGTCGGAGCTCTAACCGTCGTCCAAACGATGCTCCGACGAGAGGGAAATAAGCTGTCCAGAAAATTGAACAGCTTTGATAGAGGAGTAAGGGCCGGCCAAAAGAAAGGTGGAAGCTCACCTTCTTACCGAACCCAAGGAAGATCACCGGAGCACCAACCGGCAGCAGCTCGATGCCGGCGAGGGGGAAGGAAGGCTCCTTCTGGACGCCGGTTGGAAGAGGTGGGCGGCGGCAATGGAGTTGGCGCCGATTAGATGGTGAGGGTGGGCGGCCAAAACTAGGTTAGGGTTTTGGATTAAGGCTTAACAATCCCTTAAGCCCTCTTATATAGAGAACTAATTCTCTTAACGGTTATTGGATCATAACCATAAGGCCTGTTAACCCGCTCCATTAACTTAAGTTAAAATAAACCAAACCATGATGGTTTATTTTAAGTTAAAACGAACCGAACCAACTTTTGGTTCATTCGTTTAAAATAAACCAAACCCTTTGGTTTATTCTCCTCCATTGGATTAGAACCAAACCATTTTGGTTCATCCATTATGTCTTCATAAGACACGGCCCATCCACGCTTCCATTGCGACTAAAACGATTTCATGCTCGCTTCTTGTTTGGTCCAACCAAACCTAGTTTCTCTCGGTCTGAGAATCCCATTCTCAAGCTCATTTTAAATCTTTCGGATTACGCTCGTTGTGCGTTTGACCAAATAGGTTCTCAGTTTATGTTGGCCATCTATAATTAACCATTAATTATAGAATGATCATGAGTTGCACCTAGTAATACATCATGATCCCCAATTAACCGAAACGATCAACGGTTGATCCAAAACTATTTCTGAAACCCTTCAGCAACTCGAATGAATCGTGCCCCATTCCCTTTACTCATCTTATACCCACTTGGTTCAGGACATGGTCTATAGTGTCAGTCCCCACTAGGCTGACTACTTCACACCTAGCCCAAGTATCATTTCCTCATCCTACGGATTCTAGTTACTGCACATGTATCGAAGAGTACCTTACTCTAAACATGTAATGCTTTGGCCAAAGACTTTATTAACAATCCGACGAGAGGCCATGGGTATACATCTCCTCGCAAGGAGTGGTGAATCCTTTATAGGCTATTCAAACACCTTCGGTCACTTCGACTTATACCCAATCATCCCGGGTCCACATCTCCTTAGATATGCTTGCTTAAGATGTCAAAGCATAAGTCTCCATGATCAAGATGACTTGAATACCGCAAGTCAAAGGAACATCACACTTAAGCTACAGTAAGAACTTCATTGACATATCTATATATGCAGAGAACCATATGAAGTCTTACGGCTGGTCACTCCAATGAACTAGTTACCATAACTAGCATCCACGATTAACTCCGGACATCACAATGTCTCCACCAAAGGAGAATCACCGCTTGGATACACCAAGGAGTATACTCGGGCTAATTCTCGGCTGTAATTGATGGTGTCCAAATCCATCAATTCATCGACTAGGGATAATTCCGATACATCACAATTACACATGTAGAGATACTCACTAGTTGTGATCCAATCACAAAATCTCTCATGCTGTGAATCGTATCGTGGACATTCAGTAAATGAGTTTAAGATCCAATCAAATACATGAAAACATATATACTCAAATAGTGAATCTTCATTTATCATATAAATGGTTCATACATAAGGTGATTGCCTTAGGACATATCTCATATATTACTAACAGATATCAATTATAAAAATCAAGACATTACCCAAAGACTTCAAAATCTAACCTTAGAGGGTAATGATCAAGGGGGAGGAATAGGAAGTATTAATCAAGGGGGAGGAAGAGAAGATTCTTATGATGAAAAGAGAAAGATAATCATGATCAAAATCAAGTTTATTCACCTCCTAAAAACTTAAGGATTCATCAAAACAATCCCCCAGATCAAGTTGTAGGAGAATTATCCAAAGGAGTAAGGACTAGATCGTTCCATAGGGCTCCTACTAGCCAAGTAGCTCTCATCTCACAAATTGAGCCAAAATCAATTAATAATGGATTAGTTGATCCGGATTGGATTTTGGCAATGCAAGAAGAATTGACTCAATTTGAGAGAAGTCAAGTACAAGAGCTAGTCCCTAGATCAAATGATAGCATTATTGTTACCACAAGATGGGTCTTTAGGAGTAAGTTGGATGATCAAGGGAACATGACTAGAAACAAGGCTAGATTAGTGGCAAGAAGATTTAATCAAGTTGAAGGACTTGACTATGATGAGACCTATGTACCAGTTGCTAAGTTAGAGTCAATAAGAATCCTATTAGGGTATGCCACTCACATGAGATTTAAGCTTTATCAAATGGATGTGAAATCGACATTCTTAAACGAATTTATTAAGGAAGAAGTATATGTAGAACAACCTCCCGGGTTTGAGAGTGTAGATTATCCAATTCACGTTTATAAGCTTAGAAAAGCTTTATATGGGTTAAAACAAGCTCCCCGAGCTTGGTATGAAAGATTATCATATTTCTTAATCTCTAAGTATTTTAGAAAGGGCCAAGTTGATCAAACTCTCTTTATTAAGTCAAAGTCAAAGGATATCTTTGTTGCCCATGTCTATGTTGATGATATCATTTTTGGGTCAACAAATGATGATCTCCTCCAAGACTTTATTAAAAATATGGAAAATGAGTTTGAAATGAGTATAGTTGGGGAATTAAATTTCTTCTTAGGCCTACAAGTTAAACAAACTAATGAGGAAATACATATATACCAAACCAAATATGCAAAAGAAATGATCAAGAAATTTGGTTTGGAAAATGCTAAGGTAGTAACCACTCCTATGGCAACTAACACTAAGATAGACAATGATCTTGAAGGTAAATCCATTGACTTAAAACTTTATAGGAGTATGATTGGTAGCCTACTATACCTAATCGCTAGTAGACCCGATATTTTGTTTGTGGTAGGTATGTGTGCAAGATACCAATCTTGTGCCAAAGAGTCTCACTTAGTGGTCGTTAAAAGAATCTTAAGATATATCAAAGGCACACTAAATGTAGGACTTTGGTACCCTAGGGCTAGGTCTTTTGACTTGATTGGGTATACCGATTCCGATTATGCGGGTTGCAAATTGGATCAGAAGAGTACTAGTGGTGGATGCCAATTTCTTAGATCCTTAGTTAGTTGGAGTAGTAGGAAGCAACCTTGTGTTGCTTTATCCACCACCGAGGCCGAGTATGCAGCCATGGGTGATTGTGTAGCTCAATTTCTTTGGATGAGACATACCTTAGAAGATTAAGAGCTACATTACCCCAACATTAAGGTCTTTTGTAATAATGTGAGTATCATCAATTTGACTAAAAATATGGTACATTACTCTAGGACCAAGCACATTGAAGTGAAGCATCACTTCATTAGAGATCATGTGGCAAAGGGGGACATTGAACTTAATTATATTGAATCTAAGTCCAACCTTGACGACATTTTCATCAAGGCTCTCTCCGAAGCGGATTTTTCATCACTTAGGAGAGAACTTAGAATGTGCTTTGTAGAGTAGTGGTATAGGTTTGCATGATCCTATAGCATAATCTAGGACTATACCTCAAAGCATCTCACAAAACACCTAAGATTCCATGATTTTTGTATTGAGCCACTTAAACATCATGTGAGATTTTAGGAAGATGCACTTGGTTCATCATACTTGTTATGATACATTATTATGAACCAAAGTGTCATCTAGAGACATTGATCCTTAATTGGATCAATCATTGGGAAGACTTGTGTACAATTGATGTGTATATAGCTCTAAGAACATGGTTGGAAATGTCAAATAATATACCTTTTAACTATGTTTGACATATTTTGAGAAATAGTTTTCACTTAATAAGCAAAAGTGGTATGAAGTTTTAAAAAATCTTAAAGCTTTTGTTAGGTTCCAAAGTTTTGTCAATTTCAAAATATAAAAAAGATATATTTTTAAAATTATTTTTCTTTAATAGAAAATGACTTTACAAATGTGTCCATAAAAAATTTCGTGAATTTTTGACACTTTTTGAATTATTTATGCATTTCTGAAGTTGGGTTAAAAATCTAAAATTGGCATCTCAGGGATAGCAGTTGACTGCTTCAGTGTGCAGTCAATTGCTGCACTATTTATTTCACAAATAAGCCTTGTTTACTTGCCTAGAGTTCAATCCTAAGTGTCCTAACTCCATAATATGATTAGTGCAACAGTAATATGATAACTTTTATAGGGGATTAGGACTAAATTGATGCAAGGGTTAAGGGGGAGGGTTTCATGAAACTTGTCTGTTCCCATAACCTAAAATGTATATGTTTTATTGTTGGTGCAAAATTAGGATTTATTCTCCTTTATGATTTTCTACTTTTCTCAACATATCATTCACACATGATAAACTATGTCTTGGATTAAGGGGGAGTTTTATGTCTATTTTATACCTTAGTTCATGGCAAAACCAATCTTAGTCATCAATGTACTTATTGTCTATGTCCCTTTCTCTTTTTGATGTGTGTCAAAGGGGAGAAAAGAGAATTTAAGTTAGAATTACATATTTGATATATGATTCTTTTATTGCATATTTCAAGACCTAATTTAAATGATTGTCAAACATCAAAAAGGGAAAGATTGTTGGTGCAACAATGCCCCAAGCATTTATGTATTTTAATGTTTGGAGAATCATTTATAGTTAGGCAATATTTCTGATCTAACCATAAATGTGTTAAGTGATAGAAAAATCTAAGTGTGAAGACTTGGTAAAGAAAAGTCCAAGTGTGAATCTTGGCAAGGAAAGCCCAAGAGAAGGTCTTGGCAGCATAAGTCCAAGCATGTAGTCTTGGTCGTGCAAAGTCCAAGCGGACCTTGGCAAAGGAAGTCCAAAGGAAAGGTTTTGGCAGTGTAAATCCAAGCATGTAGTCTTGGCGATGGCAATGGAGAAACCCAAACAAGATGAAACCGAGGGAAGCTTTTGAAGGCAAGCACAAGGATGAAGGAGTCGTGGACTCGGAGGGATCTTGGAGGCGCAAGGCTGATAGAGAAGCTAGAAGGTTGATTCTAGGTTTAGGGTTCTAGTTTCAAGTATGAATTGATCATACTTTAAGTATACCAGTCGACTGGGGTCTTCTACCAGTCGACTGGTCTCGAGTTTTTGGCACTCGAGGGTCCAGAAGGCTTGAACAGTCGAATGAGGTTATGACCCAATCGATTGGTCAAGCAATTAACTGAAGTCTACTGCGACTGTGTGCCACCAAAAATTGACTTCCAACCTTGGGCTGTCGACCGTTACCCTGATCAGTTGACTACCATGAAGGGCAGTCGACTGATGTAGGTGGACACGAGCACAGAAATATTTTTAGTCGATTAATTGCTTGGATCAGTCGACTGTTGGCTTGATCAGTTTACTAATGATATGAGAAGTCGACTGATCAAGTGAACATTGAGCTATGATGACCACAGATCAGGCTTCATCAGAAGCCGTTGGATTCGGTAAACAATAGCAGTAATCGACTACTAGTATGTAGAAGTTGGCTGATGACTGACTCAATGGGAAAAAACACCTTTCCCTATAAAAAGAGGCCTTGGAGATCTTGAGAGGGCTAGTGCTCTCATTCCAATCTTTACTCTCAAACTCACTAAGTTTTCTTCAAGCTTTCCAGTGTTCTTAACCTCTTCTTCTCCATTTTAATACCATTATCTTCTAAGAAGAAAAGTGTGATTGTAAGACGGCTTCTCCACCTTGGTGTTTGCATCAAAACGAGGTTTATAGTGAAAGCTTGTTAGGGGTGATCCACCTTACGGATTATTGTGGAGTAGGAGCGTCATCACCGAACCCCGTTAAACACCTTTGTTAGCATTGTTTTTATTGTCTTTTGAATTCATTTTTAATTATATTATTGTTCTTGCTTCCGCTAACATTTTATAGAAATCAAAAGAAGCTATTTGTTGGATCGAGCGAATTTCTAGAGGGGGGTGAATAGCGATAAAACATTTTCGTCGAATTCATTTCAAAACACAAGTAAACGCATCGGAAAGATAAAATGAACACAATAGGATTTTACTTGGTTCGTAGCCTACGGCTACTACTCCAAGGCCCTAGTGGTCCTTGACCATGCATGGAGGGTAAATAACTAACGAACTCCTCCTCGTTGGAGGTAGGAGTTAATCGAATACACAAAAACCAAAGCTTGAGGTAGAGGGACACTCCCCCTCTCCTCGTTGCAATAAAAGCTCGTAGAATAGAAAGTATATACAAGAGTTAATGGAGGACTAAAAAAAGCTTTTACCGACAACCAAAAGGATGGAGGCTTAAGCTTGTGTCGTCGGCGTTTCTGTAGCACTTCGTCGTCATGGAGTCATTGAAGTGTCGTCACGTTACGGAGGCTTTAGGTCACTTTTGAATTGATGAAAAACCTTTAGAGAAGCCCTCCTTTTATAGTTTTTCAGCCCCTCATTGAGTGGATCCTCAGCCAATCAAAACTAGGCAGAAAGCCCCATGGAATGAGGTGATAAGGCTTGACTCCTCGAAGTTGATCCTTGACCATCAGTCGACTGATGGCCATCATCAGTTGACTGATGGCAGCGTCAGTCGAGTCACAACATTCAATAGTCGACTGATGAAGGAAGTCGAGTGGCTCTTGTGAGCAGTCGACTGATGCTTGCTAGAAACATAAGTTATCTTAATAAAAATATAATTTCGACAGCCACCGACTGTCCGATCTCGACCTATACCATTCATGGGATGTCTTTGGTCGGATCTATGCTTAAGACCATCCCCGTAAGAAGGATACGACCTCAATTACGCTCACACACACGAGCTTACCTCGATACTTACTTTGTAGCTCTCGCTTCTGACCTTCCACTCGATTCCTTCGGCTCCCTCCGAAGTCACTCAAGTGTCGCCCGACCACCGCGGCTTCCTCTGGGTGTCGCTAGCCTTCAGCTCCAGCTTTAGCACTTTTCTGCACACTTGATTCAGCTCGTGAGATAACGATATGAGCTTAACTTTGTATCATTTGCTATAATCAAAACTTAGGTTCGACTTAGGTGCCCACTGCACCAACAATCTCCCCCTTTTTGATCTATGGCAAACTCACATACAAAGTTAAGGAAATAATATGCATGATTATTAAGTAAGAGTAATAGAGACTTTCTTCCAAGTACTCCCCCTTGAGGAAACCTCCTCCTTGACCGAGGGTGAGTCTTGAAAGAAGATCTTAATCCTCCCCCTTGATGTTTTCTATTTAGGAAGAGTTTAAGTAATTAAAAATTACTTAAGGTTGGCCTTAGCAAAAAAAAATAAGTTTAAGTTAAGAAGATTTCTTAACTTGGCCATTCTCCCCCTTTCTCAAGTAAAACATTAACGTTTGGCCATAAGAATATAGAATTAACTTACTAAGTTAAGTTATAAAAAAAAAATGATCCCTTAACTTTGGCTTTTTCTCCCCCTTTTGCCATAAATCGGAAAGAGGGGTTTTGAAAAAAAAAATATAAGTATTAAGTTTTAGTTCAAAGTCCAAGCATGTTCCATATTATTTTGAAAATAATATACTAAAAATAAGCTCATCTATTGAATGTTCAACTCTTATTTGACTTGATTGACATGAAAGATCAACAAGTCTTGGTCAAAGTCGGTTAATATATATGATTATACTCCGTGGTTCATGACGATGCACTAGCTCTACATCTGGAACCAGGAGTAAGGTCCTAACATCTCACGCCCATCTACGTGGCTAAGTACACAAACACATTAGTCCTATGTGTTGTGAGATGTATTGGCTCCTTAAATCTATAAGTACATGATATCTAAGGTATGTCCTAAGCTAGTTCCATGAACATGAAAAGTAAAAAATAGTAATAAGAAAATATAATTTGTAAATTCCTACTCTACTACGCACATGCCCAATTTTCGTCTTAATAGATTGAATTCGGCTTCGGGTAGGGGTTTAGTAAATAGATCTACCAAGTTGAACTTTGATTCGACGTATTCGAGTTGTATGGCTCCGTTGGCCACATGTTCTCGAATGAAATGGTGTTTGACCTCTATATGTTTGGTCCTAGAGTGACATATTAGATTTTTAGTTAGGTTAATTGAGCTAATGTTATCTACGTGAATTTTAGTGTTGATAAAGTCTAACTTAAAATCTCGGAGAGTGTGCTTCATCCAAAGAAGTTGAGTGACACACTCACTCATCGCGATGTATTCGACTTCGGTGGTAGATAAGGTAACACAGTGTTGCTTCTTATTGCACCAACTCACTAGACTCGAGCCGAGAAATTGACAACAACCACTAGTACTCTTTCTATCGAGCTTACTACCGGCATAGTCCGAGTCGGAGTAGCCGATTAGTTTGAATTCGGAAGATCTAGGGTACCAAATAGCGACATTAAGTGTACCCTTTAGATATCTAAGGATACGCTTAACTAGAGTTAGGTGAGATTCCTTGGCATAGGTTTGAAAACTTGCGCACATACTTACTGCAAATAAGATATCAAGTCGGCTCACAGTTAAGTAAAGGAGGCTCCCTATCATGCTCCTATAGTATTTTAAGTCAATTGAATTTTCGATTGCATCTTCTCCTATATTTACATTCATTGCCATTGGGGTATTAATAATTTTAGCGTCTTGCATTCCAAAACATTTAATTAATTCCCTAGTATATTTGCATTGGTGTAAGTATATTCCATCTTTAGTTTGTTTAATTTGTAGACCTAAGAAGAAATCCAACTCACCTACTAAATTCATTTCAAATTCAATTTCCATAAGTGAAATGAATTCGTTTAGCATGATCGAATTGGTTGTTCTGAAAATGATATCATATACGTAGATTTGGGCTATGAATATGTCTTTCCCTATGGTTTTTATGAAAAGGGTTGGGTCGACTAAACCTTGGTTAAATCCTTTGAACTTAAGGTAAATCGAAAGCCTCTCGTACCAGGAGCTTGTTTGAGTCCATAGAGAGCTTTCTTTAGTTTAAGGACATGGTCGGGTTTATCTAGGCTTTCGAATCCGGGGGGTTGACTAACGTATACCTCTTCCTTAATAAGTCCATTCAAAAATGCTTACTTGACATCCATTTGAAATAACTTAAATCCTCGATGTGCAGTGTATGCTGATAGTATTCGGATGGACTCTAATCTAGCTACTGGGGCATAGGTCTCATCGTAATCTAAACCTTCGACTTGACTAAACCCTTTAGCGACTAATCTAGCTTTATTTCTAACTACTTCACCTTTATCATAAAGTTTATTTCGAAACACCCACCTTGTTCCAACGATTCTTTTATCTTTAGGTGGTGGTACTAATTCCCATACTTCGTTCCTAGTGAATTGAGCTAGCTCTTCTTGCATTGCAATAATCCAATCGGGATCAAGAAGAGCTTGATCAATGGTTTTGGATTTAATTTTGGAAATCAAGGAAATTTGACTAAGGTTTCGGTATGAAGCTCTAGTTCGAACTCCTAGGCTTGGATCACCTATCACTTGGTCGATAGGATGATTCGTTTTAGTCCTAGTTTGACTTGGGTTAGAGTCACCTATTGCTTGGTCGATAGGATGACTTGGTTGACTTAGGTTAGGATTAATACTAGACTCGATCTCAAGATCGGAGTCGAGTCTGGTATGAATCGGCTCGCTAATTGGGGTTGCTAGGGGTTTTGTAGGTTCATGTCCTTCATTAAACACTACATTAATAGTCCCTTCAACTCTAAGGGTGTCATGGTTATATACCCTGTAGGCTCTACTCGTAGTCGAGTATCCTAGAAAGATTCCGGTAGAGGTTTTGGATGTGAATTTCCCTAGGTAATCCTTAGTGTTTAAGATATGTACCTTACATCCAAATACCCTAATGTACTTGATGTTAGGTATTTTATCGTGATAAATCTCGTACGAGGTCTTAAGGTGCCTCTTTATCATAAGGATCCTATTTTGGACATAGCAAGCTGTACTAATGGCTTCTACCCAAAACCTATCGGGTAGGTTATACTCATTTAACATTGTCCTAGCGGCTTCTTGTAGGGTTCTACTTTTACGTTCTACTAGGCCATTATGTTGTGGGGTTCTAGGGCATGAGAACTCATGGTGGTATCCATTTAGGTTACAGAATTCTATAAACCTATGGTTCTCGAATTCACCATCATGATCACTCCTAAGTCTTTTGATTTTAAGGTTTTGTTGATTTTCTATTAGTTTAAATAGGTTGATTAATTGATCTAGGGTATCACTTTTATGTTTGATGAACCTAACCCAAGTAAATCTAGAATAGTCGTCAATTATGATTAAGCAGAATTGACTCCCATTAAGTGACTTAGCTCTGTGTGAATCAAATAGATCCATGTGTAGGAGCTCACGAACACTTTTGGTTCGTTCTTGATTAGTTAGTTGATGTTGTGTCCTAGATTGTTTACCTTGTTGACAAGCATTACATATTTTATTATCCAAGTTGTTGAGGTTAGGCAAACCTCTGACTATGTCACTCTGACTCATCTTGTGGATGAGTCTTGGGTGCGAGTGACCGAGTCGTCGGTGCCACAACCAAGATTCCTCTTGCCGTGTCATAAGACACTTGGTTGAGGAGTTAGTTAAATTAATAGTATAAATATTGTTATTTCTGGTTCCTTTAAGAATTGTTTTAGAGGTTTCATTTGTTTTAATTACGCATTCACTTTCTAGAAATATGACCTTATTGTTATTATCGCACAATTGACTTACACTGTGTAAATTATATTGGAAATTTTCTAGCAATAAGATATTTTGAATAATAAAGTTGAGTTGAGCTCAATATCACCTGATCCGATGATTTTGAGCTTGTCGTTGTTTCCGAAGGCTACCGATCCTTGTCGTTTGAATCAAAGCTTTGAAAACTTGAGTTGATCCCCGGTCATGTGTCGGGAGCAACCACTGTCTAACATCCATTGATCCTACACACAAGGTAGTTGGATCGGATATTGGAATTGCTAAAGGTTGGTTGTAAATTATTAAACCTAAATCATCTCACCCATGTCTACATGATCAAGCATGTTATCCTTATATGTTCTTGTGAGATGACTTCCAATTTTACTTGATTTGAATTTAATGATTTGAACACTTGTCAACCTTGCATTAGATTTGGATTTGACCTTAAGCTCATCAAGTCACCTTTTTAAGATCATGGCTTCCAGGTCTTGGCGAGGGACAGGGGCCTTCTTTGATCGAAAAAATGACCACTTCCTTAGACAAAGCCATTTTCAAGAAAATAGAGACTCAACTCACCTAAGACCACTTCCTGGTCTAACTAGTCTAGGATACGGCGATGTAGCTTCAGTTAGTTCCACTCGGTCAAGTGCACCGAACTAGATACGCCTTATCTAGCCCGAATACATGAGACTCCACTTTCCTAGCGTACTATCATCTCGCCGCATCCTGGTACTATGTTACCAAGTATTGATGAGTTATAGTCCTATCTAACCATTCTAAAAAAAAAAAATAAAAATAAATAAAGGACCTAAGCATACAATTTCTGTGTTAGAGCACAAACAAATTTTGTACTGGCTCCCCCTGGACCATTGAATCGGTTCAGTCTCTCCACATAGTGAATTTGGTCCTTGGGAACCCAGTACTAGTTGGATCCTAAGTTTGAAATCAAAGCGGTCTTAGGGACCCATGCTTGGACACATTTTTTATGTTGACTTACAATCGACATATACGACTTATTGGTTGTATTTGAGCTAAACCCTAGTTCGCCCTTATTTTACATGGTCGTTTGTGATCCAAGTAGGAGGTCAAGTCCCTTGAATCCCAAAGTAAACCTTTCCAACGTGTTCCTAAGATCTTCGACTTGACTTTTCAAGAGTGAGTTCTCAACTTCGAGCTTTTCAACCTGAGTTGAGTCCTCCTCTCGAACTTGACTAGTCGAAGAGGTTAGGGAGGCCTCATTTTTGAGGAGTTTAACCTCCTCAACAAGGGTCTCAACCTTGGACTCGGACTTAGCTAACTTCCTAGTTAAGAATTTAATCACACTATAAAGAGTACTAATAAGAGATCGACTTACCTTAAGTGTATCTCTTGAACCGGATGTGGATCCGTGGCTTGTCTTGAATAAAGCTTCGTAGTCCGATTCGTCTTCGGGTTTAGACTTGTGATCCGATTTAGACTCTGTCTCCGATTCAGCTGGTTTAGCCATGAAGACGTGATCGTTGTCTTCTTCCTCTGACGCTTCTTCCCACGTAGCGTTGAGTGTCTTCTTGAGTTTCGGTGCTTTTCTCTTGAGCTTCGGACATTCGGACTTGATATGTCCAAACCAATTGCATTCGTAACACCTAACATTAGAACTTTTAGGCTTACCTTCGTTGGGTCGAGTGACGGTTCGCTTTCGGCCCTTGACCATCCTCTGAACTAGGTTGACTAGTTCGGTCTCCAATTCTGGGTCGACCTCCGACTCGTACTCATCTTCTTCCTCCTTCGGGTGTGGCTTGCTCGCGGTCTTCTTCTTCGAACCTGCAAAATGTGTTATACCCTTCTCGGGTTCTGAGTTGGACTGTTCATGGAGTTCGAAATCCGAAAATAATTCATCTAATCTAAGTTTTGAAAGATCCTTAGAGACCTTGTAGGCATCGACCATGGATGCCCACAAGGTGGTCCTAGGAAACGAGATTAGTACGTACCTGATAAGGTCACGGTTTTTGACCTTTTGTCTGATTGTGTGTTGGTTGTTGACGATATCTTGAACCCAAGCATGCAGTTATGTCGCCATCTCGTGTTCCTGCAATTTTAGATTATACAACCTATTAAAAAGAAGATCACGCTTACATACCTTGGCTTTATCGGTCCCTTCGTGTAGCTCCACTAGCTTTGTCCAGAGATCCTTTGCACTGATGAAGGGGCTGATGTGGTTGAGCTCCTCCTTTGACAGACCACATTGGAGGATTTGCATTGCTTTTGCGTTGGCTTCTACTTGCCTTTTCATGGCATAGGTCCATTGGTCATAATCCAAAGATTCACCACCTTCATTAGTCGGAAGTGTGAATCTCATTTGGATTATGATCCACATCTCTATTTGGGTTTTGAGAAAGCATTCCATCCAACCTTTTTAGTAACGAAAATCATCTCTGTTGTAAAACGGAGGTCGGACTGTGCTAAAACCCTCGAGATGGGCCATTTGACACAAAAGGTAAGAAGAAGAAAGGAAAATGAAATCTAGTAAAGACAAAAACAAGAAAAATGTTCCAAGACTCGCGTCTTGGATTAGTAGTGTGGGAGGAACGAATAAAAGCTTTGTAAAATCAAAAATTAAACAAAAACAAAATCAAAAGACAATGCTATATCGGTGGTTTCATCAAATCATAGCGCCCCCGGCTCTGATACCAATTGTTGGATCGAGCGGATCGCTAGAGGGGGGGTGAATAGCGATAAAATCTTTTTGTCGAATTCGTTTCAAAACACAAGTAAATGCAGCGGAAAGATAAAATGAACACAATAGAATTTTACTTGGTTCGTAGCCTACGACTATTACTTCAAGGCCCTAGTGGTCCTTGACCATGCACGGAGGGAAAATCACTAACGAACTCCTCCTCGTTGGAGGTAGGAGTTAATCGAATACACAAAAACCAAAGCTTGAGGTAGAGAGACACTCCCCCTCTCCTCATTGCAATAAAAACTCATAAAATAGAAAGTAAATACAAGAGTTAATGGATGACTAAAAAAAACTTTTACCGACGACCAAAAGGATGGAGGCTTAAGCTTGTGTCATCGGCGTTTCCGTAGCATTTCGTCGTCGTGGAGTCGTTGGAGTGTCGTCACATTATGGAGGCTTTAGGGCACTTTTGAATTGATGAAAAACCTTTAGAGAAGCCCTCCTTTTATAGTTTTGAGCCCCTCATTGAGTGGATCCTCAGCCAATCAAAACTAGGCATAAAGCCTCATGGAATGAGGTGATAAGACTTGACTTCTCGAAGCTGATCCTTGACCATCAGTCTTCAGTCGACTGATGGCCATCATCAGTCGACTGATGGCAGTGTCAATCGAGTCTTAACACTCAACAGTCGACTGATGAAGGCAGTCGAGTGGCTCTTGTGGGCAGTCGACTGATGCTTGCTGAAATCACAAGTTAGCTTAATAAAAACATAATTTTGATGGCTGCCGACCGTCGGATCTTGACCTAGACCATCCATGGGATGTCTTTGGTCAGATCTACGGTTAAGAGCATCCCCGTAAGGAGGATATGACCTCACTTATGCTCACACACACGAGCTTACCTCGATACTTTCTTTGTAGCTCTCGCTTCCGGGCTTCCACTCGATTCCTTTGGCTCCCTCCGAAGTCACTCGAGTGTTGCCCGACCACCGCGACTTTCTCCGGGTGTCGCTAGCCTTCAACTCCAGCTTTAACACTTTTCTGCACACTCGATTCAGCTTGTGAGATAACGATATGAGCTTAACTTTGTATCGTTTGCTATTATCAAAACTCAGGTTCAACTTAGGTGCCCACTGCACCAACACTATTCACCCCCTCTACTCATCCAAATAATCCCCTACAATATACCTTGACAAAGTAGACCTAGTTAACATGGTAATATCCGATGAAAGCACCTGAAGGCTAGCGTATGGATGAACAAGTCATGGATGACTTGGAAGAATTCGTTAAGTGTGAGGCTGATGGAGGTGGCTAAAAAGCTTAGGTAGGCTAAGGGTTGTGTATCAAGTATGAGTGTATCATACTTGAGTTAGACCTCATGTTTGATGTTTATCAATCGAATGGGGTTATGAATCAGTTGAATGGATGAGTGTTTGACACTTGGCAGCCTAATCAACTTGGATCAATTGACTGGGATATGATCAATCGACTGGTCAAGGAGTTGATTGAGGCTCGACTGTTGATCTGTGGCCTTAGCAGTCAACTGATAGGGTTTGGCAGTCAACTGATTTTAGTGGACATGAGAAAAAAGATTTGGTAGTTAACTGGCCAGTCGAATGTTGGTCATCAGTCGACTATTAGTAAGAGTAGTCGACTGATGAGGTATTCGTTGGGCAGATTCCAACGTGAATAGAGACATTGTGAGACGACGACATAAAGGACAAACGACTATTGGGTAAGAGTAGTCGACTAGAAGGTGAAAATCAACCCGAGTTACAACTTTATAAGAATCTCGAGAAGGAGGATTTTGGCCATGGTTCTTGGGGCAATTAGAAGGGGAAGTGTTGTCGCATTCCAGACCTTTAAGAGCAATCTAAAGCAATCAACAAGCAAGCAATCAAGAGTTCTTTGTGTAAAATTTCCTTTACTTGTATTAGCTTATTGCTTAGTATACATATTATATTTCTTGTATTACTGTTGTAATCACTTTGTAAGAGGTTTCCCCACCTTCAGAGTGATTTCCGAGAAAGAGAGGTTCATTAGTGGTGGTGTGCATCATTAGAGCTCACTTGAGCTCGACCCATAGAGTAAGACCCTTAGGTTCCAAACCACTTTATACCTTCATGTTGTGATTGTGTTATTGTTTTTGTCATTTGTTATTTGTATTCCATTGTGCAACAATAATTATAGACAACAATCGAACACGATCGAACGAATTCCAAGTAACGAAGCAAAAATGCTATTAACCCCCCCCCCCCCCTTTAGCGACGCCATCGTTCCTAACAAAATCTTCTTTACAAGATAATCTCTTCTTCATACAAAATGGTGGTGGTAAGCTTAAGAAGAAGAGATTTGGAGCTTAAAGACTTAGGAGAAGGCTTAGGGAGTTTAGAAGACAAGAATTTCGTATGAAAGCATTAGCCTTTTCAAGCCCCCAAACCTCCCCTTAAATAGAATTTTAGGTGTTTGTCCATTTCTTTCTGTTGATTCTTTCGCTAGTAGACTGTTGCATACCAGTAGTTGACTGGTCCGACTATTGATCAAATCTAATGACTTTTGACTCGACCTGATCACGATCGACATTGCCCAATGGACACCTAATCAGTTGACTGTTCGACCCATCAATCGACTGTTCGACCCATCAATCGACTGCCACAAGTCTACAGTTGACTCAAGAACATTCTATGCTTTTGTGTTGGTGCAATCAGCCTAGGACTCGATTTTGACTCGAACTGTATTTTGATGTTAGACAAAACGTATGTTGGGAAATCCAAGCATAGAGCTTGGTGTTGGAATGTCGAATATGGGTTGGCCACGTAAGTCCCAGTGTGTAGCCTTGGCGGTGAAAATCCAAGCATGGGGCTTGGCGTGGAAAATCCAAGCATGAGGCTTGGTGTGGGAAGTCTTGAGGACTTGGCAAGTTCACTAGGCTTGGGGTCCTTGAGTCGGTGAAGGATGACATTGCAAAGTCGTGCGCTTGGTGCATCCGAGGGACCACCGGACGAGGAGCGAATGGAGTGAGGCCCAAAGGAAGCATACTTCGAGGGCAAGAGACGCGAAGGATGGCATTGTGAAGGTGTACGCTTGGTGCATCCAAGAGACGTAGGCCGAGGGAAGAGAGCTTCGGTGGGGAACTCCATGAGAGGATGAGGTGGACTTGGCCAAGTGGCTAAGACTGAGTGTCGGAGGCTCAAACATGGTGTTTGAGGGTTTACCCGATGATCGGATACTCAAACAACTTGGTGTTTGAGGTTTTACCCGACATCAATCGATTGGTATAGGTACTAGTCGACTGCTCTAGGTCGATTGGACTCGACTGGTATTCTATCGACTGTGTTTCGCCGAATAGTCAATCGCCGAGGAGGGCGCTTGATCGAGATGCCATCACGATCGATGATGGAGATCAGTCGACTGATTGGGGCAAATCCAGGCACAGAACACTTTTCAGTCGAGTGATTGCGTCGAGCACTCGAGTGATGGGGTTAACAGTCGATTGATGGGTAGGATCAGTCGATTGATGGTTATCCGTTGGGTTTTTGCCAACCTGGATTCGACCATTATGAGACAACGACTACAGGAGCAGTCGACTGGAGGCATAGAACAGTCGACTGATCAGCGAGAAATCTTCCCGAGACAAACATAAAAGGAGAAGCTTGGGGAGGATTTCAATAAGGATTTTTGGGGAGATTTTGGAGGGGAATTGCTGCGACATTCTAGACCTTCAAGAGCCAAACCAAAGCAAGCAACAAGCAAAAGTGATCAAAGCCATTTGTGTAAAGTTTTCATTTGTGTTCTTTGTATTTTGCTTGTATTTTTATATTACAATTGTAATTGCTTGTACGAGGTTTCTCCACCTCCGAAGTGTTGTCGAGAAGGAGTTTGAGTATTGTCGTGTGCATCTCTAGAGCTCGTTGAGCTCGCCCCATGGAGTAGGAACCCTAAGGTTCCGAACAACGTATATTGTTGTCTCTTGTGCGCTTGTGTGTATTTGTATATCTTGTTAGTATTATTATTGTTATTCTGCTGCGCTAACAAGATTGTAGATGCAAGAATGATCGAATTGCATCGCACACGCGATTAGGGCTATTCACCCCTCTCTAGTCGGCCATCGACGTTCCTACAAGTGGTATCAGAGCCAAGGAGCTTGTCAAGGACTAACCGCCAACTCAAGCATGACAAGATGGTCGACTACAACATCCATCCACCGAAATTTGATGGAGAATTTTCTTGGTGGAAGAAAAGGATGGAGGTATACTTCGAAACCAATTTCGATGTTATGCTAATCATGGAAAGCGGTTTTGAAGTGCCTAGGGACGAAGAGGGAAAATCAATTGAAAAATCTAAATGGACACAAGATCAACGACAAGAATTCAAGACAATGGTTAAGGTAACAAAAATGCTATTAGATTTAATACCTAACCATATCTTGTGCAAGCTAGGTGAATACCGGGATGCCAAAGATTTATGGGACAAATTAGTCAAATTCCATGAACATCTCGAACCAGCTCAATTGGAGAAGGAGGCCGAGGAAGAACGTCCATCAACATCTGAATCCGAGGATGTTGAAGAATCACCATCTATATTTGAAGATGTGGATGACTTGGAGGAATCCTCCACCTCTAGCATTGAGGGGGAGGAGAGGTCTTCCATTCCGAATCAAGATCAAAACGAAACATCTACCTCTGGAAGAAGTGATGAAGAGGCTTCCACCACCTCCCTAGGTAACTCATGCATTATAATTAAAGATAAAAAAACACATAATATGCTTTGAGTGTAGGGAGCAAGGACACTATAAAAGTAAGTGTCCCATGAAGGTGAAGAAAGCTCAACCGGTACCAAAAGTGAAAGATGTCGGAGTTCCCTCAACTAGAAGCAAGGAGCACATTGTGTGCTTCAAATGCAACCAAAGGGGACATTATAGAAGCCAATTCCCTAGGGGGAGGAAGAAAGGGCAAGAAGGTGTATCACATGTAGGGGGAGCTTCCAAAGCTAACCCTAAGGTAAATTTAGTTAATGCACCTCCAATTTCTAGGACAAAGAAGCATGCTAATTACTTTAGTTCACTTGAAATTATTAATGAAAAACATGCTAGTAGAAATAAATATTTTTGTTTAGGTGCTAAGCATGTAAATTTACCTAAGGACAAACATAGGAACAACAATTCTAGACCAATCCTACCTAGGGACTCTATAAGGAGAATAGAAGAAAACTTGGGCATTAGCACCAAGAAATCTAGGCATATGCCTAGGAAGAGTCCTTCCCAGATTAATGAAAAATCAAAATTGGGAAAGTTATAATTAGAAAATCAAGTCTTGAGGTCAAGGCTTGAAAAATTGGAAAAGACCCTAGAAAAAATGACAAATTCATTTAAGGGGGTCTAATGATCAAAATGTAAGACCTAGGAGACAAGAAATGTCCAAGGGAAAGAAAGGTTTGAGTCACAAACCTATGTCCTATCACAATGTTCCATTTAATTATGGAACAATATCTAGGTCTAGAAAAATCAAGGTTAATAGGGAAGTCATCCCTAAGATTAACCATGGTATTTGTTTAGTGGCTAAGGAATCAAGAAAAACTAAAGTAGCCACTAAGAAGGTCAAAGGGGGAGTTACCCCTAGAGTTGACCTAAAGAAGACCCAAATGACTAAGGTGTCAAAACCAAAGAGGGGCATTAGGAAGGTATCCAGGGAAGTTATCCCTAGTGAATACCTAGTTAACCCAAGGAGCTCCAATAGATATTGGGTTCCTAGGAGCGTGATCGATTCACGCTAAATGGGTTAGGGTGTGTCAACCCTAAGTGGATGGGTAGTTAACCTAACCATGGTGAGTTGACACTTTAGGTTGTACCAAAGTGCTTTGAGAAGTAGAAAAATGACTAAATTGACACAAGTAGGTCTTAGAAGTAATAGTGTGTCATTTTAGGTTTTTGGCACACAAAGGGGATAATTGCCATTAAGGCAAAATGAATTTAATTTTAAGAAATGGAAATTTGAGCTTAACACTTAGGTATTCTATACCTTAGTATTTTATAATTGTCATGTTTTGTTTTCCTTGCTATGATATGACATCATATTTATTTTTATCATATAAAATGTCATGATCATTTTAGGGTTATTCTTTATATGTCATGTATGCTTAGATTTCATTCACATGCCATGACATCTTGATTTTGGCACATGCTTATTCATGTTATCAATTATGCCATAATCATCATTCATGCATAAATAAAATAGATTTAAGGACTAAGGCATGATTTGAAGTTTCATGCATAAGGGAATCAAATAGTGTCGCCTAGAATAATGCATGAGACCCTAAATGAACAAAGCTCACATCTTACTAATATTTGACTTGTATGTGTTTTACACATCTAGATACAAGTGAGATGTTTAGGAAAATAAAATTAAAGGTTTTAAAAACATTTCAAAATTATTTTGAAAAACCTTGGTGAAGTCTATCTTTTGATAGCAATCACCATTGAATGAGGTGATACAAAGAGGGCTCAATATTGAAGCTTTCTTAACTTTTGAACTTTGTATCAATCTCTCTATTTTGTGGGTAATATAATTTTCTAATATTTTTTACCTATAATGATTATAATAAGTAATATACTTGTGAATTTTAATGATTTTTCACCTTATGTATATTTACTTACGAATTTTAAAAATTCATTTATGAAAAATTGAAAACTGCATTTTGCAGTTATCAATCGACTACCATGGATGGCAGTCAACTGATGTGGGAAGGAGTCGACTAATATCTGATATAGTCGATTGATAATGCTAATTTCAGGTAATCCTTGGTTGTTAGGCCCATGTTCAGCTATGTTTTGGTCCCCAAACCCCTCCTAACCCTAGGACATGCTTAGAAGAGCATTATAAAGGGTAGAAATCCATTGGATATAGATTAGGAGAAGTGTTTAGGGTGAGTATCAATTTTAAGGTGTGTGAGAGTTTATTGTTGAACTTTGCCTTAATTTTGATTGTTTAGCATTCCTATTGGCTTAGGGACTCTCCAAGGACATTGTTGGTGCAATGGTCAAGGGGGAGCAAGCCTTTAGGGGGAGGTATCCATCATGAGAAGATGGATGTGTATTTTTTCTCATAAGAGGAAAATTGGGAGATTGCCTCTCTCAAGTGATATGGGACTTATCACTAGAAAGATGTACGCATGTTTGTTCCTCCAAGGGAGAGATTGTAAGATCTCATTGGGATATGAGACATTCATACCCTTGGGAAGGACCTTTTTGATGTATGTCAAAAAGGGGGAGAAGTTACCAATTGAGATAGTTGGAATTCTCATTGAGATGTGAGAATTGCCAATTGGGGATAATTTGTAAACTTGAGTTTGAGGTTTTGTCAAACATCAAAAAGGGAGAGATTGTTGGTGCAATCGGCGCAGGACTCGAGTTTGAATCAAACTGTATTTTGATGTTAGACAAAACATATGTTGAGAAAATCCAAGCATAGGGCTTGGTGTTGGAAAGTCCAACATGGGTTGGCCACGTAAGTCCAAGTGTGTAGCCTTGGTGGTGAAAGTCCAAGCATGGGGCTTGACATGGAAAATCCAAGCATGAGGCTTGGTGTGGGAAGTCTTGAGGACTTAGCAAGTTCACTAGGCTCGGGGTCCTTGAGTCGGTGAAGGATGACATTGCGAAGCTGTGCGCTTGGTGCATCTGAGGGATCGCCGGACGGGGAGCGAATGGAGTGAAGCCCAAGGGAAGCATACTTCGAGGGCAAGAGACGCGAAGGATGATATTGCAAAGCCATGCGCTTGGTGCATCCGAGGGACGTAGGCCGAGGGAAGAGAGATTTGGCGGGGAACTCCATGAGAGGATAAGGTGGACTTGGCCAAGTGGCTAAGACTGAGTGTCGGAGGCTCAAACATGGTGTTTGAGGGTTTACCCAACGATCTGATTCTCAAACAACTTGGTGTTTGAGGTTTTACCCGACATCAATCGATTGGTATAGGTACTAGTCGACTGCTCTAGGTCGATTGGACTCGACTGGTGTTTGACTAACCAGGTTCTGGCTGAACAGTCGACTGCAGATGCCATCAGTCGACTGATGATGAAGATCAGTCGACTGATTGGGGCGAATTCGAGCACAGAACACTTTCCAGTCAAGTGATTGCACCGAGCACTCGACTGATGGGGTTACCAGCCGACTGATGGGTAGGATCAGTTGACTGATGGTTATCCGTTGGATTTTTGCCGACGTGGATTCGGTCGTTGTGAGACAACGGCTACAGGAGCAGTCGATTGATCGGCGAGAAATCAACCCGAGACAAGCATAAAAGGAGGAGCTTGGGGAGGATTTCAACAAGGATTTTTGGAGAGATTTTAGAGGGGAATTGCTGCTGCATTCCAGACCTTCAAGAGCCAAACCAAAGCAAGCAATAAGAAAAAGTGATCAAAGCCATTTGTGTAAATATTTCATTTGTGTTTTTTGTATTTTGCTTGTATTTTTATATTACCATTGTAATTGCTTGTACGAGGTTTCTCCACCTCCGACGTGTTGTTGAGAAGGAGTTTGGGTATTGTCATGTGCATCTCTAGAGCTCGTTGAGCTCGCCCAGTGGAGTAGGAACCCTAAGGTTCCGAACAACGTATATTGTTGTCTCTTGTATGCTTGTGTGTATTTGTATATCTTGTTATTATTATTATTGTTATTCCGCTGTGCTAACAAGATTGTAGATGCAAGAACGATCGAATTCCACCGCACACACGATTAGGGCTATTCACCCCCCTCTAGCCAGCCACCGACGTCCAACATTTTGTCCACTGAAACCAATCGATTACTTAATCCTAGCAGTCAACTGCAGTGGCCAGTCAACTGGTTCAAACTACTAGTTGACTGCTATAGAATTGTTCTATTTTCAAGAACCACAGTCGACTGAGTACTTCAGTTAACTCGACTGCCCGAGTGCCAAATCTGAGTGTTGAGTCACCACTCTGATTTCTCGAGTATCCAACACCCGAGACCAGTCGATTGGTCAAAGAGCTATTCGATTGTTAAACAATCTGTTTGATTGTTTTTACCTCACCAGTCGACTAATTCAAACATTAGTCGACTGGTACACCTCAAGTATAGCTATTTCATACTTGAACCCAAACCCTAATCCTAGACTAAACCTTCAATATCTTCCATCAGCCTCGCGCCTTTAGGATACCTTTGAGTCCATGACTCCTTCATCCTTGCACTTGCCATCAAAAGCTTCCTTCAGTTTTGTCATGCTTTAGGGTCTTCCTTTGCTAAGGTTTACTTGGACTTATTTCGCCAAGATTACACACTTGGACTTATGCCGCCAAGTCCAGATCCTTGGACTTTCCTTGCCAAGATTCACTTGGACTTACGCCGCCAAAACTACACACTTGGACTTATTCCACCAAGTTCTCATCTTTAGACTTTCCTTGCCAAGTCTTTACTCTTGTACTTTTCTTGTCAAGTCTTCACTCTTGAACTTTCTTTATACCTATTACTTAACATCCATGTTAGATTACCAATTATGCCTAACTTAAACTTGATTATCCAAACATCAAAAGTAATTAATACTTGGGATATTTTTGCACCAACAATATTCTCCTTTTTATGTTTGACAATCATTTAAGTTAGGTCTTTAAATATGCAATAAAACATAATATTAAAGCACATATATAACCACACTATGTCTTTTTCAATTATCATAAATTCTAACTTAAATTCTTCCCCTTCCCCTTTGACACACATCAAAAAGAGATAGATGAATTTTCAATATATTCAATGTTGACAATAAACAAATCATGTATGAATAAGATGTTATGCTTTGAATTAAGGAATAAAATATACTTGATGCTCCCCCTTAATTCAAGATATATTAGCATGATAAACTAATCAAATTTGAGATAAACCTTATCATGGATGGGAAAAGCATTGAGACATGAGTTAAATCAATACATAACTTTGCACCAACAATAAAACATGTGCACTTAGGTCTTGGGTTTAGATATAATTCATAGTTAAATTTTCCCCTTAACCATTGCATCAATTAGTCCTACTTCCCCTTAATCCTTAAATGATTATCATTTTAAATGTTCTTCTAATCATATCATAGGGTTAGGACTTTCTATGATTGGTGTTAGATGGTTAAATCAGGCTTAAGTAACTAAAAATAGTGTTGGCAGTTGACTCAAGGGATTACTAGTTGATTGGTACTAGACCAGTCGACTGTTATTGTTTGAAAAGTTCAGTTTGATTTTTCAGCTAAAAATTAGAAATATATAACTACATCTAGGATGTCAAAAATTCATGAAATTTTACAAAAACATTTGTCAATCCATTTTCTATCAGGGAAAAATAGTTTGAAAAATATATCTCTCCTGGATTTCGAGATTGACACAAACTTGGAGCCCCACAAAAACTTTACTGTTTTTCCAAACTTTGTATCACTTTTTCTTAACAAATACAAACTATTTTTCAAAGCATGATAAACACAATTTAAAAGATATTTTATTTGACATTTTCAACCATATTCTTAGAGTTATGTGCACATTAATTATACATAAGCCTTCCCAATGATTGGTCCAATGAGAGATTCATATCTCAAGATGTCATTTTGGTTCAAAGTAATGCCTCATAATAAGCATGATGAACCAAATATATCTTCCTAGCATCTCACATGATGTCTAAGTGTCTAAATATAAAATTCAAGGTTTCTTAAGTCTTTTATGAGATATGAAAAGGTATAATCCTAATTTTAGCTATGGGATCATGCAAGACTATACTAATTACTCTACAAAGCACATGTAATATGTCACAAAAAAAATTAAATTAAATTAAAATTAAATTTAAATAATATAATATAATTTAAAAACGAGATAAATAAAATAAATTTATTTAATTTAAGAAAATTAGTTATCTATTAGTATTTTAATTGATAATTCTGGGATAAAATTTTATTAGATTTTGCTAAGTCTAATTATTTTATCCAAAATATTGATTAAGTCAATTAATATAACCTAAGATAGGGTTTAATTAAAGCCTAGGTGGAATTAGGAATTGAAGCGATTTCTCTTTTCCCCCTCGCGTCTTCTCTTCTCGCGAGCTCAATCCACCGCTGCCGTCGCCTTCTTCTCTGCGTGCAGCATCGATCACCTCCCCTTCTTCTCGCGCGCCCACCCTGAAAAGGCTACCTCCACTGTTGTGGCTTGCGACAGTCGTCACCCTGCACATGACAGTCATCGCTGCACAGCTAACACCGACACTGTTGGGATGTATACTGAAAGCCTAGCTCTTTTGTATGAATATCTTTGTTTTAAAATAAGAATCACATGATCATTGTTTGCACTTTATATTTATTATATATGTGCATATTGTCTAATACTTTACATTGTAGATAACATGGTGCTTGGGTGTGGCACAGAAGATCATATTATCAGTCTCTTGTAGAGTATAAGTAGAGGCTCACAACCAAGATGGTTTTGGACAAACCATGGGCATGGTTGTAGTGTAGCTTGGTATTGTTTTGTCTTGAACATAGAGTTACACTAGTACACTTAGGTGTATTGAGCAGGACCGACATAGAGGTGATTCAATTTATTGCTGACTACATAATTGAATCGGACCTCGGATATTATGTTGTACATGCTCTTAATCCCGATATAATAACGGGCACATGTACTTTGTATTTATTTCTTTGATTTACCAAAGGGTGAGATTTCTATGGATTAAATCAATATGCCCGGTAAGTTGGGAAATGATATTATTTACATGGTGTGCCGTTGATTATAGGAGGAAACCGTGTCCTATATATAGGTTGATAATGTCCCCTTGAGGAGCTCATAAGGTTCATCATGTAAACCCTGCAGGTTGACTTAGTCAACATGATGATAAGGTTGAGTGGTACTACTCGAGGAGTTAGATGTTAATTAATTGATGGTCAGTAAATCAATTAATTGACGGACATTCGATATCTTAAACACGGGGAGATGGATGTACAAATAATATATGGAGCCCATATTAATTTATGGGGGTTGGTGAGGTAATTCAATGATGATCCTCTAGTGGAATGGAACATCATTGATGGATCAAGTTTGTGTGGTTCCGATCCATCGGGTGGCCA
Source organism: Wurfbainia villosa (assembly GCA_025175895.1). NCBI lineage: Eukaryota > Viridiplantae > Streptophyta > Magnoliopsida > Zingiberales > Zingiberaceae > Wurfbainia > Wurfbainia villosa. Next base: position 77,727,679 of record CM045997.1, on the reverse strand, counting down.
AGATCCAACTCCTCCTCATGGTCCCTATCGTAGCCTAATATAAACCTCATGACGTCTAGATCAAATGATGGAAAACAAATCTCTAGATCCGACGGTTGGGATTAAATCCCTAGAACCGACGGTGGAGATTAAATCTCTAGATCCGACGGTTGGGATTAAATCCCTAGAACCGACGGTGGAGATTAAATCTCTAGATCCGACGGTTGGGATTAAAACCCTAGAACCGACAGTTGAGATTAAATCTCTAGATCCGACGGTTGAGATTAAAACCCTAGAACCGACGGTGGAGATTAAACCAAGGCCTAAACCTAACTCTATATATATGGGAGAATGGGTTGGGCGGAAAAAAGTTTTTTTTTTGGTTGATGAAGTTGGATGTTTTGGAGATTAGGGTTTTGCCCATCAATGGCTTGGGCAGCAAGAAACCCTAAGGAGGAAACCCTAATTAGATTAGGGTTTGGCTCCTTTGGTTGGGCGGCAAGGTTTGGAAGGAGAGGGGCGGCAACTATAGGAGAAGAGCTCTTCTTCTTCCTAGGTAAGTTGGCCGGTTCCTAGATCTCTTCCTTCCACCTTGGTTGGGAGGCAAGAAAGCCTAAGGAGGAAACCCTAATTAGGGTTTGGCTCCTATGGTTGGGCGGCTAGGGTTTGCAAGAAGGTGTGCGGCAACTATAGGAGAAGAGCTCTTCTTCATCCTAGGGTGTGGCCGGCTCCTTCCTCTATTCCCTCCACCATGACCGGCGCCCAACATATTCCCTTTCTCCTCTTCACTCCATCTTGGCCGGCGGCACTAGAAGCTAGGGTTTGTTCCTAGTTTGGTTCCTTGGTGGTTTCCATTTAGTTCTCTCTATTCTTGGGGCTGGCGGCAGCAATCCTTTGTGGATTAGTGGTTGGCTCAAGCAAGAAGGGAAGGAGAGTTCTTATTTCTTGGATTGAAGAAGATCTAGGAAGCTTCAACTTGTGGAGGATCTTCGCTCACACGAAGTCTACAAGGAGGTTAGGACATACGATAGAAGATCAAGAGGTATAAAAGTTTTATAACTTTTATTATTGATCTTTGCATGATCTTATTATTTTGATTAGTATGTGTTGATTATACTAGTTTTCATTTGTATGTATTTGTATAATCATGGACCCCGAAGACAAACACAAAAACCGGCGATCCGTCCGTCGTCTCTTCCGTGGCTAACCAACTAGAAGAGTTGTGTTGCTTGAACAACTAGTTTGTTCAAGCGATCGCTCAAGTTGTTATCACGACGATGAATTGGTTGTTCTTAGGAAACTCATCCCATCCGGATTAGTTTTCATTAGTGAAAATTTTAATCCGGGGACATGGGAGCCAATGAGCTTCCGAGCGAGCACGATTACCAACAGACACCTGCTACCTCCATCGCGAGCTACAATCGACCAACCCTTTCGATCGTCGTCACCCTCTTCGTGTCCTCATCGTGAGCAATCTCGTGCCGCTGCCTGGGCCGCCGTTGCAAGCATCAACCATCATAGTTGGCTCCTCTCTGACTGTGAGCAACCCCATTGTCGACTGCCTGCTCCTTGCTAGTGTTTTATCGATCTGACGACAGGGAGCATCGAGGGCCCTTCGTGCCATGTTCTGACCATCTCCCCATTTCCATCGCTGCAGCCACCAATCTCCACTGCGAGCACACAACACTGCCCGATCGCTGTAGGTTACCCCTATCCACTGATCTTGTCGGTCGCCCAACTCTTGACTGCCATCACCGCCACTGTCTATCTCCGCTGTGAGCGCACAACTCCGCTTGGCCGTTGCCAGTCGTCTCTGCCAACAGTTGAGATTTCTAGCTCATCGCCTTTTCTTCAATTGTTATGATGAGCAACAGATTGGTTGTCGTCTGCCACATTGGTTATGATCAGATCCGACTGAAGAAGGAGAGCACTCTATTTGAGGCAGATTCACGGACAAAAAAGCCATCAGCACGATCTACGTATTAGGTGGGTGGTTCTATGATCTCTTTAGAATTTAGTGCTTGGTTATATTGGTTACATTGTTACTTAGGTTATCTTGTAGTTACACTTTATGTTCTTGCTGGAATTGCTTTGATCTTTTATCTACTGGACCCTTGGATTCTAGGTTGTTTGCTCATCATTAGTATGTAGTTATAGATTGATATTACTGTTATACGTACCTAGTTATTGCTATGATATAATTGATAGATATTAATGGTATATGATGTTAGTAATATATGAGAGATGTCCTAAGGCAATCGCCTTATGTTTGAACCATTTATATGATAAATGAAGATTCACTATTTGAGTATACATGTTTTCATGTATTTGATTAGATCTTAAACTTATTTACTGAATGTCCACGATACGATTCACAGCATGAGAGAATTTGTGATTGGATCACAACTAGTGAGTATCTCTACATGTGTAAATGTGATGTATCAGAATTATCCCTAGTCGATGAATTGATGGATTTGGACACCAATGATTCTGTCGAGACTAGCATGAGGTATACTCCTTGGTGTATCCAAGCAACTGATTCTCACTAGCTGGAGACATTGTGATGTCCGGAGTTAATCGTGGATGCTAGTTATGGTAACTAGTTCATTGGAGTGACCAGTCGTAAGACTTCATATGGTTCTCTGCATATATAGATATGTCAATGAAGTTCTTACTACAGCTTAGGTGTGATGTTTCTTTGACTTGCGGTATTCAAGTCATCTTGATCATAAAGACTTATGCTTTGACATCTTAAGCAAGCATCTCTAAGGAGATGTGGACCAGGGATGATTGGGTATAAGTCAAAGTGATCGAAGGTGTTTGAATATCCTATAAAGGATTCACCACTCCTTGCGAGGAGATGTATACCCATGACCTCTCGTCGGATTGTTACTAAAGTCTTTGGCCAAAGCATTACATGTTTAGAGTAAGGTACTCTTTGATACATGTGCAGTAACTAGAATCCGTAGGATGAGGAAATGATACTTGGGCTAGGTGTGACGTAGTCATCCTAGTGGCGACTGACACTATAGACCATGTCCTGAAACAAGTGGGTATAAGATGAGTGAAGGGAATGGGGCACGATTCATTCGAGCTGCTAAAGGGTTTCAGAAATAGTTCTGGATCAACCGTTGATCTTTTCGGTTAATTGGGGATCATGATGTACTACTAGGTGCCACTCATGATCGTTCTATAATTAATGGTTAATTATAGACGGCCAACATAAATTGAGAACCTATTTGGTCACACGCACAACGAGCGTAATCCGAAGGGTTTAAAATGAGCTTGAGAATGAGATTCTCAGACCGAGAGAAACTAGGTTTGGTTGGACCAAACATGGAGCAAGCATGAAAACGTTTCAGTTGTAATGGAAGTGTGGATGGGCCATGTCTTATGAAGACATGATGGATGAACAAAATTGGTTTGGTTCTAATCGAATGGAGGAGGATAAACTAAAGGGGTTTGGTTTGTTTTAAACGAATGAACCAAAGTTGGTTCGGTTCATTTTAACTTAAAATAAACTATCATGGTTTGGTTTATTTAACTTAAATTAATGGAGTGGGTTAATGGGCTTTTGGTTATGATCCAATAACCATTAAGAGAATTTGTTCTCTACAAAATAGGGCTTAAGGGTTTTGTTAAGCCCTAATCCAAATCCTTGCAACCGTAAGTTGCCGCCCCTCCTTCTCCTTGTGAAGTCGGTGCCAACCCTCTTGCCACTGCCCACCACCACCCAAGCTCCTTGCCGGCATCCAGCAGCTGCCATCCTCTCCCCTTTCCGGCATCGAGCTGCTGCCGGAAGAGCTCCGGTGATCTCCTTTGGGTTCGGCAACAAGGTGAGCTTCAACCTTCCTTTTGGCCGATCCCTATTCCTCCACCAAAGCTGTCCAGTTTTCTGGACAGCTTGTTTCCTTCTCGTTGGAGTGTCGTTTGGACGACGTTTGGAGCTCCGACAGTGGTAGCCTTGCCGGGGATTCGATCTTCGGTAATCCTTATAGGTGGAGGACGAAGGATTCGTCAAACGGTTGACGAATACCTCTCCGGAGAAGTGAGTTTTTGAAGACTCATTTTGGATCCGAATTTTGATTCGGATCGTGATCTTCTCTTGATCACATCGTCTTCAACACGAGGCTAGTAACCCGTACGAAGACAAGGCTGGTGACTTTGTGAAGTCATCCCGAAGATACTCGGCGTGGATACGGATAGAGACGATTCTAGCGAGAATCGTTCCGGTTGATGCCTTTCCTGCTACACGTGATACGTCAGGTATACGTAGTATAAATTTCCTCTTATTGCAAAATTTGAATTTACGGTTATGTCTACACATGTTGTACTATGCATGCGTGTGATGTGTGTGTTGTAATAAATTAGATTTATTATTTTATTCCTTCCGCTGTGCACATGTTTACGAAACATATTCGAACACACACTCGCCGTGGTGCCGGAAACCCAACAGTGGTATCAGAGCCCAGGTTGTGTTTCGACATAATCGTAAAATTATTTTGCGATAGTCATAATGGTATTTCTGGAAATTTTCTACTTTTGAAAAGTTAGAAGTATTTATGGAAACTTTTAATTTTGGAAAGTTTAGAAGTATTTATGGAAATCTTCTACTTTTGGAAAGTTGGAAGTATTTATGGAAATTGATATTTTCCATAAATAAAATATTTGATTAGATTTGGAAATTTATTTTTTAATTTAATCTTGATTTGATTTGGGAAATCAAATCTTAAAATATTTTATTTCCATAAGTAGTTTTGATGATTTAGGAAATTGGTTTCCTAAATTGACTTTCCTTAATCAACTATTTTCACATATAAATATGTGATTAGATTTGGAAATTTGTTTCCTAATTTAATCATGATTTGATTTGGAGAATCAAATCTTAAACATATTTTATTTCCATAAATAGTTATGACATATAAGGAAATTTTGTACATGACATAATTGTATGTCATGCAATTGCATTAGATGCATATCATTATGTCATGTGTGTTGTGACATGTAGATGTATGTCATGTATGTCATGCCATGTAGATAATAGTTATTTGCATGCAAAGAGGATGAGACATAAAAACCCTAACTCAATATTAAAACCTACACCTTCCATTAATATGGTTAGAACCAGAGTTCCGTTTCTTGTTCGGGTTGTTGGACTCTCTCCAAGCCCGACTCGAACCCGAACATGTTCAAACAATGGAATAGTTTAATACTAATATGGTAAGAGTCAGAGGTCAATCATTAGCTTTGGTTGTTGGACTCTCTCCAAGCTGGGCTAATTGGTTGAATGCGCTCTAACCATATTAAAACTATTTCTCAATTAATGGGTTGGCTTTAACCTGGAGCATCGGCTTGTTGGACTCTCTCCAAGGTCGATGGTAAGGGAGGTGAAGTTGGGTGCTATGCATATGATGCATACTGGTTAATGTGTTAACAACCTGATGTATGTGTGAACATTAAATTAGTTAATAGCACATTGTGATAGTTGCATATATGAGATATGCAATCGGTATATTTGATACCTACCATCGTAGTTATGAATGGCTTGTTGGACTCTCTCCAAGGTTGTTCATATCTATGATGGATATCAGCCCATTGAGAGATGGACCTATGATCTCCCAAAGTGATTTTGGGTTTTTTGAAATTCAAAAAATGAATGGGATTTATGAATGTATATTGATGCATTTTAAAATCATTTTCTCATATATGCTCGTTTTGTATTTCTAGGTTAATCGATTGATCATGACGTCTTTGAATTTGCGCACTATTTTGGATTCAAACAAATTGACTGAGCCTAACTTCTTGGACTGGCTTAGAAACTTAAGAATTGTTCTCAAGGCGGAAAAGCTAGCATATGTCCTTGAAGAGCCTCTTCCCAACCATCCTAGGGAAGATGCAACTCCAGACCAAATGTTGGTCTATCAGAAACAAGTGACAGATTCTGAACTGGCGAGTTGCATCATGCTAGCTACGATGGTACCTGAGCTGCAAAAGCAGCATGAGCATATGGATGCTAATACCATGGTCTTCTATCTTCATGAGCTGTTTGATGAGCAAGCGAGATCCGAAAGGTTCGAAGTCTCCAGACTCCTCTTCACCACAAATATGCAAGAAGGTTCGTCTGTAGTGCAGTTTGTGCTAAAGATGAATGGGTACATCGAGCGGCTAGCCACCCTCGGGTTTGTGATGGATCATGAATTAAGTATTGACTTAATTCTGCATTGTTTGCCCAAGAGTTTCTCACAATTTGTGATGAACTATCGGATGAACAAATTAGAATCTACTATTCCTGAGCTCCTCAATATGCTGAAGACTGTGGAGCCTTCTGTGAAGCATGAGGAGAAGGCGGTTCTGTTAGTTGATTCCTCAAAGAAAGGTTCTAAGAGGAAGGCAAAGGAACAGAAGAAAGGGAAGAACAAGAAGGCAGAACCAGCACAAAAGGGCACTTGCCATCATTGTGGCAAGGAAGGCCACTGGCGAAGAAACTGCAAGATTTATCTTGAGTCCATGAAGAAGAAGAAGGTATCCGATGATCCATCCTCTTAAGGTATCTTCGTTATTGATTGTCATTATATTTCCTTAGACACTTGGGTATTGGATACTGGGTGTGGCTCACATATATGTAATGACATACAGGGGCTAAGGAATAGAAGAAGACTCGTAAGAGGGGAGTCAAAATTGTGAGTTGGCAATGGAGCAAAGGTTGCTGCAGTCGCCATCGGAACTTATTTGCGGAAGCTCCCTAGCGGACTAGTCTTGGAACTGAACAATTGCTATTGTGTTCCTTCTCTAATAAAGAACATTGTTTCTATTTCCTGTTTAAATAGAAATGGTTTCCATTTGACGTTTAGTAACAATTGTTGTTATATAACCTTGAATGGCATACTTTATGGAACTGGAACTTTGAGCAATGACAATCATACCTTGGACATATCCAGTGACATTTTCAATATCGAAGTGAGCAACAAGCGTGATCGAAAGGATAATCAATTAGACTCCTACATGTGGCATTGTTGTCTTGGCCATGTAAGCAAGAAACGCATGTCCGAATTACACCGATGTGGAATTCTGGAATCGTTTGAATTGAATTCATACGATACATGCGAATCATGCTTAAAAGGCAAGATGACTAAGTTACCTTTTACAAGAAAAGGTGAACGAGTGGGAGAGTTGCTAGGTCTAATACATACTGATGTATGTGGACCTATGTCAACTCAAGCTTTAGGAGGCTATAACTACTTCATTACCTTCACCGATGATTACTCACGGTTTGGGTATGTGTTCTTGATGAAACACAAGTCTAAAGCATTTGAAAGGTTCAAAGAATTCAGAAATGAAGTAGAGAAACAACATGACAAGAGTATTAAAATACTTCGATCGGATCAAGGTGGTGAATACTTAAGTCAAGAGTTTCTTGATTATCTAAGAGACAATGGTATATTGTCTCAATGGACTCCGCCATATACACCACAGCATAATGGTGTATCTGAGAGGCATAACCGGACCTTGTTGGACATGGTCAGGTCAATGATGAATCATGCGAATCTTCCCAAGTCCTTTTGGGGCTATGCACTTCAGATAACTGTTTACTTGTTAAACAGAATGTCAACCACGGTAGTCTCTACTACTCCATATGAGATATGGAATAGTAAAAAGCCTCATGTATCTTACTTGAAGATATGGGATTGTCCTGCTTATGTGAAACAGACTGTATCAGACAAATTGGATGCTAAGTCTGATAAATGTCTATTTATTGGATACCCTAAGGAAACAAGGGGTTACCAATTCTATCATCCTGTGGAACAAAAGGTGTTTGTATCAAGGCATGCTGTGTTTCTAGAGAAAGAGTTTCTCTTGCAAGAAAATAGTGGGAGTGTCGTCGAGCTTGAGGAGGCTCGAGAGACTCAAATAGACATTGATGAGATACCTAGTGAAGCACAACAGCCAATAACTCATAGTGATGAGCAATCGGCTAGACCTATTGAAACACCACATCTTCATAGATTTGGTAGAACACGCAACATTCCTGAGAGATATGGATTTCTCGTAAGTGAATCGAACGACGTGTTACTCATTGATGATGAGGAGCCTTCCAGTTATGAAGAAGTGCTAACAAGTTCGGAAAGGGATAAGTGGCTTGATGCCATGAAGTCGGAAATGGATTCCATGTATGAAAACCATGTTTGGAACTTGGTTGACCCACCTAAAGGCATCAAGCCTATATGGTACAAGTGGGTTTTCAAGAAGAAAACTGACATGAATGGTAATGTGATTACCTATAAGGCTAGATTAGTGGCGAAAGGATATCGTCAAAAGCAAGGTGTTGATTATGACGAAACCTATTCGCCTGTAGCTATTCTTAAATCCATTCGGATGCTCCTGGCCATATGTCACGCCCGCCCTTTCGAAGGGTCCAGAAGGGCGGCGCGACGCGATCGTACATACATACATCGTACTACTTACAGCGGAAGACTTTAGACATATTTTTTTTTCTTTTAAACATAGACATGCATCTTCATTTCGTAGGTACTTCTTCTTAACATAGAGCATGCATCGTTATTTCATAAGTACTTAGTGCTTAATTCAAGTCCATAAACAAATCATCTTAAGGAAAAACATGCATAAGGGACATAACAGATCTCTTCCACCATGCCACTGCCACACACACCTTGCCCCTCCTGCTGCTCCCTTTAGTTTATCCACCCTTTACCTTTATCTGCAGTACAAGAGAACATAAACTATAAGCACATAGGCTTAGCAAGATCCTGTCCTATTCACAAAAACACATACATCGACATTAAGCATAGCATGTAAACATTCATAACATATAAGCAAACATAACATGTAACATATATGACATAAGCAAACATAATATGTAGCATATGCAACATAAGCAAAGATAACATGCAACACATATAACATAAGCAACATATCATGTACATATATGACATAATCAAACATAACATGCAACACATATAACATAAGCAACATATCATGTACATATATGACATAAGCAAACATACCATGTAACATATATATCATAAGCAACCATATCATGTAACATATATGACATAAGCAAATATAACATGTAACATATATAAGATAAGCAATCATATCATAAAGGTATATGCAGGATGCTCTTCGAAAATATATATCATAGGTATTTGAACATAACTCTCAACATATTGGGCCCGACATTGTACCACATCAACATCATCATAGCGCGCATCCCTATATAGACTCGAGGTAGCAAGTCTCGAACCTACTAGGTTACTAGGCCCGATCTTAGTCCGTCGACCTAGGGGCCATCGTCATAACATAGAAGCCCATCCTAGGCCCGATCTTAGTCCGTCGGCCTAGGGCATCTGGGAGCCCATCCTGTACTAGGCCCGATCTTAGTCCGGCAATCATAACATAGAAGCCCATCCTAGGCCCGATCTTAGTCCGTCGGCCTAGGGCAACTTAGGAGCCCATCCCTTTGTACCTTGTTAGGGTCCTGGTACAAGCCATGCAGAAGGTAAAATACATACATGCTTCTTATCATAACATATCATATTTCATTTCATAAACATATCATATTTCATCTCATAAACATATCATATTTCATTTCATAAATAGATCATATTCACTTCATAAACATATCATATTTCATTTCATAACCATATCATATTTCATTTCATAAACACATCATATTCCATTTCATAAACACATCATATTCCATTTCATAAACACATCATATTTCACTTCATAACCATATCATATTTCATTTCATAAACACAAATCATATTTTATTTCATAAACATATCGTCTTTCACTTCATAAACATATCATAAATATCACACACACATAGGGCATGGCATAAAGCATAAGCATCATGAGCAAGTATACATGGGGTGACCTAAACTACAAGGAGCTCTATCAAAATTTTAAACACCAAACAACTTATATATATGTATAGTCTAACTAAAACACGTTTTAATTCTTTAACGTATAAAGCATGGCATGGGACATTTTATCTTCTTCTAACCTTAAACATGGCATGGACTCATTTCAAACCTAACCTAGAGCATGTTATCTTCATCTAGCATCATTTAACATCACAAGTTATCATGAACTCACATAAAGCATAAAACACATGTTAACCTAACCTAGTGCATGTTATCTTCATCTAGCATCATTTAACATCACAAGTTATCATGAACTCACTTAAAGCATGGCATAAAGATCACATTAGGGGCCTTGGCCGAATTGTCCCTTGGGGCTTTTAGGGTTAAACTCTTAACCTAATCCATCTGGCATCCTATCATCATCATATTCATACAAGATTTAGCATGGATCTTCATGGTAAGCCCTAGTTGTGGTCTTGGCCGAATGGTCCCTTGGGGCTTTTAGGGTTAAACTCTTAACCTAATCCATCTAGCATCCTAACATCATCATATACATACAAGGTATGGCATAGAACTTCATTGAAAATTCAAGTAAAGGACTTGGCCGAATGGTTCCTTGGGGCTTTTAGGGTTAAACTCTTAACCTAATCCATCTAGCATCCTAACATCATCACATACATGTAAGGTATGGCATAGAACTTCATTGAAAACTCAAGTAAAGGACTTGGCCGAATGGTTCCTTGGGGCTTTTAGGGTTAAACTCTTAACCTAATCCATCTAGCATCCTAACATCCTCATATACATACAAGGTATGGCATAGAACTTCATTGAAAACTCAAGTAAAGGACTTGGCCGAATGGTTCCTTGGGGCTTTTAGGGTTAAACTCTTAACCTAATCCATCTAGCATCCTAAGATCATCATATACATAAAAGGTATGGCATAGAACTTCATTGAAAACTCAAGTAAATGGCTTGGCCGAATGGTTCCTTGGGGCTTTTAGGGTTAAACTCTTAACCTAATCCATCTAGCATCCTAACATCATCATATACATACAAGGTATGGCATAGAACTTCATTGAAAACTCAAGTAAAGGACTTGGCCGAATGGTTTATGGAGAGTTTGACATAACAACTTCAATCGAAAAACTACTTGTATGCAGGTGAGGGGATACTTACATCCTTCGCTTTGCTTTTAGTTGGAAGATGACCTAAGGGAAGCCAAACCTAGCCTTCTTCTTGCTTGGATGAGTTTCGGACAAAGGATGAAAAGGGGGGAGCTTTAGGGTTCGGTGAGGAAGAAGATGAGAGGAGAGAAAAGCAATTTGATCACTCATGTCTCCTCATTCCCCCTATTTATTCACTTGAAGAGTCCCTTAGTCTCCCTTAACCCTAACTATAATTTCCCATATTCCTCTAATAGTACAACCCTGCTGGGCTTCTGGTTATTGCATGCATCTATAGGGCTTGGCTATCTATAGAGGTTTGGGGTTCAATTCCTAGGCTTTGCATCCTTTTTGGCTCATTTTCTTTTATTTTTGAAAGAGCCCACATAAGGCCCATCATAATCAACCAAAAATTCTTGTAAAATTGCTAGAAATTTTACGGGCGTTACAATCCTCCATACCTTTTAAAAGTTTCGTCCTCAAAACTTAGAACAATTCTGGGTACTTCTGTTTCATGTTCTCCTCGCGTTCCCAGGTAGCTTCTTCGTACCGTTGATTTTGCCACAGGACCTTTACTAAGGGCACCTCTTTGTTCCTTAGTCTCTTGACTTCTCGGTCGAGTATCTGGATAGGCCGACTTTCATAACTCAGATCCTCTTGAACTTGCACTGTTTGTGGCTCGATCATTTGGTCCACACTGGAAATGCACTTCCTGAGCATCGAAACATGGAACACGTTGTGGATAGCTGACATCTCTTGAGGCAGCTCCAACTTGTAAGCTACCTTGCCAACACTCTGCAATATCGGATACGGTCCCACATAACGCGGACTCAGCTTACCCTGCTTTCGAATCTCATCACTCCCTTCATAGGGGCCACCTTGAGGAATACCAGGTCCCCGACTTCGAATTCTAACGGTCTACGCCGCATATCTGCATAACTCTTTTACCGGCTCTGAGCAGTTTCAATTCTTTAACGGATGTTCTGGATAGCCCGGGTGGTGTCGTCAATGAAGTCTATCTGGAGTTCCATCTCTTTCTTTTCACCACCCTCGTACCAGCATATAGGAGATCTACATTTCCTCCCGTATAGAGCCTCGTAGGGTGCCATTCTGATAGTAGCTTTGTAGCTATTGTTGTAGACGAATTCTTCCAAACATCAGTATCGGCACCAGCTACCTTTGAAATCCAGGGCGCAAGCTCATAACATATCCTCCAGTACTTGATTTACTCTTTCGGTCTGTCCGTCCATCTGAGGATGGAAGGCGGTACTGAACAATAGCTTCATGCCGAGTGCCTTCTGAACACACTCCTAGAAATGGGAAATAAAATGACCATCTCTATCAAAAATGATGGTCTTAGGAATCCCATGTAATCTAATAATTTCCTTAGCATATAATTGAGCCAGTTGCTCAGTCGAATAGGTCATCTTGATTGCTAAGAAGTGGGCAGACTTCGTCAATCGGTCCACAATTACCCATATAGCATCATATCCGTTTGTCGTCTTGGGCAATCCTGAGATGAAATCCATAGAAATATCTTCCCACTTCCATTCTGGAATCTAGATTGGCTGCAGTGTTCCTCCAGGTCTCTGGTATTCTGCTTTAACCCTCTGGCAGGTCAGGCAGGTACTGATATACTGAGCCACATCTCTTTTCATTCCGAACCACCAGAATTTTCTTTTCAGGCCTTGGTACATCTTGGTGGTTCCAGGATGCATCGCATAAGGAGTTCCATGAGCTTCCTCAAATATCTTCTTCTGTAACTCTGGATCATCGGGAATACACAAGCGATCCCTGAGGTAGAGTACTCCACTATCAGAGATACGAAACCCATCGTCCTTTCCTTCTAGGACCTCTTGCTTGATCCTCTGAATGCTTAGGTCATGAGCTTGTTTTTCCAATATATCGTCGAACAGTGTCGGTGCTATCGTCATGGTCGAGAGCTATCCGAAAATGATTTCAATCCCGTAACACATAATCTCCTTCTCTAAGGGCTGAGATAACACTGATAGAGACATTAAGGTGGCGCAGGACTTCCTGCTGAGTGCATCAGCCACCTTGTTTGCTTTTCCCGGATGGTAGAAGATCTCGCAGTCATAATCCTTGACAAGATCGAGCCATCTGCGTGTTCTCATGTTCAGGTCCTTTTGTGTGAAGAAATATTTCAGACTCTAGTGGTATGTATAAATCCTACACTAAGCTCCATATAGATAATGCCTCCATGTTTTGAGAGCAAAGACCATGACCGCTAGCTCTAAATCGTGGGTGGGATAATTCCTTTCATGTTCCTTGAGTTGCCTAGAGGCGTAGGCAATGACCTTGCCATTCTACATGAGTACAGCTCCGAGTCCCAACTTGGAAGCGTCACTGTACATGTTGAAGCCTTCGTTACTGTCCAGAAGAGCAAGGATTTGAGCGTTGGTCAGTCTCCTTTTCAATTCTGTGAAACTCCTCTCGCAGGCGTCCGTCCATTCATATTTCTTGTTCTTTCTGGTGAGGACTGTCATAGGGGCTGCAATCCTAGAGAAGTTCTCTACAAACTTCCCGTAGTAGCTTGCTAGCCCAAGAAATCTTCTGATCTCGCTGGCATTCTTTGGTCGGTTCCAGTTACTCACGGCTTCAATCTCTATTGGGTCTACCATCACTCCGTGCTTGGATATAACATGACCCAAAAATGATACTTGTTCGATCCAGAACTCGCATTTGGAGAACTTTGCAAATAGCTGCTTTTCCCGAAGAATCTGTAATACCACATTCAGGTGTTCTGCGTGCTCTTCTGGGGTTCTCGAATATATCAGTATGTCGTCGATGAAGACGATCACAAACTTGTCGAGGAATGCCGAGAATACCGATTCATTAAATCCATGAACAGAGTAGGTGCTTCGTCACTCCGAAGGGCATAACTACGAACTCGTAATGTCCGTATCTTGTCTGGAAGGTCGTCTTTGGTATATCATCTGATTTCACTTTTACTTGATGATAGCCAGACCTCAGGTCAATCTTAGAGAAGATGGTGGCACCCTTTAGTTGGTCGAACAAGTCATCAATCCGCGGTAAAGGGTACCGGTTCTTGATCGTCACATTATTCAACGCTCGGTAGTTTATGCACATTCGCATAGACCCATCTTTCTTCTTCACCAACAGCATTGGAGCTCCCCATGGAGAGCGACTTGGGCGAATAAGTCCCTTGTCGAGTAACTCCTGTAACTATCCCTGAAGTTCCTTCAATTCAGCCGGCGCCATACGGTAAGGTGCTTTAGAGATCAGGTTAGTACTAGGAATCAATTCGATCTCAAATTCAACTTCTCTATCTGGGGCTAACCCTGGTAGTTCATCGGGGAATACCTCTGGGTAGTTGCATACAACTCTGACATCTTCTAGCTTCTGGTCCTCGGCTTGACTTGTATCAACTATATGTCCCAGAAACCCAGTGCATCCACTGTCTAACATCTTACGTGCCTGTAGAGCTGATAGAAATTTATTGATTCTTCTCCTTGGCTCTCCAATAAATTCAAACATAGGTTCCGCCTCCGGCTGGAAGACCACTTTTCTTTTACGACACTCGATCAAAGCACCATACTTGCTTAAGAAATCCATGCCCAATATAATATCATAATCCTGCATGTCGAGCACTATCAGATCACAGTAGAGTTCTCTGTCTACAATTCTGATGGGTGCGGCTCGCAGCATATGAGTGGAGGGCATTACTTCTCTCGAGGGCAGAGTGGTTAAGAACTTGCGATCTAGAGCTTGTGGTGGTATGTCTATCTTTCCAGTAAAGTGAGTAGAAACAAACGAATGTGTTGCCCCAATATCAAATAATGCAGTAGCATGCTGACAGAAAATAAATATCTGACCTGTGACAACCGTAGAAGCGTTCGCCATATCTTCTTGGGTGAGAGAGAATACCCTGGCATATGTCATAACTGGTGGGGCTTCCAGTCTCCCTTGGCTGATCGAGGTACCTTCGATTGCAGCCTGCATCTGGTGTAACTGTGGAGGAGTACTCCTGTGTTGGGCATACTGCTGAGGAGGTGCCTGAACCTGAATAGGGCAGTTCCTGACTCTATGTCCTTCCCGTCCACAGTTGTAACATCTATTTGTACCTTGGTAGCATACTCCAGGATGTATCTTTCCGCAGGTAGCACTCAGAGGGGTTCTGGGCTGCTTGTTTGCTGGACCACCTTTAGGATCCTCCCATTGTTTTCTCTTGCCAGTGTGGTTCCCTTTCCAAGTACTCTGGTTTCTCTGAACTCCTGACGGGGCTTGACCCCTGCCTTTGTTAGGACCCTTGGAATGGCTAGAGGGGGGGTGATTAGCCTTTCTTTCTTTCTACAAAAATGTTAGCGGAAGCAATACAAATATAAGCACAAACAAAAACAATAAACAAAGCTAACACCCGATGTAACGTGGTTCGGAGATGACGCTCCTACTCCACGGCAATCCATAAGGTGGATTAGCCCTAATCAATCTTCACTAGAACCTCCTTTGGATGAACCAAGGTGGAGAAACCTTATCTTACAATGCACTCCTCTTCTTTACAATGATGGAAGATTAGGATTAGATAAGAGAAAGTTTTGGATTGCTAAAAACACTTGGAAAGCTTGGTGAGCACGTAGGTGTAGTTTGGAGCAAGAGCACTAGCTTCACCAAGCTCCCCATGGCCCCTTTTTATAGAAGAGGGGTTGTTTTTCCCGTTGGGCTTCGATCAATCGACTGATGCTTACCATCAGTCGACTGCCGCCGAAGCCAATGGCTTCTGAAACGCGATCTCCGCAGAGATTCATAGCCGCAATCTCTAACGGCGGTGATCGATCGATCCTCCATCGATCGATGGGGTGATCGATCAGTGATCAAGCGGATGAGTGCGACTTCATTCTGTGGAGATATTTCCCTTGATCGATCGGCGATTCCTTGGCGATCTCATCGATCACAGCGATTCGATCATTTATGCCCAAGGCGGGCGGTGATGATTAGGGTTTCACCACGACTCGGTCGAAGATCACGATCGATACATCGACGATCGATACTCATCAAGCATGAGTAATTCATACTTGATTTTATACCTAGACCTAGACTCAACTTCTAGCTCTCAATAAGCCTTGCGCCTTCAGATCCCTCCGAGTCCGCGACTTGTTCATCCTTCGCGCTTTGCTTCCAAGAGCTTCCTTCGGTTTGCCATGTCTTGGGTTGCCAAATGCTTGACTTTACGCCAAGACTACAAGCTTGGACTTATGCCAAGACTTTATTTTGGACTTCCTTTGTCAAGGTTCACTTGGACTTTACGCTGCCAAGACTACAAGCTTGGTCTTACGCTGCCAAGTCCATCCCTTGTACTTCCTTTGCCAAGATCATACTTGGACTTCCTTTGCCAAGATCATACTTGGACTTCCCTGTCACTTAAACATTTTCGCAATTAGATCACAAGATATTGCCTAACTTAGATGATTACCCAAACATCAAAACATATATAAATGCTTGGAGCATTGTTGCACCAACAATCTCCCCCTTTTTGATGTTTGACAATCATTTGAGTTAGGTCTTTAAATACACACATAATCAAATTTTCAATATGAATTATAACTTAAACACTCCTTCTCCCCCTTTGACATACATCAAAAAGGGAAGGATTCAAATATGAAGGAAATAATGTGTTAGATCTTGGACTAAGGTACAATATTGAAATTAAGCTCCCCCTTAATCCAAGATATGCTTTATAATGTGTAAACAATAGTTGAAGCAAAGCATACCAAAAATTCAAAAATTAAGTACTAACTTTGCACCAACAATGATTTTGGGGATGAAAAAGATATAATTTATGAAAACTCCCCCTAAACCACTGCATTAGTCAGTCCTAAATCTTGCTTATACGCAATATTATCATACTATAGTGTTAGGACATCAAAGATACACCAAATATCAGAAAATGGAGTTTGACTGTTTCATCGAACCTGATCACAGTTCAAATCAAATTTCAAATTTTCACCAAATTCAAAAATACGGTAGAAATTCCAGAAATCTCAAAAAATCACAAAATTTTGCGTACACATTTCTGAAATCATAGTTTATCAAGGAAAAATAATTTGAAAAATATATGTTTTCCAGATTACAAGATTGATACAAACTTGGAACCTATCAAAAGTTCTAAAGATTTTGCAAACATTGTATCACTTTTGTGTTCCAATTGAAAACTGTTTGTCAAAATATGATGAACATAGTTTAAAATATATATTATTTGGAATTTCCAACCATGTTCTTTGAGCTATGTATTCATTACTTGAATACAAGCCTTCCCCATGATTGGTCCATAAGGTTTTTATGTCTCTAGGTGTGTCATTGGCTCATAGTAATGCATCATAACAAGCATGATGAGCCAAGTACACCTTCCCTATCATCTCACATGTTTCTAAGTATTTCAATACAAAAAATACAAAAATCAAGGTTTCTTAAGGCTTTTGTGAGATGCATCAAGGTATTAAAGAAGCTATATAAGTATAGGATCATGCAAATCTAGAATTTTACTCTACAAAGCACATACCAAGCTCTCTCCTTAATGATGAAAATTCACCGGAAGAGCTTTGGTGAAGATATCGGCAAGGTTGGACTTAGATTCTACATAATTAAGTTCAATATCCCCTCTTGCCACATGATCTCTTATGAAGTGATGTTTCACTTCAATGTGCTTGGTTCGAGAGTGATGTACCGGATTTTTGGTCAAGTTGATGGTACTCACATTATCACAATAAACTTTAATGTTAGAGTAGTGTAGCTCATAGTCCACAAGAGTATGTCTCATCCAAAGTAATTGAGCTACACAACCACCCATAGCCACATATTCGGCTTCGGTGGTTGATAAAGCAACACAATGTTGCTTCCTACTACTCCAACGAACTAGGGAGGACCCAAGAAATTGGCATCCACCACTAGTACTCTTCCTATCCAATTTGCACCCGGCATAATCGGAATCGGTATAACCAAGCTATTAAAATGACTTAGTCCTAGGATACCAAAGTCCTACATTTAGGGTGCCTTTAATATATCTTAATATTCTTTTGACGGCTACCAAATGTGATTCTTTGGCACAAGATTGGTATCTTGCACACATACCTATCGCAAATAAAATGTCAGGTCTACTAGCGGTTAGGTATAGTAAGCTACCAATCATACTCCTATAAAGTTTAAGATCAATTGATTTACCTTCATGATCACTATCTATCCTAGTGCTAGTGGCCATAGGAGTGGTTACAACTTTGGCATTTTCCAAACCAAATTTCTTGATCATTTCATTTGCATATTTGGTTTGATAAATATGAATACTCTAATTGGTTTGTTTGACTTGTAAACCTAGGAAAAAGGTAAGCTCTCCAACCAAACTCATTTCAAATTCATTTTCCATATTTTTTATAAAGTCTTGAAGAAGATCATTATTTGTTGACCCAAAAATGATATCATCAACATATACTTTTGCTATGAATATATCTTTTAACGTTGACTTTATAAACAAAGTTTGATCTACTTGACCTCTTCTAAAATCCTTAGAAATTAAGAACGATGACAATCTTTCATACCATACCCGGGGAGCTTGTTTTAACCCATATAATGCTTTCCTAAGCTTACATACATGATTTGGATAATCTATGTTCTCAAATCCGGGTGGTTGCTCTACATATACTTTCTCCTTAATAAAAACATTTAAGAATGCCGATTTAACATCCATTTGGTAAAGTTTAAATCCCATGTAGGAAGCATACCCCAAGAGAATCCTAATAGATTCTAACCTTGCAACCGAGGCATAAGTCTCATCATAGTCAAGCCCCTCAACTTGATTGAATCCCCTAGCAACCAACCTAGCCTTATTTCTAGTGATATTTCCTTGATCATCTAGCTTATTCCTAAAGACCCATCTTGTAGTAATTATGGTGCTATCATTGGGTCTAGGTACTAATTCCCACACTTGACTTCTCTCAAATTAAGCCAATTCATCTTGCATTGCCAAAATCCAATCCGGATCATGTAATGCATCATTGATCGATTTGGGCTCAATTTGTGAGATAAG
This sequence comes from Wurfbainia villosa, assembly GCA_025175895.1. Lineage (NCBI taxonomy): Eukaryota > Viridiplantae > Streptophyta > Magnoliopsida > Zingiberales > Zingiberaceae > Wurfbainia > Wurfbainia villosa. The sequence goes on along the minus strand of CM045997.1, from coordinate 77,708,594 downwards.
AGCAACTTGACTAGTAGGAGGTCTATGAAATGACCTAGTTCTTACTCCTTGAGATAGATCTCCTACTACTTGGTCAAGTGGATGATCTTGATGAATTCTTAGGTTTCTAGAAGGGGTTTCAATTTGATCATTGTTATCTTCCACCCTTCTTTCATCATCGGAGTCTCCTCTTCCTCCCCCTAGATCATTACCCCTAATGGTCAAATTTTGAAGTTTTTGGGTAATGTCTTGATTATTGTCATTAATATCCTTATCAATGGAGGACTTTCTAGGGTAGGTACTAGTAGTTTCATCAAATTGAACATTGGAAGACTCCTCAATCCCTTTGGTTCTCTTATTGTAGACTCTATACCCTCTACTTGTGGATGAGTATCCAACTAGGATTCCCTCATCCGCTTTTGATTCAAATTTTCTTAAGTTATCTTTGGTGTTTAAAATATAAACTTTACATCCAAAGACTTTGAAATAATGAATTGTGGCTATAGTCCCATTCCATAATTCAAATGGTGTTTTTCCTAAAAACCTATGGATTTGAACCCTATTTTGGATATAGCAAGCGGTATTAACCGCTTCCACCCACAAGTAGCTAGGTAGAGAATATGCATTAAGCATAGTCCTAGCCGCCTCTTGTAGGGCACAATTTCTCCTTTCCACCACCCCATTTTGTTGGGGTGTTCTAGGACAAGAGAACTCATGCTTGTACCCTTGCTCTAAACAAAATTGTGAAAATTTTAGGTTTTCAAATTCACCACCATGATCACTACGGATCCGGTTGATTTTGAGACTCTTTTCATTTTCAACCCTTTTACTAAATCCTATGATTATTTCTAAGGTATCATCCTTATGTTTCATAAAATAGACCCAAGTATACCTAGAAAAATCATCTACTATAACCAAACAATATTTATTACCATTTAAAGATGGAGTACTATGGCAATCAAATAAGTCAAGATGCAATAATTCTAATGGTAAAGAGGTATTGGTTAGGGTTTTACCTTTGTGTGATGCCTTTGTTTGTTTTCCTTCTTGGCATGCATCACATAATTTGTTCTTGACATACTTGATCTTTGGTAGCCCTTTGACCAACTCCATCTTGGCTACCTTGGCTATGTTTTTCATGTTGATGTGCCCCAATCTTCTATGCCATAGCCAACTTTCCTCTTCTTTTGCAACAAAACACTTAGTAGAAATGTTAGAAGCATATGAAAGATCAACATAATAGATATTTGATTTCCTATATCCAACTAACATGCAATCAATTAATTCCTTGTGTCTAATCATGCATTTAGAGGATTCAAAGGAGACATGATAGCTTGCATCACAAAGTTGACTAACACTTAATAAATTGAATTTCATATTTTCAACTAGTAAAACTTTGTGAATGACAATCTTGGGGGATACCTCAATTGTACCTCTACCTAATATCTTGAGTTTTCCACTATTCCCAAAGGACATCGCTCCCTTCTTCACATATTTAATTGTGGAGAACTTGCTCACATCCCCGGTCATATGTGTTGAGCAACCGCTATCCACAATCCACATACCTCGCTCTCCTACCTAAATCACATGAAAAATACAAGCTTTTGGTACCCAAACATTCGGACCGGTAACATTAAGTAAAAACTTCTTAGGTACCCATGCTTTCTTAACTTTTCCCTTAATGGTTGCTTTCCTATTTATTAATGAAATATAAGCAACTTCTTTTTCTTTTGGCTTATATCCTAAACCGGCCTTGTTATAAACCGCTCTTTGCCTACTAAGAATCATATCAAGACACTTTGAGCCATTTGAAAATTTTTCTAAACATGCTTTCAATTCACTAACCTCATCCTTAAGTTTGTCATTTTCTTCCTTAAGAATGCAAGAGTCAATATGTGAAAGCTTTTCATCCCTAATGGCCTTTAGTTCTACCTTCATGCTCTTAACCTTAGATTTTTACTTATCTAGAGCTTCTTTAAGATAGACAATTGATTTATAAAGAAGCTTAATCTTGGGAGAATTCATTACCTCATCGTCACTAGATGACGATTCATCACTTGAAGAGTCTTCTTGGCTTGATGTGCCGGAATCATCTTCTAATGCCATGAGTGCCACATGGCGTGTAATGTGGCAAAGCTCATCATCGGAGGAAGAGTCTTCAACGCTTGGTGTGTCCCATGTGGTTTGAGCCACCATAGCCTCCTTCTTCTTCTTCTCCTTTTTGTCCTTCTTTTTCTTTTCTTTTTCCTCCTTCTTCTTTAGCTTCGGGCAATTCGGCTTTATGTGTCCCTTCTTGTTGCAAGCATGACAAATCACATTATTACTAAAACTTGAATTACCACTAAATTTACCTTTTGAGGAATGAGACCCCTTCCTTGCTTCTCTATTCTTGAACTCTTTTGACCTTCTATAAAGCTTCTTGACAAAATTTGCAAAGATTTCACTAGATGAGTCTTCATCACTACTTGACTCATTCTAGGACTCGGATGATGATGATGCTTCTTTTCTTTCCTTCTTCTTCTTTTCTTTCTTCTCAACAAATAGAGCTAAACCCTTTTCCTTAGAGGACATGTTAGTTTGCTCATGTAATTCGAACTCACAAAATAGTTCATCAATTTTAATTTGCGAAAGATCCCTAGTTACCTTAATGGCATCAACTATAGAAGTCCATAAAGAATTTCTAGGAAATGCTTGTAAAATATACCTTACCAAATCCCGGTTGTCAACTCGCTCACCTATGATATGGAGTCCGTTCACAATTTCCTTGAACCTTCCATGCATTTGACTTACGGTTTCATGCATCTTCATTTGGAAGGCTTGAAGTTGTCCAACTAATAGGTCCTTCTTGGCCCTCTTTGATTCCTTGGAACCTTCATTTAGCTCAATGAGCTTTTCCCATAGCTCCTTGGTGGATTCAAAAGGCCCCACCTTGTTGAGTTGCTCCATTGTGACGCCGCATTGGATGGTGAGGACGGCCTTTGCATTTGATTCAAATTTCTTGTTTATTTCTCTTGTCCAATCCTTGCTTGGAATAGGATGTCCATGTTCATCCACCGGTTCTTCGAAGCCATCTACAATACTATGCCAAATTTCAATATTACTCATAAGATAGTACTTCATCCTACCTTTCCAATATGCAAAATGGCTCCCATCGAAGAGCGGTGGCTTGGCGGTGCTATATCCCTCTTGAAGAGCCATTGATGTCTTGGTTGATGTTGAGATCTTCCAAGCTATCCGGGCTCTGATACCACTTGTTAGGACCCTTGGAATGGCTAGAGGGGGGGTGATTAGCCTTTCTTTCTTTCTACAAAAATGTTAGCGGAAGCAATACAAATATAAGCACAAACAAAAACAAGAAACAAAGCTAACACCTGATGTAACGTGGTTCGGAGATGACGCTCCTACTCCACGGCAATCCGTAAGGTGGATTAGCCCTAATCAATCTTCACTAGAACCTCCTTTAGATGAACCAAGGTGGAGAAACCTTATCTTACAATGCACTCCTCTTCTTTACAATGATGGATGATTAGGATTAGAGAAGAGGAGGTTTTGGATTGCTAAAAACACTTGGAAAGCTTGGTGAGCACGTAGGTGTAGTTTGGAGCAAGAGCACTAGCTTCACCAAGCTCCCCATGGCCCCTTTTTATAGAAGAGGGGTTGTTTTTCCCGTTGGGCTTCGATCAGTCGACTGATGCTTACCATCAGTCGACTGCCGCCGAAGCCAACGACTTCTGAAACGCTATCTCCGCGGAGATTCGTAGCTGCAATCTCTAACGGCCAGGTGATCAGTCGACTGATCCCTCCATCAGTCGACTAATGGGGTGATCAGTCGAGTGATCAAGGCGCACGATGAGCGCGATCGTGCGCGGCGATATTTCCCTTGATCACCGGCCGATTCCCTTGGCGGTCGGTGATCGCGATATCGATCGATCGCTATGCCCAAGGCAGCGATCGGTGATGATTAGGTTTCACCACTGACCGAACGCCTGACCAATCGACTGATACATCGTATCAGTCGACTGATACTCATCAAGTATGAGTAATTCATACTTGATTTTATACCCTAGACCTAGACTCAATCTTCTAGCTCCTCAATAAGCCTTGCGCCTTCAGGATCCCTCCGAGTCCGCGACTTGTTCATCCTTTACGCTTTGCTTCCAAGAGCTTCCTTCGGTTTCGTCATATCTTGGGTTGCCAAAAGCTTGGACTTTACGCCGCCAAGACTACAAGCTTGGACTTATGCTGCCAAGACTTTATTTTGGACTTCCTTTGTCAAGGTTCACTTGGACTTTACGCTGCCAAGACTACAAGCTTGGTCTTACGCTGCCAAGTCCATCCCTTGTACTTCCTTTGCCAAGATCATACTTGGACTTCCTTTGCCAAGATCATACTTGGACTTCCCTGTCACTTAAACATTTTCGCAATTAGATCACAAGATATTGCTTAACTTTAGATGATTACCCAAACATCAAAACATATATAAATGCTTGGAGCATTGTTGCACCAACAGCCTTCACTTAGTGCCTTCTTTTGATGGTTAATGTTGTTCAGGTAATGCTCGGTAATCAAGGAACTACTGAACAACTCCTCTGCGGTCTGCGGTCTATGAACTCCGTCGGCCACATTCAGAGCTATTTCTGGTCGGAGCATCTTCAGCATGAGTCTGACCCTTTCTCTTTCCGTGCTGACCAGCTCTGGACATAGGCGTGTGAGTCGGTTGAATCTCTTCACGGCTTCGCTGACTGATAGGTCACCTTGTCGGAACCCAGTGAACTCGTCATAATGCTTGTTGGTTACCCTCATGTGGAAGAATTCTTCGAAAAATTCGTACTCGAAATCTGTCCATCTCATCTAATTTACTTGTCTCTTTGCATTAACCCGTTCCCACCACATCCGAGCATCTCCCGAAAGGCAGAATGATGCACACTTAATCTTCTCGCGTTCGGGCCAGTCCAGTAGCTCCACGATGCTTTCCACCATCTTGAACCAGGCCTGGGCATCCCATGGTTCACGATGCAGAGAAATTTTCCGGCCACTTCTCGCCATGGATCGTAAGCTTCTGTCGAACCATCGAGCCGGGGCAGGTGAGGCGATGAGGGTTTTCTCGCTGATTCATTAGGGCATTTATTACTTGCTGTTGTTCTGTGACTTGTCACTGGAGTTCAGTAACTACATGTGTAAGGTCATGCTGGGGTGCTATCTCATCAGCTCTACTACTGCGTCTTCTAGACATGTTTATCTTCATATATTAAAGTAAAGCTAGTATAAGTTTATCGTTCGTTTATCTATGCATAATAAAACTGGAAGCTAGCATATGGTTATCATACATATTTTCATGCATATTTTAAGCTAAAGGCATTTCATATCATACATGAACAAAATTAGAGTAGACATAGAATTCTTACTTGGAGGGGCAGGATTTGGAGCTTGATGTGTGTGTAGTTGAAAGGCAGATATGCTCTGATACCAACCTGTCACGCCCGCCCTTTCCAAGGGTCCAGAAGGGGCAGCGCGATGCGATCGTACATACATACATCGTACTACTTACAGCGGAAGACTTTAGACATATTTTTTTTTTCTTTTAAACATAGACATGCATCGTCATTTCGTAGGTACTTCTTCTTAACATAGAGCATGCATCGTTATTTCATAAGTACTTAGTGCTTAATTCAAGTCCATAAACAAATCATCTTAAGGAAAAACATGCATAAGGGACATAACAGATCTCTTCCACCATGCCACAACCACACACACCTTGCCCCTCCTGCTGCTCCCTTTAGTTTATCCACCCTTTACCTTTATCTGCAGTACAAGGGAACATAAACTATAAGCACATAGGCTTAGCAAGATCCTGTCCTACTCACAAAAATACATACATCGACATTAAGCATAGCATGTAAACATTCATAACATATAAGGAAACATAACAAGTAACATATATGACATAAGCAAACATAACATGTAGCATATGCAACATAAGCAAACATAACATGCAACACATATAACATAAGCAACATATCATGTACATATATGACATAAGCAAACATAACATGCAACACATATAACATAAGCAACATATCATGTACATATATGACATAAGCAAACATACCATGTAACATATATATCATAAGCAACCATATCATGCAACATATATGGCATAAGCAAATATAACATGTAACATATATAACATAAGAAATCATATCATAAAGGTATATGCAGGATGCTCTTCGAAAACATATATCATAGGTATTTGAACATAACTCTCAACATATTGGGCCCGACATTGTACCACATCATCATCATCATAGCGCGCATCCCTATATAGACCCGAGGTAGCAAGTCTCGAACCTACTAGGTTACTAGGCCCGATCTTAGTCCGTCGACCTAGGGGCCATCGTCATAACATAGAAGCCCATCCTAGGCCCGATCTTAGTCCGTCGGCCTAGGGCATCTGGGAGCCCATCCCATACTAGGCTCGATCTTAGTCCGTCGACCTAGGGGCAATCATAACATAGAAGCCCATCCTAGGCCCGATCTTAGTCCGTCGGCCTAGGGCAACTTAGGAGCCCATCCCTTTGGACCTTGTTAGGGTCCTGGTACAAGCCATGCAGAAGGTAAAATACATACATGCTTCTTATCATAACATATCATATTTCATTTCATAAACATATCATATTTCATCTCATAAACATATCATATTTCATTTCATAAACAGATCATATTCACTTCATAAACATATCATATTTCATTTCATAACCATATCATATTTCATTTCATAAACACATCATATTCAATTTCATAAACACATCATATTCCATTTCATAAACACATCATATTTCACTTCATAAACATATCATATTTCATTTCATAACCATATCATATTTCATTTCATAAACACAAATCATATTTCATTTCATAAACATATATCGCCTTTAAACTCATAAACATATCATAAATATCACACACACATAGGGCATGACATAAGGCATAAGCATCATGAGCAAGTATACATGGGGTGACCTAAACTGCATGGAGCTCTATCAAAATTTTAAACACCAAACAACTTATATATATGTATAGTCTAACTAAAACACATGTTAATTCTTTAACGTACAAAGCATGGCATGGGACATTTTATCTTCTTCTAATCTCAAACATGGCATGGACTCATTTCAAACCTAACCTAGAGCATGTTATCTTCATCTAGCATCATATTACATCACAAGTTATCATGAACTAACATAAAGCATAAAACACATGTTAACCTAACCTAGAGCATGTTATCTTCATCTAGCATCATTTAACATCACAAGTTATCATGAACTCACTTAAAGCATGTCATAAAGATCACATTAGGGGCCTTGGCCGAATGGTCCTTTGGGGCTTTTAGGGTTAAACTCTTAAACTAATCCATCTAGCATGCTATCATCATCATATTCATACAAGATTTAGCATGGATCTTCATGGTAAGCCCTAGTTGTGGTCTTGGCCGAATGGTCCCTTGGGGCTTTTAGGGTTAAACTCTTAACCTAATCCATCTAGCATCCTAACATCATCATATACATACAAGGTATGGCATAGAACTTCATTGAAAACTCAAGTAAAGGACTTGGCGGAATGGTTCCTTGGGGCTTTTAGGGTTAAACTCTTAACCTAATCCATCTAGCATCCTAACATCATCACATACATGCAAGGTATGGCATAGAACTTCATTGAAAACTCAAGTAAAGGACTTGGCCGAATGGTTCCTTGGGGCTTTTAGGGTTAAACTCTTAACCTAATCCATCTAGCTTCCTAACATCATCATATACATACAAGGTATGGCATAGAACTTCATTGAAAACTCAAGTAAAGGACTTGGCCGAATGGTTCCTTGGGGCTTTTAGGGTTAAACTCTTAACCTAATTCATCTGGCATCCTAACATCATCATATACATACAAGGTATGGCATAGAACTTCATTGAAAACTCAAGTAAATGGCTTGGTCGAATGGTTCCTTTGGGCTTTTAGGGTTAAACTCTTAACCTAATCCATCTAGCATCCTAATATCATCATATACATACAAGGTATGGCATAGAACTTCATTGAAAACTCAAGTAAAGGACTTGGCCGAATGGTTCATGGAGAGTTTGACATAACAACTTCAATCGAAAAACTACTTGTATGCAGGTGAGGGGATACTTACATCCTTCGCTTTGCTTTTAGTTGGAAGATGACCTAAGGGAAGCCAAACCTAGCCTTCTTCTTGCTTGGATTTGTTTCGGACAAAGGATGAAAAGGGGGGAGCTTTAGGGTTCGGTGAGGAAGAAGATGAGAGTTGAGAAAAGCAATTTGATCACTCATGTCTCCTCATTCCCCCTATTTATTCACTTGAAGAGTCCCTTAGTCTCCCTTAACCCTAACTATAATTTCCCATATTCCTCTAATAGTACAACCCTGCTGGGCTTTTGGTTATTGGATGCATCTATAGGGCTTAGCTATCTCTAGAGGTTTGGGGTTCAATTCCTAGTCTTTGCATCCTTTTTGACTAATTTTCTTTTATTTTTGAAAGAGCCCACATAAGGCCCATCATAATCAAGCAAAAATTCTTTTAAAATTGCTAGAAATTTTATGGGCGTTACACCATAGCGGCTCATTATGATTATGAGATATGACAGATGAATGTGAAAATAGCTTTCCTTAATGGAAACCGGCTCGAGGATGTGTATATGATACAGCCTAAGGGTTTCTCATCGGTTGATAAAACCAATGTATGTAAATTGTGATGGTCCATATATGGATTGAAGCAAGCATCCAGGAGCTGGAATATCCGTTTTGATGAGACAATTAAAAAGTTTGATTTCTCACAAAATCCAGACGAACCTTATGTGTACAAGAAAGTTAGTGGGAGTGCAGTCGTGTTCCTAGTATTGTATGTAGATGACATATTACTTATAGGAGACGATGTTTCAGTCTTACAGTCAGTTAAGATTTGCTTATCCAAGACATTCTCCATGAAAGACCTGGGAGAAGCAACCTACATCCTCGGGATTAAGATCTATAGAGATAGATCGAAACAGTTGCTTGGTCTTTCGCAGTCTACATATATAGACCGAGTGCTAAAGAGGTTTAGCATGTCGAAATCCAAGAAAGGTTTCCTACCCATCAGGTATGGGATACACCTTTCAAATTCTATGTGTCCGCGCACAGAAGACGAGAGGATTTGCATGAGTAAGATTCCCTATGCATCCGCAATAGGATCTATCATGTATGCTATGTTATGTATGAGGCCCGATGTATCGTATGCTCTGAGTGTCACGAGTAGATACCAGTCTGATCCAGGAATGGATTATTGGGTGGTTGTTAAGACAATCCTTAAGTACTTAAGAAGAACTAAGGATGTGTTCCTAATATATGGAGAAGGGGATATGGTGATAAGCGGGTATACGGATGCCAGCTTCCAGACAGACAAGTATGATTCCAGGTCTTAGTCTGGATACGTGTTCACCTTGAATGGGGGTGCAGTGAGTTGGAAAAGTTCCAAACAAGACACTGTAGCAGATTCTACCACTCAGGCAGAATACATTGCAGCTTCGGAAGCAGCAAAAGAAGTGGTTTGGATCAAGAAGTTCATTTAAGAACTTGGTGTGATTCCAGCCATTATTGAAGCAATACCGGTCTACTGCGACAACAATGGAGCTATTGCACAGGCGATAGAGCCAAGGTCTCATCAACGATCCAAACATGTGCTTCACCGCTATCATCTTATCAGAGAGATCATCAGTAGGAAGGAAATACAAATTGAGAAAATCCCCACTGAAAGGAACTTAGTGGATCCTTTGACTAAGGCATTACCTCAAAGTAAGTTTTAGGGTCATGTTAGAGCTTATGGTATTGGATACCGTAGCGATTGGCATTAGTCCAAGTGGGAGTTTGTTAGTAATATATGAGAGATGTCCTAAGGCAATCGCCTTATGTTTGAACCATTTATATGATAAATGAAGATTCACTATTTGAGTATACATGTTTTCATGTATTTGATTAGATCTTAAACTCATTTACTGAATATCCACGATACGATTCACAGCATGAGAGAATTTGTGATTGAATCACAACTAGTGAGTATCTCTACATGTGTAAATGTGATGTATCGGAATTATCCCTAGTCGATGAATTGATGGATTTGGATACCATTGATTCTTTCGAGACTAGCATGAGGTATACTCCTTGGTGTATCCAAGCAGTTGATTCTCACTAGCTGGAGACATTGTGATGTCCAGAGTTAATCGTGGATGCTAGTTATGGTAACTAGTTCATTGGAGTGACCAGCCGTAAGACTTCATATGGTTATCTGCATATATAGATATGTCAATGAAGTTCTTACTGCAGCTTAGGTGCGATGTTCCTTTGACTTGCGGTATTCAAGTCATCTTGATCATAAAAACTTATGCTTTGACTATTGGTGCAATCGGCCCAGCAGTACCTTGATGGTATTTTGATGATAGACAAAACTCATGACATGGGATTGTCATGGGAAAGTCCAACATGGTGTTGACATGGAAAATCCAAGCATGGAGCTTGGTGTGGGAAAGTCCAACATGGTGTTGGCATGGAAGTCCAAGGGGGAAGCCTTGGCATGGGAAAGTCCAAAGCATTGCGAAGCCGTGCGCTTGGTGCTTGGCATGGGAAATCCAAAGCATTGCGAAGCTGTGCGCTTAGTGCTTGGTGAGAAATGCATTGCGAAGCCGTGCGCTTGGTGCATTTGGGAAGTCTTGAGAACTTGGCAAGTTCATTAGGCTTGGGTCCTTGAGTCGGTGAAGGATGGCATTGTGAAGCCGTGCGCTTGGTTCATCCGAGGGACCGTCGGACGGGGAGCAAATGGAGTGAGCCCAAAGGGAAGCATACTTCTAGGGGATGAGACGCGAAGGATGGCGTTGCGAAGTCGTGCGCTTGGCGTATCCGAGGGATGTAGGCCGAGGGAAGAGAGCTTTGGTGGGGAACTCCATGAGGGATAAGGTGGACTTGGCCAAGTGGCTAAGACTGAGTGTCGGAGGCTCAAACTTGATGTTTGAGAGTTTACCCGACGGTCGGATGCTGAAACAACTTGGTGTTTGAGGTTTTGCCCGACATCAGTCGACTGGCATAGGTGCCGGTTCGACTGATCCAAGTCGACTAGAGTTCGACTGGTGTAAGGCTAGGGTTTTGTGCTTGGCGTTGGATCGCCATGGTGTGATCGGCCCGAAGTCGGCGAGCCGATCGCCATGGATCGGCAATGATCGAAATCGCAATGATCGCCAGAGATGGCAATGATCGTTGGGAGTGTCGCGAGCAGACGCTCCGTAGCCGTGAAGCGGTCGACTCTTGAGTCACCGATCGGTGATGGGCATCATCGATCGGACCGTAGGTGATTCGTTGGAACTTGTCCGACGTGGATCTGGCCGTTGTGAGACAATGGCTCTGAGGCACGATCGGGCCTTTTGGCGATCACGGCTAGGCGCAGCCGTCACGAGGTTATAAAAGGAGCTCGAGATGGAGGTTTTTGCCAAGTTTTTTGTGGAGCTATTGGAGGGGAATTGCTGCTGCATTTCAGTCCTTCAAGAGCCAATCAAAGCAAGCAACAAGCAAAGCGATCAAAGCAATCGGTGAAAGTTTTCTTTTGTATTGTATTTGTGTATTTGCTTGTATTTCTATATTACATTGTAATTGCTTGTGAGAGGTTTCTCCACCTCCGACGTGTTGTCGAGAAGGAGTGTTATAGTTAGTGTCGTGCGCATAACTATAGCTCGGTGAGCTCGCCCGTGGAGTAGGAACCATTCGGTTCCGAACCACGTATATCTTGTGTTGTGTGATTGTGTATTGTTATTAGTTTCATTATTATTGTTATTCCGCTGCGCTAACGACAATCGTAGACAAGCAACGCAAGAAGAACGAACGAATTACGATATCCAACGAACGAGGGATATTCACCCCCCTCTAGCCGGCCGTATCGATCCCCTACAAGTGGTATCATAGCCGAGGTCGCTCTTCAAGGACTAACCGCCGCGAGAGCACTACAAATGGCCGGCTTCATCCATCCACCGAAATTCGTTGGAGATTTTGCTTGGTGGAGGAAACGAATGGAGGTATATTTAGAAACCGATTTTGATTTTATGTTTATTATAGAAAACGGTTTTGAAATGCCTAGGGACAAGTACAACAAGCCAATTGAGAAGTCAAAATGGACCCAAGACCAAATCAAAGACTTCAAGACAAATCTCAAGGTAATCAAGTTGATTAGTGATTTGTTGCCTAACACTATTTGGTCTAGATTGGGTGATTATAGGGATGCAAGGGAATTATGGAATAAGGTAATGAAATTCCAAGAAAATTCCCAATCGGCACAAGTAGAGGAGAATGCCGAAGAAGAAGCACCCACAACATTTGAAGATGTTGATGATTTGGTGGAGACCTCCACCTCTAGCATTGAGGGGGAGGAAAGGCAATCTTCCATCCCGAAGCAAGAACAAGAAGCATCCACATCCAGGAGAAGTGAAGATCATGAAGAGGCCTCCACCACCTCCCTAAGTAACTCAAGTGTTATTATTTTAAATAAAAATCACATAATATGCTTTGAGTGTAGGGAGAAATGGCATTATAAGAGCAAATGCCCTAAATTGGCTAAGGGAAGGGCATCAACACCAAAAGTCAATCCAAAGTCAAAGGATGTTGGTGTTCCCAAAATCAAGAGCAAAGAGCACATTGTGTGCTTTAAATGCAACCAAAAGGGACACTATCGAAGCCAATGCCCTAGGGGGAGGAAGAAAGGGCAAGAATGTGCAATTCATGTAGGGGGAGCTCCTAAAGCTAACCCTAAGGTACATTTAGTTAATGCACCTTTAATTCCTAAAGTCAAAAAGCATGCTAAAAATTATTTTAGTTCTCTTGCTATTATCAATGAAAAGCATGCTAAGAGAAATAATAAGGTGTATTGTCTAGGTGCCAAGCATGTTCATATAACTAAGGACAAACCTAGGACTCAAAACACTAGATCTATCCTACCTAGGAAATCAATTAGAAGAATTGAAGAGAATTTGGGTATTAATCCCAAGAAATCTAGGCATATGCCTAAGAAGAAAACCAACTCCGAAAAACCAAATGAAAATTCAAAATTGAGGAAATTGGAGTTAGAAAACCAAGTCTTGAGATCAAGACTTGAGAGAATGGAGAAAGCCCTTAGAATCATAGAAAATTCAATTCTAGGGTCAAATGTCCAAAAGTCAAGACCTAAGGTTCAAAAACGGTCTAAGGGCAAGGAAGGTTTGGGTGAAAAACCTAAGCCCAAGAAGACTTATCATAATGTTCCATTTAATTATGGAACTATTTCTAGGTCTAGAAAAACCAAGGCTAATATGGAAGCTATCCCTAAGACTAGTCATGGTATTTGCTTAGTGGCTAACACCTCAAAGAAATCAAATGTAGCCACTAAGAAGGTCAATGGAGGAGTCACCTCTAGAGTTGACCTAGGAAAGACCCAAAAGACTATGGCTTCAAAGCCTAAAAGGGTCATTAGGAAGGTATCTAGGGAAGTTATTCCTAGGGAATACCTTGTTAACCCAAGGAGCTCTAATAGATATTGGGTTCCTAAGAGCGTGATTGATTCACGCTAAATGGGTTAGGGTGTGTCAACCCCAAGTGGATGGGTGGTTAACCTAGCCATTGTAAGTTGACACATTAGGGTGTGCCAATATGGTTTGAGAGGTTAAAAATGATTTAAATTGGCACAATTAGGTCATAGAGGTACTGGTGTGCCATTTTGGGTTTTTGGCACACTAGGGAAATGAATGGCAATAAGGCAAAATAGAATTAATCCCTAAAAATGGCAAATTGATTTTCACACTTAGGTATTCTATACCTTAGTATATTTTACTTGCCATGTTTTGTTTACCTTGCCATGTCATGACATCATTTTCATTTTTATCTATAAAATGTCATGATCATGTTTAGATTTATGTTTAGATGTCATGTATGCTTAAGTTTCATTCACATGCCATGACATCATGATATTGGCATATGTTTTTATCTATATCATATCTATGCCATAATCATATCATGCATGAATTAAAATGGAGTTAAGGACTATGGCATGATTTGATGGGAATCAAATAATATTGCCTAGAAATATGCATGAGACCATTTTAAAGAACAAAAACCCACATCTCACTAGATTAATTGCCTTGAATGTGTTTTTACACATCTAGATATAAGTGAGATGTTTAAGGAAAAGAAATTAAAGGTTTTGAAAACTTTTTGAAAACATTTTGAAAAACCTTGGTGAAGCCTATCTTTTGATAGCTATCACCATTGAATGGGATGATACAAAGAGGGCTCTTTATTGAAGCTTTTCTAAACTTTTGAACTTTGTATCAATCTCCTAATTTAGTGGGTAAAATAATTTTCCAATATTTTTCACCCATAGTGTTTAGGATAAGTATTATACGTATGCATTTTCAAGATTTTTAAAATTACGTATATTTACTTATGGATTTCGGAAATCCATTTAAAATCTTTGCTCAAAATCTGATTATCGATCGGCCATGGATTAGCGATCGGTGATGAAATGGCAACGATTGATTTGATTTGGGTGATTTCGGGTAAATATTGTTGGTTAGGCCCATGTTCAGCTAGGTTAAGGTCCCCTAACCACTCCTAACCCTAGGATATGCTTGGGAGAGCATTAGACATGGTGGAAATCCATTGGATATGGATTAGGAGTTGGGTTGAGGGTGAGTATCAATTTTAAGGTGGAAGAGAGTTCATTGTTGAACTTTGCCTTAATTTTGATTTGGTTAATGTTCCTATTGTCTTAGGGACTCTCCAAGGACATTGTTGGTGCAATGGTCAAGGTGGAGCAAGCCTCTAGGGGGAGGTATCCATCATGGGAAGATGGATGTGTATTTCCTCAATGGAGGAAAATTGGGTTGCCTCTCTTTGAGTGATATGGGATCACTAGAAAGATTGTAGGCATGTGTTCCTCCAAGGGAGAGATTGTAAGATCTCATTGGGATATGAGACATTCATACCCTTGGGGAGGACCTTTTTGATGTAATGTCAAAAAGGGGGAGAAGTTACCAAGTTACCAATTAGGGTTCGTTGGAATTCTCATTGGGATATGAGAATTGCCAATATGGGAGAATTGGTAGACTTGAGATGGTAGTTTTGTTAATCATCAAAAAGGGGGAGATTGTTGGTGCAATCGGCCCAGCAGTACCTTGATGGTATTTTGATGATAGACAAAACTCATGACATGGGATTGTCATGGGAAAGTCCAACATGGTGTTGGCATGGAAGTCCAAGGGGGAAGCCTTGGCATGGGAAAGTCCAAAGCATTGCGAAGCGATGCGCTTGGTGCTTGGCATGGGAAATCCAAAGCATTGTGAAGCCGTGCGATTGGTGCTTGGTGAGAAATGCATTGAGAAGCCGTGCGCTTGGTGCATTTGGGAAGTCTTGAGAACTTGGCAAGTTCATTAGGCTCGGGTCCTTGAGTCGGTGAAGGATGACATTGCGAAGCCGTGCGCTTGGTGCATCCGAGGGACCACCGGACGGGCAGCGAATGGAGTGAGCCCAAAGGGAAGCATACTTCTAGGGCATGAGATGCGAAGGATGGCGTTGCGAAGCCGTGCGCTTGGCGCATCCGAGGAAAGTAGGCCGAGGGAAGAGAGCTTTGGTGGGGAACTCCATGAGGGATAAGGTGGACTTGGCCAAGTGGCTAAGACTGAGTGTCGGAGGCTCAAACTTGATGTTTGAGGGTTTACCTGACGGTCGGATGCTCAAACAACTTGGTGTTTGAGGTTTTGCTCGATATTAGTCGACCGGCATAGGTGCCGGTTCGACTGATCCAAGTCGACTAGAGTTTGACTGGTGTAAGGCTAGGGTTTTGTGCTTGGCACTCGACTGCCATGAACGCGATCGAAATCGGCAATGATCACGAGAGGGATGGCAATGATCGATGGGAGTGTCGCGAGCACAGAATGCTCCGTAGCTGACTGGGCAGTCGACTACTAGGTCACCAGTCGACTGATGGGCATCCTCAGTCGACTGGTAGGTGATCCGTTGGAACTTGTCCGACGTGGATCTGGCCGTTGTGAGACAACGGCTACAGGGGCAGTCGACTGGGGCCTTTTGCAGTCGACTACTAGGCGCGAAAACAGCTCAATGGAGGTTATAAAAGAAGCTCGAGATGGAGGTTTTTGCCAAGTTTTTTGTGGAGCTATTGGAGGGGAATTGCTGCTACATTCTAGTCCTTCAAGAGCCAATCAAAGCAAGCAACAAGAAAAGCGATCAAAGCAATCAGTGAAAGTTTTCTTTTGTATTGTATTTGTGTATTTGCTTGTATTTCTATATTACATTGTAATTGCTTATGAGAGGTTTCTCCACCTCCGACGTGTTGTCGAGAAGGAGTGTTATAATTAGTGTCGTGCGCATAACTAGAGCTTGGTGAGCTCGCCCGTGGAGTAGGAACCATTCGGTTCCGAACCACGTATATCTTGTGTTGTGTGATTGTGTATTGTTGTTAGTTTCATTATTATTGTTATTCCACTGTGCTAACGACAATCGTAGACAAGCAACGCAAGAAGAACGAACGAATTATGACATCCAACGAACGAGGGCTAATCACCCCCCTCTAGCCGACCGTATCGATCCCCTACATTGACATATTAAGCAAGCATCTCTAAGGAGATGTGGACCCAGGATGATTGGGTATAAGTCGAAGTGATCGAAGGTGTTTGAATAGCCTATAAAGGATTCACCACTCCTTGCGATGAGATGTATACCCATGGCCTCTCGTTGGATTGTTACTAAAGTCTTTGGCCAAAGCATTACATGTTTAGAGTAAGGTACTCTTCGATACATATGCAGTAACTAGAATCCGTAGGATGAGGAAATGATACTTGGGCTAGGTGTGACGTAGTCAGCCTAGTGGGGACTGACACTATAGACCATGTCCTGAACCAAGTGGGTATAAGATGAGAGAAGGGAATGGGGCATGATTCATTCAAGCTGCTGAAGGGTTTTAGAAATAGTTCTGGATCAACCGTTGATCTTTTCGGTTAATTGGGGATCATGATGTACTACTAGGTGTCACTCATGATCGTTCTTTAATTAATGGTTAATTATAGATGGCCAACATAAACCGAGAACCTATTTGGTCACACGCACAACGAGCGTAATCCGAAGGATTTAAAACGAGCTTGAGAATGAGATTCTCAGACCGAGAGAAACTAAGTTTGATTGGACCAAACATGGAGCGAGCATTAAATTGTTTCAGTCGCAATGGAAGCGTCGATGGGCCGTGTCTTATGAAGACATGATGGATGAACCAAATTGGTTTGGTTCTAATCCAATGGAGGAGAATAAACCAAAGAGGTTTGGTTTGTTTTAAACGAATGAACCAAAGTTGGTTCGGTTCGTTTTAACTTAAAATAAACCATCATGGTTTGGTTTATTTTAACTTAAATTAATGGAGCGGGTTAACGGGCTTTTGGTTATGATCTGATAACCATTAAGAGAATTTGTTCTCTATAAAATAGGGCTTAAGGGTTTTGTTAAGCCCTAATCCAAATCCTTGAAACCCTAAGTTGCCGCCCCTCCTTCTCCTTGTGAAGTCGGTGCCAACCCTCTTGCCGCCGCCCACCACCACCCAAGCTCCTTGCCGGCGTCCAGCAGCTGCCGTCCTCTCTCCTTGTCGGCGTCGAGCTGCTGCCGGAAGAGCTCCGGTGATCTCCTTTGGGTTCGTCAACAAGGTGAGCTTCAACCTTCCTTTTGGCCGATCCCTATTCCTCCACCAAAGCTGTCAAGTTTTCTGGACAGCTTGTTTCCTTCTCGTCGGAGCATCATTTGGACGACGTTTGGAGCTCCGACAGTGGTAGCCTTGCCAGGGATTCGATCTCCGGTAATCCTCATAGGTGGAGGACGAAGGATTCGTCAAACGGTTGACGAATACCTCTCCGGAGAAGCGAGTTTTTGAGGACTCGTTTTGGATCCGAATTTTGATTCGGATCGTGATCTTCTCTTGATCACATCGTCTTCAACACGAGGCTAGTAACCCGTATGAAGACGAGGTTGGTGACTTTGTGAAGTCATCCCGAAGATACTTGGCGTGGATACGGATAGAGACGATTCTAGCGAGAATCGTTCAAGTTGATGCCTTTCCCGCTACACATGATACGTCAGGTATACGTAGTATAAATTTCCTTTTATTGCAAAATTTGAATTTATAGTTATGTCTACACATGTTGTACTATGCATGCGTGTGATGTGTGTGTTGTAATAAATTAGATTTATTATTTTATTCATTCCACTGTGCACATGTTTACGAAACATGTTCGAACACACACTCGCCGCGGTGCTGGAAACCCAACATATGCTCACCTATTATTTGTTGGATTGGTATTATGATTGGACAAGTGGGGTAGTATGACTAAGATGAGATAAATTCTTAGAAGGTATATATAGGTTCTATGACCTCTTTAGATTTTAGTGCATGATTATTGTAGTTACGTTGTTTACTTAGTTTATATTATATTTGTACTTGATGCTCTTTCTAGTATTGCCTTGACCTTGTACTTGCTTGACCCCTTGTTATACCCTATTTGACTTCAGGCTATTGATTTCCATTGGTATACTTATGATGTTGTTTATTGGATATCACTGTTATGTGCTTATTTGGTTATGTATTGTTGCGGTTGATACCTTGATTGAGACTAGTAGAGATAGTATAACTTAGATGAGGTTATTCCTTAGGAGAGAATATAAGGAATGAAACAACATTAATAGAACCCTAGGCGTAATAACTCGGACATGCTTATTTGTATATGTTTATCTATTTACTGTTTCGATTGTTATTGTGATTGGACTAATAGAGGTAGTATGATTAAGATGAGAGAAATCCTTAGAGCGTATATACCGTTTCTCATATCTCGGCTGCCAACTATGTCTCCCATTCATGGTTGAGAAAGTTTACAGTAGAGTTTTCCTTATGGTTGCTTTGTATATCTATGGTTGATCATTTCTCCCATTCATGGTTGAGATAATCTACCGTAAAGTTATACTCTTGCATTATTCTATTCGGAGTTAGTGATAATTGGATTCGTATGTTATCTGTAGCTAGATAGTTACCGTACATCTTAAGTACACACGAGACCTGTTCGTTGTATCATGCATGATTGAACTTGTAGAAATGGTATAATTTAGGCTTAACCATCTCGACGTGTTCGTTAGTAGATTTATGATCCTTATCGGCCTTGATAGACATTTCTTATTAGTTGGGTTGGAACCCTAGGATTAACCACCTCGACGTGCTTCTGAGTAGATTGATGACCTTTATCGACTTTGGTAGATGTTTAATATTTGAGGTGTTGAAACCCTTGCTTGACCACCTCGATGGGCTTATTAGTAGGTTGACGATCTCTATCTACTTTGATAGACATTCGATGCTAGATGTGTTGGATAACCCTAGGCTTAACAACCTAGGATAATCGACTTCCCATGAGACCCATTCGTGGTAGCATGTTGTTTCGTACAGTCGATAACTAGATAGTTATACACTCTGACTGCCCACGAGACTCATTTGTGGTAGCATGTTATTGTGTGCAGTCAATAGCTAGAAAGCTATATACTCTGTCTTCCCACAAAACTCATTCGTGGTAGCATGTCATTGCCCGTAAACATTGAGTCTTTATATTGCCTGTCTACCCATGAGTCCCATTCGTTGAAGCATGTAGTTGCTTGTAGACAGTGCTTTGTATATATTTCTTGTCGGCCCACGAGTCCCGTTCGTGGTAGCTTGTAGATAGAGTCCTTTTGTATTACCTCGAGAGCCACGAGGCTTTGTCGCGATATCTTTATATTTATTGCTTGTAGATTCACAGTTAGTTGTGTATGTTGTAGGTGCATTTGTTATATTGTTGACCAGGTTAGTTGCGGACCGATATTGATATTCTGAGGTTTGGGTTACTCTAGTTTGTTTCCTTTGACTTCCATTATGTCCACTATATCCATTATGATTATGCACTATTTTCTATCCACCCACTGAGTGGTTGTACTCACCCCCTCTTCTCTTATCCTCCAGGTTAGCTGATAGAGGATGTGTCATGTTGACCTACTCACGAGTCGCTCAGAGAGTCCCTTGTCTTGCTGATCCCACTACATCGTCGAGATGTTGTTTTATTTATTCTGTTGTTATTGAATTTTGTTTATACACTTTGGATTTTATCGTAGTTTGATTTGGTGTCATAAAACTAATTTACTTTTAATTGATTTATACTTTAGCCATGCATGCATGCAGTTAATATAATAATTGTATTCTATTATTATTTCGGAGTTTTTGCCATATCTGTTTCAACGATGTATTTCGGAATATTGTCACTAAGGGCCTCCTCCATCATTTGGATGACGAATAGGCCCCCGTGGTGTGACAATTTTATTGGTATCAGAGCTTAGGTTTGTGATTTCTGTTTGTGGGTTTTGTGTTTTGAGGTTTTCTTTTCCATTGATTTTTGGACTTATGTGTTTTGGGACCCAGCAAGCAGAAGGACATCTCTGAGCTATAGGAAAAGTGGTTGTCTTTAGTGGTCATTGTACTTTCCTTATGTAATAGGAAGTTATCATCATGTTTTTGTTAGATACTTACATATTTGCTCATAGTAGGAAATGCTACCTAGTGAAATTGCCCCTACTCATGGTCATGGATGAGGTCGACCTCGAAAGCGACCTATTGATGCTACGGGACCTACCCTCATGGTTGAAAATGTAGACTCTTTAGAGGTGATAACTGATGTCGAATTAGGAAGCTAGGGTTAAGCTCGCTAGCCACCCATTTGGAGGTCAAGGAGTAACCCCTCAGAGAGTATTAGTCCCTACTACTAGTGATTTTGTCATAGATAAGGCGTGTATAGCTACACTGACCAAGACGATAAAGGATCGTTTTACCTTATTTTAGGGGATACCGGTACATGGATCACTTGTGCATGGATGGACAATTTAGAAGACTCATTTGGATACATAACTTGCATGGATGCAGGGAAGATGGAGCTTGCGGTGTATCACTTACGAGGTCAGACCATCACATGGTGGAAAATGCAGCGGATAATTTTGGGGAGTAGAGTATCACTTGGAGACTATTCCAAGAGGTCTTGGAGAGACAGTATTTCCCTGTCTCTTTCCGTATAAGTTGTCGTTAGGAGTTTCTGAATCGTAAGCAAGGCGATCGAAGCATCATGGATTACATTGGAGAAATTTAATCGACTTATAGAATTTTTACCCCATTAAGGAGCTCAGGACTATGATCGTATGCTCTAGTTTGTCCATGGTCTTACAACCCACATTCGGATTAAGATGTCCGAATCCTCCATTAGTATCTATCGAGAGGCACTAGATCGAGTCATACTGGTCAAGATGACCCAATGAGCCGATGGGTTTGGTATACGAGGTATCATGTTGGGTTATCCTATTCTAGATGATATACTGATAGTTCACATTCCTTTATATCCCGATAATACTTAGAAAAAAAATTGGTAGAATTATGATACCTTGACCTTGAAGATTAGTTATAATAACACAATCAAGGAAGACTTTAACGTTTCGTTATGAAGTAAAGGAGTAACCCTTGGATTTTGATAGTCATACCTAGACTTGAGATTAGACTACCAGTAACTCAGAGTATGAGACTCGACATACAAAAACTCAGCACAATGGCACTAGATCTCATACTTGCCGAAGATAAGGACACGTGTAACCGATTGAGACATGGATCAGAGTTGTGTAACGGAAGCATGGTGGGCTCATAACCCACAAAGAAGTTTACGATTTGATAATTAGAATGTTAAGATATTAGAATAAGCTGGCAAAGTGATAAAATATTTAGGGTTACCTAACCGAAGGGGTACATGATGACTTTCATATATATGGGAGGATCTACTCAATTTATTTACATTGTGAGGGTTTAGAATGAGCTAGAAGAGTAGCATAAGAGTTAGGGTTAACTAACCATAGAAGTACATAAGGACTTGCATATTTCATTAGTATGGAAGTATGCACATAACTTATTTATGTTGTTAAAGTTATAGTTGGAGTTCTAGATCAGATTCTAGATACAAAGAATGTTGATTATGAAGCAGGATCATCTGCTGGATTGAGGTTGGATAGTAATGTGATTCTGATGAACAAACTATTTGGAGTAGAAGAATGACATATAGATATGATATCCTTATTAGGGTATATCAAGTAGGAAATTTAGGGATCAAATTTTTATTAGCGAGGGAGAATGTAATATGTCATAAAAAAATTAAATTAAATTTAAATTTAAAAACAAGATAAATAAAATAAATTTATTTATTTTAAGGAAATTAGTTATCTATTATTATTTTAATTGATAATTCTGGGATAAAATTTTATTAGATTTGACTAAGTCTAATTATTTTATCTGAAATATTGATTAAGTCAATTAATATAAGGTTATATAAATCAAAACCTAAGATAGGGTTTAATTAAAGCCTAGGTGGAATTAGGGATTGAAGCGATTTCTCTTTTCCCTCTCGTGTCTTCTCTTGTCACAAGCTCAATCCACTGTCGCCGTCGCCACCGTCGCCGCCGTCGCCACCGTCGCCGCCGTCGCCACCGTCGCCGCCGTCGCCGGCGTCACCGCCGTCACCTTCTTCTTCTTCTCCGCGCACAACACTGGCCACCTCCCCTTCTGCTCGTGCGCCCACCCTATCGGGCTGGCTCCGTCGCTGTGGCTTGCACCGTGGCCACCCTGCACGTGACAATCGTAGCCCTGCGACTAATGCCGATGCCTATGCCTCCATCGCGAGTGACAATCGACCACCCCTTTCGATCATCATCAGACTCTTCATGTCCTCATCATGAGCCACCTCGCGCAGTTGCCTAGGACGTCGTTGCAAGCATCGGCCATCGTCGTTGGCTCCTCTCTGACCATGAGCAACCCCATCGTCGGCTGCCTGCTCCTTGCCTATGTTTCATCGATCTGACGATAGGGAGCATCGAGGGCCCTTTGTGTCGTGTTTTGACCATCTCCCTATTGCCATCGCTACAACCACCAGTCTCCACTGCGAGCACACAACACTGTCCGATCGATGTAGGTTACCCCTATCCACTGATCTTGTCGGTCGCCCAACTCTTGACTGCCATCGCCGCCACTGTCTATCTCCACTGTGAGTGCACAGCTCCACTTGGTAGTTGCCAGTCGTCTCTATCAACAGCTGAGATTTCCATCTCATCGCCTTTTCTTTAATTGTTGTGATGAGCAGCAGATTGATTGTTGTCAGCCACATTGGTTGTGATCCAATCCGGTTGGAGAAGGAGAGCACTCTATTTGAGGAAGATTCGCGGACACAAAAACCATCAGAACGATATACGTATTAGGTGGGTGGTTATGTAATCTCTTTAGAATTTAGTGCATGGTTATATTGGTTACATTGTTTACTTAGGTTATCTTATAGTTTCACTTTACGTTCTTGCTAGAATTGCTTTGATCCTTTATCTGTTGGACCCTTGGATTCTAGGTTGTTTGCTCATCATTAGTATGTAGTTATTGATTGATATTACTGTTATACGTGCCTAGTTAATGTTGTGATATAATTGATAGATATTACTGGTATATGCTCACCTAATATTTGTTGGATTGGTATTACGATCGGACTAGTGGGGTAGTATGACTAAGATGAGATAAATTCTTAGAAGGTATATATAGGTTCTATGACCTCTTTAGATTTTAGTGCATGATTATTGTAGTTACGTTGTTTACTTAGTTTATATTATATTTGTACTTGATGCTCTTTCTAGTATTGCCTTGACCTTGTACTTGCTTGACCCCTTGTCAAACCCTATTTGACTTTGGGCTATTGATTTTCATTGGTATACTTATGTTGTTGTTTATTGGATATCACTGTTATGTGCTTATTTGATTATGTATTGTTGTGGTTGATACCTTGATTGAGACTAGTAGAGATAGTATAACTTAGATGAGGTTATTCCTTAGGAGTAAATATAAGGAATGAAACAAAATTAATAGAACTCTAGGTGTTGGAACCCTAGGTGTAATAACCCGAACGTGCTTATTTATATATGTTTATCTATTTACTGTTTGAATTGATATTGCGATTAGACTAATAGAGGTAGTATGATTAAGATGAGAGAAATCCTTAGAAGGTATATACCATTTCTCATATCTCGGCTGCCAACTATGTCTCCCATTCATGGTTGAGAAAGTTTACAGTTGAGTTTTCCTATGGTTGCTTTGTATATCTGTGGTTGATCATGTCTCCCATTCATAGTTGAGATAATCTATCGTAAAGTTATACTCTTGCATTATTCTGTTCGGAGTTCGTGATAATTAGATTCGTATGTCGTCTGTAGTTAGATAGCTACCGTACATCTTAAGTACCCACGAGACCTGTTCGTTGTAGCATGTTGTAGCATGCATGATTGAACTGGTAGAAATGGTATAATTTAGGCATTACCATCTCGACATATTCATTAGTAGATTTATGATCCATATCGGTCTTGATAGACGTTTCATGTTAGTTGGGTTAGAACCCTAGGATTAACCACCTCGACGTGCTTCTGAGTAGATTGATGGCCTTTATCAACTTTGGTAGACGTTTAATATTAGAGGTGTTGAAACTCTCGCTTGACCGCCTCGATGGGCTTATTAGTAGATTGACAATCTCTATCGACTTTGATAGACGTTTGATGCTAGATGTGTTGGATAACCCTAAGCTTAACAACCTTGGATAATCGACTACCCACGAGACCCATTCGTGGTAGCGTGTTGTTGTTTGCAGTCGATAACTAGATAGTTATACAAACTGACTGCCCACGCGTGTCATGCCTCGAGAGTATGTCGTGCCGAAAAGCAAACGGACGACATCTGTCCTGTACGTGGAAATATATCGTATTAATACAAGACCAGTAGGCCCACAACTACAACATAATAGGTAAACAAGAATATACTAAATACAGCGGAAACATACTGACAGATAAACAAGATACAAAGACCCAACTATGCACTCCGGAGTGACTTTGACACAACAAGAATCATAACAGAAATCACATCAAAGACCAAATACATACATCACATCCTTATATCGTAAATACGGAAACAATACAAGGTAAAATCTCAAAATAATAATCCACAAGAATATAACAATACAGAATAAATATCCATCCGTTCGGTGTTAGATGGGATCAGCTGACGGAGCTCCGAACATCCAAGGAATCTTCTACCTGTTACCTGGGCGACAAGAAACCCAGGGTCTGGGGTGGTGAGTATAAACTCAGGGGTAATATATAGAAAGTGCATGAACAACATATAGGGATATAAAGATCTACAAGTATATATGTGATGATCTACAGGTATACAGAATGAGTCCAATAGACATACAGTCCTATCCAAATCTAATAACCAGTAACAACAGTAAAGTCATACTCAATGCATATACTAAACTGATCAACTGAACATGAAGTAATGTACCAACGTACCTGACGGTCTACAACACCATAAGCTATATCATCCTGAACAGGTATACAATAACATAACCCATATAACATACAAGGTCAATCCCATACCTGACCAACACTCAGACATATGAACAGTATATAATCACATGTAATAACACCCCGGTCCATACTAGAACACGACGCTAATCAAATGCATACAACAGTCTGGACCAACACATATATTGTAGGACTTTTCGAGCTGTAAAAACTTCTTTTTGCGTTGCGGAAACCCCGGAAGTCCATCCACGGATCCGTGCGAAGATATATTAAAACTAAAACATGTATGTGTTTATAAAACCCTAGATCTACCTTAGATCTAGAAGGTGAGAGCATTACCCTCGTAGCGACGGCCTTCGCTTATCCTGCTCGTCCAAATGGATTGCCGGAACTCTAGAATGTCAAGTGCACACTCCTCTATTGGTATCCACACAAGAAATAGGTGGAGAAAAGACAATCTTGAGTGTGCTAGCATTCCTTGAAGGTCTCGGCAAAATGGAGGATTGGGAGAGATTGCTTGAGAGGAAAATGATCCAAGGAAGAAGATGAAGTTGGAGTAACTCACCAAAATCAATTACACCCATCAAATGGAGTGGACGGTGACTTCATGACTTGGGGGGGGGGGGGGGGGGGGTGTTTCATGCATGCATGTAACTCCAAGAGCTAATGGCTCTTGTGTTGGGTTTCCGGTACTGCGGCGAGTGTTTGTTCGAACATGTTTCGTAAATATGTTCACAGCGGAAGAAATAAAATAATAAATCTAATTTATTACAACACACACACCACACGCATGCATAGTACAACATGTGTAGACATAATCATAAATTCAAATTTTGCAATAAAATAAAATTTATACTACGTATACCTTACGTATCACGTGTAGCGGGAAAGGCATCAACCGGAACGAACCTCGCTAGAATCGTCTCTATCCGTATCCACGCCAAGTATCTTCAGGATGACTTCACAAAGTCATGAGCCTCTTCTTCGTATGAGTTACTATCCTTGTGTCGAAGACGATGTGATCGAGAGAAGATCACAATCCGAATCAAAATTCGGATTCAAAACGAGTCCTCAAAAACTCGTTTCTCCGGAGAGGTATTCGCCAACCGTTTGACGAATCCTTCGTCCTCCACCTATGAGGATTATAGGAGATCAAATCCCTGGCAAGGCTACCGCTATCGGAGCTCCAAACATCGTCCAAACGACGCTCCAACAAGAAGGAAACAAGCTGTCCAAAAAACTGGACAGCTTTGGTGGAGACCTTGCGCCAGCCAAATAAGGAAAGCTATATGCTCACCTTGTCGCTGGAGCCAAGGAAGATCACCAAAGCTTCTCCAGCAACAGCTAGATGCCGGCAAGTGGGGAGGACGACAGCTTCTGGATGCCGGTTGGAGAAGCTTGGGCGGCGGCAAGGAGTTGGGCGTCGGCAAGACTAGGAGAAGAGAGGGAGGTGGGCGACAATATTAGGGTTGCTTGGATTAGGGCTTAACAAAACCCTTAAGCACTATTTTATTGAGAACAAATAATCTTAATGGTTATTGTATCAAAACCAAAAGCCCGTTAACCCGCTCCATTAATTTAAGTTAAAATAAACCAAACCATGTTGGTCTATTTTAAGTTAAAACGAACCGAATCGACTTTGGTTCATTCATTTAAAACAAACCAAACCCCTTTGGTTTATTCTCCTCCATTGGATTAGAACCAAACCAATTTGGTTCATCCATCATGTCTTCATAAGACATGGCCCACCCACGCTTCCATTGCAACTGAAACGATTTCATGCTCGCTCCTTGTTTGGTCCAACCAAATCTAGTTTCTCTCGGTCTGAGAATCTCATTCTCAAGCTCGTTTTAAATCCTTCGGATTATGCTCGTTGTGCGTGTGACCAAATAGGTTCTTGGCTTATGTTGTCCGTCTATAATTAACCATTAATTATAGAATGATCATGTGTGACACCTAGTAGTACATCATGATCCTCAATTAACAGAAAAGATCAACGGTTGATCCAAAACTATTTCTGAAACCCTTCAGCAGCTCGAATGAATCGTGCCCCATTCCCTACACTCATCTTATACCCACTTTGTTCAGGACATGGTCTATAGTGTCAGTCCCCTCTAGGTTGACTACGTCACACCTAGCCCAAGTATCATTTCCTCGTCCTACGGATTCTAGTTACTGCACATGTATCGAAGAGTACCTTACTCTAAACATATAATGCTTTCACCAAAGACTTTAGTAACAATCCGACTAGAGGCCATGGGTATACATCTCCTCAAAGGAGTGGTGAATCCTTTATAGGTTATTCAAACACCTTCGATCAATTCGACTTATACCCAATCATCTCGGGTCCACATCTCCTCTGAGATGCTTGCTTAAGATGTCAAAGCGTAAGTCTTTATGATCAAGATGACTTGAATACCGCAAGTCAAAGGTGTTGGGTTTCCGGCACCGCGGCGTGTGTGTGTTCGATCATGTTTCGTAAACATGAACACAGTGGAAGCAATAAAAATAATAAATACTCCTATTTATTACAACATACACAACACACGCATGCATATTACAACAAGTGTAGACATAACCGTAAATTTAAATTTGCAATAAAAGGAAAATTTATCTATGTTATACCTTTCGTATGACGTGTAGCGGGAACGACATCAACCGGAATGATCCTCGCTAGAATCGTCTCTATCCGTATCCACGCTGAGTTCCTTGGGATGACTTCGCTAAGCCACAAGCTTCGTCTTCGTACGGGTTACTAGCCTCGTGTTGAAGACGACGTGATCGAGAGATGATCACGATCCGAATCCAAATTCGGATCCAAAACGAGTCCTCAAAACTCGCTTATCCGGAGAGGTATTCGTCAACCGATTGACGAATCCTTCATCCTCCACCTCAGAGGATTACCGGAGATCGAATCCCCGGTAAGTTATCCGCTGTCGGAGCTCTAACCGTCGTCCAAACGACGCTCCGACGAGAGGAGAAGAAGCTGTCCAGAAAACTGGACAGCTTGGTGGAGGAGTAGGCGCCGGCCAAAACAAGGAAGCCAAGTGCTCACCTTTTCACCGAGGCCTAGGAAGATCACCGGAGGGTCGCCGGAGGGTTCACCGGCTGAAGCTTGGACGCCGACAAGGAGATGACGGCGGCACAACAACAAGCGGCGACCTAGGGTTGGCGCCGAGCAACTCCAAGGGTGGGCGGCAACTCAAAGGCTAGGGTTTTTGGATTAGGGCTTAATTATCCATTAAGCCCACTTTTATAGAGAACTAATTCTCTTAATGGTTATTGGATCATAACCATTAGGCCCGTTAACCCGCTCCATTAAGATAAGTTAAAATAAACCAAACCATGATGGTTTATTTTAAGTTAAAACGAACCGAACCAACTTTTGGTACATTCGTTTAAAATAAACCAAACCCTTTGGTTTATTCTCATCCATTGGATTAGAACCAAACCATTTTGGTTCATCCATTACGTCTTCATAAGACTCGGCCCATCCACGCTTCCTTTGCGACTGAAACGATTTCATGCTCGCTTTATGTTTGGTCCAACCAAACCTAGTTTCTCTCGGTCTGAGAATCTCATTCTCAAGCTCGTTTTAAATCCTTTGGATTACGCTCGTTGTGCGTGTGACCAAATAGGTTCTCGGTTTATGTTGGTCTATAATTAACCATTAATTATAGAGCGATCATGAGTGGCACCTAGTAGTACATCATGATCCCCAATTAGCAAAAAGATTAACGGTTGATCGAACTATTTACGAAACCCTTGGCTCGAATGATTAGTGCCCCATTCCCTTCACTCATCTTATACCCACTTGGTTGAGGACATGGTCTATTGTGTCGGTCCCCACTAGTGACTCGTCACACCTAGCCAAGTATTATTTCCTCGTTACTCACAGTTCTAGTTACTCCACATGTATCGAAGAGTACCTTACTCTAAACATGTAATGCTTTGTCCAAAGACTTTAGTAACAATCCGACGAGAGGCCATGGGTATACATCTCCTCGCAAGGAGTGGTGAATCCTTTATAGGCTATTCAAACACCTTCGATCACTTCGACTTATACCCAATCATCCCGGGTCCACATCTCTTTAGAGATGTTTGCTTAAGATGTCAAAGCATAAGTCTCCATGATCAAGATGACTTGAATACCGCAAGTCAAAGGAACATCGCACTTAAGCCATAGTAAGAACTTCATTGACATATCTATATATGCAGAGAACCATATGAAGTCTTACGGCTGGTCACTCCAATAAACTAGTTACCATAACTAGCATCCACGATTAACTCCGGACATAACTATGTCTCCAGCCTGTGAGAATCAGCTGCTTGGATACACCAAGGAGTATACCTCGTGCTAGTCTCGACAGAATTGATGGTATCCAAATCCATCAATTCATCGACTAGGGATAATTCCGATACATCACAATTACACATGTAGAGATACTCACTAGTTGTGATCCAATCACAAATTCTCTCATGCTGTGAATCGTATCATGGACATTCAGTAAATGAGTTTAAGATCCAATCAAATACATAAAACATGTATACTCAAATAGTGAATCTTCATTTATCATATAAATGGTTCATACATAAGGCGATTGCCTTAGGACATCTCTCATATATTACTAACAGACTCCCACTTGACCTAATGCTAATCGCTACGGTATCCAATACCATAAGCTCGAACATGACCCTCAAACTTACTTTGAGGTAATGCCTTAGTCAAAGGATCCGCTAAGTTCCTTTCAGTGGGAATTTTCTCGATTTGTATTTTGTTCCTACTGATGATCTCTCTGATAAGATGATAGCGGCGAAGCACATGTTTGGATCGCTGATGAGACCTTGGCTCTTTCGCCTGTGCAATTGCTCCATTGTTGTCGCAGTAGATCGGTATTGCTTCAACAATGGCCAGAATCACACCAAGTTCATGAACAAACTTTTTGATCCAAACCGCTTCCTTTGCTGCTTCCGAAGCTGCAATGTATTCTGCCTTAGTGGTAGAATCCGCTATAGTCTCTTGTTTGGAACTTTTCCAACTCACTGCGCCCCCATTCAAGGTGAACACGTATCCAGACTAAGACCTGGAATCATCCTTGTCTGTCTGGAAGCTGGCATCCGTATACCCGCGTATCACCATGTCCCCTTCTCCATATATTAGGAACACATCCTTAGTCTCTCTCCTCTATAGAAGAGGGACTTTGAGTCTTCGAAAGACTAACACCATGTGACATCGACAGAAGTCCCTTCTTGGAATTCGGCATGGCAAACCGTAGTAATACCGTGTCAATGTATGTACTTTGACTTAGGCCAAGCAATCTCTTAGATCTATCTCTATAGATCTTGATGCTTAGAATACAGGCTGCTTCACCTAAGTCCTTCATTGAGAAGCACGTCCCCAGCCAAGTCTTCACAGACTGTAGCGAAGGGATGTCATTCCCAATGAGTAGTATGTCATCCACATATAAAATAAGGAAGACAATTGTGTTCCCATTAATCCTCTTGTAGACACAGGGTTCATCTTCATTCTTGATGAAACCAAACTATCTGATCGCATCATCAAATCGAAGATTCCAGCTCCGAGAGGCTTGCTTTAGCCCATAAATGGACCTTTGTAGCTTGCATACTTTCCCAGTATGCTGTGGATCTTCAAAACCCTCATGTTGTGTCATGTACACATCCTCGAGTAAGTTTACATTCAGAAATGTAGTTTTGACATCCATCTGCCAGATCTCATAATCGTGGTATGCTGCAATATTAAGCAAGATCCGATTGGACTTAAACATATCCACTGGAGAAAAGGTTTCATCATAGTCAATACCATGA
Organism: Wurfbainia villosa; assembly: GCA_025175895.1. NCBI lineage: Eukaryota > Viridiplantae > Streptophyta > Magnoliopsida > Zingiberales > Zingiberaceae > Wurfbainia > Wurfbainia villosa. Next base: position 77,677,259 of record CM045997.1, on the reverse strand, counting down.
ATTTGCTTGAAACCTTTAGCCACCAATCGTCCCTTATAGGTATGCGTAAGTCCATCCATGTCAGTCTTTCTCCTAAAGACCCACTTACACCCAATGGGTTTGACCCCTTCAGGTGGATCAACCAAAGTCTATACTTGGTTGGTGTACATGGATTCCATCTCGAATCTCATGGCCTCTAGCCATTTCTCAGAATCTGGGCTCATCACAGCTTCCTGATAGGAGGTAGGCTCATTCTCAATGCCAGAGATAGGTTTAGTTCAACTCATTTGACTCGAACCTTTTGGTACTTATGTTATAGATAGGGCTCTCTAAGTCTAGAAAGTAGAGTCCATTCATTAGAGGTGCACTACAATAGAACATATCATTTAAATAAATTGAACAACATTTGTTCTTTATTATAAATGTAAATCCTTTCTTGTCTAAACAAGAAACCAAAATTATGTTCTTAGTCAAAGAAGACACATAATAACATTCATCTAATTCTAGTACAAGACTAGAGGGCAGAGATAGATCATAAGTTCCTAAAGCAACAACAGTAACTCTTGCTCCATTGCCTACTCGTAGGTCCACCTCGCCCTTTGTCAATGCCCTGCTATTTCTCAGCGCCTGCACATTGGTACAAATGTGAGATGCACATCCGGTATCTAATACCCATGATGAAAAAATAGATAGATTGACTTCTATAACATTTATACCTAAAGTAGAAGTCTCACTTCTCTTCTTCTTAAGATCTTCCAGGTATGCCTTGCAGTTACGCTTCCAGTGTCCAGCTTCCTTGCAGTGGAAGCAAGCCCCTTCCTTGGCCACCCCTCCTTTGGGTTTCAGTTCCTTGCCTTTGCCCTTGGTTTGGGACTTTCCCTTACCTTTAGGCTTGCCCTTGCCTTTATTCTTTTGCACCATCAAAATGGAGTCAGATTTTCCCTTCTTAAGGTTGAGCTCAGCAGTTCTCAACATGCTGAGCATTTCAGGCAGTGGCTTATCAATTTCATTCATGTTGTAATTCACGACAAATTGATTGTAGCTTTGTGGCAAAGACTATAATATCAAGTCAGTGGCCAGCTCTTGGCCAAGGGAGAATCCCAATCTCTGTAGGTTTTCTACGTACCCAATCACCTTGAGTACATAAGGACCTACAGAAGTCTCATCTTGCATTTTGGAACCAAACAATGCCTTAGAGACTTCATATCTCTCGTGTCTTGCTTGTCCTTAATATAGTTGACGAAGATGTTCAACCATATCATAAGCATTCATGAACTCGTGTTGCTTCTGAAGCTCAGAGTTCATGGTCGTGAGCATTAGACATGACACATCTAATGCATCATCTTGATGCTTCTTGTAAGCATCTTTGTCAGCTCGCGAGGTAGTGACAGAAGCTTCCTCTGGAATGGGCTGCTCCAGGACGTACAGTTTCCTTTCTTGGGTGAGAACGATTCTCAGGTTCCTGTACTAGTCCAGGAAATTTGCTCCATTGAGCTTGTCTTGCTCAAGGACAGAACGCAGAGAGAGAGAGTGTTCGTGTTTGTCGACATAGTAATCTACAACATACAATGCAGAGAATTAATATCATATTCCTTTTATCATTTAATTAGACCTTTAATCAAATGATGCTCCCACTGAATTATAGGAATTTTGTAGAATCGAGTTATGGATGTGGTCAAACCACATTACTAGATTCATACAAACTAGCTATAATTCTTGCGGGACAAGATCCACATCATACTAAGCCTTGAGTTAGCTTTGGCTAAATCGCCCAAGACTTAGTACAATCGGTGGGTAACACATTACAAATTACATCTCTATGCAACTCTTGTTTATAAGATCAAGACCCACATTTACAAAAGACCTTGAGTTAGCTTTGGCTAAATCGCCCAAGATTTAGTGTAAATGTGATCTTATCCTATCTTTCCAACGGTTAGAATATGCCTATAGTTCTACTCTATCCAATTGAGTTAACTAGTTTTGCTCAATTTAATTGAGCTTACTCTAACCCAAGCCATGTGGCAAATTCAACAACTACAAATGATCGAGGTAGTGATGGGTATCAAGGACTTGGTAGGCATTTACGAGTTGATTCGATTAAGATCTAATCTAATCGTAAGGTGTATCATATACGCATTAAGGCCTTTATTATCCTATATTAGCATGCATCACATACATACAAGCATTATTCTAGCATGCATCATATACATACAAGAAAAATATCCTAGCATGCATCATATACATATAAGCATTATTCTACTAGCATGCATCACATACATACAAGCATAACAAATATATTTATATATATATCAACATATATATATAATTAACTGTGATGTGGTCATGACCTTACTATGATCTTCTCAAGCCAATGAGAAGATCGGACGGTCAACCTAGGGCTAGCGACTTCTCCAAGCGCTTCCTTTGACCACCATGTGTCGTTGGCACCCTTCTCGTAACTTCGTCTACAAGTGGACTTTCCACCACTCCATTTTTTACATAACAAATATGAAACTCGAGTTACATTTGAGTCTAAAACTATTTACAACTAGAATTTTAAAAGAAGAGGCATGATGCGTAGGTTGCATACACTATACAACACGCAAAACCATAAAAACGGCACGCAGGCCGTATTATGAATTACAACACATCATCATCCAATCATATTGGGGTTATTGGGCCATGACAATCAAATAATTATACATAATTCTAAATTATGTATTTTTATAGAAAATTTTTATAATTTTTCCTATTTTTTTCAATTTTATGAGTCACCTCTCCGTAACGGTCCCGCTAAGCAGTTTCCGGGCGCAATCGCGGAACAAGGCCCCTTTCGGGGATAGGGGAAGGGCCCCTACTCACAAAATAAACTTTGCGAGTGTCCCTACTACAATCTTACAGCGACTTAATTCGCTGTCCCAAAAACCTAAAGCGAGAACTCGCCGTTTCAGAGAGTTTTTCTCGATGGTTGAAGCGTACAAGTGTCCCAACACTTGTTGCTTCGACTCTTCGAGAAAAAATACCCAAAAATTCGATAAAAATAGGAAATTTACAGAAACATAAAAATCTATAATTTTTATATCTAATACAAAAACTACAAAAATGAAACACATACATGCTTCGCACGTGGCTCTGATACCACTGTTGGACTTTCCGAGACGCAAAAACCGCTTTTTGCGTTGCGAAAACCCCGGAAGTCTGGCCACGGATCCATGCGAAGACATATTAAAACTAAAACATGTATGTGTTTATAAAACCCTACATCTACCTTATATCTAGAAGGTGAGAGCATTACCCTCGTAGCGATGCCCTTCGCTTATCCCGCTCATCCAAATGGATTGCCGAAACTCTAGAGTGTCAAGTGCGCACTCCTCTATTGTTATCCACACAAGCAATAGGTGGAGAAAAGACAATCTTGAGTGTGCTAGCACTCCTTGAAGGTCTCGGAAAAATGGAGGATTGGGAGAGATTGCTTGAGAGGAAAATAATCCAAGGAAGAAGATGAAGTGGGAGTAACTCACCAAAATCAATTACACCCATCAAATGGAGTGGACGACCACTTCATGACTTGGGGGGTTACATGCATGCGTGTAACTCCAAGAGCCAATGCCTCTTGGTCTCCCTCATGAGGTGGCACCACATGATAAGTCAATGATGATGTGGAACATCATTATTGGCCGACCCCCATGCCATGTCACCATGACATGGCAATTGGTCAAGTCAAAATTGACCATTCATCTTCCCTCTCAAGTCAAGTCAAACTTGACCTCTTATCTCTCAAGATTGATCAAATCTAACCACTTGACTCAAGTCAATTTGATTTAATGAATCTCTATTCATTAATTTAAATTGACTTAATGAATCAAAACTAAATTAGACTCATTCAACACTTGAATCAACTTGAGTCTAACTCAATTAGTCTAATTTGGATTACTCTTAATCCAATTTGGTTCATCCCATGAACCTAATCCTTATGGTTCATCATATGAACCTAATCTCCATCTAATTGCCCTTTGTGTGTGACCCTATAGGTTCTTGTAACGTTGGCAATGTCCCTAAACCGATTTAGGAACATAAGCAATGAGCGGTATCTAGCAACACATCATTGCTACCCAAGTTACAAGAATTTTGAGCTCCAACATCACCTTTGTGACTACTAATTGTGACTCTCACAATATGTGACAATGTCCCTCTATCCTTGACATCTAGATTGACCAATTGAGGCATAGACCATGTCATCCTCGGTACAATCTTTATCTTGAACTCTAAGTAGACTCACTCTAATCAAATGAGCTCAATATCTCATATTGACTCATTTGGGCATGGCCATGCACTTCATGGTCTCACTCTATCAAGAATATCGATGTCACTCCCATCATATAGGAGGGATAGATCCCATCTACATCACTCACTTCCCTCCGCATAATTTGTTACATACCCAGTAATCGTCTTTATAGTCCACCCATTTATGGGTGACGCTTGATGAAGCCAAAGTATGCAACTCCTTATGTAGGGAACCATGGTGACTTCAGGTATAAGGACTAATAGTCACATGAGAAAGTATATGACACTCTTATAACGATCCATGATACTTTCTCATGGCGGGTCATTCAATATACATTCTCCAATGCATACCCATGTGTCAACTTGATATCTCATATCCATGACTTGTGAGATCAAGTCATCATATTGACCTATATGCTAGTCTCTACACTTTAACATTGTCCCTGAATGTCAATACTTGACTAGGAAAGATTAAGAGTAGTGTTCTCTATATCATCTCATTATCGATTCAACCAATCGATTGATATAGATAAGAACCTACTACTCAAGGACATTATTATATTTAGTTATTTTGCACCAATACAAGTAAATATAATAACCATGCCTTTATAAATAGGAATATGATACAATAAAGTCCATACAACAATCATCACATGATTGGCTCTAGGGCTTTCACTAACATATATCATGCTCAACACACAGCAATATATAATATTCAAATGACATGTATCATGATGAACAAGTATATGCAGCAAACATAGCTCAATCAAATGCAGCATCTCACAGGCATATGTAAAACATATATCAAATACATGCATACATATATATATCAGCAATGCATATCCATGGTCACTGTCTACAGACTCGTCCAACAACGACCCCAGAGTGGCCAGGGTGGCACGACATGATAACTATCCCGACTCCAGCTACCACTACTATCGAGTGGCCGAGTTGGGTAGTATGACTGGTAGCTAGTCGTCATAGAGTTATATGCTACCCTAGGGGTCCCTACTGCAAGCGACTCTAGCTACCACTACCCATGAGTGGCCGAGTGTTGCACGACAGGACAAGCTGCACGCCACTCCAGCTACCATCGTCTATAGTGGTTGAGTGTGGCACATCTAATGCTCTACCCTCAACCCTGCTACTACTACCGCGAGTGGCCGGGGAGGCAGGATTACTGATGACCCGTCTCAACCACAAGGGAGACCCAGTCAACAGCATGCATACAGTGTAATGATGCATAGCTCCACACAAGTATCCTCGCAACACTCCCTATCTCACGGGGAGTCCTGGTCAACCAAAAGTAAACTATGCAAGGACTACTAATCCACAAGACACTCTCTCTACCACATAGAGAGTCATACCCAACTGACAGTCAACCACGCTAAGACCTCCAGTCGGTGGCAAGATACTATCGACAATCCATATAACCATACACAGATATATGATCCATAATGGATATACAATCATGCTAGGACCTTCAGTCCATAACCACATACTGACACTCACACACTTATCTATGCACAACCACTAGATCCTGTAGGGTCGATATGTTGGCCGGATAGAGGGGGGGTGAATAGCCTAATATGCGTATGGTGGAATTTTCTCGTCGATTGCTCGTCTACAAATTTGATAGCACAAGCGAAAGTATAAACAATAAAGATAAAACAATAACAAGAATACAAACGCTAACACCTCAATGTAATGTGGTTCACGGCTGCACCGCTAATCCATGGTCCGATTCGTCCAAGGTGAATCACGCCTCAATCTATCCACTAGATCTCTCCTTTGCACCAAGCTAGGTGGAGGTAACCTCTTTTACAAAAGAACACTCCTCTTACAAATATAATGTAAATAAACTCAAGTAAGAGGATGGAAAAACTTTAGGGCACTTTAGGAGAGTTAAGAGCTCAAGCATTAGGCCCCCAAAGCCCCACACCTCTTCCTTTTATAAAAGAAGAGGGTTTCTTCCCGTTGACACAGGATCAGTCGACTGATGTCCCTATCAGTCGACTGGTCCTGTAGCCGTTGCCCAATAACAGCTGTTTCCATGTTGGCTTTCACCCAATGGCTCCACCATTAGTCGACTAATGCTTTCATCAGTCGACTGATGTCGACTTCCAGTCGAGTGCTAGCGAGCTTGACTCGCTTTTGTTCCCGAAACCCTTGCGACCAGTCGACTGGTGGTCTCACAGTAGACTGTCTTTCCTTGGCAGTCGACTGTTGGCAGTTGAACCGGACTCGAACACTAGTCGAGTCACAGTCGACTTAGAGTAGTCGACTGCCATAACTTGGCAGTCGACTGATGTCGAGAAATCCCATCCAACACTTAGCCAAATGGCCAAGTTGTTGGTGCAACAATGCCCCAAGCATTTATATGTTTTGATGTTTGGATAATCATCTAAGTTAGGCAACAATTTGTGATCAAAATTATGATGATGTTTAAGTGACAGGGAAATCCAAGTATGAAGACTTGGTGAAAGAAAAGTCCAAGGTAAAGGTTTGGCAGCATAAGACCAAGCATGTTGTCTTGGCAGCATTAAAGTCCAAACGGACCTTTGCAAAGGGAGTCCAAAAGCAAGTCTTGGCAGCGTAAGTCCAAGCATGTAGACTTGGCGGTGTAAACTCCAAGCACGCTTTGGCAAAGGAAAACCCTAGACATGACAAAACCAAAGGAAGCACTTGGAAGCAAGGCGCAAAGGATGAACAAGTCGCGGACTCGGAGGGATCCTAAAGGCGCAAGGCTTAAAGAAGAGCTAGGAGGTTAAGTCTAGGTCTAGGGGGTAAAATCAAGTGTGAAATATTCACACATGATGAGTATCAGTCGACTGATATGATGTATCGATCGGGGTCGTGTGCTCGGCCCGAGTCGGTGAAACCTAACTAACGATCATTGCTGTGACAAAGCGATCGTGATGTTGCAATCAGTCGACTGCCAACAGTGGCTGTCGACTGATAGACGTAAAAATGAGCACAGAATGGAGTCGCACTCGACTGTGGCCGTGATCACTCGACTGATCACTCCATCAGTCGACTAATGGAGGGATCAGTCGACTGATGAAAGTGCCATTGGTTGAAACTACTCTGAATCCCGCGAATCCGGCTATTCAGAGGCCGTTAATACGCCCGTGATCGTGATGTTGTACATCGATCAGCCTCTTCTCTATAAAAAGAGGGCTAGTGGAGGTTTTTGGGGTTAATGCTTATTCTCTAATCCTTCTCCAGAGCATCCACGAATTCTCTAGCTTTCTAAGTTATTTAAATCTCCTCCTCTTCTTTCTAAGCTTAGATCTTCATTCTTTGTAAAGAAGAGTTGTGGTGTAAAGAAAGCTTATTAGTGGATTTGCTTGGATTGATCCACCTTAAGGATCACCGTGGAGTAGGAGCGCTATCTCCGAACCACGTAAAAGGCCTTGTTTGCGTTTTTGTTATTGTTTTTACATATATTATTGTGTTTTCTTCCGCTAATCATTTTTGTAGAAATCGAAAAATGCTATTCACCCCCCCCCTCTAGCTTCCAAACGATCCCTAACAAGTAGTATCAGAGCCCGGATCGCATCGGAAGATCTAGCAATCAATCGGAGCAAATATGGCATTTCAAGAGGGGTATAGCACGGCGAGGCCTCCGTTCTTCGACGGCAACGACTTCGGATATTGGAAAGGTAGGATGGAGTATTATTTAATGAATGATATTGAGAATTGGTTTAGTGTTGTAAATGGTTTTGAGAAGCCGATCGACGAATTCGGAGCACCACTACCGACAAAAGATTAGACAAGAGAGATGGACAAGAAAGCACAAGCAAATGCAAAAGCAACGACCACACTTCAATGTGGTTTATCCAAGGAGCAACTCTCTAAGGTCGGGCCATTCAACTCCGCAAAAGAGCTTTGGGAGAAGCTCATCGAACTAAACGAAGGATCCAAAGAGACAAGAAGGGCCAAGAGGGATCTTTTGATTGGCCAACTCCAAAGCTTCACTATGAAGACAAATGAAACCGTGAGCCAAATGCACGAGCGCTTCAAGGAAGTAGTCAACGGACTACACGTTATAGGTGAAAAGGTCGACAACCGAGACCTTGTAAGGTATATACTATAAGCTTTCCCTAGGGCCACCTTATGGGCCTCAATGGTAGATGCCTATAAGGTCTCTAGGGATCTTTCATTAGTTAAATTAGATGAGATATTTTTTGAATTTCAATTGCATGAACAAGCTAACACTTCATCCAAAGAGAAGGGTATAGCTCTTTTTGTAGGAAAGAAGGAGAAGAAGAAAAAGGAAAAGAAGGAGGTGTCTTCCTCATCCGAATCCGAGGAAGACTCATCAAGTAGTGAGGATGAGCTATCGGCAAGTGAGGTGACACACTACGTCAAGAAATTTGGTGGGAAGTCAAGGAGGCTCACCAAGAAAGATGTGAAGAGGATGTTTCAATTCTCAAGAGGTAAATCTTCAAACGATTCAAATTCTATTTCTAACGTGACGTGTTTTGGTTGCAACAAGAAAGGGCATATAAAGACAAATTTCCCGGAACTAAAGAAAAAGGAGGAGAAGGAAAAGAAGAAGAAGGAAAAGAAGGAAAAGAAGGAAAAGAAGAAGAAGGAGGCGATGATGGCACAAACATGGGATACTCTAAGTATGGAGGAGTCTTCCGACGATGAAGAAGATTGCCATAGAACCCGGAACTTAGCCCTCATGGCATTGGAAGAAACCGGAAACTCAAGCGAGGAGTCTTCTTCTTCCTCAAGCGATGAATCATCATCAAGTGATGATGATGAGGTAAACAACTCACCCAAAGTAGATTTACTTTATAAGACTATTGCATGCTTACAAAATGCTTTAAATACATCAAAAACTAGGATTAAGGATCTAAAATTAGAGATCAAATCATTTAAAAATGTAGATGCATCATGTGATAAACCATCTAGTGATAATGATGATTGTACTCTTAGGGATGAAAATGATGAGTTAAGAAAAGAAATAGGTAAATTAAGAGCATGCCTAGAAAAGTTCACAAATGGTTCTAAATATCTAGATATGATTATTAAGGATCAAAGGGCAATTTATAATAAGGCCGGATTAGGATATAGACCTAAGGAGAAAGAGGTAGCATTTGCATCCCTAGTTAGTAGAAAATCAATGATTAAAAGCAAGGGGAGAAAGGCATGGGTACCTAAGAAATTTATAATTGATGCTAGTGGCCCTAAGATTTGGGTACCTAAGGATTGTGTTTTTCATGTGATATAGGTAGAAGAACCAAGCTTGTGGATAGTTGATAGTGGGTGCTCAAAGCATATGACCGGGGATGAGAGAAAATTTTCCACTATCAACCATACTAGCAAAGGAAAGGTGTCATTTGGTAATAGCGGTAAACTTAAAATTCTAGGAAAGGGCACCATTGAGGTATCTCCCAATCTTGCCATTCATAAAGTTCTATTAGTTAAAAATATGAAATTTAACCTACTTAGTGTAAGCCAATTATGTGATGCAAATTTTGATGTTAAATTTGATTCCTCAAAATGCTTTATAAGACACAAAACTATAAATGATTGCATGTTAGTAGGCTTTAGGAAATCAAATATATATTATGTTGATTTATCCTATGCTACTAATTCTTCCACTAAGTGTCTTATTGCAAAAGAGGAAGAAAGTTGGCTTTAGCATAGGAGGCTAGGACACATTAACATGAAGAATATAGCCAAAATAGCAAAATTGAAGCTAGTCAAAGGATTGCCTAGAGTCAAATTTCTCAAGGACAAGATGTGTGATGCTTGCCAAGAAAGGAAGCAATCAAAAACATCACACAAAGGTAAAAATTTACTTAGTACCGCTTTTACCGTTAGAATTATTACATATGGATCTATTTGATTGCCATAGTACCCCATCTATAATTGGTAGTAAATATTGCTTGGTAATAGTAGATGATTTTTCTAAGTTTACTTGGGTGTTTTTCTTGAAAAATAAAGATGAAACTTTAGAAATAATCATAGGATTTAGCAAAAGAGTAGAAAATGAAAGAAAACTCAAAATCAACCGGATCCGTAGTGATCATGGTGGAGAGTTTGAGAATTCTAACTTTTCAACTTTTTGCTTAGAACAAGGGTACAAGCATGAATTTTCTTGTCCTAGAACACCCCAACAAAATGGGGTTGTGGAAAGGAAAAATTGTGCCCTACAAGAAGCGACTAGGACAATGCTTAATGCATATTCCTTACCTAGCTACTTGTGGGCGGAAGCGGTTAATACCGCTTGCTATATCCAAAATAGGGTATTGATTCATAGGTTCTTAGGAAAAACTCCATTTGAATTGTGGAATGGTACAATTCCAACAATTCATTATTTTAAGGTCTTTGGATGTAAAGTCTATATCATAAATACCAAAGACAACCTAAGTAAGTTTGAGTCCAAAGCGGATGAGGGAATCCTAGTTGGATACTCATCCACTAGTGTAGGATGTAGAGTTTACAATAAAAGGACTCAAAAGATTGAAGAATCTTCGAATGTTCAATTTGATGAAAATTCAAATACATACCCTAGGAAATCCCCTATTGATGATGACATAAACAATGAAAATCAAGGAATTACCCAACAATTGCAAGATTTAACCTTAGGGGGTAATGATCAAGGGGGAGGATTGGATCAAGGGGGAGTAAGGGATGACTCCGATGATGAACATAGGATTGAAGTTAATCATGATCAAACTCAACTTGATACACCTCCTAGAACCAAAAGAGTTCATCAAAGTCATCCATTAGATCAAATTATGGGTGAATTATCTCAAGGAGTTAGAACTAGGTCATTCCATAGGGATCCCACTAGTCATATAGCTCTAATTTCTCAAATTGAGCCCAAAAACATTAAAGATGCATTACTTGATCCGGATTGGATCTTAGCAATGCAAGATGAGTTGACTCAATTTGATAGGAGTCAAGTGTGGGAGTTAGTTCCTAGACCAAGTGAAAACACTATTATTACTACAAGATGAGTCTTTAGGAACAAACTAGATGACCAAGGGAATATCACTAGAAATAAAGCACGATTAGTTGCAAGGGGTTTTAATCAAGTTGAAGGACTTGATTATGATGAAACATATGCCCCGGTTGCTAGATTAGAGTCCATTAGAATACTTTTAGCATATGCCTCCTATATGGGTTTCAAACTCCATCAAATGGATGTCAAATCGGCATTCCTAAATGGGTTTATTAAGGAAGAGGTGTATGTAGAACAACCTCCCGGGTTTGAAAATACGGACTACCCAAACCATGTATACAAGCTTAGGAAAGCCTTATACGGTTTGAAACAAGCTCCCCGGGCTTGGTATGAAAGATTTTCATCTTTCCTAATCTCTAAGGATTTCAAAAGGGGTAGTATAGATCAAACTCTCTTTATAAAGTCAACATCTAAGGACATCTTTGTAGCCCAAGTATATGTTGATGATATTATCTTTGGGTCAACAAATGATGAACTACTTCAAGACTTTATTAAAAATATGGAGAAAGAGTTTGAAATGAGTCTAGTTGGGGAATTAAATTTCTTCCTAGGTTTGCAAGTTAAACAAACAAGTGAAGGAATTTACATTTATCAAACCAAATATGCTAAAGAAATGATTAAGAAATTTGGTTTGGAAAATGCTAAGGTAGTGTCAACTCCAATGGCAACCAATACTAAAATAGATAGTGATAGTGAAGGAAAACAAATAGATCTTACCCTTTATAGGAGCATGATTGGTAGCCTCTTGTATTTAACCGCTAGTAGACCCGACATATTATTTGCGATTGGTATGTGTGCTAGGTATCAATCGTGTGCTAAGGAATCTCATTTAGTTGTCGTTAAAAGAATTTTAAGATATGTCAAGGGCACACTAAATGTAGGTCTATGGTACCCTAGGACTAGGTCTTTTGATTTAATTGGGTACACCGATTCCGATTATGCCGGTTGCAAATTGGATCGACAGAGTACTAGTGGTGGATGCCAATTCCTTGGGTCCTCCCTAGTGAGTTGGAGTAGTAGGAAGCAACCTTGTGTTGCTTTATCCACCACCGAGGCCGAATATGTGGCTATGGGTGGTTGTGTAGCTCAACTCTTATGGATGAAACATACCCTAGAAGATTATGAGCTATCTTACTCCAACATGAAAGTATTTTGTGATAATGTGAGCACCATTAACTTGACCAAAAATCCGGTGCATCACTCTAGGACCAAGCACATTGAAATGAAGCATCACTTCATTAGAGACCATGTGGCTAAGGGGGACATTGAGCTCAATTATATTGAATCCAAGTCCAACTTAGCCGATATATTTACCAAGGCTCTCCCAGAAGTAGAATTTTCATCACTTAGGAGAGAACTTGGAATGTGCTTGGTTGAGTTAAGGTGTAGGTTTGCATGATCCTATAGAAATACTAGGTTTTATACCTTTAACCATCTCACAAAATACCTAAGAAACCATGATTTTTGTATTGAGCCAACTAGACAATATGTGAGATGTTAAGAAGATGCACTTGGTTCATCATGCTTGTTATGATGCATTACTATGGATCAAAGTGTCATCTAGAGACATTAATCCTTAATTGGACCAATCATTGGGAAGGCTTATACACAATTGATGTGAATATAGCTCCAAGAACATGATTGGAAATGTCAAATAAAACATATTTTAAACTATGTTTACCAGACTTTGAAAAACAGTTTTCAAGTGAAACACAAAAGTGATACAAAGTTTGCAAAATCTTAGAACCTTTTGCTAATTTCTAAAATTGTATCAATATTGAAATCTAGTAAACATATATTTTTCAAAATATTTTTCCTTGATAAAGTATGATTTCAGAAATGTGTACACAAATTTTCATGATTTTTCGAGGTTTCTAGAATTTCACGATTTAATTTGGGTGAAAAGGCTGATTTTCGTATTACAGGTGTAGCAATCGACAGGTTCAGAAACCAGTCGACTGATACACTGTGTTTTCGGAAAATTAGCCTCTTTTTCTGAGATTTAGTGTATCGTTGATATCCTAAAACTATAGCATGATAGTATTGAGTATAAACAACGTGTATGACTGTTTAATGCGATGTTTTAGGGGGAGTTTCATAAAGTATATCTTTATCCTCCAAAATTTACATTGTTGGTGCAAAGTTAGGTTTTACACTTTCAAATTGTTTGATGACTTTAGCTCCACATGTATTTTATTCATCATAATCTATATCTTGGACAAAGGGGGAGTTAAAATTTTAAAATCTATGCCTTAGTTCAAGATTGTTAAACACTCAATCTTATCATATATGCTTTTATCTTTCTTCTCTTTTTGATGTATGTCAAAGGGGGAGAAGAAATGTTTAAGTTAGAATTGGAATTCGATATATGATGTGATAATATGCGTATCTTTAAAAGACCTAACTTAAATGATTGCCAAACATCAAAAAGGGGGAGATTGTTGGTACAACAATGCCCCAAGCATTTATATGTTTTGATGTTTGGATAATCATCTAAGTTAGGCAACAATTTGTGATCTAAATTGTGATGATGTTTAAGTAACAGGGAAATCCAAGTATGAAGACTTGGTGAAAGAAAAGTCCAAGGTAAAGGTTTGGCGACATAAGACTAAGCATGTTGTCTTGGCAGCATTAAAGTCCAAACGGACCTTGGCAAAGGGAGTCCAAAAGCAAGTCTTGGCAGCGTAAGTCCAAGCATGTAGACTTGGCAGCGTAAAGTCCAAGCACTCTTTGGCAAAGGAAAATCCTAGACATGACAAAACCGAAGGAAGCTCTTGGAAGCAAGGCTCAAAGGATGAACAAGTCACGGACTCAGAGGGATCCTGAAGGCGCAAGGCTTAAAGAAGAGCTAGGAGGTTAAGTCTAGGTCTAGGGGGTAAAATCAAGTGTGAAATATTCACACTTGATGAGTATCAGTCGACTGATACGATGTATCGATCGGCCCGTCGGTGCTCGGATCGGTCGAGAAACCACGACGTGATCAGCTTGTTGTGACCAAAGCGATTGGTGATGTTGCAATCGATCGCCTGCCCGATGATCGGCCCGATAGATGTAAAAATGAGCACAGAATGGAGTCGCACTCGACTACGGCCATGATCACTCGACTGATCACTCCATCAGTCGACTGATAGAGGGATCAGTTGACTGATGAAAGTGTCGTTGGATGAAATGACTCTGAATCCCGAGAATCCGGCTATTCATAGGCCGTTAACCACGCCAACAGTCGACTGATGCTGTACATCAGTCGATTGATCGTGCTCCAACGAAAAAATCAACCTCTTCTCTATAAAAAGAGGGCTGGTCGAGGTTTTTGGGGTTAATGCTTATTCTCTAATCCTTCTCAAGAGCCTCCACGAATTCTCTAGCTTTCTAAGTGATTTAAATCTCCTCCTCTTCTCTCTAAGCTTAGATCTTCATTCTTTGTAAAGAAGAGGAGTTGTGGTGTAAAGAAAGCTTATTAGTGGATTTGCTTGGATTGATCCACCTTAAGGATCACCGTGGAGTAGGAGTGCTATCTCCGAACCACGTAAAAGGCCTTGTTTGCATTTTTGTTATTGTTTTTACATATATTATTGTGTTTGCTTCCGCTAATCATTTTTGTAGAAACCGAAAAATGCTATTCACCCCCCCCCTCTAGCTTCCAAACGATCCCTAACACAAGTTTCACCTAAGAGCACTACCCCTTCCCGGGTTACATTCGCTCACTCTCATCCCTTGGATTCCCTCGCCTTTGAAGTTGTCTTCGTCCAGCCACGTCCCTCAGATGCGCCAAATGCACGACTCTGCAGCGCCATCCTTCGTGTCTCGCCCTGAAGTCTACTTCCTCCGGCTTCACTCCAAGCTCCTCGTCTGGCGGTCCCTCGGATGCTCCAAGCGCACGGCTTTCGCAAAGCCAACCTTCACCGACTCAAGGACCGAGTCATGAGATGCGAAACTCGCCAAGGCTCCATCTACGAATTATTAAGTCCTGTAAGACTCCAACACACATATCAAATCCAAACATCCTAACTTAAACCCTTTGCCACACACATCAAAACCATATCACGGGTTGATTGCACTAACAATCTCCCCCTTTTTGATGTGTGGCAATCCGTTTAAGTTTGGTAAAAACATTTGATAAAAATATTAAGGTAAGAAATCATGTAAATAACATGATTAGCAACTCTCCCCCTTAATACATGAAACTCCCCCTAAATACAATTCCCCCTTACTTAAACAAATATATTTCTCCCCCTTTAACACCATCAAAAATATTAAACAAAGTTTATATAAGCATGACATCAAGTTTAGAGGGAAACAAAAACCAAAACATGCCTTAAAATCAGATACAAGAGGTTATTGGGCATGTTATCAGATGATCAGTCGACTGGTTCAGACTACCAGTCGACTGGCACTCTGATTTCGATTTTTCTGATTTTTCTTGATGAATTTCAAAAATGCATTAAAAATTATACAAAATTCAAAAAATCATGAAATTTGGGGAACATATTTCTTTTAAGGTCCTTTATCAGAGAAAAATAGTTTTCCATTAAAGATCATTATATTTATAAAGATTTGCCAAAAATCCAAAAGTTTCAAAATCAACTAGGTTTTTGATCAAGTTTGTATCAATTTTAATACCTTGTTTTGCTTTCAATTGTTTCAAAACATGAACACACAGATTTTAAAGTAAGAAATTATTTTGAAAACATATGAAATATCCAACCATGATCTTTGGGCAATATATCTATGAATTAAACATAAGTCTTTCCCATGATTGGTCTATTATTTTTATTTTGATACTTTAAATGACCATCTAAATGCCATAAGCATTAGTGGACCATTTGTATTATCCTATCATCTCACCCATGCTATGTTTTCAATCAAGGTAGCCTATGGTGAGTGTGAAATGTTCCTAAAGGTATTTGTATATACTTAACCATTAATTTCATGCAATTCTAAACATGGTTAAGTATCATCCAACATACCACATGATCATAAAGACATATATGTATGAATTTCATATTATGATCATGAAACAAATGTATTCATCAATTAATAATCATGCATTAGGTATAAAATCATGATAATAAGTCAAATAATACCTAAAGCATGATCTAACCCTTATTGCCCATGATTATATATCAAATATCAAGATCATAAATCATGATTGCAACCATATATAACAATTACATCAACTATCATGATTTAAGCATTATTATAAATTTATGGACACATTATCATTACCCAACACTATGCTAAAAATGTATAGGTCATGAGTATCACATTACACTAAGTGTTGAGCATGATTTAAACTATTTATGGGTGCATATCATCACCCAATATTATTCCAAAAATTAATTCCCGCCATTCTAAGTCAACCAAAAATATGATATAGGTAAATTCTATATGGTTGACTATTCTAGGGTTTTCCTAACCCTTTAGGATGGATTTAGGAACCCAAAATAAGTTCTTTCCTATGGGGTTCACTAAATACTCCTTAGGGATCCATTTTCTAGCTATAGTTTTCTTTTTATCTTGACCCCTAGCAATTAAACATTTATAGGCCTTTTTCATTTTTATTTTCCTTATATCCTAGGCCTTTCTTATTGAAGCTTTCCCTTTGGCTCCCTATGATCATGTTAAGGGTGTTGGAGCCAATTGTAAACTTTTCTAGGGCCTTGGTCAAATAATCTACCTTTTCCCTTAAAGCCCTATTTTCTTCAATGCATGCATCATTAACATCAAGAGGCATATAATGATCATGTGAGCATGCATCATCATTATTAACATTTGAGCATGCTTTTTCTAATTTTTCTTCTAAGTTCATAATTTGATCTAGCATGCATTTATTCTTTTCTTAGCCCTAAACAAGTCCTTAGTGAGGCTAGAAATAATTGACATAATTTTCTTGGGGGAAAGATTTGTTACCTCACTTAACAAATCCTCTTCCGATGATGAGGATGTAGAAGAAACCCTCCCCCCCTTCACTCGAGCTCTCCTCACCTGAGCTTGCTTCTTCATTTCCGGAGGAGGAGGTGTCTAGATCATCAAATGCCATCAAGGCAAGATTGGAGTAGACATGTTCTTCTTCTCCTTCGGATGAGGATGATGAAGAGGAAGGATCATCCCATGTCCTTTGCCTTGAGTGCTTTGACCTTCCCTTTTTCTTTAGCCTTCTTCTCTTCTTCTTTCTTCTTTCTCCCCTTCTTCTTCTTATTTTCTTCTTTCTTTTTCTTCTCTTCTTTGCTCTTGTTCAAGAGGGGGCAATTATCCCTTATGTGTCCCTCTTGTTGGCAATTGTAGCAAATCACCTTCCCCCTTGGTCTTCTTCTCCTATCATTTGATTTATTAAATTTAAAATTTTTCAAAGCATGCCTTACCTTCCTTACCATGTATGCTTCTTCCGTGCTATCCATGGAGGAGGATGAGGATGCTTCATCGGAGGAGGAAGGAGTCTCAATCTTCTTCTTCCCTTTGTTGGCTAATAGTGCCACTCCCCTTGATGGTTGAAGTCTTGGCTCTTCTACTACTCCTTCAAGCCTAGATTCATGCAATTCCATAGTGGAGAAAAATTCATCTAGAGTACTTACCTCTAGATTCTTTGAAATATAGAATGAGTCCACCATTGAACTCCACTTGGATGATCGGGGAAAAGCATCTATTGCCTTCATGAGCATGTCCCTATTGGAGAGCTTCTCCCCCACACTAGATAAACCGTTAAGGATTTCTTTAAATCTTGAATGTAGAGATGTTACCTTCTCCCTTTTATCGACTTTGATATTGGTGAGTTGGGAGCGAAGTGTTGGTGCAATCGGCCCAGCAGTACCTTGATGGTATTTTGATGATAGACAAAACTCATGACATGGGATTGTCATGGGAAAGTCCAACATGGGTTGGCATGGAAAATCCAAGCATGGAGCTTGGTGTGGAAGTCCAAGGGGGAAGCCTTGGCATGGGAAAGTCCAAAGCATTGCGAAGCCGTGCGCTTGGTGCTTGTCATGGGAAATCCAAAGCATTGCGAAGCCGTGCGCTTGGTGCTTGGTGAGAAATGCATTGCGAAGTCGTGCGCTTGGTGCATTTGGGAAGTCTTGAGAACATGGCAAGTTCACTAGGCTCGGGGTCCTTGAGTCGATGAAGGATGGCATTGCGAAGTCGTGTGCTTGGTGCATCCGAGGGACCGCCGGACGAGGAGAGAATGGAGTGAGCCCAAAGGGAAGCATACTTCTAGGGCATGAGATGCGAAGGATGGCGTTGCGAAGCCGTGCGCTTGGCGCATCCGAGGGACGTAGGCCGAGGGAAGAGATCTTCGGTGGGGAACTCCATGAGGGATAAGGTGGACTTGGCCAAGTGGCTAAGACTGAGTGTCGGAGGCTCAAACTTGATGTTTGAGGGTTTACCCGATGGTCGGATGCTCAAACAACTTGGTGTTTGAGGTTTTGCCCGACATCAGTTGACTGGCATAGGTGTCGGTTCGACTGATCCAAGTCGACTAGAGTTCGACTGGTGTAAGGCTAGGGTTTTGTGCTTGGCGATCGGCCATGGATCGCAATGATCGAAAGCCCGATAGCAATGATCGCCGAGGGATGGCGATCGATGATAGTGTCGCGACGCGAGCAGACGCTCCATAGCCGTAGGCGGTCGACTCTTGGTCACCGATCGATCGATGGGCATCATCGCGATGTAGGTGATCCGTTGGAATTTGTCCGACGTGGATCTGGCCGTTGTGAGATAATCTGCAGCTCTGAGGCGATCGGGGGCCTTTTTGGAGCTCGAGATGGAGGTTTTTGCAATGGTTTTTGTGGAGCTATTGGAGGGGAATTGTTGCTGCATTCCAGTCCTTCAAGAGCCAATCAAACCAAGCAACAAGCAAAGCGATCAAAGCAATCGGTGAAAGTTTTCTTGTGTATTGTATTTGTGTATTTTCTTGTATTTCTATATTACATTATAATTGCTTGTGAGAGGTTTCTCCACCTCCGATGTGTTGTCGAGAAGGAGTATTATAGTTAGTGTCGTGCGCATAACTAGAGCTCGGTGAGCTCGCTCGTGGAGTAGGAACCATTCAGTTCCGAACCACGTATATCTTGTGTTGTGTGATTGTGTATTGTTAGCTTCATTATTATTGTTATTCCGCTGCGCTAACGACAATCAAAGACAAGCAACGCAAGAAGAACGAACAAATTACGACATTCAACGAACGAGGGCTATTCACCCCCCTCTAGCCGGCCGTATCGATCCCCTACAAGTGGTATCAGAGCCAGGTTGCTCTTCAAGGACTAACCGCCGCGAGAGCACTACAAATGGTCGGCTTCATTCATCCACCGAAATTCGATGGAGATTTTGCTTGGTGGAGGAAACGGATGGAGGTATATCTAGAAACTGATTTTGATTTTATGATTATTATAGAAAACGGTTTTGAAATGCCTAGGGACAAGTACAACAAGCCAATTGAGAAGTCAAAATGGACTCAAGACCAAATCAAAGACTTCAAGACAAATCTCAAGGTAATCAAGTTGATTAGTGATTTGTTACCTAACACTATTTGGTCTAGATTGGGTGATTATAGGGATGCAAGGGAATTATGGAATAAGGTAATAAAATGTAGGGGATCGGTACGGCCGACTAGAGGGGGGTGAATAGCCCTTTTCGTTTGGATGTCGGTATTTGCTCGTCTACAAAACTAATTAGCGCAAGTGGAAGACTAACAAATAGAAATACGAGAAAACAATCGCTAACAAAGAATGTAACGTAGTTCACGGCTACGCCGCTAATCCAAGATCCCGATTCGTCCGAGGTGAATCACTCCTCCAAAGCCAATCACTATTGGTCTCTCCTTTGCACCAAGCTAGGTGGAGGTAACCTTTACAATCAAGATCACCCTTCTTACAAATAGAATGGAGTAAAAATAAGTAAGAAGAGTTTAGAGCTTGTGGGGCACTAGGAAGATCACTTGGAGCATAAGCATTAGCCTCTCAAAGGCTCACACCCTCTCTTTTTATAGAGAGGGCTGATTTCATCCCGTTGACCGCCACCAGTCGACTGTCGTCCTTGGCAGTCGACTACCATCACTACAATGGCCTCCGAACACGTTGGATCCCGACCGTTGTAGCCCAACGGAACTCTTGGCAGTCGACTGATGGACCTCATCGATCGCCGCTTCTCGTCGGTCGATCGGCCCCGGCAGAACGGTTCTGGCCAAAACCCTATTGACTCGATCGCGCTTCAACAATCGACCGATGATGGTCTGGTAGTCGATCGGCCCACGTATGGCGATCGGCACCGCCACACTCGATCGGATACGGTCGAACTAACTCGACTCAGAGCAGTCGACTGCCATGACATGGCAGTCGACTGGTGTCGGGAAAACCCATCCGAAACTTGGCCAAATGGCCAAGTTTCACCTAAGAGCTACCCATCCCCGGGTTACAATCGCTCACTCTCATCTCTCGGAGTCCCTCGCTTTCGAAGTTCTCTTCGTTCTTGGCCACGTCCCTTGGTAGCATCAGGCGCATGGCTCTGCAATGCTCCTTCGCGTCTCTTGCCTCGAAGTCTACTTCCTCCGGCTTCACTCCAAGCTTCTCGTCCGGCGGTCCCTCGGATGCTCAGCGCCGCGGCAGCTATCCTTCAGGACTCAAGGCACGAGTCATGAGATGTGAAACTCGCCACGGCTCCATGTGCGAATTACTAAGTCCTGCACGACTTCAACGCACATATCAAATCAACATAACACACTAACTTAAACCCTTTGCCACACCATCAAAACTATATTACGGCAAGAGATTACCCTAAAAATCTCCCCCTTTTTGATGTGTGGCAATCCGTTTAAGTTAGGTAAAAACATTTGATATAAATTCTAAGGTAAGAAAGCATGTAAAGATAAACATGATATAGCAACATGCAACTCCCCCTATCATATATTTCTCCCCCTAAAATAATTAACTTAAACATAATTATTTCTCCCCCTTTGACACCATCAAAAAGATTAACACTAAGTTAAAAGGACATGGCATCAAGTCTAATAGAAAGAAAATACCACAAGTTGAATTAAAATCAGAATTCAGCCTTTACTGGTCTAATATTCAGGTCATCAGTGGACTGGTTCAGACTACCAGTCGACTGGCACACTGTATTCGAGATTTCTGATTTCTGGGGTGAATTTCAGAAATGCGTTAAAAATTCCAGAAAATTTGAAAAATCTTAAAATTTGGGGAACACATTTCTTTTAAGTATATCTGTCAGTGAAAAATATGTTTTCATGAAAAATCATTATATTTCCATGTATTTGCCAAAAATCCAAAAGCTTTAAAAACTACTAGATTTTTGATCATAAGAGTATCCATTTTTACACCTAGTCTTGCATCCAATTGTTTCAAAACATGAATACATAGATTTTAGATTAAGAAATTGTTTTGAAAACATATGAAATATCCAACCATGATCTTTGGGCAATATTTCTATGAATTAAACATAAGCCTTCCCCATGATTGGTCTATTATTGCTATGTTGATACTTTAAATGACCATCTAAATGCCATAGGCATTAGTGGACATTTGTATCATCCTAACATTTCACCCATGCTAAGTTTGCAATCAAGTTAGCCTATTGTGAGTGTGAGATGCATCCTAGGGGGTATTTGTGTATACTTAACCAATATATTCATACAATTCTATCAAGGTTAAGTATCAACCTAATAATCATCATGATTATAAAGGCATATATGAATTAATTTTACATTATGATCATGAAATACATGTATTCATCAAATAATAGTCATGCATTAGGTATTATATGATGATAATAAGCAAAGTATCACCTAAAGCATGATTCAACCCTATTTCCCATGATTATGTGCCAAATATCAATAGCATAAATCATGATTGCTAACATACATAGCAATTACATTAATCATCATGATTTAATCATTATTATCTATTTATGGGCACGTTATCATCACCCAACACTATTCTAAAAATGTTGTCCCGCCATCCTAAGTCAACCAAAATATGATATAGGTCAATTCCATATGGTTGACTACCCTAGGGTTTTTCTAACCCTTAAGGATGGATTTTGGAACCCAAAATAAGTTCTTTCCTATTGGGTTCACTAAGTATTCCTTGGGGATCCATTTCCTAGCTATTACTTTCTTCTTATCTTGTCCCCTAGCTATAAGGCATTTGTAGGCCTTTTCATTTTTCTTTTCCTTGTAGCCTAGGCCCTTTTTGTTGAAACTAGCTCTTTGGCTCCCTAAGATCATGTTCAATGTGTTGGAGCCAATTGTGAATTTTTCTAGGGCTTTTGTTAAATAATCTACCTTTTCCCTTAATGCCCTATTTTCATCCATGCATGCATCACTAATATTAAGTGGCATATAGTTATCATGTGAGCATGCTTCATCATGGCAAGAAGAATTATTTTCATTTAAGCATGCATTTTCTAGCTTATGCTCTAAATCCTTAATTTGAACAAGCATGATTTTATTTTTCTTTTTCATTCCAAATAAGTCCTTAGTTAAACTAGAAATTATGGAAACTATTTTCTTAGGAGAGGCTTTCGTTACCATAGTTTCCATATCCTCTTCTTCTTCTGATGATGAGGATGTAGAAGCTCCCCCTTCATTTGAGCTCTCCCCACTTGAGCTTGATCCTTCATTTTCGGATGATGAGCAATCCAAGTCATCAAAGGCCATCAAGGCCAAATTGGTGACAAAGGTATTCTCCTCATCCGATGATGATGAGGAGGATGAGGATGGGTCATCCCAAGTCCTTGCCTTTAGAGCTTTGGTCTTTCCCTTTTCTTTTGTCTTCTTCTCCTCTTCCTTCTTTTTCTTGCTCCTCTTTTTCTTCTTCTTTTCTTCTTTCTTTTTCTTCTCTTCCTTGCTCTTGTTTAGGAGGGGACAATTATCCCTTATGTGCCCCTCTCCTTGGCAATTGTAGCATATGACCTTCCCCCTTGGTCTTCTATTCCTATCATTAGATTTATTAAATCTAAAATTCTTAAATGCACGTCTTACCTTCCTCACCATATAGGCTTCTTCGGTTCTATCCAAGGAGGAGGAGGAAGACGTTTCGTCATCGGAGGAGGAGGGAATTTCCATCTTCTTCTTCCCCTTGTTTGCTATCAAAGCTACTCCTCTTGAGGGTTGAATTCTAGGCTCTTCTTGTATTCCCTCAAGCCTAGTTTCGTGGAGCTCCATTGTTGAGAAAAATTCCTCCAAAGTACTTACTTCCAAGTTCTTGGAGATGTAAAATGAATCCACCATGGAGCTCCATCTTGAAGACCGGGGAAATGCATCTATGACCTTCATTACCATATCCCGGTTGGAGAGCTTTTCTCCTACACTTGTTAGCCCAATTAATATTTCTTTAAATCTAGAATGTAGGGAAGTTACCTTTTCTCCCTTTTCTAATTTGATGTTTGAGAGTTGGGAGCAGAGGAGGTCTCTCCTAGCTAGCTTGGCCTCAGATGGGCCTTCATGGAGTTCTACAAGCTTTTCCCACATCTCTTTGGCGCTAGCACACTCTCCGATCCGGTTGATCTCTTGTTAAGGGAGCACATTGAGAAGATGATGTTTTGCCTTTGAGTTTGCAAGGTGCTCCTCTCTTTGCTTCTTTGACCAACGTGATTTTTCAATTGAGTCACCCCTTTCATCCCTAGGCAACTCGAAACCATTTTCCATTATAAGCATAATATCAAAATCGGTCTCGAAGAATACCTCCATTCTCTTTTTCCACCAAGAGAATTCGCCGTCGAACTTCGGAGGATGGATGTTGGAGCCGGCCATTTCGAAAATTTTCTTGTTGTGGCGGTTAGTCCTTGACAAGCTTTCCTTGGCTCTGATACCACTTGTTGGGGATCGGTACGGCCGGCTAGAGGGGGGTGAATAGCCCTTTTCGTTTGGATGCCGGTATTTGCTCGTCTACAAAACTAATTAGCGCAAGCGGAAGACTAATAAAGACAAACAAATAGAAATACGAGAAAATAATCTCTAACAAAGAATGTAACGTGGTTCACGGCTACGCCGCTAATCCACGATCCCGATTCATCCGAGGTGAATCACTCCTCCAAAGCCAATCACTATTGGTCTCTCCTTTATACCAAGCTAGGTGGAGGTAACCTTTACAATCAAGATCACTCTTCTTACAAATAGAATGGAGTAAAAACAAGTAAGAAGAGTTTAGAGCTTGTGGGGCACTAGGAAGATCACTTGGAGCATAAGCATTAGCCTCTCAAAGGCTCACACCCTCTCTTTTTATAGAGAGGGCTGATTTCTTCCCGTTGGCCGCCACCAGTCGACTGTCGTCCTTGGCAGTCGACTGCCGTCACTACAATGACCTCCGAACACGTCGAATCCCGACCGTTGTAGTCCAACGGAACTCTTGGCAGTCGACTGATGGACCTCATCAGTTGACTTCTGCCTCCGTAGTCGACTGCCCAGTCAGCTACGAATGGTTCTGTGGCCAAAACCCTATTGACGATCGGCTACGCCTTCGATCGGTCGATATCTTTGGCAATGATCGGCCCATGTATGGCGATCGGCTCGCCACACTCGATCGGGCCACGGATACTACCGAACTCACTCGACTCGAGCGATCATTGCCATGACATGGCGGATCGGTGTCTGAAAACCCATCCGACACTTGGCCAAATGGCCAAGTTTCACCTAAGAGCTACCCTTCCCCGGGTTACAATCGCTCACTCTCATCTCTCGGAGTCCCTCGCCTTCGAAGTTCTCTTCATTCTTGGCCACGTCCCTCGGCAGCATCAGGCGCACGGCTCTCCAATGCTCCTTCGCGTCTCTTGCCTCGAAGTCTACTTCCTCCGGCTTCACTCCAAGCTTCTCGTCCGGCGGTCCCTCGGATGCTCCAAGCGCACGGCTTCCGCAAAGCTATCCTTCACCGACTAAAGGCACGAGTCATGAGATGTGAAACTCGCCACAGCTCCATGTGTGAATTACTAAGTCCTGCACGACTTCAACGCACATATCAAATCAACATAACACACTAACTTAAACCCTTTGCCACACCATCAAAACCATATTACGGCAAGAGATTGCCCTAACATAAAATTCCAAGAAAATTCCCAATCGGCACAAGTAGAGGAGAATGCCGAAGAAGAATCACCATCCACTTTTGAAGATGTGGATGACTTGGTAGAGACCTCCATCTCTAGCATTGAGGGGGAGGAAAGGGTTTCAATTCCGGAGCAAGATCAAAATGAAGCTTCTACCTCCTGAAGAAGTGAAGAGGCCTCCACCACCTCCCTAGGTAACTCAAGCGTTATTATTTTAAATAAAAATCACATAATATGCTTTGAGTGTAGGGAGAAAGGGCACTACAAAAGTAAATGCCCTAAATTGGCTAAGAAGAAGGCATCGACACCAAAAGTCAACCCAAAGTCAAACGATGCCGGTGTTCCCAAAATCAAGAGCAAAGAGCACATTGTGTACTTCAAATGCAATCAAAAGGGACACTACCGAAGCCAATGCCCTAGGGGGAGGAAGAAAGGGCAAGAAGGTGCAACTCATGTAGGGGGAGCTCCTAAAGCTAACCCTAAGGTACATTTAGTTAATGCACCTTTAATTCCTAGAGTTAAAAAGTATGCTAAGAATTACTTTAGCTCTCTTGCTATTATCAATGAAAAGCATGCTAAGAGAAACAATAAGGTTTATTGCTTAGGTGCCAAGCATGTTCATATAACTAAGTACAAACCTAGGACTCATAATGCTAGACCTATTTTGCCTAGGGAGTCAATTAGGAGAGTAGAAGAAAATTTGGGTATTAATCCAAAAAAGTCTAGGCACATGCCTAAGAAGAAGAGGTTTTTCCAAAAACCTAATGAAAATTCAAAAATGGGAAAATTAGAGCTAGAGAACCAAGTCTTGAGGTCAAGACTTGAGAGAATGGAGAAAGCCCTTAGAATCATAGAAAATTCAATTCTAGGGTCAAATGCCCAAAAGTCAAGACCTAAGGTTCAAAAACGGTCTAAGGGCAAGGAAGGTTTGGGTGACAAACCTAAGCCCAAGAAGACTTATCATAATGTTCCATTTAATTATGGAACTATTTCTAGGTCTAGGAAAACCAAGGCTAATAGGGAAGTCATCCCTAAGACTAGTCATGGTGTGTTCTTAGTGGCTAAGGACTTAAGGAAAACTAAGGAAGCCACTAAGAAGGTCAATGGAGGAGTCACCTCTAGAGTTGACCCAAGTAAGACCCATTTGACTAAGGCTTCAAAGCCAAAAAGGGTCATTAGAAAGGTATCTAGGGAAGTTATCCCTAGGGAATACCTTGTTAACCCAACGAGCTCCAATAGATATTGGGTTTCTAAGAGCATGATTGATTCACGCTAAATGGGTTAGGGTGTGTCAACCCTAAGTGGATGGGTAGTTAACCTAGCCATTGTAAGTTGACACATTAGGGTGTGCCAATATGGTTTGAGAAGTTAAAAATGATTTAAATTGGCACAATTAGGTCTTAGAGGTATTGGTGTGCCATTTTGGGTTTTTAGCACACTTGGGAAATGAATGGTTTAAGGCAAAATGAATTTAATTCCTAGAAATGGCAAATTAATTTTAACACTTAGGTATTCTATACCTTAGTATATTTTACTTGCCATGCTTTATTTGCCTTGCCATGTCATGACATCATTTTCTTTCTTATCTATAAAAATGTCATGATCAAGTTTAGATTTATATTTAGATGTCATGTATGCCTAGATCTCATTCACATGCCATGACATCATGATTTTGGCATATGCTTTTATTTGTATCATATTTATGCCATAATCATCATCATGCATAGTTTAAAATGGAGTTAAGGACTATGGCACAATTTGAAGGGAATCAAATTAATGTTGCCTAGAAATATGCATGAAAACTTAAACAAAACAAAACCAATATCTCACAAAAATTTGACTTGTATGTGTTTTACACATCTAGATATTGGTGAGATGTTTAGGAAAAAGAAAATAAAGGTTTGAAAAACATTTTGAAAAACCTTGGTGAAGTCTATCTTTTGATAGCTATCACCATTGAATGGGATGATACAAAGATGGCTCTTTATTGAAGCTTTTCTTAAATTTTGAACTTTGTATCAATCTCCTAATTTAATGGGTAAAATAATTTTTCAACATTTTTCACCCATAGTGTTTAGGATAAGTATTATACGTATGCATTTTCAAGATTTTTAAAATTACGTATATTTACTTATGGATTTCGTAAATCCATTTTAAAGCAAAAGCGCAAAATGCACGATTATCGATAGGCCTGTAATGGTAGTCGATCGATGGTAAGTCCATCATTGACCGTATCCGACAGTCGATAGCCGATTTCGGGTAAACTTGATAGTTAGGCCCATGTTTAGCCATGTTTTGGTCCCCTAACCACTCCTAACCCTAGGATATGCTTGGGAGAGCATTAGAGAGGGTGGAAATCCATTGGATATGGATTAGGAGTTGGGTTGAGGGTGAGTATCAATTTTAAGGTGGAAGAGAGTTCATTGTTGAAATTTGCCTTAATTTTGATTTGGTTAATGTTCCTATTGGCTTAGGGACTCTCCAAGGACATTGTTAGTGCAATGGTCAAGGGGGAGCAAGCCTCTAGGGGGAGGTATCCATCTTGGGAAGATGGATGTGTATTTCCTCATGGGAGGAAAATTGGGTTGCCTCTCTTTGAGTGATATGGGATCACTAGAAAGATTGTAGGCATGTGTTCCTCCAAGTGAGAGATTGTAAGATCTCATTGGGATATGAGACATTCATACCCTTGGGGAGGACCTTTTTGATGTAATGTCAAAAAGGGGGAGAAGTTACCAAGTTACCAATTAGGGTTCGTTGGAATTCTCATTGGGATATGAGAATTGCCAATATGGGAGAATTGGTAGACTGAGATGGTAGTTTTGTCAATCATCAAAAAGGGGGAGATTGTTGGTGCAATCAGCCCAGCAGTACCTTGATGGTATTTTGATGATAGACAAAACTCATGACATGGGATTGTCATGGGAAAGTCCAACATGGGTTGGCATGGAAAATCCAAGCATGGAGCTTGGTGTGGAAGTCCAAGGGGGAAGCCTTGGCATGGGAAAGTCCAAAGCATTGTGAAGCCGTGCTCTTGGTGCTTGGTATGGGAAATCCAAAGCATTGCGAAGCCGTGCGCTTGGTTCTTGGTGAGAAATGCATTGCGAAGCCGTGCGCTTGGTGCATTTGGGAAGTCTTGAGAACTTGGCAAGTTCCCTAGGCTCGGGGTCCTTGAGTCGGTGAAGGATGACATTGCGAAGATGTGCGCTTGGTGCATCCGAGGGACCGCCGGACGGGGAGCGAATGGAGTGAGCCCAAAGGGTAGCATACTTCTAGGGCATGAGATGCGAAGGATGGCGTTGCGAAGTCGTGCACTTGGCGCATCCGAGGGACGTAGGCCGAGGGAAGAGAGCTTCGGTGGGGAACTCCATGAGGGATAAGGTGGACTTGGCCAAGTGGCTAAGACTGAGTGTCGGAGGCTCAAACTTGATGTTTGAGGGTTTACCCGACGGTCGGATGCTCAAACAACTTGGTGTTTGAGGTTTTGCCGGACATCAGTCGACTGGCATAGGTGCCGGTTCGACTGATCCAAGTCGACTAGAGTTCGACTGGTGTAAGGCTAGGGTTTTGTGCTTGGCAGTCGACAGCAGTCGACTGTCGAGGGATGGCAGTCGACTGATGGGAGTGTCGCGAGCACAGAACGCTCCGTAGCCGACTGGGCAGTCGACTACTGGGTCACCAGTCGACTGATGGGCATCATCAGTCGACTGGTAGGTGATCCGTTGGAACTTGTCTGACGTGGATCTGGCCGTTGTGAGACAACGGCTACAGGGGCAGTCGACTGCTAGGCGCAAAAATAGCTCGATGCAAGTTATAAAAGGAGCTCGAGATGGAGGTTTTTGCAATGGTTTTTGTAGAGCTATTGGAGGGGAATTGCTGCTGCATTCTAGTCCTTCAAGAGCCAATCAAAGCAAGCAACAAGCAAAGCGATCAAAGCAATCGGTGAAAGTTTTCTTGTGTATTGTATTTGTGTATTTGCTTGTATCTCTATATTACATTGTAATTGCTTGTGAGAGGTTTCTCCACCTCCGACGTGTTGTCGAGAAGAAGTGTTATAGTTAGTGTCGTGCGCATAACTAGAGCTCGGTGAGCTCGCCCGTGGAGTAGGAACCATTCGGTTCCGAACCACGTATATCTTGTGTTGTGTGATTGTGTATTGTTAGCTTCATTATTATTGTTATTCCGCTGCGCTAATGACAATCGTAGACAAGCAACGTAAGAAGAACGAATGAATTACGACATCCAACGAATGAGGGCTATTCACCCCCCTCTAGCCGGTCGTATCGATCCCCTTCACGAAGGACATCTCTCCTTGCTAGCTTTGCCTCGAATGTGCCTTCATGAAACTCCACTAGCTTCTCCCACATCTCTTTGGCACTAGAGTAATCCCCAATTCGGTTGACATCTTGTTGGGGAAGTACGTTGAGGAGATGATGTTTAGCCTTTGAATTTTCATGGTGTTCCTCTCTTTGATTTTTAGTCCACCTTGACTTGTCTAGTATTCTCCCCTCTTCATCCCTAGGCATCTCAAAACCGTTCTCCATTATAAGCATAATATCGAAATCGGTTTCAAAGAATACCTCCATTCGCTTCTTCTACCAAGCGAATTCCCCTTCGAACTTCGGCGGATGAATGTTCGAGCCGACCATCTCTTGATATAGTGCTTGTGTTGGTGGTTAGTCCTCAACAAGCGCCTTGGCTCTGATACCACTTGTAGGGTCGATATGTTGGTCGGCTAGAGGGGGGGTGAATAGCCTAATACGCGTATGGTGGAATTTTCTCGTCGGATGCTCGTCTACAAATTTGTTAGCGCAAGCGGAAGTATAAACAATAAAGACAAAACAATAACAAGAATACAAACGCTAACACCACAATGTAACGTGGTTCACGACTGCGCCGCTAATCCACCGTCCGATTCGTCCAAGGTGAATCACGCCTCAAACTATCCACTAGATCTCTCCTTTGCACCAAGATAGGTAGAGGTAACCTCTTTTACAAAAGAACACTCCTCTTACAAATATAATGTAAATAAACTCAAGTAAGAGGATGGAAAAACTTTAGGGAACTTTGGGAGAGTTTAGAGCTCAAGCATTCGACCCCCAAATCCCCACACCTCTTCCTTTTATAGAAGAAGAGGGTTTCTTCCCGTTGACACAGGATCGGTCGACTGATGTCCCTATCAGTCGACTGGTCCTGTAGCCGTTGCCCAATAACGACTGCTTTCCACATTGGTTTTCATCCAATGGATCCACCATCAATCGACTGATGTTGACTTCCAGTCGAGTGCTCGCGAGCTCGACTCGCCACGTACTAAAACCCTTACGACCCGATCGATGATGCCATCGATCAGGAAAATCTCGCGATCGTTGGCACTTAAACCGAACTCAAACACTAGTCGAGTCATAGTCGACTTAGAGTAGTCGACTGCCATAACTTGGCAGTCGACTGATGTCGGGAAATCTCATCCGACACTTAGCCAAATGGCCAAGTTTCACCTAATAGCACTACCTCTTCCCGGGTTACATTCGCTCACTCTCATCCCTTGGAGTCCCTCGCCTTTGAAGTTGTCTTCGTCTGGCCATGTCCCTCGGATACTCCAAGCACACGGCTCTACAGCACCATCCTTCACGTCTCGCCCTGAAGTCTACTTCCTCCGGCTTCACTCCAAGCTCCTCGTCTGGCTGTCCCTTGGATGCTCTAAGTGCACAGCTTCCGCAAAGCCATCCTTCACCTACTCAAGGACCGAGTCATGAGATGTGAATCTCGCCAAGACTCCATGTGCGAATTACTATGTCCTGTAAGACTCCAACGCACATATCAAATCCAAACATCCTAACTTAAATCCTTTGCCACACACATCAAAACCATATCACGGGTTGATTGCATTAACAGATCCACTATAGATGCACAACTAATAAGTGTATGACACAACAATCAACTCCCTAATCTAATCCATCACCTAACTCTAGTGATGTAACACAGTAACCCAATCTGAGGTCACAAAGATAACCCTAACCACATGTACTTACTGAACATCCATCAGCTAACACACAATAGAGTTTATAGTTCATATCCATGATAGATAATCAATGAAGTAACAACAATATATCTAAAAGGTCAAGGCTAAGTACAAGCACATGATAAAATAAGAGTGGAGTCAAGGTAAAAGAATTCAGTGTAAATCCAAATTCATGCACCAGATTCAGATCAAAATTACCTGACCAGGGTAGATATTACCCACCTGCTTTGTAATCCGTGTTATCCATCTCCACGTCCATGTATCTATCACAATCAAAGTCCTATAATAATAGAATACAGTTAAGTGTCATCATACATCTAATGACCGAATCAAACCCTACATCAACTTGGTATCTCGATCAACTAGATTGATCTAGTTATCCAATTAACCTAATCGAGCCTTCAACAACACAGAACAAATCTATATCATATTAATATCAAAACTGATCACATACCACAACTCCTCAAATCTCTACCATAAACCATCAGATCTAAGCTCTCAAGCTCATAATTCATCAACACGACCAAACCAACACAATACTAAAATCAACCACTCCCAATTCTTGGTGAAACCAGAAATCTAACCGAAACTATAGATTATTATAGGACTTACCAACCCTTGAAATCCACAACCATTGCTCCTTCCCCAATCACCTGTTCATCGGCGACCATCAATCTCCACACACTACCCAAACACATAGATCCAAGCTAAACAACTAAACAATCGAGCCAGAATGATGAACTCTTCTAGGGAAGAGTATCAACATCGACGATGCTCACCTGAAAAAATGAAAACGCCGATCTAAGCTGTATTCCCGTGGTGGTCGGCCGAGATGGTTAGCGAAACAGGCGGTGGTGGCAATCCTGCTCACAGCCAGTGCTCTTCTCACATAACGAAGTGACCCACTGCGGTAGGTGGCTGATCGAGCTGGCTCGGTGGCCGTGGAGGTCGTCCTTTGTGCCGAGGCAAGCTGGAAGAGCTTGTTGTCGCTGAGATCGAAAGGGAGAGGCTTCAGCAGCAAGGAGATTGGAAACAGCGGTGTCGCACGATTGAGAAAAGGCATCGGGGTGGTAGCAAGTCAACTTGCGACGACAACGAGGCAGGCGATGGTGGCCAGTGGAAGAGGGAAGATGTCGGCGCCGGGCAGAGGTTGGTCGCAGATGGGGCGACGATCGGGATTTTGACGAAGAGGAGAAGGAGAGTTTGCGGTGACGAAGAGGTCAGGATCGCGAGAGGGAAGATCGCAATCGGGTTTATAAAAGTCGTTCAACCCTATGCTCGAACCGGTCTTGGGTCAAGTCCTAACCCAAGTTGATCCCAACACCCAATTAACTTCAATCTTCCTCATATGGACTCCTTTTGAATCCAGAAAAATTTCTGTGAACTCTTGAGAAATTATATAAGACAATTTCTCCATTAACAAGGGGTATTTTTTTTATATCTTATATTCTCCCCCACTAATAAAAATTTGGTCCCCAAATTTCTGACTCATGTACGAGTACGAGATGTCACAACAACCATCTGAAGTATCTAGAGAAAAGGCACGCTCCTCAAGTGACTAAGTGGGGTACTGAGCTCGAATATTATATTCTAGCTCTTATATACACTCTCAATCAACCTATTAAGAGGTAAATAATTGTTCCAGAGTGGAGCTCTGTTAGGGCAAACTCTTGCCGTGATAAGGTTTTGATGTGTGTGGCAAAGGGTTTAAGTTAGATTGTTATTATTATTTGATATGTGCGTTGGAGTTTTGCAGGACTTAGTAATTCGCACATGGAACCTTGGCGGGTTCACCACTCATAACCTCGTGCTTGAGTCGGAAAAGGAGCATTGCAGAGTCGTGCGCTTGATGCTGCCGAGAGACCGCCGGACGAGATGACTTGAAGCGAAGCCAAGGAAGCAGACTTCGAAGGCAAGAGACGCGAAGGAACATTGCAGAGCCGTGCACCTGATGCTTCCGAGGGACGTGGCCGCGAATGAAGAGAGCTTTGGTGAGGGACTTCGAGTGAGATGAGAGAATGAGTGAATTGTAAGTAGCTCATTAGGTGAACTTGGCCGAATGACTAAGTGTTGGATGAGTTTTCTCGACATCAGCCGATTGTCATGACTGGGCAGTCAATTGCTCTGTGTCCAATGGGTTCGAATGGTATCCGACTGAGTTGTTTTGGGGCCTGTAGTTGACTTCCATATATGGGCAATCGACTGCCAAGACCATCAGTCGACTACTGAAGGCAGCAGTCGACTGATCAAGAGGGTTTGGCCACAGAATCACTCGTAGCCGACTGGGCAGTTGACTACGGAGGCAACAATCGACTGCCAAGTGTTCCGTTGGACTACAACAGTCGGGATCCGACGTGTTCAAAGGTCGTTGAAGTGGCGGCA
Organism: Wurfbainia villosa; assembly: GCA_025175895.1. Classification (NCBI taxonomy): domain Eukaryota; kingdom Viridiplantae; phylum Streptophyta; class Magnoliopsida; order Zingiberales; family Zingiberaceae; genus Wurfbainia; species Wurfbainia villosa. The sequence goes on along the minus strand of CM045997.1, from coordinate 77,643,558 downwards.
GTCGACTGCCAAGGGCAGTAGTCGACTGGTGGTGACCAACGAGAAGAAATCAGCCCTCTCTATAAAAAGAGAGGGTGTGGGCTTTTGGATGGCTAATGCTCATATTCCAAACCATCATCCAAGTGCTCCACAAGTGATAAACTCCTTCTTCTAGATCTCTTTCACATCTATTGTAAAAGAAGGAGTGTTCTTGAGTTGTAAGGGTTACCTCCACCTAGCTTAGTGCAAAGGAGAGACCGATAGTGATTTGGTCGCAGAGTGATTCACCGAGGACGTATCGGGGACCGTGGAATAGCGGCGTAGCCGTGAACCACATTATATTTCGTGTTAGCATTGTTTGTATTCTTCATTGTTTATTTGCTTGTCTTTATTAGTATTCTGCTTGCGCTACCAATTGTGTAGACGAGCAAATTCCACCATCTATCGACAAAGGGCTATTCACCCCCCTCTAGCTGGCCGATCGATCCCCTACAAGTGGTATCAGAGCCAAGGAAAGCTTGTCGAGGACTAACCGCCACAACAAGCACATTCAAGAATGGCCGGCTCTAATATTCATCCGCCGAAGTTCGAGGGGGAATTCTCTTGGTGAAAAAAGAGAATGGAGGTATTTTTCGAGACCGATTTCGAAATTCTCTTAATTATGGAAAACGGTTTTGAATTGCCTAGGAATGAAGATGGGGAGCCATTGGAGAAAGCAAGGTGGAGCAAGAGGCAAAGAGAAGAATATTTAGCGAATTCAAAAGCCAAGCACCACCTCTACAATGTACTCCCCCAACAAGAAGTTAATCGGATTGGGGAATGCTCTAGTGCTAAGGAGATGTGGGAGAAGCTAGTAGAGCTTCTTGAAGGCACTTCGGAGGCCAAACTTGCAAGAAGAGACCTCCTCCGCTCCCAACTATCCAACATAAAATTAGAAAAGGGAGAAAAGGTAACATCATTGCATTCTAGGTTTAAAGAGATTTTAATTGGGCTAACAAGTGTAGGAGAAAAACTTTCAAACCGGGACATGCTCATGAAAGCAATTGATGCTTTTCCCCGGTTATCGAAATGGAGCTCAATGGTGGACTCCTTCTACATGTCAAAGAATTAAGAAGTGAGCACCTTGGAGGAGTTCTTCTCAACAATGGAGCTCCACAAAATGAGGATTCAAGGAATACAAGAAGAGCCAAAGTTTCAACCTTCAAGAGGAGTAGCCTTGATGGCACACAAGGAGAAGAAGAAGATAAAGATCCCCTCCTCCCCCGATGAAGCATCCTCCTCCTCCTCCATGGATAGCACAGAAGAAGCCTATATGGTAAGGAGGGTAAGGCGTGTTTTAAAAGGTTTTCAATTTAATAAATCTAATGATAGGAGTAGAAGACCAAGGGGGAAAATCATTTGTTACAATTGCCAAGGAGAGGGACACATAAGGGACAATTGTCCCCTCTTGAACAAAAGCAAGGAGGAGAAGAGAAAGAAGGAAGAAAAGAAGAAGAAGGGGAGCAAGAAGAAAAAGGAAGAAGAAAAGAAGGCCAAAGAAAAAGGGAAGGCCAAGGCATTCAAAGCAAAGACATGGGATGATCCTTCCTCCTCATCATCTTCATCATCATCGGAAGAGGAGAATGCCTTTGTCACCAACTTAGCATTGATGGCTTTTGACGACTTAGATTGCTCCTCCTCCAAAAATGAAGCAAGCTCAAGTGAGGAGAGCTCAAGTGAAGGGGGAGCCTCCTCTACATCCTCATCATCGGAAGAGGATTTGGTAAGTGAGGTAACGAATCTACCCCCTAAGCAAATAATGTCTATGATTTCTAGCCTCACTAAGGATCTATTTAGAGCTAAAAAGAAAAATAAGAGCATGCTAGATCAAATTAAGGACTTAGAAAATAAACTAGAAAAAGCATGCTTAAATGTAAATGATAATATTTCTTCTAGTCATGATGATGCATGCTCACATGAATATATGCCTTTCAATGTTAATGATGCATGCATAGAAGAAAATAGGGCTTTAAAGGAAAAGGTAGATTATTTGACCAAAGCCCTAGAAAAATTTACAATAGTCTTCAATACCCATAACTTGATAATTGGGAGCCAAAGGGCAAGCTTCAACAAGAAAGCCTTAGGTTATAAAGAAAAGAAAAATGAAAAGGCCTATAAATGTCTAATTGCTACGGGTCAAGATAAAAAGAAAGTAATAGCTAGAAAATGAATCCCTAAGGAATTTTTAGTGAACCCCATAGGCAAGAATTTATATTGGATTCCAAAATCCATCCTTAAGGGTTAGGAAAACACTAGGATAGTCAACCATATGGACTTTACCTATATCATATTTATGGTTGACTTAGGATGGCGGGACAACATTTTTGAAATAGTGTTAGTTGATGATAATGCACCTATAAATAGATAAATCATGCTTTAGGTGATATTTGCTTTATTATCATGATATAATACCTAATGCATGATCACAATTTGATGAATACATTTGTTTCATGATCATAATGTGAAATTAATTCATATACATCTTTATGATCATGTGGAATGATAGGATGACACTTAATCTTGATAGAATTGCACGAAAATAATGGTTAAGTATATACAAATACCTTTAAGGTTACATCTCACACTCACTATAGGCTACTTTGATTAAAAACTTAGCATGAGTGAGATGTTAGGATGATACAAATGTCCACTAATGCCTATGGCATTTAGATGGTCATTTAATGTATCAAAATAGCAATAATAGACCAATCATGGGGAAGACTTATGTTTAATTCATAGACATATTGCCCAAAGATCATGGTTGGATATTTCATATGTTTTCAAAACAAATTCTTACTCTAAAATCTGTGTGTTCATGTTTTGAAACAATTGAAAGCAAAACTAGGTGTTAAAATGGATACTAACATTATCAAAAACCTAGTGGTTTTTAAAGCTTTTGGATTTTTGGAAAATCCTTGAAAATATAATAATTTTTCATGAAAAACTATTTTTCATTGATAGATATAATTACAAAAAATGTGTTCCCCAAATTTCACTATTTTTAGAATTTTTTGGAATTTATAGTGCATTTCGGAAATTCATCCAGAAAAATTAGAAATTCTGAATTCATTGTGCCAGTCGACTGCCATACTGATAGCAGTCGACTGATGGACTGTCAACTAGCACAGTAACATGATTTTATCAGGTTTTTGACCGATTTTAGTGTTTGTTTTTCTCTATACTTGATGCCATGATACATAAACTTTGTTTAATCTTTTTGATGGTGTCAAAGGGGGAGAAAACTATATGTTTAAGTAAGGGAGAATATATTTAGGGGGAGTTTCATGTATTAAGGGGGAGAGTTGCTAATCATGTTATTCACATGCTTTCCTTTCTTAATATTTTATCAAATATTTTACCTAACTTAAACGGATTGCCACACATCAAAAAGGGGGAGATTGTTAGGGCAATCTCTTGTCGTGATAAGGTTTTGATGTGTGTGGCAAAGGGTTTAAGTTAGACTGTTATTATGATTTGATATGTGTGTTGGAGTCTTGCAGGACTTAGTAATTAGCACATGGAACCTTGGCGGGTTCACCACTCATAAACTCATGCTTGAGTCGGAGAAGGAGTATTGCAGAGCCGTGCGCTTGATGCTGCCGAGGGACCGCCGGACGAGATGACTTGAAGCGAAGCCAAGGAAGCAGACTTCAAAGGCAAGAGACACGAAGGAGCATTGCAGAGTCGTGCGCCTGATGTTGCCGAGGGACGTGGCCGCGAATGAAGAGAGCTTCGGCGAGGGACTTCGAGTGAGATGAGAGAATGAGTGAATTGTAAGAAGCTCATTAGGTGAACTTGGCCAAATGGCTAAGTGTCAGATGAGTTTTCCCGAAATCAGTCGACTGCCATGACTGGGTAGTCGACTGCTCTGAGTGTTTGGCTGGTATCCAACTGAGTTGTTTTGGGGCCAACAATCGACTATAATATGTGGGCAGTCAACTACCAAGACCATTAGTCGACTGCTGAAGGCAGCAGTCGACTGATCAAGAGGGTTTGGCCATAGAACCACTCGTAGCCGACTGGGCAGTCGACTACGGAGGCAGTAGTCGACTGATGGTATCCATCAGTCGACTGCCAAGTGTTCTGTTGGACTACAACGGTCGAGATCCGACGTGTTCGGAGGCTGTTGAAGTGGTGGCATTCGACTGCCAAGGGCAACAGTCGACTGGTGGCGGCCAACGGGAAAAAATCAGCCCTCTCTATAAAAAGAGAGGGTGTGGGCTTTTGGATGGCTAATGCTCGTTTTCCAAACCATCATCCAAGTGCTCCACAAGTGATAAACTCCTTCTTCTAGATCTCTTTCACATCTATTGTAAAAGGAGTGTTCTTGAGTTGTAAGGGTTACCTCCACCTAGCTTAGTTCAAAGGAGAGACCGATAGTGATTTGGTTGCGGAGTGATTCACCGAGGATGAATCGGGGACCGTGGATTAGCGACGTAGCCGTGAACCATGTTATATTTCGTGTTAGCATTATTTGTATTCTTCATTGTTTATTTTCTTGTCTTTATTAGTATTTCGCTTACGCTAACAATTGTGTAGACGAGCAAATTCCACCATCCATCGACAAAGGGCTATTCACCCCCCTCTAGCCGACCGATCGATCCCCTACAAGCTCTATATCCATGACCTGTCGGAGACTTTGCTAGAATCGTATGATGAATCATGAATCACTATCGGAATGATACTCAAGGATACTCCATGGATATAATTCCATCAAATGATCCAACGAAAACTATCTTACGGCTCGGAAGAAAATAAGTAGACTTGGCTAATCGATCACCGATTACCTAAATCACACCAAATTCTTTTCGAATTCTAGATAATCTCCTAATGCTGTCCATCGTACTAGACTACCACTTCCATCTCGGTACATAACCTTACCGATCACAATATTCCACCCTTTACATGTTGGCATGCCCAACATCAAACTATGAAATCAACCATGTCCTACATGCCGTCCCACCAACAAGAACGTTTCAACACTCACTATATTCGGATCCACTCTGAACAAAACACCAGTCTCGAATGTCGAGACCCCTGAATCAAAAATAACTCTGGGAACCACTATCCTCTTCAGAGACGGAGAATTACTTTCTCACAAGAAAAATCAATCTACTATCCAAAATCCACTCTATCACACAACACTGTAAGTAAATGGGAGACCTTAATGACCAATCTCCCTAGTTGCATCTATCCATGTTCTAGCAACCCTAAAGTAGCTATCTATTAGCTAGCTAAAACTCCATGAGAACTCCTGCCCTATACATCCACAAAACGGGATAATAACTACTAAGCCCACGTCATGTGTATGACAGCCTATCTCGTAGTACCTAAACTGACGTAAGCATAAGACACGTCTCATACAGCTGCATCGGAATCACTCCAATCCCTGAAATGATGCATCTGTGTGCAGTACCCTTCTGTCCCCAACGGAAGGACTAACTAACACTGATGCAAAAGTCAGTCACCGTCTAGGCCTTGAAACCTAGCTTCACAAACTTCCGACCAGGTGATTTTCATCACCTTCTTGGTCCAACAAGTCAGCGGTATAGTATCGCTAGAACATCCTATCCTCATCTATGGTAAATACCAAAACAATCCAGGGAAACCACAACTTCCCTTAAGATCGTGAGTATATCCAATAATATCATCTAAGAAGGCAACCACCAATGGGTCTAGTCGCTTCTAGACTATTCGATTCCTCAAATCCATGAACGACTAAATCGTCGATAAGTCTAACAATATTATCAACATCTCATTAAATTCGTACCAAGTATGAAATGTCATCTTCTATACACCTGCATCCTTTTACTCTACGCTAATGATATATTAATCATCACACCAACAATGATAATTGTATGACACCAAGTCACTACAATATCAACACTCCAATCATAGATCAACCCTAGGGTATACACAGGTGTCCTTTAGCTGAACTAAACATATCATCTATCCACAACGCAGGATATCCATTTTCAACAACTATTGCATACCATCATCGATAATCGATGTATCACCCCAAAGGTCCATCCCTTTTTTTTTACCAAGAGTTCCGGATCTTCTCCAAAATGAATACTGAGATGGATAAATATCCCATCCAACACCTCCTATAATCGCAACTTACGTTATTCCAATTTCCACAGTGTTTAGCAACATTGATACCTATAAAATCATCTCCCGGTATGAGGTTTTCCATATCGGAACTATTCCCGAAATCACCCCTAATCACATATTTCACTTGCCCATGCAATGGAAAACCCGGGAGTTCATCCGAATCTACATCCGAATACTCTCATATTATATGCACACTTGAGAGACATGTTATACCATATTCTTAGCCATTTAACTATCCATAAGGATATGTCAATGGTAAAGGTATGTCTATCAAAGTCTAAGGACATCCCTTGACTTCGTGATCGTTGGTCAACATCTCACCTAACGGTAGAGATACCACCAACCCACAAGTCGATAGGAACCCATCTAATGCTATCTAAGAATGTTCTAGATCTAGATACCTGTAAACTACCGGTATCTCTCGACATATCCGCAAATAGGGCAACCAAGAAGTAACACCCCGAATGACCAATTCTTCAGTCTTCTATACCTCTTCTCAAGTAACCATGTAAACTCGCCCAACATCTGTTATTGACGGCTGAGCTCCTATAAGTGCAAAGGACTACCATGGAGGAACTGAAGTCAACTGCTAAAACTGAGCTACAAACTGAAACAACTGCAATGGAGATGGTAAACACTGTTGTACTGGAAAAGGGTATACATCCGACTCTAAAATACTGAAGAACTGTCAACATCGTAGCACGCTCCAACTCTGTGAAAGGTATAGCTGCAACTGGAGAATACCGCATAGATACGACCATCGTCGTATACACTCTCCTCTATATAAAGCATAACCACGCCTGGGAAGGTAATAATTGCTGTCGTCTGGAGAGAACCATTGTTGTCTGGATGTCTGAGTCTTCTGAGATATCTTCTGCTGATACTACTGAGTAATTTGATTCTCTCGGATGGAAGTATCAAAGAACTCGACTATGCCTGAGATAAGATCGCTGTTGATGTGAAAATCTAATCTTCTGTGATAAACTCGACTTTCGAGGTTGTGGATCGTCCTCTCGAAAGCATCATCCATAGTCTTCAACTGAGTCTTCAAAGTACATACTCTCCTCGTAGATACAATAGAAGCAGATAACATAATCCATCGGATAATCTGACTCTGCGTCTCATCGTGAGCCACACTGCGCACACAATCTCTTCGGAGTCTTTCTTCTGATTTTACTGATAAACAGGTGAAGATGCTGACAATCTACAGTCGGTCTTCTATGATCTAAAAACTCTCCAATAGTCGCTCGTGACTCATGACTCTAATCTTGCTCCTTTTGTCAAACATTTGAAGACTTCTGATTCCAATAATTTGACTTGCAATATATGCTTATCAAATCTCCAACTCTTAAAACACTTGTTATGGAGTCATTTCTATAAACATGACCCAGTCTAATGCCTTCAGGTAGGATCTGGTAAGAGATCCAAACATCCTGATCAAGATGTCAGCCAATAAACCGTGAGTGGCCAAAACCAATCCAATCACATCCTTGAGCTATTAAATGATCGTAACCTTCGCAAGTCTAATGACTCTACATGACACCTTTGTTACCAAACGATCACCCTACTTACAACTCAAGAATTCCTTGACAATGAGTCAAAGAAGATGACGTGGGGAAATACTCTCTTACAACATCACTACACCGTGGCCAAGTGATGTGTGATTTCCCAAAGGTTATTTCCTATCTTTTCCACCACGTATCATCTTGATCCCGATAATGGTATGCAACCAACTCCACTATCTTTGTATAACACGAGTTAAGTACTCAAAAGTACTCTCAAAGTTATACAACCTAGAATGACCAACCCAGGGATCAAAATCCCTATGAATATCATCCACTAATTTTCTACTATCTGCATCAGTAATAGTATACTCGCTTAGTCCATTACCCCTCAGGTAATAATCTGACAAGCATAATTAGTGAAAATTGTTAGGATTGTAATCCTTGATCTCCACAAGAGATGTGACTACCTAACCCCTACTTTCCGACTTGGTATCAGTCAGCTCTCAAAGGTAATTACCTTTTCAATAGCAGGTACATGTCTAATAACCTCAACATGTCATTCCCGTGGTCAACGCAAACCACGGTTATGAATAGTGACTACCACACTACAAGTCATTCATGTTATAAGCAACTAAATGCATAGCTAACAGAAGGATATGTGATAACAATTATCATACCTTAAACCTTGTAGCTTGGAGATGTCCCGCAATAGCCAGATCCCAGAACTCACAAAATCGAAACCGAGTAAAGCAAAACTCGATGTCTGAATGAAATCAAATCCGAAAGTGGACTTCGCAACCTAGGGCTCTGATACCAATAAAATTATCATGCCCTGAGAGTATGCCATGCTGAAAAGCAAACGAATGACATCTCGTATGTACATGGCAACATATCCTATTAATACAAGGCCCGTAGGCCCACAACTACAACATAATAGGTAAACTTGAATATACTAAAGACAGCGGAAACATACTGATAGATAAACAAGATACAAAGACTCAACTATGCACTTCGGAGTGACTTTGACACAACAAGAATCATAACAGAAATCACATCAAAGACCAAATACATACATCACATCTGTATATCGTAAATACGGAAACAATACAGGGTAAAATCTCAAAATAACAATCCACAAGAATATAACAATACGAAATAAATATCCATCCGTTCGGTGTGAGATGGGATCAGCTGGCGGAGCTCCGAACATCCAAGGAATCTTCTACCTGTTACCTGGGCGACAGGAAACCCAGGGTCCGGGGTGGTGAGTATAAACTCAGGGGTAATATATAGAAAGTGCATGAACAACATATAGGGATATAAAGATCTACAAGTATACATGTGATGATCTACATGTATACAGAATGAGTCCAATAGACATACAGTCCTATCCAAATCTAATAACCAGTAACCATAGTATAGTCATACTCAATGCATATACTAAACTAATCAACTGAACATGAAGTAATGTACCAACGTACCTGACAGTCTGCAACACCATAAGCTATATCATCTTGAACAAGTATACAATAACATAACCCATATAACGTACAAGGTCAATCCCATACCTGACCAACACTCAGACATATGAACAGTATATAATCACATGTAATAACATCCTGGTCCAAACTAGAACATGATGCTAATCAAATGCATACAACAGTTTGGACAAACACATATATCATGCTCAACACACAGCAGTATATAATATGCAAATGACATGTATCATGATGAACAAGCATATGCAGCAAACATAACTCAATCAAATGCAGCAACTCACAGGCATATGTAAAACATATATCAAATACATGCATACATATATATATCAGTAATGCATATGCATGATCACTATCTGCGGACCCGTCCAACCATAACCGCAGAGTGGCCAGGGTGGCACGACATGACAACTATCCCAACTCCAGCTACCACTACTCTTGAGTGGCCGAGTTGGGAAGTATGACTGGTAACTAGCCGCCATAAAGCTATATGCTACCCTAGGGGTCCCTGCTACAAGCGACTCTAGCTACCACTACCCATGAGTGGCCGAGTGTTGCACGACAGGACAAGCTGCATGCCACTCCAGCTACCACCGTCTATAGTGGTCGAGTGTGGCACATCCAATGTTCTGCACTCAACCCTGCTACCACTACCCCGAGTGGCCGGGGAGGTAGGATTACTGACGACCCGTCTCAACCATAAGGGAGACCCAGTCAACAGCATGCATGTAGTGTAATGATGCATAGCTCCACATAAGTATCCTCGCAACACTCCCTATCCCACGGGGAGTCTTGGTCAACCAAAAGTCAACTATGCAAGGACTACTAATCCACAAGGCACTCTCTCTACCACACAGAGAGTCATACCCAACTGACAGTCAACCACACTAAGACCTCCAGTCCGTTGCGAGATACTATCGATAATCCATATAACCATACACAGATATACGATCCATAATGGATATACAATCATGCTAGGTCCTCCAGTTCATAACCACATACTGACACTCACACACTTATCTATGCACAACCACTAGATCCACCATAGATTCACAACTAATAAGTGTACGACACAACAATTGACTCTCTAATCAAATCCATCACCTAACTCTAGTGATGTAACACAGTAACCCAATCTGAGGTTACAAAGATAACCCTAACCACATGTACTTACTGAACATCCATCAGCTAACACACAATAGGGTTTGTAGTTCATATCTGTGATAGATAATCAATGAACTAACAGCAATATATCTCAAAGGTCAAGGCTAAGTACAAGCACATGATAAGAAAAGAGTGGAGTCAAGGTAAAAGAATTCAGTGTAAATCCAAATTCATGCACCAGATTCAGATCAAAACTACCTGACCAGGGTAGATATTACCCACCTACTTTGTAATCCGTGTTATCCATCTCCACGTCCATGTATCTATCACAATCAAAGTCCTGTAACAATAGAATATAGTTAAAGTGTCATCATACATCTAATGACCGAATCAAACCCTACATCAACTTGGTATCTCGATCAACTAGATTGATCTAGTTATCCAATTAACCTAATCGAGCCTTCAATAACACAGAACAAATCTATATCATCTTAATATCAAAACTGATCACATACCACAACTCCTCAAATCTCTACCATAAACCATCAGATCTGAGCTCTCAAGCTCATAATTCAACAACATGGCCAAACCAACACAATACTGAAATCAACCACTCCCAATTCTTGGTGAAACTAGAAATCTAACTGAAACTATAGATTAATATAGGACTTACCAACCCTTGAAATCCACAACCATTGCTCCTTCCCCAATCCCCTGTTCATCGGCGAGCATCAATCTCCACACACTGCCCAAACACATAGATCCAAGCTAAAAAACTAAACAATCGAGCCAGAATGATGAACTCTACTAGGGAAGAGTATCAACATCGACGATGCTCACCTGCAAAAATGGCAACGTCGATCTAAGCTATATTCCCGCGGTGGTCGGCCGAGATGGTCGGCAAAACAGGCGGTGGCAGCGCCCCTGCTCATAGCCAATGCTCCGCTCACATCATGAAGTGACCCACTATGGCAGGTGGCTGATTGAGCTAGCTCGGTGGTCGTGGAGGTCATCCTTTGTGCCGATGCAAGCTGGAAGAGCTTGCTATCGCCGAGATCGAAAGGGAGAGGCTTCGGCGCAAGGAGATCAGTAATAATTGTGTCGCAAGGTGGAGAAAAGGTGTCAGGGTGGTAGCAGGTCAACTTGCGACGACAACGAGGCAGGCGATGGTGGCCAGTGGAAGAGGGAAGCTTTCGGCGCCAGTCAGAGGTTGGCCGTGGATGGGGCGGCAATCGAGATTTTGACGAAGAGGAAAAGGAGAGTTTACGGTGACGAAGAGGTCGGGTTCGCAAGAGGGAAAATTGCGATCGGGTTTATAAAAGCCGTTAAACCCTATGCTCAAACCGATCTTGGGTCAAGTCCTAACCCAAGTTGAGCCCAACACCCAATTAACTTCAATCTTCCTCGTATGGACTCCTTTTGAATCCGGAAAAATTTCTGTGAACTCCTGAGAAATTATATAAGACAATTTCTCCATTAACAAGGGGTTTTTTGTGTATCTTACAACGAGACTCATTCGTGGTAGTATGTTGTTGCGTGCAGTCAATAGTTAGATAGCTATATACTCTATTTGTCCACGAGACCCATTCATGGTAGCATGTCATTGCCCGTAGACATTAAGTCTTTATATTGCCTTTCTACTGATGAGTCTCGTTCATGGTAGCATGTAGTTGTGCATAGACAGTGCTTTGTATATTGTTTGTTAGCCCACGAGTCTCGTTCGTGGTAGCTCACAGATAGAGTTCCTTTGTATTACCTCGAGAGCCACGAGGCTTTGTCACGGTATCTTGATATTTATTGCTTGTAGATTCGTAGTTGGTTGTGTATGTTGCAAGTGCATTTGTTATATTGTTGACCAGGTTAGTTGCGGACCGATATTGATACTTTGAGGTTTGGGTTACTCTAGTTTGTTTCCTTTGACTTCCATTATGTCCACTATATCCATTATTATTATGCACTATTTTCTATCCACCCACTTAGTGGTTGTACTCACCCCCTCTTCTCTTATCCTCTAGGTAAGCTGATAGAGGATGTGTCTTGATGACCTACCCACGAGTTGCTCAGAGAGTCCCTTGTCGTGCTGGTCCCACTGCATCTTCGAGACCCCATTTTATTTATTTTGTTGTTATTGTATTTTGTTTATACACTTTGGATTTTGTCGCAGTTTGATTTGGTGTCATAAAATTAATTTACTTTTAATTGATTTATACTTTAGTCGTTCATGCATGCAGTTAATATAATAATTGTATTCTATTATTATTTCAGAGTTTTTGCCATATCTGGTTCCAGCGATGTATTTCGGAATATTGTCACTAAGGGGCTCCTCTATCATTTGGATGACGAATAGCCTCCCGGGGCATGACAACACATTCCAAGTTCTCTCCTAGGTGATATAAATTCCACTTCGGGGAGAGCCTTGGTGAAAATTTTGACAAGATTGGACTTAGATTTGATGTAATTAAGTTTAATGTCTCCTCTTTTCACATGATCTCTAACGAAGTGATGCTTCACTTCAATGTGTTTTATCCTAGAGTGATGTACCAAATTTTTGGTCAAATTGATGCTGTTAGTAATAAGCCCTAGAGCCAATTATGTGATGATTGACTGGGGACTTTTTGTATCAATATTCTCTAAATAATAAAGGAAAAGTTTGTTTATTATATTTACTTGATACTTGTGCAAGATGAATAAATAAAATAATGCCCTAGAAAGTAGGTTCTTATCTACAACATATCAATTGGTAGAATTGATTATGAGAAGCTGTGGAGAACACTATTCTTAAATATTCCTAGTCAAGTATTAATATACAAGGGCAATATTAATGCATTGAGACTAACATGTAGGTCAATTGATGATTTGATCTCACAGGTCATAGATATGTGATATCACGTTGAAACATGGGTATATATTAGAGAATATATACTGAATTGACCCTCCATAAGAAAGTTTCATGGATCGTTATATGAGTGTCATAAACTTTCTCATGTGACTATTAGTATGAATAGTCCTTAGACCTGAAATTACTATGGTTTCCTACATAAGGAGTTATGTACTTTGGTATCGTCAAACGTCACCCGTAACAGGGTGGACTATAAAGGGGATCACTGCATAAGTAACAAATTATGCGGAGGGATGTGAGTGATGTAGATGAGATCTATCCTCCCATATGATGAGAGTGATATCTTTAGGCCCCTTGATAGAGTAAGACCACGAAATGCATGGTCATGGTCAAATGAGTCAATATGAGATATTGAGCTCATTTGTTTGAGTGAGTCTACTTGGGGATCAAGAAATACCAAGATTGATAAGAGGATGACATGGTATATACCTCATTGATCGATCTAGATATCGAGGATAGAAGGATAAGATTCTACAAGATAGTAGTCACATAAAGGTTTTGTCGGATCTTGACAATTTCATAACTTGGGTAGCAATGATGCATTGCTAGATGTCGCTCATTGGTTATGTGTCTAAAGTTGTTTAGAGACATTGCCAACGTTACAAAAACCTATAGGGTCACACACAAAGAACATGTTATTTTGGAGATAGGATCATCTTAGTTTGACTAAATGAATCATTAGTTAATTGAATGTACTAGAATGAGTTAGACTCATTGCTTGGCCAAACTTGAGTTGGACTCAAATTGATTTAATTTGAGTTAGACTCAAATGAAACCAATTGAAGAAGGCAAATGAGAAGGGTTTAAACATTCATGCATAATGAATGAAGATTAATCATTCATTAATGAAATGGGAGTTGTTGCATGCAAATTAATGATGATTAATCTTGCATGAAATGAGATTTCAAAAACTTTCTCAACGTTGCATGTAAATTGGAGTTGTTGCATGCAAATGGATTATTTGCATGCAATGGGATTTCATGACACTCCTCAACGTCACATGCAAATGAATTAATGCATGCAATTGAAATTTGAGAAGTTTTCTCAACATTGCATGCAAATGAGATTAATGCATGAAAATAGTATATGAGAAGGCTACTCTCAACGTGAATGGGGGGACCTCATTTTTGGGTGTGTGATCACATTTTTAGCCAAGGATCCATTTTTCCCTTCTCCCTTCTTCTTGGCCAAAGTCTTGTGTGGAGAGCCTTGTTTTGGTTGCTAGCACATCCAAGGTTTTGTCTCCTTTTTCCAAAAGAGTGTTCGTGTGGATACTATAGAGGCATGAACACTTGAATGTGCAAGAGATCCGACGAACAATGGACGAGTGGGATAGACAAAGGGAATGCATCAAAGGTATACCCTATAGGATAGGGCCTTTTTTACCTATACTTTGTATGAGTTTTCTTTCGCATGGATCACTTAAGGGATGCTTTTTCTGCTGCGATTTCATTATTAATTGCAAAGGATCACCAACATTGGTATCAGAGCCACTTGCGAAAGATCATACATAAAGATCATCGTAGGTCATTTTATATGTGATATAAAATTTTGTATAAGAAGTTTATTATGAGTGCATGCATGATTGTTTGGGTGAGTTTGTGCAACAAGATATGCATGGCATATTTATTGATCGAACAACATGTTTGTCGTTTGGATCTATCAACCAAAATTGCTACGAACAGTGGCAAGCAAGGGTCTTGGGTTCATTATGATGGATTAAGGGCAGCGACTCATTCAAAGAGTTGTTAAAATAAAATTTTGCTCAGGGGGCGTTGCCCCCTGCAAACCCCGTAAGGGGTGCTGCCCCTTGACCCCCGCTTGTTAATTGGCTAGTGGGATTGCCATGTCATAGCAGCTTATAAATCATGCATAGCATCATAATAAAATCTACATGTCATAGAACTTTGTGAACGTTGTATGCCTTGATGCATGGTTATGACCCTTAACCCTAATGTGATTGTGGTTATGTTGTGTGTGCATGTTGTAATTCATAATACAGCCTGCGAGTCATGCCTCCCTCTCTATTTTTCTAGTTGTAAAATAGATCTAGACTCAAATGTAACTCGAGTATTCTTATTTTATAATGTACAAAATGATGAGTGGAAAGTCCATTGGAGGATGAAGTTACAAGAAGGATGCCAACGACACATAACAACCGAAGGATGCTCTTGGAGAAGATGCTATCCATAGGTTGACCCATCGCTCTTCTCATTGGCTTGAGGAGATCATAGATTCGGGCCATAACCATGTCACGTTTAAGCTTATATGTTGATATATGCTATGTGTGTATGCGACACATGTTAGATAATAATTTTATCTTAATTAAGTCGAATCGATATGCCTACCAAAGTTTGGTACTCATAAAACTACCTCAATCATTTGTTATTGAGTTTGCCAAAGCAAAGTGACACATTTTATCTTCGTAGAGTGCGAGAGGACAACTGTGATGTCCCGCTATCGAATTTTGAGTGAGATTTAACTAAGTTATCTCAATTAGATTGAGAACGTAAAGGCATATCTCAAAAGTTGGGAAGATTGGGTAAGAAAACAATTATACTAAGTCTTGGGCAATTAGCCAAAGCTAACTCAAGTTGATGTGTAATGTGGATCTTGACCCTTTATTTCCAAGAGTTGCATAAGATGTAATTGGTAAAATATTGCCTACCTAATCATACTAAAACTTGGGTGATTAGCCAAATCTTACTCAAGGTGAGGTATGATGTGGATCTTGTCCCATATGAATTTGTAGCTGTTGGGCTGGGAGCTAGTAGTGTGGGCAAAAGGCATTTGCCTACATCCATGACTATCCCCTACCGAAGCTCTGCGATTCATTGGGAGCATCATTTAATTAAAGGCCTAATTAAATGATTTAGATATGATACTTATTTCTATATTTTACTGTTGTAGATCACTATGTCGTCTAACACGTCAAATACTCTCTCTCTACGATCTGTGCTTGAGAAGGACAAGCTTAAAAGAGCTAATTTCCTAGACTGGTATAGAAACTTGAGGATCATCCTCAAGCAAGAACGAAAATTATACGCCCTAGAGCAACTTCTTCCTGAAGCACCTACCACTACAGCCACTCGTGCGGAGAAAGATGCTTATAAGAAGCATCAGGATGATGCATTAGATGTATCATGCCTAATGCTTGCCACCATGAATTCTGAGCTTCAAAAGCAACATGAAATCATGGATGCACATGATATGGTTAAGCACTTGAAACAACTATATCAAGGGTAAGCTAGGCACGAATGATATGAGGTGTCTAAGGTCCTATTTGCATGTAAGATGCAAGAAGGAACTCCTGTAAGAACTCACATACTCAAGATGATTGGGTATGTAGAGAACCATGAGAGACTAGGATTTCCACTAGGCCAAGAATTGACCACTGACCTTATCCTGCAATCATTGCCAGAAAGGTATAGTCAATTTGTCATGAACTATTACATGAATGAAATTAACAAGCCATTTTTTGAGTTGTTAAGCATGTTGAGAACTGTTGAAACCAATCTTAAGAAGATCCAACCTGGTAATGTACTCATGGTTAAAAAGGGCAAAGGCAAAAAGAAGCCCAAAGGAAAGGGTAAGACCCAAGACAAGGGCAAGGCCAAAGCATTGAAATCTAAAGGAGGGGTGTTTAAGGAAGGGGGCTGCTTCCACTGTGGTGAGACTGTGCATTGGAAGAGAAACTACAAGTTATACTTAGAGGAAGTTAAGAAAAAGAGAAGTGAGACTTTTGCCTCAGGTATATATGTTATAGAAGTCAATTTATCTATTCCTTCTTCATGAGTATTAGATATCGACTGTGCATCACATATTTGTACTAATGTGCAGGGCCTAAGAAAGAGTTGATCATTGACAAAGAGCGAAGTGGACCTACGAGTAGGCAATGATTCAAGAGTTGCTGTCATAGCTGTAGGAACATACTTTTTATCTTTGCCCACTGGGCATATCTTAGAACTAGAAGAGTGCTATTATTTACCTGTCATAACTAAGAATATTATATCTATTTCTTATTTGAACAAGAGATGTTTCTAATTTATAATAAAGGACAAAAGTTGTTCTGTTTATTTAAATGAAATATTCTATTATAGTGCACATCTAATGAATGGACTCTATGTTATAGATTTTGATAACCCAATCTATATCATAAATACCAAACGGTTCAAATCTAATGATTTTAATCAAACATATCTCTGACATTGTCGACTGGGTCACATAAATGAGAGTCGCATATCTCAGCTCCATAAAGATGGATTACTCGACTCATTTGATTTTGAATCATATGAGACGTGCGAATCCTATTGATGCGCACGGACGCGACCTCAAATCTCACGACGGGTACCGTTGAGGACTCAAAGCGTGCGCTCGCGCTCAACGCCCGCAAGTTCACGGATATCGTCAAGTAATAAAGATTATCGATCCCACAGGGACTGGGATTCGAATACACATGTACTCAGTGGTGGTAATTGTTCGGAGGGAAATCTCTAAGAGGTTTCGGTTGGTGAGGGCTGTCGGTGGACTCTACTCTATACGGTGTCACATGGAGGAGGAAAGCAGTGTGCCGAGGTCTTCAAAGGTGATTCTAGGAATTCAGTTTCGCTTGTGTATCACAGGACAATGTTGTCAATTGGCGTTGTCTAGACGTTTATCTACGAATTTGTGGAAGGGACATCATACACTCTCCCACAGAGTTGCCGCATTCACCGGGAGCTATCTCTACCTACAAGGACAGGATAGACGGTACGAGGATGCCAAATCAATTCCTACAGTGGACCGTTTTCGATTCCACCACACCCTTCTCCCCGCAGTTGCAGGAGATCAGGTTTACCCCTATGTTCCTTAATCAAACCTCCTAAATTTTAGATTACGAGGGCTATCACCCCTCGTATCGCCAAAGCACAGCGAAAAGAAAGTCAAACACGCATAGATATAGTAAAGAGCAACAACAAATTGTCAAATCAAACTCATGAGCAGAATTTAACATGAATCCAACATTGTTTATGTACACAATCAACTCCCTAATCCTAGAATCAAAAGTACTACTCCATGTATACGAAGGAAGAATCACAAAGCTTGTCTAAGATTGAATACATAAGGAACGAAACGCAGAAATAGAGATATACAATGCTTCCATGATCTTCTCTCCGACATTGAATTGCAAGGTGTGGACCTCCGACGACATTCCTCCTCACCGTTGCAAGTTACCGAACCTTTTTAGGGCTTCGGCGTGCTGTCCTAGCCATCGTGCCTCCACCCTAGGGTTTGGGCGGAGCCATCCTTATATAGACATCATCTCGGACCGCTGCAAATTTCGGAAAAAACCCGAGTCACACAAATCTGTCGGTAGCCACACTGCGGTAGTGTGTTCCTCACGGCGGGCCATGTATGCGACCTAGGGTCTTGATCTGCCATTGGACATGGTCAGGTGAATCCACACGCCCTAGCCGTGTCCCTGTTAAATACAGAAAATTTAAAATACTAGAATAAAATGGCCAAAGAATAAAGGAAAATAATCTTGGAAATTTTTTGGGATTTTTAGGGAATTTTAGGAATTTTTTAAAGAATTTTTCTGGATTTAAACGGAGGTCGTACGAGATAATTACGGGGATAGGGAAAATAGGCTATTAAAGGGGCCTGTTTAGATAAGTAAATAGAATAAATTATATTTTTCTTTTTTTCTATTTTCTATTTTTCCCCATCGAGACTTTTTCTTTTGTCCTTTGGCAGTTCCACGCACTCGACGCCGATTCCCTCTGCGGTTCCCTCTCTCGCCCAACTCCGCCCTTCTCCGCCGACGACTAGGCAGGGTTCACCTTCGCCGGTGCCAGCCTCCTCGCTCTGACCGCCGCAACCTTCTCCTCTTGCATCGAATACATTCCTCGCGATCAACTCCTCCGTGCGACCCTCCTCTCTTCCGAGACGCTGCCGAGCACTCTTCCTTCCCGCGGTGACGGCCGGATGGATCGTCTCGATGATCCTCGTGGGCCAGTGGCGGCAGGAGTCTTCCCGCGGTGGCCGGATCATCCTCGGCGATCCTGCGGGCGAGGACAACAGAAGAGCCTCCTCGCGGCAGTCGGCACTCACGGCAGTCGACGGCTAGAGAGATTGTGTCGGTGGCAGCTCCACCGTGTCCTCGTCGGTGTCTAAAGTCATGGCGACAACGAGCAGGCGCTGGGTTGTGCGGTCGCGAGGGGGGGTTGTCAGATTTGGGGATTTTTCTGTCAGTATTGTGGATTTCACTGCGCCAGTGGTCACCGGAGCAAGGTGAGGTTTTGTTTTCCCTAATTTTTGGATGAGTTCTAAACCTAGCTTTGGATTTCTTGTTTGAGCTTGATCATATTGTATTCGGTGCATATGGGATGGCTACTGTGAGATTTAGGATGGCTGTTGAATGTGATTGAGCTACTCTGTTTAGGTGTTTTGCTCGACTGTGTGTGAGTGAGGAAGGACTAATGGAGTGAGTGTTTCATTTAGGGTTGGTTAGAGCCCTAAATCGGTGTAATTATGAGCTGTTAATGGTTGTAAATGGATTGTGTGTGCCAAGTTGTGGGATCCAAGTATTGTATCGTGTTTGAGGTAAGGTTTGGTTGAGCTGTGTATATGTCACCTAGGGTTAGGTTGGATTTGTACTTCTGATCAGTGAGATGTTCCGTATATTGTTGTGGATCATATTTATTGGTTGAGTTCGGTCTGTATTTTGGGAAGTTTACCTAGGGTCGACGAACAGAGGAATTGGGGATATTAGTTGCCGGTGGGATCCTAGGACTGGTAAGCACTATTTTTGGTGTTTTTCGGTTGATATTGGATGGTTGGATGAGTGTTGGTTAATTTTGGATACATTCTGAGTTATGAGATGAATAATATTTTCATATGATGAGTATTGATCATGGTGAGTTAAATTGCAAGGATATGTTTTTGGATTGAAGAGTTAATCACAATTTGTGACCTAGGGGTTGAGGGTATACTTGGTGATACATAGTAGTAATTTAGCACGTTGTCGTGCGCTTGGATTGGATGGATTTACTTTTGATTAATTGGTTATGGAAGGAATCGATTAAGTATTCGATTTGTCGGTAAATGGTATTATGTGCTTAACAATAGTTATGCGTTATGCAGGTTTCGATCACGAGGCAGGATCACAGTCGTGACGATCTGGTTCTCTTTGCGGATATTTGGCAGGCGGGTATTTTGACTTATCTCCTAGATATAGTCAAATGTTGATATGCTAGTTAGGATAGCTTGCAATAATTTTTATGTTTATATGCCTAGTGGGTTTTCGACCTTTTGCCCGATTTTTAGGTTATATAGTTTATTGAAAAGAAGATCACGCTTACATACCTTGGCTTCATCGGTCCCTTCGTGTAGCTCCACTAGTTTCGTCCAAAGATCTTTTGCGCTTATGAAGGGGCCGATGCGATTTAGCTCCTCCTTGGATAGGCCGCATTGGAGGATTTGTGTTGCCTTGGCGTCGGCTTCGACTTGTCGTTTTGTCGCAATGGTCCATTGATCATATTCCAAGGAGTCACCCACTTCATTAGTCGGAAGTGTGAAATCCGTTTGGATTATGATCCACATCTCGATTTGAGTTTTGAGAAAGCATTCCATTCGACCCTTCCAATAACGGAAGTCATCTCCATTGTAAAACGGAGGTCAGACGGTGCTAAAACCCTCGAGATGGGCCATTAGAACAAAAGACACAAATAGACGGAGACGAAGAAACTAGCAACGACAAAAACACAAAAACAAGTACCAAGACTCGCGTCATGGATTAGTAGTGCGGGAGAAAAACTTAACAAAGCGAAATAAATAAAAAAAAACAGAATTAAAAGAAAAATAAATCTGTAAAAATGGCTAGATTGTTGGTTTCACCAAATCTTAGCAACCCCGGGCTCTGATACCAATTGTTGGATTGATCGGATCGCTAGAGGGGGGGGGTGAATAGCGATAGAAATTTTTCTTTCGAATTCATTTCAAGACAAATATACGCAGCGGAAAAATAAACAAAAATAAAAGACAATAGACACAAAAGTTTTACTTGGTTCGTAGCCAAAGGCTACTACTCCAAGGCCCTAGTGGTCCTTGACCACGTACGGAGGGAAATCTACTAAAAAACTCCTTCTCGTTGGAGGTAGGAGTTAGACGGATACACAAAATGAAAAAGCTCAAGGTAGAGGGACACTTCCCCTCTCCTTGATATGATTTAAAGCTTGAAAAGAAGAACAACTTATAAACTGAATTATAATTCAAACTTTTCGTTACCGACGACTTCAAAGGTTGGAGGTTGAAGCTCTAGTCGTCGTCTCGGCAGCGCTTCATCATAGGGATGTCGGAGAGTCGGAGCGTATCGGAAGCACTTGGAAGCTTTTTAATTGATTGTAAAATCCTAAGATAAGCCCTACTTTTATAGCCTTTCAGCCCCTTTTCGAGAGGAACCCTAGCCAATCAAAATTGAGCACCAATCTTCTTGAAATGGGGTGATAAGCCTTGACTCCTCAAATCTGATCATTGACCATCAGTCGACTGATTGCCATCATCGATCGGTGATGGCATCGATCAGTCTTGACCTTTGGCGATCAGTTTCTGGCCGATCGAGTCCTCCAAGGCGGTCGGTGATGCTAGGCTGCAGGCAAAGTTAGCTCAAAGAAAATATTATTTCGACGGCCTTCAATCGTCCGATCTCGACCTGGACCATCGATGGGATGTCTCTGGTCGAATCTACGCTTAAGATCATCCCCGTAAGGAGGATACGACCTCACTTACACTCGCACACACGAGCTTACCTCGATACTTACGTGTTGCTTTTGCTTTCGGCCTTCCACTCGATTCCTTTGGCTCCCTCCGAAGTCACTCGAGTGTCGCCCGACCACCGCGGCTTCCTCCGGGTGTCGCTAGCCTTCAGCTCCAGCTATATCAATCTTCTGCACACTCGATTTAGCGCGTGAGATAACGATATGAGCTTAACTTTGTATCGTTTGCTATAATCAAAACTCAAGTTCGACTTAGGTGCCTACTGTACCAACAGATTATTATGTTTCAGAAATTCGAGGATTTTTGACGAGGTTAATATGGGGTTTTGGCGGCGACGGGACCTCTCCTGCGGAAAAATAGGTATGATGAAAAATTTTATATATATTTTTACTTCTAGTAACATCTGTTCTAGTAACATCTGTAATAAGTTAACAGATATGAGATAAGGTGGGCGTGCTCCTGCACCGAGACGTGGTGCAGGGTAACTATGCAAGAGGAAAGTGAGATCTCTGGCTAAGGAATTGCCAGAAGGGTCTATAGAGTTTTGACTCATGTGCAGACTCGTAGTAGGGGTCGCCCACCAAGGTGACCAGCCGGAGTTGCCGTAGTGTATATACTCCAGGTTAGATTAGCTATGTGTTAGTGGATAACAGGAAATAACATTTAGTGTATTGGTAACTATTTGTAATCGTGGATGGAGTTGACCACATGAACAATCTGTTCAGTTTGTGAGTCTTGAACCTGTGTCGAAAAGGTGAATTTCCTTTGAGGGCTGATGCTTCGTTTCAGTTACGTATTGCTACAAGGGTGAGTTATTAACTTGATTTGCCATTAGAGTTTTGGTTAGTAGCGCAAATTTTCCTGCTCGATGCACGGGATAATGTCCTATCTAGCACTTCTTATAACTTATGCTCATTAAAAATACAAGATATATCATAGAGGATAGGCAGGTGCTAAAACCACGCAAGTTTGTTTGCATCTTAGGAAATAGGAAGAAATTTGGGACTAATGGTCCCTAAAAATGAATTTACTGAAGGAGAGTGGAGTTAGTTTCTTACTATGGCAATGATCAAGTTGTTACTTGGTGGAATATGTAGAAGGAATTTATTTGGGGAATTAACCCGTTACGGGATCACGGGTTCAACATGTTTTCGAGAGACAGTATTTCTCCATGCTATTTTTGTATGACTCATTGTTGAGGAAGTCTTGAGCCTTTAGTTGAGTGATAAATTGTTAATGGATTTCACTATAGAGTTTATTAGACTTGCAGAGTTTACCCCCACTTAATGGCTCAAGTTAGTGATTGAGTTGTTTTCAATCACTCACGATTTATTTGTTTACATTTGGATTAGAATAGTTGGATCTTCCATCAGATCCTATCGGGAGGCATTAGGGTGAGTCATATTTATAAAAATGACTGCAATAAGTGTCTCAAGAGAATAGTGTAGTCAATCTATGTGATAATAACCTACACTTCGGATAAGGCAACGGTAGAAGCCGTGAACGTGCTCTTCTAGCTAAATTCACGTGGCATTATTTTGTTCTCAGGTTGTTGCTCAATATTGATCAGGTCTGTTGCTAGAGGTGGTAATTTGATATTGATGATGAAAGTGTACAACCTCTTGAGTGATTGAGGGTTTAGTTGGAATTTTAGTTTATTTTTGGAGGTGATCAAGGCTTTGTCTTGAGAATGAAGAATTTATGAAACACTTCATTTCCCAACGGAAAACTGGAATATGGATTAAAACTTTCTCCTCAGATTTATGTGACTATCAGAAGTGGTTTGTGCACTTGTGGAGATATGAGGCTGGTTGTATGGTACTTGAGGAAAATGATAGGAAGAGGTGTATACACCTAGATGCATACAGTTACCACCTAGATGCATACAGTTATCGAATTCTTATTCTAGGTCACTGTGAAATAGGGAGTCCGTTAAGAGCAGAACTTGGATGAGTTTGCATCTCTGCTCGAAAGGAATTGTAGATGGTTGAAGGATTGGTCACTAAGGTATTACTATAGTTTACCTTACTTGAGGATATATTGAGAGATATAGATGTTTACAGATATCTGTGGTTAAAACATGTACAGATAGGATTAAAAGGATTTTTATATTTGGATCATGTGGATTAATAGTGTTTCCACCAATAGGTGAGATGTTGAGATGATTACTGTGATGATTATCAGAGGGGTATGAAAATGATTGTTGATGTTTAGAGGTTGATTGATGGGAATGTTATATTATGGTGAGAGAGTTGACTTAGTTGTTTTATAGTTGACTTGGTTAATATGATGTGAATATCTGGATATTATCTTGGAGGTTATGGTTGTGACATGATGGTATAAGAAGGTCCCTCGGATGCCTGTATAATTCGAGAGTAATTAAATGTAGTGTCGGATGAACTTCTAGGCTTGCCGCTATATAGGCAAGTAGAGTAGGCGACCGGAGTGATTTCAGAAATAGTTTCGATATCGAAGATCCCCAACTAGGTGATAATTTATTTGGTACTGAGGTAATGATATTTTTACGAGCCTAATATTTTTACTTATGGTGCGTTGGTTGAGGGCTAGTGTAAAGCACACAAGGTTGTTAAAGCTCGTGATATACTAAAAGCAATGTCATTAAATTGGCTGTAAGCCAAATCGAGTTGCTTGGATACCGTTATCGATCGGTTTTTCAAAGTTGGCAAGGTTGATGATGCGGAGAGGTATTTGTTGGAAAGATGATTTTTTAGGGGATAATTTAATTGGTATTAGTGTTGCTTAACACTATGGGAATTGGAAGAATCTAAGTTACAATTAAAGGAGGTGTTGGATGGGATATTTATAGTCCCAATATTTTAATTCTTGAGAAGCTCTGGAACTCGTTGTTCAAAGAGAGATGAACCTTTAAGGTTATACACCGATTTCGATGATGGAATGCGGTAGTGATAGAAAGAAATGAATATCCTTCATGGTGGATCAAGGATCTATTTAGTTCAGCTATAGGACACCTGTGTATACTCTAGGATTGATTCATGATTGGTGTGTTGATATTGTAGTGACAGGGTGTCATACAATTATCAAAGTCGTAGGGATGATTGATATATCATCAGCCTAGAGTAAAGAGGATGCAGGTGTGTAGCGATGAAAATCTCATACTTGGTATGAATTACATGAGGTTTGATTATCTTGTTTGACTTATGACGACTTTGTCGTCCAAGGATTTGGGAAATCGTGTATTCTGGACATGATTGGATCATTTGTGATGGTGGCTGTTGGAGTTGAGCACTCGGTCACCGTAGATGATGGTTTTCTCGTATTGATTTGATTATTACCATAGATATGGATAGGATGCTCTAGTGGTTCTACACCACTGATTGGTAGAGTAATTTACTTGGTCTGAAGCTTGTGAAACTAGTTTCAGGGCTCAGACGATGGTTGACTTTTACACCAGAGTTGTTTGATCATTCTCGGGTGGAAGGAAGGGTATTGTATACGTATGCAATGTTTCAGAGAAGGGAGCGTTTTTGATTTAGTTGATTGAGACGTATCCCATGGTTATGTCAAATGAGGAACTACAAGATGGGTTGTCATATATATATATGACGTGGACCTAGCAGGAGTTGTTATGTTGTTTTGTAGAGGTGAGGAGTAGGAATGCTCATGGAGTTTTAGCTAGCTACTGAGTAGTTAGTTGCCTAGAGCTGTTAGAAAAAGGAAAGTTGCAACTAGGGGGATTGGTCATAATAGTCTCCCAGTCATCTCCCGTTTTGTGCGATCGAGTGGATTTTTGAAAGTAGGTTTCTCTTGTGAGGAAATATTTCTTCGTCTCCGAGAAGAATGGTGGGTTATATAGTTGCATTCGAATTTAGGAAGAGTTACTATCGATTCAGGAACAACAGATAGATTATGTTTGGATGATAGAGAGCATTTACCATAGAGTTGTACTCTTTCTCTACTTGTTCAGAATTAGTGACAGTGGAAATTGTAGGTCGTAGGTGGCTAGATAGCTACCTGGCATCTTGACTGGCTATGAGTCCCGGTCATGGTAGCATGTCGTTGCCTGCAGATAGTGCCTTTTCATTACCCCGAGAGCCACGAGGCTTTATCATGATATTTTGATAAGTAATGCTAGTAGATTGTGGTAGGTTGTATATGTTGCAGATGTATCGGATTGTATTCGGAAAATAGTAAGTATTGAAACGTTCTCTATGGAGGAACGACATGGGGAACTTAGTTGACTTGGCAGTCTGGTGTTCAGTGTGTCAACTATTAAAGGTGGTATATAAATAATCAGCAAAGTTCTGTACCGAGATGGACGTGAAAGCCTAGTATAATGGACAGTGTTGGGAGATTATTTGGAATTCGGAAAGGACTTAGTATGATTAGCTAAGTCCGCTCATTTTCTTGATCAATAAGATGAGTTTGTTGGATCGCTGGATAGGTTATACTGTGGAGATTTTTGGTTCATGGAGTATCTTTGAGTATCGTATGCGATAACGATTCAGGATTTACCTTAGGATTATGGTAAAGTCTTTAACAGGTCACGGATATAGAACTCTGCTCTGGTACAGTTATGTACTTTTTGATAGGTGGTCGATATGAAGATACTATTCATACTTTGGAAGGGCTGCTAGAAGCAAATGTGATAGATTTTAGAGGATATCAGTAACCCCACTTGGTCACTTGAGGTGTGACTTGTCTCTAGAGGCTTGAGATGGTTGTTGTGACATCTCGTACTAATACGAGTAGGAAATTTAGAGACCAAATTTTTTATTAGTGGGGGAGAATGTTAAATATGGAAAATTTAAAATACTAGAATAAAATGGCCAAAGAATTAAGGAAAATAATCCTGGAAATTTTTCGAGATTTTTATGAATTTTTTTAAGAATTTTTCTAGATTTAAACGGAGGTCGTATGAGATAATCACAGGGATAGGAAAAACAGGCTGTTAAAGGGGCCTGTTTAGATAAGTAATAGGATAAATTATATTTTTCTATTTTCTATTTTTCCCCGTCGCGACTTTTTCTTTCGTCCTTCGACAGTTCCATGCGCCCGACGCCGATTCCCTCTCCGGTTCCCTCTCTCGCCCGACTCCGCCCTTCTTCGCCGACGACTAGGCAGGGTTCACCTTTGCCGGCGCCGACCTCCTCGCTCTGACCGCCGCAACCTTCTCCTCTTGCACCGAATACCTTCCTCGCGATCAACTCCTCCGTGCGACCCTCCTCTCTTTCGAGACGCTGCCAAGCACTCTTCCTTCCTGCGGTGGCAGCGGGCTGGATCATCCTCGGCGATCCACAGTGGGCCAGTGGCGAGAGTCTTCACGCGCGCGGCGCGGCTGGATCGTCCTTGGCGATCCACAGCCAAACGAGACAGCAAGGAGCCTCCTCGCGGCAGTCGGCACTCGCGACAGTCGACGACTAGGGAGGTTGTGTCGATGGTAGCTCCACCGTGTCCTCATCGGTGTTTACAATCATGGCGACAACGAGCAGGCGCTGGGTTGTGCGGTCGTGAGTGGGGGTTGTCTGATTTGGGGATTTTTCTGCCGGTATTGTGGATTTCACTGCGCCGGTGGTCACCGGAGCAAGGTGAGGTTTTGTTTTCCCTGATTTTTGGATGAGTTCTAAACCTAGCTGTGGATTTCTTGTTTGAGCTTGATCATATTGTATTGGGTGGATATGGGATGGCTGCTGTGAGATTTAGGATGGCTGTCGAATGTGATTGAGCTACTCTGTTGAGGTTTTTTGCTCGACTGTGTGTGAGTGAGGAAGGACTAATGGAGTGAGTGTTTCATTTAGGGTTGGTTAGAGCCCTAAATCGGTGTAATTATGGGCTGTTAATGGTTGTAAATGGATTGTGGGTGCCAAGTTGTGGGATCCAAGTATTGGATCGTGTTTGAGGTAAGGTTTGGTTGAGCTATGTATATATCACCTAGGGTTAGGTTGGATTTGTACTTCTGATCGGTGAGATGTTCCGTATATTGTTGTGGATCATATTTATTGGTTGAGTTCGGTTTGTATTTTGGGCAGTTTACCTAGGGTCGACGAACAGAGGAATTGGGGATATTGGTTGCCGGTGGGATCCAAGGGCTGGTAAGCACTATTTTTGGTGTTTTTCGGTTGATATTGGCTGGTTGGATGAGTGTTGGTTAATTTCGGATACATTCTGGGTTATGAGATGAATAATATTTTCATATGATGAGTATTGATCATGGTGAGATAAATTGCAAGGATATGTTTTTGGATTGAAGAGTTAATCACAACTTGTGACCTAGGGGTTGAGGGTATACTTGGTGATACATAGTAGTAATTTAGCACGTTGTCGTGCGCTTGGATTGGATGGATTTACTTTGGATTAATTGGTTATGGAAGGAATCGATTAAGTATTCGATTTGTCGGTAAATGGTATTATGTGCTTAACAATAGTTATGCGTTATGCAGGTTTCGATCACGAGGCAAGATCACGGTCGTGACGATCTGGTTCTCTTTGCGGATATTTGGCAGGCGGGTTTTTTGACTTATCTCCTAGATATAGTCAAATGTTGATATGCTAGTTTGGATAGCTTGCAATAATTTTTATGTTTATATGCCTAGTATGTTTTCTGTGCCTACTAGATATATGCATGTGATAGGTTATGATTATACCTTCCCTGTTTGATTTGGATCATAGTACTTGGATTAGGGATATGTACATACTGATTGTACATATTATTCGGATAGGTATTTTGAGTAGGATTTACATTCTTTAGTATCATGCACCATCTTTGCATGATTGCATGCTGGATGGACGGGGTTCCATTATTGTTGAGCCATGACGATTACATAGCACACTGCTGCTTGCCACTCATGGGTTAGTGGTACATCGGGGAGTGTGTCTGCGGTTGCTCTGTCGAGCTCATTGAGTCGCTCATGGGTAGCGATGAGGCAGCGTGGTAGCGGGTAGGGATCCCTCCTCTGGTCTATGACACCGGGAGATGAGAGCTTAGCTCCCCCACTATGTTTGGGGCAGGAGGATAGGTGTACTCCGACAGCATCCTGTCCACTCGGTCACTCAGGAGCAGTGATGGCAGAGTGCACAATTGTCATAGCCCTACCCACTCGGCTTCACCATCGCGTGTGAGGCGGCTGACTGGCGTCAGGGGTGACCATGTCATTGGCACGACATGCATTTTGCATGGGTAGCATTTGTATTGTGTTTGCTGCATTTTTATTGCTGCCTTGGATGTGCATATGATTGTCATGCATACATGATACATATTTATATATATGGTTAGGACTTTGTTACTTCTAGTCAGGCACATGCTCCTATATCAGGGTAGGAGATTCAGGTTAGTACAGTCCTGTTGTACTTATTTCTTGCATACCCTATATATGAGACTGTACTGGCATGATTTTTATTGTTAGCTATATCTTACTTGCATATCGACTATACCCGCTGAGTTCTTTGAACTTACCCCGTTGATTTATATCTATTTCAGGATGAAGCTGTCAGGAGAGTGCAGCTGCCAAACCTCGCTCATCGTAAATTTTTGATTCGGATATTTGTTTTTATGGCATTTGGATTTTGATTAGAGGACATGTATAGGATTGGAGATTGATGTTTGTATTCGTGGATTTTTGGTGTCCTTATGGACCTTATTCGGATTTTGGTTTGATTGGATTTTGTTGAGTATTCCTGCCCATATGGCAGAAGGGGTAAGTCTATTTATTTTAGACTATTTATCATTAAATTTGGTTGATGGCCTGAGGCCAAATTATATAACTGCGTGTGTGTTTGGATTCCGATCGTGTTGACCGATGTATTGTGGCCGTATAGGCCTTGTATGTAAATTGGGATTGTCACCCGTACAAGGGAGATGCTACCGGATTTTCGTCTGGCGGGGTCTCCTTCGGGGCGTGACAGTCCCACTCTACGTCTAGCTGCGAAATGTCCTTCTTTTGCTCCGAAAATACATCTTTTTCACCCGAAAAGCTATCCTGCACACAAAAGTACAATGACCAGACCTCTGAACCAGAAAATAGGGAATGCGTGCAAAAATAGAGTAACATATGCATGAAACTAACACAAAATGCAATGAGATGTGAGCGAAAACTACTCCTAAAACCCTATATGTTTTGCTCACATCACTTCCCTAGACTTAAATCTTTGCTTTTCCTCAAGCAAACCTCAGTGCCATGAAATTTTAAAAAGATATTGTCCCATAATTAGCATGTTAACTAAATTTATCAGGTGGTATTTGCAATCAAAGCAAAACAAATATGTTCTAGAAGTTCACTAAGTTAACTCCTCATGCTCATGTTAAGCGAACCATTCATAGGGGATGCCCGTTCCACGGTGAGTTAAGTCGTCACCCCATAGCTTTCCTAAGGTTTTCGACTCTTAGGTACTTACCTGCCCAAAGCGAGGGTCGTTCCCTAGATCTAGCATAAAGTCTCAAAGGCGTACTCGGTATTGAGAGAAATTGATAGGTGTTTCCCCAATAACCTAACTCGTTCTCAAAGGGGAACCTAGCCATTTCCACCCATGACAACTATTTTTTTATCCCTAATAAATCCTTTTTTTTTGGCTCACTGGAATTTTGATTTTTCCGAATGGGCTTACACAATCCGAGCATCTCCAATAACTAAAATGCTAAACCTAGAGTCACATATGGATTCCAAAGTACTAGACTACTGAAGTGAATCATAACTAGGTATGTACTAGATTCTCCCTTTCAGGATGTTCAACATGTGTAAGTGCAAAAACAAAACTAACCAGTGTAAGTCTAGAACATTCAATAGAGCGAATAAAATAAAATACCACAAGATAAATGGAGTTAAGCTACCTATGGGAACAACTCATGCAAGCAACTTTCAAAAAAAAAATACAACTGAGGTAGCTTTACAGACAAAAAAAATTATGTACTGAAAGAAACTCAACAACTCAGGCATGAATAAATGAAAATACCCAAAAAGAAACTACTGCTAGGAAATAAAACAAAATAAACCTTGGAGTCTCCCCCCCAAACTTAAACGAAAATATACCTCTAATATGGTGGATGAGGTGGAAAGTCAGGGAGCCTGGGCATCTCTGGATCTTGGGAGAACATGTTGCTGAGCCGTTGATGCCACATATACATGTGGTTGTTGGAATGTATACTGAAAGCCTAGCTCTTTTGTATGAACATTTTTATTTTGAAATAAGAATCGCATGATCATTGTTTGCACTTTATATTTATTATATGTGTGCATATTGTCTAATACTTTACATTGTAGATAACATGGTGCTTGGTGTGGCACAGAATATCATGTTATCAGTCCCTTGTAGAATATAAGTAGAGGCTCACAACCAAGATGGTTTTGGACAAACCATTGGCATGGTTGTAGTGTAGCTTGGTATTGTTTTGTCTTGAACATAGAGTTAGACTAGTACACTTAGGTGTATTGAGCAGGACCGACATAGAGGTGATTCAATTTATTGCTGACTACATAATTGAATCGGACCTCGGATATTATGTTGTACATGCTCTTAATTCTGATATAATAATGGGCACATGTACTTATATTTATTTCTTTGATTTACCAAAGGGTGGGATTTATATGGATTAAATCAATATGCTTGGTAAGTTGGGAAATGATATTATTTACATGGTGTGTCGTTAATTATAGGAGGAAACCGTGTCCTACATATTAGGTTGATGATGTCCCCTTGAGGAGCTCATAAGGTTCATCATGTAAACCCTGCAAGTTGACTTAGTCAACATGATGATAAGGTTGAGTGGTACTACTCGAGGAGTTAGATGTTAATTGATTGATGGTTAGTAAATCAATTAATTGACGGACATTCGATATCTTAAACACGGGGAGATGGATGTACAAATAATGTATGGAGCCCATATTAATTTATGGGGGTTGGTGAGGTAATTCAATGATGATCCTCTAGTGGAATGGAACATCATTGATGGATCAAGTTGTTGGGTTTCCGGCACCGCGGCGTGTGTGTGTTCGATCATGTTTTGTAAACATGAGCACAGTGGAAGCAATAAAATTAATAAATCTACATTTATTACAACACACACATCACACGCATGCATAGTACAACAAGTGTAGACATAACCATAAATTTAAATTTGCAATAAAAGGAAATTTAACTATGTTATACCTTTTGTATTACGTGTAGCGGGAACGGCATCAACCGGAACGATCCTTGCTAGAATCGTCTCTATCCGTATCCACGCCGAGTATCCTTAGGATGAATTCGCTAAGTCACGAGCTTCGTCTTCGTATGGGTTACTAGCCTCGTGTTGAAGACGACATGATCGAGAGATGATCATGATCCGAATCAAAATTCGGACCCAAAGATGAGTCCTCAAAACTCGCTTCTCCGGAGAGGTATTCGTCAACTGATTGACGAATCCTTCATCCTCCAC
Source organism: Wurfbainia villosa (assembly GCA_025175895.1). Lineage (NCBI taxonomy): Eukaryota > Viridiplantae > Streptophyta > Magnoliopsida > Zingiberales > Zingiberaceae > Wurfbainia > Wurfbainia villosa. The sequence continues at coordinate 77,611,278 of CM045997.1, read as the reverse complement.
CTCAAAGGATTACCGGAGATCGAATCCCCGATAAGTTAGGCGCTGTCGGAGCTCTAACCGTCGTCCAAACGATGCTCCGACGAGGAGAGAACAAGCTGTACAGAAAACTGGACAGCTTTGGTGGAGGAGTAGGTGCCAGCCAAACAAGGGAAGCCAAGTGCTCACCTTATCACTGAAGCCTAGGAAGATCACCGGAGGGTCACCGGAGGATCACCGGCTGAAGCTTGGACGCCGGCAAGGAGCTGGACGGCGGCACAAGGGGCAGGGCAGTAATGGGGGTTGGCACCGAGAGTCTCCAAGGAGAGGTGGGCGGCAACTATTGCTAGGGTTTTTGGATTAGGGCTTAATTATCCCTTAAGCCCTCTTTTATAGAGAACTAATTCTCTTAATGGTTAATGGATCATATCCATAAAGCCCGTTAACCCGCTCCATTAAGATAAGTTAAAATAAACCAAACCATGATGGTTTATTTTAAGTTAAAACGAACCGAACCAACTTTTGGTTCATTCGTTTAAAATAAACCAAACCCTTTGGTTTATTCTCCTCCATTGGATTAGAACCAAACCATTTTGGTTCATCCATTATGTCTTCATAAGACACGGCCCATCCACGCTTCCATTGCGACTGAAATGATTTCATGCTCACTTCATGTTTGGTCCAACCAAACCTAGTTTCTCTCAGTCTGAGAATCCCATTCTCAAGCTCGTTTTAAATCCTTTGGATTACGCTCATTGTGCGTGTGACCAAATAGGTTCTCGGTTTATGTTGGCCGTCTATAATTAACCATTAATTATAGAACAATCATGAGTGGTACCTAATAGTACATCATGATCCCCAATTAACCGAAAAGATCAACGGTTGATCCAGAACTACTTCTGAAATCCTTCAGTAGCTCGAATGAATCGTGCCCCATTCCCTTCACTCATCTTATACCCACATGGTTCAGGACATGGTCTATAGTGTCAGTCCCCACTAGGCTGACTACGTCACACCTAGCCCAAGTATCATTTCCTTGTCCTACAGATTCTAGTTACAGCACATGTATCGAAGAGTACCTTACTCTAAACATGTAATGCTTTGGCCAAAGACTTTAGTAAAAATCCGACGAGAGGCCATGGGTATACATCTCTTGGCAAGGAGTGGTGAATCCTTTATAGGCTATTCAAACACCTCGATCACTTCGACTTATACCCAATCATCCCGGGTCCACATATCCTTAGAGATGTTTTCTTAAGATGTCAAAGCATAAGTCTCCATGATCAAGATGACTTGAATACCGCAAGTCAAAGGAACATCGCACTTAAGCTACAGTAAGAACTTCATTGACATATCTATATATGCAGAGAACCATATGAAGTCTTACGGCTGGTCACTCCAATGAACTAGTTACCATAACTAGCATCCACGATAAACTCCGGACATCACAATGTCTCCAGCCAGTGAGAATCAACTGCTTGGATACACCAAGGAGTATACCTCGTGCTAGTCTTGACAGAATTGATGGTGTCCAAATCCATCAATTCATCGACTAGGGATAATTCCGATACATCACAATTACACATGTAGAGATACTCACTAGTTGTGATCCGATCACAAATTCTCTGATGCTGTGAATCGCATCGTGGACATTCAGTAAATGAGTTTAAGATCCAATCAAATACATGAAACATGTATACTCAAATAGTGAATCTTCATTTATCATATAAATTGTTCATACATAAGGCGATTGCCTTAGGACATCTCTCATATATATTACTAACAGACTCCCACTTGGCCTAATGCCAATCGCTACGGTATCCAATACCATAAGCACTAACATGACCCCCAAACTTACTTTGAGGTAATGCTTTAGTCAAAGGATCCGCTAAGTTCCTTTCAGTGGGAATTTTCTCGATTTGTATTTCGTTCCTACTGATGATCTCTCTGATAAGATGATAGCGGCAAAGCACATGTTTGGATCGTTGATGAGACCATGGCTCTTTCGCCTGTGCAATTGCTCCATTGTTGTCGCAGTAGACCGGTATTGCTTCAACAATGGCTGGAATCACACCAAGTTCATAAATGAACTTCTTGATCCAAACCGCTTCCTTTGCTGCTTCCGAAGCTGCAATGTATTCTGCCTCAGTGGTAGAATCCGCTACAGTGTCTTGTTTGGAACTTTTCCAACTCACTGTGCCCCCATTCAAGGTGAACATATCGGTGAGACACGGAATCATCCTTGTCATCTGGAAGGCATCCGTATACCGCGATGTCCCCTTCTCCATATATTAGGAACACATCCTTAGTTCTTCTTAAGTACTTAAGGATCGTCTTAATGACCACCCAATGATCAATTCTTTGGATCGGTGGTATCTACTCGTGACACTCAGAGCATACGATACATCGGGCCTCGTACATAACATAGCATACATGATAGATCCTATTGCGGATGCATAGGGAATCTTACTCATGCAAATCCTCTCGTCTTATGTGCACGAACACATAGACTTCGAAAGGTGTACCCCATGCCTGATGGGTAGGAAACCTTTCTTGGATTCCAACATGCTAAACCTCTTTAGCACTCGGTCTATATATGTAGACTGCGAAAGACCAAGCAACCGTTTCGATCTATCTCTATAGATCTTAATCCCGAGGATGTAGGTTGCTTCTCCCAGGTCTTTCATGGAGAATGTCTTGGATAACCAAACCTTAACTGACTATAAGATTGAACCATCGTTTCCTATAAGTAATATGTCATCGACATATAATACTAGGAACACGACTGCACTCCTACTAACCTTCTTGTACACACAAGGTTCGTCTGGATTTTGTGAGAAATCAAACTTTTTGATGGTCTCATCAAAACGGATATTCCAGCTCCTGGATGCTTGCTTCAATCCATAAATGGACCGTCGCAATTTGCATACCTTGGTTTTATCAACCGATGTTAAACCCTCAGGCTGTATCATATACACGTCCTTGAGCAGGTTTCCATTAAGGAATGCTGTTTTCACATCTATCTGCCATATCTCATAATCATAATGAGCCGCTATGGCCAGGAGCATCCGAATGGATTTAAGCATAGCTACAGGCGAATAGGTTTCGTCATAATCAACGTCTTATTTTTGACGATATCCTTTAGCCACCAATCTAGCCTTATAGGTAATCACATTACCATCCATGTCGGTTTTCTTCTTGAAAACCCACATGCAACCTATAGGCTTTATGCCTTCAGGTGGGTCAACCAAGTTCCAAACTTGGTTTTCATATATGGAATCCATTTCCGACTTCATGGCACCAAGCCACTTATCCCTTTCTAAATTTGTCAGCACTTCTTCATAACTGGTAGGCTCCTCATCATCAATGAGTAACACGTCGTTCGATTCACTTACGAGAAATCCATATCTCTCGGGAATATTGCGTGTTCTACCAGATCTACGAAGATGTGGTGTTACAACAGGTCCAGCCAATTGCTCATCACTATGAGTTGTCGGCTGTTGTGCTTCACCAGGTATCTCATCAATGCCTATTTGAGTCTCTCGAGCCTCCTCAAGCTCGACGACACTCCCACTATTTTTCTTGCAAGAGAAACTCTTTCTCTAGAAACACAGCATGCCTTGAAACAAACACCTTTTGTTCCACAGGATGATAGAATTGGTAACCCCTTGTTTCCTTAGGGTATATAATAAATAGACATTTATCAGACTTAGCATCCAATTTGTCTGATATTGTCCACTTCACATAAGCAGGATAACCCCATATCTTCAAGTAAGATACATGAGGTTTATTACTATTCCATATCTCATATGGAGTAGTTGAGACTACCTTGGTAGGCATTCTGTTTAACAAGTAAACATCTGTCTGAAGTGCATAGCCCCAAAAGGACTTGGAAAGAGTCGCATGATTCATCATTGACCTGACCATGTCCAACAAGGTCCGGTTACGCCTCTCAGATACACCATTATGCTGTGGTGTATAGGGCGGAGTCCATTGAGACAATATACCATTGTCTCTTAGGTAATCAAGAAACTCTTGACTCAAGTATTCACCACCTCGATCCGATCGAAGTATTTTAATACTCTTGTCATGTTGTTTCTCTACTTCATTTCTGAATTCTTTGAACCTCTCAAAGGCTTCAGACTTGTGTTTCATCAAGAACACATACCCAAACCGTGAGTGATCATCGGTGAAGGTAATGAAGTAGCTATAGCCTCCTAATGCTTGAGTTGACATAGGTCCACATACATCAGTATGTATTAGACCTAGTAACTCTCCCACTCGTTCACCTTTTCCAGTAAAAGGTAACTTAGTCATCTTGCCTTTTAAGCATGATTCACATGTATCGTATGAATCCAATTCAAACGATTCCAGAATTCCACATCGGTGTAATTCGGACATGTGTTTCTTGCTTATATGGCCAAGACAACAATGCCACATATAGGAGTCTATTTGATTATCCTTTCGAGCACGCGTGTTACTCGCTTCGATATTGAAAATATCACTGGATACGTCCAACGTATAAATGACATTACTCAAAGTTCCAGTTCCATAAAGTACGCCATTCAAAGTTATATAACAATAATTGTTACTAAACGTCAAATGGAAACCATTTCTATTTAAACAGAAAATAGAAACAATGTTCTTTATTAGAGAAGGAACATAATAGCAACTGTCCAGTTCCAAGACTAGTCCACTGGGGAGCTTCAGCAAATAAGTTCCGATGGCGACTGCAGCAACCTTTGCTCCATTGCCAACTCGCAAATTTGACTCCTCTCTGATGAGTCTTCTTCTATTCCTTAGCCCCTATATGTCATTACATATATGTGAGCCACACCCAGTATCCAATACCCAAGTGTCTAAGGAAATAGAATGACAATCAATAACGAAGATACCTGAAGAGGATGGGGCATCGGATGCCTTCTTATTCTTCATGGACTCAAGATAAATCTTGCAGTTTCTTCGCCAGTGGCCTTCCTTGCCACAATGATGGCAAGTGCCCTTTTGCACTGGTTCCGCCTTCTTTGCCTTTTTGTTCTTCCCTTTCTTCTGTTCTTTTGCCTTCCTCTTAGAACCTTTCTTTGAGGAATCAACTAACAGAACCGCCTTCTCCTCATGCTTCATAGAAGGCTCCACAGTCTTCAGCATATTGAGGAGCTCGGGAATAGTGGATTCTAATTTGTTCATCCGATAGTTCATCACGAATTGTGAGAAACTCTTGGGAAAACAATGCAGAATTAAGTCAATACTTAATTTGTGATCCATCACAAACCCGAGGGTAGCTAGTCGCTCGATGTACCCATTCATCTTTAGCACAAACTGCACTACAGACGAACCTTCTTGCATCTTCGTGGTGAAGAGGAGCCTAGAGACCTCGAACCTTTCGGATCTCGCTTGCTCATGGAACAACTCATGAAGATGGAAGACCATAGTATTAGCATCCATATGCTCATGCTACTTTTATAGCTTGGGTACCATCGCCGCTAGCATGATGTAACTCGCCAGCTCAGAATCTGCCACATGCTTCTGATAGACCAACATTTGGTCTGGAGTTGCATCGTCCTTAGGACGGTTGGGAAGAGGCTCTTCAAGGACATATGCAAGCTTTTCCGCCTTGAGAACAATTCTCAGGTTTCTAATCCAGTCCAGGAAGTTAGCCCCAGTCAGTTTGTTTGAATCCAAAATAGTGCGCAAATTCAAAGACGTCATGATCAATTTATTGACCTAGAAATACAAAACGAGCATATATGAGAAAATGATTTAAAATGCATCAATATACATTCATAAATCCCATTCATTTTTCGAATTTCAAAAACCCCAAAATCACTTCGGGAGATCGTAGGTCCATCTCTGAATGGGCTGATATCCATCATAGATATGAACAACCTTGGAGAGAGTCCAACAAGCCATTCATAACTACGACGGTAGGTATCAACTATACCGATTGCATATCACGTATATGCAACTATCACAATGTGCTATCAACTAATTGAATGTTCACACATACATCGGGTTGTTAACACATTAACAAGTATGCATAATATGCATAGCACCCAACTTCACCTCCCTTTACATCGACCTTGGAGAGAGTCCAACAAGCCGATGCTCCAGGTTAAAGCCAACCCATTAATCGAGAAATAGTTTTGATATGGTTAGAGCGCATTCAACCAATTAGCCCAGCTTGGAGAGAGTCCAACAACCAAAGCTAACGATTGACCTCTGACTCTTACCATATTAGTATTAAACTATTCCATGGTTTGAACATGTTCGGGTTCGAGCCGGGCATGGAGAGAGTCCAACAACCCAAACAAGACACAGAACTCTGGTTCTAACCATATTAATGGAAGGTGTAACCATATTAATTTCCTTATTTTTCATAACTATTTATGAAAATAAAATATGTTTAAGATTTGATTCTTCAAATCAAATCATGATTAAATTAGGAAACAAATTTCCTAATCTAATAACATATTTTATTTATGGAAATAGTTGATTAAGGAAAATCAATTTAGGAAACCAATTTCCTAAATCATCAAAACTACTTATGGAAATAAAAATATTTTAAGATTTGATTTTCCAAATCAAATCATGATTAAATTAGGAAACAAATTTCCATAATCTAATCAAATATTTTATTTATGGAAAATATCAATTTCCATAAATACTTCCAACTTTCCAAAAGTGGAAGATTTCCATAAATACTTCTAGACTTTCCAAAATTGAAAAATTTCCATAAATACTTTTAAATTTCCAAAATTAGAAAATTTCAGAAATAACATTATGACTATCACAAAACCATTTTACGATTATGTCGAAACACAACCTGGGCTCTGATACCACTGTTGGGTTTTCGGCACCGCGGCGTGTGTGTGTTCGATCATGTTTCGTAAACATGAGCACAGCGGAAGCAATAAAATTAATAAATCTACATTTATTACAACACACACATCACACGCATGCATAGTACAACAAGTGTAGACATAACCGTAAATTTAAATTTGCAATAAAAGGAAATTTAACTACGTTATACCTTTCGTATTACGTGTAGTGGGAACGGCATCAACCGGAACGATCCGTGCTAGAATCGTCTCTATCCGTATCCACGCCGAGTATCCTTAGGATGACTTTGCTAAGCCACGAGCTTCGTCTTCATGTGGGTTACTAGCCTCGTGTTGAAGACGACGTGATCGAGAGATGATCACGATCCGAATCCAAATTCGGACCCAAAGACAAGTCCTCAAAACTCGCTTCTCCGGAGAGGTATTCGTCAACCGATTGACGAATCCTTCGTCCTCCACCTCAGAGGATTACCGGAGATCGAATCCCCGGTAAGTTAGGCACTGTCGGAACTCTAACCGTCATCCAAACGACGCTCCGACGAGGAGAGAACAAGCTGTCCAGAAAACTGGACAGCTTTGGTGGAGGAGTAGGCGCCGGCCAAACAAGGGAAGCCAAGTGCTCACCTTATCACCGAAGCCTAGGAAGATCACGGGAGGGTCGCCGGCTGAAGCTTGGACGCCGGCACAAGGGGCTGGGCGGCAATGGGGGTTGGCGCCGAGAGTCTCCAAGGAGAGGTGGGCGGCAACTATGGCTAGGGCTTTTGGATTAGGGCTTAATTATCCCTTAAACCCTCTTTTATAGAGAACTAATTCTCTTAACGGTTATTGGATCATAACCATTAGGCCCGTTAACCCGCTCCATTAAGATAAGTTAAAATAAACCAAACCATGATGGTTTATTTTAAGTTAAAACGAACCGAACCAACTTTTGATTCATTCGTTTAAAATAAACCAAACCCTTTGGTTTATTCTCCTCCATTGGATTAGAACCAAACCATTTTGGTTCATCCATTATGTCTTCATAAGACACGGCCCATCCACGCTTCCATTGCGACTGAAACGATTTCATGCTCGCTTCATGTTTGGTCCAACCAAACCTAGTTTCTCTCGGTCTGAGAATCCCATTCTCAAGCTCGTTTTAAATCCTTTGGATTACGCTCGTTGTCCGTGTGACCAAATAGGTTCTCGGTTTATGTTGGCCATCTATAATTAACCATTAATTATAGAACGATCATGAGTCGCACCTAGTAGTACATCATGATCCCCAATTAACCGAAAAGATCAACGGTTGATCCAGAACTACTTCTGAAACCCTTCAGTAGCTCGATTGAATGGTGCCCCATTCCCTTCACTCATCTTATACCCACTTGGTTCAAGACAAGGTCTATAGTGTCAGTCCCCACTAGGCTGACTACGTCACACCTAGCCCAAGTATCATTTCCTCATCCTACGGATTCTAGTTACTGCACATGTATCGAAGAGTACCTTACTCTAAACATGTAATGCTTTGGCCAAAGACTTTAGTAACAATCCGACGAGAGGCCATGGGTATACATCTCCTCGCAAGAAGTGGTGAATCCTTTATAGGCTATTCAAACACCTTCGATCACTTCGACTTATACCCAATCATCCCGGGTCCACATCTCCTTAGAGATGCTTGCTTAAGGTGTCAAAGCATAAGTCTCCATGATCAAGACGACTTGAATACCGCAAGTCAAAGGAACATCACACTTAAGCTACAGTAAGAACTTCATTGACATATCTATATATGCAGAGAACCATATGAAGTCTTACGGCTTGTCACTCCAATGAACTAGTTACCATAACTAGCATCCACGATCAACTCCGGACATCACAATGTCTCCAGCCAGTGAGAATCAACTGCTTGGATACACCAAGGAGTATACCTCGTGCTAGTCTCGACAGAATTGATGGTGTCCAAATCCATCAATTCATCGACTAGGGATAATTCCGATGCATCACAATTAAACATGTAGAGATACTCACTAGTTGTGATCCAATCACAAATTCTCTCATGCTGTGAATCACATCGTGGACATTCAGTAAATGAGTTTAAGATCCAATCAAATACATGAGAACATGTATACTCAAATAATGAATCTTCATTTATCATATAAATGGTTCATACATAAGGCGATTGCCTTAGGACATCTCTCATATATATTACTAACACAAGTTTATGTGGTTCCGATCCATCGGGTGGCCAAGATCCAACTCCTCCTCATGGTCCCTATCGTAGCCTATTAAAACCTCATGGAGCCTAGATCCAATGATGGAAAACAAAACTCTAGATCTGACGGTGGAGATTAAATCTCTAGATCCGACGGTTGAGATTAAATCTCTAGATCCGACGGTTGAGATTAAATCCCTAAAACCGACGGTTGAGATTAAATCCCTAGAACCGACGGTTGAGATTAAATCTCTAGATCTGACGGTTGAGATTAAATCCCTAGAACCGACGGTGGAGATTAAATCTCTAGATCCGACGGTTGAGATTAAATCTCTAGATCCGACGGTTGAGATTAAATCCCTAGAACCAACAGTGGAGATTAAAATAAGACTTAAGCCTAACTCTATAAAAGGGGGCTTAAGGTGGGCGGCAAGGAGGATGTTTTTTGGAGATTAGGGTTTTGCCTATCATTAGCTTGGGCGGCAAGAAATCCTAGGGAGATTAGGGTTTGGTTGGGCGGCTAGGGTTTGGAAGTTTGGAGTGGGCGGCAACAATAAGAGAGGTTCTCTTCTTCTTCCTAAGGGGTTGCCGGAACCTATCTCTCTTCCCTCTACCTTGGTCGGGGCTCAACCTATTCCTCTTCTCCTCTTCACTCCATCTAGGGCCGGCGGCACAAAGGAGCTAGGGATTGTTCCCTTGTTTGGTTCCTTGGTTGGCCATCTTGTTCTCTCTTTTCTTGGGGCCGACGGCATCAAGCTTTTGTGGCCTTGTGGTTGGCTCAAGCAAGAAGGGAAGGAGAGTTCTTCTTTCTTTTGATTGAAGAAGATCTAGGAAGCTTCAACTTGTGGAGGATCTTCGCCCACACGAAGTCTACAAGGAGGTTAGGACATACGATAGAAGATCGAGAGGTATAAAAGTTTTACAAGTTTTATTATTGATCTTTGCATGTTCTTATTAATATGATTGTATGTGTTGATTATACATGTCTACATCCATATGTATTTGTATAATCATGGACCCCGAAGATAAACACAAAAACCGGCGATCCGTCCGTCGTCTATTCCGCGGCTAACCGACTAGAAGAGTATTGTTGCTTGAACAACTAGTTTGTTCAAGTGACCGCTCAAGTCGTTAGCACGATGACGAATTGGTTGAGCTTGGGAAACTCATACCATCCGGATTAGTTTTCATTAGTGAAAATTTTAATCTGGGGACATGAGAGCCAACGAGCCTCCGAGCATGCCATCAGTGGTCAATCTAGGAGCTGGTGGATACAGCGATGGCTCGGTGCTCCTCCTCCCTAGCCCACTGCACCTGCTAGGCATGCATGTGTTGCCCGCATCTCCCTACGGTAGCGGCCTCATCCTGGCAACGAACAGCCTCCTCCTGGAAGTATATGCGGGCCTCATTGTAGAACTCCTCAGCCCGCTGGAAATGCTCCCGAAATCCTTGGAACTCTGCCTGTTGGTAGGTGTAGGAGATCGATCGGCCGGCTAGAGGGGGGTGAATAGCCCTCTTTCGTTGGATGGTGGTATTTGCTCATCTACAAAAGATTAGCGCAAGCGGAATATACAAATACAAATAGACAAAGCAAAAGATAAACAAACAATGCTAACACAAGGTCGTAATTGTTGGGTTTTTCCAAGCCGCAAAAACCGCTTTTGCGTTGCGGAAACCTCGGAAGCCCCCGGCCACGGATCCGTGCGAAGTATAAAAAAATTATAATTACATGTATGTGCTTACAGAAATCCTAGATCTACCTTAAATCTAAGAGGTTAGAACGTTACCCTCGTAGCGACGCCCTTCGCTTATCCCGCTCGTCCAAAAGTTTGCCGGAACTCGAGAGTGTCAAGTGCACACTCCTCTATGGTATCCACACAAGCAATAGGTGGAGAGAAATGCCTTAGAGTGTGCTAGCACTCCCTTAGGAATTTCGGCAAGATGAGGTTTGGAGAGGTAGAGCTTGAGAGGAAGAGCACCAAGGTTGAAGATGAAGTAAATTGGAATAACTCACCCAAATGAATTTCATCTAATGAAACCCCTAAAGTGGCCGGCCACTTCATGGAGGGGGGGTTACATGCATGCATGTAACTCCCATGACCCTTGGTCTCCCTCATGATGTGGCACCAATTGACCAAGTCAATGATGATGTGGAGCACCATCATTGGCCGACCATGCCTAGTCATCATCATGACATGACATTTGGTCAAGTCAAACTTGACCTTTCATCTTCCCTCTCAAGTCAAGTCAAACTTGACCTCTAATCTCTCATGGTTGATCAAATCTAACCACTTGACTCAAGTCAATTTAATATAATGAATCTCTATTCATTAATTTAAATTGATTTGATGAATCAAATCTCAATTAGACTCATTCAACACTTGAATCAACTTGAGTCTAACTCAATTAGTCTAATTTGGATTACTCTTAATCCAATTTGGTTCATCCCATGAACCTAATCCTCATGGTTCATCATATGAACCTAATCTCCATCTAATTGCTCTTATGTGTGTGACCCTATAGGTTCTTGTAACGTTGGCAATGTCCCTAAACCGATTTATGAACATAAGCAATGAGCGGTATCTAGCAACACATCATTGCTACCCAAGTTACAAGAATGTTGAGCTCCAACATCACCTTTGTGACTACTAATTGTGACTCTCACAATATGTGACAATGTCCCTCGATCCTTGACATCTAGATTGACCAATCGAGGCATAGACCGTGTCATCCTCTGTACAATCTAAATCTTGAACTCCAAGTAGACTCACTCTAATCAAATGAGCTCAATATCTCATATTGACTCATTTGGGCATGGCCATGCACTTCGTGGTCTCACTCTATCAAGAATATCGATGTCACCCCGTCATATAGGAGGATAGATCCCATCTACATCACTCACATCCCTCCGCATATAATTAGTTACATACCCGATGTCGCCTTTATAGTCCACCCATTTACGGGTGGCGTTTGTGAAACCAAAGTATGCAACTCCTTATGTTGGGAACCATGGTGACTTGAGGTCTAAGGACTAATAGTCATACTAATAGCCACATGAGAAAGTATATGACACTCATATAGCGATCCATGATACTTTCTCATGGCGGGTCATTCAGTATACATTCTCCAATGCATACCCATGTGTCAACTTGATATCTCATATCCATGACTTGTGAGATCAAGTCATCTTGTTGACCTACATGCTAGTCTCTATGCATTAACATTGTCACTGAATGTTAATACTCGACTAGGAATGATTAAGAGTAGTGTTCTCTATATCATCTCATTATCGATTCAACCAATCGATTGATATAGATAAGAACCTACTACTCAAGGACATTATTATATTTAGTTATTTGGCACCAATACAAGTAAATATAATAACCATGCCTTATAAATAGGAATATGATACAATAAAGTCCATACAACAATCATCATATGATTGGCTCTAGGGCTTTCACTAACAATCTCCCACTAGCACTAGTGCCAATCACCGTAGTATCTAATACCCAATGACCTAGTGTGACCATCATGCTTTTTGCATGCAAAGCCTTGGTCGAGGATCTGCGATGTTAGCCTCTGTGGGTACTCTGCAAATCTTCACATCTCCTCTATCGATGATCTCTCGAATGAGATGGGCCGTAGTATGTGTTTGGTTCATTGGTGTGGCGAGGTTCCTTAGCTGCAATTGCTCCATTGTTGTCACAATAGAGCTCTATAGGATCTGCAATGCTAGGAACCACCCCAAGCTCGATAATGAACTTGCGGATCAAAGCGCCTCCTTTCTTTGCCTCGGATCGTGATATACTCCTCTTGTAGAATTAAGCGTGTCTGCTTGAACTCTTCCGACTCACGGTGCCACCATTCAAGCAAAACACGAACCACATTGCGATCTGTAATCATCCTAGTCGGTTTGGAAGTGGCATCATTTGTAACCCTTCTGACTAGCTCCTCATCGCCTCGAATATCAAGAAATATTCTTTAGTCCTTCTTAAGTACTTAGAATATTCTTGATTTGCTATCGATGGCGCTCACGGATCGATTAGTATCTACTCGTCATGCTCAAGGCATACGAGACATCAGGACGAGTACACAGCATGGCGTACATGATAGATCCTATAGCAGATGCGTAAGGGATCTTATCCATGCGGTCTCTCTCCTCTCTAGAAGAGGGACTTTGAGTCATGAAAGACTCACACCATGTGACATCGTGAAGTCCTTTCTTGGAATTGCATGGCAAAGTAGTAATCTGAGTGTCAATGTATGTACTCGACTTAGGCAAGCAATCTCTTAGATCTATCTCTATAGATCTTGATGCCTAGAATACAGTTTGCTTCACCTAAGTCCTTCATTGAGAAGCACGTCCCGGCCAAGTCTTCACGGTGTAGCGAAGGATGTCATTCCCAATGAGTAGTATGTCATCCACATACAATACAAGGAACACAAGCTGTGTTCCCATTAACCCTCTTGTAGACCACATTCATCTTCATTCTTGATGAAACCATTTGATCGCATCATCGAATCGAAGATTCGACTCAGAAGCTTGCTTTGGCCCATAAATGGACCTTTGCGGCTTGCATACCTTCCGGTATCTTTGTGGATCTACAAAACCCTCGGGTTGTGTCATGTACATATCCTCGAGTAAGTTTCATTCAGAATGCGCTTTGACATCCATCCGCCAGATCTCATAATCGTGGTATGTCGCAATAGCAAGCAAGATCCGAATGGACTTAAACATCGCCATCGAGAAAAGGTTTCATCATAGTCAATACCATGAATTTGCTTGAAACCTTTAGCCACCAATCGCCCTTATAGGTATGTAAGTCCATCCATGTCCTTTTCTCCTAAAGACCCACTTACACCCAATGGGTTTGACCCTTCGTGGATCAACCAAAGTCCATACTTGGTTAGTGTACATGGATTCCATCTCGATCTCATGGCCTGCCTAGCCATTTCTCGTAACTGGCTCATCACCTTCCTCGATAGAGGTAGGCTCATTCTCAATGAGCATAACGTCATCATGGTTAGACAAGAGAAATGAGTATCTCTCAGCCGACGACGCACTCTATCAGACTGCCAAGAGGTAGGTCTACTTGAATGGTTGTTCCACAACTCTTGTGCAACAACCTCATCACCCACAACACTTTGTGGTTCCTGCTCAACCTCCATCAAGGCCTCAAGCTATGGTCCTTATCTTGAATTTCTTCAAGATCAAGGTATTCTACTAGTTTTTCTAGAAACAAAATCCTTTCTAGAAAAACCCTAGTCTTTGCCACAAACACTTTGTAGCCGGGAATGTAGAAGTAATATCCCTTTGTATCCTTGGGATATCCAACAAAATAGCACCTATCGGATTGGGTCCCAGCTTATCCGAGACTTGACGTCGAACGTAAGCCTCACAACCCCAAATCCTCATAAAAGACATCTTGGGATTTCTCCTGTCCATATCGTATATGGTGTCTTTACCACACCTTGGATGGTACGGTTAAAGGGTAAAGGTCTTTGTGTCAGAGCATATCCTCAAAAGGATATAGGAAGATCTGTGTGACTCATCATAGATCGTACCATATCCAATAGGTACGATTCCTCCTTTCGGATACACCATTCCACCGTGGTGTTCCAGAGGAGTGAGTTGGGATAGAATCCCACACTCACCTAGATAGTCACGAAACTCATGGCTAAGGTATTCACCACCTCGATCCGATCAAGTATCTTAATACTCTTGCCAAGTCGGTTTTGTACTTCATTCTTGAATTCTTTGAACTTTTCAAAGGATTCGATTTATGTGTCATAAGATACACATAACCATATCTACCAAGTCATCAAGAAATGTAATGAAGTACCAGAATCACCTCTAGCAGCAACATTGAAAGGTCCACATACATCACTATGTATAAGTCCTAACAAATCTGTTGCTCTTTCGCTATGTCCACTAAAGGGAGTCTTGGTCATCTTGCCTAAAAGGCAAGACTCGCATGTCTCATATGATTCAAAATCAAATGAGTCTAGCAGCCCATCCTTATGGAGCTGAGATAAGCGACTCTCATTTATGTGTCCTTAGCGTCAATGCCTGAGATAGGTTTGGTTCAACTCATTTGACTTGAACCTCTTGGTACTTATGTTATAGATAGGGCTCTCTAAGTCTAGAAAGTAGAGTCTGTTCATTAGAGGTGCACTACAATAGAACATATCATTTAAATAAACTGAACAACATTTGTTCTTTATTATAAATGAAATTCCTTTCTTGTCCAAACAAGAAACTGAAATGATGTTCTTAGTTAAGGCGGACATAACAACATTCATCTAATTCTAGTACAAGCCCAGAGGCAGAGATAGATCATAAGTTCCTACAAAGAACAACATCAACCCCTTGCTCCATTGCCTACTGTAGAGGTCCACCTCGCCTTTGTCAATGCCTTGCTATTTCTCACCGCATGCACATTGGTACAAATGTGAGATGCACATCCGTATCTAATACCCATGATGAAGAAATAGATAGATTGACTTCTATAACATTTATACCAAGTAGAAGTCTCACTTCTCTTCTTGCTTCTGTCACGCTTCCTTGCGAAGAAGCAAGCCCCTTCCTTGCTACCCTCCTTTGGGTTTAAGTTCTTGCCTTTGCCCTTGGCTTGGGACTTTCCCTTACCTTTAGGCTTGCCCTTGCCTTTCTTCTTCTTGCACCATCAAAATGGTGTCGATTTACCCTTCTTAAGGTTAAGCTCGTGATTCTCAACATGAGCATTTCACTAAATGGCTTATCAATTTCATTCATGTTATAATTCATGACAAATTGATTGAAGGCTTGTGGCAAAGATTGCAAGATTAGGTCAGTGGCCAGCTCTTGGCCAAGTGGGAATCCCAGCCTTTGTAGGTTTTCTACGTACTCAATCATCTTGAGTACATATGTACCTACGGGAGTCCCTTCTTGCATTTTGGACCCAAATAATGCCTTAGAGACTTCATATCTCTCATGCCTAGCTTGTCCTTGATATAGTTGACAAAGATGTCCAACCATATCATAAGCATTCATGAACTCGTGTTGCTTCTGAAGCTCAGAGTTCATGGTCGCGAGCATTAGACATGACACATCTAATGCATCATCTTGATGCTTCTTGTAAGCATCTTTGTCAGCTCGCAAGGCATTGGCAGGAGGTGCCTCCGGAATGGGCTGCTCCAGGACGTACAGCTTCCTTTCTTGGGTGAGAACAATTCTCAAGTTCCTGTACCAGTCCAGGAAATTTGCTCCATTGAGCTTGTCCTTCTCAAGGACGGATCGCAGAGAGAGAGTGTTCGTGGTTGTCGACATAGTTATCTACAACATACAATGCAGAGAATTAATATCATATTCCTCTTATCATTTAATTAGGCCTTTAATCAAATGATGCACCCACTGAATTATAGGAATTTTGTAGAATCAAGTTATTGATGTGGTCAAGCCACATTATTAGATTCAAACAAACTAGCTATAATTCTTGTGGGACAAGATCCACATCATAAAAGCCTTGAGTTAGCTTTGGCTAAATCGCCCAAGATTTAGTACGATCGGTGGGTAACACATTACCGATTACATCTCTATGCAACTCTTGTTTATAGGATTAAGACCCACATTTACAAAAGACCTTGAGTTAGCTTTGGCTAAATCGCCCAAGATTTAGTGTAAATGCGATCTTAACCTATCTTTCCAACGATTGGAATATGCCTATAGTTCTACTCGATCCAATTGACTTAACTAGTTTTGCTCAATCTAATTGAGCTTACTCTAACCCGAGTCGTGATAGGCGGGACCAAGATTGTCCCTCCGCACCCTACCAAGATAATATGTGTTGCTCTGCTTTGGCAGATTCAACAACGACAAATGATCGAGGTAGTGATGGGTATCAAGGCTCGGTAGGCATTTTCGAGTTGATTCGATTATGATCTAATCTAATCGTAATGTGTATCTTATACGCATTTAGGCCTTTATTATCCTATATTAGCATGCATCATATACATACATTAATTATTCTAGCATGCATCATATACATACAAGAAAATTAACCTAGCATGCATCATATACATACATTAATTATTCTACTAGCATGCATCACATACATACAAGCAAAAATCAATTAAATATATATATATATATATATATCAACATATATATATATATAATTAAATGTGATATAGTCATGGCCCTACTACGATCTTCTCAAGCCAATGAGAAGATCGGACGGTCTACCTAAGGCTAGCAGCTTCTCCAAGCGCTTCCTTTGACCGCCATGTGTCGTCGTCACCCTTCTCGTAAGCTCGTCTTCAAGTGGACTTTCCACCGCTCCATTTTTGTACATTACAAATATGAAACTCGAGTTACATTCGAGTCTAAAACTATTTACAACTAGAATATTAAAAGAATAGGTGTTGCAGTCGTAAACACTTTACAACACGACGATCACAAAGCGCACGCAGCCGCATCATGAATTACAACACACCTAATCCAATCCAATTGGGTTATTGGGCCATGACAATCACAGAATTATACATAATTCTAAATTATGTATTTTTACAGAAATTTCTATAATTTTTCCTAATTTATTTCGAATTTATGAGTCCCGCTAAGCGGTTTAGGAAGCGCGATCGCGGGACATGGCCCCTTTCGGGGATAGGGGCAGCGCCCTGCATAAAAATAAACTTTGCGAGTGTCCCTACAATGATCTTACAGCGACTTAAGTCGCTGTCCCAAAAACCTAAAGTGAGAACTCACGATTGGAGAGTTTTTCTCGATGGTTGAAGCCTACGAGTGTCCCAACACTCGTTGCTTCGACTCTACGAGAAAAATACCCAAAAATTCTATAAAATAAGAAAATTTACAGAAACATATAAATCTGTAATTTTTATATCTAATATAAAAACTACAAAAATGGAACACATACATGCTTGAACGGCTCGATACCCTTTGTTGGGTTTTCCGAGCCAAAAAACCGCTTTGCGTATGGAAACCTCGAAGCCCCGCCACGGATCCGCAAGTCAGTATAAAAAATTATAATTACATGTATGTGCTTACAGAAATCCTAGATCTACCTTAGATCTAAGAGGTTAGACGCCTTCGCTTATCCCGCTCATTCCAAAAGTTTGCCGGAACTCGAGAGTGTCAAGTGCACACTCCTCTATGGTATCCACACAAGCAATAGGTGGAGAGAAATGCCTTAGAGTGTGCTAGCACTCCCTTAGGAATTTCGGCAAGATGAGGTTTGGAGAGGTAGAGCTTGAGAGGAAGAGCACCAAGGTTGAAGATGAAGTAAATTGGAATAACTCACCCAAATGAATTTCATCTAATGAAACCCCTAAAGTGGCCGGCCACTTCATGGAGGGGGGGTTACATGCATGCATGTAACTCCCATGACCCTTGGTCTCCCTCATGATGTGGCACCAATTGACCAAGTCAATGATGATGTGGAGCACCATCATTGGCCGGCCATGCCTAGTCATCATCATGACATGGCTTTTGGTCAAGTCAAACTTGACCTTTCATCTTCCCTCTCAAGTCAAGTCAAACTTGACCTCTAATCTCTCATGGTTGATCAAATCTAACCACTTGACTCAAGTCAATTTAATATAATGAATCTCTATTCATTAATTTAAATTGATTTGATGAATCAAATCTCAATTAGACTCATTCAACACTTGAATCAACTTGAGTCTAACTCAATTAGTCTAATTTGGATTACTCTTAATCCAATTTGGTTTATCCCATGAACCTAATCCTCATGGTTCATCATATGAACCTAATCTCCATCTAATTGCTCTTATGTGTGTGACCCTATAGGTTCTTGTAACGTTGGCAATGTCCCTAAACCGATTTAGGAACATAAGCAATGAGCGGTATCTAGCAACACATCATTGCTACCCAAGTTACAAGAATGTTGAGGTCCAACATCACCTTTGTGACTACTAATTGTGACTCTCACAATATGTGACAATGTCCCTCTATCCTTGACATCTAGATTGACCAATCGAGCCATAGACCGTGTCATCCTCGGTACAATCTAAATCTTGAACTCCAAGTAGACTCACTCTAATCAAATGAGCTCAATATCTCATATTGACTCATTTGGGCATGGCCATGCACTTCGTGGTCTCACTCTATCAAGAATATCGATGTCACCCCCGTCATATAGGAGGGATAGATCCCATCTACATCACTCACATCCCTCCGCATAATTCGTTACATACCCAGTAATAGCCTTTATAGTCCACCCATTTACGGGTGACGTTTGACGAAGCCAAAATATGCAACTCCTTATGTTGGGAACCATGGTGACTTCAGGTCTAAGGACTAATAGTCATACTAATAGCCACATGAGAAAGTATATGACACTCATATAACGATCCATGATACTTTCTCATGGCGGGTCATTCAGTATACATTCTCCAATGCATACCCATGTGTCAACTTGATATCTCATATCCATGACTTGTGAGATCAAGTCATCTTGTTGACCTACATGCTAGTCTCTATGCATTAACATTGTCCCTGAATGTTAATACTCGACTAGGAATGATTAAGAGTAGTGTTCTCTATATCATCTCATTATCGATTCAACCAATCGATTGATATAGATAAGAACCTACTACTCAAGGACATTATTATATTTAGTTATTTGGCACCAATACAAGTAAATATAATAACCATGCCTTTATAAATAGGAATATGATACAATAAAGTCCATACAACAATCATCATATGATTGGCTCTAGGGCTTTCACTAACAGTAATGTGGTTCATGGCTAAGCAGCTAATCCCCAATCCCCGATTCTTCCTCGGTGAATAACTCCGCCAAAACAAATCCACTAATGGTCTCTCCTTTGCACCAAGCTAGGTGAAGGTAACCTTTACAATCAAGATCACTCTTCTTACAATAATAATGAAGTAAAAGCAAGTAAGAAGAGTGGGAAGACATTTATGGCACTTTGGGAGAAGATTAGAGTTGAAGCATTAGCCCCCCATAGCCCCATACCCTTCCTCTTTATAGAGGAAGAGGGTTTCTTCCCGTTGACACAGGATCAATCGACTGATGCCCCGATCAGTCGACTGGTCCTGTAGCCATTGCCCAATAACGACCACTTTCCACGTTGGATTTCATCCAACGGCAACATCATCAGTCGACTGATCTTACCATCAGTCGACTGATGGACCATCAGTCGAGTGCTCATTAGCTTGACTCCATTCTGTGCCCATGCACAGTGCCATCAGTCGACTGCCGTCCCTTGGCAATCGACTGATGTCGATAGCAGTCGACTACCAGTTCATGGCAGTCAACTGCTTGGGCCAAATGCCCATGAGTCAGACACTAGTCGAACCCATTCGACTCAGAGCAGTCGACTGCCATTTCATGGCAGTCGACTGATGTCGGGAAAACTCATCCGACACTTAGCCAAATGGCCAAGTTTTACCTAGGAGCTACTACCCCTTTCCCGGGTTACATTCGCTCACTCTCATCTCTCGGAGTCCCTCGCATTCGAAGTTATCTTCATCCGGCCACGTCCCTCGGATGCGCCAAGCGCACGACTCTGCAACGTCATCCTTCACGTCTCGCCCTGAAGTCTACTTCCTCTGGATTCACTCCAAGCTCCTCGTCCGGCAGTCCCTCGGATGCTCCAAGCGCACGACTTCCGTAAAGCTATCCTTCACCGACTCAAGGACCGAGTCATGAGTTGTGAAACTCACCTAGGCTCCATGTGCGAATTACTAAGTCCTGCAAGACTCCAACGCACATCAAATCATAATAACAACCTAACTTAAACCCTTTGCCACACACATCAAAACCATATCACGGCAAGAGATTGCCCTAACAATCTCCCCCTTTTTGATGTGTGACAATTCGTTTAAGTTAGGTAAAACATTTGATAGAAATTTATAAGGTAAGAAAGCATGTAAACATAAACATGATATAGCAACATGCAACTCCCCCTTAATCCATGAAATTCCCCATACATATTTCTCCCCTATTTCTCCCCTTAAACATAATTATTTTTGTGCCCTTTGATACCATCAAAAAGATCAATACTAAGTTAGAAACCCATGACATCAAGTCTAATAGAAGGAAAATACCAAAAATTGGTTTCAAATCTAAATTCAGCCTTTACTGTTCTTATTTTCAGGCCACCAGTCGACTGGTTAAGACTACCAGTCGACTTGCACACAATTTTCGGGAATTTTTGATTTTCGGACCGAAATTTAGAAATGCATTAAAAATTTCAAAAACTTCGAAAAATCATGAAATTTGAGGAACATATTTCTTGTAAGTATATCTACCAATGAAAAATAGTTTTTCATGAAAATCATTGTATTTTTAGAGATTTGCCAAAAATCCAAAAGCTTTAAAAACTACTAGGTTTTTGATCATTCTAGTATCAAGTTTACTACCAAATTTTGCATCCAATTGTTTCAAAACATGAACTCATAGATTTTAAAGTAAGAAATTGTTTTGAAATCATATGAAATATCCAACCATGATCTTTGGGCAATATGTCTATGAATTAAACATAAGTCTTCCCCATGATTGGTCTATTATTGCTATTTTGATACCTTAAATGACCATCTAAATGCCATAGACATTAGTGGACATTTGTATCATCCTAACATCTCACTCATGATATGTTTTCAATCAAGGTAGCCTATTGTGAGTGTGAGATGTATCCTAAAGGTATTTGTATGTACTTAACCATTATTTTCATGCAATTCTATCAAGGTTAAGTATCATCCTATCAATCCTCATGATCATAAAGACATATATGAACTAATTTCACATTATTATCATGAAACAAATATATTCATCAAATCGTTATCTTGAATTAGGTATTCCATAATGGTACTAAGCAAATATCACCTAAAGCATGATTTATACCCTTAAAACCCATGACTATGTGCCAAAAATCAAGATCATAAATCATGATAGCAAACATACATAGCAATTTAATTAACTATCATGACTTAAACATTAATATCTATTTATAGGCACATTATCATCACCTAACACTATTTTAAAAATGTTGTCCCGCCATCCTAAGTCAACCAAAATATGATATAGGTCAAGTCCATATGGTTGACTATCCTAGGGTTTTTCTAACCCTTAAGGATGGATTTTGGAACCCAATACAAAATCTTGCCTATGGGGTTCACTAGAAATTCCTTAGGAATCCATTTTCTAGCTATTACCTTCTTCTTATCTTGTCCCCTAGCAATTAGGCATTTATAGGCCTTTTCATTTTTCTTTTCCTTATATCCTAGGACTTTTTTGTTAAAACTTGCTCTTTGGCTCCCTATGATCATGTTCAAAGTGTTTGAGCCTATAGCAAACTTTTCTAGGGCTTTGGTTAAATAATCTACCTTTTCCCTTAAAGCCCTATTTTCTTCTATGCATGCATCATTAACATCTAAAGGCATATAGTTATCATGTGAGCATGCATCATCATTATCATTATTAAAACATGCTTTTTCTAATTTTTGTTCTAAATCCTTAATTTGCTCAAACATGCATTTAATTTTCTTTTTAGCTCTAAATAGATCCTTAGTGAGGCTAGAAATCATAGACATAATTTGCTTAGGGGGTAGATTCATTACCTCACTTACCAAATCCTCTTCCGATGATGAGGATGTAGAGGAGGCTCTCCCTTCACTTGAGCTCTCCTCACTTAAGCTTGCTTCATTTTCAGAGGAGGAGCAATCCATGTCGTCGAAAGCCATCAATGCTAAGTTGGTGACAAAAGCATTTTCCTCTTCCGATGATGATGAAGATGAGGAGGAGGGGTCATCCCAAGTCCTTGCCTTTAGAGCTTTGGTCTTCCCCTTTTCCTTTGCCTTCTTCTCCTCTTCCTTTTTCTTCTTCTTTTCTTCCTTCTTTTTCCTTTCTTCCTTGCTCTTGTTTAGGAGGGGACAATTGTCCCTTATGTGTCCCTCTCCTTGGCAATTGTAGCAAATGACCTTCCCCCTTGGTCTTCTCCTCCTATCATTAGATTTATTAAATTGAAAACCTTTCAATGCACGCCTTACCCTCCTTACCATATAGGCTTCTTCCGTGCTATCCATGGAGGAGGAGGAGGATGCTTCATCATCGGAGGAGGAGGGGATCTCTATCTTCTTCTTCCCCTTGTTGGCCAAAAAATGCTACACCTCTTGAAGGTTGAATTCTAGGCTCTTCTTGTATTCCTTCAAGCCTCGTTTTGTGGAGCTCCATGGTTGAGAAGAACTCCTCCAAAGAACTTACTTCTAAGTTCTTGGACATATAGAAGGAGTCCACCATTGAGCTCCATTTTGATGACCGGGGAAAAGCGTCGATTGCTTTCATAAGCATATCTCGGTTGGAGAGCCTTTCTCCTACACTTGTTAGTCCAATCAAAATTTCCTTAAACCTAGAGTGTAGGGATTTTACCTTCTCTCCCTTTTCGAGTTTGATGTTGGATAATTGGGAGAGAAGGACATCTCTCCTTGCTAATTTCCCCTCGGATGTGCCTTCATGAATTTCTATTAATTTCTCCCACATTTCCTTGGTGCTAGCACACTCCCCTATCCTATTTACTTCTTGTTGAGGGAGTACATTGTAGAGGTGGTGCTTGGCCTTTGAATTTGCCAAGTATTCTTCTCTTTGCCTCTTGCTCCACCTTGATTTCTCCAATGGCTCCCCATTTTCGTTCCTAGGCAATTCGAAACCATTTTCCATGATTAAAATAATTTCAAAATCGGTCTCGAAAAATACCTCCATTCTCTTTTTCCACCAAGAGAATTCGCCTTCGAATTTTGGCGAGTGAATATTTGAGCCGGCCATCCTTGAATATGCTTGTTTTGGCGGTTAGTCGTCAACAAGCTTTCCTTGTCTCTGATACCACTTGTAGGAGATCGATCGGCCGGCTAGAGGGGGATGAATAGCCCTCTTTCGTTGGATGGTGGTATTTGCTCGTCTACAAAAGATTAGCGCAAGCAGAATATACAAATACAAATAGACAAAGCAAAAGATAAACAAACAATACTAACACAAGGTCATAACGTGGTTCACGGCTACGCCGCTAATCCACGATCCCCGATTCTTCCTCGGTGAATCACTCTGCCAAAACCAATCTACTAATGGTCTCTCCTTTGCACCAAGCTAGGTGGAGGTAACCTTTACAATCAAGATCACTCTTCTTACAATAAGAATGAAGTAAAAGCAAGTAAGAAGAGTGGGAAGACGTTTATGGCACTTTGGGAGAAGATTAGAGTTGAAGCATTAGCCCCCCAATGCCCCTTACCCTTCCTCTTTATAGAGGAAGAGGGTTTCTTCCCATTGACACAGGATCGGTCGACTGATGCCCCGATCAGTCGACTGGTCCTGTAGCCGTTGCCCAATAATGGCCACTTTCCACATTGGATTTCATCCAATGACAACATCATCAGTCAACTGATCTTACCATCAGTCGACGGATAGACCATCACTCGAGTGCTCGTGAGCTTGACTCCATTCTATGGTGCCATCGATCATTGCCATCCCTTGGCATGCCGATCGTCGGCAGCAATCGACTCGATTCATGGCACGATCGCTTGGGCCAAATGCCCATGAGTTGGACACTAGTCGAACCCATTCAACTCAGAGCTGTCGACTGCCATTTCATGGAAGTCGACTGATGTCGGGAAAACTCATCCGACACTTAGCCAAATGACCAAGTTTCACCTAGGAGCTACTACTCCTTTCCCGGGTTACATTCGCTCACTCTCATCTCTCGGAGTCCCTCGCCTTCGAAGTTATCTTCGTCCGGCCATGCCCCTCGGATGCGACAAGCGCACGACTCTGCAGCGCCATCCTTCGTGTCTCGCCCTGAAGTCTACTTCCTCCGGCTTCACTCCAAGCTCCTCGTCCGGTTGTCCCTCGGATGCTCCAAGTGCACGGCTTCCGCAAAGCTATCCTTCACCGACTCAAGGACCGAGTCATGAGTTGTGAAACTCGCCTAGGCTCCATGTGCGAATTACTAAGTCCTGCAAGACTCCAACGCACATATCAAATCATAATAACAACCTAATTTAAATTCTTTGCCACACACATCAAAACCATATCACTGCAAGAGATTGCCCTAACAGTAGGCACTCTGCTCCTCCCATCGCTGCCTCTGCGTCTGTTGCTCAGCATAAATATCATCGAGGCCCGATCCGAACTCTGAAAAATCATAGGCCGATGTACTTGCATCCTGCTCAAAAGTAGAAAAAGGTGGTGGTGCAGGTGTAGGCTCATGTCAGCGTGGACTAGGTGGGCTTCTATGCATGTGTGGACTGGAGGGAGAGTGATATAAAGGTGGAGAGATGGGTGCTGATGTGGATGGTCCCTCATGTAGAGGGGACTCCACTATCAGGTCCAAGCGCCAGCTGGCACATATAGCGATGGTGGTACGATCCGTGTCGGGGATCCTAATGGCCGTAAGATTTTTCCTTACAAAGCATAAGGAGTCTCCTTCTCTCACAATCATTTTCATGGCCATGCATACTCCTAGGTCGATCCTAGGGCTCTAATGTTGTGTAATCGTACCCCATCCTATGGCAAATGTGGGTAAGTAGGCCTCCCACATTGATCTCTCCTCGTGCTACTTTGCCCATCTTCACTAAGTGTCTGATGAAGTGGGACCCTACATCAATGATACTTCTTTCTTATAGCATATCCCATAGGCAAAGCAGCTCGCTAGCTCTAACTACACTTCACTCTCCCCACGACCAAATATAGTACTGGCAATGATGCGGTGGAGGTATCGAAAGACGGGGTTTTGGAGGCGCGACGCTTTGGCCCTAGAAGGGTCATAAGCATGCTCCCCCGCCAACTCGGTCCAACATTCCCGAGAGTTGAACCCAATAGGGGTTCTTCTCTCTCCCCCACTTGGCAAGCCAAAGCATGAGTTCCATTGGTGAAGGGTCCACTCATGCTCAATGTTGAAAAGCCTAAAAGTTATCCTACCCTCCTCGCTCTCTCTACCCGTTAAAATTTCTGCCTCTAAGGAACTCAAAAATTCCAAAACTATCCTATGATAGGTTAGGTGCTTTATTCCCATAATCTCTTCCCACCTCATTTTTGCAAATAGGGCTTGCATATCACCCAACAACCCTAAAGATTCTAGCAAATCCTCATCTAAATACCTAGTAGCAGTAAGTTTACGAGTAGAGAGCATATTGTATATCTCTCTTTGTTCATTATTGTGAAAAAGTAGAGTGGGTAAGGCGTTACCCTCCTCTGGAGCTTGAGGGGTGTCAGCTCTCCTTGTTCGTCGCTCCGAGGTGTCGAATCGGGGTGCTACAGTCTTGGTCCTTCTCATCTTTGCTTCTTTTGGCTTCTTTATGTTGGTGCAGGGGCACTAGATAATCGAACCTTGGTTTTGATGATGGAAAAGATTCAAAGTTAAGTTATTTTGTTATCTCATGTGATATGCTAAGTGTGCAGGAAGTGTTTAAGCTAAGCCAAAGGTCGAGCGACATCCGGAGAATCTCAAGTTGAGAAACCGTGGTGGTCGGGCGACACCAGGAGAACCTCGGGGAGTCGAGGAACCTCGGTGGTGACCGAAAGCTAAGTGACAGGTCAAGAGGACCAAAGGTAAGCTCTGTGTGTGGAGCGGTGGTAAGGACGCATCCTCGGTTAGAGGACAATCCTAGGCGTCGATCTGACTAAGGCTTCCGGAGGAATGCTGAAGTCGAAATCGGACAGTCAAAGGACTGTCACACTGCATGGCATTATGCATCTATTGTGCTAATCTTGTATTGCAGGAATTCTCAAGTCGTGATCAGCTGGAGATGTCGATGTGATTGAAAGCGATTGGTCGCTAAGAGGATCGATCGTGATGTCGGCGAATCGCCACTTGATCCACAAGGTCAAAGAGATAGAGATTAATGCCACCACCTCAGGATAAGATAAGCCGCCACCTCAGGATAAAATTGAAAGGGATCGGATGGCCGGCTAGAGGGGGGGTGAATAGCCCTTTTCGTTTGGATGGCGGTATTTTGCTCGTCTACAAAACGTTAGCGCAAGCGGAATATACAAATATAAATAAAGACAAGCAAAATAGAAACAAGCAATACAAACACCAAGATATAACGTGGTTCACGGCTACGCCGCTAATCCACGGTCCGATTCGTCCACGGTGAATCACTCCGCCAAAACCAATCACTATCGGTCTCTCCTTTGCACAAAGCTAGGTGGAGGTAACCTTTACAATCAAGATCACTCTTCTTACAAATAGAATGGATTAAAAGCGAGTAAGAAGAGTTTAGAGCTTGTGGGGCATTAGGAAGATTGTTTGGAACTTAAGCATTAGGCTCTCAAAGGCTCACACCCTCTCTTTTTATAGAGAGGGCTAACGGCCTCGAACACGTCGGATGCCGACCGTTGTTGTCCAGGAACTCTTGGCTCGATGGACCTCACGATCATTGCGACCAATAATCGGTCGCCGCGATCGGCTACGGCGGTTCTGGCAAAACCCTATTGACGATCACCGCTTCATTCACCGATCATTGCTAGTCTTGATCGGCCCTAACGTATGGCGATCATCTGCCACAAAACGCGAGCGATCGATCGTATACGATCGAGCTACACTCGACTCGGAAGCGATCATTGCCATTCCATGGCAGTCGACTGGTGTCGGGAAAACCCATCCGACACTTGGCCAAATGGCCAAGTTTCACCTAAGAGCTACCCCTCCCCGGGTTACAATCGCTCACTCTCATTTCTCGGAGTCCTTCGCCTTCGAAGTTCTCTTCGTTCTCGGCCACGTCCCTCGGCAGCATCAGGCGCACGGCTCTGCAATGCTCCTTCGCGTCTCTTGCCTCGAAGTCTACTTCCTCCGGCTTCACTCCAAGCTTCTCGTCCGGCGGTCCCTCGGATGCTCCAAGCGCACGGCTTCCGCAAAGCTATCCTTCACCGACTCAAGGCACGAGTCATGAGATGTGAAACTTGCCACGGCTCCATGTGCGAATTACTAAGTCCTGCACGACTTCAACGCATATATCACATCAACATATCAAACTAACTTAAACCCTTTGCCACACCATCAAAACCATATCACGGCAAGAGATTGCCCTAACAATCTCCCCCTTTTTGATGTGTGGCAATCCGTTTAAGTTAGGTAAAAACATTTGATATAAATTCTAAGGTAAGAAAAGCATGTAAAGATAAACATGATATAACAACATGCAATTCCCCCTTAATCCATGAAATTCTCTATGCAAATTTTCTCCCCCTATCATATATTTCTCCCCCTACATATATTTCTCCCCCTACATGTATTTCTCCCCCTAATGTGATTAACTTAAACATACTTATTTCTCCCCCTTTGACACCATCAAAAAGATTCACTTCAAGTTATAAGCTCATGGCATCAAGTATAATGGAGGAAAAAATATGTCAAGTAGATTTAAAAACTGTCGGAGGCATCAAGTATATTTCTACCACTTGTAGGAGGTTTACAAACTGAATTCGGCCTTCAATATTCTGATTTACAGGCCACCAGTCGACTGCTATCAGTATGGCAGTCGACTGGCACAAAGGAAGCCGAATTTCTGATTTTCTGGATGAAATTCAGAAATGCATTAAATATTCCAGAAAATTCGAAAAATCATGAAATTCGAGGAACATATTTCTCTTAAGTATATTTATCAAGGAAAAATAGTTTTTCATGAAAAATCATTATATTTTACAAGATTTGCCAAAAATCCAAACACTTGAAAAAACACTAGTTTTTGAGCATGTTAGTATCCATTTTAACACCTAGTTTTGCATTCAATTGTTTCAAAACATGAATACATGTATTTTAAGGTAAGAAATTGTTTTGAAAACATTAGAAATATCCAACCATGATCTTTGGGCAATATGTCTATTAATTAAACATAAGCCTTCCCCATGATTGGTCTATTATTGTTATTTTGATACTTTAAATGACCATCTAAATGTCATAGGCATTAGTGGACATTTGTATCATCCTAATATCTCACCCATGCTAAGTTTGCAATCAAGTTAGCCTATAGTGAGTGTGAGATGCATCCTAGGGGGGGTATTTGTATATATATACTTAACCAATATATTCAAGCAATTCTATCATGGTTAAGTATCAACCTACATGATCATAATGACATATATCAATTAATTTCACATTATGATCATGAAATACATGTTTTCATCAAATTATAACCATGCATTAGGCATTATATGATGATAAAAAAAAATAAAGTATCACCTAAAGCATGATTTAAACCTATTTCTCATGATGATGTGCCCAATATCAAAATCATAAATCATGATTACACATATACATAGCAATTGCATTAATCATCATGATTTAAGCATTATTACCTTTTTATGGGCACGTTATCATCACCCAACACTATCTAAAAATGTTGTCCCGTCATCCTAAGTCAACCAAAATATGATATAGGTCAAGTTCATATGGTTGACTACCCTAGGGGTTTTCTAACCCTTAAGGATGGATTTTGGAACCCAAAATAGATTTTTGCCTATGGGGTTCACTAGAAATTCCTTGGGGATCCATTTCTTAGCTATTACTTTGTTTTTGTCTTGTCCCCTAGCTATTAGGCATCTATAGGCCTTCTCATTTTTCTTCTCTTTATATCCTAGGCCCTTCTTGTTAAAACTTGCCCTTTGGCTCCCTATGATCATATTCAAGGTGTTGGAGCCAATTGTGAATTTTCCTAGGGCTTTGGTTAAATAATCTACCTTTTCCCTTAATGCCCTATTTTCTTCTATGCATGCATCACTAACATCTAAAGGCACATAATTATCATGTGAGCATGCATCATCATGGCAAGAAGAAGTATCATTATTATTTAAGCATGCATTTTCTAGCTTATTTTCTAATGCCTTAATTTGATCTAGCATGCATTTATTTTTCTTCTTTGCTCTAAACAAATCCCTAGTTAAACTAGAAATCATAGAAACTATTTTACTAGGAGAGGCTTTCGTTACCATAGTTTCCATGTCCTCTTCTTCTTCTTCGGATGAGGAGGATGATGATGTGGAGGAAGCTCCCCCTTCACTTGAGCTCTCTCCTCTTGTGCTTGATCCTTCATTTTCGGAGGAGGAGCAATCCAAATCATCAAAGGCCATCAAGGCCAAATTGGCGACAAAGGCATTCTCCTCATCCGATGATGAGGAGGAGGATGAGGAAGGATCATCCCATGTCTTGGCCTTGAATGCTTTGGCCTTCCCTTTTTCTTTTGCCTTCTTCTCCTCTTCCTTCTTTTTCTTGCTCCCCTTTTTCTTCTTCTTTTCTTCTTTCTTTTTCCTCTCTTCCTTGGTTTTGTTTAGGAGAGGACAATTGTCCCTTATGTGTCCCTCTCCTTGGCAATTGTAGCATATCACCTTCCCCCTCGGTCTTCTATTCCTATCATTTGATTTATCAAATCTAAAATTCTTAAATACACGCCTCACCTTCCTTACCATGTAGGCTTCCTCGGTGCTATCCATGGAGGAGGAGGAGGCTTCATCATCGGAGGAGGAGGGGACTTCCATCTTCTTCTTCCCCTTGTTTGCCAACAATGCTACTCCTCTTGAGGGTTGAATTCTTGGCTCTTCTTGAATTCCTTCAAGCCTCGTTTCGTGGAGCTCCATTGTCGAGAAGAACTCCTCCAAGGTACTTACTTCCAAGTTCTTGGACATATAGAAGGAGTCCACCATGGAACTCCACTTTGAGGACCGGGGAAAGGCATCTATAGCCTTCATGAGCATGTCCCGGTTCGATAGCTTCTCACCTACACTCGTTAGCCCAATTAAAATTTCCTTAAACCTAGAGTGTAAAGAGGTTACCTTTTCTCCCTTTTCTAGTTTTATATTGGATAGTTGGGAGCGGAGGAGGTCTCTCCTTGCTAGCTTTGCCTCCGAAGTGCCTTCATGAAGTTCAACCAACTTCTCCCACATCTCCTTGGCACTTGAGCACTCCCCTATTCTATTTACTTCTTGTTGAGGGAGCACATTGTATAGATGGTGCTTGGCCTTTGAATTTGCCAAATACTCTTCTCTTTGTCTTTTGCTCCATCTCGATTTTTCCAAAGGCTCCCCATCTTCATTCCTAGGCAACTCGAAACCGTTTTCCATAATTAACAATATTTCAAAATCGGTTTCGAAGAATACCTCCATTCTCTTTTTCCACCAAGAGAATTCGCCGTCGAACTTCGGTGGGTGGATGTTGGAGCCGGCCATTTTTGATGTAGGGCTTGTTGCGGCGGTTAGTCCGGTGACAAGCAACCTCGGCTCTGATACCACTTGAAAGGGATCTGATGGCCGGCTTGAGGGGTGTGAATAGCCCTCGTTCGTTTGGATGGCGGTATTTTGCTCGTCTACAAAACGTTAGCGCAAGCGGAATATACAAATATAAATAAAGACAAGCAAAATAGAAACAAGCAATACAAACACCAAGATATAACGTGGTTCACGGCTACGCCGCTAATCCACGGTCCGATTCGTCCACGGTGAATCACTCCGCCAAAACCAATCACTATCGGTCTCTCCTTTGCACAAAGCTAGGTGGAGGTAACCTTTACAATCAAGATCACTCTTCTTACAAATAGAATGGATTAAAAGCGAGTAAGAAGAGTTTAGAGCTTGTGGGGCATTAGGAAGATTGTTTGGAACTTAAGCATTAGGCTCTCAAAGGCTCACACCCTCTCTTTTTATAGAGAGGGCTAACTTCTTCCCGTTAGCGCCATCGATCATTTGCCGCCCATGGCGATCGTCACTACAACGGCCTCCGAACACGTCGGAGGCCGACCGGTGGTGTCCACCGGAACTCTTGGCTCGGTGATGGACCTCACCGCGATCGGCTCAGTAGTCGACTGCCCAGTCGGCTACGAGCGGTTCTGTGGCCAAAACCCTATTGACGATCGCCGCCTTCGCCCCGATCATTGCAGTGCCGATCGCTAGCGTATGGGCGATCACTTGCCACAAAACCGATCGTATCGTATACGGTCGAGCTACACTCGACTCGAAGCGATCATTGCCATTCCATGGCGGTCGACTTCGAAAAACCCATCCGACACTTGGCCAAATGGCCAAGTTTCACCTAAGAGCTACCCTTCCCTGGGTTACAATCGCTCACTCTCATTTCTCGGAGTCCCTCGCCTTCGAAGTTCTCTTCGTTCTCGGCCACGTCCCTCGGCAGCATCAGGCGCACGGCTCTGCAATGCTCCTTCGCGTCTCGTGCCTCGAAGTCTACTTCCTCCGGCTTCACTCCAAGCTTCTCGTCCGGCGGTCCCTCGGATGCTCCAAGCGCACGGCTTC
Source organism: Wurfbainia villosa (assembly GCA_025175895.1). Taxonomy (NCBI): domain Eukaryota; kingdom Viridiplantae; phylum Streptophyta; class Magnoliopsida; order Zingiberales; family Zingiberaceae; genus Wurfbainia; species Wurfbainia villosa. Next base: position 77,579,002 of record CM045997.1, on the reverse strand, counting down.
CGCAAAGCTATCCTTCACCGACTCAAGGCACGAGTCATGAGATGTGAAACTCGCCATGGCTCCATGTGCGAATTACTAAGTCCTGCACGACTTCAACGCACATATCACATCAACATATCAAACTAACTTAAACCCTTTGCCACACCATCAAAACCATATCACGGCAAGAGATTGCCCTAACAAAAATAAGCCGCCACCACAAGATAAGATCCATGAGTTTTGGATCTGGATCGGGACAAATTCCAAGACGCAAATCTATAAAAGGAGGGGAGGACTCACACCCAAAAAAGAATCTCCCAAGTGCTCGTGCTCTCTACAACGCTACTCCAACCTTGCGTCATCTTCTAATTAATTGTCAGTATTATTATTATCTTTCTGTACTTAATTTGTATAAGGACCGGTAAGGTTGTTACCGGCCTTATAATCATTGTAATCGTCTTGTCTCTTACCTCCAACGAGGAAGAGACTTTTAGTGATTGCCCTTCGGAAGCGATCAAGGATCGTAGGGCCTTGGATTAGCAGCCGGTGGGCTTTGAACCAAGTAAAAAAGCTTTGTGTCTTTCTTGTGTTTGTCTTTTAGTTTTCCGCTGTGTACTTGGTTTTAATCATCGAAAAAGAAAAGTTTTTACGAACGCTATTCACCCCCCTCTAGCACTCATATCGATCCAACAATTGGTATCAGAGCGAGGGCGCTCAGATTCGGTGCAACCACCGGTCGAGTATTTTCTTTTCTTTATTTTTATTTTTATTTTTAAATATCTCCTACACTACTAATCCAAGACCAAGTCTTGGGACTTTTTGGTTTGTGTTTTTTTTGCGAGTTTTAGAAAATCGTTGACCGAGCCAACCATGGAAGAGTCTCCCACAAGGCATAAAGGTAACAATGGCAATTTAAATTTTAAATTTTATATTATTTGCTTTAAGTGTAGGGAGAGAGGATACTATAAAAATAAGTGTCCTACTCGTAAGATTCGAACGACGCAATCGACGGCAAAGGAGACACCATTGCCAGGAATCCGGAATAACAAGGAGCACATCAATTGCTTTGGGTGCGGAAGATTCGGTCATTACAAGAATCGGTGTCCAGAAAAAAAAGGTTAGTAAAGTTAATAATTTTGAAAAGTTGAGTTTTAGAATAGTTGATAATTTAGATAAATTGTGTAATTGTTGTCAATTAATTAATACAATTAATAATTCAACTAATAAAAAATTAATTATTTTAGATTTAATTAGTTTAAATAATAATAATAATAATATCATGGAAGAAAATGATCAAATTAATCTAACATTTGATAAAATTAACAAAGAGATTAATCAAATATTTAGTTTAATCAACATAGATCTAGATCAAGTCAAAGATAAAACCAACCTAGGACTTAATCAGAATAATCAAACCCTTGATCAGAATAATCAAACAATAGGACAGAATCATCAAATACTAGATCTGATTAATCTAGATAATTCCGAATTAAAAAATTCTATTTTGAAAAATTCAACCATAAAAAAATCGAAATTAGCTTTAAAAAATTCCAAAGATAATCTAAATAATTCTAATAATAATTCTACCTTTAAAAACTCTAACAATTTTATCTTAAATAATTCTACCTTTAAAAACTCTAACAATCTTATCTTAAATAATTCTAATAATAATTCTACCTTTAAAAACTCTAACAATCTTATCTTAAATAATTCTACCTTTAAAAATTCTAATAATCTTATCTTGAATAATTCTAATAATTCTACCTTAAAAAATTCTAATAATTTTAATAATTCTATTTTTAAAAAGTGTAATAATCTTATCTTAAAAAATTCTAATAATTCTACTTTTAAAAAGTCTAATAATCTTATCTTGAAAATGTCTAATAATATTATTTTGAAAAATTCTAATAATCCTATTTTAAATAATTCACAATCTAACTTAATTAAAAATTTAAAATTAGATAATCAAACCAATAAAATTAATTATAATAGAGTACCATTTGATTATACACAAATTAATAATTTAGTAATTAAACCTTCAATTTTTAAAAATTCAACTAATAAATATGTAGACTTGGGTTACAAGTCTAAGCTAACCAAAAATCAAGACACTAAAATTTGTAAACCTAATTATAATAAAGTATCTTATAACTATAGAACAAATAAAAGTCTACCCAAGAAAATAACCATTTCTTTAAATTGATTGAATGTAGCTTGCTCATGCATACATATCATTATCATGCTTATTTTGTCATGTCATACATACTAGTTTTAAATTCACTCTCATAGAATGGTTATATAGGAAATAATTAATTAATCTTGACAACATAGTATCAGGACGCGGTGAGATGATAGTACATTAAGGAAACGAAGTCAAGTGTATCCGAGTTGGATAAGGAGTATCTAGCTTGGTGCATTTAACTAAGTGGAACTAACTGAAGCTACCTCACCACATCCTAAACTATTTAGACCAGGACATAATCCTAAGTGAATTAAGTGTGTAATTTTCTTAAGTTGGTTTTGTCTAAGGAAGTGGTCGTTGTTCCGATCAAAGAAGGCCTCTGTGCCTCGTCACGACCTGGAAGCCCTCTTTTGAAATTTTCACTTAACTAACTAAAGGTGAAATCCGAATCTAACCCAAGATTAATTAATTTCTAAGGTATTAAATTAAATTCATCTCACAATACCTATAAGAATAACTTGGTTGATCATGTAGAATGGGTGAGATGGTAAGGACAACAAATTAAAAATGATTTTGAAAACAATTTCAAAATTTATATACACATAAATAGGTTCTTAAAACTATTTTTATTGGTTTCCATGATTATTGTGTGTAGTTATACGTAGTTTTCAAAACAACTATGCTTCTTAAAATGATGTTTAGTTGACCAATACTGAACGTTTAAATCCTTAGGTCAACTTTAGATACCTAGACCCTCTAGACACTTAGGTGAGCCTTCCTTATGGCCAACAAGTATGTCCTAAGAGTTTGTTAGACAAAAGGGGAGACCCTCTAGATATGCCTTCCTTGTGGCTAACAAGGATGTTAGGTTAAGGGGGAGGTTCTAATTGGATAATCATCATAGAAGTTGTTAAAAAATATTTTTTTAAAAAAAATCACCAATACTTTCTAAATTTAAATCCTTCTTTTGATAATATGCCAAGGGGGAGAGAAGACTTAAGTTGGACAAACTTAGTATCTAGCTACCTCCAGTTTGACATAAAAACCAATAGACATGAGCCTTTAAAATGTTTTTTTTAATTCTTTCTCAAAATTTTATAACAATGTTAAAGGTTAGGGGGTCACATTCTAACCTAGGATATACATTGTTGGTGCATGATCCAGAAACCTAAACTCCTAAACTCTTAAGTATTAAAGGGAGTTGAACATATTAAATCAACTTGATTAGCATGTTTAAAAATTCTATTTCTTGGCAATGTACCCAATATAAAGTTATTTTTTATATATGTCAAAGGGGGAGAGAGAATAAAGTTAAGAGGTTACTTACTTTTTCTTTCCCAAAAAGTAATTGTTTTTCAAAACTCACCTAGGGTTAAGGGGGAGGTACCCTTAAAGGGGAGATTTTGAAAAATGATTGTTCAATGCTTACTGCTTATTTTCTCTTAACTTTGAATTGGTTTGCCATAGATAAAAAAGGATGAGATTGTTGGTGCAAGGGCACTAGATAATCGAACCTTGGTTTTGATGATGACAAAGATTCAAAGTTAAGCTATTTTGTTATCTCATATGATATGCTAAGTGTCCAGGAAGTGTTTAAGCTAAGCCAAAGGTCAAGCGACATCCGGAGAATTCAAGTTGAGAAACCGTGGTGGTCGGGTGACACCAGGAGAACCTCAAGGAGTCGAGGAACCTCGGTGGTGACCGAAAGCTAAGTGACAGGTCAAGAGGACCAAAGGTAAGCTCCGTGTGGGGAACGGTGGTAAGGACGCGTCCTCGGTTAGAGGAAAATCCTAGGCGTCGATCCGACTAAGGCTTCCAGAGGAATGCTGAAGTCGAAATCGGGCAGTCAAAGGACTGTCACACTGCATGACATTATGCATCTATTGTGCTAATCTTGTATTAGAGGAATTCTCAAGTGCAGCAGTCAACTGGAGATGTCAGTAGCCGACTGAAGGTAGTCGACTACTAAGAGGATCAGTCGACTGATGTCGACGAATCAGCCTAGTGCACAAGGTCAAAGAGATAGAGATTGATGCCACCACCTCAGGATAAGATAAGCCGCCACCTCGGGATAAAATAAGCTTCCACCTCAAGATAAGATCCATGAGTTTTGGATCTGGATCGGGACAAATTCCAAGATGCAAATCTATAAAAGGCGGGGAGGACTCACACCCAAAAAAGAATCTCCCAAGTGCTCGTGATCTCTACAATGCTACTCCAACCTTGCGTCATCTTCTAATTAATTGTCGGTATTATTATTATCTTTCTGTACTTAATTTGTATAAGGACTGGTAAGGTTGTTACCAGCCTTATAATCATTGTAATCGTCTTGTCTCTTACCTCCAACGAGGAAGAGACTTTTAGTGATTGCGCTTCGGAAGCGATCAAGGATGTAGCGCCTTGGATTAGCAGTCGGTTGGCTGTGATCCAAATAAAAAATCTTTGCGTCTTTCTTGTATTTGTCTTTTAGTTTTCCGCCGTGTACTTGGTTTTAATCATCAAAAAAGAAAAGCTTTTATGAACGCTATTCACCCCCCCCTCTAGTGCTCATATCGATCCAACACTTTAGAGGCTAAAAATGCTTCTAGATGGTGGGGAAGACGAAATCACATGGCTAGGGCAAGAATTTTCGAAGCACACGACACAAATGGGGTGAAAATACACGGCTCGCCCCTTTTAACCTCGCGTGCCACGGCTGTGTGAAAATACATGGTCAGGTAGTGTGCACCTCGGGTTGGTCGTGCACGGCCGTGGGAAAACACATGGTCAGGCCGTGTGTCCCCATTTTTTTTGCCCATTTATGTACCACGGTCCGAATTTTCTCATACACTTCACCATTTAGGCTAATATGGATTTTATTTTTGCCTAGCAAGGTTCTTCTCTAGTCCTAACTCTTAATGTGATGGAGATCAAAACTAAAAATCAAACAAATGCATGCAATGCAATCAAAAAGGGAAATCTAAAACTAAACTTGGGTTACCTTCCAAGAAGCGCTTTGTTTAAGGTCATTTAGCTCGACCGCACTCTACTATCAACTCGACTCTGGTGGTTAAGTGAACCTCCATTCATCCGTCTCGAGATCTGGGGACTCCCCTAGATACTTCTTCAATCGTTGTCCATTTACCTTGATCTCCCCCGATTCTCTACTCCATATATTCACTGCCCCATATGGGTATACCCTTTTTACCCGAAACGGTCCTGACCACCTTGATTTTAGTTTTCCTAGAAAAAGTTTCAACCTGGAGTTATACAGGAGAACAAGGTCTCCTTCCTCAAATTTCCTTCTCAAGATGTGTTGGTCATGCCATTTCTTGGTTCTTTCCTTATATGCCTTAGCATGCTCGTATGCATCTCCTCGAATTTCGTCCAACTCGTTTAACTGCAGTTTCCTTTTCTCTCCTGCCGCGTCGTAATCTAAGTTGAGTTTCTTAATGGCCCAGAAAGCCTTGTGTTCTAATTCAACGGGGAGATGGAAAGGCTTCCCGTAGACTAAGCGGAATGGGGTCATGCCTATCGGAGTCTTATAAGCTGTGCGGTAAACCCAAAGAGCCTCGTCCAGCTTCAGTGTCCAATCCTTCCGTGATGCTACTATCATTTTCTCTAGGATACTTTTAATTTCCCGATTCAAAATTTCCACCTGTCCGCTAGTTTGCGGGTGGTACGCCATTGAGACTCTGTGGATCACCTCATACTTATGTAGCAATTTTTCAAACTATTTTTCAATGAAGTGGGATCCTGCATCACTGATTACTACTCGAGGAACTCCGAATCTAGGGAATATGTTTCTTTTGAACATTTTTATTATGGTACTAGCATCGCAATGGAGCGATGCCACGACCTCCACCTATTTGGAGACGTAGTCTACAATGACCAGGATGTATCTGTTTTCGTCGGAAACAGGAAAGGGTCCCATGAAATCCACTCCCCATACGTCGAAGAGTTCTACCTCTAATATGGTGCTTGCCAGCATCTCATGTCTCCTTCCTATATTTCCTGTTCTATGACACCGATCACAGGAAACTACTTAGTTGCGCGTGTCCCTAAACAAACTAGGCTAATAGAATCCTGACTGAAGCACTTTTGTGGTCGTTATTGCATTCCCGACATGACCCCCATATGCGGAAGAATGGCAGTGAAAAAGGATGCTCTCCACTTCCTCTTCTGGCACGCACCTCCGATATATGTTGTCTGTACACTTCCTGAATAAGAAGGGGTCATCCCATATGTAATGCCGAACTTTCGAAAAGAATCTTTTCCTTTGTTGGGTCATGAATTCTGGTGGTATCACTCTTCCCGCAAGAAAATTCACCAAATCTTCATACCAGGGGGTGGTGACCTTAATATCCATGAGGGTATCATTTCGCAGAGCATCGTCTATTTGGGCACTGTCTCCCTCCTCTATCCTACGATCTATGGGCATGCACGATAAGTGGTCTGCGACGACATTGTCCGTCCCCTTTTTATCCCTAATTTCTATATCAAATTCCTACAGTAATAAAATCCAACGAATAAGGCGGAGTTTTGCATCCTTCTTGCTTAGCAAGTAACGAACTGCAGCATGGTCGGTGTATACCACTACCTTTGAACCTACCAAGTATTGTCTGAATTTGTCGAATGCGAACACAACTTCTAGTAATTCCTTCTCAGTCGTGGTATAATTAATTTGTGCCCTGTTCAGTGTCTTGCTGGCATAGTGAATGACATGTAATTTTTTCTCCTAACATTGCCCTAAGACTGCCCCCACTGCATAATCACTAGCATCACACATGACCTCGAATGGTAGGCTCCAGTCAGGCGGCTGAATTATCGGGGATGTCACTAAGGCTCTCTTTATTTCCTCAAATGCCACTAAACATTTCTGATTGATAATGAAGTCCGTGTCTTTAGCCAGTAGATTTGTCAGCGGTCTAGTTATTTAGGAAAAATTCTTTATAAATCTTCGATAGAAACCGGCATGCCCAAGAAAGCTTCAAACCCCCTTTATATCCCTGGGTGGCGACAATTTCTCTATTACTCCGACCTTCGCCTTGTTTACTTCGATACCATTCCCTGATATCTTATGCCCTAGAACTATCCCTTCAGTCACCATGAAGTGGCATTTTTTCCAATTCAGAACTAAGCTATTTGTTTGTGCAGGGGCACCAGATAATCGAACCTGTGTTTTGATTATGGCAAAGACACAAAGTTAAGTTTACTTCGTTATCTCACGAGCTAAATCGAGTGTGCAGAAAAGTACTAAAGCTAGTGATGAAGGATAGCAACACCTGGAGGAAGCCACGGTGGTCGGGCGACACTCGAGTGACTTCGGAGGGAGTCAAAGGAATCGAGTGGACGACCGAAAGCAAGAGCTAGAAAGGAAGTATCGAGGTAAGCTCGTGTGAGTGAGAGATGGTAATGTCGTGTCCTCTGTACGGGGACGACCATAGGCAACGATCCGACTAAGACTTCCTGTGGAAGGTCTAGGTCGAGATTAGACGGTTAGAAACCATCGCATTTATCATTTTTCGAGCTAACCTCTTCTTTGCGAGGAAGTGTCAGGCGGATCATGCTGTACATTAGGCGATCGTGATGCTCATCGATCGGTGATGGGAGGCATCAGTTGACTGATGGTGATGAATCAATCTTTGCGATAGGTCAAAACAGATAAGGTTTGACACGACCACTTCGCGGTAAAATTTGTAGAACTTCATGTTCTTTTCCGAAATATGAGGAGACAATTTCAGAGGCCAAAATCTATAAAAGGAGGGGAGGATTCCAACTCCAAACATCATCAATTTTATTCTCAAGTGCTCCTACAACGCCAAAGCTCCAACACCATCATAACGCCGACGCGACGATAAGTTCCGATCTTCTTCGTAGGCAGCAAAATTAGGTAATATATTTTGATATTGTATTCTTTGTTTTTATTCGTAACGAGGTGAGGTAGGCTTGTTGCCTCATCCTCGTAATTTCGGTTTTGTGATCGTTGTCTCCTACCTCTAACGAGGAGGAGATGTTATAGTGCTTTGCCCTCCGTACGCGGTCTAGGACCGATAGGGCCTTGGAGTAGCAACTGCTGGGTTATGAACCAAGTAAAATAAATGTGTCTCTTTATTTTCTGCTGTACTTACTCGTGTATCAAATGAATGAGCGAAAAGTTTTACGCTCGCTATTCACCCCCCCCTCTAGCGACGCTTCTCGATCCAACAATTGGTATCAGAGCGGGGGCGCTAAGATTTGGTGAAACCACCAATCTAGCACTTTTTGGTTTTCTTTTCGTTTTTTTCAATTCGTGTTTTTTTTTAGTTTTTTTTTCCTCCTGCACTACTTATCCAAGACGAAGTCTTGGTATGCTTCTTTTGGTTGTGTGTTTGCAAGTATTCTCCTTTGGAGTAGTCGACGGTAAAACGACCATAACTTTTCACACAAGTGGACTCACAAAATGATCTACCTACCAAATCGAAGCTCTCTGAGAGATATATATTTCTTACCAAGGTTTACTCTTGTAACAAGCTGTTTCCAGCCCCAAAATACAACATTTAGTATCCTTTCGGGGACATCGAAGGTCGTAAGTTTCTAGCTTTTGTTAGTTTCTTATTCTTCTTATTTATTTTTGTTTATTTCCTATTATTTCCCGCACTACTAATCCAAGACCAAGTCTTGGAATTCTCTTTGGTTTTTATTCATGTTTTGCAAGACATTTAATGACTCACATTGAGTGGTATAGCACCACCCGACCTCCGTTCTTTAACGAAAATGATTTCCGTTATTGGAAAGGTCGGATGGAGTGTTTCCTAAAAACATAAGTCGAGACTTGGATAATAATCCAAACCAGCTTTGCTCTACCCACCAATAATCAAGGAGAGCCCTTGGATTTTAACAAGTGGACAAATGCAACCAAGAGGCAAATTGAAGTCGATGCAAGAGCAACCCAAATATTGCAACGCAGCTTGTCCAAAGAGAAAATCAACCACATCGGACCATTCATTAGCGCCAAAGTCCTCTGGAACAAATTGATTGTTCTACACGAAGGGACGCCCGATGCTAAGGTATGTAAGAAAGATTTACTTTTAAATAAACTGTACAATCTAAAGATGCAGGATCGCGAGACCGTCACCCAATTACATGCGCGGATCCAAGACATCGTCAATGGTCTTCACTCGATCGGGCAAGCCATAGAGAACCGGAACCTTATAAGGTATGCTTTAAATGCTTTCCCTAGGACTACCTTGTGGGAATCCATGGTCGATGTTTACAAGGTCTCTAAGGACCTTTCAAAGCTTAGGTTAGACAAATTATTTTCTGAGTTTGAACTTCACGAGCAAACTAACATGGTCTGGGCCGAGAGGGGTATTGCTCTACTTGCAGGACAAAGAAGCAAGCCACCTACTAGGCAAGTAGATGAACTCGAACCCGAAGACGAATCAGAGTTCGAATCTGAAGAGGTGGAAGCAATAGCGAACATAGTGCGGAAGATCGTTTGGAGGGAAAGGAGGCTACTAAAGAACCAAAAGAGGGCACAATTCAAATCAAATCAAAAGAAGGCTTTCCATGCAACTTGGGACAACGAAGAAGGCGGCGGCATAGCATGCATGGCAAGACCCGAAGAGTCTGAGTCAGAGATTGAATCCGAATCCAATTACAACACCGACTCCGAACTCGAGGACTACTTCGAGAAGCAACTCAAAGCCGGACCAAAAGAGAAAATTAAGGTTAGCCGCTCACTAATTCATACGCTTTACAATGCAATTAAAATGCTTAATAGGAAATTAACTAAGTTCGAGTCTAGGGTTGAGTCGTTACTTGAGGAGGTTGAAACCCTCAAGCAAGAGGCTACTCTAACCTCTTCAACTAGTCAAGTTCAAGAGGGAAACTCAACCCAAATTGAAAAACTTGAGGAGGAGAATTCTCTCTTGAAAGACCGAGTTCAAGAGGTTGAGGCTAGGTTGGAAAGGTTCACGTTGGGATCTAAGAACCTTAATCGACTACTTGGAACCCAAAGAGTCATGTATAACAAAGTCGGACTTGGATTTAAGACAAAGACTACGAATAGGTCTTATATGTCTATCGTAAATCATAGTCATCAAAGAGTCCAAGCATGGGTCCCAAAGGTTTTATTGAACTCACATATAAGGACTAAAAAGTTTTGGGTTCCCCAGGATCAAATTCATTATTTGAATAGACCATATTGGTTCAATGGTCCAGGGGGAGCTATCACTAAAATAATATACCCGCTTACTTAGCAAAATCATTGCATATTTTACTCTAATTTTTAGAACGGCTAGATACGGAAAATAGTTAGTCAACTCTTGACAACATAGTATCAGGACGCGGCAAGATGATAATATGTTAGGGAAACAAAGTCTCGTGTATCTAGCTTGGTGCACTTGACCGAGTGAAACTAGCTGAAGCTACCTCGCCGTATCCTAAACTAGTTATACCAGGAAGTAACCCTAAGTGACTTAAGTGATATTTTCTTGAATTTGGCTTTGTCTAAGGAAGTGGTCATTTTTCCAATCAAAGAAGGACCCAGTGCCTCATCACGACCTGGAAGCCAGTTTCTCGAAAAGTTACTTAACGATCTAAAGGTTAAATCAAAATCTAACCCAAGGTTGACTATCTTTAATCAATTTAAAATCATCTCACAAAACATATAAGGTGAACAAATTCTGAGACACATATAATGGGTGAGATGTTAAGGATAATTGAAATATAACCTCTTCAAAATACTACTTATTTTCTCAACTATTGCACTTAATGACTCTTTATGCCAAAGTTTAGCGCCCCCTACATCTCTTATACTTCATATATTTGTTGGGTTTCCGGCACCGCGGCGTGTGTGTGTTCGATCATGTTTCGTAAACATGAGCACAGCGGAAGCAATTAAAAATAATAAATACTCCTATTTATTACAACACACACAACACACGCATGCTATTACAACAAGTGTAGACATAACCGTAAATTAAAATTGCAATAAAAGGAAATTAACTACGTTATACCTTTCGTATGACGTGTAGCGGGAACGGCATCAACCGGAACGATCCTCGTAAGAATCGTCTCTATCCGTATCCACGCCGAGCTCCTCGGGATGACTTCGCTAAGTCACGAGCTTCGTCTTCGTACGGGTTACTAGCCTCGTGTTGAAGGCGGCGTGATCGAGATGATCACGATCCGAATCCAAATTCGGATCCAAAGAGTTCTCAAAACTCGCTTCTCCGGAGAGGTATTCGTCAACCGTTTGGCGAATCGCCGTCCTCCACCTCAGAGGATTACCGGAGATCAAATCCCGGTATGTTAGCCGCTGTCGGGCACTAACCGTCGTCCAAACGATGCTCCGAGAGGAGAAGAAGCTGTCCAGAAAACTGGACAGCTTGGTGGAGGAGATAGGCGCCGGCCAACAAAGGAAGCCAAGTGCTTACCTTGATGCCAAACCTAAGGAGGATCGCCGGAACTCTTCCGGCAGCAGCTCGACGCCGGCGAGGAGGAAGGAAGCCGCCTTCTGGACGCCGGTTGGAGGAGCTAGGGGCTGGGCGGCAACACAAGCTGGCGGCAACTTTGTGTTGGGCTAGGGTTTGGATGATTGGATTAGTTAGGGTTTAACAATCCCTTAAGCCCACTTTTATAGAGAACTAATTCTCTTAATGGTTAATGGATCATATCCATAAAGCCCGTTAACCCGCTCCATTAAGATAAGTTAAAATAAACCAAACCATGATGGTTTATTTTAAGTTAAAACGAACCGAACCAACCTTTGGTTCATTCGTTTAATATAAACCAAACCCTTTGTTATTCTCATCCATTGGATTAGAACCAAACCATTTTGGTCCATCCATTATGTCTTCATAAGACACGGCCCATCCACGCTTCCATTGCGACTGAAACAATTTCATGCTCACTTTATGTTTGGTCCAACCAAACATAGTTTCTCTGGCCCGAGAATCCCATTCTCAAGCTCGCTTTTAAATCCTTTGGATTACACTCGCAGCGTGTGACCAAATAGGTTCTCGGTTTATGTTGGCCGTCTATAATTAACCATTAATTATAGAACGATCATGAGTGGCACCTAGTAGTACATCATGATCCCCAATTAACCAAAAAGATCAACGGTTGATCCAGAACTATTTCTGAAACCCTTCAGTAGCTCGAATGAATCGTGCCCCCATTCCCTTCACTCATCTTATACCCACTTGGTTCAGGACATGGTCTATTGTGTCAGTCCCCACTAGGCTGACTACGTCACACCTAGCCCAAGTATCATTTTCTCGCCCCACTGATTCTAGTTACTCCACATGTATCAAGAGTACCTTACTCTAAACATGTAATGCTTTGGCCAAAGACTTTAGTAACAATCCGACGAGAGGCCATGGGTATACATCTCCTCGCAAGGAGTGGTGAATCCTTTATAGGCTATTCAAACACCTTCGATCACTTCGACTTATACCCAATCATCCCGGTCCACATCTCCTTAGAGATGTTTGCTTAAGATGTCAAAGCATAAGTCTCCATGATCAAGATGACTTGAATACCGCAAGTCAAAGGAACATCGCACTTAAGCCACAAGAAGAACTTCATTGACATATCTATATATGCAGAGAACCATATGAAGTCTTACTACTGGTCACTCCAATGAACTAGTTACCATAACTAGCATCCACGATCAACTCCGACATCACTATGTCTCCACCAAAGGAGAATCACCGCTTGATACACCAAGGAGTATACCTCGTGTATACTTTAGTCTCGATGTAATTGATGGTGTCCAAATCCATCAATTCATCGACTAGGATAATTCCGATACATCACAATTACACATGTAGAGATACTCACTAGTTGTGATCCAATCACAAATTCTCTCATGCCGTGAATCGTATCGTGGACATTCAAGAAATGAGTTTAAGATCCAATCAAATACATTAAACATGTATACTCAAATAGTGAATCTTCATTTATCATATAAATGGTTCATACATAAGGCATTGCCTTAGGACATCTCTCATATATTACTAACAGACCACTTGGCCTAATGCCAATCGCTACGTGATCCAATACCATAAGCACTAACATGACCTCAAACTTACTTTGAGGTAATGCTTAGTCAAAGGATCCGCTAAGTTCCTTTCGGGGAATTTTCTCGATTTGTATTTCGTTCCTACTTATGATCTCTCCGATAAGATGATAGCGCTACATGTTTGGATCATCGATGAGACCACATCAAGTTCATAGATGAACTTCTTGATCCAAACCGCTTCTTTGCGCCTAAAGCCGCAATGTATTCTCGCCTTAGTGGCGTAATCCGCTATAGTGTCAAGCTTGGAACCTTTCCAACTTATTGCGCCCATTCTGGTGAATACATACCGCATTAAGACATGGAATCATCCTTGTCCGCGAGTCCGCATCCGTGATACCCACGTATCACCATGTACCCTTCTCCATATATTAGGAACACATCCTTAGTTCTTCTTAAGTACTTAAGGATCGTCTTAATACCACCCAATGATCCATTCCGATCGGATCGGTATCCGCCGTGACACTCAGAGCATACGATACATCGGGCCTCGTACATAACATAGCATACATGATAGATCCTATTGCGGATGCATAGGAATCTTACTCATGCAAATCCTCTCGCCTTCAAGGCGGACACATAGACTTCAAAGGTGTACCCCATGCCCGATGGGTAGGAAACCTTTCTTGGATTCCGACATGCTAAACCTCTTTAGCACTCGGTCTATATATGAGATCGCGAAAAGACCAAGCAACTGCTTCGATCTATCTCTATAGATCTTAATCCCGAGGATGTAGGTTGCTTCTCCTGTGTCTTTCATGGAGAATGTCTTGATAACCAAACCTTCACGATCAGTAAGATTGAAACATCGCTTCCTATAAGTAGTATGTCATCGACATACAATACTAGGAATACGATCGCACTCTACTAACCTTCTTGTACACACAAGGTTCGCTCGATTTTGTGAGAAATCAAACCTTTTGATTGTCTCATCAAAACGGATATTCCAGCTCTCGGATGCTTGCTTCAATCCATAAATGGATCGCAATTTGCATACCTTGGTTTTATCAACCGATGTGAAACCTCAGTTGTATCATATACACGCCCCTCGAGGTGTTTCCATTAAGGAAAGTCGCTTTCACATCCATCCGCCATATCTCATAATCATAATGAGCCGCTATGGCCAGGAGCATCCGAATGGATTTAAGCATAGCTACGTAATAGGTTTCGTCATAATCAACACCTTGTTTTGAATATCCTTTCGCCACCAATCTAGCCTTATAGGTAATCACATTACCATCCATGTCGCTTTTCTTCTTGAAAACCCACTTGCACCCTATAGGCTTTATCCTTCAGTGGGTCAACCAAGTTCCAAACTTGGTTTTCATACATGGAATCCATTTCGACTTCATGGCACCAAGCCACTTATCCCTTTCTAAACTTGTCAAGACTTCTTCATAACTGTAGGCTCTCATCATCAATGAGTAACACGTGCGTTCGATTCACTTACAGAAATCCATATCTCTCAGAATATTGCGTGTTCTACCGGATCTACGAAGATGTGGTGTTACAATAGGTCCAAATGATTGCTCATCACTATGAGTTGTCATTGTGGCTTCACTGTATCTCATCAATGTCTATTTGAGTCTCTCGAGCCTCCTCAAGCTCGACGACACTCCCACTCGCTTTCTTGCAAGAGAAACTCTTTCTAGAAACACAGATGCCTTGAAACAAACACCTTTTGTTCCACAGGATGATAGAATTGGTAACCCTTGTTTCCTTAGGGTATCCAATAAATAGACATTTATCGACTTAGCATCCAATTTGTCTGACATACCGCTTCACATAAGCAGACAACCCCATATCTTCAAGTAAGATACATGAGGTTTCTTACCATTCCATATCTCATATGGAGTAGTTGAGACTACCTTGGTAGGCATTCTGCTTAACAAGTAAACAAATCGTATCAAGTGCATAACCCCAAAAGGACTTGGGAAGAGTCGCATGATTCATCATTGACTGACCGACCATGTCCAACAAGGTCCTAAGACGCCTCTCGATACACCATTATGCTATGGTGTATAGGGCGGAGTCCATTGAGACAATATGCCATTGTCTCTTAGATAATCAAGAAACTCTTGACTTAAGTATTCACCACCTGATCCGATCAAGTATTTTAATACTCTTGTCATGTTGTTTCTCTACTTCATTTCTGAATTCTTTGAACCTTTCAAAGGCTTCGACTTGTGTTTCATCAAGAACACATACCCAAACCGTGAGTGATCATCGGTGAAGGTAATGAAGTAGCTATAGCCTCCTAATGCTTGAGTTGACATAGGTCCACATACATCAAGATGTACTAAACCTAGTAACTCTCCCACTGCTCACCTTTTCCAAGAAAAAGGTAACTTAGTCATCTTGCCTTTTAAGCATGATTCGCATGTATCGTATGAATCCAATTCAACGATTCCGAATTCCACATCAGTGTAATTCGGACATGCGTTTCTTGCTTATATGGCCAAGACGACAATGCCACATGTAGGAGTCTATTTGATTATCCTTTCGAGCACTCTTGTTGCTCGCTTCGATATTGCAAATGTCACTGGATACGTCCAACGTATAAACACCATTGCTTAAAGTTCCACCATAAAGAACCCCATTCAAAGTTATGTAACAACAATTGTTACTAAACGTCAAATGGAAACCATTTCTATTTAAACAAGAAATAGAAATGATGTTCTTTATCAACAAAGGAATATAAAAGCAATTGTCCAGTTCTAAGACAAGTCCTGCAGGGAGTTTCAACAAATACGTTCCGATGGCGAGTGCAGCAACCTTTGCTTCATTCCCAACACGTAAATTTGACTCTCCCTTGACGAGTCTTCTTCTATTCCTTAGCCCATGTATGTCATTACATATATGTGAGTCACACCCAGTATCCAATACCCAAGTGTCTAAGGAAATAGAATGACAATCAATAAAGAAGATTTCTGAAGAAGATGGGGCATCCGATGCCTTATCCTTCTTCATGGACTCAAGATAAATCTTGCACTTTCTTCGCAAATGTCTCTCCTTGCCATAATGATGGCAAGTTTCCTTTTGTGCTAGTTCTACCTTCTTAGCCCTTCTCTTCTTTCCCTTCTGCTGTTCCTTTGACTTCCTCTTAGAACCTTTCTTTGAGGAATCAACTAACAGCACCGTCCCCTGCTCATGCTTCTCAGAAGACTCCACAGTCTTCAGCATATTGAGCAGTACCACAGATGAACCTCCTAGCATCTCAGAGGTGAAGAGGAGCTTTGAGACTTCGAACCTTTCGAATCTCACTTGCTCATTAACCAACTCACAAAGATGAAGGACTACGATATGAGCATCCATATGCTCATGCTACTTTCGTAGCTTGGGTTCCATCGTGGCTAGCATGATGCAACTCATTTGTTCAGAATCACTCACATGTTTCTGATAGGCCAACAATTGGTCCAAAGTTGCATCGTTACTAGGACGGGCGGGAAGAGGCGCTTTGAGGACATACACAAGCTTTTCACCTTGAGAACAATTCTCAAGCTTCTAAGCCAGTCCAAGAAGTTTGGCCCAGTCAATTTATTTGAATCCAAAATGGAACGCAAATTCAAACACATCATTATCAATATATTAACTTAGAAATACAAAACGAGCATATATGAGAAAATGATTTTAAAATGCATCAATATACATTTATAAATCCCATTCATTTTTCGAATTTCAAAAACCCCAAAATCACTTCGGGAGATTGTAGGTCCATCTCCGAATGGGCTGATATCCATCATAGTTATGAACAACCTTGGAGAGAGTCCAACAAGCCATTCATAACTACGACGGTAGGTATCATCTATACCGATTGCATATCCCGTATATGCAACTATCACAATGTGCTATCAACTAATTGAATGTTCACACATACATCGGGTTGTTAACACATTAACAAGTATGCATCATATGCATAGCACCCAACTTCACCTCCCTTTACATCGACCTTGGAGAGTCCAACAAACCGATGCTGTGTTAAAGCCAACCCATTAATCGACATAGTTTTAATATGGTTAGAGCGCATTCAACCAATTAGCCTAGCTTGGAGAGAGTCCAACAACCAAAGCTAACGATTGACCTCGACTCTACCATATTAGTATTAAACTATTCCATGGTTTGAACATATTCAGTTCGAGCCGGGCTTGAGAGAGTCCAACAACCCAAACAAGAAATGTAACTCTGGTTCTAACTATATTAATGGAAGGTGTAGGCTTTAATATTGATTAAGGGTTTTTATGTCTCATCCT
This sequence comes from Wurfbainia villosa, assembly GCA_025175895.1. Taxonomy (NCBI): domain Eukaryota; kingdom Viridiplantae; phylum Streptophyta; class Magnoliopsida; order Zingiberales; family Zingiberaceae; genus Wurfbainia; species Wurfbainia villosa. The sequence goes on along the minus strand of CM045997.1, from coordinate 77,561,544 downwards.
CTTTGCATGCAAATAACTATTATCTACATGGCATGGCATACATGGCATACATCTACATGTCACAACACGCATGGCATAATGTTATGCATCTAATGCAATTACATGGCATACAATTATGTCATGTATATAATTTCCTTATATGTCATAACTATTTATGGAAATAAAATATGTTTAAGATTTGATTCTCCAAATCAAATCATAATTAAATTAGGAAATAAATTTCCAAATCTAATCACATATTTTATTCATGGAATTATTTGATTAAGGAAAATCTATTTAGGAAACCAATTTCCTAAATCATTAAAACTAGTTATGGAAATAAAATATTTTAAGATTTGATTTCCCAAATCAAATCATGATTAAATTAGGAAACAAATTTCCAGAATCTAATCAAATATTTTATTTATGGAAAATATCAATTTCAATAAATACTTCCAACTTTCCAAAAGTGGAAGATTTCCATAAATACTTCTAGACTTTCCAAAATTGAAAAATTTCCATAAATACTTCTAAATTTCCAAAATTAGAAAATTTCCAGAAATACATTATGACTATCGCAAACCATTTTACGATTATGTCAAACACAACCTCGGGGCTCTGATACCAGCTGGGTTTCAGACACACAGGCAGGTGTGTTCGATCATGTTTCGTAAACATGAGCACAGCGGAAGCAATTAAAAATAATAAATACTCCTATTTATTACAACACACACAACACACGCATGCTATTACAACAAGTTTAGACATAACCGTAAATTAAAATTGCAATAAAAGGAAATTAACTACGTTATACCTTTCGTATGACGTGTAGCGGGAACGGCATCAACCGGAACGATCCTCGTAAGAATCGTCTCTATCCGTATCCACGCCGAGCTCCTCGGGATGACTTCGCTAAGTCACGAGCTTCGCTCTTCGACGGGTTACTAGCCTCGTGTTGAAGACGACGTGATCGAGATGATCACGATCCGAATCCAAATTCGGATCCAAAACGAGTTCTCAAAACTCGCTTCTCCGGAGAGGTATTCGTCAACCGTTTGACGAATCCTTCGTCCTCCACCTCAGAGGATTACCGGAGATCAAATCCCCGGTATGTTAGCCGCTGTCGAGCACTCAACCGCCGCCCAAACGACGCCCGACGAGGAGAAGAAGCTGTCCAGAAAACTGGACAGCTTGGTGGAGGAGATAGGCGCCGCCAACAAAGGAAGCCAAGTGCTTACCTTGATGCCAAACCTAAGGAAGTTGGGGAGGGAAGGAGCTGGGCGCAACAAGGGCGGCAAGCGGCAACTTTGTGTTGGGCGGCTAGGGTTTGGATGATTGGATTAGTTCGGGTTTAACAATCCCTTAAGCCCACTTTTATAGAGAACTAATTCTCTTAATGGTTAATGGATCATATCCATAAAGCCCGTTAACCCGCTCCATTAAGATAAGTTAAAATAAACCAAACCATGATGGTTTATTTTAAGTTAAAACGAACCGAACCAACCTTTGGTTCATTCGTTTAATATAAACCAAACCCTTTGGTTTATTCTCATCCATTGGATTAGGACCAAACCATTTTGGTCCATCCATTATGTCTTCATAATACACCCATCCACGCCTCCATTGCGATCAAACAATTTCATGCTCGCTTATGTTTGGTCCAACCAAACATAGTTTCTCTGCGAGAATCCCATTCTCAAGCTCGCTTTAAATCCTTTGGATTACACTCAAGCTGCGTGTGACCAAATAGGTTCTCGGTTTATGTTGGCCGCCTATAATTAACCATTAATTATAGAACGATCATGAGTGGCACCTAGTAGTACATCATGATCCCCAATTAACCGAAAAGATCAACGGTTGATCCGTAACTATTTCAAAACCCTTCAAGAGCTCGAATGAATCGTGCCCCATTCCTTCACTCATCTTATACCCACTTGGTTGACATGGTCTATTGTGTCACCCCTCACTAGGTCGACTACGCCACACCTAGCCCAAGTATCATTTCGCCCTACGGATTCTAGTTACTCCACATGTATCAAGAGTACCTTACTCTAAACATGTAATGCTTTGGCCAAAGACTTTAGTAACAATCCACGAGAGGCCATGGGTATACATCTCCTCGCAAGGAGTGGTGAATCCTTTATAGGCTATTCAAACACCTTGATCACTCGACTTATACCCAATCATCCCGGGTCCACATCTCCTTAGAGATGTTTGCTTAAGATGTCAAAGCATAAGTCTCCATGATCAAGATGACTTGAATACCGCAAGTCAAAGGAACATCGCACTTAAGCCACAGAAGAACTTCATTGACATATCTATATATGCAGAGAACCATATGAAGTCTTACTACGGTGGTCACTCCAATGAACTAGTTACCATAACTAGCATCCACGATCAACTCGACATCACTATGTCTCCACCGCTGAGAATCACCGCTTGATACACCAAGGAGTATACCTCGTGCTAGTCTCATGTAATTGATGGTGTCCAAATCCATCAATTCATCGACTAGGATAATTCCGATACATCACAATTACACATGTAGAGATACTCACTAGTTGTGATCCAATCACAAATTCTCTCATGCTGTGAATCGTATCGTGGACATTCAGTAAATGAGTTTAAGATCCAATCAAATACATAAAATATGTATACTCAAATAGTGAATCTTCATTTATCATATAAATGGTTCATACATAAGGCGATTGCCTTAGGACATCTCTCATATATTAAATTATCTCTTTCAAAACTCACCTAGGGTTGAGGGAGAGTTTTTGGAAATGACATTCATCTTCTACTATACCTGTTTTATGCTTTAATTTCCCTTAACTTTGTGTTGGTTTGCCATAGATCAAAAAGGGGAAGATTGTTGGTGCAGGGGCACCAGATAATCGAACCTGTGTTTTGATTATGGCAAAGACACCAAGTTAAGTTTACATCGTTATCTCACAAGCTAAATTGAGTGTGCAAAAAAGTACTAAAGCTAGAGATGAAGGCTAGCGACACCCAGAGGAAGCCACAGTGGTCGGGCGACACTCGAGAGACTTCGGAGGGAGTCGAAGGAATCGAGTGGAAGGCCGGAAGCGAGAGCTACAAAGGAAGTATCGAGGTAAGCTCGTGTGAGTGAGAGATGGTAAGGTCGTGTCCTCTGTATGGGGATGACCGTAGGTAGCGATCCGACTAAGACATCCTGTGGAAGGTCTAGGTCGAGATTAGACAGTTAGAAACCGTCACATTTATCATTTTCTGAGCTAACCTCTTACTGCAGGGAAGTGGCCAGGCTGACAGTCGATTGCTGTACATTGGGCAGTCAACTGATGCTCATCAGTCGACTGATGGTAGGCATCAGTCGACAGATGGCGACGAATCATCCTTTGTGCTAGGTCAAAACAGATAAGGTTTGATGCGGCCACTTCGCGATAAAATTTGTACAACTTCATGTTCTGTTCTGAAATATGAGGAGACAAATTCATAGGCCAAAATCTATAAAAGGAGGGGAGGATTCCAACTCCAAACATCATCAAGTTTATTCTCAAGTGCTCCTACAACGCCAAAGCTCCAACACCGTCATAACGCCGACGCGATGACAAGTTTCGATCTTCTTCGTCGGCAGCAGAATCAAGAATATATTTTGATATTGTATTCTTTGTTTTTATTCGTAATGAGGTGAGATAGGATTGTTGCCTCATCCTCGTAATTTCGGTTTTGTGATCGTTATCTCCTACCTCCAATGAGGAGGAGACATTATAGTGCTTTGCCCTCTGTACGTGGTCTAGGACCGATAGGGCCTTGGAGTAGCAACCACTGTATTGTGAACCAAGTAAAATAAATGTGTCTCTTTATTTTCTGCTATACTTACTCGTGTATCGAACGAACGAATAAAAAGTTTTACGCTCGCTATTCACCCCCCCTCTAGCGGCGCTTCTCGATCCAACACTATTCTCCTCACATCTTTGCAAAACCCTTTCTAAATTTTTAGACATGCATCAAAACTTGTTCCATAGAATAAAAAATCATCCATGAATATGTCCAAAATTTGTTCAATCATATCTTAAAAGATAGCTATCATACAATGTTGGAAAGTGGTCGGGGCATTACATAGGCCAAAGGGCATTCGTCTGTATGTGAAGGTTCCGTACGGGCAAGTGAAGGTGGTCTTCTCTTGGTCTTTAGGGTGGATTGGGATTTGAAAAAAATCCTGACTACCCGTCAAGGTAGAAAAAATAGGAATGTTTAGCTAGGTGTTCCAGCATCTGGTCGATAAACAGAAGTGGAAAATGATCCTTTTTTGTTGCTTTGTTTAATTTACGGTAATCTATGCACATTCTCCACCCCGTTACCGTTCGAATAGGGATCAACTCATTCTCTTCGTTTTTGACTACCGTAGTACCGCCTTTCTTTGGGACTACGTGCACTGGACTCACCCACTCACTATATGAAATTGGGTATATTATTCTGACATCCAAGAGTTTAAGCACTTCCTTTTTCACTACCTCCTGCAAATGAGGGTTAAGTCGCCTTTGGCGCTCCACTGTTGACTTACACCCATCCTTAAGTGTTATCCTATGCATGCACAAAGACGGGCTTACCCCTTTTATGTCATCGATGGTATAGCCCAACACCTTTTTATATGTCCTGAGCACCTCCATCAATTTCCCTATCTATTCTTTACTCAAATTGGTGTTTATAATCAGCAGATGGGTTGCATGTGGGCCCAAAAATTCATACTTTAGACTGGGGGGAAGTGGCTTCATCTCAAGCCCTGTGTGTTTTTCTTCTGCCACCTGCCCCGATTCTCCTCTTCTTCAGATCCGAAGGATAAGGAGTCTTCTTTCGTCAAGTACTCTCTCTCCTTATCCTCTCCCCATACCCGGTAGACTACTTCAGTACTATCTATCCCCTTGATCGGAAAAGCCTCCTGAAAGTGTTGCTCATTCTTAGCCCATATTTCGAGAGTCCCCACCACTGTCTCTATAATGCTATATGCATTGTTTGTGCTCTTTTTCATCAACACACCCCCTGCGACGTGTCCAAGAGCCTCTGTAGCCTTTTCCATGCTTCGACTAGAGTCTCTTCTTGCCCTTGCTCAAATGAAAGGATTTTATCCCTAAGGTAGGTTGTTTTGTGGGGGGAAAAGAATTTTCTTAGGAAGGTGTCCTCCATTTGTTCCCATGTCATGATACTTCCTCCGGGTAGTGTGCGTATCCATTGCTTAGCCCCTCCTTTCAGCGAGAATGGGAACATAATGAGCTTAATGGCCTCTGCTGGAACTCCTTCATATTGCATCGTCCCGCAGTATGCAAGGAATTCTTCAAGGTGTAGATAGGGCTCCTCAATCTGAGTCCCTCCAAACTATTTTCCTTGAATGAGAGCAATTAATGCATGGTTTATTTCCCAGCTTGCTCCCTGAATTTGGGGAATAACAAAGCAGGAGTTCAAGGCTTTTCGTTTAGGCGCTATGTAATCTTTCAAGGGTCGAGCAACCTGTATTAACATTTCAGCGCCCTCCAGTGAGAGATGCTTTATGCAATAGATGACTTGGAGGGTAAAACCAAGGGTTTAGTTCAAGGAGAAATGTTAGGAGTGCTATCCTAATTCTAAAAGAAGAAAATAAATCAATCTAGCAAATAAAAATCTAAGATGCAATAAGTAAATAGGAAACTACTGCTAAAAATAAAAACTAAATCTAAATATGGAAAATATAGAACTAAAGCAAATAAGATAAACTAGAAAGAAAATAAAGCAAGAAAATAATCTAATCTTAAGTTTGATCCAATTTACCACTGTTCGATTTGATATCGAATCGATCACTCCCCATCAACGGAGCCAAAAACTTGATGTGCACGGACACAACCTCAAATCTCGTGATGGGTACCATCGAGGAATCAAAGCGCACGCTCGCGCTTAATGCCCGCAAGTGCACGGATGTCATCGAGTAATAAAAATTATTGATCCCACAGGGATTGGAATTTGAATACCAATGTACTCAGTGGTGGTAATTGTTCGGACGGAAATCTCTAAGAGGTTTCGGTTGGTGAGGGCTGTCGGTGGACTCTACTATGTACGGTGTCACACAGAGGAGGAAAGGAGTGTGCCGAGGTCTTCAAAGTTGATTCTAGGACTTTGGTTTCGCTTGTGTATCACAGGACAATATTGTCAATTGGCATTGTCTAGACGTTTACCTACTGTTTTATGGAAGGGATATCATACACTCTCCCACAGAGTCGCCGCATTCATCGGGAGCTATCTCCTCCTACAAGGACAGGATAGACGGTACGAGGATGCCAAATCAATCCCTACAGTGGACTATTTTCGATTCCACCGCACCCTTCTCCCTGCAGTTATAGTAGATTAGGTTTACCCCTAGGTTCCTTAATCAAACCTCCTAAATTTTAGATTGCTAGGGTTGTCACCCTCGTATCGCCTAAGCACAGCGGAAAGAAAGCCAAACACGCATAGATATAGTAAAGAGCAACTACCAATTGTCAAATCAAACTCATGCATGAGCATAATTTTACATGAATCCAACATTGTTTATGTACAAAAGCTACTCCCTAATCCTTGAATCAAAAGTACTACTCCATGTATACGAAGGAAGAATCACAAAGCATGTCTAAGATTGAATACATAAGGAATGAAACGCAGAAATAGAGATATACAATGCTTCCGTGATCTTCTCTCATGCGTTGAATTGCAAGGTGTGGACCTCCGGCGGCGCTCCTCCTACCCGTTGCGAGTTACTAAAGCTTTTTAGGGCTTTGGCGTGTCATCCTAGCCGTTGTGCCTCCCCCCTAGTGTTTGGGCAGAGCCATCCTTATATAGACATCGCCTTGGACCGCTGTAAAATTCGAAAAAAACCCTAGTCATGCAAATCCGTCGGGCCGCCACACGACCATGTGTTTCCACATGGCCAAGCCGTGTGCGGCCCTAGGGTGCTGATCTCGCCCATTGGACATGGTCGTGTGAATCCACACGCCCTAGTCGTGTCCCACTCTGCGTCTAGCTACGAAATGTCCTTCTTTTGCTCCGAAAACATGTCTTTTTCACCCGAAAAGCTAACCTGCACACAAAAGTACAACGAGCAAACCTCCGAACCAGAAAATAAGAAATGCGTGCAAAAATAGAGTAACATATGCATGAAACTAACACAAATGCAATGAGATGTGAGCGAAAACTACTCCTAAAATCCTATACGTTTTGCTCACATCAACTGTCTTCAAGGCAAGATGACCAAGACTCCATTTAGTGGACATGGATAAAGAGTGACAAACTTGTTAGGACTCATACATACTGATGTATGTGGCCCTTTCATTATCGCTGCTAGAAAAGGCTATCAGTACTTCATCACTTTTACTGATGATGTCAGTAGATACGACTATGTGTTTCTCATGAAACACAAGTCAAAATCTTTTGAAAAGTTCAAAGAATTCAAGAGTGAAGTACAAAATCATCTTGGCAAAAGTATTAAGATGCTTTGATCTTATCGAGGTGGTGAATACCTTAGTCAATAGTTTCGTGACTATCTAGCTAAGTGTGGGGTCATATCTCAACTCACTCCACTTGGAACACTATAGTGGAATTGTGTATCCAAACAAAGAAATCATATTTTATTAGATATGGTATGATCGATGATGAGTCAGACTTATCTACCTACTTCTTTTTGGGGATATGCTCTAGAGACAACTGTCTTCACACTTAACCGCACTCCATCTAAAGTTGTCATAAAGACACCATATATGATATGGACTGGGAAGAGTCCCAAAATGTCTTTTATGAAGATTTGGGATTGTGAGGCTTATGTTCGATGTCAAGTCTCCGATATGCTAGGCCCCAAGTCAAACAAGTGCTACTTTATAGGATATTCCAAGGAAACAAAGGGATATTACTTTTACAATCCCACACAAGGCAATGTGTTTGTCGCTAGAAATGGCGTATTTCTAGAAAGGGAGTTCATTTCTAGAAAAACTAGTGGGAGTAAAATCCATCTTGAAGAAGTTCAAGATAGCACTAAGATGGAAATTGAACAGGCACCACAAAGTGTTATGGATGATGAGATTGTTGCAACGAATGTTGTGGATCACCAACCTGTTCAAATAGACCAACCTCTTCGCAGGTCTAATAGGATACGTCTTCATCCTGAGAGATATTCATTTCTCTTGTCTGACCAAGATGATGTTATGCTTGTTAAGTTAAACGAGCTTACATCCTATCAGGAAGGTGTGATGAGCTCAGATTCTGAGAAATGGCTATAGGCCATGAGGTCGGAAATGGAATCCATGTACACTAACCAAGTATGGAATTTAGTTGATCCACCTGAAGGGGTCAAACCCATTGGGTGTAAGTGGGTGATGTGAGCAAAACATATAGGGTTTTAGGAGTAGTTTTTGCTCACATCTCATTACATTTTATGTTAGTTTCATGCATATGTCACTTTGTTTTGCATGCATTTCCAATTTTCTGGTTCGGAGATCTACTCTTTGTACATTTGCGTGCAGGATAGCATTTCATGGGAAAAGGCGCACTTTCGGAGCAAAAGAAGGGCATTTTGTAGCTAGACGTAGAAGGGGACACGATCAGGGTGTGTGGCTACACACGGTCATGTCCAAGGGGCGAAATCGGCCACCCCAGTGCCACACATGACCTGGTTGTGTGTGCCACACATGGCCTTGCCATGTGGAAACACACGACCGTGTTGCACTGCGTGATTCCGATGCGAGTTGGTTATTTTCTAAGTTTCACAGCGATCTGCCATGATGTCTATATAAAGGAAGCTCCACCCTAAACCCCAGGGATCACGAGGGAGCTGCCCTAGGGCTCCCAAACCCTAGGGGGAGGCACGACGACTGGGACGGCACACTGAAGCCTTAAAAGGCTTCGGGAACTCACAACGGGGAGGAAGAATGCCGTCGGAGATCCAAGTTCTTCACTTCAACGCCGAAGAGAAGGCCACATTAGCACTGTAACCTCTTGTTCTTGCATTTTATTTCTAATATATTCGAACATGAATGTGCCTTGTGATTCTCCTCTTCTATATATGGAGTAGTTCCTTCGATTCTAGGATTAGCAAGTAGCTTGTGTGCGCATGACATGTTTCTTAAAATTGAATTCTGTTTTTGAGTTTGAATTTGCAATTGGAAATTGTTTATACCAATATCTATGCGTATTTGGTTTTTTACCTACTGTACTTAGGCGATACGAGGGGTGACAAACCTCGTATTTATGATTTATGGGATACAAGGAACCTAGGGGTAAACCTGATCTCTTATAACTGTGGGTAGAAAGATGCGATAGAACTAAAAACGGTTCATCGCAAGGATTGATTCGGCATCCTCGTACCGCCTATCCTGTCCTTGTAAAGCAGAAATAGCTGTCGAAAGATGCGGTGGCTCATCAGGTGAGTGTATGATGTCCCTTCCACAAAACCATAGGTAGACATTTAGACAATGCCCAGTTGATAGCATGTTTTGCGACACACAAGCGAAATCGAAGTCCTAGAATCCCTTTTAAAGATCTCACGGCAAGCTCCTTTCTTCCTCCATGTGACACCGAACTAGAGTTTAGTCCACCGACAACCCTCGCAATCGGAACCCTTAGATTTGACTTTCGAATAATTTCACCCACTAAACAAATCGGTACTCAAATCTCAGTCCCTGTGGGATCGATAATCTTTTATTACTTGACGACATCCGTGCACTTGCAGGCGTTAAGCGCGAGCGCATGCTTTGAGTCCTAGATGGTCTCCGTCGCGAGGTTTGAGGTCACGTTCGCATGCATCATGTTTTTGGCATCGTTGTCAGGGAATGATCGATTCGATATCGAATCGAGAAGTGGATAATTGGATCAGACTTAGGATAGATTTACTTTTCTTGTTTTATTTTATTTTATTTTATTTCATTTTTTTTATTCTGTTGCCCTTTCCTTATTTATAATTTCCTGCATATAATGATGCATGCTTTTACTCATGATTATGATCAATTTAATGCTATAAGTGTTGGGTTTCTGGCACTGCGGCGAGTGTGTGTTCGAACATGTTTCGTAAAAATATGCACAGCGGAAGAAATAAAAATAACAAATCTAATTTATTACAACACACACACCACACGCATGCATAGTACAACATGTGTAGACATAACCATAGTTTCAAATTTTGTAATAAAAGAAAATTTATTCTACGTATACCTGACGTATCACGTATAGCAGGAAAGGCATCAACCAGAGCGATCCACGCTAGAATCGCCTCTATCCATATCCACGACGAGTATCTTTGGGATGACTTCACAAAGTCACGAGCCTCATCTTTGTACGAGTCACTAGCCTCGTGTCGAAGACAATGTGATCGAGAGAAGATCACAATCCGAATCAAAATTTGGATTCAAAACGAGTCCTCAAAAACTCGCTTCTCCGGAGAGGTATTCCTCAACCGTTTGATGAATCCTTCGTCCTCCACCTATGAGGATTACCGGAGATCGAATACCCGACAAAGAAACCATTGTTGGAGCTCCAAACGTCGTCCAAATGATGCTCCGACACGAAGGAAACAAGCTGTCCAAAAAACTGGACAGCTTGGTGGAGGAGTTTGCACCGGCCAAAGAGAAGAGGGCGAGCAAGTCCTTGGTCACCGGAGTCAAGGAGGATCACCGGAGGATCGCCGGCTGAAGCTTGGATGCCGACAACAAGCTTGGACGGCGGCACAAGGGTGAGTTGCGGCTAGGGTTTGGGCGCCGACCACAAGAGGAGAAGGAGAGGGTGGGCGGCAACTTTGGGGTTGCTTGGATTAGGTTTTCACAAAACCCTTAAGACCTATTTTATAGAGAACAAATTCTCCTAATGGTTATCGGATCATAACCAAAATCCCGTTAACCCGCTCCGTTAATTTAAGTTAAAATAAACCAAACTGATTTGGTCTATTTTAAGTTAAAATGAACCGAACCAACTTTGGTTCATTCGTTTAAAACAAACCAACCCCCTTTGGTTTATTCTCCACCATTGGATTAGAACCAAACCAATTTGGTTCATCCATTATGTCTTCATAAGACATGGCCCATCCACGCTTCCATTGCGACTGAAACGATTTCATGCTCGCTCCTTGTTTGGTCCAACCAAACCTAGTTTCTCTCGGTCTGAGAATCTCATTCTCAAGCTCGTTTTAAATCCTTTGAATTACGATCGTTGTGCGTATGACCAAATAGGTTATCAGTTTATGTTGGCCGTCTATAATTAATCATTAATTATAGAACGATCATGAGTGGCACCTAGTAGTACATCATGATCCCCAATTAACCGAAAAGATCAACGGTTGATCCAGAACTATTTTTGAAAACCCTTCAGCAGCTACAATGAATCGTGCCCCATTCCCTTCACTCATCTTATACCCACTTGGTTCAAGACATGGTCTATCGTGTCAGTCCCCACTAGGTTGACTACGTCACACCTAGCCCAAGTATCATTTCCTCGTCCTACGAATTCTAGTTACTACACATGTATCCAAGAGTACCTTACTCTAAACATGTAATGCTTTGGCCAAAGACTTTAGTAACAATCGGACGAGAGGCCATGGGAATACATCTCCTCGCAAGGAGTGGTGAATCCTTTATAGGCTATTCAAACACCTTCGATCACTTTGACTTACACCCAATCATGTCGGGTCCACATCTCCTCAGAGATTCTTGCTTAAGATGTCAAAGCATAAGTCTTCATGATCAAGATGACTTGAATACCGCAAGTCAAAGGAACATCGCACTTAAGCTGTAGTAAGAACTTCATTGACATATCCATATATGCAGAGAACCATATGAAATCTTACAGCTGGTTACTCCAATAAACTAGTTACCATAACTAGCATCCACGATTAACTCCGGACATCAAAATATCTCCAGCCAGTGAGAATCAGCTGCTTGGATACACCAAGGAGTGTACCTAGTGCTACTCTCGATAGAATTGATGGTGTCCAAATCCATCAATTCATCGACTAGGGATAATTCCAATACATCATAATTACACATGTAGAGATACTCACTAGTTATGATCCAATCATAAATTCTCTCATGCTGTGAATCGTATTGCGGACATTCAGTAAATGAGTTTAAGATCCAATCAAATACATGAGAACATGTATACTCAAATAGTGAATCTTTATTTATCATATAAATGGTTCAAAGATAAGGTGATTTCCTTAGGACATCTCTCACATATTACTAACAAACTCTCACTTGGCCTAATGTCAATCGCTACCATATCCAATACCATAGGGTCTAACATGACCCTCAAACTTACTTTGAGGTAATGCCATAGTCAAAGGATCCGCTAAGTTCCTTTCAGTGGGGATTTTCTCGATTTGTATTTCCTTCCTACTAATTATCTCTCTGATCAGATGATAGCGGCGAAGCACATGTTTGGATCGTTGATGAGACCATGGCTCTTTCTCCTGTGCAATTGCTCCATTGTTGTCTCAGTAGACCGGTATTGCTTCAACAATGACTGGAATCACACCAAGTTCATAAATGAACTTCTTGATCCAAACCTCTTCCTTTGTTACTTCCGAAGCTGCAATGTATTCTTCCTCAGTGGTAGAATCCGCTACAGTGTCTTATTTGGAACTTTTCCAACTCACTGCGCCCCCATTCAAGGGGAACACGTATCCAGACTTAGACCTGGAATCATCCTTGTCTGTCTGGAAGCTGACATCCGTATACCCGCGTATCACTATGTCCCCTTCTCCATATATTAGGAACACATCCTTAGTTCTTCTCAAGTACTTAAGGATTGTCTTAATAGTCGCCCAATGATCCATTCCTGGATCAGACTGGTATCTACTTGTGACAATCAAAGCATACGATACATCGGGCCTCGTACATAACATAGCATACATGATAGATCCAATTGTTGATGCATAGGAAATCTTACTCATGCAAATCCTCTCGTCTTCTGTGCGCGGACACATAGACTTTGAAAGGTGTATCCCATGCCTGATGGGTAGGAAACCTTTCTTGGATTCCGACATGCTAAACCTCTTTAGCACTCGTCTATATATGTAGACTGCGAAAGACCAAGCAACCGTTTCGATCTACTCTATAGATCTTAATTCTAAGGATGTAGGTTGCTTCTCCCAGGTCTTTCATGGAGAATGTCTTGGACAACCAAATCTTAACTGACTGTAAGACTGAAACATCGTTTCCTATTAGTAATATGTCATCGACATACAATACTAGGAACACGACTACACTCCCACAAACCTTCTTGTACACTCAAGGTTCATCTGGATTTTGTGAGAAATCAAACCTTTTTATTGTCTCATCAAAACGGATATTCCAGCTCCTGGATGCTTGCTTCAATCCATATATGGACCGTCGCAATTTGCATACCTTGGTTTTATCAATCGATATGAAACCCTTAGGTTGTATCATATACACGTCCTCGAGCAGGTTTCCATTAAGGAAAGTTGTTTTTACATCCATCTGCCATATCTCATAATCATAATGAGCCGCTATGGCCAAGAGCATCCGAATGGATTTAAGCATAACGATAGGCGAATAGGTTTCGTCATAATCAACACCTTGTTTTTGATGATATCCTTTCGCCACTAATCTAGCCATATAGGTAATCACATTACCATCTATGTCGGTTTTTTTCTTGAAAACACACTTGCACCCTATAGGCTTTATTCCTTCAGGTGGGTCAACCAAGTTCCAAACTTGGTTTTCATACATGGAATCCATTTCCGACTTCCTGGCTTCAAGCCACTTATCCCTTTCTGAACTTGTCAGAACTTCTTCATAACTGGTAGGCTCCTCATCATCAATGAGTAACACGTCGTTCGATTCACTTATGAGAAATCCATATCTCTCAGGAATATTGCGTGTTCTACCAGATCTTCGAAGATGTGGTGTTTCAATAGGTCCAGCCGATTTCTCATCACTATGAGTTATCGACTGTTGTGCTTCACCAGGTATCTCATCAATGTCTATTTGAGTCTCTCAAGCCTCCTCAAGCTCGACGACACTCCCACTGTTTTCTTGCAAGAGAAACTCTTTCTCTAGAAACACAGCATGCCTTGAAACAAACACCTTTTGTTCCATAGGATGATAGAATTGGTAACCCCTTGTTTCCTTAGGGTATCTAATAAATAGACATTTATCAGACTTACCATCCAATTTGTCTGATACAGTCCGCTTCACATAAGCAGGACAACCCCATATCTTCAAGTAAGATACATGAGGTTTCTTACTATTTCATATCTCATATGGAGTAGTGGAGACTACCTTGCTTGGCATTCTGTTTAACAAGTAAACAACTGTATGAAGTGCATAACCCCAAAAGGACTTGGGAAGATTCGCATGATTCATCATTGACCTGACCATGTCCAACAACGTCCGGTTACTCCTCTCAGATACACCATTATGCTGTGGTGTATATGGCGGAGTCCATTGAGACAATATACCATTGTCTCTTAGATAATCTAGAAACTCTTGACTTAAGTATTCACCACCTCTATCCGATCGAAGTATTTTAATACTCTGGTCATGTTGTTTCTATAGTTCATTTCTGAATTCTTTGAACCTTTCAAAGGCTTCAGACTTGTGTTTCATCAAGAACACATACTCAAACCGTGAGTGATCATCGGTGAAGGTAATGAAGTAGCTATAGCCTCCTAAAGCATGAGTTGAAATAGGTCCACATACATCAGTATGTATTAGACCTAGCAACTCTCCCACTGGTTCACCTTTTCCTGTAAAAGGTAACTTAGTCATCTTGCCTTTTAAGCATGATTCGCATGTATCCTATGAATCCAATTCAAACGATTCTAGAATTCCACATCGGTGTAATTCGGACATACGTTTCTTGCTTACATGGCCAAGACGAAAATGCCACATGTAGGAGTCTAATTTATTATCCTTTCGAGCATGCTTGTTGCTCGCTTCGATCTTGAAAATGTCATTGGATACGTCCAATATATAAATACCATTGCTCAATGTTCCAATTCCATAAAGTATGTCATTAAAAGTTATATAACAACAATTGTTACTAAACATCAAATGGTAACCATTTCTATTTAAACAAGAAATAGAAATGATGTTCTTTATCAACGAAGGAACATAAAAGAAATTGTCCAGTTCTAAGACAAGTCCTGTAGGGAGTTTCAACAAATACGTTTCAATGGTGAGTACAACAACCTTTGCTCCATTCCCAACACGTAAAATTGACTCTCCCTTGACGAGTCTTCTTCTATTCCTTAGCCCATGTATGTCATTACATATATGTGAGCCACTGTTGGTGCAGTAGGCACCTAAGTCAAACCTGAGTTTTGATTATAGCAAATGATACAAAGTTAAGCTCATGTCGTTATCTCACAAGCTGAATCAAGTGTGCAGAACATTGCTATAGCTGGAGATAAAGGCTAGCGACACCCGGAGGAAGCCGCGGTGGTCGGGCGACACCGGGAGGACTTCGAAGGGAGCCGAAGGAATCAGGTGGAGACCGAAAGCAAGGCTTCAAAGGTAAATGTTGAGGTAAGCTCGTGTGAGTGAGCGTAAGTAAGGTCGAGTCCTCCATACGGGGACATCCTTAGGCGACGATCCGACCAATACTTCCCATGGAAGGTCTATGTTGAGATCGGATGGCAAGTGGCCGTCGAATTCACTTATATTTCGAGCTAACTCTTTATTACAGTCGAAAAGTCTAAAAATCAGTTCAACCGGCCAAAAATCAATTCAACTGCTAAGCCATCAGTTCAACCGGCCAAGGATCAGTTCAACTGTTGAGCCATCAGTTCAACCGGCCAAGAAATCAATTCAACCGATGGTCAAAAATCAGCCTCGAGGAGTCAAGCTTTATCACCATTTTTCAAGGAGTTTTGTGCCCAATTCCTATTGGTTGAAGACCCATTCGATGAGGGGCTTAAAGGCTATAAAAGGAGGTCCTAACCTAGGGTTTCATCATCAATTCTAAGCCTCCAAAAGCCTCCACAAAGCTACAACTTCTCCGACAACGAAGTGCTTCTTCTCTGACGTCTAGGTTTATTTGTTTTCATTTTATTACGTCGGTTAGAGTTTTATTTCAGTTTAGTACTTTCATTTTCGAAGCTTTTATCGTAACGAGGAGAGGAGGAGTGTCCCTCTACCTCAAGCTTTGTGCTTTACTTGTATCGATTAAACTCCTACCTCTAAAGGGGAGGAGTTCTTTAGTGTTTTTGCCCTCCGTACGTGGTCGAGGACCGCTAGGGCCTTGGAGTAGTAGCCGAAGGTTACGAACCAAGTAAAACTCCTTTGTCTCTTTTTACTTTACATTTACATTTCCGTTGCAATTAATTATCTCTCGAGTTTTAATGAATGAAAAGAAAAGAAAAAGGTTTTATCGCTATTCACCCCCCCTCTAGCGATCCGCTTCGATCCAACAATTGGTATCAGAGCCGGGGGTAGCTAAGATTTGGTGAAACCACCAATCTAGCCATTTTACAGATTTTTTTATTTTTAATTCTGTTTATTTCAGATTTATTTCGCTTTGTTATTTTTTCTCCCGCACTACTAATCCAAGACGCGAGTCTTGGTACTTTTTTTTGTGTTTTTGTCGTTGCTAGTTTCTTCGTCTTAGTCTCCTTGTGTCTTTTGTTCTAATGGCCCATCTCGAGGGTTTTATCACCGTCCGACCTTCTTTTTACAATGGAGATGACTTCCGTTATTGGAAGGGTCGGATGGAATGCTTTCTCAAAACCCAAATCGAGATGTGGATCATAATCCAAACGGGTTTCACACTTCCGACTAATGAAGTGGGTGACTCCTTGGATTATGATCAATGGACCACTGCGACAAAACGACAAGTCGAAGCCGACGCCAAGGCAACACAAATCCTCCAATGCGGCTTATCCAAGGAAGAGCTAAATCGCGTCGGCCCCTTCATAAGCGCAAAGGACCTTTGGACAAAACTAGTGGAGCTACACGAAGGGACCGATGGAGCCAAGGTATGTAAGCGTGATCTTCTATTCAATAAACTATATAACCTAAAAATGTAGGAACACGAGTCCGCGATGCAACTTCATGCCCGAGTCCAGGACATAGTCAACAACCTACATGCAATCGGGCAAAAGGTCGAAAACCACGATCTTATAAGGTATGTCCTAAACTCCTTTCCAAGGACTACCTTGTGGGCATCCATGGTCGATGCCTAAAAGGTCTCCAAGGATCTTTCTAAACTTAGATTAGATGAACTTTTTTTCTGATTTTGAACTTCATGAGCAGTCTAATTCGGAACCCGAGAAAGGTATAGCTTTATTTGCAGGTTCAAAGAAGAAAACCGCTAGCAAGCCACCTCCGAAGGAAGAAGAGGATGAGTCGGATTCGGAGGTCGACTCGGAAATGGAAGCCGAACTAGTCAACCTAGTTCGGAGGATAGTCAAGGGCCGAAAATGAGCCGTCACTCGACCCAAAGTTCAAACATAAGATGTTATGAATGCAACAGGTTTGGACACATTAAGTCCGAATGCCCAAAACTCAAGAGCAAGGCACCAAAATACAAAAAGGCACTCAACGCTACTTGGGAAGAAGCTTCCGAGGAAGAAGACAACGATTGAGTCCTTATGGCTAAACCGGTGGAATTGGAGATGGAGTCGAAACTAGAACTTGAATCGGAAATTGAAGATGAGTCGGACTGCGAAGCACTATTCAAGACAAGCCACGGATACGCATCCGGTTCAAAAGATAAACTCAAGGTAAGTCGCTCTCTTATTACCACACTTTATAGTGCAATTAAGTTTTTAAATAGAAAGTTAGCTAAGTACGAGTCCAAGGTCGAGACCCTGGTTGAGGAAGTTAAACTCCTCAAACACGAGGTCTCCCTAACCTCTTCGACTAGTCGAGTTCAAGAGAAGGACTCAACTCGAGTTGAAAAACTCGAAGTTGAGAACTCACTCTTGAAAAGTCAAGTCGAAGATCTTAGGAATACGTTGGAAAGGTTTACTTTGGGATCCAAAGGACTTGACCTCCTACTTGTATCGCAAAGGGTCGTGTACAACAAGGCCGGACTAGGGTTTATCTCAAACACGACCAATAAGTCCTATATGTCAATCGTAAGTAGACATAGAAAACGTGTCCAAGCATGGGTCCCTAAGACCACCTTGATTTCAAACTTAGGATCAAACCAGTACTGGGTTCCCAAGGACCAAATCCACTATGTGGAGAGACCGAATCGATTCAACGGTCCAGGGGGAGCTAGTACGAAATTTGTTTGTGTTTTAACTTAGAAATTGCATGCTTAGGTTTTTATTTAGTTTGATTTTCCTTTTTAGAATGGTTAGATAGGACTATAACTCGTCAATACTTGATAACATAGTACCAGGACGCGGCGAGATGATAGTACGCTAGGAAAGCGGAGTCTTGTGTATTCGGGCTAGATAAGGCGTATCTAGTTCGGTGCACTTGACC
Organism: Wurfbainia villosa; assembly: GCA_025175895.1. Classification (NCBI taxonomy): domain Eukaryota; kingdom Viridiplantae; phylum Streptophyta; class Magnoliopsida; order Zingiberales; family Zingiberaceae; genus Wurfbainia; species Wurfbainia villosa. The sequence goes on along the minus strand of CM045997.1, from coordinate 77,543,149 downwards.
GAGCGGAACTAGCTAAAGCTACCTCGCCGTATCCTAGACTAGTTAGACCAGGAAGTGGTCTTAGGTGAGTCAAGTCTCTATTTTCTTGAAAATGGCTTTGTCTAAGGAAGTGGTCGTTGTTCCGATCAAAGAAGGCCTCTGTGCCTCGCCACGACCTGGAAGCCATGATCTTGAAAAGGTGACTTGATGAGCCTAAGGTCAAATCCGAATCTAACGCAAGGTTGACAAGTGTTTAAGTCATTAAACTTAATTCAACTAAAAAATTGGAAGTCATCTCACAAGAACATATAGGATTAACATGTTTGAACATATAGACATGGGTGAGATGATTTAGGTTAATAATCTTCAACCAATTTTTAATAAATCCAATATCCGATCCAACTACCTTGCATGTAGGATCAATGGATGTTGGACAGTGGTTGCTCCCGACACATGACCGGGGATCAACTAAAGTTTTCGAAGCTTTGATTCAAACGACAAGGATCGGTAGCCTTCGAAAATAACGGCAAGCTCAAAATCATCGGATCAGGTGATATTGAGCTCAATTAAAATTTTGTTATTCAAAATGTTTTATTAGTAGAAAAGTTTCAATATAATTTACTTAGTGTAAGCCAATTGTGTGATAATAACTATAAGGTCATATTTCTAGAAAATGAATGCATAATTAATACAAACGAAACCTCTAAAACAATTCTTAAAGGGACTAGAAATAACAACATTTACACTATCAACTTAACTAACTCCTCAACTAAGTGTCTTATGACACGGCAAGAGGAATCGTGGTTGTGGCACCGACGACTTGGTCACTCACACCCAAGACTCATCCACAAGATGAGTCAGAGTGATTTAGTCAGAGGTTTGCCTAACCTCAACAACTTGGATAATAAAATATGTAATGCTTGTCAACAAGGTAAACAATCTAGGACACAACATCAACTAACTAGTCAAGAACGAACCAAAAGTGTGCTTGAGCTCCTACACATGGATCTATTTGATTCACACGGAGCTAAGTCACTTAATGGAAGTAAATTCTGCTTAGTCATAATTGATGACTATTCTAGATTTACTTGGGTTAGGTTGATCAAACACAAAAATGATACCCTAGATCAATTAATCAATCTATTTAAGTTAATAGAAAATCAACAAAGCATTAAAATCAAAAGACTTAGGACTGATCATGGTGGTGAATTCGAAAACCATAGGTTTACAGAATTCTGTAACCTAAATGGATACCACCACTAGTTCTCTTGCCCTAGAACTCCACAACAAAATGGCCTAGTAGAACGCAAAAATAGAACCCTACAAGAAGCCGCTAGGACAATGTTAAATGAGTATAACCTACCCGATAGGTTTTGGGCGGAAGCTGTGAGTACGACATGCTATGTCCAAAATAGAATCCTTATGGTAAAGAGGCACCTTAAGACCTCATACGAGATTTATCACGATAAAATACCTAACATCAAGTACTTTAGGGTATTTGGGTGTAAGGTACATATCCTAAACACTAAGGATTACCTAGGGAAATTTACATCCAAAACCACGAACGAAATCTTTCTAGGATACTCAACTACAAGCAGAGCCTATAGAGTATAAAACCACGACACCCTTAGAGTCGAGGAGACTATCAATGTAGTTTTTGATGAAGGACACGAACCTACAAAACCCCCGGCAACCCCAATTAGCGAGCCAATTCATACTAGACCTAACCCTGATTCGGAGATCAGGTCTAGTGTTAATCCTAACCTAAGTCAACCAAGTCACTCTATCGACCAAGTGATAGATGACTCCAACCAAACTAGAACTCAAATGAGTCATCCTATAAATCAAGTTGTAGACTCAAACCCAAATCCAACTAGGACTCAAACGAATCATCCTATCGACCAAGTGATAGGTGATCCAAGTCTAGGAGTTCGAACTAGATCCTCATACAGAAACCTTAGTCAAATATCTTTGATTTCTAAAATTGAACCCGAAACTATTGACCAAGCTCTTCTTGATCCCGATTGGATTATTGCAATGCAAGAAGACTTGGCTCAATTCACTAGGAACGAAGTATGGGAATTAGTACCACCACCTAAAGATAAAACAATCATTAGAACAAGGTGGGTGTTTAGAAATAAAATTGATGATAGAGGTGAAGTAGTTAGAAATAAAGCTAGACTAGTTGCTAAAGGGTTTAGTCAAGTCGAAGGTTTAGATTACGACGAGACCTATGCCCCAGTAGCTAGATTAGAGTCCATTCGAATGCTATTAGCATATGCAGCACATCGAGGATTTAAGTTGTTTCAAATGGATGTGAAATCTGCATTCTTAAATGGATACATTAAAGAAGAAGTTTATGTTAGTCAGCCCCCCGGTTTCGAAAGTTTAGACAAACTCGATTATGTCCTTAGGTTAAAGAAAGCTCTTTATGGACTTAAACAAGCTCCTCGAGCTTGGTACGAGAGACTTTCGATTTATCTTAAGTCCAAAGGCTTTAACCAAGGTGTAGTTGACCCAACCCTTTTCGTAAAAACCTTAGGTAAAGACATATTCATAGCCCAAATCTACGTAGATGATATTATTTTCGGAACCACCAACTCAATCCTACTAAATGAGTTCATTTCACTTATGGAAAGTGAATTTGAAATGAATTTAGTAGGTGAGTTAAGTTTCTTTTTAGGTCTACAAATTAAACAAACTAAAGATGGAATATACCTACATCAACGAAAATATACTAGGGAATTAATTAAACGCTATGGAATGCAAGATGCTAAAATTATTAATACCCCACTGGAAACTAATGTGAATATAGAAGAAGATGTAATCGGAAATTCAATTGATTTAAAATACTATAGGAGCATAATAGGGAGTCTCCTTTACTTAACTGCAAGCCGACCTGATATCTTATTTGCAGTAAGTATGTGCGCAAGGTTTCAAACCTGTGCCAAGGAGTCTCACCTAACTCTAGTCAAGCGTATCCTTAGATATCTAAAGGGTACACTTAATGTCGGTATTTGGTATCCTAGATCTACCGAGTTCGAACTAACCGACTACTCCGATTCGGACTATGCCGGTAGTAAGCTCGATAGAAAGAGTACGAGTGGTTGTTGTCAACTTCTCGGCTCGAGTCTAGTGAGTTGGTGCAGTAGGAAGCAACACTGTGTTGCTTTATCTACCACCGAAGCCGAATACATCGCGATGGGTGAGTGTGTCACGCAGCTTCTTTGGATGAAGCACACTCTCCGCGACTTTAAGTTAGACTTTACGAATACTAAACTTCACGTAGATAACATTAGTTCAATTAATCTTACAAAGAATCCGATATGTCACTCTAGGACCAAACATATAGAGGTCAAACACCATTTCATTCGAGAACATGTGGCCAACGGGGCCATACAACTCGAATACATCGAATCAAAGTCTAACTTAGCAGACCTATTTACTAAACCCCTACCCGAAGCCGAATTTAGTCTATTAAGACGAAAATTGGGCATGTGCGTAGTAGAATAGGAACTTGCAAATTATATTTTCTTACTACTATTTCTTAACTTTCATTTTTTATGGAACTAGTATAGGACATACCTTAGATATCATGCACCTATAGATTTAAGGAGCCAATACATCTCACAACACATAGGACTAATGTGTCTGTGTATTTAGCCACGTAGATGGGCATGAGATGTTAGGACCTTACTCCTGATTCCAGATGTAGAGCTAGTGCATCGCTATGAACCACGGAGTATAATCATACATACTAACCGACTCTGACCAGGACTGATTGATCTTTCATATCAATCAAGCCAAATATGAGTCAAACATCTTATAGATGAACTTATTTTCAGTATATTATTTTCAAAATAATGTGGAACATGCTTGGACTTTAAATTTAACACTTATTTTTGTTTTCCACACACACACTCACTCTTTTCGATATATGGCAAAAGGGGGAGAAAAAGGCCAAAGTTAAGGGGTCAAAATTTTTTTTCATAACTTAACTCTTACTTTATATTTAAACCAAAAGTTAACTTTAAGTTTTGAAAACTTATTAAAGGCCAAGTTAAGAGAATTCTTAACTTAAACTTATTTGTGGCGTCAACGTTTTACTTATTTTTTATTATGCCCTTAATGTTTTACTTAAGGGGGAGAAAGGGCCAAGTTAAGAAGAACTCTTAATTTAAACGTTTTACTAAGGCCAACTTTAAGTAATGTTAATTACTTAAAGAAACCCTCAAAGGGGAGGATTAAGGTCTTTCTTCAAGACTCACCCTCGGTCAAGGGGGAGGTTTCCTCAAGGGGGAGTACTTGAAGAAAATCCTTACTACTCCAACTTAATCTTCTTTATTTCTTGTTTCTAATGCACATTATTCTTCATGCTTGCTATTTACTTAACTTTGTATGTGGGTTTGCCATAAATCAAAAAGGGGGAGATTGTTGGGCAGTAGGCACCTAAGTCGAACCTGAGTTTTGATTATAGCAAATGATACAAAGTTAAGCTCATGTCGTTATCTCACGAGCTGAATCGAGTGTGCAGAACATTGCTATAGCTGGAGCTAAAGGCTAGCGACAACCGGAGGAAGCCGCGGTGGTCGGGCAACACCAGGAGGACTTCGGAGGGAGCCGAAGGAATCAGGTGGAGACCAAAAGCAAGGCTTCAAAGGTAAATGTTGAGGTAAGCTCGTGTAAGTGAGCGTAAGTAAGGTCGAGTCCTCCATACGGGGACATCCTTAGGCGACGATCCGACCAAGACTTCCCATGGAAGGTCTATGTTGAGATCGGATGGCAAGTGGCCGTCGAATTCACTTATATTTCAAGCCAACTCTTTATTACAGTCGAAAAGTCTAAAAATCAGTTCAACCAGCCAAAAATCAGTTCAACTGCTAAGCCATCCGTTCAACCGGTCAAGGATCAATTCAACTACTGAGCCATCAGTTCAACCGGCCAAGAAATCAGTTCAACCGATGGTCAAAAATCAGCCTCGAGGAGTCAAGCTTTATCACCATTTTTCAAGGAGTTTTGTGCCCAATTCCTATTGGTTGAATACCCATTCGATGAGGGGCTTAAAGGCTATAAAAAGAGGTCCTAACCTATGGTTTCATCATCAATTCTAAGCCTCCAAAAGCCTCCGCAAAGCTACAACTTCTCCGACAATGAAGTGCTTCTTCTCCGACGTCTAGGTTTATTTGTTTTCATTTATTACGTCGGTTAGAGTTTTATTTCAGTTTAGTACTTTCATTTTCGGAGCTTTTATCGTAACGAGGAGAGGGGGAGTGTCCCTCTACCTCAAGCTTTGTTCTTTACTTGTATCGATTAAACTCCTACCTCTAAAGGGGAGGAGTTCTTTAGTGTTTTTGCCCTCCGTACGTGGTTGAGGATCTCTAGGGCCTTGGTGTAGTAGCCGAAGGCTATGAACAAAGTAAAACTCCTTTGTCTCTTTTTACTTTACATTTACATTTCCGCTGCAATTAATTATCTCTCGAGTTTTAACAAACGAAAAGAAAAGAAAAAGGTTTTATCGCTATTCACCCCCCCTCTAGCGATCCGCTTCGATCCAACAGCCACACCCAGTATCCAATACCCAAGTGTTTGAGGAAATAGAATGACAATCAATAACGAAGATATCTAAAGAAGATGGGGCATCCGATGCCTTATTCTTCTTCACGAACTCAAGATAAATCTTGCAATTTCTTCGCCAATGGCCCTCCTTGCCATAATGATGGCAAGTGCCCTTTTGAGCTGGTTCTGCCTTTTTAGCCCTTTTCTTCCCCTTCTGCTATTCCTTTGACTTCCTCTTAGGACCTTTCTTCGAGAAATCAACTCACAGCATTATCCCCTGCTCATGCTTCTCAGAAGGCTCCACAGTCTTCAGTATATTGAGCAGTACCACAGATGAACCTTCTTGCATCTCAGAGGTGAAGAGGAGCTTGAAGACTTCGAACCTTTCGAATCTCACTTGCTCATCAAACAACTCATAAAGATGAAAGACTATGGTATGAGCATTCATATGCTCATGCTGCTTCCGTAGCTCAGGTACCATCGCGGCTAGCATGATGCAACTTGCCAGTTCAGAATCAGTCACATGTTTCTGATAGACCAACAATTGGTCCAGAGTTGCATCGTCACTAGGATGGGCGGGAAGAGGCGCTTCGAGGACATACGCAAGCTTTTCACCTTTAGAACAATTCTCAAGTTTCTAAGCCAATCCAAGAAGTTCGGTACAGTCAATTTATTTGAATCCAAGATAGAGTACAAATTCAAAGTCATCATGATCAATCAATTATCCTAGAAATACAACTCGAGCATATATGAGAAAGATGATTTAAAATGTATCAATATACATTTATAAATCCCATTCATTTTTCAAATTTCAAAAACCCCAAAATTACTTTGGGAGATCGTAGGTCCATCTCCGAATGGGCTGATATCCAACATAGATATGAACAACCTTGGAGAGAGTCCAACAAGTCATTCATAACTACGATGGTAGGTATCAAATATACCGATTGCATATCACATATATGCTACTATCACAATGTGCTATCAACTTATTGAATGTTCACACATACATCGGGTTGTTAACACATTAACAAGTATGCATCATATGCATAGCACCCAACTTCACCTCCCTTCACATCGACCTTGGAGAGAGTCCAACAAGCCGATGCTCTAGGTTAAAGCCAACCCATTAATCGAGAAATAGTTTTAATATGGTTAGAGCGCATTCAACCAATTAGCCCAGCTTGGAGAGAGTCCAAAAACCAAAGCTAACGATTAACCTCTGACTCTTATCATATTAGTATTAAACTATTCCATGGTTTGAACATGTTCGGGTTCGAGCCGAGCTTGGAGAGAGTCCAACAACCCAAACAAGAAATGGAAATCTGATTCTAACCATATTAATGGAAGGTGTAGGCTTTAATATTGAGTAAGGGTTTTATCTCTCATCCTCTTTGCATGCAAATAACTATTATCTACATGGCATGACATACATTACATACATCTACATGTCATGACATGCATGACATAATGATATGCATCTAATGCAATTACATGGCATACAATAATGACATGTACAAAATTTCCTTATATGTCATAACTATTTATGGAAATAAAATATGTTTGAGATTTGATTCTCCAAATCAAATCATGATTAAATTAGGAAACAAATTTCCAAATCTAATCACATATTTTATTTGTGGAAAGTGTTGATTAAGGAAAGTCAATTTAGGAAATAAATTTCCTAAATCATCAAAACTACTTATGGAAATAAAATATTTTTAAGATTTGATTTTTCAAATCAAATCATGATTAAATTAGGAAACAAATTTACAAATCTAATTAAATATTTTATTTATGGAAAATATCAATTCCCATAAATACTTCCAACTTTCCAAAAATAGAAGATTTTCATAAATACTTCTAGACTTTCCAAAATTAAAAATTTCCATAAATACTTCTAACTTTCCAAAAGTAGAAAATTTATATAAATACCATTATGACTATCGTAAAACAATTTTACGATTATGTCGAAACACAACCTGGGCTATGATACCACTGTTGGGTTTTCGGCACCGCGACGAGTGTGTGTTCGAACATGTTTCGTAAACATGTGCACAGCGGAAGAAATAAAAATAATAAATCTAATTTATTACAACACACACCACACGCATGCATAGTACAACATGTGTAGACATAACCGTAGTTCCAAATTTTACAATAAAAGGAAATTTATTCTACGTATACCTGACGTATCACGTGTAGCAGGAAAGACATCAACCAGAGCGATCCTCGCTAGAATCACCTCTATCTGTATCCACACCGAGTATTTTTGGGATGACTTCTCAAAGTCACGAGCCTCGTCTTCGTACGAGTCACTAGCCTCGTGTCGAAGACGATGTGATCGAGAGAAGATCACAATCCGAATCAAAATTCGGATTCAAAACGAGTCCTCAAAAACTCGCTTCTCCGTAGAGGTATTCGTCAACTGTTTGACGAATCCTTCGTCCTCCACCTATGAGGATTACCAGAGATTGAATCCTCGGAAAAGAAGCCGCTGTCGGAGCTCCAAATGTGGTCCAAACGATGCTCCGACATGAAGGAAACAAGCCATCCAAAAAATTGGACAGCTTGGTGGAGGAGTTTGCGCCGGCCAAAGAGAAGAGGGTCAGCAAGTCCTTGGTCACCGGAGACAAGGAGGATCACCGGAGGGTCGCCGGAGGATCACCGCCTGAAGCTTGGACGCCGACAACAAGCTTGGATGGCGGCACAAGGGTGGGCAGCGGCTAGGGTTTGGGCGCCGACCACAAGAGGAGAAGGAGAGGGTGGGCGGCAACTTTGGGGTTGCTTGGATTAGGTTTTCACAAAACCCTTAAGCCCTATTTTATAGAGAACAAATTCTCCTAATGGTTATCGGATCATAACCAAAAGCCCGTTAACCCTCTCCATTAATTTAAGTTAAAATAAACCAAACCGATTTGGTCTATTTTAAGTTAAAACGAATCGAACCAACTTTGGTTCATTCGTTTAAAACAAACCAAACCTTTTTGTTTTATTCTCCACCATTGGATTAGAACCAAACCAATTTGGTTCATCCATTATGTCTTCATAAGACATGGCCCATCCATGCTTCCATTGCGACTAAAACGATTTCATGCTCGCTCCTTGTTTGGTCCAACCAAACCTAGTTTCTCTCGGTCTGAGAATCTCATTCTCAAGCTCATTTTAAATCCTTCGGATTACGCTCATTGTGCGTGTGACCAAATAGGATCTAGATTTATGTTGGCCGTCTATAATTAACAATTAATTATAGAACGATCATGAGTGGCACCTAGTAGTACATCATGATCCCTAATTAACCGAAAAGATCAACGGTTGATCCAGAACTATTTCTGAAAACCCTTCAGCAGCTACAATGAATCGTGCCTCATTCCCTTCACTCATCTTATACCCACTTGGTTCTGGACATGGTCTACCGTATTAGTCCCCACTAGGTTGACTACGTCACACCTAGCCCAAGTATCATTTCCTCGTCCTACGGATTCTAGTTACTACACATGTATCCAAGAGTACCTTACTCTAAACATGTAATGCTTTGGCCAAAGACTTTAGTAACAATCGGACGAGAGGCCATGGGTATACATCTCCTCGCAAGGAGTGGTGAATCTTTTATAGGCTATTCAAACACTTTCGATCACTTCGACTTATACTCAATCATCTCGGGTCCACATCTCCTCAAAGATGCTTGCTGAAGATGTCAAAGCATAAGTCTTCATGATCAAGATGACTTGAATACTCCAAGTCAAAGGAACATCACACTTAAGCTGCAGTAAGAACTTCATTGACATATCCATATATGCAGAGAACTATATGAAGTCTTACAGCTTGTCACTCTAATGAACTAGTTACCATAATTAGCATCCACGATTAACTCCGGACATCACAATGTCTCCAGCTAGTGAGAATCAGCTGCTTTGATACACCAAGGAGTATTCCTCGTGCTAGTCTCTACCGAATTGATGGTTTCCAAATCCATCAATTCATCGACTAGGGATAATTCCAATACATCACAATTACACATGTAGAGATACTCACTAGTTATGATCCAATCATAAATTCTCTCATGCTGTGAATCGTATTGCGGACATTCAGTAAATGAGCTTAAGATCCAATCAAATACATGAGAACATGTATACTCAAATAATGAATCTTCATTTATCATATAAATGGTTCAAACATAAGGCGATTGCCTTAGGACATCTCTCACATATTACTAACAGTAAGTTTTGGTAACATTTATTGTGAGCATTGTGGTGAAACATGACATACCATTAACGATTGTCCGGATATATTCGAACCTTCACAATTTGAACAAGAATATGTAACCTACAATTATAACCAGTGGCCACAAGATGATTCCTATTCATATAGTTATGACCCTGGGTACTTAAACCCTCAATATTGTCCGCCTAAATCCCGACTTGAGCAGATGATAGAAGATTTCATTCAAACAAAACAAGCGACGAACACTGAATTCCAATAGTGGCATTTGTAGACAAAGACTCAATATTGTTTTCCAAGCGAGAATGAGTGCTATAAATCACCATGCGAATTTTATCCAGAACCAAGTCTCCACCCAGAAGCCTTGTAAGATAAAGTTATTAGGGAATGCAAGGAGCATAGTCAACAATTCACGGAGTTTATGCAACAAAATCTGGTAGATGAAGAAACCAAACAGCTAGAAGGTGGCTTTAATGACTGGATCACACCTAATAGGGTGTAGACTCACTTTGAGTGAATGGATGAGGAGGATGTAGATGACATTGGAAGTAAAGAAGGACAATCCATTCAATCACCACTAGAAGGAGAACTTGAGGATTATATAATTGATACTTTAATCGAATAGTGCATTGCTTCAATTAAAATACCTCCTAACCTCAAGGGTCTAGAAGAGTCTGTCTTAACCCTCACCAAAACTTTAGTTACCAATAACGAAGCCCATCTAGTGATTTGTGATGATAAAATTTCATTCGACCTAATAGCATCTACTAATCAATCTTTTGGTGAGAATATTTGTGGTGAGTTATATTATTTACAACATATGGATGAAACAGAATATCATGATCAAAATCCTGATGATTCTTTAAAGATAAGCATTTTCACTCTCGAACCAAGGAAGGCAGCCAATAAATACCTTTCCCCTCCACAAGCAAAATTTAAGAGATATGGCGATAAGGGACCACAAGGGAGGAGGCATAAGGTAAGCAAATATCTTGCTCCCCCACGAGCAAGATTCAAATGCCTCAAATGAAATGTAGGAATAAGGTCGAGCTAAAAGACCTTAAACAAAGCACTTCTTGGGAGGCAACCCAAGTTTAGTTTTTAGGTTTTCCTTTGATTGTATTGCATGCATTTAGTTAATTTGAAGTTTGATTTCCATTTCGGTTAGCATTAGGACTAGAAGAGAACTTTGCTAGGTAAAAATAAAATCCATATTAGCTTACACGGTGAAGCATATGAGAAAATTCAGACCGTTGTGCAAAAAGGGGAGAAAAACGGGGACACACGGCCTGGTCGTGTGTTTTCCCATGGCCATGCCTGACCGACCCGAGGCGCACATGACCTGGCCGTGTGTTTTCACACGGTCGTGTCATGCAAGGGTTAAGTAGGGTAAGCTGTGTGTTTTTGCCCCATTTGCGTCGTGTGCTTCGATTTGTCTTGCCCTAGCCATGTGGATCCTTCTTCCCCACCACCTAGAAGCTTTTCCAACCTTCAAGGAAGCCAAAAGAAGCAAGGATGAGGAGGACCAAGCATGTAACGTCTCGATCCGGTGCTTCGGATCGATGAACAAGGAGAACCGACACCCCATAAGCTCCGATGGAAGGTAACGCTCTTCCAACCCTTCTTTTTCGCAACAATGAACATAGGGATAGATATAACATGCTTTCTACTCGCAAACTCACTACAACTAGGTATCTTGATGAAGATTTACTAGAGTCCTTAGGGTTGTGGGTGACATTCAAGCTCTATTTGTAAAAAATGGGGTGGGAAGAGATAATGGGAATAAGACACCTAGCCTACCCTAGGATAGTTTTAGAATTTTTGAGTTCCCTAGAAGCGAAAATTTTAACGGGTAGAGAGAGTGAAGAGGGTAGGATCACCTTTAGAATATTTAACATTGAGCATGAATGGACCCTTCACCAATGGAATTCATGCTTTGGCTTGCCATGTGGGGGAGAGAGAAGAACCACTATTGGGTTTAACTCTCGGATATTTTTGACCGAGTTGATAGGGGAGCATGCTTACGACCCTTCTAGGGCCAAAGCGTCGCGCCTCCAAAACTCCATTTTCCGATACCTCCACCGCATCATGGCCAATACTGGATTTGGTCGTGGGGAGAGTGACAGTGTAGTAAGAGCTAGTGAGCTGCTTTTCCTCTGGGACATGCTACAAGAAAGGAGTAGCATCGATGTAGGGTCTCACTTCATCAGACACTTAGTGAAGATGGGCAAAGCAGCGAGAGGAGAGATTAATGTGGTAGGCCTACTTACCCACATTTGCCATAGAATGGAGTATGATTATACTACATTAGAGAGTATAGAGGGGAGCCCTAGGATCGACCTAGGAGTGTGTATGGCGATGAAGATGATTGTAAGAGAGGGACACTCCTTATGCTTTGTAAGGAAAAACCTGATGGCCCTTAGGTTGCCCGACCCTGATCATACCACCATCACCACACGCGCCAATTTGTGCTTTGACCTGATAGTGGAGTCCCCTCCATATGAGGGACCATCCACATCGGCACCCATCTCTCCCCCTTTGCATCACTCTTCCTCCAGTCCACACATGCATAGGAGCCCACCTAGTCCACGTCGACATGAGCCTGCACCTACACCACCACCTTTTTCTACTTTTGAGTAGGATGTAGGTACGTTGGCCTATGATTTCTCAGAGTTTTGATCGTGCCTCAATGATATATACGCCGAGCAATAGACACAGAGGTAGCGATGGGAGAAGCAGAGTGCCTACACACAGGCGGAGTTCTAGGGCTTTCGGGAGCACTTCCAGCGGGATGATGAGTTCAACGACGAGGCCCACATCTACTTCTAGGAAGAGGCTACCCGTCTCCAGGATGAGACCGCCTACCGCCAGGAGATGCGGCAACACATGCATGCCCAATAGGCATAGTGGGCTAGGGAGGAGGAGCACCGAGCAGCCGCTGCATCCACCAGTTCTCAGATAGACCACATGTATATGTGACATCAGTGACTCATTAGCAGGTTCTCACAGGATCCCAAGATGCCAAGGCTTCCGGACAATCCACCTTGTCCACCATACTAGAGGTATACCTTCAATTAAGTCTGGGGAGGACCCCAAATTTTATTTTATTTCTAGTAGAAGTTTCTTTCCTGATAGTTGCATTATTGTTAGCATTCATTTGTTCATGCATAGGTTGTTGAGTTTCTTTCATCACTTAGTTTTTGTTATTTGTAAAGCTGCCTCAATAGTATTTTTGAAGTTTTCTTCATGAGTTATTTCCATGAGTAGTATAACTTCATTTACCTCGTGGTATTTTATTTTATTGGCTTTGAATGGATATTCTAGACTTACACTGGTTAGCTTCTATTTTTACACCTACACATGTCGAACATTCTGAAAGGGAGAGTCTAGTACATACCTAGTTATAATTCATCTCAGTAGTCTAGTACCTTAGAATCCACAGGTGACCCTAAGACTAGCATTTTAGTTACAAGAGATGCTCGAATTGTGTAAGCCTATTCGGAAAAATCAAAATCCCAGTGAGACGAAAAATAAAAGAGAGAAAGGAAAAGAAAAGAGAAATAAAAGAGAGAGAGGAAAAGAAATGAAAAAGAAAAGAAAGAAAAAAAAAGAGAGATTATGAGGGATAAAAAACAGTTGTCATGGGTGGAAATGGTTAGGTGCCCCTTTGAGACCGAGTTAGGTTACTAGGGAAACACCTACCAATTTCTCTTAATACCGAGCATGCCTTTGAGACTTTGTGCTAGATCTAGGGAACGACCCTCGCTTTGGGCAGGTAAGTGCCTAAGAGCCGAAGACCTTAGGAAAGCTATAGGATGATGACTTAACTCACCATGGAACGAGTATCCCCAAAGAATGATTCGCTTAGCACGAGCACGAGGAGCTAATTTAGTGAATTTTTAGAACATATTTATTTTGCTTTGATTTCAAATACCACTTGATAAATTTATTTAACATGCTAAGTGTGGAACAATATCCTTTTAAAATTTCGTGACACTGAGATTTGCTTGAGGACAAGCAAAGATTTAATTCTGGGGGAAGTGATGTGAGCAAAACATATAGGATTTTAGGAGTAGTTTTCGCTCACATCTCATTACATTTTATGTTAGTTTCATGCATATGTCACTTTGTTTTGCATGCATTTTCTATTTTCTGGTTCAGAGATATGCTCTTTGTACTTTTGCATGCATGATAGCATTTCATGGGAAAAAGGCGCACTTTCGGAGCACAAGAAGGGTATTTTGTAGCTAGACGCAAAAGGGGACACGACCAGGGTGTGTGGCTACACACGACCATATCCAACGGGCGAAATCGGCCACCCCAGTGCAACAAATGGCCTAGCCATGTGGAAACACACGACCGTGTGCACCACACACGACCTAGCCATGTGGAAACACATGGCCGTGTGGCGCTGTGTGATTCCGATGTGAGTTGGTTATTTTCTAGGTTTCGCAGCGATCCGGCATGATGTCTATATAAAGGAAGCTCTGCCCCAAACCCCAGGGATCACGAGGGAACCGCCCTAGGTCTCCCAAACCCTAGGGGGGACGAACAACGGCTGGGACAGCACACTGAAGCCCTAAAAAGCTTCGGGAACTTGCAATGGGGCAGAAGAACACTACCGGAGATCCAAGTTCTGCACTTCAACGTCGGAGAGAAGGTCACATCGATATTGTAACCTCTTATTCTTGCATTTTATTTCTGATATATTTAAACATGAACATGCCTTGTGATTCTTCTCTTCTATATATGGAGTAGTTCCTTCGATTCTAGGATTAGGGAGTAGCTTGTGTGCACATGACATGTTGCTTCAAATTGAATTCTATTTTTGAGTTTGAATTTTCAATTGGAAATTGTTTATACTAATATCTATGCGTATTTGGTTTTCTACCTGCTATGCTTAGGCGATAAGAGGGGTGACAACCCTCGTATTTAAGATTTAGGGGATTTATACAAGAAACCTAGGGGTAAACCTGGTCTCCTATAACCGTGGGTAGAAGGATGCAATAGAATTGGAAATGGTTCATCGCAGGGATTGATTCAAGATCCTCGTACCCCCTATCCCATCCTTGTAAGGTAGAGATAGCTCCCGATAGATGCGGTGGCTCATCGGGAGAGTGTATGATGCCCCTTCCACAAAACCATAGGTAGATGTTTAGACAATGCCCAGTTGATAGCATGTTTTGCGACACACAAGCGAAACTGAAATCCTAGAATCCCTTTTAAAGATCTCGCGGTAAGCTCCTTTCTTCCTCCATGTGACACCGAACTAGAGTTTCGTCCACCGACAACCTTCGCAATCGCAACCCTTAGATTTGACTTCCAAATAATTTCACCCACTAAACAAATCGGTACTTGAATCTCAGTCCCTGTGGCATCGATAATCTTTTATTACTTGACAACATCTGTGCACTTGCGGGCGTTGAGCACGAGTGCGTGCTTTGAGTCCTCGACGATCTTCGTCGCAAGATTTGAGGTCGCGTTCGCGTGGATCAGTGTGTCTTTAAGAGAAAGACTAACATGGATGGTCTTATGCATACCTATAAAGGGAGATTGGTAGCTAAAGGTTTCAAGCAGATTCTGTTGGTGCAGTAGGCACCTAAGTCGAACCTGGGTTTTGATTATAGCAAACGATACAAAGTTAAGCTCATATCATTATCTCACTAGCTGAATCGAGTGTGCAGAAGATTGATATAGCTGGAGCTGAAGGCTAGCGACACCAGGAGGAAGCCGCGGTGGTCGGGCGACACTCGAGTGACTTCGGAGGGAGCCGAAGGAATCGAGTGGAAGGCCGGAAGCAAAAGCAACACATAAGTATCGAGGTAAGCTCGTGTGTGCGAGCGTAAGTGAGGTCGTATCCTCCTTACGGGGATGATCTTAAGCGTAGATCCGACTAGAGACATCCCATCGATGGTCCAGGTCGAGATCGGACGGTCGAAGGCCGTCGAAATAATGTTTTCTTTGAGCTAACTTTGCCTTGCAGCTAGCATCGAGATCCGGCTTGGAGGACTCGACCGCCAAACAAATCGACTTCAAAGTCGACTCGGCCGATGTCGCCATCGATCGATGATGGCCATCGATCGATGGTCAATGATCAGATTCGAGGAGTCAAGGCTTATCACCCCATTTCAAGGAGATTGGTGCTCAATTTTGATTGGCTAGGGTTCCTCTCGAAAAGGGGCTCAAAGGCTATAAAAGGAGGGCCAAACCTAGGGTTTCATCATCAATTCTAAGTGCTCAAAAGCCTCCGATACGCTCTGACTCTCCGACATCCCTATGATGAAGCACTGCCGAGATGACGACTAGAGCTTCAACCTCCAACCTTTGAAGTCGTCGGTAACGAAAAGTTTGAATTATAATTCAGTTTATAAGTTGTTCTTCTTTTCAAGCTTTAAATCATATCAAGGAGAGGGGAAGTGTCCCTCTACCTTGAGCTTTTTTCATTTTGTGTATCCGTCTAACTCCTACCTCCAACGAGGAGGAGTTTTTTAGTAGATTGCCCTCCGTACGTGGTCAAGGACCACTAGGGCCTTGGAGTAGTAGACTTCGGCTACGAACCAAGTAAAACCTTTTTGTCTATTGTCTTTTATTTTTGTTTATTTTTCCGCTGCGTATATGTGTTTTGAAACGATTTCGAAAGAAAAATTTCTATCGCTATTCACCCCCCTCTAGCGATCCGATCAATCCAACAATTTGTATCAGAGCCGGGGGTTGCTAAGATTTGGTGAAACCACCAATCTAGCCATTTTTACAGATTTATTTTTCTTTTAATTCTGCTTTTTTTTATTATTTATTTCGCTTTGTTAAGTTTTTCTCCCACACTACTAATCCAAGACGCGAGTCTTGGTACTTGCTTTTGTGTTTTTGTCGTTGCTAGTTTCTTCGTCTTCGTCTCTTTGTGTCTTTCATGTTAATGGCCCATCTCGAGGGTTTTAGCACCGTCCGACCACCGTTTTACAACGGTGACGATTTTCGTTACTGGAAAGGTCGGATGGAGTGCTTCCTAAAAACCCAAATAGAGATGTGGATTGTGATCCAAACCGGGTTCACCCTTCCTACTAATGAAGAAGGTGAATCCTTGGATTACAATCAGTGGTCCATTGCCACTAAACGACAAGTCGAGGCAGATGCAAAGGCGACTCAAATCCTGCAGTGCGGGCTATCCAAGGAGGAGTGAACAAGTCGGACCCTTCATCGTAGCGCAAGAGATCTGCGGGCGAGGCGATCGAGTTACACGAACGATCGGATCAAGCTAAGGTTTGCAAACGCGATTTGTTGTTCAATAAATTGTACACACTAAAAATGCAGGAACACGAGACGGCAACACAATTGCATGCCCGCGTCCAGGACATCGTCAACAACCTACACGTAATCGGGCAAAAGGTCGAAAACCGCGACCTTATAAGGTATGTTCTAAACTCTTTTCCGAGGACTACCTTGTGGGCATCCATGGTCGACGCCTACAAGGTCTCCAAGGACCTTTCTAAAGTTAGAATAGATGAATTAATCTCAGATTTCGAATTACATGAGCAGTCCAACTCAGAACCCGAGAGGGGTAGAGCCTTGATTGCAGGTTCAAAGAAGAAGAAAATCGCAAGCAAGCCACCACCAACCGAGGAGGAAGACGAGTCCGAAGAAGAAGTTGACCCGGAGTTGACTGCCGAACTAATGAACCTAGCTCGAAGGATAACCAAGGGACGAAAGCGAACCACGACTCGACCCAACCAAGGTAAGCCTAAAAGTTCTAATATTAGGTGTTATGAGTGTAACAGGTTTGGACATATCAAGTCCGAGTGCCCCAAGCTCAACCACCAAGCACCTAAGCACAAAAAGGCCCTCAATGCGACATGGGAAGAAGCGTCATCCGAAGAAGACGAAGACCATGTCTTCATGGCGAAATTGATTGAGTCAGACACGGAGACCGAACCTGAACTTGAGTCAGAACCTGAGGATGACTCGGACTACGAAGCTACCTTCAAGTCAAGCCACGGATACGCATCCGGTTCAAAAGATACCCTTAAAGTGAGTCGAACTTTATTTAATACTTTACATAATACGGTTAGGTTTGTTGGGTTTCCGGCACCGCGGCGTGTGTGTGTTCGATCATGTTTCGTAAACATGAGCACAGCGGAAGCAATTAAAATTAATAAATCTATATTTATTACAACACACACAACACACACATGCTATTACAACAAGTGTAGACATAACCGTAAATTAAAATTTGCAATAAAAGGAAATTAAACTACGTTATACCTTCCGTATGACGTGTAGCGGGAACGACATCAACCGGAACGATCCTCGTAAGAATCGTCTCTATCCGTATCCACGCCGAGCTCCTCGGGATTACTTCGCTAAGTCACGAGCTTCGTCTTCGTACGGGTTACCAGCCTCGTGTTGAAGACGACGTGATCGAGAGATGATCACGATCCGAATCCAAATTCGGATCCAAAATGAGTTCTCAAAACTCGCTTCTCCGGAGAGGTGTTCGTCAACCATTTGACGAATCCTTCGTCCTCCACCTCTGAGGATTACCGGAGATCAAATCCCAGGTAAGTTAGCCACTGTCGGAGCACTAACCGTCATCCAAACGACGCTCCGACGAGAGGAGGAGAAGCTGTCCAGAAAACTGGACAGCTTGGTGGAGGAGTAGGCGCCGGCCAACCAAGGAAAGAAAAGCCTCACCTTGATGCCAAACCTATAGGAGATCACCGGAGGGTCGCCGGAGGTTCACCGGCTGAAGGTTGGTCGCCGGCAACAAGTTGGAAGGCTGCACCACAAGCTGGGCGGCAACAAGATGTTGGGCGCCGAATAGGAGAGAGGGAGGGGGGCGGCCAAGGTTGATTAGCCTTAGGGTTAGGGTTTAAGCCCTATTTTATAGAGAACTAATTCTCTTAATGGTTAATGGATCATATCCATAAAGCCCGTTAACCCACTCCATTAAGATAAGTTAAAATAAACCAAACCATGATGGTTTATTTTAAGTTAAAACGAACCGAACCAACCTTTGGTTCATTCGTTTAATATAAACCAAACCCTTTGGTTTATTCTCATCCATTGGATTAGAACCAAACCATTTTGGTCCATCCATTATGTCTTCATAAGACACGGCCCATCCACGCTTCCATTGCGACTGAAACAATTTCATGCTCGCTTTATGTTTGGTCCAACCAAACATAGTTTCTCTCGGTCTGAGAATCCCATTCTCAAGCTCATTTTAAATCCTTTGGATTACACTCGTTGTGCGTGTGACCAAATAGGTTCTCGGTTTATGTTGTTCATCTATAATTAACGATTAATTATAGAACGATCATGAGTGGCACCTAGTAGTACATCATGATCCCCAATTAACCGAAAAGATCAACGGTTGATCCAGAACTATTTCTGAAACCCTTCAGTAGCTCGAATGAATCGTGCCCCATTCCCTTCACTCATCTTATACCCACTTGGTTCAGGACATGGTCTATTGTGTCAGTCCCCACTAGGCTGACTACGTCACACCTAGCCCAAGTATCATTTCCTCGTCCTACGAATTCTAGTTACTCCACATGTATCGAAGAGTACCTTACTCTAAACATGTAATGCTTTGGCCAAAGACTTTAGTAACAATCCGACGAGAGGCCATGGGTATACATCTCCTCGCAAGGAGTGGTGAATCCTTTATAGGCTATTCAAACACCTTCGATCACTTCGACTTATACCCAATCATCCCGGGTCCACATCTCCTTAGAGATGTTCGCTTAAGATGTCAAAGCATAAGTCTCCATGATCAAGATGACTTGAATACCGCAAGTCAAAGGAACATCGCACTTAAGCCACAGTAAGAACTTCATTGACATATCTATATATGCAGAGAACCATATGAAGTCTTACTACCGTCACTCCAATGAACTAGTTACCATAACTAGCATCCACGATTAACTCCGACATCACTATGTCTCCAAATTGAGAATCACCGCTTGATACACCAAGGAGTATACCTCGTGGTTAGTCTCTGTAACTGATGGTGTCCAAATCCATCAATTCATCGACTAGGATAATTCCGATACATCACAATTACACATGTAGAGATACTCACTAGTTGTGATCCAATCACAAATTCTCTCATGCCGTGAATCGATCGTGACATTCAAGAAATGAGTTTAAGATCCAATCAAATACATAAAACATGTATACTCAAATAGTGAATCTTCATTTATCATATAAATGGTTCATACATAAGGCGATTGCCTTAGGACATCTCTCATATATTACTAACAGACTCCCACTTGGCCTAATGCCAATCGCTACAGATCCAATACCATAAGCTCTAACATGACCTCAAACTTACTGAGGTAATGCTTAGTCAAAGGATCCGCTAAGTTCCTTTCAAAGGGAATTTTCTCGATTTGCAATTGCTCCATTGTTGTCGCAGAGACCGATTGCTTCAACAATGGCCGGAATCACACATCAAGTTCATGAAGATGAACTTCTTGATCCAAACCGCCTTCCGCCTGCCGTCGCAATGTATTCCGCCTTAGTGGCGTAATCCGCAAATCAAGCTTTGGAACCTTTCCAACTTATTGCGCCCATTCAAGGTGAATACATACCGCATCCGAGACATGAATCATCCTTGTCTTCGAAGCCGCATCCATATACCCACGATCACCATGTCCCTTCTCCATATATTAGGAACACATCCTTAGTTTTTCTCAAGTACTTAAGTGATCGCCTTAACACCTACCCAATGATCCATTCTCGATCGATTGGTATCCGCCGTGACACTCGTGAGCATACGATACATCGGGCCTCGTATATAACATAGCATACATGATAGATCCTATCATGGATGCATAGGGAATCTTACTCATGCAAATCCTCTCGCCTTCTCGCGCGACATCACAGACTTCGAAAGGTGTACCCCATGCCCGATGGGTAGATAACCTTTCTTGGATTCCGACATGCTAAACCTCTTTAGCACTCGGCCTATATATGTAGATCGCGAAAGACCAAGCAACCGCTTCGATCTATCTCTATAGATCTTAATCCCAAGGATGTAGGTTGCTTCTCCTGTGTCTTTCATGGAGAATGTCTTGGATAACCAAACCTTAATCGATCAGAAGATTGACACATCGCTTCTATAAGTAATATGTCATCGACATACAATACTAGAACACGATCGCACTCCCACTAACCTTCTTGTACACACAAGGTTCGCTCGATTTTGTGAGAAATCAAACTTTTGATTGTCTCATCAAAACGGATATTCCAGCCTCGGATGCTTGCTTCAATCCATAAATGGATCGCCGCAATTTGCATACCTTGGTTTTATCAACCGATGTGAAACCTCAGTCAGTATCATATACACGCCCTCGAGCGTTTCCATTAAGGAAAGTTGTTACATCCATCCGCCATATCTCATAATCATAATGAGCCGCTATGGCCGGAGCATCCGAATGGATTTAAGATAGCTACAGTAATAGGTTTCGCCATAATCAACACTTTTTTGACGATATCCTTTCGCCACCAATCTAGCCTTATAGGTAATCACATTACCATCCATGTCGGTTTTCTTCTTGAAAACCCACTTGCACCCTATAGGCTTTATGCCTTCAGTGGGTCAACCAAGTTCCAAACTTGGTTTTCATACATGGAATCCATTTCGACTTCATGGCACCAAGCCACTTATCCCTTTCTCGAACTTGTCAAGACTTCTTCATAACTGGTAGGCTCTCATCATCAATGAGTAACACGCCGCTCGATTCACTTACGAGAAATCCATATCTCTCGTGAATATTGCGTGTTCTACCAGATCTACGAAGATGTGGTGTTATAATAGGTCCAAATTGATTGCTCATCACTATGAGTTGCCTACGCTTTCACTGTATCTCATCAATGTCTATTTGAGTCTCTCGAGCCTCCTCAAGCTCGACGACACTCCCACTGCTTTTCTTGCAAGAGAAACTCTTTCTCTAGAAACACAAAGATGCCTTGAAACAAACACCTTTTGTTCCACAGATGATAGAATTGGTAACCCTTGTTTCCTTAGGGTATCCAATAAATAGACATTTATCGACTTTAGCATCCAATTTGTGTCTACCGCTTCACATAAGCAGGACAACCCCATATCTTCAAGTAAGATACATGAGGTTTCTTACTAGCCCATATCTCATATGGAGTAGTAGAGACTACCTTAGTAGGCATTCTGTTTAACAAGTAAACAGCTGTCTGAAGTGCATAACCCCAAAAGGACTTGGGAAGAGTCGCATGATTCATCATTGACCTGACCATGTCCAACAAGGTCCGGTTACGCCTCTCAGATACACCATTATGCTGTGGTGTATAGGGCGGAGTCCATTGAGACAATATGCCATTGTCTCTTAGATAATCAAGAAACTCTTGACTTAAGTATTCACCACCTCGATCCGATCGAAGTATTTTAATACTTTTGTCATGTTGTTTCTCTACTTCATTTCTGAATTCTTTGAACCTTTCAAAGGCTTCAGACTTGTGTTTCATCAAGAACACATACCCAAACCGTGAGTGATCATCGGTGAAGGGAATGAAGTAGCTATAGCCTCCTAAAGCTTGAGTTGACATAGGTCCACATACATCAGTATGTACTAGACCTAGTAACTCTCCCACTCGTTCACCTTTTCCAGTAAAAGGTAACTTAGTCATCTTGCCTTTTAAGCATGATTCACATGTATCGTATGAATCCAATTCAAACGATTCCAGAATTCCACATCGGTGTAATTCGGACATGCGTTTCTTGCTTATATGGCCAAGACGACAATGCCA
This sequence comes from Wurfbainia villosa, assembly GCA_025175895.1. Taxonomy (NCBI): domain Eukaryota; kingdom Viridiplantae; phylum Streptophyta; class Magnoliopsida; order Zingiberales; family Zingiberaceae; genus Wurfbainia; species Wurfbainia villosa. The sequence continues at coordinate 77,520,613 of CM045997.1, read as the reverse complement.
CATATAGGAGTCCATTTGATTATCCTTTCGAGCACGCGTGTTGCTCGCTTCGATATTGAAGATGTCACTGGATACGTCCAACGTATAAATGCCATTACTCAAAGTTCCAGTTCCATAAAGTACGCCATTCAAAGTTATATAACAACAATTGTTACTAAACGTTAAATGGAAACCATTTCTATTTAAGCAAGAAATAGAAACAATGTTCTTTATTAGAGAAGGAACATAATAGCAATTGTCCAGTTCCAAGACTAGTCCACTAGGGAGCTTCAGCAAATAAGTTCCGATGGCGACCGCAGCAACCTTTGCTCCATTGCCAACTCGCAAATTTGACTCTCCTCTGACAAGTCTTCTTCTATTCCTTAGCCCCTGTATGTCATTACATATATGTGAGCTACACCCAGTATCCAATACCCAAGTGTCTAAGGAAATAGAATGACAATCAATAACGAAGATACCTGAAGAGGATGGGGCATCGTATGAGTTATTCTTCTTCATGGACCAAGTGCCCTTTAGAACCTTTCGAGGAATCAGATATTAAGGAGCTTGGAATGGTGGATTCCAATTTGGTCATCCGATAGTTCATCACAAATCATAGAAGCTCTTGGGCAAACAATGCAGAATTAAGTCAATACTTAACTCATGATCCATCACAAAACCGAGGGTAGCTAGCCGATGTACCCGCTCATCTTTAGCACAAATCGCACTCAGGCATTTAACCTTCTTGCATCTTCGTGAGGTGAAGAGGAGCCTAGAGACCTCGAACCTTCGGATCTCACTTCATCGAACAACTCATGAAGATGGAAGACCATAGTATTAGCATCCATATGCTCATGTCGCTTTTGGGCTCGTACCATCGCCGCTAGCATGATGCAACTCACCGTGTAATCCGCCATATGTTTCGATAGACCAACATTTGGTCCGAGTTGCATCGCCTAGGACGGCCAGAAGAGGCTCTTCAAGGACATATGCAATCTTTTCCGCCTTGAGAACAATTCTCGTTTCTAAGCTAGTCCAGAAGTTAGGCCCAATTTCTTGTTCAATCCAAAATAGTGCACAAATTCAAAGACGTCATGATCAATTTATTGACCTAGAAATACAAAACGAGCATATATGAGAAAATGATTTTAAAATGCATCAATATACATTTATAAATCCCATTCATTTTTCGAATTTCAAAAACCCTTAAAATCACTTCGGGAGATCGTAGGTCCATCTCCGAATGGGCTGATATCCATCATAGATAAGAACAACCTTGGAGTGAGTCCAACAAGTCATTCTTAGCTATGATGGTGGGTATCAAGTATACCGATTACATATCATGTATATGTAACTATCACAATGTGCTATCAACTAATTGAATGTTTACACATACATTGGGTTGTTAACACATTAACAAGTATGCATCATATGCATAGCACCCAACTTCACCTCTCTTCACATCGACCTTGGAGTGAGTCCAACAAATCGATGCTCCAAGTTAAAGCCAACCCATTAATCGCGAAATAGTTTTAATATGGTTAGAGCGCATTCAACCAATTAGCCCAGCTTGGAGAGAGTCCAACAACCAAAGCTAACGATTGACCTCTGACTCTTACCATATTAGTATTAAACTATTCCATGGTTTGAACATGTTCGGGTTCGAGCCGGGCTTGGAGTGAGTCCAACAACCCAAACAAGAAACAGAACTCTGGTTCTAACCATATTAATGGAAGGTGTAGGCTTTAATATTGAGTTAGGGTTTTATGTCTCATCCTCTTTGCATGCAAATAACTATTATCTACATGGCATGGCATACATGGCATACATCTACATGTCACGACACGCATGGCATAATGTTATGCATCTAATGCAATTACATGGCATACAATTATGTCATGTATATAATTTCCTTATATGTCATAACTATTTATGGAAATAAAATATGTTTAAGATTTTATTCTCCAAATCAAATCATAATTAAATTAGGAAACAAATTTCCAAATCTAATCACATATTTTATTCATGGAATTATTTGATTAAGGAAAATCTATTTAGGAAACCAATTTCCTAAATCATTAAAACTACTTATGGAAATAAAATATTTTAAGATTTGATTTCAAATCAAATCATGATTAAATTAGGAAACAAATTTCCAGAATCTAATCAAATATTTTATTTATGGAAAATATCAATTTCCATAAATACTTCCAACTTTCCAAAAGTGGAAGATTTCATAATACTTCTAGACTTTCCAAAATTGAAAATTTCCATAAATACTTCTAAATTTCCAAAATTAGAAAATTTCAGAAATACATTATGACTATCGCAAACCATTTTTACGATTATGTCGAAACACAACTCGGGCTCATAATACCATTGGTTTCCGCACCGCAAGGCAGGTGTGTGTGTTCGATCATGTTTCAGAAACATGAGCACAAATGAAGCAATTAAAAATAATAAATCTATATTTATTACAACACACACAACACACGCATGCTATTACAACAAGTGTAGACATAACCGTAAATTAAAATTTGCAATAAAAGGAAATTAAACTACGTTATACCTTCCGTATGACGTGTAGCGGGAACGGCATCAACCGGAACGATCCTCGTAAGAATCGTCTCTATCCGTATCCATGCCGAGCTCCTCGGGATGACTTCGCTAAGTCACGAGCTTCGTCTTCGTATGGGTTACCAGCCTCGTGTTGAAGACGACGTGATCGAGAGATGATCACGATCCGAATCCAAATTCGGATCCAAAACGAGTTCTCAAAACTCGCTTCACCGGAGAGGTGTTCGTCAACCGTTTGACGAATCCTTCGTCCTCCACCTCAGAGGATTACCGGAGATCAAATCCTCGGTAAGTTAGCCGCTGTCGGAGCACTAACCGTCGTCCAAACGACGCTCCGACGAGAGGAGGAGAAGCTGTCCAGAAAACTGGACAGCTTGGTGGAGGATATAGGCGCCGGCCAACCAAGGAAAGAAAAGCCTCACCTTGATGCCAAACCTATAGGAGATCACCGGAGGGTCGCCGGAGGTTCACCGGTTGAAGGTTGGTCGCCGGCAACAAGTTGGAAGGCTGCACCACAAGCTGGACGGCAACAAGATGTTGGGCGCCGAATAGGAGAGGGAGGGGGTTTGGGCGGCCAAGGTTGATTAGCCTTAGGGTTAGGGTTTAAGCCCTATTTTATAGAGAACTAATTCTCTTAATGGTTAATGGATCATATCCATAAAGCCCGTTAACCCGCTCCATTAAGATAAGTTAAAATAAACCAAACCATGATGGTTTATTTTAAGTTAAAACGAACCGAACCAACCTTTGGTTCATTCGTTTAATATAAACCAAACCCTTTGGTTTATTCTCATCCATTAGATTAGAACCAAACCATTTTGGTCCATCCATTATGTCTTCATAAGACACGGCCCATCCACGCTTCCATTGCGACTGAAACAATTTCATGCTCGCTTTATGTTTGGTCCAACCAAACATAGTTTCTCTCGGTCTGAGAATCCCATTCTCAAGCTCATTTTAAATCCTTTGGATTACACTCGTTGTGCGTGTGACCAAATAGGTTCTCGGTTTATGTTGGCCGTCTATAATTAACCATTAATTATAGAACCATCATGAGTGGCACCTAGTAGTACATCATGATCCCCAATTAACCGAAAAGATCAACGGTTGATCCAGAACTATTTCTGAAACCCTTCAGTAGCTCGAATGAATCGTGCCCCATTCCCTTCACTCATCTTATACCCACTTGGTTCAGGACATGGTCTATTGTGTCAGCCCCCACTAGGCTGACTACGTCACACCTAGCCCAAGTATCATTTCCTCGTCCTACGGATTCTAGTTACTCCACATGTATCGAAGAGTACCATACTCTAAACATGTAATGCTTCGGCCAAAGACTTTAGTAACAATCCGACGAGAGGCCATGGGTATACATCTCCTCGCAAGGAGTGGTGAATCCTTTATAGGCTATTCAAACACCTTCGATCACTTAGTCTTATACCCAATCATCCCGGGTCCACATCTCCTTAGAGATGTTTGCTTAAGATGTCAAAGCATAAGTCTCCATGATCAAGATGACTTGAATACCGCAAGTCAAAGCAACATCGCACTTAAGCCACAGTAAGAACTTCATTGACATATCTATATATGCAGAGAACCATATGAAGTCTTACGGCTGGTCACTCCAATGAACTAGTTACCATAACTAGCATCCACGATTAACTCCGGACATCACTATGTCTCCACCAAGGAGAATCACCGCTTGGATACACCAAGGAGTATACTCGTGCTAGTCTCGTAATTGATGGTGTCCAAATCCATCAATTCATCGACTAGGGATAATTCCGATACATCACAATTACACATGTAGAGATACTCACTAGTTGTGATCCAATCACAAATTCTCTCATGCTGTGAATCGTATCGTGGGCATTCAGTAAATGAGTTTAAGATCCAATCAAATACATAAAACATGTATACTCAAATAGTGAATCTTCATTTATCATATAAATGGTTCATACATAAGGCGATTGCCTTAGGACATCTTTCATATATTACTAACAAGGTTTTTGTCTAGGAAATTAGCGTAAGTCAATTATGTGACAATAACTATAAGGTCGTATTTTTAGAAAATGAATGTGTAATTAAAACAAATAAAACACCTAAAACAATACTCAAAGGAACTAGGACAAATAACATTTATACAATTAACTTAATCAAATCCTCAGGCAAATGTCTTATGACACAGGAAGAGGAATCATGGTTGTGGCACCGACGACTCGATCACTCACACCCAAGACTCGTCCACAAGATGAGTCAGAGTGGCTTAGTCAGAGGCTTACCCAACCTCAACAATTTGGTTAATAAAATTTGTAATGCTTGTGAACAAGGAAAACAACCTAGGACACAACACAAGTTAACTAACAAAGAACGAACCTCAAGTGTACTTGAGCTCCTGCATATGGATCTATTCGATTCACATGGAGCCAAGTCACTTAATAGAAGTCAATATTGCTTAGTCATAATTGACGACTACTCCAGGTTTACCTGGGTTAGGTTCATCAAACATAAAAATGATACCCTAGATCAATTAATCAATCTATTCAAATTAATCGAGAATCAAAAAAACCTTAAGGTTAAAAGACTTAGAAGCGATCATGGTGGTGAATTCGAAAATCAAAGGTTCACCGACTTCTGTAATCTAAACGGATACCACCATGAATTCTCTTGCCCTAGGACCCCTCAACAAAATGGCCTAGTGGAGCGGAAAAACCAAACTCTACAAGAAGCCGCTAGGACCATGTTGAATGAATACGACCTACCTAATAGGTTTTGGGCAGAAGCCGTTAGCACGGCTTGCTATGTCCAGAATAGGATCCTTATGGTAAAGAGGCACCTTAAGACCTTGTACGAGATTTATCACAATAAAGTACCCAACATCAAGTACTTTAGGGTATTTGGATGTAAAGTACATATCTTAAACACTAAGAACCACTTAGGGAAATTCAAATCCAAAACCTCCACCGGAATCTTCTTAGGATACTCAACCACGAGTAGGGCCTTTAGGGTATATAACCACGATACCCTTAAAGTCGAAGAGACTATTAATGTAGTGTTCGATGAAGTACCCGAACCTACAAAACCCATAATGACCCCAAGTGTTGAGCCCACTGATACCAAACTCGTCTCCGACCCTGAGATCGAGTCTAATCCACATCAACCAACTTCTCTTGTCGACCAAGTGACAAGTGATCCGAGTCAAACTAGTGTTCAACCAAGTCACCCCATTGATCAAGCATTAGGTGACACAAACCCAACCCAATCTAGGACTAAACCACCCTATCGATCAAGTGATAGGAGATCCTAATCTAGAGTTCAACTAGAGCATCCTATAGGAACCTTAGTCAAATTTCCTTAATTTCAAAGATAGAACCCAAATCAATTGAACAAGCTCTTCTTGATCCCGATTGGATTATTGCAATGCAAGAAGAGCTAGCTCAATTTACTAGGAATGAAGTGTGGGAATTAGTACCACCACCTAAAGAAAAAACGATAATTGGAACAAGGTGGGTGTTTCGAAATAAGCTTGATGATAAAGGTGAAGTAGTTAGAAACAAGGCTAGGTTAGTCGCCAAAGGGTTTAGTCAAGTCGAAGGCTTAGATTACGACGAAACCTATGCCCCAGTAGCTAGACTTGAATCCATTCGAATGTTGCTAGCTTATGCTGCACATCGAGGATTTAAGCTGTTTCAAATGGATGTTAAGTCGGCATTCCTAAATGGATACATTAAAGAAGAAGTTTATGTTAGCCAACCCCCCGGATTCGAAAATCTAGATAAACCCGACCATGTTCTAAAACTTAAGAATGCTCTCTATGGACTTAAACAAGCTCCTCGAGCTGGGTACGAGAGACTTTCAATCCATCTTAAGTCAAAAGGGTTTAACCAAGGCTTAGTTGACCCAACTATCTTCGTAAAAACCTTAGGTAAAGAAATATTCATAGCTCAAATTTATGTAGACGATATAATTTTTGGAACCTCTAACTCAACCTTACTAAACGAGTTCGTTTCACTCTTGGAAAATGAGTTCGAAATAAACTTGGTAGGCGAGTTAAGTTTCTTTTTAGGTCTACAAATTAAACAAACTAAGGATGGTATATACCAATATCAAGAAAAATACACTAAGGAGTTAATTAAAAGATTTGGAATGCAAGACGCTAAGATAATAATCACCCCAATGGCGATTAATGTTAACATAGGAGAAGACCTAGAAAGTAAGTCCATTGACTTAAAGTACTATAGGAGCGCAATAGGAAGTCTCCTATACTTAACTGCGAGTCGACCCGACATCCTATTCGCAGTAAGTATGTGCGCCAGGTTTCAAACCTGTGCTAAGGAGTCTCACCTAACCCTAGTTAAGCGTATCCTTAGATATCTAAAGGGTACACTTAATGTCGGTATTTGGTATCCTAGATCTACTGAGTTCGAACTAACCGGCTACTCTGATTCGGACTATGTCAGTAGTAAGCTCGATAGAAAGAGTACGAGTGGTTGTTGTCAACTTCTCAGCTCGAGTCTAGTGAGTTGGTGCAGTAGGAAGCAACACTGTGTTGCTTTATCTACCACCGAAGCCGAATACATCGCGATGGGTGAGTGTGTCACGCAACTTCTTTGGATGAAGCACACTCTCCGCGACTTTAAGTTAGACTTTACAAATACTAAACTTCACGTAGATAACATTAGTTCAATTAATCTTACAAAGAATCCGATATGTCACTCTAGGACCAAACATATAGAGGTCAAACACCATTTCATTAGAGAACATGTGGCCAACGGAGCCATACAACTCGAATACGTCGAATCGAAGTCTAACTTGGTAGACCTATTTACTAAACCCCTACCCGAAGCCGAATTTAGTCTATTAAGACGAAAATTGGGCATGTGCGTAATAGAATAGGTACTTGCAAATTATATGTTCTTACTACTATTTCTTTAATTTCATGGAACTAGCATAGGACATACCTTAGATATCATGCACCTATAGATTTAAGGAGCCAGTACATCTCACAACACATAGGACTAATGTGTTTGTGTACTTAGCCACGTAGATGGGCGTGAGATGTTAGGACCTTACTCCTGGTTCCAGATGTAGAGCTAGTTCATCGCTATGAACCACGGAGTATAATCATACATACTAACCGACTCCCACCAGGACTGATTGATCTTCCATATCAATCAAGCCAAATATGAGTCGAACATTTTATAAATAAACTTATTTTCAGTATATTATTTTCAAAATAATGTGGAACATGCTTGGACTTTAAAATTAAAACTTGTTTTTATTCCAGACACACTCTCACTCTTTTCGATATATGGAAAAAGGGGGAGAAAAAGGCCAAGGGATCAATTTTTTTTTAAGGCTTACTCAAACTTTAACACATTTAGTTAACTTGTTAACAATTTACTTAACTTTTAGTTAACTTGTTAACAAAAAGTAATTTACTTAACTTTAAGTTAACTTGTTAACAAAATGGAAGTAAAGGCCAAGGTTAAGAAATCAATTTTTTGATTTCTTAACTTAAATTTTATTTTAAACCCTATGGCCAATATTAAGTGATTTTGGTTACTTAATTCTTTTTTAGTAGCAAATATCAAGAGGGAGAGTTAAAACTCTTTCTCAAGTACTCACCCTCGGTCAAGGGGGAGGATTCCTCAAGGGGGAGCACTTGAAAAAGAGTTTTTATATACTCTTGCACATTCATGCATATCTCTTACTCAGTTTACTTAATGCACTTAATTTGTCTTTCTTAACTTTGTATGTGGGTTTGCCATAAATCAAAAAGGGGGAGATTGTTGGTGCAGTAGGCACCTAAGTCGAACCTGGGTTTTGATTATAGCAAACGATACAAAGTTAAGCTCATATCGTTATCTCACGAGCTGAATCGAGTGTGCAGAAGATTGATATTGCTGGAGCTGAAGGCTAGCGACACCCAGAGGAAGCCGCGGTGGTCGGGCGACACTCGAGTGACTTCGGAGGGAGTCAAAGGAATCGAGTGGAAGGCCGGAAGCAAAAGCAACACATAAGTATCGAGGTAAGCTCGTGTGTGAGAGCGTAAGTGAGGTCGTATCCTCCTTATGGGGATGATCTTAAGCGTAGATCCGACTAGAGAAATCCCATCGATTGTCCAGGTCGAGATCGGACGGTTGAAGGCCGTCGAAATAATGTTTTCTTTGAGCTAACTTTGCCTTGCAGCTAGCATCAGTCGACCGCGCGCTTGATGACTTGATCGTCCGCCAAACAATGATCGCCAAAGGTCGACTCGATCGATGTCGCCATCACGATCGATGATGATGGCCATCACCGATCGATGGTCAATGATCAGATTCGAGGAGTCAAGGCTTATCACCCCATTTCAAGGAGATTGGTTCTCAATTTTGATTGGCTAGGGTTCCTCTCGAAAAGGGGCTCAAAGGCTATAAAAGGAGGGCCAAACCTAGGGTTTCATCATCAATTCTATGTGCTCAAAAGCCTCCGATACGCTCTGACTCTCCGACATCCCTACGACGAAGCGCTGCCGAGACGACGACTAGAGCTTCAACCTCCAACCTTTGAAGTCATCGGTAACGAAAAGTTTGAATTATAATTCAGTTTATAAGTTGTTCTTCTTTTCAAGCTTTAAATCATATCAAGGAGAGGGGAAGTGTCCCTCTACCTTGAGCTTTTTTCATTTTGTGTATCCATCTAACTCCTACCTCCAACGAGGAGGAGTTTTTTAGTAGATTGCCCTCCGTACGTGGTCAAGGACCACTAGGGCCTTGGAGTAGTAGCCTTCGGCTATGAACCAAGTAAAACCTTTGTGTCTATTGTCTTTTATTTTTGTTTATTTTTCCACTGCGTATATGTGTTTTGAAACGATTTCGAAAGAAAAATTTCTATCGCTATTCACCCCCCCCCTCTAGCGATCCGATCGATCCAACAGATTCACGGTATTGTGTAAGATGAAACTTTTTCACCCGTTGCGATGCTTAAGTCTATTCGGATCATGCTTGCTATTGTAGCTTACCATGATTATGAGATCTGGCAAATGGATGTCAAAACTATATTTCTGAATGGAAACCTACTCCAGGATGTGTACATGACACAACCTGAAGGTTTTTTAGATCCAAAGCATACTAAAAAGGTATGCAATCAGCAAAGGTCCATTTATAGTTTAAAGCAAGCATCTAGAAGCTGGAATCTTGGATTCGATGATGCAATCAAAAAGTTTGGTTTCATAAAGAATGAAGATGAACCATGTGTCTACAAGAGGGTTAGTGGGAGCACAATGATTTTTCTCATCTTGTATGTAGATAACATACTACTCATTTGAAATGATATCCCTATGTTGAAGTCTATAAAGACTTGGCTTGGGAACTGTTTTTCAATGAAAGACTTAGGAGAAGAAACCTATATATTAGGCATCAAGATCTATAGAGATAGATCTAAGAGACTTCTTAGCCTAAGTCAGAGTACATATATTGACAAGGTGCTTAAATGTTTTTCCATGCAAAATTCCAAGAAGGGATTTCTACCAATGCACATGGTGTGAGTCTTTCAAAGACTCAATGTTCCTCTTCTATGGAGGAGAGAGACCGCATGGATTAGATCCCTTATGCATCTGCTATAGGGTCTATCATGTATGTCATGTTTTGTACTAGCCCCGATGTCTCGTATGCGTTGAGAATGACGAGAAGATACCAGTCAAATCCAGGTGAAAGTCACTGGACAGCTATCAAGAACATTCTTAAGTACTTACGAAGGACGAAAGGATATTTCTTGATATACAGAGGTGATGAGGAGCTAGCTGTAAAGGGTTACAGTGATGCAAGTTTCCAAATCGACAGGGATGATTTTAGATCATAGTCAGGGTATATATTTTGCCTGAATGGTGGTGTTGTGAGCTGGAAGAGTTCGAAGCAAGACACAGTCACAAATTCTGCAACAAAAGCCGAGTATATTGCTGTGTCTGATGTGGCAAAGAGGGTTGTTTAGATCCGAAAGTTCATCACTGAACTTGGGGTGGTTCCTAGCATAGTGGACCCTATAGACCTCTATTGTGATAATAATGGGGCAATTGCACAGGCTAAGAAATCTCGCTCTCATTAGCGGACCAAATGCATACTACGACGCTTCCATCTCATTCGAGAGATCATCGATAGAGGAGATGTGAGGATATGCAGAGTACCAATGGATGCTAACATCGCAGATCCTTTGACCAAGGCTTTGGCATAGAGAAAGCATGATGGTCATATTAGGTCACTGAGTATTAGATATTACAGTGATTGACACTAGTGTTAGTGGGAGATTGTTAGTAATAAGCCCTAGAGCCAATTATGTGATGATTGACTAGGTATATAACAAATTATGCAAAGGGATGTGAGTGATGTAGATGGGATCTATCCCTCCCATATGACAGGAGTGATATCTTTAGGTCTCTTGATAGAGTAGGATCACGAAATGCATGACCATGCTCAAATGAGTCAATATGAGATATTGAGCTCATTTGTTTGAGTGAGTCTACTTGGGGATCAAGAAACACAAAGATTAATAAGAGGATGACACGGTCTATGCCTCAATGATTTGTTGGATCGATGCGGTTCGCTAGAGGGGGGGTGAATAGCGATAAAAACTTTTTCTCGTTTCTTTCGTTAAAACTCGAGAGAAAATTAATTGCAGAGGAAATGTAAAGTAAATAGAGACAAATAGGTTTTACTTGGTTCGTAGCCTTCGGCTACTACTCCAAGGCCCTAATGGTCGTTGACCACGCACGGAGGGCAAATACTAAACGAACTCCTTCTCGATGGAGATAAGAGTTAAACGAATACAAAAACTCAAGAAAGACTCAAGGTAGAGGGACACTCCCCCTCTCCTTGATATGATTTAAAGCTCGAAATAAAAACAACTTATACAAATTTAAAGATTATACCGACGACTTCAAAGATTGGAGGTTGAAGCTCTAGTCGTCGTCTCGGCAGCGCTTCGTCTTAGGGATGTCGGAGAGTCGGAGCGTATCGGAAGCACTTGGAAGCTTTTGAATTGATGAAAAACCCTAGGTTTGGCCCTCCTTTTATAGCCTTTAAGCCCCTCATCGAATGGGTCTTTAGCCAATCACAAATGGGCACAAAACCCCTTAAAAAATGGTGATAACTCTTGACTACTCGAGGCTGATCCTTTGACCAACAGTCGACTGATGGCCATCACCCGATCACGGCAAGATCGTCGATTGTCACGACCTTCAGCCGATTGTTTGATGGCGGTCGAGTCCTCAGTGGCAATGATCGATGCTAGCTGCAAGGCAAGGTTAGCTCAACAAAAACATAATTTCGATGGTCGTCGACCATCCGATCTCGACCTAGACCATCTATAAGAAGTCTTTGGTCGGATCTACGCTTAAGATCATCCTCATAAAGAGGATACGACCTTACTTACGCTCACACACACAAGCTTACCTCAGTACTTACGTGTTGCTTTTGCTTCCGGCCTTCCACTCAATTCCTTCGGCTCCCTCCGAAGTCTCTTGAGTGTCGCCCGACCACCGCGGCTTCCTTCGGGTGTCGCTAGCCTTCAGCTCCAGCGTTGAGACTTTTCTGCACACTTGATTTAGCTCATGAGATAACAATATATGCTTAACTTTGTATCATTTGCTATAATCAAAACTTAGGTTCGACTTAGGTGCCTACTGCACCAACAATCTCCCCCTTTTTGATTTATGGCAAACCCACATACAAAGTTAAGTAAATAGCAAGCATGAAGAGTAATAATGTGCATGAGAAACAAAAAATATGAAGATTAAGTCGGAGTAGTAAGGATTTTCTTCAAGTACTCCCCCTTGAGGAAACCTCCCCCTTGACCGAGGGTGAGTCTTGAAGAAAGACCTTAATCCTCCCCCTTGAGGGTTGCTTTAAGTAATTACTTAAAGTTGGCTTTAGTAAAATGTTTTAGTTAAGCCCTTTCTCCCCCTTAAGTAAAACATTAACAATATAAAGTTTTTAAAAAAAATAAGTAAAACGTAGACGGCACAAATAAGTTTAAGAATTCTTTGGCCTTTTGGTAAAAGTTAACTATGTTTTAACTTTTGGTTTAAATGTGAAGTAAGATTTAAGTTATCAAAAAATTTTGACCCCTTAACTTTGGCCTTTTTCTCCCCCTTTTGTCGTATATCGAAAAGAGTAAGGGGTGTGTGGAAAACAAAATAAGTGTTAAATTTAAAGTCCAAGCATGTTTCCCATTTTTTATATAAAAAAAATAATATACTGAAAATAAGCTCATCTATAAAATGTTCGACTCATATTTGGCTTGATTGATATGAAGGATCAACCAGTCCTGGTCAGAGTCGGTTAGTATGTATGATTATACTCCGTGGTTCATAGCGATGCACTAGCTCTACATCTGGAACCAGGAGTAAGGTCCTAACATCTCACGCCCATCTACGTGGCTAAGTACACAAACACATTAGTCCTATGTGTTGTGAGATGTACTGACTCCTTAAATCTATAGGTGCAAGATATCTAAGGTATGTCCTATGCTAGTTCCATAAAAATGAAATTAAAGAAATAGTAGTAAGAACATATAATTTGCATGTACCTATTCTATTACGCACATGCCCAATTTTCGTCTTAATAGACTAAATTCGGCCTGTGTAGGGTTTAGTAAATAGGTCTGCTAAGTTAGACTTCGATTCGACGTATTCGAGTTGTATTGCTCCATTGGCCACATGTTCTCGAATGAAATGGTGTTTGACCTCTATATGTTTGGTCCTAGAGTGACATATCGGATTCTTTGTAAGATTAATTGAACTAATATTATCTACATGAAGTTTAGTATTCGTAAAGTCTAACTTAAAGTCGCGGAGGGTGTGCTTCATCCAAAGAAGCTGCGTGACACACTCACCCATCGCGATGTATTCGGCTTCGGTGGTAGATAAAGCAACACAGTGTTGCTTCCTACTGCACCAACTCACTAGACTCGAGCCGAGAAGTTGACAACAACCACTCGTGCTCTTTCTATCGAGCTTACTACCGGCATAATCCGAATCGGAGTAGCCGATTAGTTCGAACTCCGTAGATCTAGGGTACCAAATACCAACGTTAAGTGTACCCTTAAGATATCTAAGGATACGCTTAACTAGGGTTAGGTGAGACTCCTTAGCACATGTTTGAAACCTGGCGCACATACTTACTGCGAATAGGATGTCGAGTCGACTCGCAGTTAAGTATAGGAGACTCCCTATTACGCTCCTATAGTATTTTAAGTCAATGGACTTACTTTCTAGGTCTTCTCCTATGTTAACATTTATCGCCATTGGGGTGTTTATTACCTTAGCGTCTTGCATTCCAAATCTTTTAATTAACTCCTTAGTGTATTTTTGTTGATATAGGTATATACCATCCTTAGTTTGTTTAATTTGTAGACCTAAAAAGAAACTTAACTCGCCTACCAAGTTCATTTCGAACTCACTTTTCATGAGTGAAACGAACTCGTTTAGTAAGGCTGAGTTAGAGGTTCCAAAAATTATATCGTCTACGTAAATTTGAGCTATGAATATTTCTTTACCTAAGGTTTTTACGAAGAGAGTTGGGTCAACTAAGCCTTGGTTAAACCCTTTTGACTTAAGATGGATTGAAAGTCTCTCGTACCAAGCTCGAGGAGCTTGTTTAAGTCCATAGAGAGCCTTCTTAAGTTTTAAAACATGGTCGGGTTTATCTAGATTTTCGAATCCGGGGGGTTGGCTAACATAAACTTCTTCTTTAATGTATCCATTTAGGAATGCCGACTTAACATCCATTTGAAACAGCTTAAATCCTCGATGTGTGGCATAAGCTATCAACATTCGAATAGATTCGAGTCTAGCTACTGGGGCATAGGTTTCGTCGTAATCTAATCCTTCGACTTGACTAAACCCTCTGGCGACTAACCTAGCCTTGTTTCTAACTACTTCACCTTTATCATCAAGCTTATTTCGAAACACCCACCTTGTTCCGATTATCATTTTGTCTTTAGGTGGTGGTACTAATTCCCACACTTCATTCCTAGTAAATTGAGCTAGCTCTTCTTGCATTGCAATAATCCAATCGGGATCAAGAAGAGCTTGTTCAATTGATTTGGGTTCTATCTTTGAAATTAAGGAAATTTGACTAAGGTTCCTATAGGATGCTCTAGTTCGAACTCCTAGATTAGGATCTCCTTCACTTGATCGATAGGGTGGTTAGTCTGAATCCTAGATTGGGTTGGGTTTGTGTCACCTAATGCTTGATCAATGGGGTGACTTGGTTGAAGACTAGTTTGGTTGGAGTCATCTATCACTTGATCAATAGAGTGTCTTGGTTGACTTAGGTTAGGATTAACACTAGACCTGATCTCCGGATCAGAGTTAGGTCTAGTATGAACCAGCTCGCTAATTGGGATTGTCGGGGGTTTTGTAGGTTCGTGTCCTTCATCGAACACTACATTAATGGTTTCCTCGACTCTAAGGGTGTCGTGGTTATATACTCTATAAGCTCTACTTGTAGTCGAGTATCCTAGAAAGATTCCGGTTGTGGTTTTGGATGTAAATTTCCCTAGGTAATCCTTAGTGTTTAGGATATGTACCTTACACCCAAATACCCTAAAGTACTTGATGTTAGGTATTTTATTGTGATAAATCTCGTATGAGGTCTTAAGGTGCCTTTTTACCATAAGGATCCTATTTTGGACATAGCATGCCGTACTCACGGCTTCTGCCCAAAACCTATCGGGTAGGTCGTATTCGTTCAACATGGTCCTAGCGGCTTCTTGTAGAGTTCGGTTTTTCCGCTCCACTAGGCCATTTTGCTGATGGGTCCTAGGACAAGAGAATTCATGGTGGTATCCGTTTAGGTTACAGAAGTCGGTGAACCTTTGATTTTCGAATTCACCACCATGATCGCTTCTAAGTCTTTTAACCTTAAGGTCTTTTTGATTCTTGATTAATTTAAATAGATTAATTAATTGATCTAGGGTATCATTTTTATGTTTGATTAACCTATCCCAGGTAAACCTAGAGTAGTCGTCAATTATGACTAAGCAATATTGACTTCTATTGAGTGACTTGGCTCCATGTGAATCGAATAGATCCATATGCAGGAGCTCAAGTACACTTGAGGTTTGTTCTTGGTTAGTTAACTTGTGTTGTGTCCTAGGTTGTTTTCCTTGTTGACAAGCATTACAGATTTTATTAACCAAGTTGTTGAGGTTGGGTAAGCCTCTGACTAAGCCACTCTGACTCATCTTGTGGACGAGTCTTGGGTGCGAGTGACCGAGTCGCTTGCACAACCATGATTCCTCTTCCTGTGTCATAAGACATTTGGCTGAGGATTTGATTAAGTTAATTGTATAAATGTTATTTGTCCTAGTTCCTTTGAGTATTGTTTTAGCTGTTTTATTTGTTTTAATTACATATTCATTTTCTAAAAATTCGACCTTATAGTTATTGTCACATAATTGGCTTACGCTAAGCAGGTTATATTCAAAATTCTCTACATGTAATACATTTTTAATAACAAAATTCAAGTTAAGCTCGATATCACCTGATCCGATGATTTTGAGCTTGCCGTTATTCCCAAAGGCTACCGATCCTTGTCGTTTGAATCGAAGCTTTGTGAATTTGAGTTGATCCTCGATCATGTGTCGGGAGCAACCGCTGTCCAACTGTTAGTAATATATGAGAGATGTCCTAAGGCAATCGCCTTATGTATGAACCATTTATATGATAAATGAAGATTCACTATTTGAGTATACATGTTTAATATATTTGATTGGATCTTAAACTCATTTACTGAATGTTCACGATACGATTCACAGCATGAGAGAATTTGTGATTGGATCACAACTAGTGAGTATCTCTACATGTGTAATTGTGATGTATCGGAATTATCCCTAGTCGATGAATTGATGGATTTGGACACCATCAATTCACGAGACTAGCACGAGGTATACTCCTTGGTGTATCCAAGCACCGATTCTCACCGGGCCGAGACATTGTGATGTCCGAGTTAATCGTGGATGCTAGTTATGGTAACTAGTTCATTGGAGTGACCAGCCGTAAGACTTCATATGGTTCTCTGCATATATAGATATGTCAATGAAGTTCTTACTGTGGCTTAAGTGCGATGTTCCTTTGACTTGCGGTATTCAAGTCATCTTGATCATGGAGACTTATGCTTTGACATCTTAAGCAAACATCTCTAAGGAGATGTGGACCCGGGATGATTGGGTATAAGTCGAAGTGATCGAAGGTGTTTGAATAGCCTATAAAGGATTCACCACTCCTTGCGAGGAGATGTATACCCATGGCCTCTCGTCTGATTGTTACTAAAGTCTTTGGCCAAAGCATTACATGTTTAGAGTAAGGTACTCTTCGATACATGTGGAGTAACTAGAATCCGTAGGACGAGGAAATGATACTTGGGCTAGGTGTGACGTAGTCAGCCTAGTGGGGATTGACACAATAGACCATGTCCTGAACCAAGTGGGTATAAGATGAGTGAAGGGAATGGGGCACGATTCATTCGAGGCCAAGGGTTTCGTAAATAGTTCTGGATCAACCGTTGATCTTTTCGGTTAATTGGGGATCATGATGTACTACTAGGTGCCACTCATGATCGTTCTATAATTAATGGTTAATTATAGACGGCCAACATAAACCGAGAACCTATTTGGTCACATGCACAACGAGTGTAATCCAAAGGATTTAAAACGAGCTTGAGAATGGGATTCTCAGACCGAGAGAAACTATGTTTGGTTGGACCAAACATAAAGCGAGCATGAAATTGTTTCAGTTGCAATGGAAGCGTGGATGGGCCGTGTCTTATGAAGACATAATGGATGGACCAAAATGGTTTGGTTCTAATCCAATGGATGAGAATAAACCAAAGGGTTTGGTTTATATTAAATGAATGAACCAAAGGTTGGTTCGGTTCGTTTTAACTTAAAATAAACCATCATGGTTTGGTTTATTTTAACTTATCTTAATGGAGCGGGTTAACGGGCTTTATGGATATGATCCATTAACCATTAAGAGAATTAGTTCTCTATAAAAGAGGGCATTAGGGTTTGTTAAGCACTAATGAAGAGGCAAACCTAGTTTGGCCGCCCACCCTCCTCCTCTTGTTGGCGCCAACTCTATTGCCGCCAACCATCTCTTCCAACCGGCGACCAGCTGCTGCCGTTTCCTCCTCTTGCCGGCGACGAGCTACTGCCGGAGGAGCTCCGGTGATCTTCCTTGGCTCCGGCGACAAGGTGAGCAAGTCGCTTTCCTTATTTGGCCGGCGCAAGGTCTCCACCAAAGCTGTCCAGTTTTCTGGACAGCTTGTTCTCCTCTCGTCGGAGCGTCGTTTGGACGACGGTTAGTGCTCCGACAGCGGCTAACTTACCGGGGATTTGATCTCCGGTAATCCTCTGAGGTGGGGGACGAAGGATTCGTCAAACGGTTGACGAATACCTCTCCGGAGAGCGAGTTTTGAGAACTCATTTTAGGATCCGAATTTGGATTCGGATCGTGATCATCTCTTGATCACGTCGTCTTCAACACGAGGCTAGTAACCCGTACGAAGACGAAGCTCGTGACTTAGCGAAGTCATCCCGAGGAGCTCGGCGTGGATACGGATAGAGACGATTCTTACGAGGATCGTTCCGGTTGATGTCGTTCCCGCTACACGTCATACGAAAGGTATAACGTAGATAATTTCTTTTATTGCAAATTTTAATTTACGGTTATGTCTACACTTGTTGTAATAGCATGCGTGTGTTGTGTGTGTTGTAATAAATATAGATTTATTAATTTTAATTGCTTCCGCTGTGCTCATGTTTACGAAACATGATCGAACACACACACGCCGCGGTGCCGGAAACCCAACAGTGGTATCAGAGCCCAGGTTGTGTTTCGACATAATCGTAAAAATGGTTTTGCGATAGTCATAATGTATTTCTGGAAGTTTTCTAAATTTTGGAAATTTAGAAGTATTTATGGAAATTTTCAATTTTGGAAAGTCTAGAAGTATTTATGGAAATCTTCCACTTTTGGAAAGTTGGAAGTATTTATGGAAATTTATATTTTCCATAAATAAAATATTTGATTAGATTCTGGAAATTTGTTTCCTAATTTAATCATGATTTGATTTGGGAAATCAAATCTTAAAATATTTAATTTCCATAAGTAGTTTTAAAGATTTAGGAAATTGGTTTCCTAAATAGATTTTCCTTAATCAAATAATTCCATGAATAAAATATGTGATTAGATTTGGAAATTTGTTTCCTAATTTAATTATGATTTGATTTGGAGAATCAAATCTTAAACATATTTTATTTCTATAAATAGTTATGACATGAATGTATGCCATGTAATTGGATTAGATGCATAACATTATGCCATGCGTGTCGTGACATGTAGATGTATGCCATGTATGCCATGCCATGTAGATAATAGTTATTTGCATGCAAAGAGGATGAGACATAAAAACCCTTAATCAATATTAAAGCCTACACCTTCCATTAATATGGTTAGAACCAGAGTTCTGTTTCTTGTTTGGGTTGTTGGACTCTCTCCAAGCCCGGCTCGAACCTGAATATGTTCAAACCATGGAATAGTTTAATACTAATATGGTAAGAGTCAGAGGTCAATCGTTAGCTTTGGTTGTTGGACTCTCTCCAAGCTGGGCTAATTGGTTGAATGCGCTCTAACCATATTAAAACTATGTCCTGATTAATGGGTTGCATTTAAAATGTAGCATCGGTTTGATGGACTCTCTCCAAGGTCGATGTAAAGGGAGGTGAAGTTGGGTGCTATGCATATGATGCATACTTGTTAATGTGTTAACAACCCGATGTATGTGTGAACATTCAATTAGTTGATAGCACATTGTGATAGTTGCATATACGGGATATGCAATCGGTATAGATGATACCTACCGTCGTAGTTATGAATGGCTTGTTGGACTCTCTCCAAGGTTGTTCATAACTATGATGGATATCAGCCCATTCGGAGATGGACCTACAATCTCCCGAAGTGATTTTGGGGTTTTTGAAATTCGAAAAATGAATGGGATTTATAAATGTATATTGATGCATTTTAAAATCATCTTTCTCATATATGCTCGTTTTGTATTTCTAAGTTAATATATTGATCATGATGTGTTTGAATTTGCGTTCCATTTTGGATTCAAATAAATTGACTGGGCCGAACTTCTTGGACTAGCTTAGAAACTTGAGAATTGTTCTCAAGATGAAAAGCTTGTGTATGTCCTCGAAGCGCCTCTTCCCGCCCGTCCTAGTGACGATGCAACTTTGGACCAATTGTTGGCCTATCAGAAACATGTGAGTGATTCTGAACAAATGAGTTGCATCATGCTAGCCGCGATGGAACCCAAGCTACGAAAACAGCATGAGCATATGGATGCTCATATCGTAGTCCTTCATCTCTGTGAGTTGGTTGATGAGCAAGTGAGATTCGAAAGGTTCGAAGTCTCCAAGCTCCTCTTCATCTCTGAGATGCAAGGAGGTTCATCTGTGGTACTGCTCAACATGCTGAAGACTGTGGAGCCTTCTGAGAAGCATGAGTAGGGGACAGTGTTGTTAGTTGATTCCTCGAAGAAAGGTTCTAAGAGGGAGTCAAAGGAACAACAGAAGGGGAAGAAGAAAAAGGCTAAAAGGCAGAACCAGCTCAAAAGGGCACTTGCCATCATTATGGCAAGGAGGGTCATTGGCGAAGAAATTGCAAGGTTTATCAAGAGTCCGTGAAGAAGGATAAGGCATCGGATGCCCCATCTTCTTCAGAAATCTTCTTTATTGATTGTCATTCTATTTCCTTAGACACTTGGGTATTGGATACTGGGTGTGGCTCACATATATGTAATGACATACATGGGCTAAGGAATAGAAGAAGACTCGTCAAGGGAAAGTCAAATTTACGTGTTGGGAATGGAGCAAAGGTTGCTGCACTCGCCATCGGATCGTATTTGTTGAAACTCCCTGCAGGACTTGTCTTAGAACTGGACAATTGCTTTTATATTCCTTCGTTGATAAAGAACATCATTTCTATTTCTTGTTTAAATAGAAATGGTTTTCATTTGACGTTTAGTAACAATTATTGTTACATAACTTTGAATGGGGTTCTTTATGGGACTGGAACTTTAAGCAATGGTGTTTATACGTTGGACGTATCCAGTGACATTTTCAATATCGAAGCGAGCAACACGCGTGCTCGAAAGGATAATCACATAGACTCCTATATGTGGCATTGTCGTCTTGGCCATATAAGCAAGAAACGCATGTCCGAATTACACCGATGTGGAATTCTGGAATTGTTTGAATTGGATTCATACGATACATGCGAATCATGCTTAAAAGGCAAGACGACTAAGTTACCTTTTACTGGAAAAGGTGAACGAGTGGGAGAGTTACTAGGTTTAGTACATACTGATGTATGTGGACCTATGTCAACTCAAGCATTAGGAGGCTATAGCTACTTCATTACCTTCACCGATGATCACTCACGGTTTGGGTATGTGATCTTGATGAAACACAAGTCTGAAGCCTTTGAAAGGTTCAAAGAATTCAGAAATGAAGTAGAGAAACAACATGACAAGAGTATTAAAATACTTCGATCGGATCGAGGTGGTGAATACTTAAGTCAAGAGTTTCTTGATTATCTAAGAGACAATGGCATATTGTCTCAATGGACTCCGCCCTATACACCACAGCATAATGGTGTATCTGAGAGGCGTAACCGGACCTTGTTGGACATGGTCAGGTCAATGATGAATCATGCAACTCTTCCCAAGTCCTTTTGGGGTTATGCACTTCAGACAGCTGTTTACTTGTTAAACAGAATGCCTACCAAGGTAGTCTCAACTACTCCATATGAGATATGGAATAGTAAGAAACCTCATGTATCTTACTTGAAGATATGTGGTTGTCCTGCTTATGTGAAGCGGACAGTATCAGACAAACTGGATGCTAAGTCTGATAAATGTCTATTTATTGGATACCCTAAGGAAACAAGGGGTTACCAATTCTATCATCCTGTGGAACAAAAGGTGTTTGTTTCAAGGCATGCTGTGTTTCTAGAGAAAGAGTTTCTCTTGCAAGAAAAAAGTGGGAGTGTCGTCGAGCTTGAGGAGGCTCGAGAGACTCAAATAGACATTAATGAGATACCTGGTGAAGCACAACAGCCGACAACTCATAGTGATGAGCAATCGGCTGGACCTATTGTAACACCACATCTTCGTAGATCTGGTAGAACACGCAACATTCCTGAGAGATATGGATTTCTCGTAAGTGAATCGAACGACGTGTTACTCATTGATGATGAGGAGCCTACCAGTTATGAAGAAGTGCTGACAAGTTCAGAAAGGGATAAGTGGCTTGGTGCCATGAAGTCGGAAATGGATTCCATGTACGAAAACCAAGTTTGGAACTTGGTTGACCCACCTGAAGGCATAAAGCCTATAGGGTGCAAGTGGGTTTTCAAGAAGAAAACCGACATGGATGGTATTGTGATTACCTATAAGGCTAGATTGGTGGCAAAAGGATATCGTCAAAAGCAAGGTGTTGATTATGACGAAACCTATTCGCCTGTAGCTATGCTTAAATCCATTCGGATGCTCCTGGCCATAGCAGCTCATTATGATTATGAGATATGGCAGATGGATGTGAAAACAGCTTTCCTTAATGGAAACTTGCTCGAGGACGTGTATATGATATAGCCTGAGGGTTTCACATCGGTTGATAAAACCAAGGTATGCAAGTTGCGACGATCCATTTATGGATTGAAGCAAGCATCCAGGAGCTGGAATATCCATTTTGATGAGACGATCAAAAAGTTTGATTTCTCACAAAATCCAGACGAACCTTGTGTGTACAAGAAGGTTAGTGGGAGTGCAGTCGTGTTCCTAGTATTGTATGTCGATGACATATTACTTATAGGAAACGATTTTTCAATCTTACAGTCAGTTAAGGTTTGTTTATCCAAGACATTCTCCATGAAAGACCTGGGAGAAGCAACCTACATCCTTGGGATTAAGATCTATAGAGATAGATCGAAACGGTTGCTTGGTCTTTCGCAGTCTACATATATAGACCGAGTGCTAAAGAGGTTTAGCATGTCGGAATCCAAGAAAGGTTATCTGCCCATCACCATGGGGTACACCTTTCAAGTCTATGTGTCCGCGCACGTAAGACGAGAGGATTTGCATGAGTAAGATTCCCTATGCATCCGCAATAGGATCTATCATGTATGCTATGTTATGTACGAGGCCCGATGTATCGTATGCTCGAGTGTCACGGCAGATACCCCGATCGAGGAATGGATCAATGGGTGGCATTAAGGCGATCCTTAAGTGCTTGAGAAGAACTAAGGATGCGTTCTAATATATGGAGAAGGGTACATGGTGATACGTGGGTATACGGATGTTACCTCGGATAGACAAGGATGATTCCATGTCTCGATCCGGTATGTATTCACCTAAAATGGAGGCGCAAATAAGTTGGAAAGGTTCCAAGCTTGACACTATAGCGGATTCTCGCCACTAAGCGAGAATACGTTGTAGCTGAAGCGAAAGGAAGCGGTTTGGATCAAGAAGTTCATCTTTGAACTTGATGTGGTCTCATCACATGTGCTTCGCCGCTATCATCTTATCGAGAGATCATCGAATGAGCGAAATACAAATCGAAAATTCCCAGAAAGGAACTTAGCGGATCCTTTGACTAAAGCATTACCTCAAAGTAAGTTTGAGGTCATGTTAGCTTATGGTATTGGATCTAGTAGCGATTGGCATTAGGCCAAGTGGGAAGTCTGTTAGTAATATATGAGAGATGTCCTAAGGCAATGCCTTATGTATGAACCATTTATATGATAAATGAAGATTCACTATTTGAGTATACATGTTTAATGTATTTGATTGGATCTTAAACTCATTTCTTGAATGTCCACGATCGATTCACGGCATGAGAGAATTTGTGATTGGATCACAACTAGTGAGTATCTCTACATGTGTAATTGTGATGTATCGGAATTATCCTAGTCGATGAATTGATGGATTTGGACACCATCAATTACAGACGAGTATACTCCTTGGTGTATCAAGCGGTGATTCTCACTTTGGTGGAGACATTGTGATGTCGGAGTTAATCGTGGATGCTAGTTATGGTAACTAGTTCATTGGAGTGACCAGTAGTAAGACTTCATATGGTTCTCTGCATATATAGATATGTCAATGAAGTTCTTCTTGTGGCTTAAGTGCGATGTTCCTTTGACTTGCGGTATTCAAGTCATCTTGATCATGGAGACTTATGCTTTGACATCTTAAGCAAACATCTCAGGAGATGTGGACAGGGATGATTGGGTATAAGTCGAAGTGATCGAAGGTGTTTGAATAGCCTATAAAGATTCACCACTCCTTGCGAGAGATGTATACCCATGGCCTCGTCGGATTGTTACTAAAGTCTTTGGCCAAAGCATTACATGTTTAGAGTAAAGTACTCTTGATACATGTGGAGTAACTAGAATCCGTGGGGCGAGGAAATGATACTTGGGCTAGGTGTGGCGTGAGTCGACCTAGTGAGGGGACACAATAGACCATGTCACTGAACCAAGTGGGTATAAGATGAGTGAAGGAATGGGGCACGATTCATTCAGCTCTTGAAGGGTTTGAGAAATAGTTACGGATCAGTAGATTGATCTTTTCGGTTAATTGGGGATCATGATGTACTACTAGGTGCCACTCATGATGCGTTCTATAATTAATGGTTAATTATAGGCGGCCAACATAAACCGAGAACCTATTTTGGTCACGACACGAGTGTAATCCAAAGGATTTAAAGCGAGCTTGAGAATGGGATTCTCGGGCCAGGAGAAACTATGTTTGGTTGGACCAAACATAAGCGAGCATGAAATTGTTTGATCGCAATGGAGCGTGGATGGGTGTCTTATGAAGACATAATGGATGGACCAAAATGGTTTGGTTCTAATCCAATGGATGAGAATAAACCAAAGGGTTTGGTTTATATTAAGCGAATGAACCAAAGGTTGGTTCGGTTCGTTTTAACTTAAAATAAACCATCATGGTTTGGTTTATTTTAACTTATCTTAATGGAGCGGGTTAACGGGCTTTATGGATATGATCCATTAACCATTAAGAGAATTAGTTCTCTATAAAAGAGAGCATTAGGGTTTGTTAAGCACTAATGAAGAGGCAAACCTAGTTTGGCCGCCCACCCTCCTCCTCTTGTTGGCGCCAACTCTATTGCCGCCAACCATCTCTTCTAACCGGCGACCAGCTGCTGCCGTTTCCTCCTCTTGCGGCGACGAGCTGCTGCGGTGAGCTCCGGCGATCTTCCTCGGTGATCTCCTAGCAAGGTTTGGTGATCAAGGTGAGCTGTCCAGTTTTCTGGACAGCTTGTTCTCCTCTCGTCGGAGCGTCGTTTGGACGATGGTTAGTGCTCTGACAGCGGCTTACTTACCGGGGATTTGATCTCCGGTAATCCTCTGAGGTGGGGGACGAAGGATTTGTCAAACGGTTGACGAATACCTCTCCGGAGAAGCGAGTTTTGAGAACTCATTTTAGGATCCGAATTTGGATTCGGATCGTGATCATCTCTCGATCACGTCGTCTTCAACACGAGGCTAGTAACCCGTATGAAGACGAAGCTCGTGACTTAGCGAAGTCATCCCGAGGAGCTCGGCGTGGATACGGATAGAGACGATTCTTACGAGGATCGTTCCGGTTGATGTCGTTCCCGCTACACGTCATACGAAAGGTATAACGTAGATAATTTCCTTTTATTGCAAATTTTAATTTACGGTTATGTCTACACTTGTTGTAATAGCATGCGTGTGTTGTGTGTGTTGTTATAAATATAGATTTATTAATTTTAATTGCTTCCGTTGTGCTCATGTTTACGAAACATGATCGAACACACACACGCCGCGGTGCCGGAAACCCAACACCAACATCCATTGATCCTACACACAAGGTGGTTGGATTGGATGTTAGATTTTTTTAAAAAAAAAAATTGGTTGTAAGTTGTTAAACCTAGGTCATCTCACCTGTGTCTATATGATCAAGCATGTTATACTTATGTGTTTTTTGTGAGATGACTTCCAATTAAGTTGATTAAGTGTATTTAGGTTCAAGTAATTTTATGTTAGATTTGGATTTGACCCTAGGCTTGTCAAGTTTACCTTTTCAAGATCATGGCTTCCAGGTCGTGGCGAGGCACAGGGGCCTTCTTTTATCGAATCATCTGTTAGGGCAATCTCTTGTCGTAATATGGTTTTGATGGTGTGGCAAAGGGTTTAAGTTAGTTTGATATGTTGATTTGATATGTGTATTGAAGTCGTGCAAGACTTAGTAATTCGCATATGGAGCCGTGGCAAGTTTCACATCTCATGACTCGTGCCTTGAGTCGGTGAAGGATAGCTTTGCGGAAGCTGTGCGCTTGGAGCATCCGAGGGACCGCCGGACGAGAAGCTTGGAGTGAAGCCGGAGGAAGTAGACTTCGAGGCAAGAGATGCGAAGGAGCATTGCTGAGCCGTGTGCCTAATGCTGCCGAGGGACGTGGCCGAGAACGAAGAGAACTTCGAAGGCGAGGGACTCCGAGAGATGAGAGTGAGCGATTGTAACCCGGGGAAGGGTAGCTCTTAGGTGAAACTTGGCCATTTGGCCAAGTGTCGGATTGGTTTTCCCGACTGATGATCGCCATGGCATGGCGCGATCGCTTCGAATCAGTGAGTTCGATGTATCCGATCGATCGGTGTGTGTGATCGCGCCATACATAGGCGCATCGCCAAGACCTATCGATCGTCAATAGGGTTTTGGCCACAGAACCGCTCGTAGCCGACTGGGCAGTCGACTACGGAGGCAGCAGTCGACTGGTGAGGTCCATCAGTCGACTGCCAAGAGTTCCGTTGGACTACAACGGTCGGGATCCGACGTGTTCGGAGGCCGTTGTAGATAACAGATCATTCGCCAAGGGCGTGATCGGTGGCGGCAGCGAAGAAAACAGCCCTCTCTATAAAAAGAGAGGGTGGGAGCCTTTGAGTGGCTTATGCTTATGCTCTAAGTGATCTTCCTAGTGCCCCACAAGCTCTAAAACTCTTCTTACTTGTTTTTACTCCATTCTATTTGTAAGAAGAGTGATCTTGATTGTAAAGGTTACCTCCACCTAGCTTGGTGCAAAGGAGAGACCAATAGTGATTGGCTTTGGAGGAGTGATTCACCTCAGACGAATCGAGATCGTGGATTAGCGGCGTAGCCGTGAACCACGTTACATTCTTTGTTAGCGATTGTTTTCTCGTATTTCTATTTGTTTGTCTTTATTAGTCTTCCGCTTGCGCTAATTAGTTTTGTAGACGAGCAAATACCGGCATCCAAACGAAAAGGGCTATTCACCCCCCTCTAGCCCGCCGTACCGATTTCCTACAAGTGGTATCAGAGCCAAGGAAAGCTTGTCGAGGACTAACCGCCACAACAAGCAACTTTCAAAATAGCCGGCTCCAACATCCATCCTCCGAAGTTTGAAGGAGAATTCGCTTGGTGGAAGAAGCGAATGGAGGTATTTTTCGAAACGGATTTTGATATTATGATTACAATGGAATCCGGTTTCGTTTTGCCTATGGATGAAGAGGGGAAGCCAATAGAGAAATCTAGGTGGACCAAAAGGCAAAGGGAAGAGCACCTTGCAAATTCAAAAGCCAAGCATCATCTCTTCAATGTGCTCCCCCAACAAGAAATCAACCGAATAGGAGAATGCCTAAGCGCCAAGGAGATGTGGGAGAAGCTAATTGAGCTTCATGAAGGCACATCCGAGGCAAAGCTAGCAAGGAGAGATCTCCTCCGCTCCCAACTATCCAACATTAAATTAGAAAAGGGAGAAAAGGTAACTTCTTTGCATTCTAGATTCAAAGAAATTTTAAATGGACTAACAAGTATAGGAGAAAGGCTCTCCAATCGCGATATGATAATGAAGGCCATAGATGCTTTCCCTCGGTCATCCAAGTGGAGTTCAATGGTGGACTCATTTTACATTTCAAAGAATCTAGAGGTAAGTACTCTAGATGAATTTTTCTCCACTATGGAATTACATGAATCTAGGCTTGAAGAAATACAAGAAGAGCCAAAAATACAACCTTCAAGGGGAGTAGCATTGTTGGCAAATAAGGGAAAGAAGAAGATAGAGATTCCCTCCTCCTCCGATGATGAAGCGTCTTCCTCCTCCTCCATGGATAGCACCGAAGAAGCCTATATGGTAAGGAGGGTAAGACGTGCTTTAAAAGGTTTTCATTTTCATAAATCAAATGATAGGAATAGAAGACCAAGGGGGAAGGTCATATGCTACAATTGCCAAGGAGAGGGGCACATAAGAGACAATTGTCCTCTCCTAAATAAGAGCAAGGAAGAGAGGAAAAAGAAAGAAGAAAAGAAGAAGAAAAAGGGGAGCAAGAAAAAGAAGGAAGAGGAGAAGAAGACAAAAGAAAAGGGTAAGACCAAAGCTCTAAAGGCAAGGACTTGGGATGACCCATCCTCATCCTCCTCATCATCATCGGATGAGGAGAATGCCTTTGTCACCAATTTGGCCTTGATGGCCTTTGATGACTTGGATTGCTCTTCATCCGAAAATGAAGGATCAAGCTCAAGTGGGGAGAGCTCAAATGAAGGGGGAGCTTCTACATCCTCATCATCCGAAGAAG
The DNA here is from genome assembly GCA_025175895.1 of Wurfbainia villosa. Classification (NCBI taxonomy): domain Eukaryota; kingdom Viridiplantae; phylum Streptophyta; class Magnoliopsida; order Zingiberales; family Zingiberaceae; genus Wurfbainia; species Wurfbainia villosa. The sequence goes on along the minus strand of CM045997.1, from coordinate 77,492,376 downwards.
AAGAGGACATGGAAACTATGGTAACGAAAGCCTCTCCTAAGAAAATAGTTTCCATAATTTCTAGTTTAACTAAGGACTTATTTGGAATGAAAAAGAAAAATAAAAGCATGCTTGTTCAAATTAAGGATTTAGAGCATAAGCTAGAAAATGCATGCTTAAATGAAAATAATTCTTCTTGCCATGATGAAGCATGCTCACATGATAACTATATGCCACTTAATATTAGTGATGCATGCATAAATGAAAATAGGGCCTTAAGGGAAAAGGTAGATTATTTAACAAAAGCCCTAGAAAAATTCACAATTGGCTCCAACACATTGAACATGATCTTAGGGAGCAAAAGAGCTACTTTCAACAAAAAGGGCCTAGGCTACAAGGAAAAAAAAATTGAAAAGGCTTACAAATGCCTAATAGCTAGGGGACAAGATAAGAAGAAAGTAATAGCTAGGAAATGGATCCCCAAGGAATACTTAGTGAACCCAATAGGAAAGAACTTATTTTGGGTTCCAAAATCCATCCTTAAGGGTTAGGAAAACCCTAGGGTAGTCAACCATATGGAATTGACCTATATCATATTTTAGTTGACTTAGGATGGCGGGACAACATTTTTAGAATAGTGTTGGGTGATGATAACGTGCCCATAAATAGATAATAATGCTTAAATCATGATGATTAATGTAATTGCTATGTATGTTAGCAATCATGATTTATGCTATTGATATTTGGCACATAATCATGGGAAATAGGGTTGAATCATGCTTTAGGTGATACTTTGCTTATTATCATCATATAATACCTAATGCATGACTATTATTTGATGAATACATGTATTTCATGATCATAATGTAAAATTAATTCATATATGCCTTTATGTTCATGATGATTATGTTGGCATTGTGCTATATCTCGGAATGCTCATAGGCTCCCATGTCCCCGGATTAAAATTTTCACTAATGAAAACTAATCCAGATGGGATGAGTTTCCTAAGCACAACCAATTCGTCGTCGTGCTAACGACTTGAGCGATCGCTTGAACAAACTAGTTGTTCAAGCTACACAACTCTTCTAGTCGGTTATCCGCGGAAGAGACGACGGACGGATCGCCGATTTTTGTGTTTATTATCGGGGTCCATGATTATACAAATACATGCAAATGCAAACTAGTATAATCAACATATACTAACATAATGAACATAAGCTAGCATATCAAATAAGAACATGAAAAGAACAATAATAAAAGTTGTGAAACTTTTATACCTCTTGATCTTCTATCGTATGTCCTAACCTCCTTGTAGACTTCGTGTGGGCGAAGATCCTCCACAAGTTGAAGCTTCCTAGATCATCTTCAATCCAAAGAATGAAGAACTCTCTTTCCCTTCTTGCTTGTGTTAGAATGTATACTGAAAGCCTAGCTCTTTTCTGTATGAACATTTTATTTTGAAATAAGAATCACATGATCATTGTTTGCATTTTATATATTCATTATATATGTGCGCATATTGTCTAATATTCTACATTGTAGATAACATGGTGCTTGGTGTGGCACAGAAGATCATGTTATCAGTCCCTTGTAAAATATAAGTAGAGGCTCACAACCAAGATGGTTTTGGACAAACCATTGGCATGGTTGTAGTGTAGCTTGGTATTATTTTATCTTGAACATAGAGTTACACTAGTACACATAGGTGTATTGAGTAGGACCGGCATAGAGGTGATTCAATTTAGTACTGACTACATAATTGAATCGGACCTCGGATATTATGTTGTACATGCTCTTAATCCCGATATAATAACGGGCACATGTACTTAGTATTTATTTCTTTAATTTACCAGTGGGTGAGATTTAGATGGATTAAATCAATATGCCCGGTAAGTTGGGAAATAATATTATTTACATGGTGTGCCGTTGATTATAGGAGGAAACCGTGTCCTATATATTAGGTTGATGATGTCCCCTTGAGGAGCTCATAAGGTTCATCATGTAAAGCCAGCTGTTTGACTTAGTCAACATGATGATAAGGTTGAGTGGTACTACTCGAGGAGTTAGATGTTAATTAATTGATGGTCAGTAAATCAATTAATTGACGGACATTCGATATCTTAAACACGGGGAGATTAATATACAAATAATATATGGAGCCCATATTAATTTATGGGGGTTGGTGAGGTAGTTCAATGATGATCCTCTAGTGGAATGGAACATCATTGATGGATCAAGTATGTGTGGTTCCGATCCATCGGGTGGCCAAGACCCAACTCCTCCTTATGGTCCCTATCATAGCCTAATATAATCCTTGTGAAGTCTAGATCCAAGAATGTAAAATAAAACCTAGAACCAATGGTTAGGATTAAATCCCTAAGATCCGATGGTTAGGATGAAACCCTAGAACCAACGGTTGGGATTAAATCTCTAAGATCCGATGGTTAGGATGAAACCCTAGAATCGACGGTTGAGATCAAATCCCTAGATCCGACGGTTGGGATAAAACCCTAGATCCGACGGTTGGGATGAAATCCTAGATCCGACGATTAGGATGAAATCCTAGATCCGACGGTTGAGATGAAACCCTAGATCCGACGGTTGGGATAAAACCCTAGATCCGACGGTGGAGGTTTAAATCCTAGATCACGGATGAGATTAAAGGAGGCTTAAGCCCTATTCTATAAATAGGTGCTTAGGGTTGGTGGCAGGATAAGATAAGAAGATTGGTTTTGAATTAGGGTGAGGTTTGGCTCATCTTCCATTGCGTGAGGTTTGGCGCGGCTACAAGCTTAGGCGGCAAGGTTGGGTTTGGCGGGTCTTCCCTCTGTTCTCCTCCTTGGTTTTGGGTGGCACTCTTCCTTTTTCGTTGCTCCTTGGCCGGGGGTTCTCAATCATTTGGTGGCCGGAAATCATCTTCCTCCAATCTCTCCTTGGTGGTGGCGGTTTCCATTCATTTGGTGGTGCATCATCCACTTGCTCCTTGGCAGTTGCACCAAATTCCCTAATTTGGTGGTCGGTTCTAGATAGGAAAGGTATTTGTGATTGCTTCTCTTTGTTCGCAGCGGACAAGGTAGAGAAGAAAGTGATCAAGAAGGCTTCAACTCGTGGAGGATCTTCGTCCACACGTTGTCCACGAGAAGGATAGGACATACGATAGAAGATCGTAAGGTATAAAGTTGTTTTTAACTTTATTTACAGATCTGAATATGTTCTTTAATATTTTGATTATGCATGTGTATGAATGGATATATATTGTATAATCATGGACCCCGAAGACAAACACAAAAACCGGCGATCCATCCGTGGTCTTTTCCGCGGTTAACCAACTAGAAGAGTTGTGTTGCTTGAACAACTAGTTTATTCAAGCGACCACTCAAGTTGTTAGCACGACGACGAATAGGTTGTGCCAAGGAAGCTCATCCCATCTGGATTAAGTCTTTTATTAGTGAAAATTTTAATCCGGGGACATGAGAGCCAATGAGCCTCCGAAGCGACATCCCAACAATTGGTATCAGAGCCACGGTTTCCGGTTTTGTGTGTTTTGGATTCCGTTAATTTTTTATGCATTTTTCATATATTATATGTGCCGGATAATAGTAGGATATGCGTAGTTTAACTTTTTGGTTGCAGGCATAAGATCCGACTATTATAGCCATGTGTGTGTATGTGAATGGATGTGTGTAAAAAAATTTATTATTTGAATCCTCGGGGTTGACGAGGCTAGATTAGTATTTAATTTTTGTAATTAAATACGGCATTGTTTAGCCGCTCATTTTAGTTTACTTTCGATCTAGATTATTTGTACACTCCTTCGTGGAGTATAGGATCGATGGATGTAAATTAAAATGTTTTATCTCGGCTCGGAACTCTTTGGTGACTTGCGCACGGGAAAAGATTGAGCGGACGAGGTGGCCACTGGAGAACAATGTCATAATAGTTGGAAAAATTCTATTTTTTCCATATTTATTGCTTATTTGTTTTATATGCATGTTGTGTGTGATTTAAAATTCCTCATTTGCAATTTACTAAGTGGGAGAGGGATATTTTAATTAATTCCATGACCTCCATTACAATTTGACGTGTGATGCACGAACAAACTTGTGTGTTGGCTCTGAGTGCCTTCCTCCTGAGACGGGTTTGTTTTGCGGATCACTAGGTCAAATAATGGTTATAGGAAATTATCTAGGAGCATGTGTACTTCCCACAGTAAGGCACATAATCCGAAATAATTCCCTTAGTATCGTGTAATGGTGCACACTTAGATGCAAATGAAAGTATCCTCCCCATCGGAGTCACTGCTTTTATTTGTAGGGCCAAAGAGGAACCAACTATTAATTTTATTTGTCAAAAAGTAAGGTTGACAAGATAATAAAATTAATGGGTAAAACCTCCTCTTACAAATGTAGGTTTCGTATACGTCCACACAGCGTGGCATACAAAATTGTTGGTGTTTTGAGGTGTTGGTTGATTTCAGGATTTTATTGTTTTGAGGAATCAATAATATTTGAAATCTAATATTTTTGATCATTGTGATTTTTAGGAATTTCAAATGGCTTTCAACCCACTTGCTGTGATTTTAAAAGAAAACAAACTTACTGGTCCAAACTACATTGATTGGAAAAGAAACCTGGATATTGTCTTAACTGCGGAGGAGTATAAATTTGTACTCTTCGAGGTCTATCCTCCTAAGCCCACCGATGACTCTGATGAAAAGGAGAAAGAACATTATAAGAAATGGGTTAAGGCAGATGAGATGGCGCGGTGTTACATTTTGGCATCTATGTCAAATGTGCTGCAACATCAGCATCAGGCCATAGCCACAGCTTATGACATGATGTTCAATCTCAAGGAACTTTTCGGACATCAGAGTAGGGCGGCTAGGCAGGAGGCAATGAGAAACTTGATGACGACCACCATGGTCGAGGGAACACCCGTTAGGGACCATGTTCTCAAGATGATGGCTCATCTTAATGAGATGGAAGTCCTCGGAGCTGAGATCGATGGGGAAACCCAGGTCGATATCATTCTCTAGTCTCTGCCTAGGAGTTTTGAGCAGTTCCGCCTCAACTACAACATGAAGAAGAGGTTGTATTCGTTGGCGGAGCTTTGATGAATCGCAGCGCAGAGGGGCTTTTTCGAGTTCTCAAGCCATGGTCGCTCGGAAGGTTTCTTCCTCTAAACCGAAAGGTAAGAAGAAGAAGAAGCAAGGTGGATCGAAGAAAGTGGCGGGAGGACCTCAGCAGGAGTGAAGCCAGAAGGCAAGTGCTTCACTTGCAAGCGGATCTGGACATTGGAAGGCGGTATATCTTCTTGTTTAGTTGTTGAAACATGTTTAGCGGTGTTATCTACGATTGCACGGTGTGTGAATCTGAGAGCCACTGATCATGTCTGCAATACTTTGCGGGGTTTTGAGAAAGACGACTAGTGAGGAGAAATCGTCTTCATGGGCAATGCTTGAAGGTGGTAGCTATTGCGTGGGAGGCGTTTATTTATCTTTTGATAGGAATAAAGTTTTGGTTTTGAGAAATTGTCTTTATGTACCTACTTTTAGAAAGAATTTAATTTCAGTTTCTAAATTGTTTATGGATGGATATTCTGTTTCTTTTAATGACAAAGTGGTTATAAAAAGGAATAGGGAGATTATCTGTTCTTGTACATTGGTTGGCAATTTATATACTCTTGAACCGAAAACTCCCACGATGCATATAGAAGTAAATAACTCATCTTCTAAATCTAATAAGAGAAAAGAACCTTCGCAGATGAACCAAACATATCTTTGGCATCTAAGGCTTGGTCATATTAACCTATGTAGAATTCAAAGGTTGATAGCTGATGGACCTTTGGGCTCATTAGTGGTGGAGGATCTCCCAACCTGCGAATCTTGCTTGGAAGGTAAAATGCCCAAGAGGCCTTTCAAGGCCAAGGGGTATAGAGCCAAAGATGTGTTAGAATTGGTTCATTCTGATTTGTGCGGTCCTATGTCTATCCAGGCAAGAGTTGGTTTTGAATATTTTGTCTCTTTTATAGACGATTATTCAAGATATGGATACATTTACTTGATGCGCCGCAAGTCTGAATGCTTTGACAGGTTCAAAGAATTCAAGGCTGATGTGGAGAACCGTCAAGGTAAAAGTATCAAGACATTACGATCTGATCGTGGTGGTAAGTACCTCTTGGGAGAGTTTAGGAGTTACTTATCAGAGGTCGATTCAATCCCAATTGTTCGCACCGCACACCCGAGAATGGTGTAGCGGAGGCGAAGGAATAGGACTCTTATGGAGATGGTCGATCGATGATGAGTTATTCTCGAGTTACTGCTTTCGTTGGGGTATGCACTGGATACTGACAATGTATACTCTGAACTTGGTTCCATCTAAATCAGTACCTTCTACCCCAAAGAGAATTGTGGACTGGGCAAAAGCCTAGTCCGAGACATATTCGGATATGGGGAGTCCAAACACATGTGGTAAAGGTGATCTTTGGTAAGTAGGAACCTCGTCATGTATTCATGTTTGTTGGCTACCCTAAGGAACGAAGGTGGTTTATTTTATAATCCTAGAGATCGAGGGTGATCGTTAGCATGAGCCTTGATTTCTAGAGGAGGATTATGTAATGAACCACAAGCCCAAAGTAGGATTGTTCTTGAGGAGTTGGCGGGGAAGTTCGACTTCACCACCGTACAAGAGGATACCCCACAAGTCACTGCAGCGTGTCACGAGCATACACTGTAATATACGAGAGATGTCCTAAGGCAATCGCCTTATGTATGAACCATTTATATGATAAATGAAGATTCACTATTTGAGTATACATGTTTTATGTATTTGATTGGATCTTAAACTCATTTACTGAATGTCCATGATACGATTCACAGCATGAGAGAATTTGTGATTGGATCACAACTAGTGAGTATCTCTACATGTGTAATTGTGATGTATCGGAATTATCCCTAGTCGATGAATTGATGGATTTGGACACCATCAATTCGCCGAGACTAGCACGAGGTATACTCCTTGGTGTATCCAAGCAAAGCGGTGATTCTCACCGGGAGACATTGTGATGTCCGAGTTAATCGTGGATGCTAGTTATGGTAACTAGTTCATTGGAGTGACCACGGTAGTAAGACTTCATATGGTTCTCTGCATATATAGATATGTCAATGAAGTTCTTCTGTGGCTTAAGTGCGATGTTCCTTTGACTTGCGGTATTCAAGTCATCTTGATCATGGAGACTTATGCTTTGACATCTTAAGCAAACATCTCAGGAGATGTGGACCGGGATGATTGGGTATAAGTCGAAGTGATCGAAGGTGTTTGAATAGCCTATAAAGGATTCACCACTCCTTGCGAGGAGATGTATACCCATGGCCTCTCGTCGGATTGTTACTAAAGTCTTTGGCCAAAGCATTACATGTTTCAGAAATAGTTTTGGATCAACCGTTGATCTTTTCGGTTAATTGGGGATCATGATGTACTACTAGGTGCCACTCATGATCGTTCTATAATTAATGGTTAATTATAGATGGCCAACATAAACCGAGAACCTATTTGGTCACACGCACAACGAGTGTAATCCAAAGGATTTAAAACGAGCTTGAGAATGGGATTCTCAGACCGAGAGAAACTATGTTTGGTTGGACCAAACATAAAGCGAGCATGAAATTGTTTGATGCAATGGAAGCGTGGATGGGCAGTGTCTTATGAAGACATAATGGATGGACCAAAATGGTTTGGTTCTAATCCAATGGATGAGAATAAACCAAAGGGTTTGGTTTATATTAAACGAATGAACCAAAGGTTGGTTTGGTTCGTTTTAACTTAAAATAAACCATCATGGTTTGGTTTATTTTAACTTATCTTAATGGAGCGGGTTAACGGGCTTTATGGATATGATCCATTAACCATTAAGAGAATTAGTTCTCTATAAAAGTGGGCTTAAGGGATTGTTAAACCCTAACTAATCCAAACCCTAGCCCCCCCTTGAGTTGCCGCCCACTCCTTGGAGGAGTTAATCGGCGCCAACCCTAAAGCTGCCGCCGCCCAGCTTTGTGCCGCCGTCCAAGACCCTTGCCGGCGTCCAAGCTCCAGCCGGTGAACCTCCGGCGACCCTCCGGTGATCTCCTATAGGTTCGGCATCAAGGTGAGCTTTTTCTCTCCTTGTTTTGGCCGGCGCCTACTCCTCCACCAAGCTGTCCAGTTTTCTGGACAGCTTCTCCTCCTCTCGTCGGAGCGTCGTTTGGACGACGGTTAGTGCTCCGACAGCGGCTAACCTACCGGGGATTTGATCTCCGGTAATCCTCTGAGGTGGAGGACGAAGGATTCGTCAAACGGTTGACGAATACCTCTCCGGAGAAGCGAGTTTTGAGAACTCGTTTTAGGATCCGAATTTGGATTCGGATCGTGATCATCTCTTGATCACGTCGTCTTCAACACGAGGCTAGTAACCCGTACGAAGACGAAGCTCGTGACTTAGCGAAGTCATCCCGAGGAGCTCGGCGTGGATACGGATAGAGACGATTCTTACGAGGATCGTTCCGGTTGATGCCGTTCCCGCTACACGTCATACTGAAGGTATAACGTAGTTTAATTTCCTTTTATTGCAAATTTTAATTTACGGTTATGTCTACACTTGTTGTAATAGCATGCGTGTGTTGTGTGTGTTGTAATAAATATAGATTTATTAATTTTAATTGCTTCCGCTGTGCTCATGTTCTGAAACATGATCGAACACACACACGCCGCGGTGCCGGAAACCCAACAGTGGTATCAGAGCCCAGGTTGTGTTTCGACATAATCGTAAAAATGGTTTTGCGATAGTCATAATGTATTTCTGGAAGTTTTCTAAATTTTGGAAATTTAGAAGTATTTATGGAAATTTTTCAATTTTGGAAAGTCTAGAAGTATTTATGGAAATCTTCCACTTTTGGAGAGTTGGAAGTATTTATGGAAATTTATATTTTCCATAAATAAAATATTTGATTAGATTCTGGAAATTTGTTTCCTAATTTAATCATGATTTGATTTGGGAAATCAAATCTTAAAATATTTAATTTCCATAAGTAGTTTTAAAGATTTAGGAAATTGGTTTCCTAAATAGATTTTCCTTAATCAAATAATTCCATGAATAAAATATATGATTAGATTTGAAAATTTGTTTCCTAATTTAATTATGATTTGATTTGGAGAATCAAATCTTAAACATATTTTATTTCCATAAATAGTTATGACATATAAGGAAATTATATACATGACATAATTGTATGCCATGTAATTGCATTAGATGCATAACATTATGCCATGCGTGTCGTGACATGTAGATGTATGTCATGTATGCCATGCCATGTAGATAATAGTTATTTGCATGCAAAACGGATGAGACATAAAAAACCCTTAATCAATATTAAAGCCTACACCTTCCATTAATATGGTTAGAACCAGAGTTCTGTTTCTTGTTTGGGTTGTTGGACTCTCTCCATGCCCGGATCGAACCTGAATATGTTCAAACCATGGAATAGTTTAATACTAATATGGTAAGAGTCAGAGGTCAATCGTTAGCTTTGGTTGTTGGACTCTCTCCAAGCTGGGCTAATTGGTTGAATGCGCTCTAACCATATTAAAACTATGTCCTGATTAATGGGTTGGCTTTAACCTGGAGCATCGGCTTGTTGGACTCTCTCCAAGGTCGATGTAAAGGGAGGTGAAGTTGGGTGCTATGCATACTTGTTAATGTGTTAACAACCCGATGTATGTGTGAACATTCAATTAGTTGATAGCACATTGTGATAGTTGCATATACGTGATATGCAATCGGTATAGATGATACCTACCGTCGTAGTTATGAATGGCTTGTTGGACTCTCTCCAAGGTTGTTCATAACTATGATGGATATCAGCCCATTCGGAGATGGACCTACAATCTCCCGAAGTGATTTTGGGGTTTTTGAAATTCGAAAAATGAATGGGATTTATAAATGTATATTGATGCATTTTTAAAATCATCTTTCTCATATATGCTCGTTTTGTATTTCTAAGTTAATATATTGATCATGATGTGTTTGAATTTGCGTTCCATTTTGGATTCAAATAAATTGACTGGGCTGAACTTCTTGGACTGGCTTAGAAACTTGAGAATTGTTCTCAAGGTGAAAAGCTTGTGTATGTCCTCGAAGTGCCTCTTCCCGCCCGTCATAGTGATGATGCAACTCTGGACCAATTGTTGGCCTATCAGAAACATGTGAGTGATTCTGAACAAATGAGTTGCATCATGCTAGCCACGATGGAACCCAAGCTACGAAAGCAGCATGAGCATATGGATGCTCATATCGTAGTCCTTCATCTTTGTGAGTTGGTTGATGAGCAAGTGAGATTGAAAGGTTCAAGTCTCGATCCTCTTCATTGGGAGGTTCATGTGGAGTCTTCTGAGAAGCATGAGCAGGGGACGGTGCTGTTAGTTGAGTCCTCGAAGAAAGGTTCTAAGAGGAAGTCAAAGGAACAGCAGAAGGGAAAGAAGAGAAAGGCTAAGAAGGTAGAACTAGCACAAAAGGAAACTTGCCATCATTATGGCAAGGAGAGCCATTTGCGAAGAAAGTGCAAGATTTATCTTGAGTTTGTGAAGAAGGATAAGGCATCGGATGCCCCATCTTCTTCAGAAATCTTCTTTATTGATTGTCATTCTATTTCCTCAGACACTTGGGTATTTGATACTGGGTGTGGCTCACATATATGTAATGACATACATGGGCTAAGGAATAGAAGAAGACTCGTCAAGGGAGAGTCAAATTTACGTGTTGGGAATGAAGCAAAGGTTCTTTTCGCCATCGACGTATTTGTTGAAACTCCTGCAGACTTGTCTTAGAACGACAATTGCTTTTATATTCCTTTGTTGATAAAGAACATCATTTCTATTTCTTGTTTAAATAGAAATGGTTTCCATTGACGTTTAGTAACAATTGTTGTTACATAACTTTGAATGGGGTTCTTTATGGTATGGAACTTTAAGCAATGGTGTTTATACGTTGGGCGTATCCGAGGACATTTGCATCGAAGTGAGCAACAAGAGTGCTCGAAAGGATAATCAAATAGACTCCTACATGTGGCATTGTCGTCTTGGCCATGTAAGCAAGCGCAAGTCCGAATTACAATGTGGAATTCGAATCGCTTGAATTGGATTCATACGATACATGAATCGTAAAAGGCAAGATGACTAAGTTACCTTTACGGAAAAGGTGAGCAGTGGGAGAGTTACTAGGTCTAATACATACTGATGTATGTGGACCTATGTCAACTCAAGCATTAGGAGGCTATAGCTACTTCATTACCTTCACCGATGATCACTCACGGTTTGGGTATGTGTTTTTGATGAAACACAAGTCTGAAGCCTTTGAAAGGTTCAAAGAATTCAGAAATGAAGTAGAGAAACAACATGACAAAAGTATTAAGATACTTCGATCGGATCGAGGTGGTGAATACTTAAGTCAAGAGTTTCTTGATTATCTAAGAGACAATGGTATATTGTCTCAATGGACTCTGCCATATACACCACAGCATAATGGTGTATCTGAGAGGCGTCTTAGGACCTTGTTGGACATGGTCAGGTCAATGATGAATCATGCAACTCTTCCCAAGTCCTTTTTGGGGCTATACAGCATTGTTTACTTATTAAGCGAGTGCAAGGTAGTCTCAACTACTCCATATGAGATATGGAATAGTAAGAAACCTCATGTATCTTACTTGAAGATATGGGGTTGTCTATGTAAAATGATCAGACAAATTGGATGCTAAGTCTGATAAATGTCTATTTGTTGGATACCCTAAGGAAACAAGGGGTTACCAATTCTATCATCCTGTGGAACAAAAGATGTTTGTTTCAAAGCATGCTGTGTTTCTAGAGAAAGAGTTTCTCTTGCAAGAAAACAGTGGGAGTGTCGTCGAGCTTGAGGAGGCTCGAGAGACTCAAATAGACATTAATGAGATACCTGGTGAAGCACGTGAATACTCATAGTGATGAGCAATCATTTGGACCTATTGTAACACCACATCTTCGTAGATCTGGTAGAACATGCAATATTCCTGAGAGATATGGATTTTTCGTAAGTGAATCGAATGACGTGTTACTCATTGATGATGAGGAGCCTACCAGTTATGAAGAAGTGCTGACAAGTTCAGAAAGGGATAAGTGGCTTGGTGAATGATTCCAGTCTGGAATGGATTATGAAACCAAGTTTAAAACAAGGACCCATGAAGGATAAAGCCTATAGGGTGGAGTGGGTTTCAAGAAGAAAACCGATGGGCGAATATGATTACATCTAGAGGTTTGGCGGGATAAAACCAAGGTACAAATTATGGATAAATACCTATGGAACCTTGTGTCTGAAGAATTATGAGTGCGGTTCTAGTATGTATGCGATGACATATTACTTATAGAAGCGATGTGTCAATCTTGATCGATTAAGGTTTGGTTATCCAGACATTCTCCATGAAAACCAGGAGAAGCAACCTTGCGGATTGGATATGAAGCGTTATATTAAATCTAAAGTTTTGTGAATCAAAAGGATCTCACAAAATCCCATGTGTAGATCTGTAAAATGGAGTTGCTATATTGTATTTATATGATAAAGATTACTAATAGAACATGTTTAATATATTGGTTATCAAGACATTTCTGAAAGACATTTCCTTGAGAAGAATTTGTGATTGATCAAATAGGATATTCTGATATTATGGTATGTATCGAAGCTCTAATGACTTGAGGTTTCACCATAGGTAGAACTAAAAGATATTGGGACAGAGATCCGGAGAACAGGGAATCCATGCGATCTATGAGTCTATATGAGTGACCATAGTGATTCCAAGGTTCCTTGATATATAGAATAGCGATCCGGCGGCAAGCGAGTTCCGGAGAAGTGATCTATGTAGTATGCTCATCAACAAGATTCAAGATAGGATGTTATAAGTAATATCGAGAAGTATTTAAAGATGATAAGATTCACCAATATGGAGGAATGTATATGGTCTCTGAGTTACATAAAGTGGCGTCATGTTTGAGTAAAGTACTTGATGATGTCCTTCGAGAATTGGAGCTGATAGCTGTGTCAGCGATCGACTTTAGGGAACATGAGATGTCGAACCAAAGTGATAGTGAGTGAAGAGGATACTCATTGAAGTTCTTTGAAGGGTTGAGAAATGTTTGATCGGCTGATCCTTTAGAATTGAGATCAGATGTATCTAGTCGATGATGGATATATGATCTTGAATATGATCCATATACAAGAACATTTGATCTTTGAGATATGAAAAGATTTAAAATTGAGAAGATTCTCCAGGAAAGAAACTATCTTTGGTTGAATGCTAGCGAGCATATAAGTTTTGTATGGGAGCATGGTGATGTCTTATGAGACATTGGATGGGATAAAATGGTTTAGTAATCATGGATGAGAATAAACCGATTTTGATTTATTAGAATGAACCATTGGTTAAGTTTGATTTGAACTTAAAATAAACTCATGTTTGGGTATGATCATATGGAATGAGAGACTTTATGGTGTAATCTTGATTAAAATTAGTTCTCTATGTGGAATTGATGTTAAATATAACCATGGTTGAGTTGTTATCTTGGAGGGATTGTGCGCCAACTAAAAATGATAAAGCTTTGTCTGTGATCAAGATTTGGCTAGTTGAGTGACCTGGATGATGATCTCCTGGTTACATCAAGGTGAGCTTTTCTCTAGTTTTGGCAGCGTATCTTGGTGGAGTTCTGTGATTCTTCTTTGTCGCGTCTTAATGCGGGTTAATTATCAGTGGCTTCTCGATTTGATCTCCGGTAACCTCTGGTGGAGGGCGAAGGATTAATCAAGCGGTTAAATACCTCTGGAGAAAGCGATTGAGAACTCTTTTAGGATCGAATTTGGATTCGGATCGTGATCATCTCTCGATCCGTGTCTTCAAGAGTCTAATAACAAAGGGCTCACTTAGTCATGAGTTTGGCGTAATCACGGATGAGATTCTTAGGATCGTTCGTTGATAACCATCATAAGGTATAACGTTTTTAATTTCCTTATTGCAAATTTTTAATTTGGTTATGTCTACACTTGTTCTAATAGCATCGCTGTGTGTTGTAATAAATTTATTAATTTTAATCACCAGGTTGCTCGATAGAAACATGATCGAACACCTAGCCGGCGGTGACCCAACATACCGGAAATACCTTGAGGAGGGTTGTTAGACAAGATAGATTCATGTTTTGGAGATCATGAACATGAACTTTGATCCACTGGACATATGGGAGGCAATCCAAGATCACGGATCTTGGCAAAAAGCGATGAATTTGATAGAATCTATGGATTCTAATCTCTGGGAGCTAGTAGAGCCACCATGGTGTAAAAACTATTGGATGCAAGTGGATCTACAAGAGAGAGGTGATTTGGACCTTAAAGCTAGGCTTGACAGAAGGGTATACCAAAGTATCGACTATGAGGAGACCTTTTTACGTAATATGCTTAAGTCTATCCGGATTCTTTTATCTATAATGATCATATGGTTGAGATATGGCGGATGGATGTCAAAAGCTTTTCATGAAGTCTTGAGGAGAACATCTATATCGGTGGATTCATGCTAAAGGCAAGAGCATCTTGTGTAAGCAATGTCCATTTATGGATTGAAGCAGCTTTAGATCTTGAACATCCTTTATGAGGTAATCCATCATATGGATTTATTCAAAGTCTGATGAACCTTGTGTATCAAGAGATGAAATGTAGTGGTGTTTCTTGTACTATCGTAGATGACATTTTGTTAGTTAACAATATAAAAGTCTTATCGTAAGTATGGTTGTCACAGGTTTTGACATGAAGGACTTGGAGAAGTGGGACACATCCTTGGGATTATAAGGATCGCAAGAAAGGCTTATCTCAAGCTTCATATATTGACACTATTTTTCGTTTTGATGAGAACTCCGAAAGGTTTTCTACCTTTTAGGCATGGAGTTCCTTTATCTAAAGACTGTGTCCCAAACATCAAGGAGATAGAGGACATGTGTTACTTATGCCGGTGATGAAATATAATGCTATGCTATGTGAGAGGATGCTACTATAGTGGGCATGGTTGCGAATTCGAAATCTCGACATTGTTGTAAAGCATATATTGTACGAGAAGGACTAGGGATTATATCTTTATTTCTGCGGATCAATTAGTCTGTGTTGCAGTTGGTTTCTCAAGATGACAAGTAATCTACCTCGGGGTTTGTGTTTACTTTTGAGGTGGGCCCGCTGGAGGAGTGTCATGAAATCGTGGCGGACTCTACCATGGTGAGTATAGGCCTCCAGAAAGCTCGAGAACTTCTTGATGGACTTGGATGTGATTCTTTGAACTATCTTTATTGTGATCATGGTGGTGATTCAACTCGAAGGAACCACGATATAAAGCGAGTAAACACATAGGAATGCCACCTCATGAGATGTGGCGAGGAAAGTTCTTCGCTAAGATTGCATCGAGAGGATAACCTAGAGATCCATTCACTAAGGCCCTTCCAGCGTTTGATAGGCATGTGAGGACATGGGGATGGATGTATGGTAGAGTATGATGACATAGTCTTTTAGTATAAGTGGGAGATTGTTAGAATGTATCAAGCCTAGCTCTTTGTATGAATATTTTATTTTGAAAGAATCACATGATCATTTTTTGCATTTTATATATTCATATATGTATGTGCATATCTAATATTCTACCAGATAACATGGTGCTTGGTGTATGAGAAGATGATTATCGGTCCTTATAAATATAAGTAGAGGCTCACCAAGATGGTTTGACAAACCATTATGGTTGTACTTAGTATTGTTTTATCTTGAACATAGAGTTACACTAGTACTTGGTGTATTGAGTAGGACCATAGAGGTGATTCATTTATCGACTACATAATTGAATGGATTTGGATATTATATTGTATGCTCTTAATCGATATAATAAAGCACATACTTAGTATTTATTTCTTTGAATTTCATGGGTATTTAGATGGATTAAATCAATATGCTTAAGTTGAAATAATATTATTTACATGGTGTCCTTGATTATGGGAAGCGTGTCCTATATTAGGTTGATGATGTCCCCTTGAGGAGCTCATAAGGTTCATCATGTAAACCCAGCTGGTTGACTTAGTCAACATGATGATATGGTTGAGTGGTACTACTCGAGGAGTTAGATGTTAATTAATTGATGGTCAGTAAATCAATTAATTGACGGACATTCGATATCTTAAACATGGGGAGATTAATGTACAAATAATATATGGAGCCCATATTAATTTATGGGGGTTGGTGAGGTAGTTCAATGATGATCCTCTAGTGGAATGGAACATCATTGATGGATCAAGTATGTGTGGTTCCGATCCATCGGGTGGCCAAGACCCAACTCCTCCTTATGGTCCCTATCGTAGCCTAATATAATCCTTGTGAAGTCTATATCCAAGAATGTAAAACAAAACCTAGAACCAACGGTTAGGATTAAATCCCTAAGATCCGATGGTTAGGATGAAACCCTAGAACCAACTGTTGGGATTAAATCCCTAAGATCCGATGTTTAGGATGAAACCCTAGAATCGACGGTTGAGATCAAATCCCTAGATCTGACGGTTGGGATAAAACCCTAGATCCGACGGTTGGGATGAAATCCTAGATCCGACGATTAGGATGAAATCCTAGATCCGACGGTTGAGATGAAACCCTAGATCCGACGGTTGGGATAAAACCCTAGATCCGATGGTGGAGGTTAAATCCCTTGATCCGACGGATGAGATTAAAGGAGGCTTAAGCCCTATTCTATAAATAGGTGCTTAGGGTTGGGCGGCAAGGATAAGATAAGAAGATTGGTTTTCGAATTAGGGTGAGGGTTTGGCTCATCTTCCATTGGGCGGCTAGGGTTTGGGTGGCTACAAGCTTGGGCGGCAAGCTAGGATTTGGCCGGTCATCCCTCTCTTCTCCTCCTTGGTTTTTGGCGGCACTCTTCCCTTTTCCTTGCTCCTTGGCCGGCGGTTCTCCATCCATTGGTGGTCGGCAATCATCTTCCTCCAATCTCTCCAAGGTGGCCGGCGGTTTCCATTCATTTGGTGGCCGGCGCATCATCCACTTGCTCCTTGGCCGGTGGTTGTACCAAATTCCCTAATTTGGTGGTCGGTTCTAGATAGGAAAGGTATTTGTGATTGATTCTCTTTGTTCGCAGTGGACAAGGTAGAGAAGAAAGTGATCAAGAAGGCTTCAACTCGTGGAGGATCTTCGTCCACACGTCGTCCACGAGAAGGATAGGACATACGATAGAAGATCGTAAGATATAAAGTTGTTTTTAACTTTATTTACAGATCTGAATATGTTCTTTAATATTTTGATTATGCATGTGTATGAATGGATATATATTGTATAATCATGGACCCCGAAGACAAACACAAAAACCGGCAATCCATCCGTCGTCTTTTCAGCGGCTAACCAACTAGAAGAGTTGTGTTGCTTGAACAACTAGTTTGTTCAAGCGACCACTCAAGTTGTTAGCACGACGACGAATAGGTTGTGCCAAGGAAGCTCATCCCATCCGGATTAAGTCTTTCATTAGTGAAAATTTTAATCCGGGGACATGGGAGCCAATGAGCCTCCGAAGCGACATCCCAATAGCTTGAGCCAACCACCAATCCACAAAGGATTGATGCTGCCGGCCTCAAGAATAGAGAGAATAATATGGAAACAACCAAGGAACCGAACTAGGGACAAACCCTAGTTTTGGTGCCGCCGGCCAAGATGGAGTGAATAGGAGAAAAGGAATATGTTGGGCCCCGGCCACGGTGGAGGGAAAAGAGGAAGGAGTCGGCCACACCCTAGGAAGAAGAAGACCTCCTCTCCTATAGTTGCCGCCTAACTTCCTTGCAATTTCTAGCCGGCCAACCTAAGGAGGAAACCCTAATTAGGGTTTCTCCTTAGGCTTTCTTGCCACCCAACCTTGGTGGAGAGAAGATATCTAGGAGCTAGCCACCTCCAAGGAAGAAGACAAACTCCTCCACAAGTGGCCGCCCAACCTTCATTCCCATCCATGGCCGCCCATGCAAAGGAGCCAAAACCCTAATCAAATTAGGGTTTCCTCCATAGGGTTCCTTGCCACCCAAGCATGGTGGAGAAAAGAGATCTAAGAGCTAGTCACCTCCATGGAAGAAGACAAGCTCCTCCATAGGTTGCCGCCCACTCTTCTTCCTCACCTTGGCCGCCGAACCCAAAAGAGCCAAACCCTAATTAGGGTTTACTCCTAGGGTTGCTTGCCGCCCAAGCAATTGGAGGCTAAACCCTAATCTCCTTAGCATCCATCATCCAACCTCTAAAAACTTGTTGCCGCCCAACCCATAGCCACCCTTTTATAGAGTTAGGGTTTAGGCCTTGGTTTAATCTCCACCGTCGGTTCTAGGGTTTTAATCTCAACCGTCGGATCTAGAGATTTAATCTCAACCGTCGGTTCTAGGGTTTTAATCCCAACCGTCGGATCTAGAGATTTAATCTCTACCGTCTGTTCTAGGAATTTAATCCCAACCGTCGGATCTAGAGATTTAATCTCCACCGTCGGTTCTAGGAATTTAATCCCAACCGTCGGATCTAGAGATTTATTTTCCATTATTTGATCTAGACTTCATGAGGTTTATATTAGGCTACGATAGGGACCATGAGGAGGAGTTGGGTCTTGGCCACCCGATGGATCGGAACCACACAAACTTGATCCATCAATGATGTTCCATTCCACTAGAGGATCATCATCGAACTACCTCACCAACCCCCATAAATTAATATGGGCTCCATATTATTTGTACATCCATCTCCCGTGTTTAAGATATCGAATGTCCGCAATTAATTGATTCTTGACCATCGAATTAATTAACATCTAACTCCTCGAGTAGTACCACTCAACCTTATCATCATGTTGACTAAGTCAACCTGCAGGGTTTACATGATGAACCTTATGAGCTCCTCAAGGGGACATCATCAACCTAATACATAGGACACGGATTCCTCCTATAATCAACGGCACACCATGTAAATAATATCATTTCTCAACTTATCGGGCATATTGATTTAATCCATAGAAATCTCACCCTCTGGTAAATCAAAGAAATAAATATTAAGTACTTGTGCCCGTTATTATATCGGGATTAAGAGCATGTACAACATAATATCCGAGGTCCGATTCAATTATGCAGTCAGCAATAAATTGAATCACATCTATGTCGGTCCTGCTCAATACACCTAAGTGTACTAGTGTAACTCTATGTTCAAGATAAAATAATACCAAGCTACACTACAACCATGCCAATGGTTTGTCCAAAACCATCTTGGTTGTGAGCCTCTACTTATATTCTACAAGGCACTGATAAAATGATCTTCTGTGCCGCACCCAGGCACCATGTTATCTACAATGTAAAATATTAGACAATATGCACACATATAAATATAACGTGCAAACAATGATCATGTGATTCTTATTTCAAAATAAAGATGTTCATAAAAAAGAGCTAGGCTTTCAGTATACATCCCAACAATCTCCCACTTATACTAAAAGACTATGCTGTCATCATACTGCCATACATCTGATTCCCCTTCCCTCCACTTGCCTATCAAAGCTTTCGCCAGAAGGGCCTTAGTGAAAAGGGGCTACCAGGTCATCCTCTGATGCAATCTAGGCGACAGCAACTTCTACCTCCTTTACGATTTCTCGTATCAGGTGGTACTTGCACTCTGTGTTTACTAGCCTTATGGGCTCGTGGTTCCTTCGAGTTTGCAACTGCACCATTATTATCACAATTAATTGTGATAGTTCTGGGCAAACCAGGAATCACATCCAAGTCCATCAGGAAGTTCCTGAGCCACACAGCTTCTTTGTCCGCCTCATAGGTTGCCTCATACTCAGCTTCCATGGTGGAGTCCACCACGCATTTCTGCTTGACACTCCTCCATACAATGGCTCCACCTCCTAAAGTAAACACAAAACCTGAGGTAGACTTACTGTTATTCCTATTTGATTGGAAATCGCAATCCATACAACCCACAGGGAGTAATTGGTCTGCCCGGTAAACTAGCATATAATCCCTAGTCCTTCTCAGGCACTACAATATATGCTTTATCGTAGTCCAATGTCCCTGTCCTGGATTACTCTGATATCTGCTGACCATGCCTATGGCAAATCAGATATCTGGTCTCGTACATAGCATACATTAGGCTTCCTACCGCTGAAGCATAAGGATCTGCCTATATCTCCTCTATCTCCTCAGATGATCTAGGACACATCTGCTTAGATAAAGGAACTCCATGCCTGAAGGGTAGAAAACCCTTCTTGGAGTTTTGTATGCTAAAACGATCCAATAACATGTCTATGTATGAAGCTTGGGATAAGCACAACAACCTTGATCCCCAAGGTTGTGACCCACTTCTCCTAAGTCCTTCATATCATACTGTTTGGACGACCATACCCTTACGTCTGATAACACTTCGATGTTGTCGCCAACCACCAAAATGTCATCTACGTATAGTACAAAAATACCACTACGTTTCCGTCACATCTCTGATATACACAAGACTCATCCGAACTTTGAATAAATCCATAAGACTGGATTTACCTCCTCAAAGCGGATGTCCCAAGACTTCAAAGCTTGCTTCAGTCCATTAACGGACCGATTAAGCTTATATACAATACGCTCTTTGCCCTTAGCAATGAATCCCTCTGGTCGCTTCATGTAGATGGATTCCTCAAGACGTCCACTAAGGAATGCTGTCTTGACATCCATCATCACGCCTCATAATCCATATGAGTTGCTATGCATGAGCTCCCGGACCGACTTGAATCCATAGATTCAATCTCGGATTCATTGCACTTTGCAAAGATGTCAATTTATATCTTGGATTGCCTCGTCATATGTCTAGGATCAGTTCATGTTTGCTAGGGACCAAATCGTAAGATTTGTCCAAAAACATGAATCTAAGAGGTTGTCTAACAACCCTCCCACTCTGACGAGGTATCTTCTGTATCCTCTCGTGACACGCCGTGTGCGATGACATGTGGTATGTCCTCTTGTACCGGTGGTACTAAAGAAGTGACTTCCCTTTTTAACTCCACCAGAACAATTTTACCCTTGGGCTTGTGGCTTATCACATAGTCTTCCTCTAGAAATCTGGCATTCATGTTAACGATCACCCTCTGATCTCTAGGACTATAAAACAAGTCAGAATAACTCATCATCGATCTAACCATCTCCATAAGAGTCCTATTCCTTCGCTCTGCTACACCGTTCTGCTGGGGTGTGCCAGGTGCAGTCAATTGGGATTGAATCCCAACCTCTGATAAGTAGTTCCTAAACTCTCCCAAGAGGTTGTCACCACCATGATCAGATCGTAGTGTCATCCACATCTTGAATAATCATCTACAAAAGAGATGAAATATTCAAGATTACCTCTTGCCTAGATAGCCATAGGACCACACAAATCAGAATGAACCATTTCTAACAAATCTTTGGCTCTATACCCCTTGGCCTTAAAAAGGCCTCTTGGTCATCTTACCCTCCAAGAAAGATTCGTAGGTTGGGAGATCCTCCACCACTAATGAACCCAAAGGTCCATCAGCTATCAACCTTTGAATTCTGCTTAGGTTAATGTGACCAAGCCTAAGAAGCCAAAGATATGTTTGGTTCATCTTCGAAGGTTCTTTTCTCTTATTGGAATTAGAAGATGAGTTATTAACTTCTATTTGCATCGTGGGAGGTTTTGGTTCAAATTTCCTTTCAATGTACCTGAATAGATATTCTCCCTATTCCTTTTTATAACAACTCTGTCATTAAAAGAAATAGAATATCCATGCATAATAATTTAGAAACTGAAACTAAATTCTTTCTAAATAAAGGTACATAAAGGGAATTTTCCAGAACCAAAGTTTTATTATTTTCATGAGATAAATAAAACTTCTCCCACTACAATAGCCGCTACCATCATGGCATTGCCCAAGTAAATGGTAATCTCCCCTTCAACTAGTCATCGGGTTTCCTGGAACCCCTGCAAATTGTTGCAGACATGATTAGTGTCTCCCGTATCTACTCACTAGGTGCCGGCAGATATCACCGCTAATCATGTTTCAATGACTAGTCCAAAAGATATACCTATGTTCTATTTTTGATTGGGATAGTCCTCCTTCCAATGTCCTTCCTGCTTGTAAGTGAAGTACTTGCCTTTCGGCTTTTTTACTCCTCCCTGAGATCCTCCCACCACATTTGCTCCACCTTGTTTCTCCTTCTTCTTGCCTTTCGGCTTAGAAGTAGAAACCCTTTTGAGCAATGATGGCTTAAGGACACTCTTTGAAGAGTGCATACTTGTACTCCTTAGCAGATAAGACAATATCTTGAATCTTTTCCAATCAACATTATTTAGGTACAGTAAGTTTATTTCCTTTAGTATCACAGTAAGTGGACTGAAAGTCAATTTTGAAAATCCAAAGAATCACATAGATCATTACTTTAGATTTCAAAAAAATTATTGATTCCTCAAACAATAAAATTTCGAAATCAACCAACACCTCAAAACACCGAGAATATCGCATGCCACGCAGTGTGGACGTATACGAATTCTACATTTGTAAGAGGAGGTTTTACCCATTAATTTTATTATCTTGTCAACCTTACTTTTTG
Source organism: Wurfbainia villosa (assembly GCA_025175895.1). Taxonomy (NCBI): domain Eukaryota; kingdom Viridiplantae; phylum Streptophyta; class Magnoliopsida; order Zingiberales; family Zingiberaceae; genus Wurfbainia; species Wurfbainia villosa. The sequence continues at coordinate 77,469,718 of CM045997.1, read as the reverse complement.
ACAAATAAAATTAATAGTTGGTTCCTCTTTGGCCCTACAAATAAAAGCAGTGACTCCGATGGGGAGGATACTTTTTATTTGCATCTAAGTGTGCACCATTACACGATACTAAGGGAATTATTTCGGATTATGTGCCTTACCGCTGTGGAAGTACACACGCTCCTAGATAATTTCCTATAACCATTATTTGACCTAGTGATCCACAAACAAACTCATCCACAGGGAGGAAGGCACTCAGAGCCGACACGCAAGTTTGTTGCATCACATGTCAAATTGTAATGGAGGCCGCGGGAATTAATTAAAATATCCCTCTCCCACTTAGTAAATTGAAAATGAGGAATTTTCAAGCACACACAGCATGCTTATTATTACTGTAGATTTCAAAAAATTATTGATTCCTCAAACAATAAAATTTTGAAATCAACCAACACCTCAAACACCGAGAATATCGCATGTCACGCTGTGTGGACGTATACGAATTCTACATTTGTAAGAGGAGGTTTAACCCATTAATTTTATTATCTTGTCAACCTTACTTTTTGACAAATAAAATTAATAGTTGATTCCTCTTCGGCCCTACAAATAAAACTACTTTTTATTTGCATCTAAGTGTGCACCATTACACGGTACTAAGGGAATTATTTTGGATTATGTGTCTTACCGCTGTGGAAGTACACACGCTCCTAGATAATTTCCTATAACCATTATTTGACCTAGTGATCCGCAAACAAACTCATCTGTAGGGAGGAAGGCACTCAGAGCCGACACACAAGTTTGTTGCATCACACGTCAAATTGTAATGGAGGCCGCGGGAATTAATTAAAATATCCCTCTCCCACTTAGTAAATTGAAAATGAGGAATTTTCAAGCACACACAACATGCATATAAAACAAATCAGCAATAAATATGGAAAAATCAGAATTTTTCCAACTATTATGGCATTGTTCTCCAATATGCGTCCCGTCGTGTCGCCACCTCGTCTGCTCCATCTTTTCCCGTGCGCAAGTCACCAAAGAGTTCCGAGCCGAGATAAAATATTTTAATTTACATCCATCGATCCTATACTCCACGAAGGAGTGTACAAATAATCTAGATCGAAAGTAAACTAAAATGAGCGGCTAAACAATGCCGTATTTAATTACAAAAATTAAATACTAATCTAGCCTTGTCAACCCCGAGGATTCAAATAATATACAATCACACACACATGCAATCACATACACACATATATAGCCATAATAGTTGGATCTTATGCCTGCAACCAAAAAGTTAGCCTACGCACATCCTACTATTATCCGGCATACACAATATATGATAAATGCGTGAAAGTAACCGAATCCAAAACACACAAAACCGGAAACCGTGGCTCTGATACCATTTGTTGGCATTGTGCTATACCTCGGAATGCTCATAGGCTCCCATGTCCCCGGATTAAAATTTTCACTAATGAAAACTAATCCGGATGGGATGAGTTTTCTAAGCACAACCAATTCGTCGTCGTGCTAACGACTTGAGCGATCGCTTGAATAAACTAGTTGTTCAAGCAACACAACTCTTCTAGTCGGTTAGCCGCGGAAGAGACGACGGACGGATCGCCGGTTTTTGTGTTTTTATCGGGGTCCATGATTATACAAATACATGCAAATGCAAACTAGTATAATCAACATATACTAACATAATGAACATAAGCTAGCATATCAAATAAGAACATGAAAAGAACAATAATAAAATTTGTGAAACTTTTATACCTCTTGATCTTCTATCGTATGTCCTAACCTCCTTGTAGACTTCGTGTGGGCGAAGATCCTCCACAAGTTGAAGCTTCCTAGATCATCTTCAATCCAAAGAATGAAGAACTCTCTTTCCCTTCTTGCTTGAGCCAACCACCAATCCACAAAGGATTGATGCCGCCGGCCCCAAGAATAGAGAGAATAATATGGAAACAACCAAGGAACCGAACTAGGGACAAACCCTAGTTTTGGTGCCGCCGGCCAAGATGGAGTGAATAGGAGAAAAGGAATATGTTGGGCCCCGGCCACGGTGGAGGGAATAGAGGAAGGAGTCGGCCACACCCTAGGAAGAAGAAGACCTCCTCTCCTATAGTTGCCGCCCAACTTCCTTGCAATCCCTAGCCGCCCAACCTAAGGAGGAAACCCTAATTAGTGTTGGGAGTATGAGGAATACAATCAAAGTCCCACATTGGTAAGACATGGAAAAGATCATGTGCTTATAAGAAAAAAGATATCTCCATTGGTATGAGGCCTTTTGGGTAAAAGCCCAAAAATAAAACCATGAGGGCTTAGACCCAAAGTGGACAATATCATGTCATTGTGGAAATATGTGGAGCTTATAAGCACTAACAATTGGTATCAGAGCCATGGTCCATGTCAAGCCATGAACCTCGAACGAAGGAAGTTGAGCTCCCACGTCCGGATCAAGAGAACCAGACATCAGGAAGGAAGTCTAGTTGGGTCGGGGGGACCGAACAACTGGCAGGAAGTTCTGGTGGGTTGAAGATCGGACATCAAGCAGAGAAAATCCTTCGAGGAGGGATAGGCTTGAGGGGGGGCCCAATGTGGTCCTTCGTTTGAGGGGGGGATTGTTGGGAGTATGAGGAATACAATCAAAGTCCCACATTGGTAAGACATGGAAAAGATCATGTGCTTATAAGAAAAAAGATATCTCCATTGGTATGAGGCCTTTTGGGTAAAAGCCCAAAAATAAAACCATGAGGGCTTAGACCCAAAGTGGACAATATCATGCCATTGTGGAAATATGTGGAGCTTATAAGCACTAACAATTAGGGTTTCTCCTTAGGTTTTCTTGCCGCCCAACCATGGTGGAGAGAAGATATCTAGGAGCTAGCCACCTCCAAGGAAGAAGAAAAACTCCTCCACAAGTGGCCGCCCAACCTTCATTCCCTTCCATGGCCGCCCATGCAAAGGAGCCAAAACCCTAATCAAATTAGGGTTTCCTCCATAGGGTTCCTTGCCGCCCAAGCATGGTGGAGAGAAGAGATCTAGGAGCTAGCCACCTCCATGGAAGAAGACAAGCTCCTCCATAGGTTGCCGCCCACTCTTCTTCCTCACCTTGGCCGCCGAACCCAAAAGAGCCAAACCCTAATTAGGGTTTCCTCCTAGGGTTGCTTGCCGCCCAAGCAATTGGAGGCTAAACCCTAATCTCCTTAGCATCCATCATCCAACCTCTAAAAACTTGTTGCCGCCCAACCCATAGCTACCCTTTTATAGAGTTAGGGTTTAGGCCTTGGTTTAATCTCCACCGTCGGTTCTAGGGTTTTAATCTCTACCGTCGGATCTAGAGATTTAATCTCAACCGTCGGTTCTAGGGTTTTAATCCCAACCGTCGGATCTAGAGATTTAATCTCTACCGTCGGTTCTAGGAATTTAATCCCAACCGTCGGATCTAGAGATTTAATCTCCACCGTCGGTTCTAGGAATTTAATCCCAACCGTCGGATCTAGAGATTTGTTTTCCATTATTTGATCTAGACTTCATGAGGTTTATATTAGGCTACGATAGGGACCATGAGGAGGAGTTGGGTCTTGGCCACCCGATGGATCGGAACCACACAAACTTGATTCATCAATGATGTTCCATTCCACTAGAGGATCATCATCGAACTACCTCACCAACCCCTATAAATTAATATGGGCTCCATATATTATTTGTACATCCATCTCCCCGTGTTTAAGATATCGAATGTCCGTCAATTAATTGATTTACTGACCATCAATTAATTAACATCTAACTCCTCGAGTAGTACCACTCAACCTTATCATCATGTTGACTAAGTCAACCTGCAGGGTTTACATGATGAACCTTATGAGCTCCTCAAGGGGACATCATCAACCTAATACATAGGACACGGATTCCTCCTATAATCAATGGCACACCATGTAAATAATATCATTTCCCAACTTACCGGGCATATTGATTTAATCCATAGAAATCTCACCCTCTGGTAAATCAAAGAAATAAATATTAAGTACATGTGCCCGTTATTATATCGGGATTAAGAGCATGTACAACATAATATCCGAGGTCCGATTCAATTATGCAGTCAGCAATAAATTGAATCACCTCTATGTCGGTCCTGCTCAATACACCTAAGTGTACTAGTGTAACTCTATGTTCAAGATAAAACAATACCAAGCTACACTACAACCATGCCAATGGTTTGTCCAAAACCATCTTGGTTGTGAGCCTCTACTTATATTCTACAAGGGACTGATAACATGATCTTCTGTGCCGCACCCAGGCACCATGTTATCTACAATGTAAAATATTAGACAATATGCACACATATAAATATAACGTGCAAACAATGATCATGTGATTCTTATTTCAAAATAAAGATGTTCATACAAAAGAGCTAGGCTTTCAGTATACATCCCAACAGATTATTAGGTTGATACTTAACCTTGATAGAATTGCATGAATATATTGGTTAAGTATACACAAATACCCCCTAGGATGCATCTCACACTCATTATAGGCTAACTTGATTGCAAACTTAGCATGGGTGAGATGTTAGGATGATACAAATGTCCACTAATGCCTATGGCATTTAGATGGTCATTTAAAGTATCAACATAGCAATAATAGACCAATCATGGGGAAGGCTTATGTTTAATTCATAGACATATTGCCCAAAGATCATGGTTGGATATTTCATATGTTTTCAAAACAATTTCTTAATCTAAAATCTATGTATTCATGTTTTGAAACAATTGGATGCAAGACTAGGTGTTAAAATGGACACTCTTATGATCAAAAACCTAGTAGTTTTTAAAGCTCTTGGATTTTTGGAAAATACATGGAAATATAATGATTTTTCATGAAAACATATTTTTCACTGATAGATATACTTAAAAGAAATGTGTTCCCCAAATTTCATGATTTTTCGAATTTTTTGGATATTTTAACGCATTTCTGAAATTCACCTCAGAAATCAGAAATCTCGAATCTGATTATGTGCGGTCGAGATCGGTAGTCCAACTACGATCGATGACCAATATCGCATCAAGAAAGGCTGAATTCCGATTTTGATTCAACTTGTGGTATTTTCTTTCTATTAGACTTGATGTCATGTGCTTTTAACTTAGTGTTAATCTTTTTGATGGTGTCAAAGGGGGAGAAATAATTATGTTTAAGTTAATTATTTTAGGGGGAGAAATATATGATAGGGGGAGAAAATTTGCATAGAGAGTTTCATGGATTAAGGGGGAGTTGCATGTTGCTATATCATGTTTATCTTTACATGCTTTCTTACCTTAGAATTTATATCAAATGTTTTTACCTAACTTAAACGGATTACCACACATCAAAAAGGGGGAGATTGTTAGGGCAATCTCTTGCCATAATATGGTTTTGATGGTGTGGCAAAGGGTTTAAGTTAGTTTGATATGTTGATTTGATATGTGCGTTGAAGTCGTGTAGGACTTAGTAATTCGCACATGGAGCCGTGGCGAGTTTCACATCTCATGACTCGTACCTTGAGTCGGTGAAGGATAGCTTTGCGGAAGCTGTGCGCTTGGAGCATCCGAGGGACCGCCGGACGAGAAGCTTGGAGTGAAGCCGGAGGAAGTAGACTTCGAGGCAAGAGACGCGAAAGAGCATTGCAGAGTCGTGCGCCTGATGCTGCCGAGGGACTCTGAGAGATGAGAGTGAGCGATTGTAACCCGGGGAAGGGTAGCTCTTAAGTGAAACTTGGCCATTTGGCCAAGTGTTGGATGGGTTTTCCCGACACCAGTCCACTGCCATGGCATGACAGTCGACTGCTCTGAGTCGAGTTAGTTCGACTGGTATCCGACTGACTAGAGTGTGGCGAGTCGATCGCCATACGTGGGCGATCGGCTAAGACCATCGATCATCGAAGGCGTGATCGGTCGTCAATAGGGTTTTGGCAATGTAACCGCCATAGCCGATCGGGCGACACGAGGAGGCGTGATCGGGTGAGGTCCATCAGTCGACTGCCAAGAGTTCCGTTGGACTACAACGGTCTGGATTCGACGTGTTCGGAGGTCGTTGTAGTGACGGCAGTTGACTGCCAAGGGCGGCAGTCGACTGGTGGCGGCCAACGGGAAGAAAACAACCCTCTCTATAAAAAGAGAGGGTGTGAGCCTTTGAGAGGCTAATGCTTATGCTCTAAGTGATCTTCCTAGTGCCCCACAAGCTCTAAAACTCTTCTTACTTGTTTTTACTCCATTCTATTTGTAAGAAGAGTGATCTTGATTGTAAAGGTTACCTCCACCTAGCTTGGTGCAAAGGAGAGACCAATAGTGATTGGCTTTGGAGGAGTGATTCACCTCGGACGAATCGGGATCGTGGATTAGCGGCGTAGCCGTGAACCACGTTACATTCTTTGTTAGCGATTGTTTTCTCGTATTTCTATTTGTTTGTCTTTATTAGTCTTCCGCTTGCGCTAATTAGTTTTGTAGACGAGCAAATACCGGCATCCAAACGAAAAGGGCTATTCACCCCCCTCTAGCCGGCCGTACCGATCCCCTACATCATCGACCACTTCCTTAGACAAAGCCATGTTCAAGAAAATGATGACTTGACTCACCTAAGATTATTTCCTTGTCTAACTGGTTATTTTTGAAAAGAGGCTCCCCGAGGCTCAATCTTTTCGAAGAATTTTAGTTGGTTATGTTTTTGAAAAGAGGCTCCCCGAGGCTCAATCTTTTCGAAGAATTTTAGTTGGTTATGTTTTTGAAAAGAGTGTTGGGTTTCCGGCACCGCGGCGTGTGTGTGTTCGATCATGTTTCGTAAATATGAGCACAGCGGAAGCAATTAAAAATAATAAATCTATATTTATTACAACACACGCATGCATATTACAACAAGTGTAGACATAACCGTAAATTAAAATTTGCAATAAAAGAAATTTATCTACGTTATACCTTTCGTATGACGTGTAGCGGGAACGGCATCAACCGGAACGATCCTCGTAAGAATCGTCTCTATCCGTATCCACGCCGAGCTCCTCGGGATGACTTCGCTAAGTCACGAGCTTCGTCTTCGTACGGGTTACTAGCCTCGTGTTGAAGACGACGTGATCGAGAGATGATCACGATCCGAATCCAAATTCGGATCCTAAAACGAGTTCTCAAAACTCGCTTCTCCGGAGAGGTATTCGTCAACCGTTTGACGAATCCTTCGTCCCCCACCTCAGAGGATTACCGGAGATCAAATCCCCGGTAAGTTAGTCGCTGTCGGAGCACTAACCGTCGTCCAAACGACGCTCCGACAACAAAGAAACAAGCTGTCCAGAAAAACTGGACAGCTTTTGGTGGAGGAATAGAGGCCGGCCAAAGGAGATGTGGAGCTCACCTTATCACCGAACCCACAAGAGATCACCGGAGGGTCGCCGGAGCATCGCCGGCTGAAGCTTGGATGCCGGCGGCAAGGAGGTGGCAGCAGCTCCATGAAGTTGGCGGCAACACCATGTTGGGCGGCAACAACAAAAGGAGGCTAGGGTTGGGCGGCCAAAACTTCATTAGAGTTTTTGGGTTAGGGTTTAACCCCTATTTTATAGAGAACTAATTCTCTTAATGGTTAATGGATCATATCCATAAAGCCCGTTAACCCGCTCCATTAAGATAAGTTAAAATAAACCAAACCATGATGGTTTATTTTAAGTTAAAACGAACCAACCAACTTTTGGTTCATTCGTTTAAAATAAACCAAACCCTTTGGTTTATTCTCATCCATTGGATTAGAACCAAACCATTTTGGTCCATCCATTATGTCTTCATAAGACACGGCCCATCCACGCTTCCATTGCGACTGAAACAATTTCATGCTCGCTTTATGTTTGGTCCAACCAAACATAGTTTCTCTCGGTCTGAGAATCTCATTCTCAAGCTCGTTTTAAATCCTTTGGATTACACTCGACAGCGTGTGACCAAATAGGTTCTCGGTTTATGTTGGCCGCCTATAATTAACCATTAATTATAGAACGATCATGAGTGGCACCTAGTAGTACATCATGATCCCCAATTAACAAAAGATCAACTGATCCGTAACTATTTCTCAAACCCTTCAAGAGCTCGAATGAATCGTGCCCCATTCCTTCACTCATCTTATACCCACTTGGTTCTGTGACATGGTCTATAGTGTGTCCCCTCACTAGGTCGACTACGCCACACCTAGCCCAAGTATCATTTCGCCCACTGATTCTAGTTACTCCACATGTATCAAGAGTACCTTACTCTAAACATGTAATGCTTTGCCAAAGACTTTAGTAACAATCCGACGAGGCCATGGGTATACATCTCCTCGCAAGGAGTGGTGAATCCTTTATAGGCTATTCAAACACCTTCGATCACTTCGACTTATACCCAATCATCCCGGGTCCACATCTCCTTAGAGATGTTTGCTTAAGATGTCAAAGCATAAGTCTCCATAATCAAGATGACTTGAATACCGCAAGTCAAAGGAACATCACACTTAAGCCACAGTAAGAACTTCATTGACATATCTATATATGCAGAGAACCATATGAAGTCTTACGGCTGGTCACTCCAATGAACTAGTTACCATAACTAGCATCCACGATTAACTCCGGACATCACTATGTCTCCAGCTGAGAATCACCGCTTGGATACACCAAGGAGTATACCTGCGCTAGTCTCATGTAATTGATGGTGTCCAAATCCATCAATTCATCGACTAGGGATAATTCTGATACATCACAATTACACATGTAGAGATACTCACTAGTTGTGATCCAATCACAAATTCTCTCATGTTGTGAATCGCATCGTGGACATTCAGTAAATGAGTTTAAGATCCAATCAAATACATTAAACATGCATACTCAAATAGTGAATCTTCATTTATCATATAAATGGTTCATACATAAGGCGATTGCCTTAGGACATCTCTCATATATTACTAACAGACTCCCACTTGGCCTAATGTCAATCGCTACGGTATCCAATACCATAAGCTCTAACATGACCCCCAAACTTACTTTGAGGTAATGCCTTAGTCAAAGGATCCGCTAAGTTCCTTTCAGTGGGGTTTTTCTCGATTTGTATTTCGTTCCTACTGATGATCTCTCTGATAAGATGATAGCGGCGAAGCACATGTTTGGATCATTGATGAGACCACATCAAGTTCAGAGATGAACTTCTCGATCCAAATCGCTTCCTTTGCTGCTTCCAAAGCTGCAATGTATTTTGCCTTAGTGGCAGAATCTGCTATAGTGTCAAGCTTGGAACCTTTCCAACTTATTGCGCCTCCATTCCAGGTGAATACATACCCAGACAAAGACATGTAATCATCCTTGTCTGTCTGGAGCTGGCATCCGTATACCCACGTATCACCATGTACCCTTCTCCATATATTAGGAACGTATCCTTAGTTCTTCTTAAGTACTTAAGGATCGTCTTAATACCCACCAATGATCCAATTCCTCGATCGGGATCGTATCCGCCGTGACACTCGAGCATACGATACATCGGGCCTCATATAATATAGCATACATGATAGATCCTATTGCGGATGCATAGGGAATCTTACTCATGCAAATCCTCTCGCCTTCGCAGGCGCGGACACATAGACTTGAAAGGTGTACCCCATGCCCGATGGGTAAGAAACCTTTCTGGATTCCGACATGCTAAACCTCTTTAGCACTCGGCCTATATATGTAGATCGCGAAAAGACCAAGCAAACTGCTTCGATCTATCTCTATAGATCTTAATCCCGAGGATGTAGGTTGCTTCTCCTGTGTCTTTCATGGAGAATGTCTTGGATAACCAAACCTTAATCGATCAGAAGATTGAAACATCGCTTCCTATAAGTAGTATGTCATCGACATACAATACTAGGAACACGATCGCACTCCCACTAACCTTCTTGTACACACAAGGTTCGCTCGATTTTGTGAGAGAAATCAAACTTTTGATTGTCTCATCAAAACGGATATTCCAGACTCTGGATGCTTGGTTCAATCCATAAATGGATCGCCGCAATTTGCATACCTTGGTTTTATCAACCGATGTGAAACCCTCAGTCAGTATCATATACACGCCCCTCGAGTAGGTTTCCATTAAGGAAAGTCGCTTTCACATCCATCTGCCATATCTCATAATCATAATGAGCCGCTATGGCCAGGAGCATCCGAATGGATTTAAGCATAGCTACAAGCAAATAGGTTTCGTCATAATCAACACCTTGTTTTTGACGATATCCTTTCGCCACCAATCTAGCCTTATAGGTAATCACATTACCATCCATGTCGGTTTTCTTCTTGAAAACCCACTTGCACCCTATAGGCTTTATGCCTTCAGGTGGGTCAACCAAGTTCCAAACTTGGTTTTCATACATGGAATCAATTTCCGACTTCATGGCACCAAGCCACTTATCCCTTTCTGAACTTGTCAAAGACTTCTTCATAACTGTAGGCTCTCATCATCAATGAGTAACACGTCCGCTCGATTCGCTACGAAAATCCATATCTCTCGGGAATGTTGCGTGTTCTACCTGTGATCTACGAAGATGTGGTGTTACAATAGGTCCAAACCGATTGCTCATCACTATGAGTTGTACAGTGCTTCACCAGGTATCTCATTAATGTCTATTTGAGTCTCTCGAGCCTCCTCAAGCTCGACGACACTCCCACTGTTTTCTTGCAAGAGAAACTCTTTCTCTAGAAACACAGCATGCCTTGAAACAAACACCTTTTGTTCCACAGGATGATAGAATTGGTAACCCCTTGTTTCCTTAGGGTATCCAATAAATAGACATTTATCGACTTAGCATCCAATTTGTCTCATACCGCTTCACATAAGCAGGACAACCCCATATCTTCAAGTAAGATACATGAGGTTTCTTACCATTCCATATCTCATATGGAGTAGTTGAGACTACCTTGGTAGGCATTCTGTTTAACAAGTAAACAGCTGTCTGAAGTGCATAGCCCCAAAAGGACTTTGGGAAGAGTTGCATGATTCATCATTGACCTGACCATGTCCAACAAGGTCCGGTTACGCCTCTCAGATACACCATTATGCTGTGGTGTATATGGCGGAGTCCATTGAGACAATATAACATTGTCTCTTAGATAATCAAGAAACTCTTGACTTAAGTATTCACCACCTCGATCCGATCGAAGTATTTTAATACTCTTATCATGTTGTTTCTCTACTTCATTTCTGAATTCTTTGAACCTTTCAAAGGCTTCAGACTTGTGTTTCATCAAGAACACATACCCAAACCGTGAGTGATCATCGGTGAAGGTAATGAAGTAGCTATAGCCTCCTAATGCTTGAGTTGACATAGGTCCACATACATCAGTATGTATTAGACCTAGTAACTCTCCCACTCGTTCACCTTTTACCGTAAAAGGTAACTTAGTCATCTTGCCTTTTAAGCATGATTCGCATGTATCGTATGAATTCAATTCAAACGATTCCAGAATTCCACATCGGTGTAATTCGGACATGCGTTTCTTGCTTACATGGCCAAGACGACAATGCCACATATAGGAGTCTATTTGATTATCCTTTCGAGCACGCTTGTTGCTCCCGATATTGAAAATGTCACTGGATACGTCCAACGTATAAACACCAGTGCTTAAAGTTCCAGTCCCTTAAAGAACTCCATTCAAAGTTATGTAACAACAATTGTTACTAAAAGTCAAATGGTACCCATTTCTATTTAAACAAGAAATAGAAATGATGTTCTTTATCAACGAAGGAACATAAAAGCAATTGTCCAGTTCTAAGACAAGTCCTACAGGGAGTTCCAACAAATACGTTCCGATGGCGAGTGCAGCAACCGTTGCTCCATTCCCAACACGTAAATTTGACTCTCCCCTTTGACGAGTCTTCTTCTATTCCTTAGCCCATGTATGTCATTACATATATGTGAGCCACACCCAGTATCAAATACCCAAGTGTTTGAGGAAATAGAATGACAATCAATAACGAAGATATCTGAAGAAGATGGGGCATCCGATGCCTTATCCTTCTTCACGGACTCAAGATAAATCTTGCACTTTCTTCGCAAATGGCTCTCCTTGCCATAATGATGGCAAGTTTCCTTTTGTGCTAGTTCTACCTTCTTAGCCCTTCTCTTCTTTCCCTTCTGCTGTTCCTTTGACTTCCTCTTAGAACCTTTCTTCGAGGAATCAACTAACAGCATTGTCCCCTGCTCATGCTTCTCAAAAGACTCCACAGTCTTCAGCATATTGAGCAGTACCACAGATGAACCTTCTAGCATCTCAGAGGTGAAGAGGAACTTTGAGACTTCGAACCTTTCGAATCTCACTTGCTCATCAACCAACTCACAAAGATGAAGGACTACGATATGAGCATCCATATGCTCATGCTGCTTTCGTAGCTTGGGTTCCATCGCGGCTAGCATGATGCAACTCACCATTTCAGAATCATTCACATGTTTCTGATAGGCCAACAATTGGTCCAGAGTTGCATTGTCACTAGGACGGGCGGGAAGAGATGCTTCGAGGACATTCGCAAGCTTTTCCACCTTGAGAACAATTCTCAAGTTTCTAAGCGATCCAAGTTCGGCCCGGATCAATTTATTGAATCCAAAATGGAACGCAATTCAAAGACATCATGATCAATCTTAGAAATACAAAACGAGCATATATGAGAAAGATGATTTTAAAATGCATCAATATACATTTATAAATCCCATTCATTTTTCGAATTTCAAAACCCCAAAATCACTTCGGGAGATCGTAGGTCCATCTCCGAATGGACTGATATCCATCATAGTTATGAACAACCTTGGAGAGAGTCCAACAAGCCATTCATAACTACGACGGTAGGTATCAATTATACCGATTGCATATCACGTATATGCAACTATCACAATGTGCTATCAACTAATTGAATGTTCACACATACATCGGGTTGTTAACACATTAACAAGTATGCATCATATGCATAGCACCCAACTTCACCTCCCTTTACATCGACCTTGGAGAGAGTCCAACAAGCCGATGCTCCAGGTTAAAGCCAACCCATTAATCAGGACATAGTTTTAATATGGTTAGAGCGCATTCAACCAATTAGCCCAGCTTGGAGAGAGTCCAACAACCAAAGCTAACGATTGACCTCTGACTCTTACCATATTAGTATTAAACTATTCCATGGTTTAAACATATTCAGGTTCGAGCCGGGCTTGGAGAGAGTCCAACAACCCAAACAAGAAACAGAACTCTGGTTCTAACCATATTAATGGAAGGTGTAGGCTTTAATATTGATTAAGGGTTTTTATGTCTCATCCTCTTTGCATGCAAATAACTATTATCTACATGGCATGGCATACAAGGCATACATCTACATGTCACGACACGCATGACATAATGTTATGCATCTAATGCAATTACATGGCATACAATTATGTCATGTATATAATTTCCTTATATGTCATAACTATTTATGGAAATAAAATATGTTTAAGATTTGATTCTCCAAATCAAATCATAATTAAATTAGGAAACAAATTTCCAAATCTAATTACATATTTTATTCATGGAATTATTTGATTAAGGAAAATCTATTTAGGAAACCAACTTCCTAAATCATTAAAACTACTTATGGAAATAAAATATTTTAAGATTTGATTTCCCAAATCAAATCATGATTAAATTAGGAAACAAATTTCCAGAATCTAATCAAATATTTTATTTATGGAAAATATCAATTTCCATAAATACTTCCAACTTTCCAAAAGTGGAAGATTTCCATAAATACTTCTAGACTTTCCAAAATTGAAAATTTTCCATAAATACTTCTAAATTTCCAAAATTTAGAAAATTTCCAGAAATACATTATGACTATCGCAAAACCAATTTTACGATTATGTCGAAACACAACCTGGGCTCTGATACCACTGTTGGGTTTCCGGCACCGCGGCGTGTGTGTGTTCGATCATGTTTCGTAAACAGGAGCACAGCGGAAGCAATTAAAAATAATAAATCTATATTTATTACAACACACGCATGCATATTACAATAAGTGTAGACATAACCGTAAATTAAAATTTGCAATAAAAGAAATTTATCTACGTTATACCTTTCGTATGACGTGTAGCGGGAACGGCATCAACCGGAACGATCCTCGTAAGAATCGTCTCTATCTGTATCCACGCCAAGCTCCTCGGGATGACTTCGCTAAGTCACGAGCTTCGTCTTCGTACGGGTTACTAGCCTCGTGTTGAAGACGACGTGATCGAGAGATGATCACGATCCGAATCCAAATTCGGATCCTAAAACGAGTTCTCAAAACTCGCTTCTCCAGAGAGGTATTCGTCAACCGTTTGACGAATCCTTCGTCCCCCACCTCAGAGGATTACCGGAGATCAAATCTCCGGTAAGTTAGTCGCTGTCGGAGCACTAACCGTCGTCCAAACGACGCTCCGACAACAAAGAAACAAGCTGTCCAGAAAAACTGGACAGCTTTTGGTGGAGGAATAGAGGCCGGCCAAAGGAGATGTGGAGCTCACCTTATCACCGAACCCACAAGAGATCACCGGAGGGTCGCCGGAGCATCGCCGGCTGAAGCTTGGATGCCGGCGGCAAGGAGGTGGCAGCAGCTCCATGAAGTTGGGGGCAACACCATGTTGGGCGGCAACAACAAAAGGAGGCTAGGGTTGGGCGGCCAAAACTTCATTAGAGTTTTTGGGTTAGGGTTTAACCCCTATTTTATAGAGAACTAATTCTCTTAATGGTTAATGGATCATAACCATTAGGCCCGTTAACCCGCTCCATTAAGATAAGTTAAAATAAACCAAACCATGATGGTTTATTTTAAGTTAAAACGAACCGAACCAACTTTTGGTTCATTCGTTTAAAATAAACCAAACCCTTTGGTTTATTCTCATCCATTGGATTAGAACCAAACCATTTTGGTTCATCCATTACGTCTTCATAAGACGCGGCCCATCCACACTTCCATTGCGACTGAAATGATTTCATGCTCGCTTTATGTTTGGTCCAACCAAACCTAGTTTCTCTCGGTCTGAGAATCCCATTCTCAAGCTCGTTTTAAATCCTTTGGATTACACTCGTTGTGCGTGTGACCAAATAGGTTCTCGGTTTATGTTGTCCGTCTATAATTAACCATTAATTATAGAACGATCATGAGTGGCACCTAGTAGTACATCATGATCCCCAATTAACCGAAAAGATCAACGGTTGATCCAGAACTATTTCTGAAACCCTTCAGTAGCTCGAATGAATCGTGCCCCAGTCCCTTCACTCATCTTATACCCACTTGGTTCAGGACATGGTCTATAGTGTCAGTCCCCACTAGGCTGACTACGTCACACCTAGCCCAAGTATCATTTCCTCGTCCTACGGATTCTAGTTACTCCACATGTATTGAAGAGTACCTTACTCTAAACATGTAATGCTTTGGCCAAAGACTTTAGTAACAATCCGACGAGAGGCCATGGGTATACATCTCCTCGCAAGGAGTGGTGAATCCTTTATAGGCTATTCAAACACCTTCGATCACTTCGACTTATACCCAATCATCCCGGGTCCACATCTCCTTAGAGATGTTTGCTTAAGATGTCAAAGCATAAGTCTCCATGATCAAGATGACTTGAATACCGCAAGTCAAAGGAACATCGCACTTAAGCCACAGTAAGAACTTCATTGACATATCTATATATGCAGAGAACCATATGAAGTCTTACGGCTGGTCACTCCAATGAACTAGTTACCATAACTAGCATCCACGATTAACTCCGGACATCACTATGTCTCCAGCCAGTGAGAATCAGCTGCTTGGATACACCAAGGAGTATACCTCGTGCTAGTCTCAACAGAATTGATGGTGTCCAAATCCATCAATTCATTGACTAGGGATAATTCTGATACATCACAATTACACATGTAGAGATACTCACTAGTTGTGATCCAATCACAAATTCTCTCATGTTGTGAATCGCATCGTGGACATTAAGTAAATGAGTTTAAGATCCAATCAAATACATTAAACATGTATACTCAAATAGTGAATCTTCATTTATCATATAAATGGTTCATACATAAGGCGATTGCCTTAGGACATCTCTCATATATTACTAAAAAAGAGGCTCCCCGAGGCTCAATCTTTTCGAAGAATTTTAGTTCATGTTCTAAGTGAGTTCACAAGTTTTAAAGTACAAACTTTCTAAGTTAAAGCATGCAATTTCTAAGTTAAAGCACAAACATGTTTTGTACTGGCTCCCCCTAGACCGTTGAATCGGTTCGGTCTATCCACATAGTGGATTTGGTCCTTGGGAATCCAGTACGGGTTGGATCCTAGAGTTGAAATTAAAAGGTTCTTAGGGACCCATGCTTGGACATGTTTCCTATGTCGACTTACAATCGACATATACGACCTATTAGTCGTGTTTGAGTTAAATCCTAGTCCAGTCTTGTTGTACACGGCCCTTTGAGATCCAAGTAGGAGGTCAAGTCCTTTGGATCCCGAAGTGAACCTTTCCAACGTGTTCCTAAGATCTTCGACTTGACTTTTCAAGAGAGAGTTCTCAACTTCGAGCTTTTCAACTCGAGTTGAGTCCTTCTCTTGAACTCGACTAGTCGAAGAGGTTAGGGAGACCTCGTGTTTGAGGAGTTTAACCTCCTTAACAAGGGTCTCGACCTTGGACTCGGACTTAGCTAACTTCCTAGACAAAAACCTAACCGTATTATGTAAAGTATTAAATAAAGTTCGACTTACTTTAAGGGTATCTTTTGAACCGGATGTGTATCCGTGGCTTGACTTGAAGGTAGCTTCGTAGTCTGAATCATCCTCAGGTTCCGACTCAAGTTCAGGTTCGGTCTCCGTGTCTGACTCAATTGATTTCGCCATGAAGACGTGGTCTTCGTCTTCTTCGGATGACGCTTCTTCCCATGTCGCGTTGAGGGCCTTCTTGTGCTTAGGTGCTTGGTGGTTGAGCTTGGGGCACTCGGACTTGATATGTCCAAACCTGTTGCACCCATAACACCTAATATTAGAACTTTTAGGCTTAGCTTGGTTGGGTCGAGTCGTGGTTCGCTTTCGTCCCTTGGCTATCCTTCAAGCTAGGTTCATTAGTTCGGTAGTCAACTCCGGGTCAACTTCTTCTTCGGACTCGTCTTCCTCCTCGGTTGGTGGTGGCTTGCTTGCGATTTTCTTCTTCTTTGAACCTGCAAACAAGGCTATACCCCTCTCGGGCTCCGAGTTAGACTGCTCATGAATTTCAAAATCCAAAAAGAGTTCATCTAACCTAATTTTAGAAAGGTCCTTGGAGACCTTATAGGCATCGACCATGGATGCCCATAAGGTAGTCCTCGGAAAAGAGTTTAGGACATACCTTATAAGGTCGCGGTTTCGACCTTTTGCCCGATTGCGTGTAGGTTGTTGACGATGTCCTGGACTCGGGCGTGAAGTTGTGTCGCGGACTCGTGTTCCTGCATTTTTAGATTATATAGTTTATTGAAAAGAAGATCACGCTTACATACCTTGGCTTCGTCGGTCCCTTCGTGTAGCTCCACTAGTTTTGTCCAAAGATCTTTTACGCTTATGAAGGGGCCGACGCGATTTAGCTCCTCCTTGGATAGGCCACATTGAAGGATTTGCGTTGCCTTAGCGTCGGCTTCGACTTGTTTTTTTGTTGCAATGGTCCATTGGTCATAATCCAAGGAGTCACCCACTTCATTAGTCAGAAGTGTGAAACCCGTTTGGATTATGATCCACATCTCGATTTGGGTTTTAAGAAAACATTCCATCCGATCCTTCCAATAACGGAAGTCATCTCCATTGTAAAACGGAGGTCGGACGGTGCTAAACCCTTCGAGATGGGCCATTAGAACAAAGAACACAAGGAGACGAAGGAAAAAAAAACTAGCAATGACAAAAACACACAAAAAAGTACCAAGACTCGCGTCTTGGATTAGTAGTGCGGGAGTAAATTTAACAAAGCGAAATAAATCAGAAATAAACATAAATAAAAGAATAATAAATCTGTGAAAAATGGCTAGACTGGTGGTTTCACCAAATCTTAGCAACCCCCGGCTCTGATACCAATTGTTGGATCGATGCGGTTCGCTAGAGGGGGGGGTGAATAGCGATAAAAACTTTTTCTCGTTTCTTTCGTTAAAACTCGAGAGAAAATTAATTGCAGCGGAAATGTAAAGTAAATAGAGACAAATAGGTTTTACTTGGTTCGTAGCCTTCGGCTACTACTCCAAGGCCCTAATGGTCCTTGACCACGCACGGAGGGCAAATACTAAACAAACTCCTTCTCGATGGAGATGGGAGTTAAACGAATACAAAAACTCAAGAAAGACTCAAGGTAGAGGGACACTCCCCCTCTCCTTGATATGATTTAAAGCTCGAAATAAAAACAACTTATACAAATTTAAAGATTATACCGACGACTTCAAAGATTGGAGGTTGAACCTCTAGTCGTCGTCTCGGCAGCGCTTCGTCGTAGGGATGTCGAAGAGTCAGAGCGTATTGGAAGCACTTGGAAGCTTTTGAATTGATGAAAAACCCTAGGTTTTGCCCTCCTTTTATAGCCTTTAAGCCCCTCATCGAATGGGTCTTTAGCCAATCACAAATGGGCACAAAACCCCTTGAAAAATGGTGATAACTCTTGACTACTCGAGGCTGATCCTTTGACCGATCGTGATGGCCATCACCGGCCGATCATTGTGATCGCCGATCGGTCGATTGCTTCGACCTCGGCGATCATTGTTTAAGCAAACAAAATATAATTTCGATGGTCGTCGACCATCCGATCTCGACCTAGACCATCTATAAGAAGTCTTTGGTCGGATCTACGCTTAAGATCATCCCCGTAAAGAGGATACGACCTTACTTACGCTCGCACACACGAGTTTACCTCAGTACTTACGTGTTGCTTTTGCTTCCGGCCTTCCACTCAATTCCTTCGGCTCCCTCCGAAGTCTCTTGAGTGTCGCCCGACCACCGCGGCTTCCTCCGGGTGTCGCTAGCCTTCAACTCCAGCGTTGAGACTTTTCTGCACACTTGATTTAGCTCATGAGATAACAATATATGCTTAACTTTGTATCGTTTGCTATAATCAAAACTTAGGTTCGACTTAGGTGCCTACTGCACCAACATGATCAATCTAGATATCGAGGATAGAAAGACAAGGTTCTACAAGATAGTAATCACAAAAAGATTTTGTCGGATCTTGACATTTTCATAACTTGGGTACCAATGATGCATCGCTAGATGCCGCTCATTGCTTATGTGTCTAAAGTGTTTTAGAGACATTACCAACGTTACGAAAACCTATAGAGTCACACACAAAGAACATGTTATTTTGGAGATAGGATCATCTTAGTTTGACTAAATGAATCATTATTTAATTGAATGGACTAGAATGAGTTAGACTCATTGCTTGGCCAAACTTGAGTTGGACTCAAATTGGTTTAATTTGAGTTAGACTCAAATGAAACCAATTGAAGAAGACAAATGAGAAGGGGATGAACATTCATGCATGATGAATGAAGATTAATCATGCATTAATGAAATGGGAGTTGTTGCATGCAAATTAATGATGATTAATCTTGCATGAAATGGGATTTCAAAAACTTTCTCAACGTTGCATGTATATTAGAGTTGTTGCATGCAAATAATGATGATTAATCTTGCATGCAATGGGATTTCATGACACTCCTCAACGTTACATGCAAATGGATTAATGCATTCAATTAGAATTTGAGAAGTTTTCTCAACATTGCATGCAAATGAGATTAATGCATGAAAATATTATATGAGAAGGTTACTCTCAACGTGAATGGCGGGACCTCATTTTTGTGTGTGTGATCTCATTTTTAGCCAAGGATCCATTTTTCCCTTCTCCCTTCTTCTTGGCCAAAGTCTTGTGTGGAGAGCCTTGTTTTGGTTGCTAGCACAACCAAAGGTTTTGTCTCCCTTCTTCAAAAGAGTGTTCGTGTTGATACCATAGAGACACGAACACTTGAACATGCAAGAGATCCGGAGAACCATGGACGAGCGAGATAGACAAAGACGCATCAAAGGTATACCCTATAGGATAGGGCCTTTTTGATCTATACTTTGTATGAGTTTTCTTTCGCATGGATCACTCAAGGGATCCTTTTTCCACTGCGATTTCATTATTTATCGTATAGGATTCCCAATATATGGTACTCACATTATCACAATAAACTTTGACTTTGGAATAGTTGAGCTCATAATTCTCTAGAGTATGTTTCATCCAAAGTAATTGAGCCACACAACCACCCATGGTCACATACTTAGCTTCGATTGTAGATGTTAGGATCGATTCAATGCGCTAGAGGGTGTGAATAGCAGTTTCTTGATTTTGTCATTTTGATTGCGTTTGTGTTCATCTCTACAAAAATGTTAGCAAAACAGAATACAAAAATACAATACAAAAATGAATACAAGACAAACACAACACACGAACATAAGGATTTAACATAATTTGGAATCCTAGTTTCTACTCCACGGCTGGGCTTTAGTGTCTACTCCACTAAATCTCGTCTCATTCTCGACAACATGCCGGAAGTGGAGAAACCTTGTACAAAATCTTTACAACTCAAGACAAGCAAATACAAATATAAAGAAAAAAAAAATACAAAAAACACTATACAAGATTGCTTGATCACTTGAATACTTTTGGTTGCTCTTTGAGATGCCCTTAAAGGTTTGGAATGCAATAACACTTCCCCTTCAAAATCTTCAAGAAAACCGCTACGAGATCCTCCATATCGAGCTCCTTTTATAACCTACATATGGCTGGATTTCCGCCTAGTAGTCGACTACTAAAAGGCACCAGTCGACTGCTCGTATATCCGTTGTCTCACAATGAATTAAACGTTGGATTCTTTCCAACGGATACCCTAACAGTCAACTGCCTTACCATCAGTCGACTATCAGGCTTTCAGTCGACTAACCTCTCACTGTAGGGAAGTGGCTAGGCTGGCAATCAACTGCTGGACATTGGGCAGTCGACTGATGCTCATCAGTCGACTGTTGGCGACGAATCAGCCATTGCGCTAGGTCAAAACGGATAAGGTTTGACGCGCCCACTTCGCGATAAAAATTATACAACTTCGTGATCTGTTCCAAAAAAAGAGGAGACATATTCAGAGAGCAAAATCTATAAAAGGAGGGGTGGATTCCAACTCCAGAGATCATCAAGTTTATTCATCAAGTGCTCCTACAACGCCAACGCTCCAACACCGTCATAACACCGACGCGACAATAGTTCAGATCTTCTTCGTCGGCAGCAACATCTAGTAATATATTTTTATATTGTATTCATTGTTTTTATTTGTAACGAGGTGAGGTAGGCTTGTTGCCTCATCCTCGTACATTCGGTTTTGTGATCGTTGTCTCCTACCTCCAACGAGGAGGAGACGTTATAGTGCTTTGCCCTCCGTACGCGGTCTAGGACGGATAGGGTCTTGGAGTAGCAACCGCTGGGTTGTGAACCAAGTAAAAATAAACGTGTCTCTTTATTTTTCGCTGCTCTTACTCATTTAATTATCTACTCGAACGAAACATCGAAAAGATTTATGATCGCTATTCACCCCCCCCCTCTAGCGACGCTTCTCGATCCAATAGAGACTACCTTAGTCGGAACTCTGTTTAACAAGTAAACAACTACTTGAAGTGCATAGCCCCAAAAGGACTTGGGAAGATTTGCGTGATTCATCATTGACCTGACCATGTCCAACAAGGTCCGATTTCGCCTCTTTGTTACACCATTAAACTGTGGTGTATACGGCGGAGTCTATTGAGACAATATACCATTGTCCCTCAGATAATCTAGAAACTCTTGACTCAAGTATTCACCACCTCGATCCGATCGAAGTATTTTAATACTCTTGCCAAGCTGTTTCTCTACTTCATTTCTGAATTCTTTGAACCTTTCAAAGGCTTTAGACTTGTGTTTCATCAAGAACACATGCCCAAACAGTGAGTGATCATCGGTGAAGGTAATGAAGTAGTTATAACCTCCTAAAGCCTGAGTTGACATAGGTCCGCATACATCAGTATGTATTTGACCAAGCAACTCACCCACCGGTTCACCTTTTCCAGTAAAAGGTAACTTGGTCATCTTACCCTTTAAGCATGATTTGCATGTATCGTATGAATTTAATTTAAACAATTCTAGAATTCCACATCGGTGCAATTCGGACATGCATTTCTTACTCACATGGCCAAGACGACAATGTCATATGTAGGAGTTTAATTGATTATCTTTTCGAGCACACTTGTTGCCCGCTTCGATATTGAAAATGTCACTGGATATGTCCAACGTATAAATACCATTGCTTAAAGTTCCAGTCTCATAAAGAACTCCATTCTAAGTTATGTAACAATAATTGTTACTAAAAGTTAAATGGTACCCATTTCTATTCAAACAAGAAATAGAAATGATATTCTTTATCAACGAAGGAACATAAAAGCAATTGTCTAGTTCTAAGACAAGTCCTGTAGGGAGTTTTAACAAATACGTTCCTGTTAGTAATATATGAGAGATGTCCTAAGGCAATCGCCTTATGTATGAACCATTTATATGATAAATGAAGATTCACTATTTGAGTATACATGTTTCATGTATTTGATTGGATCTTAAACTCATTTACTGAATGTCCACGATGCGATTCACAGCATGAGAGAATTTGTGATTGGATCACAACTAGTGAGTATCTCTACATGTGTAATTGTGATGTATCGGAATTATCCCTAGTCGATGAATTGATAAATTTGGACACCATCAATTCTGTCGAGACTAGCACAAGGTATACTCCTTGGTGTATCCAAGCAGCTGATTCTCACTAGCTGGAGACATTGTGATATCCGTAGTTGATCGTGGATGCTAGTTATGGTAACTAGTTCATTGGAGTGACCAGCCGTAAGACTCCATATGGTTCTCTTCATATATAGATATGTCAATGAAGTTCTTACTGTAGCTTAAGTGCGATGTTCCTTTGACTTGCGGTATTCAAGTCATCTTGATCATGGAGACTTATGCTTTGACATCTTAAGCAAACATCTCCGAGGAGATGTGGACCCGGATGATTGGGTATAAGTCAAATGATCAAGGTGTTTGAATAGCCTATAAAGGATTCACCACTCCTCATGCGAGGAGATGTATACCCATGGCCTCTCGTCGGATTGTTACTAAAGTCTTTGGCCAAAGCATTACATGTTTAGAGTAAGGTACTCTTCGATACATGTGGAGTAACTAGAACTGTAGGACGAGGAAATGATACTTGGGCTAGGTGTGACGTAGTCACCTAATGGGGACCGACACTATAGACCATGTCCTGAACCAAGTGGGTATAAGATGAGTGAAGGGAATGGGGCACGATTCATTCGAAGCTTGAAGGGTTTCGTAAATAGTTCGATCAACTGCTGATCTTTTCGGTTAATTGGGGATCATGATGTACTACTAGGTGCCACTCATGATCGTTCTATAATTAATGGTTAATTATAGATGGCCAACATAAACCGAGAACCTATTTGGTCACACGCACAACGAGCGTAATCCGAAGGATTTAAAACGAGCTTGAGAATGGGATTCTCAGACCGAGAGAAATAAAGTTTGGTTGGACCAAACATGGAGCGAGCATGAAATCGTTTCAGTCGCAATGGAAGCGTGGATGGGCCGTGTCTTATGAAGACATAATGGATGAACCAAAATGGTTTGGTTCTAATCCAATGGAGGAGAATAAACCAAAGGGTTTGGTTTATTTTAAACGAATGAACCAAAAGTTGGTTCGTTCGTTTTAACTTAAAATAAACCATCATGGTTTGGTTTATTTTAACTTATCTTAATGGAGCGGGTTAACGGGCCTAATGGTTATGATCCAATAACCATTAAGAGAATTAGTTCTCTATAAAAGAGGGCTTAAAGGATAATTAAGCCCTAATCCAAAACCCTAGCTTGGAGTTGCCGCCCAACCTCCATTGCCGCCCAACCTCCATTGCCGCCCAGCTTGTTGTGCCGCCGTCCAGCTCCTTGCCGGCGACCAAGCTTCAGCCGGTGATCCTCCGGCGACCCTCCGGTGATCTCCTATAGGTTTGGCATCAAGGTGAGCCTTTTCTTCCCTTGGTTGGCCAGCGCCTATCTCCTCCACCAATGCTGTCCTGTTTTTCTGGACAGCTTGTTCTCCTCTCGTCGGAGCGTCGTTTGGACGACGGTTTGAGCTCCGACAGCGGCTAACTTACCGGGGATTCGATCTCCGGTAATCCTCTGAGGTGGAGGATGAAGGATTCGTCAATTGGTTGACGAATACCTCTCCGGAGAAGCGAGTTTTGAGAACTCGTATTAGGATCCGAATTTGGATTCGGATCGTGATCATCTCTCGATCACGTCGTCTTCAACACGAGGCTAGTAACCCGTACGAAGACAAAGCTCGTGGCTTAGCGAAGTCATCTCGAGGAACTCGGCGTGGATACGGATAGAGACGATTCTAGCGAGGATCGTTCCGGTTGATGTCGTTCCCGCTACACGTCATACGAAAGGTATAACGTAGATAAATTTCCTTTTATTGCAAATTTAAATTTACGGTTATGTCTACACTTGTTGTAATATGCATGCGTGTGTTGTGTGTGTTGTAATAAATGTAGATTTATTATTTTTATTGCTTCCATTGTGTTCATGTTTACGAAACGTGATTGAACACACACACGCCGCGGTGCCGAAAACCCAACAGTGGTATCAGAGCCCAGGTTGTGTTTCGACATAATCGTAAAATGGTTTTGCGATAGTCATAATGTTATTTCTGGAAATTTTCTAATTTTGGAAATTTAGAAGTATTTATGGAAATTTTTCAATTTTGGAAAGTCTAGAAGTGTTTATGGAAATCTTCCACTTTTGGAAAGTTGGAAGTATTTATGGAAATTGATATTTTCCATAAATAAAATATTTGATTAGATTCTGGAAATTTGTTTCCTAATTTAATCATGATTTGATTTGGGAAATCAAATCTTAAAATATTTTATTTCCATAAGTAGTTTTAATGATTTAGGAAATTGGTTTCCTAAATAGATTTTCCTTAATCAAATAATTCCATAAATAAAATATGTGATTAGATTTGGAAATTTGTTTCCTAATTTAATTATGATTTGATTTGGAGAATCAAATCTTAAACATATTTTATTTCCATAAATAGTTATGACATATAAGGAAATATATACATGACATAATTGTATGCCATGTAATTGCATTAGATGCATAACATCATGCCATGCATGTCGTGACATGTAGATGTATGTCATGTATGTCATGTCATGTAGATAATAGTTATTTGCATGCAAAGAGGATGAGACATAAAAACCCTTAAACAATATTAAAGCCTACACCTTCCATTAATATGGTTAGAACCAGAGTTCCGTTTCTTGTTTTGGTTGTTGGACTCTCTCCAAGCCCGGCTCGAACCCGAACATGTTCAAACCATAGAATAGTTTAATACTAATATGGTAAGAGTCAGAGGTCAATCGGTGGCTTTGGTTGTTGGACTCTCTCCAAGCTGGGCTAATTGGTTGCATGCGCTCTAACAATATTAAAACTATTTCTTGATTAATGGGTTGGCTTTAACCTGGAGCATCGGCTTGTTGAACTCTCTCCAAGGTCGATGTAAAGGGAGGTGAAGTTGGGTGCTATGCATATGATGCATACTTGTTAATGTGTTAACAACCCAACGTATGTGTGAACATTCAATTAGTTGATAGCACATTGTGATAGTTGCATATATGTGATATGCAATCGGTATAGATGATACCTACCGTCGTAGTTATGAATGGCTTGTTGGACTCTCTCCAAGGTTGTTCATAACTATGATGGATATCAGCCCATTCGGAGATGGACCTACGATCTCCCGAAGTGATTTTGGGGTTTTTTGAAATTTAAAAAATGAATGGGATTTATAAATGTATATTAATGCATTTTAAAAATCATCTTTCTCATATATGCTCATTTTGTATTTCTAAAATTGATCATGATGTCTTTGAATATGCGTTCCATTTTGGATTCGAATAAATTGACTGGGCCGAACTTCTTGGACTGGCTTAGAAACTTGAGAATTGTTCTCAAGGTTGAAAAGCTTGCAAATGTCCTCGAAGTGCCTCTTCCCGCCCGTCCTAGTGACAATGCAACTCTGGACCAATTGTTGGCCTATCAGAAACATGTGAGTGATTCTGAACAAATGAGTTGCATCATGCTAGACGCGATGGAACCCAAGCTACGAAAGCAGCATGAGCATATGGATGCTCATATCGTAGTCCTTCATCTTTGTGAGTTGGTTGATGAGCAAGTGAGATTCGAAAGGTTCGAAGTCTCAAAGCTCCTCTTCACCTCTGAGATGCTAGAAGGTTCATCGCGTGTACACCAATATGCTGAAGACTGTGGAGTCTTCTGAGAAGCATGAGCAGGGGACGGTGTTGTTAGTTGATTCCTCGAAGAAAGGTTCTAAGAGGAAGTCAAAGGAACAGCAGAAGGGAAAGAAGAGAAGGGCTAAGAAGGTAGAACTAGCACAAAAGGAAACTTGCCATCATTATGGCAAGGAGAGCCATTTGCAAAGAAAGTGAAAGATTTATCTTGAGTTCGTGAAGAAGAATAAGGCATCGGATGCCCCATCTTCTTCAGATATCTTCGTTATTGATTGTCATTCTATTTCCTCAAACACTTGGGTATTGGATACTGGGTGTGGCTCACATATATGTAATGACATACATGGGCTAAGGAATAGAAGATGACTCATCTAGGGAGAGTCAAATTTGCGTGTTGGGAATGGAGCAAAGGTTGCTGCAGTCGCCATAGGAACGCATTTGTTGAAACTCCCTACAGGACTTGTCTTAGAACTGGACAATTGCTTTTATGTTCCTTCGTTGATAAAGAACATCATTTCTATTTCTTGTTTAAATAGAAATGGGTACCATTTGACTTTTAGTAACAATTGTTGTTACATAACTTTGAATGGAGTTCTTTATGGGACTGGAACTTTAAGCAATGGTGTTTATACGTTGGACGTATCCAGTGACATCTTCAATATCGAAGTGAGCAACAAGCGTGCTTGAAAGGATAATCAATTAGACTCTTATATGTGGCATTGTCGTCTTGGCCATATAAGCAAGAAACGCATGTCCGAATTACACCGATGTGGAATTCTGGAATCGTTTGAATTGGATTCATACGATACATGCGAATCATGCTTAAAAGGCAAGATGACCAAGTTACCTTTTACTGGAAAAGGTGAACGAGTGAGAGAGTTACTAGGTCTAATACATACTGATGTATGTGGACCTATGTCAACTCAAGCTTTAGGAGGCTATAGCTACTTCATTACCTTCACCGATGATTACTCACGGTTTGGGTATGTGTTCTTGATGAAACACAAGTCTGAAGCCTTTGAAAGGTTCAAAGAATTCAGAAATGAAGTAGAGAAACAACATGACAAGAGTATTAAAATACTTCGATCGGATCGAGGTGTTGAATACTTGAGTCAGGAGTTTCTTGATTACCTAAGAGACAATGGTATATTGTCTCAATGGACTCCGCCATATACACCACAGCATAATGGTGTATCTGAGAGGCGTAACCGGACCTTGTTGGACATGGTCAGGTCAATGATGAATCATGCAAATCTTCCCAAGTCCTTTTGGGGCTATGCACTTCAGACAGCTATTTACTTGTTAAACAGAATGCCTACCAAGGTAGTCTCAACTACTCCATATGAGATATGGAATAGTAAGAAACCTCATGTATCTTACTTGAAGATATGGGGTTGTCCTGCTTATGTGAAGCGGACTGTATTAGACAAATTGGATGCTAAGTCTGATAAATGTCTATTTATTGGATACCCTAGGAAACAAGAGGTTACAAATTCTATCATCCTGTGGAACAAAAGGTGTTTGTTTCAAGGCATGCTGTGGTTCTAGAGAAAGAGTTTCTCTTGCAAGAAAACAGTGGGAGTGTCGTCGAGCTTGAGGAGGCTCGAGAGACTCAAATAGACATTGACGAGATACCTGGTGAAGCACGACAGCCGACAACTCATAGCGATGAGCAATCGGCAAGACCTATTGTAACATCACATCTTCGTATATCTGGCAGAACACGCAATATTCCTGAGAGATATGGATTTCTTGTAAGTGAATCGAACGACGTATTACTCATTGATGATGAGGAGCCTACCAGTTATGAAGAAGTGCTGACAAGTTCAGAAAGGGATAAGTGGCTTGGTGCCATGAAGTCGGAAATGGATTCCATGTACGAAAACCAAGTTTGGAACTTGGTTGACCCACCTGAAGGCATAAAGCCTATAG
Organism: Wurfbainia villosa; assembly: GCA_025175895.1. Lineage (NCBI taxonomy): Eukaryota > Viridiplantae > Streptophyta > Magnoliopsida > Zingiberales > Zingiberaceae > Wurfbainia > Wurfbainia villosa. The sequence goes on along the minus strand of CM045997.1, from coordinate 77,441,381 downwards.
GGTGCAAGTGGGTTTTCAAGAAGAAAATCGACATGGATGGTAATGTGATTACCTATAAGGCTAGATTGGTGGCGAAAGGATATCATCAAAAGCAAGGTGTTGATTATGACGAAACCTATTCGCCTGTAGCTATGCTTAAATCCATTCGGATGCTCCTGGCCATAGCGGCTCATTATGATTATGAGATATGGCAGATAGATGTGAAAATAGCTTTCCTTAATGGAAACCTGCTCGAGGACGTGTATATGATACAACCTGAGGGTTTCACATCGGTTGATAAAACCAAGGTATGCAAATTGCGACGGTCCATTTATGGATTGAAGCAAGCATCCAGGAGCTGGAATATCCGTTTTGATGAGACAATCAAAAAGTTTGATTTCTCACAAAATCCAGACGAACCTTGTGTGTACAAGAAGGTTAGTGGGAGTGCAGTCGTGTTCCTAGTATTGTATGTCGATGACATACTACTTATAGGAAACGATGTTTCAATCTTACAGTCAGTGAAGGTTTGGTTATCCAAGACATTCTCCATGAAAGACCTGGGAGAAGCAACCTACATCCTCGGGATTAAGATCTATAGAGATAGATCGAAACGGTTGCTTGGTCTTTCGCAGTCTACATATATAGACCGAGTGCTAAAGAGGTTTAACATGTCAGAATCCAAGAAAGGTTTCTTACCCATCAGGCATGGGGTACACCTTTCGATGTCTATGTGTCCGCGCACAAAAGACGAGAGGATTTGCATGTGTAAGATTCCCTATGCATCCGCAATAGGATCTATCATGTATGCTATGTTATGTACAAGGCCCGATGTATCGTACGCTCTGAGTGTCACGAGCAGATACCAGTCTGATCCAGGAATGGATCATTGGGTGACTGTTAAGATGATCCTTAAGTACTTAAGAAGAACTAAGGATGCGTTCCTAATATATGGAGAAGGGTACATGGTGATACGTGGGTATACGGATGCCAGATCCAGACAGACAAGGATGATTCCATGTCTTAGTCTGGATATGTATTCACTTGGAATGGAGGCGCAATAAGTTGGAAAGGTTCCAAGCTTGACACTATAGCGGATTCTGTCACTAAGGCAGAATACATTGCAGCTTTGGAAGCAGCAAAGGAAGCGGTTTGGATCAAGAAGTTCATCTCTGAACTTGATGTGGTCTCATCAATGATCAAAACATGTGCTTTGCCGCTATCATCTTATCATAGAGATCATCAGTAGGAACGAAATACAAATCGAGAAAATTCCCACTGAAAAGAACTTAGCGGATCCTTTGACTAAAGCATTACCTCAAAGTAAGTTTGAGGGTCATGTTAGTGCCTATGGTATTGGATACCGTAGCGATTGGCATTAGGCCAAGTGGGAGTCTGTTAGTAATATATGAGAGATGTCCTAAGGCAATCGCCTTATGTATGAACCATTTATATGATAAATGAAGATTCACTATTTAAGTATACATGTTTTATGTATTTGATTGGATCTTAAACTCATTTACTGAATGTCCACGATGCGATTCACAGCATGAGAGAATTTGTGATTGGATCACAACTAGTGAGTATCTCTACATGTGTAATTGTGATGTATCGGAATTATCCCTAGTCGATGAATTGATGAATTTGGACACCATCAATTCTGTCGAGACTAGCACGAGGTATACTCCTTGGTGTATCCAAGCAGCTGATTCTCACTGGCTGGAGACATTGTGATGTCCGGAGTTGATCGTGGATGCTAGTTATGGTAACTAGTTCATTGGAGTGACCAGCCGTAAGACTTCATATGGTTCTCTTCATATATAGATATGTCAATGAAGTTCTTACTGTAGCTTAAGTGCGATGTTCCTTTGACTTGCGGTATTCAAGTCATCTTGATCATGGAGACTTATGCTTTGACATCTTAAGCAAACATCTCTAAGGAGATGTGGACCCGGGATGATTGGGTATAAGTCGAAATGATCGAAGGTGTTTGAATAGCCTATAAAGGATTCACCACTCCTTGCGAGGAGATGTATACCCATGGCCTCTCGTCGGATTATTACTAAAGTCTTTGGCCAAAGCATTACATGTTTAGAGTAAGGTACTCTTCGATACATGTGGAGTAACTAGAATCCGTAGGACGAGGAAATGATACTTGGGCTAGGTGTGACGTAGTCAGCCTAATGGGGACTGACACTATAGACCATGTCCTGAACCAAGTGGGTAAAAGATGAGTGAAGGGAATGGGGCACGATTCATTCGAGCTGCTGAAGGGTTTCAGAAATAGTTCTGGATCAACCGTTGATCTTTTCGGTTAATTGGGGATCATGATGTACTACTAGGTGCCACTCATGATCGTTCTATAATTAATGGTTAATTATAGACGGCCAACATAAACCAAGAACCAATTTGGTCACACGCACAACGAGCGTAATCCGAAGGATTTAAAACGAACTTGAGAATGAGATTCTCAGACCGAGAGAAATAAAGTTTGGTTGGACCAAACATGGAGCGAGCATGAAATCGTTTCAGTCGCAATGGAAGCGTGGATGGGCCGTGTCTTATGAAGACATAATGGATGAACCAAAATGGTTTGGTTCTAATCCAATGGAGGAGAATAAACCATAGGGTTTGGTTTATTTTAAACGAATGAACCAAAAGTTGGTTCGGTTCATTTTAACTTAAAATAAACCATCATGGTTTGGTTTATTTTAACTTATCTTAATGGAGCGGGTTAACGGGCCTAATGGTTATGATCCAATAACCATTAAGAGAATTAGTTCTCTATAAAAGAGGGCTTAAGGGATAATTAAGCCCTAATCCAAAACCCTAGCTTGGAGTTGCCGCCCAACCTTCATTGCCGCCCAACCTCCATTGCCGCCCAGCTTGTTGTGCCGCCGTCCAGCTCCTTGCCGGCGACCAAGCTTCTGCCGGTGATCCTCCGACGACCCTCCGGTGATCTCCTATAGGTTTGGCATCAAGGTGAGCCTTTTCTTCCCTTGGTTGGCCGGCGCCTATCTCCTCCACCAAAGCTGTCCAGTTTTTCTGGACAGCTTGTTCTCCTCTCGTCGGAGCGTCATTTGGACGACGGTTAGAGCTCCGACAGCGGCTAATTTACCGGGGATTCGATCTCCGGTAATCCTCTGAGGTGGAGGACGAAGGATTCATCAATTGGTTGATGAATACCTCTCCGGAGAAGCGAGTTTTGAGAACTCGTATTAGGATCCGAATTTGGATTCGGATCGTGATCATCTCTCGATCACGTCGTCTTCAACACGAGGCTAGTAACCCGTACGAAGACGAAGCTCATGGCTTAGCGAAGTCATCCCGAGGAACTCGGCGTGGATACGGATAGAGACGATTCTAGCGAGGATCATTCCGGTTGATGTCGTTCCCGCTACACGTCATACGAAAGGTATAACGTAGATAAATTTCCTTTTATTGCAAATTTAAATTTACGGTTATGTCTACACTTGTTGTAATATGCATGCGTGTGTTGTGTGTGTTGTAATAAATGTATATTTATTATTTTTATTGCTTCCGCTGTGTTCATGTTTACGAAACGTGATCGAACACACACACGCCGCGGTGCCGAAAACCCAACAGTTCCGATGGTCAGTGCAGCAACTTTTGCTCCATTCCCAACACATAAATTTAACTCTCCCTTGACGAGTCTTCTTCTATTCCTTAGCTCATGTATGTCATTACATATATGTGAGCCACACCCAGTATCCAATACCTAAGTGTCTGAGGAAATTGAATGACAATCAATAACGAAGATATCTAAAGAAGATGGGGCATCAGATGCCTCATTCATCTTCACAGACTCAAGATAAATCTTGCAGTTTCTTCACCAATGACCCTCCTTGCCACAATGATGGTAAGTGTCCTTTTGAGCTGGTTCTGCCTTCTTCTTCCCCTTGTGTTGTTTCTTTGATTTCCTCCTAGAATCTTTCTTTGAAGAATCAACTAACAACACCGTCCCCTGCTTATGCTTCACAGAAGGCTCCACAGTCTTCAGCATGTTGAGCAGTACCACAAATGAACCTTTTTGCATCTCAGAGGTGAAGAGGAGCTTGGAGACTTCGAATCTTTCGGATCTCACTTGCTCATCAAACAACTCATAAAGATGAAAGACTATGGTATGAGCATCCATATGCTCATGCTGCATCCGTAGCTCGGGTACCATCATGGCTAGCATGATGCAACTCACTAGTTCAGAATCACTCACATGTTTCTGATGGGCCAACAATTGGTCCGGAGTTGCGTCATCACTAGGATGGGCGAGAAGAGATGCTCTGAGGACATACGCAAGCTTTTTAGCCTTGAGAATAATTCTCAAGTTTCTAAGCCAGTCCAAGAAGTTCGACCCAATCAATCTATTTGAATCAAAAATAGAGCGCAAATTTAAAGACACCATGATCAAGCAATTAACCTAGAAATACAAATCGAGCATATATGAGAAAGATGATTTAAAATGCATCCACATATATTTACAAAATCCCATTCATTTTTTGAAATAAAAAACCCTCAAAATTAATTTGGGAGGGCGTAGGTCCATCTCCAAATGGGTTGATATCCAACATAGATAAGAATAACCTTGGAGTGAGTCCAATAAGCCATTCTTAGCTATGATGGTAGGTATCAAGTATACCGATTACATATCACGTATATGTAACTATCACAATGTGCTATCAACTAATTGAATGTTCACACATACATTGGGTTGTTAACACATTAACAAGTATGCATCATATGCATAGCACCCAACTTCACCTCTCTTCACATCGACCTTGGAGTGAGTCCAACAAATCGATGCTTCAAGTTAGTGTCGACCCATTAATCGTGAAATAGTTTTAATATGGTTAGAGCACAATCAACCAATTAGCCAGGCTTGGAGTGAGTCCAACAACCCAAACTAACGATTGACCTCAGACTCTTACCATATTAGTGTTAAACTATTCCAATGATTTGAACATGTTCAGGTTCGAGCCAGGCTTGGACTGAGTCCAACAACCCAAACAAGAAATAAAACTCTGATTCTAACCATATTAATGGAAGGTGTAGGCTTTAATATTGTGTAAGGGTTTTAATGTCTCATCCTCTTTGCATGGAAATAGCTATTATCTACATGGCATGACACACATGGCATACATCTACAAGTCACGACATGCATGGCATAATGATATGCATCTAATGCAATTACATGGCATACAATTATGGCATGTACAAATAGTTTCCTTATTTGTCATAACTATTTTGGAAATAAAATATGTTTTAGATTTGATTTCTCAAATCAAATCATGATTAAATTAGGAAACAAATTTCCAAATCTAATCACATATTTTATTTATAAAAATGTTAATTAAGGAAAGTCAAATCTAATTTAGGAAACAAATTTCCTAAATTGTAATTTCCTAATCATATTAGGAAACTTCCAATTTGAATTTCTTTACAAATTAAAATTTCCATAAATACTTCTAAACTTTTCAAAAGTAGAATATTTCCATAAATACAATTATGACTATTGCAAAACAAATTTACAATTATGTCGAAACACAATGGGGCTCTGATACCACTGTTGGGTTTCTCCGGCACCGACGTGGTTGTGTGTTCGAACACGTTTCGTAAACATGCAGACAAAAAAAGAAAAAATAAGTAATAAACTAATTTTATTACAACACACACATCACACACATGTAGGATACAACATGTGTAGACATAATCGCTATTTAAAATTTTGCAATAAAAGGAAATTTATTCTAGTTATACCTGACGTATCACGTATAGCGGGAATGACATCAACCATAGCGACCCTCGCTAGAATCGCCTCTATCCGTATCCACACCGAGTATCATCGGGATAGATTCACAAATCCACGAGCCTCATCTTCGCAAAAGTCACTAGCCTCAAGTCGAAGATGATGTGATCCAATAGATGATCACAATCCGAATCAAATTCGGATCTAAAAACGAGCTCCACGAACTCGCTTCTCGGAAGCGGTTTTCGTAAACCAATTGACGAAACCTTGGTCCTCCACCTATGAGGATTGTCGGAGATCCAATCCCCAGAAAGTAAGTCACTGTCGGAGCACAAAATGTCGACCAAACGACCTTTCTACGAGGAGAGAAACAAACTGGACAGCTTGTGTTGGTGGAGAAGATGATAACCGACCAATCAATGGTCGGTTGCTCCTTGGTCGCCGGCGGCCAAGGAAGGGTGGCCGGAGGAGTCACCGGCGACTGGTGGGTGGCCGGAGACGTGGAGGAGTTGCTGTAGAAGGTTGGACGACAACAACCTTTTTGGCGGCAAGGAGTTCCCCCTATGGTTGGGCGGTAAGAGCAAAGAGGAGAAGAGGAGGCTAACTATTTCCAAAAATAACTCTTAGGGATTCATTAGGGTTTCACAAAACCCTTAAGTCGTGTTTTTATAGAGAACACATTCTCCTAATGGTTATTGGTTCATAACCAAAACCCGTTAACCCGCTCCAATAATTTAAGTTAAAATAAACCAAACAGCATTGGTCTATTTTATGTTAAAACGAACCGAACCAAATTTTGTTCATTCGTTTAAAACAAACCAAACCACTTTGGTTTATTTTCCACCATTGAATTAGAACCAAACCAATTTGGTTCATCCATCATGTCTTCATAAGACTCGGCCCATCCATGCTTCCGATGCGACTAAAATCATTTCATACTCGCTCTTTGTTTGGTCCAACCAAACCTAGTATCTCTCGATCTGAGAATCCTATTCTCAAACTCGTTTTAAATCCTTCGGATTATACTCATTGTACGTGTGACCAAATAGGTTCCCAATTTATATTGGTCATATATAATTAACCATTAATTATAGAACGATCATTAGTGACACCTAGTAGTACATCATGATTCCTAATTAATCGAAAAATCAACAGTTGATCTCAGAACCTTTTCTGAAACCTTTCAGTAGCTACAATGAATCGTGCCTCATTCCCTTCACTCATCTTATACCCACTTGGTTCAGGACATGGTCTATTGTGTCAGTCCCCACTAGGTTGACTACGTCACACCTAGCCCAAGTATTACTTCCTCATCCTCTGGATTCTAGTTACTACATATGTATCCAAGAGTACCATATTCTAAACATGTAATGCTTTGGCCAAAGACTTTAGTAACAATCCGACGAGAGGCCATAGGGTATACATCTCCTCGCAAGGAGCAGTGAATCCTCTGTAGGTTATTCAAACACCTTCAGTCACTTCGACTTATACCCAATCATCCCGAGTCCACATCTCCTTGGAGATGCTTGCTTAAGATGTCAAAACATAAGTCTCCATGACCAAGACGACTTGAATACCGCAAGTCGAAGGAACATCGTACTTAAGCTATAGTAAGAACTTCATTGACATATCCATATATGTAGAGAACCATATGAAGTCTTACAGCTGGTCACTCTAATGAACTAGTTACCATAACTAGCATCCACGATTAACTCTGAACATCCCAATGTCTCCAGCCAGTGAGGAACAGCTGCTTGGATAAACCAAAGAGTATACCTCGTGCTAGTCTCAACAGAATCGATGCCGTCCGAATCCATCAATTCATCGGCTAGGGATAATTCCAATACATCATAATTACACATGTAGAGATACTCACTAATTGTGTTCCAATCACAAATTCTCTCATGCTGTGAATAATATTGCGGATATTCAGTAAATGAGTTTAAGATCCAATCAAATACATGAAAACATATATACTCAAATAGTGAATTTTTATTTATCAAATAAATGGTACAACCATAAGGCGATTGCCTTAGGATACCTCTCATATATTACTAACACTTTAGTGGATTGCTCGTCGAAAGCGGTCTAGGACCGTGGGACCTTGGACTAGACTAGCAACCTTTTGTTTGTGAACCAAGTAAAAAACAAAGCTTGCCACTCTTGTTTTTTCTATTACTTTCCGCTGTGCATACTTTGGTTTTAATGACGAAAATGAAAAGATTTACGTACGCTATTCACCCCCTCTAGTGTGTCTCTTTGATCCTTCAATGTCTCCTCTTGCTACATGATCCCTAATGAAGTGATGTCTTACTTCATTGTGTTTCGTCATTGAATGATGGACTGGGTTTTTAGTCAAATTTATCATGCTAATGTTATCACAAAGCAATTGCACATTGTTATACGAAAACCCATAATCTTCTAGGGTATGAGTCATTGATAACAATTGCGATACACTCTCTCCCATTGCTATATATTCAGCCTTAGTCGTGGAGAGAGTGACATAATGTTGCTTTCGACTTGACCAATTAACTAATGCTGAACCTAGAAATTGATAGCCCCTGCTAGTGCTTTTCCTATCTAGTTTTCATCCTGCATAATCGGAATCGGTATAGCCTACTAAATCAAAAGATCCAATTCGCAGATACCACAATTCAACTGTTATGGTTGCTTTAAAATATCTCATAATTCTTTTAATCGCAATCCAATGAGACTCTTTCGCACACGATTGATATCGTGCACACATACCCCACAGCAAATACTATATCAGGTCTACTCACTGTAAGGTATAAAAGACTACCTATGGCACTCCTATAAAGTTTCAAATCAATTGATTTGCCATCTACGTCACTGTCTAAGTGAGTGTTTTGTGTCATTGGGGTGAAAACCTCCTTCACATTTTCCATGTTAAATCTTTTTAGTAATTCCATGGCATATTTTGATTGATATATATGAATTCCTTCTTTAGTTTGTTTGATTTACAGTCCAAGAAAAAATGTCAATTCTCCTACTAGACTCATCTTAAACTCACTCTCCATGTGTTCTATGAATTCATTGAGGTAATCCCTATTGTTTAAGCCACAAATTATGTCATCAACATAAATCTAAGCTATAAATATACTTTCACCATTTCTTTTCAGAAATAGTGTGGGATCAATCTGACCTCTTCTAAAATCTCTTTCAACTAGGAAAGTTGACAACCTTTCGTACCAAGTACGAGGTGCTTGTTTCAGCCCGTAAAGAGCCTTCTTAAGCTTATACATGTGATTTGGAAATTCAGAATTTTCAAACCCCGACAGTTGTTCAACATAGACTTCCTCCTTAATAAAACCATTCCAAAATGCAGACTTCACATCCATTTGGTATAATTTGAAGCCTTTATATTCTGCAAATGCTAGCATGAGTCTTATGCATTGTAATCTTGCTACGGGTGCATAAGTTTCATCATAATCCAATCCCTCAACTTGATTGTAACCTTTAGCAACCAACCTAGCCTTATTTCTAATAATTTCTCCATTATCATTCATTTTATTTTTAAATACCCATTTTGAGGCGATTATGGTAGCTTGATCAGGTCTTGGGACTAAATCTCAAATTTAACTTCTCTCAAATTGTCCCAATTCATCTTGCATTGTTATGATCCAATTTGGATCTAGCAAAGCATCATCAATTACTTTTGGCTCAATTTCAGAGATTAATGCTATTTGATTCACTTCATTCCTAAAGAATGATCTAGTCCTCAACCCATGATGGATGTCTCCAACAACTTGGTCTAAGGGATGACTAGAGACAATCCTAGTGGATCTTGGTACTTGAGATGTTTCTTGTACCTCACTATTTGTCACAAGCTCAAGTGATGACCCTTCTGACCTAGGTCTTTCATTATCGAAGTCAAATCTAACTCCCCCAACATTGGTGCTCTCATTCAAACTCAATCTCTTGAGTTCGAACACGACATCATCGCTCTCTTCCTTAGAATCGATTTGCGCTTTGCTTTCTTCAAAAACTACATTTGACGATTCCTCCACTAAATTTGTTCTTCTGTTATAAACTCGATAAACCTAACTTATGAGGGAATATCCTACAATGACACCTTCATCTGCTTTAGCAATGAATTTACCTAGATGATCCTTAGTGTTTAAAATGAACACCTTGTTGATGTAGAGAGCATCATTCCTTGGTTTTGATATATGAACCATAGTTAAAGTTAGGACTTACTTATGTTCTAATATCAGTGTTAAGTGTGTAGACTTAACAAGTAGGTCTTGTTGACCGGATACTAGGTAGATGACTTGACAGATCAGGAGGATCAGACACCAGGTATGAAGTCTAGATGGGTCGTGTGGACCAGACATTTAGCATGAAGACCGGTTGGATCAGGAGACTAGACAATCGACAAAAAGTCCAGCTGGGTCAAGTAGACCGGGCAGCTAGTGGAAGCCCTAGTGGGTCAGATCAGATGTCAAGAATGGTAAGTCCCGCAAGTAGCCAACAGGTAAGCCTCGAGTGAAGAGGTGAGGCCGAGTCATCTTTAGGGGGACAAAGCTAGGCATCAATCCGATAGAGAGTCTGCATGGGACTTAGAAGTCGAGAACAAGTAGTATTATTACTACTATCCAATTTTGTATTATCTATTTGTTCTAATCTCATTTTGCAGAGGTCAGTCGACTGAATGGACTATAGTCGACTGAATAGACTATAGTCGACTGACGTCCAGTTGACTGGATACCTAGTTGGCAAGAATAGCTAATGATTTTTCAAAGATCTGGCAGCGCCGATGGAAAGAGTTTCAGTCGACTGGGGAGTTTTAGTCGACTGAAGAGGCAAACTTCCCGATATGGAGCCAGGTGACTTGGAGTCGACTAGAGCATGTTCAGTTGACTAGAAGGCCAGAAGTTCCATATCGACAGATTGTTGTGGAGTCGACTGGAAAAGATTTATAAAATAAATGCTCGATCAGCTCCAAAAATAATATTGTTACTACGTCGAAGTGCTGCCTCTATTCATTCTCGTCTGCTATAGAGCTTCAATTCCTCACAAAGACGCACATCCGACACTCTGTGCCTACTTCTAAATTTCCTTTAGTGTCGGTATAACTTAGCTCTAATTTTGTTTGCATTCAATTTCGCTTTGTGAACTTAATTTCAAAAGAAAAGGTAGAGTGTTACCTATCTCTCATTATTTGTAAAAAGTGAACCCCTCCGAAGTCGAGAGTTCTCGAGTCGGAGCGTATATAGTGATTGCCCATCGAGGTAGCTCTCGGAAGAGCTACGGGCCTTCGAGTAGCAACCCTGTTAGGGTTATGAACCAAGTAAATAGATTGTGTCTTGATTTCATTTATTCCGTTGCTTACTCTAATTGAAAATATAAAATAAGTTTTAAAAATCTAAATAAAATTGTAACCTCCGAGATTCACCCCCCTCTCTTGGAATATTTCGATCTTACAATTGGTATCAAAGCAGGGGTACTCCGAATTTGGTGCAACCACCAACGAGAGCAATAGAATTTTCTTTAGTCTCAACATTTTTGCATTTTTAATATTTTTTATTTTTATTAATTTTTTCTTTAGAATAAAGTTTTATTAATTTTTACTTTAGAATATCTTTTTGTTAATTTTTCTCTTAGAATATATTTTTTTTCTATATTGAGATTAATTTTATTTAATTTTCTACATTTAGATTAATTTTATTTAATTTTCTGCATTTAGATTAATTTTATTTAATTTTTATGGATTTATATTAATTTTATTTATTTTTTTGCATTTAGATTAATTTTAATTAATTTTTCTACATTTAGATTAATTTTTCTCTATTTAGATTAATTTTATTTAATTTTCTTCATTTAGATTAATTTTATTTAATTTTCTATATTTAGATTATTTTTATTTAATTTTCTGCATTTAGATTAATTTTATTTAATTTTTTGCATTTAGATTAATTTTATTTAATTTTCTGTATTTAGATTAATTTTAATTAATTTTTTTTATCTAGATTAATTTTAATTAATTTTTTTGCATTAGATTAATTTTTATCAATTTCTACACTTAGGTTAATTTTTATTTTAGAATAATTTGTGCTTTTGAATTAGAATAAATTTTCCATTAATGTTTACACTTAGTATAAATTTAATTATTGCATAATATTATTTAATTTAAATAATTCTAGTAATAATTCTCAATTTTAATTAATTCAAATAAAAACTATTAATAAAAGATTTATTTAGAAATGTCGCAATTAGAAGGGTATAACATCATTCGTCCTCCTCTCTTCAACGGATAGGACTTTTCCTATTGGAAAAGGCGAATGGAGTGCTACCTGAAAACCGACCTAGAGGTCTGATTTTCGATTAGGAAAGGTTTCGTCTCTCCGACTCAGGTGAGTTGTTAGAACTAGAGAAATGGACCGCGGACATTAGAAAATGGACTCAAGTCGATTACAAGGCTCTTAACACTTTGCAATACGGACTTACCAAAGAAGAGCTCAATAGGGTGGGTCCATTCGAAAACTCTAAAGAATTATGGGACAAATTAATTGAATTACATGAAGGTACAAATGACACTAGAATAGTTAAACGGGACATGTTACTAAATAAATTATTTAATTATAAAATGAACGAAAATAAAAATGCTAGTCAACTTCATACGAGAATAAAAGACATTTTAAATGGATTACATTTTATAGGACACCAAATAGAAAATAGAGACATAATTAGGTATACACTTAAGGCATTCCCGAGGAACGCCTTATAGACATCCATTGTCGATGCCTATAAGATTTCCAAGGATCTTTCCACAATTAGACTAGATGAATTGTTTTGCGAACTTGAACTACACAAACAAGTTAACTCGGGTCAAACCGAGAATGACATTGCTTTAGTGGCAGGTTCGACCAAAAAGGAAAGGAAAGTGAAAAATGAGTCCGAAGACGAGTCGAAGTCGGAACCAACTGGAGAAGAGGAGATCGTAAATATGGTCTGAAAGATGTTCAACTGGAGAAAAAGGTTTACGAAGAAGGATGCTAAGAAAGTCATCGACAACAAGCCGAGACCCCGATTGGAAGTGACCTACTATGAGTGCAACGGAAAAGGACATTACAAGTCGGAATGTACAAATCTAAAAAATGAAGAAAAATCGAAAAAGGAAAAGAAGAAGAAAGCGCTTAAGGCAACTTGGGATGAATCATCCTCGGAAGAGTCGAATGCAGAAGAGAAGCTTCGTGGCGTTTATGGCCGAATCAAGCTCCGAAGCCGAGTCGAGTTTCGAGAATGAGTCTGATTCCGAGTCCGAGAGAAGCCACAAATCCACATCCATTTCCAAAGGACAAGATGAGGTAACATCTCCCTTAGAAGATAAGTTGTATAATATAATTGTTGGGTTTCCGGCACCGCGGCGTGTGTGTGTTCGATCATGTTTCGTAAACATGAGCACAGCGGAAGCAATAAAAATAATAAATACTCCTATTTATTACAACACACACAACACACGCATGCTATTACAACAAGTGTAGACATAACCGTAAATTAAAATTGCAATAAAAGGAAATTAAACTACGTTATACCTTCCGTATGACGTGTAGCGGGAACGGCATCAACCGGAACGATCCTCGTAAGAATCGTCTCTATCCGTATCCACGCCGAGCTCCTCGGGATGACTTCACTAAGTCACGAGCTTCGTCTTCGTACGGGTTACTAGCCTCGTGTTGAAGACGACGTGATCGAGAGATGATCACGATCCGAATCCAAATTCGGATCCAAAACGAGTTCTCAAAACTCGCTTCTCCGGAGAGGTATTCGTCAACCGTTTGACGAATCCTTCGTCCTCCACCTCAGAGGATTACCGGAGATCAAATCCCCGGTATGTTAGCCGCTGTCGGAGCACTAACCGTCGTCCAAACGACGCTCCGACGAGAGGAGGAGAAGCTGTCCAGAAAACTGGACAGCTTGGTGGAGGAGTAGGCGCCGGCCAAAACAAGGAGAGAAAAACCTCACCTTGATGCCAAACCTATAGGAGATCACCGGAGGGTCGCCGGAGCTTCACCGGCTGGAGCTTGGACGCCGGCAAGGGTCTTGGACGGCGGCACAAGGCTGGGCGGCTGCTCTTGGATTGGCGCCGAAAACTCCTCCAAGGAGTGGGCGGCAACTCAAAGGGGGGCTAGGGTTTGGATTAGTTAGGTTTTAACAATCCCTTAAGCCCACTTTTATAGAGAACTAATTCTCTTAATGGTTAATGGATCATATCCATAAAGCCCGTTAACCCGCTCCATTAAGATAAGTTAAAATAAACCAAACCATGATGGTTTATTTTAAGTTAAAACGAACCGAACCAACTTTTGGTTCATTCGTTTAAAATAAACCAAACCCGTTGGTTTATTCTTATCCATTGGATTAGAACCAAACCATTTTGGTCCATCCATTACGTCTTCATAAGACGCAGCCCATCCACGCTTCCATTGCGACTGAAACAATTTCATGCTCGCTTTATGTTTGGTCCAACCAAACATAGTTTCTCTCGATGCGAGAATCCCATTCTCAAGCTCGTTTAAATCCTTTGGATTACACTCGCAGCGTGTGACCAAATAGGTTCTCGGTTTATGTTGGCCGCCTATAATTAACCATTAATTATAGAACGATCATGAGTGGCACCTAGTAGTACATCATGATCCCCAATTAACCAAAAAGATCAGCGGTTGATCGAACTATTTCAAACCCTTGAGCTCGAATGAATCGTGCCCCATTCCCTTCACTCATCTTATACCCACTTGGTTCAGGACATGGTCTATTGTGTCCCCCACTAGGTCGACTACGCCACACCTAGCCCAAGTATCATTTCCTCGTCCTACGGATTCTAGTTACTCCACATGTATCAAGAGTACTTTACTCTAAACATGTAATGCTTTGGCCAAAGACTTTAGTAACAATCCGACGAGAGGCCATGGGTATACATCTCCTCGCAAGGAGTGGTGAATCCTTTATAGGCTATTCAAACACCTTCGATCACTCGACTTATACCCAATCATCCCGGTCCACATCTCCTTAGAGATGTTTGCTTAAGATGTCAAAGCATAAGTCTCCATGATCAAGATGACTTGAATACCGCAAGTCAAAGGAACATCGCACTTAAGCCACAGAAGAACTTCATTGACATATCTATATATGCAGAGAACCATATGAAGTCTTACTACCGGTCACTCCAATGAACTAGTTACCATAACTAGCATCCACGATTAACTCCGGACATCACTATGTCTCCAGCCAGTGAGAATCAGCTGCTTGGATACACCAAGGAGTATACCTCGTGCTAGTCTCAACAGAATTGATGGTGTCCAGATCCATCAATTCATCGACTAGGGATAATTCCGATACATCATAATTACACATGTAGAGATACTCACTAGTTGTGATCCAATCACAAATTCTCTCATGTTGTGAATCGTATCGTGGACATTCAGTAAATGAGTTTAAGATCCAATCAAATACATAAAACATGTATACTCAAATAGTGAATCTTTATTTATCATATAAATGGTTCATACATAAGGCGATTGCCTTAGGACATCTCTCATATATTACTAACAATAATTGCATGCCTAGGTAGGAAGTTAGCTAAGTCCGAGAATCGAGTCGACTCTCTACTTAAGGAAGTCCAAGTACTTAAGGAGCAAGTTTGGATCGTTGATGAGACCTTGGCTCTTTCGCCTGTGCAATTTCTCCATTGTTGTCGCAGTAGACCAGTATTGCTTCAACAATGGCCGGAATCACACCAAGTTCATGAACGAACTTCTTGATCCAAACCGCCTCCTTTGCTGCTTCCGAAGCTGCAATATATTCTGCCTCAGTGGTAGAATCCGCTACAGTCTCTTGTTTGGAACTTTTCCAACTCACTGCGCCCCCATTCAAGGTGAACACGTATCCAGACTGAGACCTGGAATCATCCTTGTCTGTCTGGAAGCTGGCATCTGTATACCCGCGTATCACCATGTCCCCTTCTCCATATATTAGGAACACATCCTTAGTTCTTCTCAAGTACTTAAGGATCGTCTTAATAGCCGCCCAATGATCCATTCCTGGATCAGACTGGTATCTGCTCGTGACACTCAGAGCATACGATACATCGGGCCTCGTACATAACATAGCATACATGATAGATCCTATTGCGGATGCATAGGGAATCTTACTCATGCAAATCCTCTCGTCTTCTGTGCGCGGACACATAGACTTCGAAAGGTGTACCCCATGCCTGATGGGCAGATAACCTTTCTTGGATTCCGACATGCTAAACCTCTTTAGCACTCGGTCTATATATGTAGACTGCGAAAGACCAAGCAACCGTTTCGATCTATCTCTATAGATCTTAATCCCAAGGATGTAGGTTGCTTCTCCCAGGTCTTTCATGGAGAATGTCTTGGATAACCAAACCTTAATCGATCAGTAAGATTGACACATCGTTTCCTATAAGTAATATGTCATCGACATACAATACTAGGAACACGATCGCACTCACTAACCTTCTTGTACACACAAGGTTCTCGATTTTGTGAGAAATCAAACTTTTGATTGTCTCATCAAAACAGATATTCCAGCTCCTGGATGCTTGCTTCAATCCATAAATGGATCGTCGCAACTTGCATACCTTGGTTTTATCAACCGATGTGAAACCCTCAGGCTGTATCATATACACGTCCTCGAGCAAGTTTCCATTAAGGAAAGCTGTTTTCACATCCATCTGTCATATCTCATAATCATAATGAGCTGCTATGGCCAAGAGCATCTGAATGGATTTAAGCATAGCTACAGGCAAATAGGTTTCATCATAATCAACACCTTGCTTTTGACGATATCCTTTCGCCACCAATCTAGCCTTATAGGTAATCACATTACCATCCATGTCGGTTTTCTTCTTGAAAACCCACTTGCACCCTATAGGCTTTATGCCTTCAGGTGGGTCAACCAAGTTCCAAACTTGGTTTTCGTACATGGAATCCATTTCCGACTTTATGGCACCAAGCCACTTATCCCTTTCTGAACTTGTCAGCACTTCTTCATAACTGGTAGGCTCCTCATCATCAATGAGTAACACGTCGTTCGATTCACTTATGAGAAATCCATATCTCTCAGGAATATTGCGTGTTCTACCAGATCTACGAAGATGTGGTGTTACAATAGGTCCAGCCGATTGCTCATCACTCTGAGTTGTCGGTTGTTGTGCTTCACCAGGTATCTCATCAATGTCTATTTGAGTCTCTCGAGCCTCCTCAAGCTCAACGACACTCCCACTATTTTCTTGCAAGAGAAACTCTTTCTCTAGAAACACAGCATGCCTTGAAACAAACACCTTTTGTTCCACAGGATGATAGAATTGGTAACCCCTTGTTTCCTTAGGGTACCCAATAAATAGACATTTATCAGACTTAGCATCCAGTTTATCTGATACAGTCCGCTTCACATAAGCAGGACAACCCCATATCTTCAAGTAAGATACATGAGGTTTCTTACTAGCCCATATCTCATATGGAGTAGTAGAGACTACCTTGGTAGGCATTCTGTTTAACAAGTAAACAGCTGTTTGAAGTGCATAACCCCAAAAGGACTTGGGAAGAGTCGCATGATTCATCATTGACCTGACCATGTCCAACAAGGTCCGGTTACGCCTCTCAGATACACCATTATGCTGTGGTGTATAGGGCGGAGTCCATTGAGACAATATGCCATTGTCTCTTAGATAATCAAGAAACTCTTGACTTAAGTATTCACCACCTCGATCCGATCGAAGTATTTTAATACTTTTGTCATGTTGTTTCTCTACTTCATTTCTGAATTCTTTGAACTTTTCAAAGGCTTCAGACTTGTGTTTCATCAAGAACACATACCCAAACCGTGAGTGATCATCGGTGAAGGTAATGAAGTAGCTATAGCCTCCTAATGCTTGAGTTGACATAGGTCCACATACATCGCATGTACTAGACCTAGTAACTCTCCCACTGCTTCACCTTTTCCGAAAGGTAACTTAGTCATCTTGCCTTTGAAGCATGATTCGCATGTAGCCTATGACTCCAAGTCAAACGCTTCCAGAATTCCACCGCGGTGTAATTCGGACATGCGTTTCTTGCTTATATGGCCAAGACGACAATGCCACATATAGGAGTCTATGTGATTATCCTTTCGAGCACGCTGTGTTGCTCGCTTCGATATTGAAAATGTCACCGATACGCCCAACGATAAATGCCATTACTCAAAGTTCCAGCTTCCATAAAGTACGCCATTCAAAGTTATATAACAACAATTGTTACTAAACGTTAAATGGAAACCATTTCTATTTAAGCAGAAATAGAAACAATGTTCTTTATTAGAGAAGGAACATAATAGCAATTGTCCCCTAAGACTAGTCCACTAGGAGCTTCAAAGAAATAAGTTCCGATGGTGACCGCAAAGAACCTTTGCTCCATTGCCAACTCGCAAATTTGACTCTCCGACAAGTCTTCTTCTATTCCTTAGCCCTCAGTATGTCATTACATATATGTGAGCTACACCCAGATCCAATACCCAAGTGTCTAAGGAAATAGAATGACAATCAATAACGAAGATACCAAGAGGATGGGGCATCTGATGCCTTCTTCTTCTTCATGGACTCAAGATAAATCTTGCAGCTTTCTTCGCCTGGCCTTCCTTGCCAGTTGATGGCAAGTGCCCTTTATACCGGGTTCCGCCTTTCTTTGCCTTTTTCTTTCCTTTCTTCTTCGCTTCTTTTGCCTTCCTCTTAGAACCTTTCTTTGAGGAATCAACTAAGAACCGCCTTTCTCCTCATGCTTCACGTAAGGCTCCACAGCTTCAAAGATATTGAGGAGCTCGAATGGTGGATTCCAATTTGTTCATCCGATAGTTCATCACAAATGAGAAACTCTTGGGCAAACAATGCAGAATTAAGTCAATACTTAACTCATGATCCATCACAAAACCGAGGGTAGCTAGTCGCCGATGTACCCGCTCATCTTTAGCACAAATCGCACATGCATTTAACCTTCTTGCATCTTCGTGGTGAAGAGGAGCCTAGAGACTCGAACCTTTCGGATCTCGCTTGCTCATCGAACAACTCATGAAGATGGAAGACCATAGTGTTAGCATCCATATGCTCATGCCGCTCGCACTGTACCATCGCCGCTAGCATGATGCAACTCGCCACCAGACCGCCACATGCTTCGATAGACCAACATTTGGTCTGAGTTGCATCGCCCTTAGGACGGTCAGAAGAGGCTCTTCAAGGACATATGCAAGCTTTTCCGCTTGAGAACAATTCTCGTGTTTCTAAGCCAATCCAGAAGTTAGGCCCACCCTTTGTTCAATCCAAAATAGTGCGCAAATTCAAAGACGCCATGATCAATTTATCGACCTAGAAATACAAAACGAGCATATATGAGAAAATGATTTTAAAATGCATCAATATACATTTATAAATCCCATTCATTTTTCAATTCAAAACCCCAAAATCACTTCGAGATCGTAGGTCCATCTCCGAATGGTCGATATCCATCATAGATAAGAACAACCTTGGAGTGAGTCCAACAAGCTATTCTTAGCTATGTTGGTGGGTATCAAGTATACCGATTACATATCATGTATATGTAACTATCACAATGTGCTATCAACTAATTGAATGTTTACACATACATTGGGTTGTTAACACATTAACAAGTATGCATCATATGCATAGCACCCAACTTCACCTCTCTTCACATCGACCTTGGAGTGAGTCCAACAAATCGATGCTCCAAGTTAAAGCCGACCCATTAATCGAAATAGTTTTAATATGGTTAGAGCATTCAACCAATTAGCCAGCTTGGAGTGAGTCCAACAACCCAAACTAACGATTGACCTCGACTCTTACCATATTAGAGTTAAACTATTCCAATGATTTGAACATGTTCGTGTTCGAGCCGGGCTTGGAGTGAGTCCAACAACCCAAACAAGAAAAGACTACGGTTCTAACCATATTAATGGAAGGTGTAGGCTTTAATATTGAGTTAGGGTTTTTATGTCTCATCCTCTTTGCATGCAAATAACTATTATCTACATGGCATGGCATACATGGCATACATCTACATGTCACGACAAGCATGGCATAATGTTATGCATCTAATGCAATTACATGGCATACAATTATGTCATGTATATAATTTCCTTATATGTCATAACTATTTATGGAAATAAAATATGTTTAAGATTTGATTCTCCAAATCAAATCATAATTAAATTAGAAACAAATTTCCAAATCTAATCACATATTTTATTCATGGAATTATTTGATTAAGGAAAATCTATTTAGAAACCAATTTCCTAAATCATTAAAACTACTTATGGAAATAAAATATTTTAAGATTTGATTTCCCAAATCAAATCATGATTAAATTAGGAAACAAATTTCAGAATCTAATCAAATATTTTATTTATGGAAAATATCAATTTCCATAAATACTTCCAACTTTCCAAAAGTGGAAGATTTCCATAAATACTTCTAGACTTTCCAAAATTGAAAAATTTCCATAAATACTTCTAAATTTCCAAAATTAGAAAATTTCCAAAAATAAATTATGACTATCGCAAAACCATTTTACGATTATGTCGAAACACAACCTGGGCTCTGATACCACTGTTGGGTTTAAACCTTGCGCGTGTGTGTGTTCGATCATGTTTCATAAACATGAGCACAGCGGAAGCAATAAAAATAATAAATACTCCTATTTATTACAACACACACAACACACGCATGCTATTACAACAAGTGTAGACATAACCGTAAATTAAAATTGCAATAAAAGGAAATTAAACTACGTTATACCTTTTATGGCGTGTAGCGGGAAACGGCATCAGCGGAGCGATCCTCGTAAGAATCGTCTCTATCCGTATCACGCCGAGCTCCTCGGGATGACTTAGCTAAGTCACGAGCCGTCTTAAATGCGGGTTACTAGCCTCGTGTTGAAGGCGGCGTGATCGAGAGATGATCACGATCCGAATCAAATTCGGATCCAAAGCGAGTTCTCAAAACTCGCTTCTCGAGAGGTATTCGTCAACCGTTTGGCGAATCGCCGTCCTCCACCTCAGAGGATTACGGAGATCAAATCCCGGTATGTTAGCCGCTGTCGGAGCACTAACCGTCGTCCAAGCGGCGCTCGACGAGGAGAAGCTGTCCAGAAAACTGGACAGCTTGGTGGAAGGAGTAGGCGCCGGCCAAAACAAGGAGAAAAACCTCACCTTGATGCCAAACCTATAGGAGATCACGGAGGTCGCGGAGGTTCACCGGCTGGAGCTTGGGCGCGGCAAGGGTCTTAGACGGCGGCACAAGGCTGGCGGCTCTTGGATTAGGCGCGAAAACTCCTCCAAGAAGTGGGCGGCAACTCAAGGGGGGCTAGGGTTTGGATTAGTTAGGGTTTAACAATCCCTTAAGCCCACTTTTATAGAGAACTAATTCTCTTAATGGTTAATGGATCATATCCATAAAGCCCGTTAACCCGCTCCATTAAGATAAGTTAAAATAAACCAAACCATGATGGTTTATTTTAAGTTAAAACGAAACGAACCAACTTTTGGTTCATTCGTTTAAAATAAACCAAACCCTTTGGTTTATTCTTATCCATTAGTTAGAACCAAACCATTTTGGTCCATCCATTACGTCTTCATAAGACGACCCATCCACGCTTCCATTGCGACTGAAACAATTTCATGCTCGCTTTATGTTTGGTCCAACCAAACATAGTTTCTCTCGGTCTGAGAATCCAATTCTCAAGCTCGTTTTAAATCCTTTGGATTACACTCGTTGTGCGTGTGACCAAATAGGTTCTCGATTTATGTTGGCCGTCTATAATTAACCATTAATTATAGAACGATCATGAGTGGCACCTAGTAGTACATCATGATCCCCAATTAACCAAAAAGATCAGCGGTTGATCGAACTATTTACGAAACCCTTCAGTAGCTCGAATGAATCGTGCCCCATTCCCTTCACTCATCTTATACCCACTTGGTTCAGGACATGGTCTATTGTGTCAGTCCCCACTAGGCTGACTACGTCACACCTAGCCCAAGTATCATTTCCTCGTCCTATGGATTCTAGTTACTCCACATGTATCGAAGAGTACTTTACTCTAAACATGTAATGCTTTGGCCAAAGACTTTAGTAACAATCCAACGAGAGGCCATGGGTATACATCTCCTCGCAAGGAGTGGTGAATCCTTTATAGGCTATTCAAACACCTTCGATCACTTCGACTTATACCCAATCATCCCGGGTCCACATCTCCTTAGAGATGTTTGCTTAAGATGTCAAAGCATAAGTCTCCATGATCAAGATGACTTGAATACCGCAAGTCAAAGGAACATCGCACTTAAGCCACGGTAAGAACTTCATTGACATATCTATATATGCAGAGAACCATATGAAGTCTTACGGCTGGTCACTCCAATGAACTAGTTACCATAACTAGCATCCACGATTAACTCCGGACATCACTATGTCTCCAGCCAGTGAGAATCAGCTGCTTGGATACACCAAGGAGTATACCTCGTGCTAGTCTCAACAGAATTGATGGTGTCCAGATCCATCAATTCATCGACTAGGGATAATTCCGATACATCATAATTACACATGTAGAGATACTCACTAGTTGTGATCCAATCACAAATTCTCTCATGCTGTGAATCGTATCGTGGACATTCAGTAAATGAGTTTAAGATCCAATCAAATACATAAAACATGTATACTCAAATAGTGAATCTTCATTTATCATATAAATGGTTCATACATAAGGCGATTGCCTTAGGACATCTCTCATATATTACTAACAATAATTGCATGCCTAGGTAGGAAGTTCGCTAAGTCCGAGAATCGAGTCGACTCTCTACTTAAGGAAGCCCAAGTACTTAAGGAGCAAGTCAACTCGAAGACATCGACTTGCCAAACTAAGGATAGAGACTCAACTCAAGTTGCAAAGCATGAGGAAGAGAACTCGGTCCTGAAAAGGTAAGTAGAAGATCTAACTGGATCGTTGGAAAGGTTCACTTTGGGCTTCAAGTATCTCAACATGATGCTTGGATCTCAGTGAGTCGTGTACAACAAGTCCGGACTCTAACACAAAGCTAAATCCTCCTATAAATCATACATGTCATTACTTAGCCGAAACGCTAGGAATCGAGTCCAAGCATGGGTTCCTAAGTCTAACTTAGTCAACCAAGTTGGACCAAATCAATTTTGGATTCCCAAGAGTCAAGTTCACTTAGTGAACAAAACTCAACCTAGCTATCACTTAGGGGAAGCTAACACTTTGCCTATTTCCTTGTTTAGTTAAACTCTTGCATGCTTTAGTTTACTTTATGTTGGTGCAATCGGCCCAGCAGTACCTTGATGGTATTTTGATGATAGACAAAACTCATGACATGGGATTGTCATGGGAAAGTCCAACATGGTGTTGGCATGGAAAATCCAAGCATGGAGCTTGGTGTGGGAAAGTCCAACATGGGGTTGGCATGGAAAATCCAAGCATGGAGCTTGGTGTGGAAGTCCAAGGGGGAAGCCTTGGCATGGGAAAGTCCAAAGCATTGCGAAGCCGTGCGCTTGGTGCTTGGCATGGGAAATCCAAAGCATTGCGAAGCCGTGCGCTTGGTGCTTGGTGAGAAATGCATTGCGAAGCCGTGCGCTTGGTGCATTTGGGAAGTCTTGAGAACTTGGCAAGTTCACTAGGCTCGGGGTCCTTGAGTCGGTGAAGGATGGCATTGCGAAGCCGTGCGCTTGGTGCATCTAAGGGACCGCCGGACGGGGAGCGAATGGAGTGAGCCCAAAGGGAAGCATACTTCTAGGGCATGAGACGCGAAGGATGGCGTTGCGAAGTCATGCGCTTGGCGCATCCGAGGGACGTAGGCCGAGGGAAGAGAGCTTTGGTGGGGAACTCCATGAGGGATAAGGTGGACTTGGCCAAGTGGCTAAGACTGAGTGTCGGAGGCTCAAACTTGATGTTTGAGGGTTTACCCGACGGTCGGATGCTCAAACAACTTGGTGTTTGAGGTGTTGCCCGACATCAGTCGACTGGCATAGGTGCCGGTTCGACTGATCCAAGTCGACTAGAGTTCGACTGGTGTAAGGCTAGGGTTTTGTGCTTGGCAATGACCGAGTCGATAGCAATGATCCGCCGAGGGATGGCGGCAATGATCGATGGGAGTGTCACGAGCAGGGACCGCTCCGAGCCGATCCGGGCGCGATTATGTCACCAATGATCGATGGGCATCATCACGATCGTAGGTGATCCGTTGGAACTTGTTCGACGTGGATCCGCCGTTGTGAGACAACTGTCTGATCGGGCCTTTTGACGATCGCTAGGCGCGAAAATTGCTTGATGCAGGTTATAAATGGAGCACGAGTTGGAGGATTTCGCCAAGCCTTTTGTGAAGCTATTGGAGGGGAATTGCTGCTGCATTCCAGTCCTTCAAGAGCCAATCAAAGCAAGCAACAAGCAAAGCGATCAAAGCAATCGGTGAAAGTTTTCTTGTGTATTGTATTTGTGTATTTGCTTGTATTTCTATATTACATTGTAATTGCTTGTGAGAGGTTTCTCCACCTCTGACGTGTTGTCGAGAAGGAGTGTTATAGTTAGTGTCGTGCGCATAACTAGAGCTCGGTGAGCTCGCCCATGGAGTAGGAATCATTCGTTTCCGAACCACGTATATCTTGTGTTGTGTGATTGTGTATTGTTGTTAGTTTCATTATTATTGTTATTCCGCTGCGCTAACGACAATCGTAGACAAGCAACGCAAGAAGAACGAACGAATTATGACATCCAACGAACGAGGGCTATTCACCCCCCTCTAGCCGGCCGTAATCGATCCCCTACACTTTACTTGCTTAATTTAGAATGGACTAGATAGGAAACAAAGTAGTTTAAATGTGAACAATCTAGTACTAAGACGAAGTGAACTGATAGTAAGTTAGGGAAGCTCTTCGAAGTGCATGTCTAGGAAGTGGTCGTTGCTCCAATATCTAAGAAGGTCATGCGCCTCGCCACGACCTGGTGCACTAAGTCAAGTGGAATTGACCGAAGCTAACTCACTAAGTTTTTGACTAGTTAGACCAACGCTTAGTCCAAAGTAAATCAAGTACTTGATTCCTTCATTGACTTTGTCTAGGAAGTGGTCGTTGCTCTGATATCCAAGAAGGTCATGTGCCTGGCCATGACCTGGAAGTAAATGCTGGAAAAACCTACTTGACTAGCTCAAGCTAAGCTTGAATCTAACACAAGTTTAAAAACTTTGAAATTGCTCATTAAATTTAATTAAGATAAAAAAAATTCTCATCTAACAAAACCCATAGGAGTAATGTGTATTGAAAACCTAACTTGGGTGAGATGATTTAGAATTTAATCAAGCTTAATTAGCTTAATACAATTTACGTAACTTAACAAATTTAAAATAAACAAACTTACTTTAACTAAACCTAACTTAATAAATTTAATTAAACTAAACTCAACTTAACTTAAACTAAACAAACTTACTTTAAACTAAACTTAACAAACAAATTAACTTAACAAATTTATTTAACAAAACAACTTAACAAACATATTAACTTAATTAAACTTAACTCAACCCGACCAAATTTAATCAACTCAACTTAATCAATTCAATTTAATCAAATTAAATCAATCAACGAAATTAACCTAATAAAATCAACTAAATCGAACTAAACATAAAAATTAAAATTAATCGATTTCAATTGACTGGACCATTTCCAGTCGACTCAAAAAGGGTCAGCTGAATCAACTTCAGTTGCTTCCAAGTCTCGGGAAGGTAAATATGCGACTTCAATCGACTGAAACTTATTCAGTCGACTGAAATGCAATGGTAGATAAAAGATAAGTGGTGCAATAAATGTTAAAATTAATTACAGTTGACTGAAACAAGTCCAGTCGACTTTATTTCAGTCAACTGAACTATTTTTAGTAGACTGGATTCTCTCCATAAGATCAATACTTGGGAAGCGCCAAGTCGACTCATAGCCACCTTAATCCACCGCGAAAACCTTATTTTGAGCCCTTTAAAGCATCTAGTCATCATTTCTCTCTGATAACATCGTCTATAATGTCGAGGTAATAATCCTAAACTCTAAATTCAATTAATTTTTAAAAATATTAAATAGTTGTAATTTAATTAGAGGTAAAAGAAGAACTGTTGAGGTTGAGTCATCTACTCCATGCATGGACATTAGGTTCCCTATTGAGGAGCATAGGATTAGATTTGAGAACACTCTTTATACTCCCATGCCTACTAGATACATCAGCAGATCATTTTTTAGTAACTCATGCACATCTAGTATAGAAGTCATAACACATTACGGATTAGAAAAATTAGTTTATTGTAAAAACTTTATTAACGGACTTATGTGCAGAGTTTTTCAATAATTTTAGTAAAATTGATGATCTTGTATATTCGACTAGAGTACAGGGTAAGGATTTTATTTTCACCCCCTCTATGTTGAGAGAGCATCTAGGACTCATGCATTCATCATGTCCTAGCATAGAAGAGAGATGGCCCTTAGCCCCAACCCCAGCCTGAGCCGGAGTAGGAGCTTGAGCCTGAGATGGACCTCGAGTACCACTCCGAGTCTGAGCATCAAGAAGCTCTAAGATTCGACAGTCTATCACCATTTCTTAGGATTCCAGCACCTCCTACTGTAGCAGAGAGATTATCCAGATTGAAGGATGTGATGCAGCACCAGGAGCAGTAGCATCAGGCTCATCATCTTGAGATGATGCAGATGCTCCAAGTGCAGAGAGAGGATCATCGAGAGATGATGGAGTTGTTTAGATCTTGGAGCATTGGTCATCCACCCCCTCCACCTTCTAACTAGGATTGTTTTACTTATGCTAGTTGTTACTATTCGAATTTAAATAATAAATTGATAACTTTTAAATCTTGGTTGTGATTTGGATTATACTTGGTAGACTAGGAGGCTTTCATGTTCATTACTCAAAATTTATTTTGAAAAGTAATATTATATTGTATTGTTTTTAAAGGAATTTAAAAATCAATCTAGCCTGGGTCAATTTAGATTTCATGATCCTATAGAACTAGGTAAGCCTTCGCATCTCACAAACACCTAGGATTAACTATTTGTGTATTGAGCCACAAAGATGGGCATGAGATGTTAGGACTGCACCCATGATTCCAGATGTAGATCCAGTGCATCGACATGAACCAATATGGGATTTACAAGAGCAGATGAATCACTTCAGTGACTAACTCTAATTCAAAGCTTGATGATAATTTTATGTCATTTGAGTTAATAAAGAGTTTGACATTTGCTTTAAGGACAATTTTTAGATGTGCATTTTTAAGTATAAAAATAATATTTTGGAATTCATGCTTGGACATATTTTCTATCACATTTGCATTAAATTGAAATTTTTGAAAATTTTATGGTTCATTTAAATTTTTAGCTATTATTAAGGGGGAGTTTTGAAAAATTTTGAAATTTTTGATAATTTAAAAATATTTTTTATTGAGGAGGAATGAAAATTTTTGAAAATTGAAAAATATTTTTGAGTGGAAGTGAGAAATTTTGAAAATTTAAAATTTAAAAAATATTTTTTATTGAGGGGGAGTTAGAAAATTTTGAAAATTTAAAAATATATTTTTTTTTTATTGAGGGGGAGTTAGAAAATTTTGAAAAACGTTGAAAATTTTGGATTTTGAAGAATGTTTTTATTGAGGGTGTGAGATACTAGAAAATAAAAGTACCCATTATTAATTGAGAAATTATCTTAGGTAATTTTCCAGGAATTTTTAGGAATTTTTTTGGAACTAAACGGTGCTTGTACGGGATATTTACGGGGATAATTAAATTAATGGGGATGGTTAGGGATTAATTAAAACCTAATCTAGGTTAATTACTTATAAAGGGGGGGGGGGTAATCTGATTTATTTAATCGAACCAAAGATTTCTCCGCCGACATTTTTTTTTTCTTTTCCTCGCAATCTCTTCTTCCTCGCGACCCGACTCCCCCTCCTCGCGATCCTCTCACGAACCCCTCTTTCTCGTGAATCCACTTCTCGTCGCAGCCTCCCTTCTTCGTTTTCCCCTCTCTTGTGTTCAACCCAACGCCATAGCCCGCAGCCACAACGTCATGGCCACCGCTCAAGCTCAATGCCGGCCCGTTCGGTTGCTCCATGCACGACGAAACTATGTGACCTCTCCTTGGCAGCGATTGCCAAGATTCGACGCCACCAGCCCTGCGTCTGACCTCCAACACCTCTGGTACACCCACGTAGGTGACGCGATTTAAGGGATCGACACTCGTGCATGCCGCCGACTCACACCACCGCATCGTCATCACCTCCGTTGGGAGCTGCCTTCTTGCCGATCGTCACCGGAGAAAGGTAAGCGCTGCTCCTCTTCTTATCTTGGATGAAATCAACTCCCTGCGGTGATTTTCCTTGGTTGAGCATGGGCCTATGTTGGGCAGAGATCATGAGTGTTGTTTGCTCCGATGAATAGGGAAATAAAGGAAGGTTGCTGACGAGGGAGATCTAAGGTCGGTAAGCTATGATTTACCCTTCTCTGTTCATCTATGATTGTTGTATTTTGTGGAGGGTTGATTGATCTGGGAGTGGCTCGATTCTGGGCTGCGAATAGACCGTCTGTTGGTACGGGTGTGAGTAGGGCATTGGCCGTGAGAAGGGGCTTCTTCGTTGAGGTAAGCTTTGAGTTTGGTCGATTGTGGGTCAATGTTGGTGTTGCTCAACTGTGGCTGAGTGAGAAGGGGGTTGTGAAGGGCTGTGAACAACTATGAACGGTTGTGCGCGACTGTGAATAGGGTTGTTCTTGGCCACGAAGGGGCTATGTTGAGTTGAGTGGGTGGCTGTCGTGTGTGTTTGGGTTGTGCTTGTGATGGAGCAGTGAACGAAAGATTTAAGTGGTTGATAGCTATTTGAGTTGAGTGTGTTTTATCCAGGAGTTGTTCAGATGTGTTTTGATCTATGATGTAGCTATTTGGGTTTTGATCTGTCCTGTGGATGGTGAATTGGGTGGATCTCGTTGAATGTGTAGGTTAGCATATTTTCTAATTAGAATCGATGGTGCTAACACTGGGATTATGTAGGATGTGTGATTGAGATTATAATTCGTATTCAATAAAGGATATAAATATAAGAATGATGTAGTAGTTAATTCGTATGTTATCGTGGGCTTGAATTAATCGTAGTTGATGATATTTGCAGGTTTCGTTCACGAGACAGGTCCACGGGCGTAAGACAGTTGGTATTCTTCATAGCAGGCGGGTATCTCTGACTTATCTTCTTTCGGATATTGTCATATTATTGTGCATCATTTACTATAGCTAGTAATAGTTTTCTATGCTTTTAACTGCCCTGGTATGTCACTACCTAGTATGTGTTGTAGCCTTTTCATATGCTTATTATATTGGTGCTCTATCATTTTGATACTTGTCATTTGTTTATTTGGCACTAAGAGTAGTGACATACCTTACATACTGGGCATTGAATGAATAATGGATATACCTTGCATGTGTACATAGACTTATGTACTTGGGTTATTTGATATGGGCTTCTATTGGTACATACCATAGGCAGCCATGGATTGACAGGTGTATCGTGCATTAGTGACATGCGCCATCTTGCATTATTGCATTACTGGCGATCATCGGCTCCTCGGTAGGAGGTGATACTACTTGGTAGTTGAGCCCATCATCAGTTACATTATCTACACACATAACCACTCATGAGTTAGTGGTATTCAGGAGGGTGTGTGTAGTTGCTCTATCAGAGCTCTACGGTGGTCGCTCAGGATATTGGTATTGCGGCATGGTAGCAGACATGGATCCCTCCGTTGTGAGACGAGGAGATGAGACAAGGTGATGTCCCTCATATATATACATGGAGTAAGAGGGTGATACTCTGCCAGCATCCTGTCCACTCGGTCACATAGGTGTAGTGATGGTAGAGTGCACAGTTGTCACAGCCCTACCCAATCGGCCGGCACACATGACATGTCGGTGGCTTGACTGGCGTCAGGGGTGATACATGTCATTACATCATGTGCATATGCTTTTACTATATGCATTTCTTATTGCACTTTTGGTTGTTGCATATGATTTTCATGCACATACAGGAGGTATTATGTAGTTTGTTTTGGTGATTCTATATTTGCTTGTATGGATGTATCTTATGTCAGCTTAGGTGATTCTGGTATGTACAGTTTTAGATATGTATTTTTTGTCGAGAAACTGTACTAGCATGATTATTATTTCTACTTATAGTTTACTATGCATGACTATTAGATATCCGCTGAGTTTTACTCACTTCGTTATATCTATTTTATTTTAGGATGAAGCCTTCCGGAGGGTCCAGTTGCCAGTCCCCTGATCTGACGACTCCGATATTTTGATTTTAGTTTTCCATACTTTTATCACTAGTACTCTATGTTTTAAACTTGTAGTACTTTATACTCGTGGTTGTTTTGGTGGTACTTGATTATGTCCTTATGGGCTTTTTGTTCGATTTGTTTTAATTTGGTTATGTGTTTGTGTTTGTGGTTGTGTATTTCTGCTCAGATGGTAGAAGAGGTATGTCTAGAAGTTTTAGACCTAGTATGTACTTTGGTTATTGGCCTGAGGCCTATATATTATATGCATTGTGGTTTTATGTTCCGACCATGTTGGCCAATGTATAGTGGGGCATGTGGGCCTTGTATACAAGTTTCAATTGTCCGCAGTACAGGGGAGGTGTTGTCCGATTTTCGTCGGACAAGTACCCCTCTCAGAGCGTGATAATTTATTTGGTATCAGAGCCTAGGTTTCAAGTTCCTAAGGGTTTTTGAGTTTTCGAAGTTCGTCACGTTTGGTAGGTCAACCTGTGCATTTTTTGATTTTTACGAATTTCCGTCGATTTGGCATTTCGGACATTTTGGAGTCATATTTCGACAAGATCGTATTGGGGACTTGGTGGTGATAGGACATCTCCACATGGCTAATAGGTGAAATTATTGATTTTCTATCTGTAGTAATACTTGGGTTTACGTATGTTGCTGAATTACCTCATGCAGGCGTGCTCTCCACTGAGACATGGTATAGGCCACTGTGAGGGGACAGTGAGATCTTTCGGTTGCAGTCTACGGAGGATGAGCCTACATCGAGGAGACTTCATGGTGTCGTGGTGTAGTTGGTTATCACATTCATTTATTTCTCGGGAATTCCTGAGAGAGATTGGTAGACTACCCACACTTAGGTCACAAAGATTAATGGTATCTCTGCCCTCTGGGGATAAATTAGAAGTCACCCAAGAGGTTAGAGGATCACCAGTTATACTCCTGGTAGATTTTTTGATTCTCGACATGATCAAATTCGACATCATACTTGGCTTGGACTAGATAACACTGTATCATGCCACTATGGATTGCCAGACGAGGGTGGTTATGTTCCATCCTCCTAACCAACCCTCGTGGGATTTCATTGGCAGTAGAAATGATGGTATATCGACCATTTCTACGATTCAGGCTTGGAAGATTTTATCACACGGCTGTCAGGGTTTTCTATTATCATTGATCAACTCGAGGACAATGGTGGCTCTCAGATCTCGGACATTCTTATCGTCCGAGAGTATCCTGATGTCTTTCCAGAGGAGTTACCAAGCATGTCTCCAAGAAGGCAAGTGGAGTTCACAATTGAGTTAATTTCGGGGTCGACGCCGACATCGAAAGCTCCTTATCGCATGGCCCCGAAAGGGTTGGACGAGCTAAAGGTCCAGCTTTAGGAGCTTTTTGATAGAGGTTTTATTCGCCCTAGTGTATCATCCTGGGGTTCTCCGGTTCTCTTCGTAAAGAAGAAAGACGATTCGATGAGATTATGCATCGACTACAGGAAGTTGAACGTCGTCACCATCAAGAATAAATATCCCCTGTCACATATTGAGGACTTGTTTGATCAGCTCAAAGGTGTATTGTAAGATTGTTCCGCGGTCCGGATATCATCAGCTAAGGTTCAGAGATTCAGACATTCAGAAGATAGCGTTCCGTACCAGATATGGGCACTATGAGTTTTTGGTAATGCCATTTGGGCTTACCAATGTTCTGGCAATATTCATGGACTTGATGAACCATGAATTTAGAGATTTCTTAGATCGGTTCGTCATTGTCTTTATTGACGACATGCTGGTCTATTCTCGTTCCGAAGAGGAACACACGTAGCATCTTCGCATTGTCCTGGATAGACTTCGACAGAAGAAACTATATGCGAAGTTCAGTAAAAGTGCATTTTGGTTACCATCAATTTGTTTTCTGGGACACGTGGTTTCTAGCAAAGGCATTTCAGTTGACTCCCAGAAGATCGAGGCTGTCACTAGTTGGGAGCAGCCAAAATTGGTTCAAGAGGTTCGTAGTTTCTTGGGCTTAGCCGAATATTATAGACAGTTCATTGAGGGTTTCTCAAGCATTGCTATGTCGTTGACACACCTTACTATGAAGGGCGTGAAGTTCACGTGGTCAGAGGCCTATGAGACCAGCTTTCAGGAGTTAAAAAAGAGACTGGTGTCAGCATCGATTCTGGTATTGCCATCAGGGGACGACGATTTCGTCCTTTATACCGATGCATCTTTCCAGGGTTTAGGCGCAATACTGATGTAGCACGGTAGGGTGGTCTCTTATGCTTATCGCCAGTTGAAGGAGCATGAGAAAAAACTACCCAGTACATGATCTAGAGTTAGCTGCTATTATCTTTGTCTTGAAGATTTGGAGGCATCATCTGTATGGTATTAAATTTGAGGTTCTCACTGATCATAAAAGTCTCAAATATCTATTTACGCAGAAGGAACTCAATCTCCAACAGAGGAGATGGATAGAATTCCTGAAGGATTAGGACTGTACCATTAGCTACCACTGAAGGGAACCTAGATTATTGAGATAAATGCTTAGAAGGTATCTATTGGTTCTTTGACTCTCTAGATTTTAGTGCATGGTGATATGATTACATTGCTTATGTGGTTTATAGTGTATTTGCACTTGATGCTCTATTTAGTATTATCTTGACTTCGTACTGGCATGACCCCTTTAGTTATACCTTAATTAATTTCAATCATTGATTTCTATTAGTATGTTTTTGTTGTTATTATTGGACATCATGGTTAAATGCTTATTTGGTTATGTATTGTAGCAGTTGATACCATGATTGAGACTAGTAGATGGTATAATTTAGATGAGGTCATGTCGTAGGAGCGGATCTCAGGAATGAAACAACATTAGTAGAACCCTAGGTGTTGGATAACCCTAGGCTTAACACCCTAGGATAATCGACTGCCCACGAGACCTATTCGTGGTAGCATGTTATTGCATGCAGTCAATAACTAGATAGTTATACACTATGACTTCCCACGGGACCTGTTCGTTGTAGCATGTTGTAGAATGCATGATAGAATTGGTAGAAATGATATAATTTAGACTTAACCAAATCGATGTGTTCATTTGTAGACTTATGATCTTTATCGGCCTTGATAAGCGTTCATGTTAGAAGGGTTGGAACCCTAGGCTTAACCACCCGGGGAAAGGCAATGTGGTTGTTGATGCACTTAGCCAGAAGTCCTGAGGGACTTTACCTTGCTACCGAGTTTTAGTCACGGATTTGATTCAGGATTTCTCCGAGTTGGTCCTTGAGGAGCAGGGACCGACAGAGCAGGGCATTCTTGTTACCATGGTTGCTCAGTCATCTATCAGGACGAGAGTCTGAGAGGCTCAGGCCGGTGATTAACACTTACAGTTCATTGGCAATCAGATAACCTCTGGACAACAGACTGAGTTCACCCGAGATGATGAGGGTATTATTTATTTCTGGGGTAGATTATGCGTACCTCAATCTCATCCGGTTATGGAGGAGTTACTTTAGGAGGCTCATCGCTCTCGATTTGTGATCCACCCAGGCAGAACCCGCATGTATCAAGATTTAAGGCATTTGTATTGGAGGAATGGCATGAAGAAAGACATCGCAGATTTTGTAGCTAGATGTCTAGTTTGCCAACAGGTGAAGGCTGAGCACCAGAGATCAGCCGGACTACTCCAGAGGATTCTTATTCCCGAGTGGAAGTAGGATCACATTACAATGGATTTTGTGGTGGGTCTGTCTAGAACACGACGAGGCCATCACACAATTTGGGTAGTCGTTGACCGATTAACCAAATCCGCACACTTCTTAACGATTCGGAAGACTGACTCTCTGGATCATTTGGTAGAGTTATATTGTTTGGAGATCATCAGATTGCATGGTGTTCTTTTGAGCATTATATCAGATAGAGATTCCCGGTTCATGTCCCGGTTCTGGCAAAGTCTACAGCAGGCCTTGGGCACACAGCTCCATTTTAGTACAACATTCCATCCGCAGACAGATGGACAGTCTGAGTGGACCAATCAGACTCTAGAGGACTTGCTGAGGTCCTGCGTTATGGATTTCGGGGGCAGCTAGTAGGACCACTTGCCATTAGTGGAATTCGCCTACAACAACAACTATCATTCGACTATCCAAATGGCACTGTTTGAAGCATTGTATGGTAGATAGTGTCGGACACCCACCCTCTGGGAGGAGGTTGGGGAGGCCCAGTTGCTAGGCCCCCAGAGAGCTTAGCATGAGGCAGAGTTGGTCCATACTATCAAACAAAGGATGGTAGAGCGCAAGATTGTCAGAAGAGTTATGCCGATCGGAAACGGAGACCTCGGGAGTTCTCTATTGGTGACCATGTATTCTTGCGAGTCTCACCCATGAAAGGGGTGAAAATATTTGGCCTCCGTGGTAAGCTAGCTCCAAGGTACATTGGTCCTTTTGAGATTTTGGAGAGGATTGGAGCAGTCACTTACCGCCTAGTGCTACCACCGTCCTTGGCTAGTATTCATGATGTGTTTAATGTGTCCATGCTGAGGAAGTATGTGCCAGACCCTACACATATTCTGCCAGATGTGTCAAGTTCCATTCAACCTGATGCTACTTACGAAGAGGTTCCGGTACGGATTCTGGATCACAAAGAACGATAGTTACGGAACAAGATTGTGCGGCTTGTTAAAGTTGGGTGGAGTCACCACACCAATAAGGAGACTACTTGGGAGCTTGAGGAAAAGATCAGTGTTCAATACCCCCACCTATTTACTTAAGGTACGTGAAATATACTTTCAGTACTTGTGCTACTTAAGTGTGTTATCTCTTACTCATTATACATTGGAGTGGAAAATTTATGGACCAAATTTTTATTAATGGGGGAGAATGTGAGATATCGGAAAATAAAAATACCCATTATTAATTGAGAAATTATCTTAGGTAATTTTCCAGGAATTTTTCTGGAATTAAACGGTGCTTGTACGGGATATTTACGGGGATGGTTAGGGATTAATTAAAACCTAATCTAGGTTAATTACTTATAAAGGGGGGGGTAATTTGGTTTATTTCATCAAACCAAAGATTTCTCCGCCAACATTTTTTTTTTCCTCACGATCTCTTCTTCCTCGCGACCCGACTCCCCCTTCTCGTGATCCTCTCACGAACCCCTCTTTCTCGCGAATCCACTTCTTGCCGCAACCTCCCTTCTTCGTTTTCCCCTCTCTCATGTTCAACCCGACGCCGCAGCCTGCAGCCACAATGTCTCAGTCGTCGCTCAAGCTTGACGTCACTCCGTTCGGTTGCTCCACGCATAACGGAACTGTGCGACCCCTCCTTGGCAGCGATCGCCCAGCTCCGATGCCGCCAGCCCTACGTCTGACCTCCGACACCTCTTTTATAGGCACACAGGCGACACTATTAAAGGGATCAGCGCTCGTGCGCGCCGCCGACTCACACCACTTCACCGTCACCGCCTCCGTTAGGAGCTGCCTTCTGGTCGATCATCGCCGAAGAAAGGTAAGCGCTGATCCTCTTCTTATCTTGGACAAAATCAACTCCCTGCGGTGATTTTCCTTGGTTGAGTATGGGTCTATGTTGGGCAGAGATCGTGAGCGGTGTTTTCTCCAATGAACAGGGGAATAAAGGAAGGTTCCTGACGAGGGATTTCTAAGGTCGGTAAGCTGTGATTTACCCTTCTCTATCAATCTATGATTGCTATATTTGATGGAGGGTTGATTGATCTGGGAGTGGCTCGATTCTGGGTTGCGAATAGACCGTGT
The DNA here is from genome assembly GCA_025175895.1 of Wurfbainia villosa. Classification (NCBI taxonomy): domain Eukaryota; kingdom Viridiplantae; phylum Streptophyta; class Magnoliopsida; order Zingiberales; family Zingiberaceae; genus Wurfbainia; species Wurfbainia villosa. Next base: position 77,405,472 of record CM045997.1, on the reverse strand, counting down.
GTTGGTACGGGCGTGAGTAGGGCGTTGGCCATGAGAAGGGGTTGCTTTGTTGAGGTAAGCTTTGAGTTTGGTCGGTTGTGAGACGGTGTTGGTGTTGCTCGGCTGTGGATGAGTTAGAAGGGGGTTGTGAAGGGTTGTGAACAGGTATGAACGGTTGTGCGCGATTGTGAATAGAGATGTTCTTGTCCATGAAGGGGTTGTGTTGAGTTGAGTGGGTGGTTGTCGTGTGTGTTCGAGCTATGCTTGTGATGGAGCAATGAACGAAAGATTTAAGTGGTTGATAGCTATTTGAGTTGGGTGTGTTTTATCCAGGAGTTGTTCAGATGTGTTTTGATTTGTGATGTAGCTATTTGGGTTTTGATCCATCCTGTGGATGGTGAATTGGGTGGATCTCGTTGAATGTATAGGTTAGCATATTTGCTAATTAGAATTGATGGTGTCAATGCTAGGATTTTGTAGGATGTGTGATCGAGATTATAATTTGTATTCGATAAAGGATATGAATATAAGGATGACATAGTAGTTAATTCGTATGTTGTCATGGGCTTGAATTAATCGTAGTTGATGATATTTGCAAGTTTCAGTCACGAGACAGGTCCACGAGCATAAAGAAAGTTGGTATTCTTCATAGCAGGCAGGTATCTTTGACTTATCTTCTTTTAGATATTGTCATATTGTTGTGCATCGTTTACTATAGCTAATAATAGTTTTCTATGCTTTTAACTGCCCTGGTATGTCACTACCTAGTACGTGTTGTAGCCTTTTCATATGCTTATTATATTGGTACTCTATCATTTTGATACTTGTCATTTGTTTATTTGGCACTAAGAGTAGTGACATACCTTATATACTGGGCATTGAATGAATAATGGATATACCTTGTATGTGTACATAGACTTATGTACTTAGGTTATTTGATATGGGCTCCTATTGGTACATACCATAGGTAGCCATGGATTGACAGGTGTATCGTGCATTAGTGACATGCACCATCTTGCATTATTGAATGACTGGCGATCATCGGCTCCTCGGTAGGAGGTGATACTACTTGGTAGTTGAGCCCATCGTCAGTTACATTATCTACACACGTAACCACTCGTGAGTTAGTGGTATTCAGGAGGGTGTGTGTAGTTTCTCTATCAGGGTTCCACGGTTGTCGCTCAGGATATTGGTATTGTGGCATGGTAGCAGACAGGGATCCCTCCTTCGGTGTGAGACGAGGAGATGAGACGAGGTGATGTCCCCCATATATATACATGGGGTAGGAGGGTAATACTCCGTCAGCATCCTGTCCACTCGATCACATAGTTGTATTGATGACAGAGTGCACAATTGTCACAACCCTACCCACTCGGCCGACACACATGACATGTCGGTGGCTTGACTGGCGTTAGGGGTGACACAGGTCATTGCATCATGTGCATATGCTTTTAGTATATGTATTGCTTGTTACACTTTTGGTTGTTACATATGATTGGCATGCACATACAGGAGGTATTATGTAGTTTGTTTTGGTCATTCTACATTTTCTTGTATGGATGTATCTTATGTCAGCTTAGGTGATTCTGGTATGTACAGTTTCAGATATGTATTTTATGTCGAGAAACTATACCAGCATGATTATTTTTTCTACTTATAGTTTACTATGTATGACTATTAGATATTCGCTGAGTTTTACTCACTCCGTTGATATCTATTTTATTTTAGGAAGAAGCCTTCAGGAAGGTCCAGTTGCTAGTCCCCTGATCTGACGACTCCGATATTTTGATTTCAGTTTTCTATACTTTTATCACTAGTACTCTATGTTTTAAACATGTAGTACTTTATACTCGTGGTTGTTTTGGTGGTACTTGATTATGTCCTTATGGACTTTTTGTTCGATTTGTTTTGGTTATGTGTGTGTGGTTGTGTATTCCTACTCAGATGTCAGAAGAGGTAAGTCTAGAAGTTTTAGACCTAGTATGTACTTTGGTTGTTGGCCTGAGGCCTATATATTATATGCATTGTGGTTTTATCTTCCGACCATGTTGGCCGATGTATAGTAGGCCGTGTGGGCTTTGTATACTGTTGGGTTTTCGGCACCGCGACGAGTGTGTATTCGAACATGTTTCGTAAACATGTGCACAGCGGAAGGAAAAAAATAATAAATCTACATTTATTACAACACGCACATCACACGCATGCATAATACAACATGTGTAGACATAACCGTAAATTTAAATTTTGTAATAAAAGGAAATTTAACTACGTATACCTTACGTATCACGTGTAGCAGGAACGGCATCAACCGGAATGAACCTCGCTAGAATCGTCTCTATCCGTGTCCACGCCGAGTATCTTCAGGATGACTTCACTAAGTCACGAGCCTCGTCTTCGTACGGGTTACTAGCCTCGTGTTGAAGACGATGTGATCGAGAGAAGATCACGATCCGAATCCAAATTCGGATCCAAAGACGAGTCCTCAAAACTCGCTTCTCCGCAGAGGTATTCGTCAACCGTTTGACGAATCCTTCATCCTCCACCTATGAGGATTACCGGAGATCAGATCCCCGGTAACTAAGGTGCTGTCAGAGCTCCAAACGTCGTCCAAATGACGCTCCGACGAGAGAGAAACAAGCTGTCCAGAAAACTGGACAGCTTTGGTGGAGGAGTAAGGACCGGCCAAAATGGGTAGGATGAAGCTCACCTTGATGCCGAACCCAAAGGAGATCACCGGAGAGTTGCCGGAGGATCACCGGCCGAAGCTTGGACACCGGCAACAATTTGGACGGCGGCACAAGGGGGTGGGAAGCGGCAATGGAAGTTGGCACCGACTTCTCCAAGGAGAGGAAGGGGGCGGCAACAATTAGGTCAAGGGCTTTTGGATTAGGGCTTAACAAACCCTTAAGCCCTCTTTTATAGAGAACTAATTCTCTTAATGGTTATTGGATCATAACCATAAGGCCCGTTAACCCGCTCCATTAATATAAGTTAAAATAAACCAAACCATGATGGTTTATTTTAAGTTAAAATGAACCGAACCAACTTTGGTTCATTCGTTTAAAATAAACCAAACCCTTTGGTTTATTCTCCTCCATTGGATTAGAACCAAACCATTTTGGTTCATCCATTATGTCTTCATAAGACACGGCCCATCCACGCTTCCATTGCGACTGAAACGATTTCATGCTCGCTTCTTGTTTGGTCCAACCAAACTTAGTCTCTCTCGGTCTGAGAATCCCATTCTCAAGCTCGTTTTAAATCCTTCGGATTACGCTCGTTGTGCGTGTGACCAAATAGGTTCTCGGTTTATGTTGGCCGTCTATAATTAACCATTATTTATAGAATGATCATGAGTGGCACCTAGTAGTACTTCATGATCCCCAATTAACCGAAAAGATTAACGGTTGATCCAGAACTATTTCTGAAACCCTTCAGCAGCTCGAATGAATCGTGCCCCATTCCCTTCACTCATCTTATACCCACTTGGTTCAAGACATGGTCTATAGTGTCATTCCCCACTAGGCTGACTACGTCACACCTAGCCCAAGTATCATTTCCTGTTCCTACGGATTCTAGTTACTGCACATGTATCGAAGAGTACCTTACTCTAAACATGTAATGCTTTGGCCAAAGACTTTAGTAACAATCCGACGAGAGGCCATGGGTATACATCTCCTCGCAAGGAGTGGTGAATCCTTTATAGGCTATTCAAACACCTTCGATCACTTCGACTTATACCCAATCATCCCGGGTCCACATCTCCATAGAGATGCTTGCTTAAGATGTCAAAGCATAAGTCTTTATGATCATGAACACCACAAGCCAAAGGAACATCGCACTTAAGCTACAGTAAGAACTTCATTGACATATCTATATATGCAGAGAACCATATGAAGTCTTACGGCTGGTCACTCCAATGAACTAGTTACCATAACTAGCATCCACGATTAACTCCGGACATCACAATGTCTCCAGCCAGTGAGAATCAGCTGCTTGGATACATCAAGGAGTATACCTCATGCTAGTCTCGACAGAATTGATGGTGTCCAAATCCATCAATTCATCGACTAGGGATAATTCCTATACATCACAATTACACATGTAGAGATACTCACTACTTGTGATCCAATCACAAATTCTCTCATGCCGTGAGTCATATCGCGGACATTCAGTAAATGAGTTTAAGATCCAATCAAATACATGAAACCATGTATACTCAAATAGTGAATCTTCATTTATCATATAAATGGTTCATACATAAGGCGATTGCCTTAGGACATCTCTCATATATTACTAACAGACTCCCACTTGGCTTAATGCCAATCGCTACGGTATCCAATACCATAAGCTGTAACATGACCCTCAAACTTACTTTGAGGTAATGCCTTAGTCAAAGGATCCGCTAAGTTCCTTTCAGTGGGGATTTTCTCGATTTGTATTTCTTTCCTACTGATGATCTCTCTGATAAGATGATAGCGGCGAAGCACATGTTTGGATCATTGATGAGACCTAGGCTCTTTCGCCTGTGCAATTGCTCCATTGTTGTCGCAGTAGACCGGTATTGCTTCAACAATGGATGGAATCACACCAAGTTCATAAATGAACTTCTTGATCCAAACCGCTTCCTTTGCTGCTTCCGAAGCTGCAATGTATTCTGCCTCTGTGGTAGAATCCGCTACAGTGTCTTGTTTAGAACATTTCCAACTCACTGCGCCCCCATTCAAGGTGAACACGTATCCAGACTGAGACCTGGAATTATCCTCGTCTGTCTGGAAGCTGGCATCTTTATACCCGCGTATCATCATGTCCCCTTCTCCATATATTAGGAACACATCCTTAGTTCTTCTTAAGTACTTAAGGAACGTCTTAACAGCCACCCAATGATCCATTCCTGGATCAGACTGGTATCTGCTCGTGACACTCAGAGCATACGATACATCGTGCCTCGTACATAACATAGCATATATGATAGATCCTATTACGGATGCATAGGGAATATTACTCATGCAAATCCTCTCGTCTTTTGTGCGCGGACACATAGACTTTGAAAGGTGTACCCCATGCCTGATGGGTAGGAAACCTTTCTTGGATTCCGACATGCTAAACCTCTTTAGCACTCGGTCTATATATGTAGACTGCGAAAGGCCAAGCAACCATTTCGATCTATCTCTATAGATCTTAATCCCGAGGATGTAGGTTGCTTCTCACAGGTCTTTCATGGAGAATGTCTTGGATAACCAAACCTTAACTGACTGTAAGATTGAAACATCATTTCCTATAAGTAATATGTCATCGACATACAATACTAGGAACACGACTGCACTCCCACAAACCTTCTTGTACACACAAGGTTCGTCTGGATTTTGTGAGAAATCAAACTTTTTGATTGTCTCATCAAAACGGATATTCCAGCTCCTGGATGCTTGCTTCAATCCATATATGGACCGTCGCAATTTCCATACCTTGGTTTTATCAACCGATGTGAAACCCTCAGGCTGTATCATATGCACATCCTTGAGCAGGTTTCCATTAAGGAAAGTTGTTTTCACATCCATCTGCCATATCTAATAATCATAATGAGCCGCTATGGCCAGGAGCATCCGAATGGATTTAAGCATAGCTACAGGCGAATAGGTTTCGTCATAATCAACACTTTGTTTTTGATGATATCCTTTCGCCACTAATCTAGCTTTATAGGTAATCACATTACCATCCATGTCGGTTTTCTTCTTGAAAACCCACTTGCACCCTATAGGCTTGATGCCTTCAGGTGGGTCAACCAAGTTCCAAACTTGGTTTTCATACATGGAATCCATTTCCGACTTCATGGCATCAAGCCATTTATCCCTTTCTGAACTTGTCAGCACTTCTTCATAACTGGTAGGCTCCTCATCATCAATGAGTAACACGTCGTTCGATTAACTTATGAGAAATCCATATCTCTCAGGAATGTTACGTGTTCTACCAGATCTACGAAGATGTGGTGTTACAATAGGTCCAGCCGATTGCTCATCACTATGAGTTGTCAGGTGTTGTGCTTCACCAGGTATCTCTTCAATGTCTATTTGAGTCTCTCGAGCCTCCTCAAGCTCGACGACACTCCCACTATTTTCTTGCAAGAGAAACTCTTTCTCTAGAAACACAGCATGCCTTGAAACAAACACCTTTTGTTCCACAGGATGATAGAATTGGTAACCCCTTGTTTCATTAGGGTATCCAATAAATAGACATTTATCAGACTTAGCATCCAATTTGTCTGATACAGTCCGCTTCACATAAGCAGGACAACCCCATATCTTCAAGTAAGATACATGAGGTTTCTTACTATTCCATATCTCATATGGAGTAGTGAGACTACCTTGGTTGGCATTCTGTTTAACAAGTAAACAGCTGTCTGAAGTGCATAGCCCCAAAAAGACTTGGGAAGATTCGCATGATTCATCATTGACCTAACCATGTCCAACAAGGTCCGGTTATGCCTCTCAGATACACCATTATGTTGTGGTGTATATGGCAGAGTTCATTAAGACAATATACCATTGTCTCTTAGATAATCAAGAAACTCTTGACTTAAGTATTCACCACCTCGATCCGATCGAAGTATTTTAATACTCTTGTCATGTTGTTTCTCTACTTCATTTCTGAATTCTTTGAACCTTTCAAAGGCTTCAGACTTGTGTTTCATCAAGAACACATATCCAAACCGTGAGTGATCATCGGTGAAGGTAATGAAGTAGCTATAGCCTTCTAAAGCTTGAGTTGACATAGGTCCACATACATCAATATGTATTAGACCTAGTAACTCTCCCACTCGTTCACCTTTTCCTGTAAAAGGTAACTTAGTCATCTTTCCTTTCAAGCATGATTCGCATGTATCGTATAAATCCAATTCAAACGATTCCAGAATTCCACATTGGTGTAATTTCGGACATGCATTTCTTGCTTACATGGCCAAGACGACAATGCCACATGTAGGAGTATATTTGATTATCCTTTCGAGCACGCTTGTTGCTCGCTTCGATATTGAAAATGTCACTGGATACGTCCAACGTATAAACACCATTTCTTAAAGTTCCAATCCCATAAAGAACTCCATTCAAAGTTATGTAACAACAATTGTTACTAAAAGTCAAATGGTACCCATTTCTATTTAAACAAGAAATTGAAATGATGTTCTTTATCAACGAAGGAACATAAAAGTAATTGTCCAGTTCTAAGACAAGTCCTGCAGGGAGTTTCAACAAATACGTTCCGATGGCGAGTGCAGCAACCTTTGCTCCATTCCCAACACGTAAATTTGACTCTCCCTTGACGAGTCTTCTTCTATTCCTTAGCCCATGTATATCATTACATATATGTGAGTCACACCCAATATCCAATACCCAAGTGTTTGAGGAAATAGAATGACAATCAATAACGAAGATATCTGAAGAAGATGGTGCATCCGATGCCTTATTCTTCTTCATGAACTCAAGATAAATCTTGCAATTTCTTCACCAATGGCCCTCCTTGCCATAATCATGGCAAGTGCCCTTTTGAGCTGGTTCTGCCTTTTTAGCCTTTTCTTCTTCCCCTTCTGTTGTTCCTTTGACTCCCTCTTAGAACCTTTCTTCGAGGAATCAACTAACAACACTGTCCCCTGCTCATGCTTCTCAGAAGGCTCCACAGTCTTCAGCATGTTGAGCAGTACCACAGATGAACCTTCTTGCATCTCAGAGGTGAAGAAGAGCTTGGAGACATCGAACATTTCGAATCTCACTTGCTCATCAACCAACTCATAAAGATGAAAGACTATGGTATGAGCATCCATATGCTCATGCTGCTTCCTTAGCTTGGATTCCATCATGGCTAGCATGATGCAACTCATTTGTTCAGAATCACTCACATGTTTCTGATAGGCCAACAATTGGTCCAGAGTTGCATTGTCACTAGGACGGGCGGGAAGAGGCGCTTCGAGGACATTTGCAAGCTTTTCAACCTTGAGAAGAATTCTCAAGTTTCTAAGCCAGTCCAAAAAGTTCGGCCCAGTCAATTTATTCGAATCCAAAATGGAACGCAAATTCAAAGACATCATGATCAATCTTAGAAATACAAAACGAGCATATATGAGAAAATGATTTTAAAATGCATCAATATACATTTATAAATCCCATTCATTTTTCGAATTTCAAAAACCCAAAAATCACTTCGAGAGATCGTAGGTCCATCTCCGAATGGGTTGATATCCATCATAGATATGAACAACCTTGGAGAGAGTCCAACAAGCCATTCATAACTACGATGGTAGGTATCAACTATACCGATTGCATATCACGTATATGCAACTATCACAATGTGCTATCAACTATTTGAATGTTCACACATACATCGGGTTGTTAACATATTAACAAGTATGCATCATATGCATAGCACCCAACTTCACCTCCCTTTACTTCGACCTTGGAGAGAGTCCAACAAGCCGATGCTCCAGGTTAAAGTCAACCCATTAATCGAGAAATAGTTTTAATATGGTTAGAGCGCATTCAACCAATTAGCCCAGCTTGGAGAGAGTCCAACAACCAAAGCTAACGATTGACCTCTGACTCTTACCATATTAGTATTAAACTATTCCATGGTTTGAACATGTTCGGGTTCGAGCCGGGCTTGGAGAGAGTCCAACAACCCGAACAAGAAATGGAACTCTGGTTCTAACCATATTAATGGAAGGTGTGGGCTTTAATATTGAGTTAGGGTTTTTATGTCTCATCCTCTTTGCATGCAAATAACTATTATCTACATGACATGGCATACATGGCATACATCTACATGTCACGACAAGCATGACATAATGATATGCATCTAATGCAATTACATGGCATACAATTATGTCATGTACAATATTTTCTTATATGTCATAACTATTTATGGAAATAAAATATATTTAATATTTGATTCTACAAATCAAATCATGATTAAATTAGGAAACAAATTCCCAAATCTAATCACATATTTTATTTGTGGAAATAGTTGATTAAGGAAAGTCAATTTAGGAAACCAATTTCCTAAATCATCAAAACTACTTATAGAAATAAAATATTTTAAGATTTAATTTCCCAAATAAAATCATGATTAAATTAGGAAACATATTTCCAAATCTAATAAAATATTTTTATTTATGGAAAATATCAATTTCCATAAATACTTCCAACTTTCCAAAAGTGGAAGATTTCCATAAATACTTCTAGACTTTCCAAAATTGAAAAATTTCCATAAATACTTCAAACTTTCCAAAAGTAAAAAATTTCCAAAAATATCATTATGACTATCGCAAAATAATTTTATGATTATGTCGAAACACAACCTGGGCTCTGATACCACTGTTGGGTTTCCGACACAGCGGCGAGTGTGTGTTCGAATATGTTTCGTATACATGTGCACAACAGAAGAAATAAAAATAATAAATCTACATTTATTACAACACACACATCATACTCATGCATAGTACAACATGTGTAGACATAACCGTAAATTTAAATTTAGCAATAAAAGGAAATTTAACTACGTATACCTTACGTATCACGTGTAGCGGGAACGACATCAACCGCAACGATCCTCGCTAGAATCGTCTCTATCCGTGTCCACGCCGAGTATCTTCGGGATGACTTCACTAAGTCACGAGCCTCATCTTCGTACAGGTTACTAGCCTCGTGTTGAAGACGATGTGATCAAGAGAAGATCACGATCCGAATCCAAATTCGGATCCAAAGACGAGTCCTCAAAACTCGCTTCTCGGGAGAGGTATTCGTCAACCGTTTGATGAATCCTTCCTCCTCCACCTATGAGGATTACCGGAGATCAAATCCCCGGAAACTAAGGCGCTGTCGGAGCTCCAAACGTCGTCCAAACGATGCTCCGACGAGAGGGAAACAAGCTGTCCAGAAAACTGGACAGCTTTGGTGGAGTATGGGCCGGCCAAAAAGGGTAGGATGAAGCTCACCTTGATGCCGAACCCAAAGGAGATCACCGGAGAGTTGCCGGAGGATCACCGGCCGAAGCTTGGACACCGGCAACAATTTGGACGGCGGCACAAGGGGGTGGGCAGCGGCAATGGAGGTTGGCGCCGACTTCTCCAAGGAGAGGAAGGGGGCGGCAACAATTAGGTCAAGGGCTTTTGGATTAGGGCTTAACAAACCCTTAAGCCCTCTTTTATAGAGAACAAATTCTCTTAATGGTTATTAGATCATGACCAAAGGCCAGTTAACCCGCTCCATTAATATAAGTTAAAATAAACCAAACCATGATGGTTTATTTTAAGTTAAAACGAACCGAACCAACTTTGGTTCATTCGTTTAAAATAAACCAAACCATTTGGTTTATTCTCCTCCATTGGATTAGAACCAAACCATTTTGGTTCATCCATTATGTCTTCATAAGACACGGCCCATCCACGCTTCCATTGCGACTGAAACGATTTCATGCTCGCTTCTTGTTTGGTCCAACCAAACTTAGTCTCTCTCGGTCTGAGAATCCCATTCTCAAGCTCTTTTTAAATCCTTCGGATTACGCTCGTTGTGCGTGTGACCAAATAGGTTCTCGATTTTTGTTGTCCGTCTATAATTAACCATTAATTATAGAACGATCATGAGTGGCACCTAGTAGTACATCATGATCCCCAATTAACCGAAAAGATCAACAGTTGATCCAGAACTATTTCTGAAACCCTTCAGCAGCTCGAATGAATCGTGCCCCATTCCCTTCACTCATCTTATACCCACTTGGTTCGGGACATGGTCTATAGTGTCAGTCCCCACTAGGCTGACTACGTCACACCTAGCCCAAGTATCATTTCCTGGTCCTACGGATTCTAGTTACTGCACATGTATCGAAGAGTACCTTACTCTAAACATGTAATGCTTTGGCCAAAGACTTTAGTAACAATCCGACGAGAGGCCATGGGTATACATCTCCTCGCAAGGAGTGGTGAATCCTTTATAGGCTATTCAAACACCTTCGATCACTTCGACTTTTACCCAATCATCCCGGGTCCACATCTCCACTGAGATGCTTGCTTAAGATGTCAAAGCATAAGTCTTTATGATCAAGATGACTTGAATACCGCAAGTCAAAGGAACATCGCACTTAAGCTACAGTAAGAACTTCATTGACATATCTATATATGCAGAGAACCATATGAAGTCTTACTACCGTCACTCCAATGAACTAGTTAATAAACTAGCATCCATGATTAACTCGACATCACAATGTCTCCACCTGGAGAATCACCGCTGATACATCAAGGAGTATACTGTATAGTCTCGGCATGTAATCGATGGTGTCCAAATCCATCAATTCATCGACTAGGGATAATTCCGATACATCACAATTACACATGTAGAGATACTCACTAGTTGTGATCCAATCACAAATTCTCTCATGCTGTGAGTCATATCACGGACATTCAGTAAATAAGTTTAAGATCCAATCAAATACATGAAACCATGTATACTCAAATAGTGAATCTTCATTTATCATATAAATGGTTCATACATAAGGCGATTACCTTAGGACATCTCTCATATATTACTAACATATACATGTTTCAATTATCCGCAGTACAGGGGAGGTACTTTCTGATTTTCGTCAGACAAGTATCCCTCTCGGGGTGTGACAGAGGGGGAGTTAGAATTTTTGAAAGTTTAGAGTTTGAAAAATATTTTTATTTAGGACAATTTTTGAAAATTAGAACTTTAAAGAATTTTAAAGATTTTTTGAAAACATTTTAAGGGGATCATTGATAAATTTTGAAAATTGAGGCATTAAGAGTTTTGAAAATTTTAGAAATTTAATCTTTTGAAAATTTTGAATCTAAAGGAGAGATCCCATATTTAAAAGAAAATCTCATTTAAGGGGAGTATTGATATATTATTTTCAAAAATTAAGCATTTTTGATAGAGTTTGATCTTTAGTTTGTAAACTTTAATTCTCATCTTATGCCATTTTGAACTTAATGTTATTTTTTAATGTATGCCAAAGGGGGAGAGAGGAGATTTAAAGTTATAAAGAAGTGACTTAAAGAGAGGGAGATTTAAAGTTCTTTATGCATATGAGCATGTCATGCATATTCAATGCATTTCTGATATATGCTATAATTGTATATTGCAGTTTAATTTTCCTAACTATAACTGATGTGTTGTCATACATAATAAAGAGAGAGTATCACTCCTTGGTTTTGATGTATGAACCATAATTAAAGTTAGAACTTACTTGTATTCTAATATAAGTGTTAAGTGTGCAGACTTAATAAGAAGTCCTAGTAGGTCATGTTGACCGGATACTAGGCAGATGACTTGACAGATCAGGAGGACCGAGCACCAGGCATGAAGTCCAGATGGGTCAAGTGAACCAGACATTTGGCTTGCAAATCGGTTGGGTCAGAAGACCGGATAATCGACAAAAAGTCCAGCTGGGTCAGGTAGACCAGACAACTAGTAGAAGCCCTGGTAGGTCAGATCGGATGTCAAGAATGGTAAGTTCGGCAGGTAGCTGACAGGTAAGCCTCGAGCGAAGAGGTGAGACCGAGTCCTCTTTAGGGGGACAAAGCTAGGCGTAGATCTGACAGAGAGTCTGCGTGGGACTTAGAAGTTGAGATCGAGCAGTATTACTACTGTTATCCTATTTTGTATTATCTATTTGTGCTAATCTTGTTTTGTAAGGATCAATCGACTGAAAAGACTACAGTCGACTAACGTCCAGTCGACTGGGTATGTTTCAGTCGACTGAATACCAAGTTGGCAAGATTAGTTGATGATCGTTCGAAGATCTGGCAGTGCAGATGGAAAGAGTTTCTGTCATAGCCCGGGGGCATATTCATCATCCAAATGATGAAGAAGCCCCTTAGTGACAATATTCAGAAATACAATACTGGAACCAGATCTGGTAAAAACCCCGAAATAATAATAGAATACAATTATTTTATTGACCGCATGCATGCACGACTAAAAATATAAATCAATTAAAAGTAAATTAGTTTTATGACACCAAATCAAACTATGACAAAATCCAACGTACATAAACAAAATGCAATAACAATAAAATAAATAAAGTGATATCTCGACGATGTAGTAGGACCAGCACGGCAAGGGACTCTCTGAGTGACGCAAAGGTAAGCCAACTAGACTCGTCCTCTATCGGCTAACCTGGAGGATAAGAGAAGAGGGAGTGAGTACAACCACTCAGTGGGTGGATAGAAAATAGTGCATAATCATAATGGACATAATGGGCATAATGGAAGTCAAAGGAAACAAACTAGAATAATCCAAATCTCAGAGTACCAATATCGATCTGCTACAAACCTGGTCAACAATATAATAAATGCATCTGCAACATATACAACCTACTGTAATCTACAAGCAATACATATCAAAATACCGTGACAAAACCTCATTGCTCTCGAGGTAATACAAAGGGCACTATCTGTGGGCAACAATATGCTACCACGACTGGGACTCGTGAGTAGATAGGCATTAATATACAGAGTGCTGTCTACGTGCAACCACATGCTACTACTAACGGGACTCATGGGTAGACAGGCAATAAAAGACTCAATGTATGTGGGCAATGACATGCTACCATGACTAGGTCTCGTGGATAGACATAGTATATAGCTATCTAGCTATGGATTGCACGCAACAACATGTTACCACGACCGGGTCTTATGGGCAGTCAAGATGTAAGGTAGCTATCTAGCTACAGACAATACATGAATCCAACTATCACTAACTCTGAACGAGTAGTCCATGAGTATAACTCCACGGTAGATTCTCTCAACCACGAATGGGAGACATGATCGACCACAGGTATACAAATGAAACCATAGTTCAAAAGTAGGGAACCTCTACTGCAGACCCTCTCAACCACGAATGAGAGATATAGCTAGCAGCCGGGATAGGAGAAAAGTTATAAATCCTCTACTGTAGACCCTCTCAACCACGAATGGGAGACATAGATGGCAACCAAGATAGGAGAAAAGTTATATATCCTCTAATGATTAATCTCATCTTAATTATACTATTTCACTAGTCCAATCATGATACGAATCCAACAAATAATAGGTAAGCATCTACCAACACTATCTACCAATTTATATCTCAGCAATAAATAGGTATGTATAACAGTAATATCAATCAATAACTACAAGCTAATGATGAGTAGGCATCCTAGAATCCAAGCTAAGGGTCTAGCAAATATATGATCAAAGCAATTCTAGCAAGGACGTAAAGTGTAACTACAGGATAATCTAAGTAAACAATGTAACCAATATAACCATGCACTAAATCCTAAATAGAGAACCACCCACCTCTGACAGCAGTGCGTCTTAACTATCTCTAAATCCGAGAATGTGCTTCCGCTTCCAACCCCTGCGAAAATCTTAGTTAACTCACTAGTAGTTATCTTACTTAATTGTCAATATTTTAATTAACCCCTTTCCCACCTTAATTAACCCAAAAATATCCATTTTTTCCGTAGCCCACTAAATCAGTTGATCAAATATGATTAATTAACCATAGGCTATTGGATCACTTAAGTCCGGATTGATTCACATTAACTACCTAAGTCAAATAAAAGCTTACAGCTTTTAATTTATCAATCGTATTAATTCAGCTCACCAAAATTCTCTCCTGTTCACCACTTCAATCGCTCTCCTATTTTTGGCGGCGTCAATCGGCGATCACCGGATTCCAGTCTTCAGCTGAGCGGGCGACGATGACTGAGTTCCTGGCGGCGCCCAAAGTGGCTTCGACGGCTAAGACGAATGGCACGTCGATGATTTCGAGTGGAATCAGCATGGTGGAGGCGCGATTGCTGCGGGTCAACAATAACTACCGCAACTTCGACCGCAACCCCGACGGTGAGCAACCAGTGGATTTGGCACTGCCCGGAGGTGAGGCTGGTAATGTCGAACCGACACCGTCGAGGCTGGAAGCAACGACGACCGTGGTGTCGAGTAGAACATGATGGAAGGTTTCTGCGGTGCGGGTCGATCACGACGGCGGAGGCTGGCCGGAGGACAGCTGACACTGGAAGAAGAGGGCACGCGATGCATGCGCGTGGAAGGCTGGCGGAGCTGCGGTGCGGTGGGAGGCAGGGCGGAGGTGCGCGGTGGGAGTCGGCGCCGAAGCAGAGGGCAGAGGCCAATGAAGTTAATTAATGCTGAAATTCCTAGGTATTATTTATAACCTAAGTTTCCATTGAATTAATCTGCTTGATTAATTTTTTATCAAGTCCTAGTAGTTTTAGCGTTAGCTAATAGCTTCGAATTAATCAACTTGATTAATTCCTTTAATCGTTATAAACCAGGCCTCGAATTAATCCACTTGACTAATTCTTTTAACCGAGTCTTAACAATATTATCCTAAAAAAATTCCTATTATATATATATATATATATATATATATATATATATATATATATATATATATATATATATATTTCATTCTAATATTATTATTAGTTTTTTGTATATTACAGTTTCAATCGATTAGGGAGTTTCAGTCGATTGAAGAGGCAAACTTCCCGATACAGAGCCAGGTGACCTGGAGTCGACTAGAGCGTGTTCAGTCGACTAGAAGACTAGAAGTTCCATATCGATGGGCTGATGTGGAGTCAACTAGAAATGGTTTATAAAAAAAATGCTCGATCAGCTCCGAAAATAATGATGTTACTATGTCGAAGTGTTGCCTCTATTCATTCTAGTATGCTAGAGCTTCAATTCCTCACAAAGATGCGCATCCGACACTCCGTGCCTACTTCCAAATTTCCTTTAGTGTCGATATAAATTAGCTCTAATTTTGTTTGTATTCATTTTTGCTTTGTGTACTTAATTTCAAAAGAGAAGGTAGAGTGTTACCTATCTCTCATTATTTGTAAAAAGTGAACCCTTCCGAAGTTAAGAGTTCTCGAGTCGGAGGGTATATAGTGATTGCCCATCGAGGTTGCTCTCGGAAGAGCTATGGACCATGGAGTAGCAACCCTATTGGAGTTGTGAACCAAGTAAATAAATTGTGTCTTGATTTCATTTATTCTGCTGCTTACTCTAATTGAAAATATAAAATAAGTTTTAGAAATCTAAATAAAATTGTAACCTTCGAGATTCACCCCCCCCCCTCTCGGAATATTTCAATCCTAAACACCTTGCAACCAAATACCCTAAGGTGTTTGATTGATGGTGGTTTTCCAAACCATAGTTCATGAGGTGTTTGTTGGTGCAATCGACCCAAGTCATGATTGACCAGACTCGAGTTTGACTCGAGTAAGTATTTTGATGTTTGACATGAATGTCTGACATTGATGTCTGACATGTGTTGGGAAGATTGCTAATGCAATCAACCCAGGTTAGTATTTGATTTTTGACGATGGTTTGACCATTGTCATGGGAAAAGTCCAAGTCTTGAGTACTTGGCATGTAAAGTCCAAGCATGGGTCTTGGCAAGGGAAAGTCCAACATGGGTTGGCAAGGAAAGTCCAAGCATGGGTCTTGGCATGGAAAGTCCAACATGGGTTGGCAAGGAAAAGTCCAAGCTTGAGTCTTGGCATTTGGAAAGTCCAAGGGGAATATTGGCAGCGTAAAGTCCAAGCGGGAGTCTTGGCAGCATAAGTCCAATGGTTGGAGGCGTAAAGTCTAAGCGAGAGTCTTGGCAGCATAAGTCCAATGTGCCTTGACGGTGTAGACACCGTTAGCATGACAATAGCCGATGGAAGCACCTGAAGGCTAGCATATGAATGAACAAGTCATGGATGACTTGGAGGGATCCGGTAAGCGCGAGGCTGACGGAGGTGGCTAGAAGGTGTTGGATCGAAGCGGATCGCTAGAGGGGGGTGAATAATGATAAAACTTTTTCGAAATCGTTCGTTGATTAGACAATTAATCGCAGCGGAAAGATAAAAGACAAATAAAGAAAGACAAATGTTTTTTTACTTGGTTCGTAGCCTTTGGCTACTACTCCAAGGCCCTAGTGGTCCTTGACCACGCACGGAGGGCAAAACACTAAAGAACTCCTCCTCGTTAGAGGTAGGAGTTAATCGAGTACAAGAAAAATCACAAAGCTTTGAGGTAGAGGGACACTATCCCCTCTCCTCGTAACGATAAAAACTCCGAGACAATTGATATGAAAAATATAAACTGAAAATGAAGATTATACCGACGAAACAAAAATATAAACAATTAAACCTAGACGTCGGAGAACTAGAACTTCGTTGTCGGAGAGTCATAGTATTGCGGAGGCTTTTTGGAAGCTTAGGATTGATGAAATGGTGAGGAATGGACCTTCTTTTATAGCCCTAGAAGTCCCCTCCTCGAGCACATCAAGATCCTACATCAATGGCCACCTCACCCTTGAAGAAAGGAATGAGTTTTGACTCATCTCGAAGCTGTAATTCAAAATGAGTTGAACTGCCGATTGAATCAATTACTTGAACTGGCCGGTTGAACTGATGGCTAGGATTTTTGACTACAATAAAGAGTTAGCTCAAAATATAAGTGAATTCGACGGCAACTTGTCGTCCGATCTCGACATAGACCTTCCATGGGAAGTCTTGGTCGGATCGTCGCCTAAGGACGTCCCCGTACAAAGGACACGACCTCACTTCACTTTACTCGCTCGAGCTTACCTCAACATTTACCTTTAAAGTCTTGCATTCGGTCTCCACCTGATTCCTTCGGCTCCCTCCGAAGTCCTCCCGGTGTCGCCCGACCACTACGGTTTTTCTCGAGTGTCGGCGACCTTCTACTTAGCTTAGCATTTCGTGAGATAACAATGTAATCTTAACTTTGCATCTTTTCCATAATCAAAACACAGGTTCGATCATCTGGTGCCCCTGCACCAACAATCTCCCCCTTTTTGATCTATGGCAAACTTACGCAAAGTTAAGGAAAAATGTAATGTGGAAAATGAGTAATTGTAAATCAATTCTCCCTTAACCTTAGGTGAGTTTTAGAACAAAAGGTTAATCTTAAAAATTTTAAATTTTTGTTCTCCCCCTTAACTCGTGCTCTTCTCCCCCTTTTTCCATAAATCAAAAAAGATTTGGGGTTGTATAATATAAAAAGTAGGGGTTTCTAACATGAAATTGCATGCATAAAGATTTTCTAACATGGGTCCAAGCATGTGTCTCGATTTACTTTGGTTCAAGGTATAACCCTCTGCACCAACAATATAAGTCTTGAGACTAATTAGATTTTCAAAAATACTTATAAAATTAGCTTTGAGTTTCAAAATACTTATATGCTAATAACTTTTGAAAATATATAACCCTTAGGGTTAGTTTGCTCTCCCCCTTAATCAAGTATATAAGGTACAGAAGAGTTAGGGGGCGCTAAACATTGACCTAGAAGGTTATATATTTAGAGTTTTGTCTGAGTATAGATAAACGTTTAAGCTCGATAGTTTAAAAAATAGATAACATTTTTGAAAGGATTATGTGAATTGAAATTATTCCTTATTCATCTCACCCATTCTAAGTGTCTTAGAATTGGTTCGCCTTATATGTTGTGTGAGATGATTCCAATTTTATCTTAATTAAATTTAATGATTTGAAACTGGTCAACCTTGCGTTAGATTCGGATTTGATCCTAAGCTCATCAAGTCACCTTTTCAAGATCTTGGCTTCCAGGTCGTGGCAATGCACAGGGGCCTTCTTTGATCGAAAAAATGACCACTTCCTTAGACAAAGCCAATTTCGAGAAAATTGTAACTTGACTCACCTAAGACCACTTCCTGGTCTAACTAGTCTAGGATACGGCGAGGTAGCTTCAGCTAGTTCCACTCGGTCAAGTGAACCGAACTAGATACGCCTTATCTAGCTCGAATACACGAGACTCCATTTTTCTAGCATACTATCATTTCGCTGCATCCTGGTACTATGTTACCAAGCATTAACGAGTTATAGTTCTATCTAACCATTCTAAAGAAAATAAGAGGTTTAGGTTATCGGATATACTATTTTGGTATTAGCTCCCCCTGGATCATTGAACCAATATGGTCTAGTCAAGTAATGAACTTGATCCTGGGAAATCCAAAACCTATTGGTCCTTATATGTGAGTTTAATAAAGTTTTCAGGACCCACGCTTGGACTCGATGATGACTACGATTTACGATAGACATGAAAGATATATTCGTAGTCTTTGAGCTATATCCGAGTCCGGCTCTGTTGTACACGGCTCTCTGAGTTTCAAGAAGTCGGTTAAGATTCTTGGACACCGTCGAGAACTTGTTCAACCGAGCTTCGATCTCTTGGACTCGTCCTTTCAAGATAAAGTTCTCTTCTTCGAGTTTTTCAACTCGAGTTGAGTCCTCCTCTTGAACTCGACTAGTCGAAGAGTTTAGGGGTGTCTCTTGTTTGAGGGTTTCAACCTCCTCAACCAAGGACTCGACCCTAGACTCGGATTTAGCTAATTTCCTAGTTAGAAATTTAATTGTATTGTAAAGCGTATGAATTAGTGAGCGGCTAATCTTAATTTTCCCTTTTGGTCCGGATTTGAGTTGCTTCTCGAAGTAGTCCTCGAGTTCGGAGTCGGTGTTGTAATTGGATTCGGATTCGAACTCTGACTCGGACTCTTCGGGTCTTGCCATGCACGCTATGTCGACGCCTTCTTCGTTGTCCCATGTTGCATGAAAAGCCTTCTTTTGATTCGATTTGAATTGTGCCCTCTTTTGGTTCTTTAGTCGCCTCCTTTCCCTCCAAACGATCTTCCGCACTACGTTCACTATTGCTTCCACCTCTTCGGATTCGGACTCTGATTCGTCTTCGGGTTCAAGTCCATCTTCTTGCCTGGTAGATGGCTTTCTTCTTTGTCCTACAAATAGAGCAATACCTTTCTCAGCCCGGACCATGTTAGTCTGCTCGTGAAGTTCAAACTCGGAAAATAACTCATCTAACCTAAGCTTCTAAAGGTCCTTAGAGACCTTGTAGGCATCGACCATGGATGCCCACAAGGTAGTCCTAGGAAATGAATTAAGAACGTACCTTAGAAGGTCACGGTTTTCGACCTTGTGTTCGATAGTGTGCAGGCCATTGACAATGTCCTGGACGCGGGCTTGTAGTTGCGTTGTCGTCTCGTGTTCCTGCATCTTAAGGTTATACAACTTATTGAAAAGAAGGTCGCATTTACATACCTTAGCATCGGATGCTCCTTCGTGTAGCTCGATTAATTTGTTCCACAGGTCCTTTGCGCTGATGAAGGGTTCGATGCGGTTGAGCTCCTCTTTGGACAGACTGCACTGCAACATTTGGGTCGCCTTTGCATCGGCTTCGATTTGCCTCTTGGTTGCATTAGTCCACTTGTGGAAATCCAAGGGCTCACCTTGATCATTGGTGGGTAGAGCAAAGCCGGTTTGTATGATTATCCAAGTCTCGACTTGTGTTTTTAGAAAACACTCCATCCGACCTTTCCAATAACGGAAATCATCTCCGTTAAAGAACGGAGGTCGGATGGTGTTGTACCCCTCAATGTGGGCCATTTGGAAGGAAAACCTTGCACACAAAATAATAAAAAAAACACCAAAGAGGTTCCAAGACTTTACCTTGGATTAGCAATGTAGGAAATGAAAAGAAACAAAAGGAATATACGAGAAATAACCAACTAAAATCAAAGATGAGCACTTACAACCTTCGATGTCCCTGAAAGGGTACTAAACATCGGTTTTGGGGATGAAGGCAGCTTGTTACGAGGGTAAACTCCTTGTAAGAAGTGTAGATCTCTCAGAGAGATTCGTTTTGGTAGGTAGCCCGTTTTATGGGTCAACTTATATGAAAAGTTATGCCCGTTTTACCGTTGGCTACTCCAAAAGCGAATACTTGCAAAACAAAACCAAAAGAAAAGTACCAAGACTTCGTCTTGGATTAGTAGTGCGGGAGAAAATTTAAATGAACGAAAAAAAGATCTGTAAAATTCAAAAACAAATCTGCTAGATTGGTGGTTTCACCAAATCTTAGCGCCCCCGGCTCTGATACCAATTGTTGGATCGAAGCGGATTGCTAGAGGGGGGTGAATAGCGATAAAACTTTTTCAAAATCGTTCGTTGATTAGACAA
Source organism: Wurfbainia villosa (assembly GCA_025175895.1). Lineage (NCBI taxonomy): Eukaryota > Viridiplantae > Streptophyta > Magnoliopsida > Zingiberales > Zingiberaceae > Wurfbainia > Wurfbainia villosa. The sequence continues at coordinate 77,384,421 of CM045997.1, read as the reverse complement.
TTAATCACAGCGGAAAGATAAAAGACAAATAAAGAAAGACAAATGGTTTTTTACTTGGTTCGTAGCGTTCGGATACTACTCCAAGGCCCTAGTGGTCCTTGACCACGCACGGAGGGCAAAACACTAAAGAACTCCTCGTTAGAGGTAGGAGTTAATCGAGTACAAGAAAAATCACAAAGCTTTGAGGTAGAGGGACACTCCCCCTCTCCTCGTAACGATAAAAACTCCAAGACAATTGATATGAAAAATATAAAATGAAAATGAAGATTATACCGACGAAACAAAAATATAAACAATTAAACCTAGACGTCGGAGAACTAGAACTTCGTTGTCGGAGAGTCATAGTGTTGCGGAGGCTTTTTGGAAGCTTAGGATTGATGAAATGGTGAGGAATGGACCTTCCTTTATAGCCCTAGAAGTCCCCTCCTCGAGCACATCAAGATCCTACATCAATGGCCACCTCACCCTTGAAGAAAGGGATGAGTTTTGACTCATCTCGAAGCTGTAATTCAAACAGTAGTTGAACTGGCCGGTTGAACTGATGGCCAAGATTTTTGACTACAATAAAGAGTTAGCTCAAAATATAAGTGAATTCGACGGCCACTTGCCGTCCGATCTCGAGATAGACCTTCCATGGGAAGTCTTGGTCGGATCGTCGCCTAAGGACGTCCCCGTACAAAGGACACGACCTCACTTCACTTTACTCACTCGAGCTTACCTCAACATTTACCTTTGAAGCCTTGTATTCGGTCTCCACTTGATTCCTTCGGCTCCCTCCGAAGTCCTCCCGGTGTCGCCCGACCACTATGGTTTTCTGCGAGTGTCGCTGACCTTCGGCTTAGCTTGGCATTTCTGCATACTTGATTCAGCTCGTGAGATAATAATGTAATCTTAACTTTGCGTCTTTGTTATAATCAAAACACAGGTTCGATCATCTGGTGCCCCTGCACCAACAGAAGGCTTAGGTCTAGGCTATGAGTGGTCTAGCAAGTATGGGGGCACCATACTTGGATTAAAACCTCATGTTTGAGGTGTATCAGTTGACTAGGACCATGGGTCAGTCAACTGGTGGAAGTCAACTAGGGTTTGACTGCGGGAAGTGCCCTAGCAGTTGACTTCTAGAGGTGGGTAGTTGACTGCTGGCCTGAGCAGTCGACTGATCAAGGTGATCATTCGATTGATGGTCAAGATCTCGGGCACAGAAGGTTCTTCAGTCGAGTGATCGACGCGACCACTTGACTGATTGAGCCATCAGTCGACTGATGGTGTATCCGTTGGATTTTTCCAGTGTGGATCTAGCCGTTGTCTCATGACAACAGTGGCATCAGTCGACTGATGATCTCGATCAGTTGACTGATCGGAGAAAATCCATCCTGATTGCAGGTTATAAAGGAAGCTTGGAAGAAGTATTTTGGCATCGATTTTCTTGGACGATTTGGAGCGATTTGCTGTTGCAAATCAAGGTCTTCAAGACTAGTCCAAGGCAATCAACAAGCAAGCATCCAAAAGATTGTTGTAAAGTGTTTTTGGCTTTCTTTTGTTGTATTCATTTGTATTTGCTTGTTGTTTACTTGTACTATTGTTGTAATATCTTGTAAGAGGTTTCTCCACCTCCAACTTGTGTCGAGAAGGAGTTTATTGGATTAGTGGTGTGTGGTCGCATCGCTAGACCTCGTTTGAGCTCAATCCGTGGAGTAAGAACCATTCGTTTCCGAACCACGTTATATCTTTGTCTTGTGATTGTGCTTGTTGTTATTTGTATTGTGTTTCTATTATTTCTGCTGCGTACTAATATAATTGTAGCAAGCACGCGAAAGAATTCCTCCATCTACGTCGACAATGCTATTCACCCCCCCCCCTCTCGTGGGCGCAATGTTCCTAACAATTGGTATCAGAGCGGGTCGCTCTTCACCGGCTTCACATCTGAGGGAGCAAGCTAGAGGGAAGATGGATTTTGAAGAACAACAAGGTTGGGATATCAACACACCGGTGTCTTACAATTTCTATAGACAAGTAGGATTTAGGCAATGGAAGGCAAGAATCGAAGACTTCTTGATGATGAGGGACCTTGAGGAGTGGTCCGCCCTAATGGAAGGATTTGAATATCCAAGAGGTCCAAAGGGAGGATTCCTCAAGATGAAGAGATGGAATGAGGAACAACTCCAAGGGTTCGAGAAAAACAAGAAGGTAGTTAAATTTATTATTGATTTGATCCCTAATGACATTTTGTGCAAGCTAGGGGATTACATTGATGCCAAGGAGCTATGGAGTAAGTTGGCAAGGTTCCATGAGGAGTCTCACTCGGCACAAGAGGAAGAGGCCGAAGAAGCTAGCACATCCTCACAAGCAAGTGAGGATTCGGAAGTTGATAGAGAATCAACATCCGGATCGGTAGAAGAAGCGGAAGAATTGGAGGAGACCTCTACCTCTAGGATTGAGGGGGAGGAGAGATCATCCTTCATGCCGGAGCAAGAAGAAGAGCCTTCAACATCCGGTCAAGAGCAAGTGTAAGGAATCCTACCATCACCCTAGGTAACTCAAGCATTTCGGTTAATATTAAAAATCATATAATATGCTTTGAGTGTAAGGAATCCGGGCACTACAAGAGCAAGTGCCCAAAGAAGGTCAAGAAAAGTCCTCCCACACCAAAAGGCAACGAAAAGGTCAAAGATGTCGATGCCCCAATGAGGAAGAGCAAGGATCATGTCATTTACTTCAAATGCCGACAACCGGGACACTACCGGAGTCAATGCCCAAAGGGGGAGAAGAAGACTCAAGGAGGAGCATCACAAGTAGGGGGAGCCTCTAAGGTATACCCTAAGGTAAAATTCAATAATGCTCATTCTTTAAATCATAGGCAAAAGCATGCTAGAAATAATGTTATCAATCTTGCTATTTATTATAAAGAGCATGCTAGAAATAGGGAGTATTGTCTATGAGCTAAAAATGTCCACATTAGGAAGAAGGAGAAATTTGAGACTAATGTCCCTAAAACTATTTTACCTAGGGCAAGCATTAAGAAAATTGAGGACCACTTAGGTTTTAACCCTAAATGGACTAGGCATATGCCTAGGAATGACAATGCCCAAAGATTAGATCAAAATTCAAAAATTGGGCAATTAGAAAAGGAAAATCAATCCTTGAGGTCAAGGCTTGAGAAACTTGAAAAGACCCTTAGAAATATACAAAATCAATTTAAAGGGTGAAATAGTCAAAGCCCAAGGTCTAGAAGTCAAAGTCAAAGACCTAGGAAACAAGAACCTTCCAAGGGCAAGCCTAAGCCCAAAAAGACCTTCCATAGTGTTCCATTTGACTATGGAACTAAACTTAGGTCTAGAAAGACCGAGGTCAATAAGGAAGTCATCCCTAAGGTTGACCAAGGTAGGTGCTTAGTGGTCAAGGTTTCCATGAAACCTAGGAAGACCACTAAGAAGGTTACTAGGGAGGCAATCCCTAAGGTTAACCTAGTCAAGACCCAAATGACCAAGGCTTCTAAGCCTAGGAGGGTCATTATGAGAGTATCTAGGGAAATTATCCCTAGCGAATACCTAGTAAACCCAAGGAGCTCCAATAGGTATTGGGTTCCTAGGAGCGTGATCGATTCACGCTAGATGGGTTTAGGTGTGTCAACCTTGAATGGATGGGTAGTTAACCTAACCATAGTAAAGGTGGCAATTTAGGTAATTTTCAAGGTTATAGATGTTGGGTTTCTAGCACCGCGGCGAGTGTGTGTTCGAACATGTTTCATAAACACGTGCACAGCGGAAGGAATAAAATAATAAATCTAATTTATTACAGCACACACATCACACGTATGCATAGTACAACATGTGTAGACATAACCGTAAATTCAAATTTTGCAATAAAAGGAAACTTAAACTACGTATACCTGACGTATCACGTGTAGCGGGAAAGACATCAACCGGAACGATCCTCGTTAGAATCGTCTCTATCCGTATCCACGCCGAGTATCTTCGGGATGAATTCACTAAGTCACGAGCCTCGTCTTCGTACGGGTTACTAGCCTCGTGTTGAAGACGATGTCATCGAGAGTAGATCACGATCCGAATCAAAATTCGGATCCAAAACGAGTCCTCAAAAACTCGCTTCTCCGGATAGGTATTCGTCAACCATTTGACGAATCATTTGTCCTACACCTATGAGGATTATCGGAGATTAAATCCCCGGCAAGTCTACCGCTGTCGGAGCTCCAAACGTCGTCCAAACGACGCTCCGACGAGAAGGAAACAAGCTGTCCAGAAAACTGGACAGCTTTGGTGGAGGAATTAGGGCCGGCCAAAAGGGAAGGTTGAAGCTCACCTTATTGCCGAACCCAAGGGAGATCACCGGAGCTCCTCCGACAGCAGCTCAATGCCGGCAAGAGGGAAGGGCAGCACCTTCTAGACACTGACAAGGGAGCTAGGTGGTGGGCGGCGGCAAGGGGGGATGTTGGCGCCAACTTCACCAAGGAGAGGAGGGGGCGGCAACTATTAGGGTTGCTTGGTTTTGGATAAGGGTTTAACAAAAACCCTTAAGCCCTATTTTATAGAGAACAAATTCTCTTAATGGTTATCGGATCATGACCAAAGGCCCGTTAACCCGCTCCATTAATTTAAGTTAAAATAAACCAAACCATGATGGTTTATTTTAAGTTAAAACGAACCGAACCAACTTTGGTTCATTCGTTTAAAACAAGCCAAACCCCTTGGTTTATTCTCCTCCATTGGATTAGAACCAAACTAATTTGGTTCATCCATTATGTCTTCATAAGACACGGCCCATCCACGCTTCCATTGTGACTGAAACGATTTCATGCTCGCTCCATGTTTGGTCCAACCAAACCTAGTTTCTCTCGGTCTAAGAATCTCATTTTCAAGCTCGTTTTAAATCCTTCGGATTACGCTCGTTGTGCATGTGAATAAATAGGTTCTCGGTTTATGTTGGTCGTCTATAATTAACCGTTAATTATAGAACGATCATGAGTGGCACCTAGTAGTACATCATGATCCCCAATTAACCGAAAAGATCAACGGTTGATCCAGAACTAATTTTGAAACCCTACAGCAGCTCGAATGAATCGTGCCCCATTCCCTTCACTCATCTTATACCCACTTGGTTCAGGACATGGTCTATAGTGTTAGTCCCCACTAGGATGACTACGTCACACCTAGCCCAAGTATCATTTCCTAGTCCTACGGATTCTAGTTATTGCACATGTATCGAAGAGTACCTTACTCTAAACATGTAATGCTTTGGCCAAAGACTTTGGTAACAATCCGACGAGAGGCCATGGGTATACATCTCCTCGCAAGGAGTGGTGAATCCTTTATAGGCTATTCAAACACCTTCGATCACTTCGACTTATACCCAATCATCCCGGGTCCACATCTCCTCAGAGATGCTTGCTTAAGATGTCAAAGCATAAGTCTTCATGATCAAGATGACTTGAATACCGCAAGTCAAAGGAACAATGAACTTAAGCTGCAGTAAGAACTTCATTGACATATCTATATATGCAGAGAACCATATGAAGTCTTACGGCTGGTCACTCCAATGAACTAGTTACAATAACTAGCATCCACGATTAACTCCGGACATCACAATGTCTCCAGCCAGTGAGAATCAGCTGCTTGGATACACCAAGGAGTATACCTCGTGCTATTCTCGACAGAATCAATGGTGTCCAAATCCATCAATTCATCGACTAGGGATAATTCCGATACATCACAATTACACATGTAGAGATACTCACTAGTTGTGATCCAATCACAAATTCTCTCATGCTGTGATTCGTATCATGGACATTCAGTAAATGAGTTTAAGATCTAATCAAATACATGAAAACATGTATACTCAAATAGTGAATCTTCATTTATCATATAAATGGTTCAAACATAAGGCGATTGCCTTAGGACATCTCTCATATATCACTAACAAACTCCCACTTTGCCTAATGTCAATCGCTATGGTATCCTATACCATAGGCTCTATCATGACCCTCAAACTTACTTTGAGGTAATGCCTTAGTCAAAGGATCTGCTAAGTTCCTTTCAGTGGGTATTTTCTTGATTTGTATTTCTTTTCTACTGATGATCTCTTTGATAAGATGATAGCGGCGAAGCACATGTTTGGATCGTTGATGAGACCTTGGCTCTTTCGCCTGTGCAATTGCTCCATTGTTGTCGCAGTAGACCGGTATTGCTCCAACAATGGCTAGAATCACACCAAGTTCATAAATGAACTTCTTGATCCAAACCGCTTCCTTTGCTGCTTACGAAGCTGCAATGTATTCTGCCTCAGTGGTAGAATCCGCTACAATATCTTGTTTGGAACTTTTCCAACTTACTGCGCCCCCATTCAAAGTGAACACGTATCCAAACAGAGACTTAGAATCATCCTTGTCTGTCTGGAAGCTAGCATTTGTATACCCGCGTATCACCATGTCCCCTTCTCCATATATTAGGAGCACATCCTTAGTTCTTCTTAAGTACTTAAGGATCATCTTAACAACCACCCAATGATCCATTCCTGGATCAGACTGGTATCTACTCGTGACACTCAGAGCATACGATACATCGGGCCTCGTACATAACATAGCATACATGATAGATCCTATTGCGGATGCATAGGGAATCTTACTCATGCAAATCCTCTCGTCTTCTGTGCGCGGACACATAGACTTCGAAAGGTGTATCCCATGCCTGATGGGTATGAAACCTTTCTTGGATTCCGACATGATAAACATCTTTAGCACTCGGTCTATATATGTAGACTGCGAAAGACCAAGCAACCGTTTCGATCTATCTCTATAGATCTTAATCCCGAGGATGTAGGTTGCTTCTCCCAGGTCTTTCATGGATAATGTCTTGGATAACCAAATCTTCACTGACTGTAAGATTGAAACATCATCTCCTATAAGTAATATGTCATCGACATACAATACTAGGAACACGACTGCACTCCCACTAACCTTCTTGTACACACAAAGTTCATTTGGATTTTATGAGAAATTAAACTTTTTGATTGTCTCATCAAAACGGATATTCCAGCTCCTGGATGCTTGCTTCAATCCATATATGGACCGTCGCAATTTGCATACCTTGGTTTTATCAACCGATGTGAAACCCTCAGGCTGTATCATATACACGTCCTCGAGCAGGTTTCCATTAAGGAAAGCTGTTTTCACATCCATCTATCATATCTCATAATCATAATGAGCCGCTATGGCCAGGAGCATCCGAATGGATTTAAGCATAGCTATAGGCGAATAGGTTTCGTCATAATCAACACCTTATTTTTGACGATATCCTTTCGGCACTAATCTAGCCTTATAGGTAATCACATTACCATCCATGTCGGTTTTCTTCTTGAAAACCCACTTGCACCCTATAGGCTTGATGCCTTCAGGTGGGTCAACCAAGTTCCAAACTTGGTTTTCATACATGGAATCCATTTCCGACTTCATGGCATCAAGCCACTTATCCCTTTCTGAACTTGTCAGCACTTCTTCATAATTGATAGGCTCCTCATCATCAATGAGTAACACATCGTTCGATTCACTTACAAGAAATCCATATCTCTCGGGAATGTTGTGTGTTCTACTAGATCTATGAAGATGTGGTGTTTCAATAGGTCCAGCTGATTGCTCATCACTATGAGTTGTCGGCTGTTGTGCTTCACCAGGTATCTCATCAATGTCTATTTGAGTCTCTCGAGCCTCCTCAAGCTCGACGACACTCCCACTATTTTCTTGCAAGAGAAACTCTTTCTCTAGAAACACAGCATGCCTTGAAACAAACACCTTTTGTTCCACAGGATGATAGAATTGGTAACCCCTTGTTTCCTTAGGGTATCCAATAAATAGACATTTATCGGACTTAGCATCCAATTTATGCGTCTGATCAAGCTTCATATAAGCAGGACAACCCCATATCTTCAAGTAAGATACATGAGGTTTCTTACTATTCCATATCTCATATGGAGTAGTAGAGACTACCTTGGTTGGCATTCTGTTTAACAAGTAAATAGCTGTCTGAAGTGCATAGCCCCAAAAGGACTTGGGAAGATTCACATGATTCATCATTGACCTGACCATGTCTAACAGGGTCCGGTTACGCCTCTCAGATACACCATTATGCTGTGGTGTATATGGCGGAGTCCATTGAGACAATATACTATTGTCTTTTAGATAATCAAGAAACTCTTGACTTAAGTATTCACCACCTCGATCCGATCGAAGTATTTTAATACTCTTGTCATGTTGTTTCTCTACTTAATTTCTGAATTCTTTGAACCTTTCAAAGGCTTCAGACTTGTGTTTCATCAAGAACACATACCCAAACCGTGAGTGATCATCGGTGAAGGTAATGAAGTAGCTATAGCCTCCTAAAGCTTGAGTTGACATAGGTCCACATACATCAGTATGTATTAGACCTAGTAACTCTCCCACTCATTCACCTTTTCCTGTAAAAGGTAACTTAGTCATCTTGCCTTTTAAGCATGATTCACATGTATCGTATGAATCCAATTCAAACGATTCCAGAATTCCACATCGGTGTAATTCGGACATGCGTTTCTTGCTTATATGGCCAAGACGACAATGTCACATGTAGGAGTCTAATTGATTATCCTTTCGAGCACGCTTGTTGCTCGCTTCGATATTGAAAATGTCACTGGATATGTCCAACGTATAAATGTCATTGCTCAAAGTTCCAGTTCCATAAAGTACATCATTCAAAGTTATATAACAACAATTGTTACTAAATGTCAAATGGTAACCATTTCTATTTAAACAGGAAATAGAAACAATGTTCTTTATTAGAGAAGGAACACAATAGCAATTGTCCAGTTCCAAGACTAGTCCACTAGGGAGTTTCAGCAAATAAGTTTCGATGACGACCACAGCAACCTTTGCTCCATTGCCAACTCGCAAATTTGACTCCCCTCTGACGAGTCTTCTTCTATTCCTTAGCCCCTGTATGTCATTACATATATGTGAGCCACACCCAGTATCCAATACCCAAGTGTCTAAGAAAATAGAATGACAATCAATAACGAAGATACCTGAAGAGGATGGGGCATCGGATGCCTTCTTCTTCTTCATGGACTCAAGATAAATCTTGCAGTTTCTTCGCCAGTGGCCTTCCTTGCCATAATGATGGCAAGTGCCCTTTTGAGCTGGTTTTGCCTTTTTAGCCTTTTTCTTCCCCTTCTGCTATTCCTTTGACTTCCTCTTAGAACCTTTCTTCGAGGAATCAACTCACAGCACCATCTCCTGCTCATGCTTCTCAGAAGGCTCCACAGTCTTCAGCATGTTGAGCAGTACCACAGATGAGTCTTCTTGCATCTCAGAGGTGAAGAGGAGCTTGGAGACTTCAAATCTCACTTGCTCATCAAACAACTCATAAAGATGAAAGACTATGGTATGAGCATCCATATGCTCATGCTGCTTCCGCAACTCAGGTACCATCGCGGCTAGCATGATGCAACTTGCCAATTCATAATCAGTCACATGTTTCTGATAGACCAACAATTGGTCCGGAGTTGCATCGTCACTAGGATGGGCGGGAAGAGGCGCTTCCAGGACATACGCAAGCTTTTCACCTTGAGAACAATTCTTAAGTTTCTAAGCCAGTCCAAGAAGTTTGGCACAGTCAATTTATTTGAATCCAAGATAGAGTGCAAATTCAAAGACATCATTATCAATAAATTAACTTGGAAATACAAAACGAGCATATATGAGAAAATGATTTTAAAATACATCAATATACATTCATAAATCCCATTCATTTTTCGAATTCCAAAAAACCCCAAAATCACTTCGGGAGATCATAGGTCCATCTCCAAATGGGCTGATATCCATTATAGATATGAACAACCTTGGAGAGAGTCCAACAAGTCATTCATAACTATGATGGTAGGTATCAAATATACCGATTGCATATCACGTATATGCAACTATCACAATGTGCTATCAACTAATTGAATGTTCACACATACATCGGGTTGTTAACACATTAACAAGTAAGCATCATATGCATAGCACCCAACTTCACCCCCCTTTACATCGACCTTGGAGAGAGTCCAACAAGTCGATGCTCTAGGTTAAAGTCAACCCATTAATCGAGAAATAGTTTTAATATGGTTAGAGTGCATTCAACCAATTAGCTCGGCTTGGAGAGAGTCCAACAACCAAAACTAACGATTGACCTCTGACTCTTACCATATTAGTATTAAACTATTCCATAGTTTGAACATGTTCGGGTTCGAGCCGGGCTTGGAGAGAGTCCAACAACCCAAACAAGAAACGGAACTCTAGTTCTAACCATATTAATGGAAGGTGTAGGCTTTAATATTGAGTAAGGGTTTTTATGTCACATCCTCTTTGCATGCAAATAACTATTATCTACATGGCAAGACATACATGACATACATCTACATGTCACGACACGCATGACATAATGATATGCATCTAATGCAATTACATGGCATACAATTATGTCATGTACAATATTTCCTTATATGTCATAACTATTAATGAAAATAAAATATGTTTAAGATTTGATTCTCCAAATCAAATCATGATTAAATTAGGAAACAAATTTTCAAATCTAATCACATATTTTATTTGTGGAAATAGTTGATTAAAGAAAGTCAATTTAGGAAACCAATTTCCTAAATCATCAAAACTACTTATGAAAATAAAATATTTTAAGATTTGATTTCCCAAATCAAATCATGATTAAATTAGGAAATAAATTTCCAAAATCTAATCAAATATTTTATTTATGGAAATTTTCAATTTCCATAAATACTTTCAACTTTCCAAAAGTAGAAGATTTCCATAAATACTTCTGGACTTTCCAAAATTGAAAAATTTTCATAAATACTTCTAACTTTCCAAAAGTAGAAAATTTCCAGAAAATATCATTATGACTATCACAAAACAATTTTACGATTATGTCGAAACACAACCCGGGCTCTGACACCACTGTTGGGTTTCCGGCACCGCGGCGAGTGTGTGTTCGAACATGTTTCGTAAACATGTGCACAGCAGAAGGAATAAAATAATAAATCTAATTTATTACAACACACACATCACACACATGCATAGTACAACATGTGTAGACATAACCGTAAATTCAAATTTTGAAATAAAAGAAAACTTAAACTACGTATACCTGACGTATCACGTGTAGCGGGAAAGGCATCAACCGGAACGATCCTCGCTAGAATCATCTCTATCCGTATCCACGCCGAGTATCTTCGGGATGACTTCACTAAGTCACGAGCCTGGTCTGCGTACGGGTTACTAGCCTCGTGTTGAAGACAATGTGATCGAGAGAAGATCACCATCCGAATCAAAATTCGGATCCAAAATGAGTCCTCAAAAACTCGCTTCTCCGGAGAGGTATTCGTCAACCGTTTGACGAATCCTTCGTCCTCCACCTATGAGGATTACTAGAGATCGAATCCCTGACAAGTCTACCACTGTCGGAGCTCCAAACGTCGTCCAAACGACGCTCCGACAAGAAGGAAACAAGCTGTCCAGAAAACTGGACAGCTTTGGTGGAGGAATTAGGGCCGGCCAAAAGGAAAGGTTGAAGCTCACCTTATTGCCGAACCCAAGGGAGATCACCGGAGTTCCTCCGGCAGCAGCTCGACGCCGGCAAGAGGGAAGGACAGCACCTTCTGGACGCCGGCAAGGGAGCTAGGTGGTGGGCGGCGGCAAAGGGGGTTGTTGGCGCCGACTTCACCAAGGAGAGGAGGGGGCAGCAACTATTAGGGTTGCTTGGTTTTGGATTAGGGTTTAACAAAAACCCTTAAGCCCTATTTTATAGAGAATAAATTCTCTTAATGGTTATAAGATCATAACCAAAGGCCCGTTAACCCGCTCCATTAATTTAAGTTAAAATAAACAAAACCATGATGGTTTATTTTAAGTTAAAACGAACCGAACCAACTTTGGTTCATTTGTTTAAAACAAACCAAACCCTTTGGTTTATTCTCCTCCATTGGATTAGAACCAAACCAATTTGGTTCATCCATCCTGTCTTCATAAGACACGGCCCATCCATGCTTCCATTGTGACTGAAATGATTTCATGCTCGCTCCATGTTTGGTCCAACCAAACCTAGTTTCTCTCTGTCTGAGAATCTCATTCTCATGCTCGTTTTAAATCCTTCGGATTACGCTCGTTGTGTGTGTGACCAAATAGTTTCTCGGTTTATGTTGGCCGTCTATAATTAACCATTAATTATAGAACGATCATGAGTGGCACCTAGTAGTACATCATGATCCCCAATTAACCGAAAAGATCAACGGTTGATCCAGAACTAATTCTGAAACCCTTCAGCAGCTCGAATGAATCGTGCCTCATTCCCTTCACTCATCTTATACCCACTTGGTTCAGGACATGGTCTATAGTGTCAGTCCCCACTAGGCTGACTACGTCGCACCTAGCCCAAGTATCATTTCTTGGTCCTACGGATTCTAGTTACTGCACATGTATCGAAGAGTACCTTACTCTAAACATGTAATGCTTTGACAAAAGACTTTAGTAACAATCCGACGAGAGGCCATGGGTATACATCTCCTCGCAAGGAGTGGTGAATCCTTTATAGGCTATTCAAACACCTTCGATCACTTCGACTTATACCCAATCATCCCGGGTCCACATCTCCTCAGAGATGCTTGCTTAAGATGTCAAAGCATAAGTCTTCATGATCAAGATGACTTGAATACCGCAAGTCAAAGGAACATCGCACTTAAGCTGCAGTAAGAACTTCATTGACATATCTATATATGCAGAGAACCATATGAAGTCTTACAGCTAGTCACTCTAATGAACTAGTTACCATAACTAGCATCCACGATTAACTCCGGACATCACAATGTCTCCAGCCAGTGAGAATCAGCTGCTTGGATACACCAAGGAGTATACCTCGTGCTAGTCTCGACAGAATCAATGGTGTCCAAATCCATCAATTCATCGACTAGGGAATATTCCGATACATCACAATTACACATGTAGAGATACTCACTAGTTGTGATCCAATCACAAATTCTCTCATGCTCTGAATCGTATCGTGGACATTCAGTAAATGAGTTTAAGATCTAATCAAATACATAAAAATATATATACTCAAATAGTGAATCTTCATTTATCATATAAATGGTTCAAACAAAAGGTGATTGCCTTAGGACATCTCTCATATATCACTAACAATGGATACCTTGGAAATAGGTTTGAATTATAATCCTAAAATATTTTAGGATGTGCCAATATTATTTAAGAAGTTTGATAAATCAATCAAATTGGCACAACTTAGGTTTAGAGGTCTTAGTGTGCCATTTTGGGTTTTTGGCACACTTGGGAGATAATTGACATTATGGCAAAATGGACTTAATAATAACAAATGGCCGATGGAAGCATCTAAAGGCTAGCATATGGATGAACAAGTCATAGATGACTTGGAGGGATCCGATAGGCGCGAGGCTGACGGAGGTGGATAGAAGGCTTAGGTCTAGGCTACGGTTGGTCTAGCAAGTATGGGGGCACCATACTTGGGTTAAAACCTTATGTTTGAGGTGTATCAGTCGACTGGGACCATGGGTCTGTCGACTGGTGCGAGTCAACTAGGGTTTGACTGCGGAAAGTGCCCTAACAGTCGACTGCCAGAGGTGGGTAGTTGACTGATCAAGGTGATCAGTCGACTGATGGTCGGGATCTCGGGCACAGAAGGTTCTCCAGTTGAGTGATCAGCGTGACTACTCGACTGATTGAGCCATCAGTCGACTGATGGGTATGGTCAGTCGACTGATGGTGTATCCATTGGATTTTTCCAGCGTGGATCTAGTCATTGTCTCACGACAACAGTGGCATCAGTCGACTGATGATCTCAATTAGTCGACTGATAGGAGAAAATCCAGCCCGATTGTAGGTTATAAAGGCAGCTCAGAAGAAGGATTTTGGCACCGGTTTTCTTGGATGATTTGGAGCGATTTGCTGTTGCAAATCAGGATCTTCAAGGCTAGTCCAAGGAAATCAACAAGCAAGCATCCAAAAGATTCTTGTAAAGTGTTCTTGGCTTTCTTTTGTTGTATTCATTTGTATTAGCTTGTTGTTTACTTGTATTACTATTGTAATATCTTGTAAGAGGTTTCTCCACCTCCGACTTGTGTCGAGAAAAAGTTTATTAGATTAGTGGTGTGTGGTCACATCGCTAGAGCTCGTTTGAGCTCAATCCGTGGAGTAGGAACCATTCGGTTCCAAACCACGTTATATCTTTGTCTTTGTGATTGTGCTTGTTGTTATTTGTATTGTATTTCTATTATTTTCGCTGCGTACTAATACAATTGTAGAAAGCACACGAAAGAATTCCTCCATCTACATCGACAATGCTATTCACCCCCCCCCTCTAGCGGGCACAACGTTCCCAACAGTGTTTTGCCTAAGAATCTATATATCAAAACTCTATTTTGTACATAGCATGCAGTATTTATAGTCTCATCCCACTAATAGCTAGGAAGAGCATACTCGTTTAGCATGCTCCTCATAGCTTCTTGTAAGACTCTATTCTTCCTCTCTACCACATGATTTTGTTGTGGTGTTCTAAGAGTGGAGAATTCATGCTTGTACCCTTTTTCTAGACAAAAATCCTTAAATCTCATGTTTTCAAATTCTCCTCCATGATCGTTTTAATTTCTTTAATTGTTGCATTTTTCTCATTCCCAATTCTTCTACAAAAAGGGATAAAAATTTCTAGTGTTTGATCCTTATGTTTGAGAAAGAAAATCCATGTATATCTAGTATAATAATCTACTACCACTAAGTAATATCTACTACCATTCAGAGATTTAGTTGGGCTACATTCAAACAAATTCATGTGCAATAAATCTAAAACACATGACGTACTTACAACATTTTTGCTTTTGTGTGATGCTTTCACTTGTTTACCTTCTTGACATGCATCACATAGTTTGTCCTTCTCGTACTTGAGCAATGGTAGTCCTCACACAAGTTCTTTCTCAACTAACCTCTTAATGTTCTTCATGTTGACATGTGCGAGTCTTCGACACCACAACCATGATTCTTCTTCTTTAGACAAAAGGCACTTCACATGCATGTTAGTAGCACTACTAAACTGAACTTGATAGATATTCTCCTTCTTAGTTCCCACTAACATGGTAGTGTTGGATTCATTATGTTTAATTAGGGATTGAGTTCAACTCTATAACCTTCATCACATAATTGACTAACACTCAAAAGATTAAAAGTTATTCCTTTAACTAGCGAGACATCCTTAATCCTAAATTGTTCAGAAATAAAATGTCTCCTACTCCTATGACTTTTAGTTTACCACAATTATCAAAGGAAATAGTACCTCTATTTCTATTTTTAATTGTAGCAAACTTTGATGTGTCCCTGGTCATGTGCTTGGAGCATCCACTATCCACAAACCATATCATCCGACACTCCCCCTTGACCGGTACCTATTCAAACATGAAACACAAGATCTTTTGGAACCCAGATTTTGGGTCCATTAGCATTCACAACATATTGTTTTGGTATCCATGCTTTAGTTACTTTAGCTTTAACACAATGAGTTCTATTAACTAAGGGCATGAAACTAATTCCTTTTGTTTCGGCTTGTATCATATTCTAGCTTTGTTGTAGATTGCCCTTTGAGTATCTAGAATCATATTAAGGGTTTTAGAGCTCGTTGTGAACTTCTCAAGTGTGCACTTGAGATCATCAACCTGTGCTCTCAAAGAGTTGTTCTCTTTTCTAAGTTCCTCAACCTGAGAAGTATTAGTCCTATTTACTTCAGTAGCTGAGTTAAGTTTTTTAAGTTCCTCCACCTCAGATTTTAAACCCTTAACCTTATTCTTGGATCTATTTAAGGCATTAGTTAAACGTGTTATCGTTTCATATAACTTATCAAGTTCATGAGAAGTTACCTCATCATCACAAGATGATGATGTGTCTTACGGTGATGTTCCGATCTTACTCTCATCTTCCTCTAAATTTGAATTGTAAAAAGCCATTAGGGCAGCATGCTTGGTTCCTTTTTCTTCAACTTCCTCCTCTGAGGAGCTGGAAGAAGATTCATCCCATGTCGCCTTCAATGTCTTCTTCCTTCTTGGCTTGTCCTCTTTCTTTGTGAGTTCAGGACACTCACTTTTGATGTGCCCCTTCCTATTACATTCAAAGCATACAACATCAGTTTTGCCTCTGAATTTAGTTGATGTCTTGCCTTTCTTCTTGTCCGTGAAAATTTTCTTCACGTCCTTCTTGTTGTATTTCCTACTTCTCCTCATCATTCTCCTCACAAAATTATCTATCACACTAGAGGAGGATTCATCATCACCATCGCTGCTTGACTCGGATGAGGATGAGGGTGACTCCCTCTTCTTCTCTTTTTTCTTGTCCTCCTTTTTCTTGTCCTCTTTGTATCGCTCACATGCAATAAAAGCAATACCCTTCTCTTTCGAACCCTTATTAGCTTGTTCATGCAACTCCATTTCACAAAATAACTCATCTAGTTTTACTGTTGATAGATCCCTTGACACTTTGTAGGCATCTGCCATAGATGACCACAAAGCATTTTTGAGAAAAGATTTCAGAACATACCTTATCATATCTCGATTTTCTTGATTTTCTCCAACTGAATGAAGACCATTTAGCAGTTCCTTGAACCTCCCGTGATTATTGTTCGTGTTATATTTATTTTTATGGTAGGATTTTCCAAACCCTATATTCTAAGCTTCTGGAGCATGAGTTTAATCGTTTCTGCGATAAAGAATTTGCACAATGGTTCAAAAAATATGTAAGTAGTATATGATAATAAATTGATTAAATCTTGACTTTAACATATACTTATTTGACTTTAGGTTCTTCATAATCACACTCACATTGAGCAAGAATTAGTAAACCATCTATCATAGGGTCCAAACTCAATGGTGAAAACTTGGCCGGCATATTTCATAAATGGATATAATTTTCATACTCAAGAATATGGAATGAGCAAAGCTACAATGAATAGTGGGGTTTGTGTTCAGTCATCTAATGATGGAGGTGCAAGGAATGATTTTTATGGTTTGCCAGATGAAATTTTAGAGGTAGAGTACCCAGGCTCAGATTTGCGAGTTATTTTATTTATGTGTCGTTGGTTTGACCCTATTAAAGGCATGAGAGTGTATCCACAGTTTAATTTGGTTGAAATAAATTATAAAAAATTATACAAGAGCTATGAACCATTTGTGTTAGCACAACAAGCGATTCAAGTATTTTATGCTTCATATCCTAGTCTGACACGAGACAAAAGTGATTGGTGGGATGTTTGTAAAACAAAAGCACATAAAAAAATTAAGGAACATTAGGAAGACATAGCATATCAACAAGATGAAGTTGTCAATACATTTCAGATCGAAGAATATAATATTTCAACATTACGAGATCCCAACGGCGTAGTAATAGACGTTGATGCAAGTGAAATGAATGAAGATGAAGATGAGAAATTTAATTTAGAGGATGAGGATGAGGATGACGATGACGATGACAATGACAATGACAATGACGATGATGATGTCGATGATAATGACGATGACGATGATGATGAGGATGATGAGATCGAGAGACGTATGATCAAGATGAAAATCACAATGAGGACTTTGATTTATAATTATGGGTAACTTTTATTCAGTATCAATTATGTTTCTATTTACTGTCTAATTCTAAATTTCATATATTTGACATATTAATGAACTGTCTTTTTTTATTGGTTACCCAGTTTCTTCAAATATGGTAATTTTTTTCGTATTGTTCATATTATAAATTCGATATGAAAATGTAATTATTTTTTTCTTTCATATTCTAATAATTATGATTGTAAGTTTTGACATGGCGATCATAGATGGAGTAGCAATGGAAGATACACGAGAGTTGATATCTCCGCATGGAGATTCGTAAGTATTCAAGTTTTAAATTATCTAAGTTTTTAATAAGATATGTATTTTTATAAATATATAGCATGGTTTATTTTTATTTCATGATAGATTTATAAATTATCTACATGTTATTCACGAGGTGAATAAAATAGTGAATAATCATTGGGGCGGAGCTTCGATGACTTATACGAGCATGCTGGAAGAAATGAAAACTCTGTGATGGAATGATTTCAAGATAAGTTATGTAAATCAATTTATATAAAAAAATTTAGTTAATATAATCAATTCATTTTTTCTCTACTGCAGTAGATATTTACTTGGAATGAATATGAAACACTAGAGATAAGAAGAATTTTCAAGAAAAAGTGTGGCGATCATATCAGAAACATATTAAATCATGAAAAAACTAGAGGTAAAAAGCCACACTACATAGCCGAGGAGAATTGTAATAAGATTGTTGAATATTAGACATTGGAGGATAGCAAATGAAGGAGTGAACAAAATAGGAAAAATCAAACTTTTAATTCTGGCGCTTTGTCTGCGACATATGCGAGTGGGTCAATCAATATTGATGAACATAGACATTGATTGGTGATTTTTTTCAAATCCTAATTTTTTAATCTAATACGCACTAATTTATTATTTATAATGATGTTTGTTTAGGCCCAAGAAATGGGGATGGAGCCATTATTCATAGACACTTTCACCCGTATATTCCAAAAGAAAGATGAGACGTGAGGTGGAGAGAGAGTTAGAACAATGAAGATTTGTAATTTAAAAAATTTAAATTCTTATGTTAGTATTTAATTTTTTTTTTCTTTCAAAATAGGAGATATACGATGAACTTGCACAGAGAAATTCGAGTGCAAGTGATGATGTGGTCGAATCTGAGACATCTGTTAGAAATATAAATCTATGGCTCGAAGCGACTGGCGGGTCGAAAAGTGGAAGAATAATTGGATTGAGTTCTTTGAGCCAAACTTATAAAGTCCCTAGTGCTTCTTCTTCATCCTCATCAGCAGTCAGAGTAGAAATAAATCAATTGACCGAAGAGGTAAACTATTTGAAGGAGTTGCTAGCGCAAAAAGAAAATGAATCAAGACAAAGAGATCAGAAAGTAAAGGAATTAAATGACCAGATGAACGAATTTCGCAGACAACAGATGTTAATCATGCAATATTTTCAATTATCTTCTAGTTCAAGTCCACTTTCTCCTTCTTGATCTCCTCCCGCAGATGCTTATAATAATGACAATGAAGATGAATTTTTTGATGATGATGGTGGTTATGTTTGAATTGTTAACTCTAAATTTTACCTGACTTGCCCCATTTGATATCCTTGTATTATAAGTTACATTAATTTCGTACGATAAATTATGTTTTTTATCTAGAATGAATCGGTATTGAATCATTTTGAATGATTATATATATGTTTATGAAGTTTTGTATATGAATTAGTTTATATTGTTGGATATGTTTGTTGTAAAATAGGTAAAAACATGTAGGATTTGTTTGGGCAATCAACCCAAGTATGGTTTAAGGTTTTGATGTGTGTGGTAAAGGTTTAAGTTAGGATATTTATGTGAATTGATATGTGTGTTGCAGTCGTGCAGGACTTAGTAATTCACACATGTGTTGGCTTGACGAAAGCACTGGTGGGTTCACCATCTCATGGCTCAGGTCTTTGAGTCGGTGAAGGATGACATTGAGGAAGTCGTGCGCTTGGAGCATCGGAGGGACCGCTGGATGAGGAGCATTGGAGTGAAGCCAAGGAAGCATACTTCAGGGCGAGATGCAAAGGATAGCATTGTGAAGTTGTGCGCTTGGTGCATCCGAGAGACATGGCCGGATGAAGAAAGCTTCAGCAAGGGACTTCAAGGGAGATGAGAGAATGAGTGATTTGTAAACGGTAGATCATAGGTGAACTTGGCTGAATGGCTAAGTCAAGTGTCGGATGCTCAACAGAGTGGGTTGAGGTTTTACCCAACAAGTCGGATGCTAAAACTAGGGTTTGAGGTTTTACCCGACATGTGGTTAAGTCGGATGCTCAAACATTAGTTTGAGGTTTCTACCTGACGAATGGAAGTGTCAAATGCTCAACCAAGTGGGTTGAGGTTTACCCGACCATCGGATGCTCAAACAAGTGTTTTGTTTGAGGTTTACCCGACATCAGTCGACTGCCAAGTATTGGCAGTCGAACTGCTCCAAGTCAACTTGAGTTCGATTGGTATGCGATCAAGACTGCCCGACCAGCAGTCGACTACCAAGGGACGACAGTCGACTGCCGAAGGTGTCGCGGGCATAGAAGCTCTCGTTACCGACTGATCAGTCGACTATAAATAGATCAATCAAACTGCTGATATTGCCAGTCGACTACCAAGTTGGTCGTTGGACGGTGACGACCGTGATTCAGACGGCGTCAGAAGCCATTGCAAAGGCGACAATCGACTGCTGGCATGCAGCAGTCGACTGATGCATGCCCAACAGGAAGATTTCAGCTCCCTCTATAAAAAGAGAGGGTGTTGGCTTTAGGGAGGATAATGTTCGTGCTCCCAAGTATCCCCTAAGTGCTCCACATGATTCCTACTCCTTCTCCTTGCTTTTATTTCAATCCTATTGTAAGAAGGAGTGTTTGTTGTAAGAAGGGTTACCTCCACCTTGCTTGGGCAAAAGGAGAGATATAGTGGATTAGATTGATAGGTGATTCACCTGAATGAATCGGTCATGGATTAGCGGCAAGGGCCATGAACCACGTTACATCCGTGTGTTCGAGTTTGCATCTTCTTCTTTCTTGTGTTTTGTCTTAATTGTTTTATTTAGCTCTATATTTTCACAACGCTAACTTTACTTAAACAATAAAGATGTGAACGAATGCCATCGTCTACGAATTGGTCTATTCACCCCCCTCTAATCGGCCACCGATCATGTTGGGTTGATCCGTGAGGGGAAACTTCGCTTCCCACTTCAACTCGGTCGCTTGTTCATGGTGATCCCATCAATGTCCCCGGATTAAAAAATTAATCCGAGACAAAAGGGAACACCCAAGCAACCTTGTCATCGTCGTACTATTCGTTTAGAGTAGTCACTTGAACAAACTTGTTGTTCAAGTGACCAACCTCTATTCCATGAATAGCCGCGGAATAGACGATATACAGATCGTCGGTTTTTGTGTTTATGTTCGGGATCCAAGTATTATTTAGCCACAAATAGAATATATCATGATCATAATTGAAAAATAAATATAAACATGTAACAAATGAAAATAGAGAATCGATATACCTCTCGATCTTCTATTGTATGACCTTCCTCCTTTCGGACGTCGTGTGGGCGACGATCTACCAAAAGTTGAAGCTCCTAGGTCGCCAATATTCCTTCCTTGCTCGTTCCGAGCAAGAGGAAGAATAGAAACAAGCCTCTTCTCCTTCTTTCAACCAACCACCAAACTCCAAGGTTGGAGCTTGCCGCCAGCCAAGGAGGAAGAGGAGAATAGGTGAATGCCAACCAAAGCTCCAAGGGAGAACCCTAAGCCTAGGTTTTACCGACCAAAGAGAGGGAGAGGGGCTGCTTTGGATGTTGGCCAATGGCTGGAAAGTGATGCTAGGTCGCCGGCCACCTTGAGGGAAGAAGAAGAAAGGAAAGACCTTCCTTATTTGTGTCGCCAAGCCCTAAACCCTAGCCTCCAAGCCTTGCCGCCCAAAACCCTAATCCTATCTCTAGTTGGATTCAAGTTGCCGCCCACCCCTTGCCCTCCTTTTATAGAGTTAGGGATAAGCCTTGTTTTAATCTCCACCATTAGTTCTAGGGATTTAATCTCAACCATCGGATCTAGAGATTTAATCTCAACCGTCGGATCTAGAGATTTAATCTCTACCTTTGGATCTAGAGTTTTGTTTCTATCCATTGGATCTAAGCTTCATGAGGTGTTAATAGGCTACAATAAAGACCATGAGGAGGAGTTGGATCTTGGCCACCCAATGGATCAAGCCCACATAAAGTCCGATCCATTAATGATAATCCAATCCACTAAAGGATTATCATTGATCTACCTCACCAACCCCCATAAGTTAATATGGGCTCCATATATTATATGTACATTTTCTCTCCGTGTTTAAGATCTCGAATGTCCGTCGATTAATTAATTTACTGACCATTAATTAATCAACATCTAACTCCATGAGTAGTACCACTCAACCTTTTCATCATGCCAGACCAAGTCCACCTGCAGGGTTTACATGATGAACCTTATGAGCTCCTCAAGGGGACATCATCATCCTAATATATAGGACACGATTTCCTCCTATAATCAACGGCACACCATATAAATAATATCATTTCCCAACTTACCGAGCCTATCGATTTAATCTATAAATCTCGCCCATTGGTAAATCAAATAAATGAATACTAAGTATATGTGCCCGTTATTATATCGGGATTAAGAGCATGTACATTATAATATCTAAGGTCCGATTCGATTATGTAGTCAGCAATAAATCGAATCACCTCTAAGTCGATCCTGCTCAATACACACAAAGTGAACTAGTATGATTCTATGGTCAAGACAAACCAATACCAAATCACACTACAACCATTCCAATGGTTTGTCCAAAACCATCTCGGTTGTGAGCCTTTACTTATACTTTACAAGAAACCGATAATATGATCTCCCGTGTGACACCACACACCATGTTATCTACAATGTAATGTATTAGACAATATGCATAACCATAAAAATATGCAAACAATGATCATGTGATTCTTATTTCAAAATAAAGATATTCATACAAAAGGTAGACTTTTCAGAATACATCCTAACAATCTCCCACTTATACTAAAAGACTTTGTTGTCCTCAAACTGCCATACATCTAATCCCCATTCCCTCCACATGTCTATCAAAAGCTCTCGTCGGAAGGGCCTTAGTGAAAGGATCTGTCAGGTTATCCTCTGATGCAATCTTGGCCACAGCAACTTCTCCTCTCTTTACGATTTCTCGTATCAGGTGGTACTTGCGCTCTATGTGCTTACTTGCCTTATGAGCTCGTGGTTTCTTCGAGTTTGCAACTGCACCACTATTATCACAATAAATTGTGATAGTTCTGGGCAAACTAGGAATCACATCCAAGTCCATTAGGAAGTTCCTAAGCCACACAGCTTCTTTGGCCGCTTTAGAGGCTGCCACATACTCAGCTTCCATGGTAGAGTCCGCCACGCATTTCTGCTTGACACTCCTCCATACATTGGCTCCACCTCCCAAAGTAAACACAAAACCTGAGGTAGACTTACTGTTATCCCTATCTGATTGGAAGTCGGAATCCGTGTAACCCACAGGGAGTAATTGGTCTGCCTGGTAAACTAGCATATAATCCCTAGTCCTTCTCAGGTACTTCAATATATGCTTTACCGCAGTCCAATATCCCTATCCTGGATTACTCTGATATCTGCTGACCATGCCCACAGCATAGCAGATATCTGGTCTCGTACATAGCATCGCATACATGAGGCTTCCTACCGTCGAAGCATAAGGAACCACCTTCATCTCCTCTATCTCCTCAGATGTTCTAGGACACATCTCCTTAGATAATGGAACTCCATGCCTGAAAGGTAGAAAACCCTTCTTGGAGTTCTGCATGCTAAAACGATCCATAATTGTGTCTATGTATGAAGCTTGGGATAAGCACAACATCCTTTTCCTGCCATCCCTTATAACCTTGATCCCAAGGATGTGTCCCACCTCTCTCAAGTCCTTCATATCAAACTGTTTGGACAACCATACCCTTATGTCCGATAACACCTTGATATTGTTGCCAATCAACAAAATGTCATCTACGTATAGTACAAGAAATACCACTACGTTTCCATCACATCTCTTGTATACACAAGACTCATCCGAACTTTGAATAAATCCATAAGACTAGAATACCTCATCAAAGCGGATGTTCCAAGACCTCGAGGCTTGCTTCAATCCATAAATGGACCGATTAAGCTTACATACAAGATGTTCTTTTCCCTTCGCAATGAATCCCTCTGGTTGCTTCATATAGATGTTTTCCTCAAGACTTCCATTAAGGAAAGATGTCTTGACATCCATCTGCCACACCTCATAATCCATATGAGCTGCTATGCATAAGAGAATCCGGATAGATTTAAGAATGCCTACCGGCGAAAAGGTCTCCTCATAATCGATACCCTCTTTCTGAGTATACCGCTTCGCAACAAGCCTCTCTTTGAAGGTCTCAACCTTCCCATCTATTCCTCTCTTTCTTTTGTAGATCCACTTGCATCCAATGGTTTTTACACCATCGGGTGGTTCTACTAGCTCCCAGACTTGATTTGAATCCATAGATTCAATCTCAGTATTCATTGCATTTTGCCAAGATGTTGCATCTTTATCTTGGATTGCCTCTTCATATTTCTAGGGATCAGGTTCATGTTTGCCAGGGACCAAATCAGAAGATTCTCCCAAGAACATGAATCTATCAGGCTGTCTCACAACCCTCCCACTACGATGAGGTATCACCTGTGTATCCTCTGTGACACGCAGTGCAGTGACTTGTGGTATATCCTCTTGTACCGGTGGTACTGAAGAAGTGACTTCCCCTTTTAATTCTTCCAGAACAATTTTACTCTTGGGCTTGTGGCTCATCACATAGTCTTTCTCTAGAAATCTGGCGTTCATGCTAACGATCACCCTCTGATCTCTAGGACTATAAAACAAACCACCCTTCGTTCCTCTAGGATAGCCAACCAACATGCGTACTTCTGTACGAGGTTCCAACTTACCAGCATCTGCCTTCAGCACATCTGTTGGACTCCCCCAAATTTGAATATGTCTTAGACTAGGCTTGCGCCCAGTCCACAATTCTGTGGGAGTAGAAGGCACTGATTTAGATGGAACCAAGTTCAGAATGTACACTACCGTATCTAGAGCATATCCCCAGAACGAATCTAGCAACTCAGAATAACTCATCATTGATCTAACCATCTCCATAAGAGTCCTATTCCTTCGCTCTGCTACACCATTCTGCTGGGGTGTGTCAGGTGCTGACAATTGGGATTTAATCCCAGCCTCTGATAAGTAATTCCTAAACTCTCCTAAGAGGTACTCGCCACCACGATCAGATCGTAGTGTCTTGATACTTTTACCTTGACATTTCTCCACATCAGTCTTGAATTCTTTGAACTTGTCAAAGCATTCATACTTGCGGCGCATCAGGTAAATGTATCCATATCTTGAGTAATCGTCTATAAAAGAGATGAAATACTCAAAACCACCTCTAGCATGGATAGACATAGGACCACACAAATTAGAATGAACCAATTCTAACACATCTTTGGCTTTATACCCCTTGGCCTTAAAAGGCCTCTTGGTCATTTTACCCTCCAAGCAAGATTCACAGGTTGGGAAATCCTCCACCACTAATGAACCTAGAGGTCCATCAGCTATCAACCTTTGAATTCTGCTTAGGTTAATATGACCAAGCCTAAGATGCCAAAGATATGTTTGGTTCATCTTCGAAGGTTCTTTTCTCTTATTAGAAGATGAGTTATTAACTTCAATTTGCATCGTGGGAGGTTTTGGTTCAAGTGTGTATAGATTTCCTATCAATGCACCTGAACAGATAATGTCCCAATTCATTTTTATAACAACTCTGTCATTAATAGAAATATAATATCCATCCATAAATAATTTAGAAACCGAAATTAAATTCTTTCTAAATAAAGGTACATAAAGGCAATTCTTATGAACCAAAAGTTTATTTTTCTCAAAAGATAAATGAACGTCTCCCACTGCAACAACCGCCACCTTCGTGGCATCGCCCAAGTACACAGTAATCTCCCCCTCAGCCAGTCGTCTGGTTTCTTGGAACCCCTACAAAGTATTGCAGACATGATCAGTGGCTCCCGTATCTACACACCAGGTGCCGGTAGATAACACCGCTAAATATGTTTCAACGACTAGACCAAAAGATATACCTTTGTTCTGCTTGCGGTTGGGGCAGTCCTTCTTCCAGTGTCCAGTCTGCTTATAAGTGAAGCACTTGCCTTTCGGCTTCTTCACTCCTTCTCTGAGTACCTCCAACCACCTTTGCCCCAGTTTGTTTCTTCTTCTTCTTGCCTTTTGGCTTATAAGTAGAAGCCTTTTGGGTCACCATGGCATGTGCCTGAGCACTCTGACGAAATAGCCCCTCTGCCGCCTGGAGTTCTGTCAGAAGCTTTGCCAACGAATACAACCTCTTGTTCATGTTGTAGTTCAGGCAAAACTGCTCAAAGCTCCGAGGTAGAGACTGGAGAATGATATCGACTTGGGTTTCCCCATCGATCTCAGCTCCGAGGACTTCCAACTCATTCAAATGAGCCATCATCTTGAGAACATGATCCCTTACGGGTGTTCCCTCGATCATGGTGGTCGTCATCATGTTCCTCATGGCTTCTTGCCTTGCAGCCCGATTCTGGTGTTCGAAAAGCTCTTTAAGATTTAGCATCATGTCATAAGCAGTGGGCATGGCTTGATGATGATGTTGCATTACATTTGACATAGATGCCAAAATTTAACACCGTGCCATCTCATCGGCCTTGATCCACTTCTTATAACTCTCTCTCTCCTTTTCCCCAGAATCATCTGCAGGCTTAGGAGGGCACTCTTCAAGGAGTACATATTTGTATTCCTCAGCAGTCAAGACAATGTCAAGATTCCTCTTCCAATCAACATAGTTGGGTCCAGTAAGTTTATTCTCTTTCAGTATCACAGCAAGCGAGTTGAAAGTCATTTTGAAAGAAAACCTAAGAATCACATAGATCAAAATATTAGATTTCAAAAAATTATTGATTCCTCAAACAATAAAATTTTAAAATCAACCAACACCTCAAAACACCGAGAATATCGTATGCCACGATAATGTGGACGTATACGAATTCTACATTTGTAAGAGGAGGTCTTACCCATTAATTTTACTATCTTGTCAACCTAACTTTTTGACAAGTAAAATTAATAGTTGGTTCCTCTTTGGCCCTACAAATAAAAGCAGTGACTCCGATGAGGAGGATACTTATATTTGTATCTAAGTGTTCAGCATTACTCGGTACCAAGGTAATTATCTCGGGTTATGTGCCTTCTGATGGGGAAGTACACACGCTCCTTAATAATTCCCTATAACCATATTCGACCTTGTGATCCGCAAACAAACTCATCCGATGGGGAGGAAGGCACTCATAGCCAACGCGCAAGTTTGTTTGCATCACATGTCAAATTGTAATGGAGGCCATGGGAATTCATAAAAATTTCCCTCTCCCACTTAGTAATTTGAAATTGAGGAATTTTCTAGCCTACGACATGCATATCAAACAATAAGCAATAAATAAGAAAAATAAATTATTTTCCAACTATTATGGCTTTTGTCTTCAATATGTCTCCCATCGCATCGCCTTCTCGTCCGCTCCTCCTATGTCATGTACGAGCCATCCGGAGATCCGAGCCGAGACTAAAATCTATTTTAATTTACATCCATCGATCCTATACTCCACGAGGGAGTGTACATGAAATCTAGATCGAAAGTAAACTAAAATAAAAAGAGTGGCTAAACAATGTCATATCTAATTTAAAAAAAATTAAATACTAATCTCATCAACCCTGAGGATTCAACAAAATATACACATACAATCACATACACACATATGGCCATAATAGTCGGATCTTATGCTTGCAACCAAAGAGTTAACCTACGCATATCCTACTATTATCTGGCACATATAATATATGAAAAATGCATAAGAGTAACTGAATCCTAAACACACAAAACCGGAAACCTTGGCTCTGATACCAATTGTTGGGTTGATCCGTGAGGAGAAACTTCGCTTTCCACTTCAACTCGGTCACTTGTTCATGGAGATCCCATCGATGTCCCCGGGTTAAAAAATTAATCCTAGACAAAAGGGAACACCCAAGCAACCTTGTCATCATCGTGCTATTCGTTTAGAGTAGTCACTTGAACAAACTTGTTGTTCAAGTGACCAACCTCTATTCCATGAATAGTCGCGGAATAGACGATGTACGGATCGTCAATTTTTGTGTTTATATTCGGGATCCAAGTATTATTTAGCCACAAACAGAATATATCATGCTCATAATTGAAAAACAAATATAAACATGTAACAAATGAAAATAGAGAATCGATATATCTCTCGATCTTCTATTGTATAACCTTCCTCCTTTCCGACGTCGTGTGGGCGACGATCTACCAAAAGTTGAAGCTCCTAGATCGCCAATCTTCCTTCCTTGCTTGTTCTAAGCAAGAGAAAGAATAGAAACAAGCCTCTTCTCCTTCTTTTAACCAATCACCAAACTCCAAGGTTGGAGCTTGCCGTCGGACAAGGAGGAAGAGGAGAATTGGTGAATGCCAACCAAAGCTCCAAGGGAGAACCCTAAGCGTAGGTTTTACCAGCCAAAGAGAGGGAGAGGGGCTGCTTTGGACGCCGTCCAATGGCTGGAAAGTGCTGCTAGGTCGCCAGCCACCTTGAGGGAAGAAGAAAGGAAAGACCTTCCTTATTTGGTGCCTCCAAGCCCTAAACCCTAGCCTCCAAGCCTTGCTACCCAAAACCCTAATCCTATCTCTAGTTGGATTCAAGTTGCTGCCCACCCCTTGCCCTCCTTTTATAGAGTTAGGGATAAGCCTTGTTTTAATCTCCACCATTGGTTCTAGGGATTTAATCTCAATCGTCGGATCTAGAGATTTAATCTCTTCCTTTGGATCTAGAGTTTTGTTTCTATCCATTGGATCTAAGCTTCATGAGGTGTTAATGGGCTACAATAGGGACCATGAGGAGGAGTTGGATCTTGGCCACCCAATGGATCAACCCCACATAAAGTCCGATCCATTAATGATAATCCAATCCACTAAAGGATTATCATTGATCTACCTCACCAACCCCCATAAGTTAATATGGGCTCCATATATTATATGTACATTTTCTCCCCGTATTTAAGATCTCAAATGTTCGTCGATTAATTAATTTATTGACCATTAATTAATTAACATCTAACTCAATGAGTAGTACCACTCAACCTTTTCATCATGTCGGACCAAGTCCACCTGCAGGGTTTACATGATGAACCTTATGAGCTCCTCAACGGGACATCATCATCCTAATATATAGGACACGGTTTCCTCCTATAATCAATGTCACACCATATAAATAATACCATTTTCCAACTTACCGAGCCTATCGATTTAATCTATAAATGTTGCCCATTGGTAAATCAAAGAAATGAATACTAAGTATATGTGCCCGTTATTATATCGGGATTAAGAGCATGTACATTATAATATCTGAGGTCCGATTCGATTATGTAGTCAACAATAAATCGAATCACCTCTAAGTTGGTCCTGCTCAATACACACAAAGTGCACTAGTGTGATTTTATGGTCAAGACAAACCAATATCAAATCACACTACAACCATTTCAATGGTTTGTCCAAATTCATCTCGGTTGTGAGCCTTTACTTATACTTTACAAGGAACCGATAACATGATCTCCCGTGTGACACCACATACCATGTTATCTACAATGTAATGTATTAGACAATATGCATAACCATAAAAATATACAAACAATGATCATGTGATTCTTATTTCAAAATAAAGATGTTCATACAAAAGGTAGACTTTTCAGTATACATCCCAATAGATCCTCCAATAAGCGGTATCAGAGAAAGGATCTTGTCGCGGACTCATCACCAACACAAGCACGACAAGATGGCCGGCTCCAACATTTATCCACCCAAGTTCGAGGGCGACTTCACATGGTGGAAGAAAAGAATGGAGGTATTCTTCGAAACGAACTTTGATATAATGGTTATTATGGACTCTGGTTTTGATGTACCTAGGGACGAAGAGGGTGAACCAATCGAAAAGTCAAGATGGACAAAGAAGCAACAAGAGGAGCACCTTGCAAACTCAAAGGCCAAGCATCATCTATATAATGTGCTCCCTCAACAAGAGATAAACCAAATTGAAGAGTATGCAAGCGCCAAGGAAATGTGGGAAAAACTCGTGGAGCTTCATGAAGGCACTTTCGAGGCAAAGCTTGCAAGACGGGATCTTCTCCAATCACAATTAAGCAATATCAAGCTAGAAAATGGAGAAAAGGTACTCTCTTTATATTCTCGGTTTAAAGAAATCGTTAATGGCTTAACAAGTGTAGGGGAAAAGCTCTCCAATAGATATATGATCATGAAGGCTATAGATGCATTCCCCCGATCATCTAAGTGGAGCTCCATGGTGGATTCGTTTTACATTTCAAAGAATCTAGAGGTAAGTACTCTAGAAGAATTCTTTTCAACTATGGAGTTACATGAAACTAGGCTTGAAGGTATAATAGAAGAGTCAATCAAGCCATCAAGGGGATTAGCTTTGGTAACCGACAAAGGGAAGAAGAAAAAGGAGATTACAACTTCCTCATCTGATGAATCATCCTCTTCATCATCAATGAATAGTAATGAAGAGGCCTACATGGTAAGAAAGGTAAGACGTGCATTGAAAAACTTTAAATTTAACAAGTCTTATGATTGGAGAAGGCCAAGAAGAAAAATTATATGCTATAATTGCCAAGGGGAGGGACACATGAGAGATGATTATCCCCTCTTGAACAAAAGAAAAGAAGAAAGAAGACAAGAAGGAGAGAAAGACATTGAAGGCATTGAAGACAAGAAGAAGGAAGAAGAAAGAAAATCAAAAGAAAAAGGGAAGGCCAAGGCACACAACTTGAAGGGCACGTGGGATGATCCTTCATCATCGGAAGAGGAAGACATTGTCACCCACTGGGCGCTAATGGGAGTTGATGATGTCGAGTCCACCTACAAGCCCAAGTGAAGAGGAGAGCTCGAGTGAAGGGGGAGTGTCATCATCATCATCCGAAGGAGATTGGGTAAGTAAGGTAATAAAACTACCCTCAAATGATGTTGTTTCAATGATTACTAGCCTAACTAGGGATTTATTTAGGGCTAAAAGGAAGAACAAAAGCATGCTAAATGAAATTAATGAACTAGAAGAAAAATTGAAAATTGCATGTTCCCATGATAATGATAATTCTTCTAGTGTAAATGATGCATGCTTAGTTGAGGAAAATAAGGCTTTAAAGGAAAAGGTAGAATTTCTTACAAAGGCCTTAGAAAAATTTACTATTAGCTCAAATACCTTAAACATGATAATTGGGAGCCAAAGGGCAAGTTTCAACAAGAAAGGCCTAGGTTATAAGGGAACCAAGAATGAAAAGGCCTACCATTGTTTAATTGCAAGGGGTCAAGCTAAAACTACAATGATAGCTAGGAAATGGATCCCAAAGGAATACTTAGTAAACCCCATTGGAAATAATTTGTATTGGGTTCCCAAGTCAATCCTCAAGGGTTAGGAAAACCTAGAAAAGTCAACCATAAGTGGACTTTACTTATATCATGTTAAATGGTTGACTTAGGATGATGTGGGTGATGAATTTTGACTTAGTATTGGGTGATGATAATGTGTGACCTAGGAATTGAATGATGTACTTATTTTATCATGATGTGTTATTATTGATAATACTCAAATCATGATTTATAACACTTGATTTTATACTTGATAAATGACCATGATTTATAATTTAGATGGTAGTGTTGGGTGATGATAATGTGTAACTCATGAACAATGCTTGCCTTATGATCATGATTGAGTAATACTTAACCTTGGTAGAAATTGTATGAAATTGATGGTTAAGTACAAATATCTTAGGTACATCGCACACTCACTATAGGCTAACTTGATTGAAAACATAGCATGGGTGAGATGCTAGGTTGATACAAATGGTCCACTAATGCTTATGACATTTAGATGGTCATTTACATGTATCAGGTCATAACAATAATAGACCAATCATGGGGAAAGCATATGTTTAATTCATAGACATATTGCCCAAAGATCATAGTTGGATATTTAAAATGTTTTCAAAACCCTTTCTTGTCTTATAATTTGTGTATTCATGTTTTAAATCAATTCTAGGCAAAACTAGGTTCTCAAATCGATAAAACATTGAAGGTTTTTATGTAACGCCCGCCCTTATCTGCTCTCAGGGCGGCGCTACTGTTACTCCTTTTTTTTTTTTTTTAAACAACTACATATGGATCCTCTCACAACCTACGTACTTTAACAGGTCATCATAACTTAAACCTTCTTTTGCACATGCATCACATATCATATTCATCATTAGCATGTTAACATATCTTTCATAACATGCATACATAAAGATTCGTTCATGAGTTCTAACATTTCCAACCTTCTTAAGTAGATGATACTCATTAAACACAAGTCTTATAAGCGGAAGCAATGTCTTAAGTTGTTCTTAGAGCATATAAATACAAGCAGATAGTATAGGGTCTTCTTCCACCATGCCACTATCACACACACTTGGCCCCTCCTGCTACTTCCTCTAGCGTAGACTTCCTTTATCTGCAGTATATGGACAACATGAACTATAAGCATATAGCTTAGTAAGATCCTTGCCTACTCACAAAAGCCACAACTTCATCAAGCAATTAGAACATGAGCATACTAGCATAAAGGACCTAAGTATTTCATAGCAACACTAATCAACAACATATCCATGTAATAAAAAACTAAGCATGGCATAGAATTGTTCATAAGCCAGTTAAGCATAATTAATCTAAGCAGGGTATAATTTGAACATAAGCATTATAACTACATAAAACTAAGCATGCAGGAAAGACATATGCATAAGCGTTTTAAAACTTAACAATAATCATTCCTAACCTAAGCATCCGTAACATCCTACATCTTAAACCTATATAAAGTACATAGGCACAAACATTCTTCAACTTAACCATGACCATTCATCAGGGAAATCCAATCATGCATAAAGGACATAATCATAAGCATTTGTTTAACTTGGACATAAACATGTGTAATAACATAAATCCTAAACTTGTAGAAAGAACATAATCGCAAGTATTCATAATCTTACCCGTAACATTCACCACATCATAAATTCTAAACTAGCATGAAGTACATAATCGCAACGTTCTTAAACTTAACTCTAAACATCATAACTTCATAACATCTAGCATGCATGAAGAACATAGTTTGCAAGCATTCAGAGTATTTAACATGAGCATACACAATAATCATAGAAGTCTTTCCTTTTCAAAACATATACTTATAGATACTTCAAAATCATCATAACTTCATAACATCTAGCATGCATAAAGAACACGGTTTGCAAGCATTCAGAGTATTTAACATGAGCATACACAATAATCATAAAAGTCTTTCCTTTTCAAAACATATACTTATAGATACTTCAAAATCATCATAACTTCATAACATCTAGCATGCATAAAGAACACGGTTTGCAAGCATTCAGAGTATTTAACATGAGCATACACAATAATCATAAAAGTCTTTCCTTTTCAAAACATATACTTATAGATACTTCAAAATCATCATAACTTGTTTGGGGGGCCCCAGGTTAAGTACCACATAATGCGCGTTCCCTAGTAGGCTGGGGTAGCGAGCCACCAGTCCTACTAGAGCAAGACCTCTTACATCTTACCAGGGCAAGACCTCTTACGTCTTCTTATGTCCCTATGGATTTGATTAACGACCACCTGACGGGTCGGGTACTTAACCTCTTGCAAAGTAAAATACTTAATTCCTTTCTTTTCTTGTCATAATATAAAGAATGCTCTTGATCCCCAACATAAAAAGGGAAGCATCTTAATCTTATCTTATCATAAGGAGAGCTCTTGATCCCTACTTGAAAGGGAAGCATCTCCATTTTATCTTATCTTAAGGAGAGCTCTTGATCCCTACTTGAAAGGGAAGCATCTCCATCTTGTCATAAGGAGAGCTCTTGGTCCCTACTTGAAAGGGAAGCATCTCCATCTTATCATGAGGACACATGCATTCATAACATAAGAGTACCCTAAAGGGGTCCTAAAGTATAAACATGTTCATCATACAAGCATATTTCGTGGCACATTGCATCATAAACATGAAGCATATTTTCCTTGGCATATTCATGGCATATTAAATCACAAAAACATGTTCATCACCTAAGCATATTTCATGGCACATTACATCATCAACATGTAGCATGTTTCCTAAGCATATTCAGGGCATATTAAATCATAAAAACATGTTCATCACCTAAGCCTATTTCATGGCACATTACATCATAACATGAAGCCTATTTCCTTGGCATAATCATGGCATATTAAATCACAAAACATGATCCACAGCTAGGTATGTTTCATGGCATACTATGTCATAATCATGTTCATCACCTAAGCTTATTTCTTATTGCATTGAATCTTAACCATATACATCACACAAGCATAGTTCATGACATATAAACAAACAAAACCATACCCTTAGCACAACTACATGTGGGGGGGGTGTTTTCATGAAACCCTAACCCTAAAACCATGGGTTGGCCGAATCTTGTAAGGGGCTTGAGCTTGGGTTTTGTCCCCTAAAGTTCACTCATGAAGCCTTATAACTAATCATAGTATCATTAGAGATAGTTTCATGCAACCCTAACCCTACTTCCATTGGTTGGCCGAATCTTGTAAGGGGCTTGAGCTTGGGTTTTGTCCCCTAAAGTTCACTCATGAAGCCTTATAACTAATCATAGTATCATTAGAGATAGTTTCATGCAACCCTAACCCTACTTCCATTGGTTGGCCGAATCTTGTAAGGTTAGATCCTTGGACTTTTGTCCCCTAAAGTTCATTCATAAGCATTATTACTTACCCTAGTGTCATTAGGAACATTTTCATGAAACCCTAACCCTAATTATATGGGTTGGCCGAAACATGGAATGGGTTCAAACTTTAGGTTTTGTCCCCTAAAGTCCATTCATCAAGCATTATTACTTAACCTAGTGTCATTAGGAACATTTTCCTACAACCCTAACCCTAATTATAGGGGTTGGCCGAAACATGGAATGGGTTCAAGCTTAGGTTTTGTCCCCTAAAATTCATTCATAAGCATTATCATGGCCTAACCTCATAAGAGGGAGTTGTCATAAAAACCCTAACCCTAAAAGGCCTTGGTGGCCGAAACCTATAAGGGCACCAAGTTGGAATTTTTGTCCCTTAAAAGGTCCTATAGTGATCACACATCCTATAGAAGTTCCCTAGAAACATTTTCATGAATCTTAGCCCAAGAAAACTTGATTGGCCGAAACCTACAAGGGCTACAACTTCATCGTTCTTACATGAATTTTAACTTACGAAACTAATACACTGCAGGTGAGGGGAAACTTACATCCTTCGCTTTGCTTGAGAGATGACCTAATGGGAGTCACCTAGCTTTCTCCTAGCTTGAAGGGGGGTCTCGGCCAAAGGAAGAAGAAGGGGGTTGGTTTCGGTGAGGATGAAGAGGAGAGGAAGAAAATGGCAAAAAGGAAACTTCCTTCTTCTTTATAAAGGGAGGAAGAGAAGTTTCTCTTTTCTTTGTCATGCCTCTTCACTTACCCTTCTTCCACTTATCTATAAATTCCCCTCTTCCTCTAATGATATAATTCTATTGGGCTTATGGTTAGTGGGTGCATCTATAGGGCTTGGCTATCTCTAGGGGTTTGGGGTTCAATTCCTAGGCTTTGCATCCTTTTTTTTTCTTTTGGCTTATTTTCTTTTATTTTTCCCAAAAAACCCACATAAATCCTATCATCATAAAGCCAAAATTCTCGTAAAATTGCTAGAAATTTTACGGGCGTTACATTTTAAGACTTTTAAGTTTTTACCCAATGTTGGAAAATTGAATGAATTTTCATGAAAATTTACTTTCCATTGATAAAGGACTTTACAATAAATGTGTTTTTAAATTTTCATGATTTTTTGAATTTTATATAATTTTTAATGCATTTTTGAATTTGGTCCGAAATCGAAAAGGAAATCGAAGCTAGCGTGCCCGATCATTAGTAATCGATAGCAGATTGGTATTGATGTACAGCACAGTAACCTGTTTTGACAAGTTTTGAGGCTGATTTTGGTATTTTTCTTCCTTTAGACCTTGATGTCATGTTATATAACATATGTTTAGTGTTTTTGATGGTGTCAAAGGGGGAGAAATATTGGGTTTAAGTTAATAATGCTAGGGGGAGAGAATTAGCATGTGTTAAGGGGGAGTTGTATGTATTTAGGGGGAGGGTTTGGTACTCATGTTATTTTACATGATTTCCTTCCTTATGTATTTTGTTAATGGTTTACCTAACTTAAACATGGTTGTCACCAATCAAAAAGGGGGAGATTGTTAGGGCAACCAACCTAAGTATGGTTTAAGGTTTTGATGTGTGTGACAAAGATTTAAGTTAGAATGTTTATGTGATATGATATGTGTATTGAAGTCGTGCAAGACTTAATAATTCACATATGTGTTAGCTTGACGAAAGCATTGATGGGTTCACCATCTCATGGCTCGGGTCTTTGAGTCGGTGAAGGATGACATTGCAGAAGCCGTGCGCTTGGTGCATCCGAGGGACCATCGGACGAGGAGCATTGGAGTGAAGCCAAGGAAGCAGACTTCAGGGCGAGACACGAAGGATGACATTGCGAAGCCGTGCGCTTGGTGCATCCGAGGGATGTGGCCGGACGAAGAGAGCTTCGGCGAGGGACTTCAAGGGAGATGAGAGAATGAGCGATTTGTAAACGGTAGCTCATAGGTGAACTTAGCCGAATGGTTAAATCAAGTGTCGGATGCTCAACTGAGTGGGTTGAGGTTTTATCCGACAAGTGGGATGCTGAAACTAGGGTTTAAGGTTTTACCGACGTGTGGTTAAGTTGGACGCTCAAATATTAGTTTGAGGTTTCGACCCGACGAATGAAAGTGTCGGATGGTCAACCAAGTGGGTTGAGGTTTATCCGACCGTCGGATGCTCAAACAAGTGTTTTGTTTGAGGTTTACCCGACATCAGTCGACTGCTCCAAGTCGACTTGAGTTCGACTGGTGTGCGACCGAGACTACCCGACCAGCAGTCGACTGCCAAGGGACGACAGTCAACTATCGAAGGTGTCGCGGGCACAGAAGCTCTCGTAGCCGAATGATCAGTCAACTACAAGGAGATCAGTCGAACTGCTAATATCGCCAGTCGACTACTAAGCCAGCCGTTGGACGGTGACGATCACGATTTAGACGACGTCAGAAGCCGTTGCAAAGGTGGCAGTCGACTGATGGCATGCGACAGTCGACTAATGCATGCCCAACGGAAAGATTTTGGCTCTCTCTATAAAAAGAGAGGATGTGGGCTTTAGGGAGGTTAATGTTCATGCTCCCAAGTACACCCTAAGTGCTCCACACGATTCCTACTCCTTCTCCTTGCTTTTATTTCAATTCTATTGTAAGAATGAGTGTTTGTTGTAAAAAGAGTTACGTCCACCTTACTTGGGAAAAATGAGAGATCTAGTGGATTAGATGGAGGGTGATCCACCTGAACGAATCGGTCGTGGATTAGCTTCAATTTACGTATTGCTGACAGCGAGTTTTGGAGGATTTGAACTTCTTCCTTCTTGTGTTTTGCCTTAATTATTTTATTTAGCTCTATATTTCCACTGCGCTAACTTTACTTAGATAATCAAGACGCGAACGAACGCCATCATTTATGAATTGGGCTATTCACCCCCCCCCCCTCTAGGCGGCCACCGATCCTCCAACAGGATTTAATATGATTTTTTCCCTATTTTTCATATTTTTAACGAAAATAAGATTTGTCACAGATTTGGCGATGAAAAAAATTTTCCTCATAGATTTTCCGACGAAAATAACTTTTCGTTGCAAAAAATGAATATCAGTTGACTATCTCAATTAATCAGTCGATTAAAAAATATTCTGTGATTTAATATGGTTCTATCAGTCGACTACCAAATCTAACAGTCGACTACCAAATCTAACAGTCGACTGGAGTATCAATCTGTCGACTTGAAGAATCCATCAGTCGACTGATGATAGTATATCAGTTCACAGAAACTTTTTTAGTCGACTGTGTTAGGGCAATCAACCTGTGATATGGTTTTGATGTGTGTGGCAAAGGGTTTAAGTTAGGTTGTTATTGTGATTTGATATGTGCGTTGGAGTCTTGCAGGACTTAGTAATTCGTACATGGAGCCTTGGTGAGTTTCACATCTCATGACTCGGTCCTTGAGTCGGTGAAGGATGGCTTTGCGGAAGCTGTGCGCTTGGAGCATCCGAGGGACCGCTAGACGAGGAGCTTGGAGTGAACCCGGAGGAAGTAGACTTCAGGGCGAGACGCAAAGGATGGCGCTGCAGAGCTGTGCGCTTGGCACATCCGAGGGACGTGGTCGGACGAAGACAACTTCGAAGGCTAGGGACTCCAAGGGATGAGAGTGAGCGAATGTAACCCGGGAAGGGGTAGTGCTCTTAGGTGAAACTTGGTCATTTGGCTAAGTGTCGGATGAGATTTTCCGACATCAGTCGACTGCCATGGAATGGCAGTCGACTACTCTAAGTCAAACGGGGTTTGACTAGTATCCGACTGATGGGTTTTTGGCCTAGCAGTCGACTGCCATATATTGGCAGTCGACTACCAAGACCATAAATCGACTGGTCGAGAGGGTTTTGGGCACAGAACCTCTCGTAGCCAACTGGGAAGTCGACTACGAAGGCATCAGTCGACTGATGGATACATCAGTCGACTGCCAAGGGTTCCGTTGGACTACAATGGTCAGGATCTGACGTGTTCGGAGGCCATTGTAGTGGTGGCAGTCGACTGCCAAGGGCAGCAGTCGACTGGTGGCGGCCAACGGGAAGAAATCAACCCTCTCTATAAAAAAGATAGGGTGTGGGCTTTTGTATGGCTAATGCTTATATTCCAAATCATCATCCAAGTGCTCCATAAGTGTTAAACTCCTTCTTCTAGTGTCTTTCACATCTATTGTAAAAGAAGGAGTGTTCTTGAGTTGTAAGGGTTTACCTCCACCTTGCATTGGCTAAAGGGAGAGACCAATAGTGGATTTGGTTGCGGAGTGATTCACCATGGACGAATCGAGGTCGTGGATTAGCGGTGAGGTCGTGAACCACGTTACGACTTTTTGTTAGCATTTGTATTCTTATTTCTATTTGCTTATCTTGTTTTGTTTTCCATTGCGCTAATATTCTTTGTAGACGAGCAAATTCCACCATCGAACAAAAGAGGGCTATTCACCCCCCTCTAGCCGACCAACCACATACGCATCGATCGACCCTACAAGTGGTATCAGAGCCAAGGAAGCTTGTCAATGGACTGACTGCCGACACAAGCACAATCAAGGATGGTCGGCTCTAACATTCACCCACCAAAGTTTGAAGGAGAATTCTCTTGGTGGAAAAAGAAAATTGAGGTATTTTTCGAAACCGATTTCGAAATTCTTTTAATTATGGAAAACGGTTTTGAAATGCCTAGGAATGAAGAAGGGGAGCCATTGGAGAAATCAAGGTGGAATAAAAGACAAAGAGAGGAGTACTTGGCGAATTCAAAGGCCAAGCACCACCTCTACAATGTACTCCCCCAACAAGAAGTGAATAGGATAGGGGAGTGTGCAAGTACCAAGGAGATGTGGGAGAAGCTAGTAGAGCTTCATGAAGGCACTTCGGAGGCCAAGCTTGCAAAAAGAGATCTCCTCTGCTCCCAACTAACAAATATCAAGCTTGAAAAGGGAGAAAAGGTAACCTCCTTACATTCTAGATTCAAAGAAATTTTAATTGGGCTAATGAGTGTAGGAGAAAGACTTTCGAACCAGGACATGCTCATGAAAGCAATTGATGCCTTTTCCCGGTCATCAAAATGGAGCTCAATGGTGGACTCCTTCTACATGTCCAAGAATTTAGAAGTGAGCACCTTGGAGGAGTTCTTCTCAACTATGGAGCTCCACGAAACAAGGCTCGAAGGAATAGTAGAAGAGCCAAGGTTTCAACCTTCAAG
Source organism: Wurfbainia villosa (assembly GCA_025175895.1). Classification (NCBI taxonomy): domain Eukaryota; kingdom Viridiplantae; phylum Streptophyta; class Magnoliopsida; order Zingiberales; family Zingiberaceae; genus Wurfbainia; species Wurfbainia villosa. The sequence goes on along the minus strand of CM045997.1, from coordinate 77,344,511 downwards.
AGGAATAGCCTTGATGGCTAACAAAGGGAAGAAGAAGATGGAGAACCCCTCCTCCTCCGATGAAGCATCCTCATCCTCCTCCATGGATAGCACGGAAGAGGCATACATGGTAAGGAAGGTAAGGTGTACTTTAAGAAATTTTAAATTTAATAAATCTAATGATAGGAGGAGAAGACCAAGGGGGAAGGTGATTTGTTATAATTGCCAAGGAGAGGGACACATAAGGGACAATTGTCCCCTCTTGAACAAGAGCAAAGAGGAGAAGAGAAAGAAGGAAGAAAAGAAGAAGAAGAAGGGGAGCAAGAAGAAAGAAGAAGAGAAGAAGGCCAAAGAAAAAGGGAAGGCCAAGGCACTAAAGGCAAGGACATGGGATGACCCCTCTTCATCATCTTCATCATCATCGGAAGAGGAGAATGCTTTTGTCACCAACCTAGTCTTGATGGCCTTTGACGATTTAGACTCCTCCTCCACCGAAAATGAAGAAATCAAGCACAAGTGAGGAGAGCTCTAGTGAAGGGGGAGCTTCTTCACCATCCTCATCCGAAGAAGAAGAAGACATGGAGACTATGGTAACGAATCTCTCACCTAGTAAAATAATTTCCATGATTTCTAGCCTCACTAAGGACTTATTTAGGGCAAAGAAGAAAAATAAATGCATGCTAGATCAAATTAAGGACTTAGAAGAAAAACTAGAAAAATCATGCTTAAATGATAATGAAAATATTTCTTCTAGTCATGATGATGCATGCTCACATGAATATATGTCATTTAATGTTAGTGATGCATGTATGAATGAAAATAGGGTCCTAAGGGAAAAGGTAGACCATTTGACCAAGGCCCTAGAAAAATTCACAATAGGCTCCAACGTTCTTAATATGATCATAGGGAGCCAAAGGGCAAGCTTCAATAAGAAAGGCCTAGGATATAAGGAAAAGAAAAATGGAAAGACCTATAAATGCTTAATTGCTAGGGGTCAAGATAAAAAGTAGACAATTGCTAGAAAATGGATCCCTAAGGAATATTTAGTGAACCCCATAGGCAAGAACTTATTTTGGGTTCCTAAATTCATCCTAAAGGGTTAGGAAAATTCTAGGATAGTCAACCATAAGGATTTCACCTATATCATATTTTTGGTTGACTTAGGATGGAGGGACTAAGTTTTTGAGATAGTGTTGGGTGATGATAATGCACCCATAACTAGATAAATCATGCTTTTATTTATTATCATGATGTAATACCTAATGCATGATTACAATTTGATGAATACATTTGTTTCATGATCATAATATGAAATTCATACATATATGTTTTTATGATCATGTGGGATATTAGGATGATACTTAACCATGGGTAGAAATGCATGAAATTAATGATTAAGTATATACAAATACTTTTAGGATGCATCTCACACTCACCATAGGCTAACTTGATTGAAAACTTAGCATGAGTGAGATGTTAGGATGATACAAATGTCCACTAATGCCTATGGCATTTAGATGGTCATTTAAAGTATCAAAATAGCAATAATAGACCAATCATGGGGAAGACTTATGTTTAATTCATAGACATATTGCCCAAAGATCATGGTTGGATATTTCATATGTTTTCAAAATAATTTCTTACTTTAAAATCTGCATGTTTATGTTTTGAAACAATCCAAAGCAAAACTAGATGTTAAAATGGATACAAACTTGATCAAAATACTAGTTGTTTTTAAAGCTTTTGGATTTTTGGCAAAACTTTGAAAATATAATGTTTTTTCATGGAAAACTATTTTTCATTGATAAAGAACCCTAAAAGAAATATGTTCCCCAAATTTCACTATTTTTTGAATTTTCTGGAATTTATAGTGTATTTCTGAATTTCGTCCAGAAAATTAGAAATTCTAATTTCCTTGTGCCAGTCGATTGCCATCGATAGCGATAGTGATGATCGATGTAATGTTCAGGATTTTAAGTGTTTTTTTATTTTTGCTTTTCTCTAGACTTGATGTCATGCTATATAAACCTTGTTTAATCTTTTTGATGGTGTCAAAGGGGGAGAAAGATATATGTTTAAGTAAGGGGGAATATATTTAGGGGGAGTTTCATGTATTAAGGGGGAGAGTTACTAATCATGTTATTTACATTCTTTCTTTCCTTAATATTTTATCAAATATTTTTACCTAACTTAAACGGATTACCACACATCAAAAAGGGGGAGATTGTTAGGGCAATCAACCCGTGATATGGTTTTGATGTGTGTGGCAAAGGGTTTAAGTTAGGTTGTTATTGTGATTTGATATGTGCGTTGGAGTTTTGCAGGACTTAGTAATTCGCACAAGGAGCCTTGGCGAGGTTCACCTCTCATGACTCGGTCCTTGAGTCGGTGAAGGATGGCTTTGCAGAAGCTGTGTGCTTGGAGCATCCGAGGGACGGTTGGACGAGGAGCTTGGAGTGAAGCCGGAGGAAGTAGACTTCAGGGCGAGACGCGAAGGATGGCGCTGCAGAGCCGTGCACTTGGCGCATCCGAGGGACGTGGCCGGACGAAGACAACTTCGAAGGTGAGGGACTCCAAGGGATGAAAGTGAGCGAATGTAACCCGGGAAGGGGTAGTGCTCTTAGGTGAAACTTGGCCATTTGGCTAAGTGTCAGATTTCGACATCGATTGGATCGCCATGGAATGACGATCGGCTGCGAGTCGAACGGGTTCGACCGGTATCCGATCGATGGATTTTGGGCAGCGATCGCATTGCCATCTATTGCGATCGGCTGCTGATATACGATCAAGCTGAGTCGAGAGGATTTTGGGCATAGAACCTCTCGTAGCCGGATCGCGATCGACTACGAAGGCATCGATCGATGGATACATTAGTCGATCGCCAAGGGTTCCGTTGACTACTGAGCGGTCGGATCGCGTGTTTGGAGGCCGCGTTATAGTTGTGGCGGATCGATGTGGGCGTGAAGTGGCGAGTGGCGGCCACGGAAGAAATCAGCCCTCTCTATAAAAAGAGAGGGTGTGGGCTTTTGGATGGCTAATGCTTATATTCCAAATCATCATCCAAGTGCTCCACAAGTGTTAAACTCCTTCTTCTAGTGTCTTTCACATCTATTGTAAAAGAAGGAGTGTTCTTGAGTTGTAAGGGTTTACCTCCACCTTGCATTGGCTAAAGGGAGAGACCAATAGTGGATTAGTTGCGGAGTGATTCACCGTGGACGAATCGGGGTTGTGGATTAGCGGCGAGGCCGTGAATCACACGACTTTGTGTTAGCGTTTGTATTCTTATTTCTATTTTCTTGTCTTGTTTTGTTTTTTGTTGTGCTAATATTCTTTGTAGACAAGCAAATTCCACCATCGAACAAAAGAGGCCTATTCACCCCCCTCTAGCCGGCCAACCACATACGCATCGATCGACCCTACAAGTGGTATCAGAGCCAAGTCGCTTGTCAAGGACTAACCGCCGACACAATCACTACAAGATGGCCGACTACAACATCCATCCACCGAAATTCGATGGAGATTTTACTTGGTGGAAGAAACAGATGGAGGTATATTTCGAAACCGATTTCGATTTCATGTTAATCATTGAAAATGGTTTTGAAGTGCCTAGGGACAAAGAAAACAAGCCACTAGAAAAATCAAAATGGACCAAGGACCAAATGAAGGATTTCAAGATAAGGTAATTAAATTACTTAGTGATTTGATCCCTAACCATATTTGGTCAAGGCTAGGAAATTTTAGGGATGTAAAGGATTTGTCGAATAAGGTGGTTGAATTCCACAAGAATCCCGAATCGGCACAAATAGAGGAGAATGTCGTGGAAGAATTGCCATCCACATTCGAAGATGTGGATGATTTGATGGAAACCTATACCTCTAGCATTGAGGGGGAGGAGAGGCAATCTTCCATCCCGGAGCAAGAACAAGAAACATCCACATCCGGGAGAAGTGAAGATCAAGAAGAGGCTTCCTCCACCACCTAGGTAACTCAAGCATAATGATTTTAAATAAAGATCACATAATATGCTTTGAGTGTAGGGAGAAAGGGCATTACAAGAGCAAATGCCCTAAATTGGCTAAGGAAAAGGCATCGGCACCAAAAGTCAACCCAAAGTCAAAGGATGCCGGAGTCCCCACAACTAGAAGCAAAGAGCACATTGTGTGCTTTAAATACAATCAAAAGGGGCACTACCGAAGTCAATGCCCTAGGGGGAGGAAGAAAGGGCAAGAAGGTGTATATCATGTAGGGGGAGCTTCCCAAGCTAACCCTATGGTATATTTAAATAATGCACCTTCAATTCCTAAAGTTAAAAGACATGCTAAAAATTATTTTAGTTCACTTGCAATTATAAATGAAAAGCATGCTAGTAGGAATAAATATATTTGTTTAGGTGTTAAATATGTTAGTTTCTCTAAGGACAAACCTAGGACTCATAATTCTAGAAACATTTTACCAAAGGAGTCCATTAGGAGAATAAAAGAAAATTTGGATATTAATCTCAAAAAGTCTAGACACATGCCTAAGAACAAGAGACCTTCCCAAAAACCTAATGAAAAATCAAAATTGTGAAAATTAGAGTTAGAAAACCAAGTCTTGAGGTCAAGACTTGAGAGAATAGAGAAAACCCTTAGAATCATAGAAAATTCAATTCTAGGGTCAAATGCCCAAAAGTCAAGACCTAAGGTTCAAAAACGGTCTAAGGGCAAGGTAGGTTTGGGTCACAAACCTAAGCCCAAGAAGACTTATCATAATATTCCATTTGATTATGGAACAATTTCTAGGTCTAGGAAAACCACGGCTAATAGGGAAGTTATCCCTAAGACTAGCCATGGTGTTTACTTAGTGGCTAAAGATTTAAGAAAATCTAAGAAAGCCACTAGGAAGGTCATTGGAGGAGTCACCTCTAGAGTTGACCTAGAAATGACCCAAAAGACTATGGCTTTAAAGCCTAAAAGGGTCATTAGAAAGATATCTAGGGAAGTTATCCCTAGAGAATACCTTGTTAACCCAAGGAGCTCTAATAGGTATTGGGTTCCTAAAAGCGTGATCGATTTACGCTAGATGGGTTAGGGTGTGTCAACCCTAAGTGGATGGGTAGTTAACCTAGCCATTGTGAGTTGACACATTAGGATGTGCCAATGTTCTTGAGAAGTTAAAAATGATTTAAATTAGCACAATTAGGTCTTAGAGGTATTGGTGTGCCATTTTGAATTTATGGCACACTAGGAGGATAAATGGCTTTAAGGCAAAATGGAATTAATTCCTAGAAATGACAACTTGGATTTAACACTTAGGTATTTTATACCTTAGTATATTTTTCTTGCCATGATTTATTTGCCTTACCATGTCATGACATCATTTTCATTTTTATCTATAAAAATGTCATGATCATATTTAGAATTATTTTTAGATGTCATGTATGCTTAGATGTCTCTCACATGCCATGACATCATGATTTTGACATATGCTTTTATCTATATCATATCTATGTCATAATCATCATCATGCATATAACTAAAATGAAATTAAGAACTATGACATGCTTTGATGGGAATCAAATAATATTGCCTAGAAATATGCATGAGACCATTAAAGATCAAAACCCCACATCTCACTAAAAACTTGACTTGTATATGTTTTACACATCTAGATACAAATGAGATGTTTAGGAAAAAGGAATTAAAGGTTTTAAAAAACATTTTAAAAATATTTTGAAAAACCTTGGTGAAGCCTATCTTTTGATAGCTATCACCATTGAATGAGATGATACAAAGAGGGCTCTTTATTGAAGCTTTTCTTAACTTTTGGACTTTGTATCAATCTCCTAATTTAGTGGGTAAAATAATTTTCAAATATTTTTCACCCATAGTGTTTATGATAAGTAATATACATACCAAATTTCAAGAATTTTAAACTTATGTATATTTACTTATGGATTTCAGAAATCCATTTTGAAATCTTAGCGCAAATCGATTATCGATCATTGTGGTGGCGGATCGGTGATAGAGTAAACGACTAATCTCTGAATTGATCATTGCCCAAGCTGATTTCGGGTAAACCTTGTTGGTTAGGCCCATGTTCAGCTAGGTTAAGGTCCCCTAACCACTCCTAACCCTAGGATATACTTGGAAGAGCATTAGAAAGGGTGGAAATCCATTGGACATGGATTAGGAGAAGGATTTAGGGAGAGTATCAATTTTAAGGTGGATGAGAGTTCATTGTTGAACTTTGCCTTAATTTTGATTGGTTAAATGTTTCTATTGGCTTAGGGACTCTCCAAGGACATTGTTGGTGCAATGGTCAAGGGAGAGGAAGCCTCTAGGGGGAGATATCCATCATGGGAAGATGGATGTGTATTTCCTCATGGGAGGAAAATTGGGTTGCCTCTCTTTAAGTGATATGGGATCACTAGAAAGATTGTATGCATGTGTTCCTCTAAGGGAGAGATTGTAAGATCTCATTGGGATATGAGACATTCATACCCTTGGGGAGGACCTTTTTGATGTAATGTCAAAAAGGGGAAGAAGTTACCAAGTTACCAATTATGTTTGGAATTCTCATTTGGGATGTGAGAATTATCAATATGGGAGAATTGGTAGACTTGAGATGGTAGTTTTGTCAATCATTAAAAAGGGGGAGATTGTTAGTGCAATCGGCCCAGGTTGACTCGAGTTTGACTCGAGCAGTACTTTGATAGTATTTTGATGATAGACAAAACTCATGATATGGGATTGTCATGGGAAAGTCCAACATGGGGTTGGCATGGAAAATCCAAGCATGGAGCTTGGTGTGGGAAAGTCCAACATGGAGTTGACATGGAAAATCCAAGCATGGAGCTTGGTGTGGGAAAGTCCAACATGGGGTTGGCATGGAAAATCCAAGCATGGAGCTTGGTGTGGAAAAGTCCAAAGCATTGCGAAGTCGTACGCTTGGTGCTTGGTGAGAAATGCATTGCGAAGCTGTGCGCTTGGTGCATGTGGGAAGTCTTGAGGACTTGGCAAGTTCACTAGGCTCGGGGTCCTTGAGTCGGTGAAGAATGACATTGCGAAGTCATGCACTTGGTGCATCCAAGGGACCGCCGGATGGGGAGCGAATGGAGTGAGGCTCAAGGGAAGCATACTTCGAGGGCATGAGACGCGAAGGATGACATTGCAAAGTCATGCGCTTGGCACATCCGAGGGACGTAGGCCGAGGGAAGAGATCTTCGGTGGGGAACTCCATGAGGGATAAGGTGGACTTGGCCAAGTGGCTAAGACTGAGTGTCGAAGGCTCAAACTTGATGTTTGAGGGTTTACCCGATGGTCGGATGCTCAAACAACTTGGTGTTTGAGGTTTTGCCCAACAGTAGTCGACTGACATAGGTGTCAGTCGACTGATCCAAGTCGACTAGGGTTCGACTGGTGTTAGACTATAGTTTGTGGCTAGCAGTCGACTGCCATGGATTGACAGTCGACTGATGTCTACAGCAGTCGACTGCCTAGGGATGGAAGTCGACTGATGGGAATGTCGCGAGCACAGAACGCTCTGTAGATGATTGGGTAGTCGACGGGCATCATCAATGATCGATGGGAATGTCGCGTACGTAACGCCCCGTAGATCGATTGGGTAGTCCGTAGGTGACATTAGAACTCACCAATGACCGACCGATGGGCATCATCACGACCAGGAGATCCGTTGGAACTTGTCCAACGTGGATCTGGCCGTTGTGAGACAACGGTTACAGGGGCAGTCGACTAGGGTCTTTTGATAGTCGACTGCTAGGTGCGAAATCAGCTTGATGCATGTTATAAAAGGAGCTCAAGAGGGAGGATTTCGCTAAGACTTTTGTGAAGCTATTGGAGGGAAATTGCTGCTGCATTCCATACCTTCAAGAGTCATCTAAAGCAAGCTACAAGCAAAGGGTTCAAAGCAACCGTTGTAAAGTGTTCTTTACGTGTATTTCGTATTTGTCTTTATATTGCTTGTATTTCATATATTACTTATTGTAATAGCTTGTGAGAGGTTTCTCCACCTTCAACGTGTAGTCGAGAAGGAGTTTAGTTAGTGTCGTGTGCATAACTAGAGCTCGGAGAGCTCGCCCGTGGAGTAGGAACCATTCGGTTCTGAACCACGTATATCGTGGGTGTTTGCGTATGCTTGTATTGTTGTTTGTATTCATATTTGTATTAGTATTCCGCTGCGCTAACGACAATTGTAGACGAGCACGCAACGAGAACGATCGTATTCCACCGTACGACAATTGAGGGCTATTCACCCCCCTCTAGCCGGCCAACACACACACACCGATCGATCCCTATAGACTGGTCCAGGATCAGTCGACTGATAACTACATCAATCGACTAATTTTGCAACGAAACCTCGATTTGTCGCGGATTAAGCAGCAAAAATTATTTTTATTACAAATTAAGCATCATCAGTCGACTGATGTTACTATATCATTCACAGAACCTTTTTTAGTCGACTGATCAGTCGACTGGTGTTTACATGCAGCCGAATGATGTTAACTATTTTCCAATGAAAACTCGATTTGTCGCAGATTTGGCGACGGAATTTGTTTTCGTCGCCAAATTTTCTTAAAAACACGGTTAATAAATTTATCGGTGCTTAGCGACGAAACATATTTTAGTCGTTGATTTGGCGATGAAAATCAATTTTCATTGCAAATATCTGCGAAGAAAACTATTTTTATCGTAAATTTTGGCGACAAAAAAAAATTTCGTTGGAAATATCTGCGAAATTTGTGACGAAAATAGTTTTCGTCGTAAATATTTGCAACAAAAATAGTTTTCGTCGCTAATTTTTGGTGATGAAAATAATTTTCGTCGTAAATTTGACGATAAAAGATAGTTTCGTCGTAAATATTAACAACGAATTTTGTAACGAAATATTTATTCGTCGCAATTTTTGCGATGAATTTTTTATTTTCGTTGCAAAATTTAGCAGTGAATTATTTGCAATGAAAAATTTTTCATTATGAAATTCATTGTAAAATTAATTTTTTTTTATAGTAATGGTTATTATTTTATTTATGCTTCCGTTTTTCATTTTATTTTGCATAGTTATTATAGATAGCTGGATCAAACTGGATCTAATTCTCTAGCTCCATGAAGATTTGGTGGGCCAAGGCTTCGAGTACTTTATGCACGGTAACATTCTCACCGTGCAGCTCCTTGGGAAGGCGTCGAAGGGTAGGGGATCAAGTTCGAGTAGGATGCTAGACGGACGCATATGGTTGAGTTGGTCGAAGAGGCACTCTGGTTCATACAGGTAGAGTTAGATCCTACGCAGTCGGATTGTCTCTTGCATGGGAACATTGTCCCAGACGCGCTCAATAATGTCAAATTGGCATAAAACGAAATTTAGAAATTTTAAGAGGCATTTCATTCGTAGAGAATTTTTTATTTTTTATTATTTTTTATTTTTTTTCAGATAATAGAAAACGAATTTTTTTATTTTTAATTTTTTTAGAAAATACTCTTTTATTTTTTAAAAATGAAAATAGAAATAAAAAATAATTATTTTTCGTTTTCTAATTTTTTAAAAAATATTTTTTTATTTTTGAAAAATAAAGATGAAAAATACGAATCAAACGTATTTTTTTATTTTTACAAAAATAGAAAACGAAGAGAAAAGAAAACGTCTACCAAAAGCGGTTCTTCGCTAGGCCCTTTCGCGGAAGCTAGGATCCTGTATGGCGTGCGCCGGCGGAGAGGGCTTCGCGGGGGCCATAAACTTCCACTCTTCTGATGAGTCGCCCGCCGTCGATCTCACGGGTCGCGTCCATCTCCTCCCATGTTCCATCAAGCAGGATGGCCCCTGCCCCGTCTCCCACTACTTCAAGCCCAGAAAGACAGGTTCTTTCTGCCTCTTTACTCCTCCCTCACCTTCGCTCTCACGATTGTTGTCCTCTCCTGATCTTTGCATGTGACGCCTCATGTAGATGCTATGGTGGATGATCTGTGCGTCGAAGAGGCGTTCTTCCGAGGGAGGAAGTTGGAGGGCGTCACCATTCCGCTTCCTCAAGGATATCGAGGTTGAGTTTGCAATTTGGGTCAAAATTGAATCTGTTAGATGAAGAATTGAGTAGGAACAGATTTTCCCCCCCTTCAAATCTAGGTTATGTTCTAGACAAGAAAAGATCGGGAAATGAAAAGTGCTCAGAAACTCCCGGAGGGGGGTTTGGCCGGTGGGTTTCCCGGGCTGAGTTCACGAGCTTGACATACTGGAATCACGACAACCTCCCATCGTCAGACGATCTGCTTCCACGTTGCTTCCACTGGTTTCCTGTTGCCGATGCAGTAAGTTCTTCTCGATTCATGCTACTTGTGTTTGTTACGTTTTTCTATCTGGTCTTTGCCATGCCTTTCACTGATGTCGTAAATCTCTTTAATGTAAATCTTTCAACTATCAAATGGTGAGTAGACACAATAATTAAATTTTGTAGCATTTGTCATCTTATTCTGTGTCCATTCTCTCTTCAGCGCATCCCTGAACTTGGGATGATTATGTTATTTTAGTTAATTTTTTATTATAAAATGTCTATAAAGCTTTATATATAGACATTTTAAAATGTCTCTTTTCTGATTTATGGAGTACAATACCAATAGTCATGACTTAATCATTAGATATTACATTGAATGTTTATTGTAGTTAATTTATCACAACGGTCATTCTTTTATGCTATTATCATGATCATCGCTCAAGATCAAGGAATAACTCATAACTATATTGTGTTAATAATCTGATAGTAGTCACTGGTTAATTAGGTTGATTCCACAAACTTAGATTAAGTCTTGAGTCACCATCAACATTCGACCATGGTCCATTGATGACGAAGGTGAGGATGAACTACTTTGTTTTATTGCATCAGCTGTGTGGTGCGGATTTGATTGTCTTCATTGTCCTAGCATGAAGGAATTGTAGCTTCAATTAATTTCCCATTATATGGTCTAACCAAAGTTCCATGGTAGTATCCACTATGGTGAGTTTGTGCCTATTCTCCATAGGCACACAAACTCAGTAAACATCAATACCAAGATCGCCATTAACCCTGCTAATTCCATCAGTGATGATTTGAATTGCCTAAGCATAGAGGTGATAAGTATACTAACAAATTTTTCATTCATGAGATGATGATTTTAACCAACAACATGACAATTCAATGCACTCAAATAATTCTTCAATCATGCTTCTTCAACAATTTACACAATGCTCCAGTAAAGGACATGCTACTCTCTATTGATCTTTTGGATGTCTCCTACAAACTCTACATGCAACCCTTAATCTCTAGAATATGGCAACCTCTTGGTGTACTAATTTGTGACAACTCCTTGTCAAACAAATATGCAAAATGCTTCCTTGACTATTTATGTGGTGTCAGAAAAAACCTATTGTTCATGTCCTAACTTCAAGTCTTAGATCACCGCAAATAAGTTTTAATATACTGGGGCTCTGCAACAATTTTCTTGGTCAGTTCCCTCTCCATTCTACCTCTCACAAACTTATATTATCCCCTCCTGGGATTTGACTGGCAATGACTGCCAACATATATGCTTATAGGCCTATCATTCATCACTTCATTGACACGAATAGGACTCCCTTGGCTTCTTCCAATGCAAACATTTGCAACTTGTCTTGTCCTAAACAAATTGTAATCTTATTGCCTATGCTAGTGATTGATAAGAATCTCGAGGTAATACAAGTATCAAATTTCATCATTATGGAAACTTTGATGCCCATGCTCCCATTAGTTGAAATAATGTCGGTCAGGAGCGATTGATACTCCTCACTGCAGGTTTGTCTTGCCATCAAGACTCAAACAAAGTGATGAATTCCTTGCTGTGGTCACTAAACAAAGGGACAACTTAAATGGTACATCCAAGAATTATTGCCCAAGGCAACCAAGTTAGGGTGCTTTTTCTACTTTCCAACATGTTGCACCAAAGGAGCCTACTTTGAAGCATATTATTGAAGGTGCAACGTTCTTTGCTTTGGTGAACCTGGGAAACCTCAATCCAAACAGTAGTGTCCTGAACGTAACATAATATCCTATTCTAGTTGCTTTTATATGTCATTTTCACCAAATAATTATGCATCTCTTTGCTGAAATGCTCATGTCAATAGTCAGATCAACAGATGAATATGGAATGCTCATTGCCTGTCATTAAATCAATAAATTTTTTTACACTTCATTTGAGATATGATGCGATCAGTCTCTTATGTGCTGCAGGCACAAAGCTTGCTTGGCTTTGAGGTGTCTGTTGGAGAACAAATAAGAGCCGGTTCACAATATTTTTTGTGATCAACTTATACTATACATTGCAAACACTGATTGTTCTGAAACAATTAAGTGTGCCTTGATTCTCCGTTTTTGGAACAAAATAAGAGCCGGTTCACAATGTATATCTATTAGCAAAATCATTGACAAAGTTATAAATTTCTGATCCAACTATACTCTAATTTTATTGGTACAGTTGTAAGCATGGAAGCCATTGGACCTGATGCTTTTAAGTTTGAAGAATCCCATTTCTCTTCTTTTTAAAGAATTTTTTCCTTTTTTTTTTTTTGTGAAATTTGCATACACAGTGCGATATTTGCTTAGAGAAAATTGGAGGAAAATTTGCTATAGTTTGGTTTTGGCTGTTCTACATTATACCAGAAGGATTTTTGATATTCATGAGATGTAGAGCAGTGGATCATCTATCCATTAACCTTCAGTGTTCAGCAGTGTCTTGATCTTCTTTGCCGTATTCCTTTACATTGGCTACAAGACTCGGTCAACAATCAGGACTCGGTCAACAATCAGGATGGTTTGTTTCAGGGGATATGATGCTTGATTTCTTTGTAGTTGAATTTAGTACTTGGATGTTTTACATACAAGCTTTGATGTTTCATATGTATGCGTGCACCAGCTTCTTAGTAATTGCAACAGACAGCATTATCGTCATTTCTATTACATCAGCCTTTTCTTTCATCTTGATATTCTCAGCTCTGGTCTTAATTCAGGTATTTGTTATTTGCACTTCTTTCCATTGTGGTTTTGTTTGATATGGGAGCATATATCACAACCCATCCTTTTGTTGCAAGCATTTACATGTCATGACTCCAGTTTTCTGTCAATGCAGCTGCACAAGCCGGTCACTGAAGAAGAGCTGGCTTCTGCAACATCTGTTCAGACTGCAACACAGAAATGATTGCATTTGGCATTGTTAAAACTTCTTGACTAATGCTCGATCGTATAACTAGTTTCTTTTCTAGTTTCATTACATAAGGTACTGGGAACCGTGCACCTTCAACTTGAAGATTTAGGTGATCATATTTAATGAATTGTTTGGAGTAGGCAGTATTTTTAAAACTGGACCAGGCATGCCAATGCAACCTGTAAACTGGGAATCAGAAATCAGGCGTTCCAGTTTTATTTGAAATGTAGAAAAGAACCAGGTTATCAAGAGGCAAGTTAATGGAAGGGATGCACTTTATAGAATCTTTCTTAACAATAGGAGATAAAGACCCGTCTGCTATGTGGAAATTTATCTTGGTTGGAACAAAGAACAATAGGCGACAAAAGTTTTACGAGCATTAGATGCTTGAGAATCTAAAATCCTTAAGTCATCATAAATACAATAGATATTTTGGACAATATAACTAGTATTAAAGGATGAAGATGGTACATCTGAATCTACAAGATCAGAATTAGTAGTTGTTGTGGGTGGAGACTCAGGTCTCCGTATGGAGCTTGAGTTTGTAGCTCCTGGGCAGTCAGTCTACCGAAGGATTGATTTGTCTTGGCAGCTAAGTATCAAGAGTTCTAAACATGTGATCTTGAGGCCGTGGATGACTAAAAATGTTGGATGACCATGAAGTTTCAAGCATGTGTCCTTATATGCCTGGTTTGCCACAGTAATCATGCTTTTTGTTATCTTATTCTCCTCCCTATTATAGAGGCACTTTTAGCTGCATTAGGTTTTTAGTTACGGTGGAGGTGTCAGCGAGCATCTCTAATCGGAAAGTAGAGATAATTGACAACATAACATTATGTCTACTCTTTTCCTACTGCATATAGCCATATGCTTGTCCTAAAGAGGGAATAGGATCACACCCAAGAATTGATATCCTTAACTGTTCGAATGTATCATTTAATATTTAGTCTTGATTGGAACAGAAAAATACTACAATTATCGCCTTATTCAGTATCAGCAACCTTTTCCTTACCTCATATAATTGGGCATCATTGTCTAATTGGGAGTTAGTTTGAGCATCTGCAGCCTAAATCTTCTAAGATATATGTAGGAGAAGATAACCTCGGGCAAGCTGTGATTACCATGATATCATTTTTTTTTTTACAGTGAAATAATAGCTAAAATAAGTGCACTCCGGCCAACAACTTCCTTCATTGCCTAATAGATCGAGCAACTGGATTCTAGCATGCGATGCATCTCTTTAAATTCGAGAGGAGAACACCATTCAAAGAGGAATGTTTAGACTTTGCAAATTAAAAACTCTCGACGCGTACTTTGAAAATTGCTCGTTTCAATGGGATTCTAACGTTGTCCTACATAACTCGACATATTTGAATAAAATCCATTGCACGAGAACTTCTGTATCAATAAACCCTGATTCCTTGTCCTAATCAATGGGCAGTGCATCAATGAAAAGTTCTCATCATTGGTGATATTAATTATCTTCTCCCGAGGAGGTTTCTTGGTTGGCTAATCATTAGTTTGTAAGTTCCAACGAGTCTTTAGCAATCGGAACACTAGTGATATTTATCATTATTAAAGGGCATCACTAATGCAATTTTAATAGGAAATCCCGGTTTTGGTACTTCACTATCAAAAGAATTAGTTTTTTTTTGTGGTTATTGGATTTTGATTAAATCAGTCAATTGATAAAACTTTGAACGGAAAGAATTTGGAATTAAAGTTAATCTATTGGGTCCAACAGTTAGTTGACTGTTGGACGATTATTGCTACTGTCAGCATGGTGAGAGTTATTCACAAATTGAAAGATTGAGTTTGATAAAAAATTAGAACCGTCAATTTAGTGATTTTTATTGATCTGTTCTATGATTATTATAAGGAAAATAAATCACGGAAGATTTTATATGGTTTAATATAGTGATTAAGATACGTAGAGATTATTTGAATTTAAAAAAAAAATTTAGACTTTTTCAGTAATCAATCCATATTATTTCTACAAATATTATCGTATCTTAGTCACCATGTCATCTCCGTAGAGGTAAAATTGAATTTGCTAGTGATGATAATGATAGTTGAGTATCAAGCAGCAATGAAAACAATCAAATCAAAAGCTATAAAAAGAGAGGCCACTTAGTAGAGGGTAAGATTGTTGAACCACTTTAAATTTCACTATTTGGTTTGCTTGCTATCTCTTTCATTTTTCATTTTTCATTTTTCATTTATCATTTAAACTAATCGAGCTAACAGTCATACGAGTATTGTGAAGTTTCAAGTTTCGTGTGAAAGAGCTCTCAGTTGTACAAGGGAATTCAGTTTTCAGGAGAGAGAGAGTCCGCCTTCTCTTCTAGAAATTAGGAATGAAGAGCGTTGGATCGTAGAGACCGAGGGGGACTTTAAAAGCTTTCCTTTTTCTTTTTAATTTATTTTTAAAATCAAAGATTATATAGGGGAAAATAAATGAGATAATTAATTTTATTGAATTCACCATCTTCATCGGATTGTTATTCTAAAGCTTGCAACTCTTCTAGGATTAACTAAGTCATTACAAAATTTTACGACGAAAATATAAAATTCATCATAATTTTTGTGACGAATAAATATTTCGTCGCAAAATTTATTACAAATTAGCAACAAAATTTGCAATAGAAAAATTTTCGTTGAAACTTTTTGCGACGAAATTATTTTTTCGTCGCAAAAATTTGAGATCAAAAATTAATTTCGTCGTCAAATTTGCAACGAAAATAAATTTTCATCGCAAAAATTTGGGACGAAAATATTTTTCGTTGCAAATTTTTGCCTCAAAAATCAATTTTCGTCACCAAATTAAGTAAATACCGTTGTGACAGATTTATGGAATTTAGCGATGAATTATGTGTTGGTGCAATCGGCCCAGGTCACGATTGACCAGACTCAAGTTTGGCTCGAGTGATGTTTTGATGTTTGAGATAGGATGTTTGACAAAGTGGTTTGACATTGATGTTGGACATTGATGTCGGTTAATATGTTGGGGAGATTGTTGGAGCAATCGACCCGGGTCATTTTTGACCGGACTCGAGTTTGACTCGAGGGAGACTTTGATGGTTGACTAGGGTTGACCATGTGATTATGGGAAAGTCCAAGTCATGGGTACTTGGCATGGAAAGTCCAAGTGGGACACTTGGCATTTGGGAAAGTCCAAGTCTTGAGTACTTGGTGTTAGTAATATATGAGAGATGTCCTAAGGCAATCGCCTTATGTATGAACCATTTATATGATAAATGAAGATTCACTATTTGAGTATACATGTTTTATGTATTTGATTGGATCTTAAACTCATTTACTGAATGTCCACGATACGATTCACAGCATGAGAGAATTTGTGATTGGATTACAACTAGTGAGTATCTCTACATGTGTAATTGTGATGTATCGGAATTATCCCTAGTCGATGAATTGATGGATTTGGACATCATCAATTCTGTCGAGACTAGCACGAGGTATACTCCTTGGTGTATCCAAGCAGCTGATTCTCACTGGCTGGAGACATTGTGATGTCCGGAGTTAATCGTGGATGCTAGTTATGGTAACTAGTTCATTGGAGTGACCAGCCGTAAGACTTCATATGGTTCTCTGCATATATAGATATGTCAATGAAGTTCTTACTGTGGCTTAAGTGCGATGTTCCTTAGACTTGCGGTATTCAAGTCATCTTGATCATGGAGACTTATGCTTTGACATCTTAAGCAAACATCTCTAAGGAGATGTGGACCCGGGATGATTGGGTATAAGTCGAAGTGATCGAAGGTGTTTGAATAGCCTATAAAGGATT
The DNA here is from genome assembly GCA_025175895.1 of Wurfbainia villosa. Taxonomy (NCBI): domain Eukaryota; kingdom Viridiplantae; phylum Streptophyta; class Magnoliopsida; order Zingiberales; family Zingiberaceae; genus Wurfbainia; species Wurfbainia villosa. The sequence continues at coordinate 77,327,525 of CM045997.1, read as the reverse complement.
CACCACTCCTTGCGAGGAGATGTATACCCATGGCCTCTCGTCGGATTGTTACTAAAGTCTTTGGCCAAAGCATTACATGTTTAGAGTAAGGTACTCTTCGATACATGTGGAATAACTAGAATCCGTAGGACGAGGAAATGATACTTGGGCTAGGTGTGACGTAGTCAGCCTAGTGGGGACTGACAAAATAGACCATGTCCTGAACCAAGTGGGTATAAGATGAGTGAAGGGAATGGGGCACGAATCATTCGAGCTGCTGAAGGGTTTCAGAAATAGTTCTGGATCAACCGTTGATCTTTTCGGTTAATTGGGGATCATGATGTATTACTAGGTGTCACTCATGATCGTTCTATAATTAATGGTTAATTATAGACGACCAATATAAACTGATAACCTATTTGGTCACACGCACAACGAGCGTAATCCGAAGGATTTAAAACGAGCTTGAGAATGGGATTCTCAGATCGAGAGAAACTATGTTTGGTTGGACCAAACATGGAGCGAGCATGAAATCGTTTCAGTCGCAATGGAAGCGTGGATGGGCCAAGTCTTGTGAAGACGTAATGGATGAACCAAAATGGTTTGGTTCTAATCCAATGGATAAGAATAAACCAAAGGGTTTGGTTTATTTTAAACGAATGAACCAAAAGTTGGTTCGGTTCGTTTTAACTTAAAATAAACCATCATGGTTCGGTTTATTTTAACTTATCTTAATGGAGCGGGTTAACGGGCCTAATGGTTATGATCCAATAACCATTAAGAGAATTAGTTCTCTATAAAAGAGGGCTTAAGGAATAATTAAGCCCTAATCCAAGCCCTAGCAAAAGTTGCCGCCCACCCCATTGAAGGAGTTTTTCGGCGCCAACCCTAAGCTTGCCGCCCAGCTCCTTGTGCCGCCGTCCAGCTCCTTGCCGACGTCCAAGCTTCAGCCGGTGAACCCTCCGGCGACCCTCCGGTGATCTTCTTAGGCCTCGGTGAAAAGGTGAGCACTTGACTTCCTTGTTTTGGCCGGCGCCTACTCCTCCACCAAGCTGTCCAGTTTTCTGGACAGCTTCTTCTCCTCTCGTCGGAGCGTCGTTTGGACGACGGTTAGAGCTCCGACAGCGGATAACTTACCGGGGATTCGATCTCCGGTAATCCTCTGAGGTGGAGGACGAAGGATTCGTCAATTGGTTGACGAATACCTCTCCGGTGAAGCGAGTTTTGAGAACTCGTATTAGGATCCGAATTTGGATTCGGATCGTGATCATCTCTCGATCACGTCATCTTCAACACGAGGCTAGTAACCCGTACGAAGACGAAGCTCGTGGCTTAGCGAAGTCATCCCGAGGAACTCGGCGTGGATACGGATAGAGACGATTCTTGCGAGGATCGTTCCGGTTGATGTCGTTCCTGCTACACGTCATACGAAAGGTATAACGTAGATAAATTTCCTTTTATTGCAAATTTAAATTTACGGTTATGTCTACACTTGTTGTAATATGCATGCGTGTGTTGTGTGTGTTGTAATAAATGTAGATTTATTATTTTTATTGCTTCCGCTGTGTTCATGTTTACGAAACGTGATCGAACACACACACACCGCGGTGCCGGAAACCCAACAGTGGTATCGATTGTGTTTCGACATAATCGTAAAAATGGTTTTGCGATAGTCATAATGTATTTTTGGAAATTTTCTAATTTTGGAAATTTAGAAGTATTTATGGAAATTTTTCAATTTTGGAAAGTCTAGAAGTATTTATGGAAATCTTCCACTTTTGGAAAGTTGGAAGTATTTATGGAAATTGATATTTTCATAAATAAAATATTTGATTAGATTCTGGAAATTTGTTTCCTAATTTAATCATGATTTGATTTGGGAAATCAAATCTTAAAATATTTTATTTCCATAAGTAGTTTTAATGATTTAGGAAATTGATTTCCTAAATAGATTTTTCTTAATCAAATAATTCCATGAATAAAATATGTGATTAGATTTGGAAATTTGTTTCCTAATTTAATTATGATTTGATTTGGAGAATCAAATCTTAAACATATTTTATTTCCATAAATAGTTATGACATATAAGGAAATTATATACATGACATAATTGTATGCCATGTAATTGCATTAGATGCATAACATTATGCCATGCGTTTCGTGACATGTTGATGTATGCCATGTATGCCATGCCATGTAGATAATTGTTTTTTGCATGCAAAGAGGATGAGACATAAACTCCCTAACTCAATATTAAAGCCTACACCTTCCATTAATATGGTTAGAACCAGTTCCGCTTTCTTGTTTGGGTTGTTGGACTCTCTCCAAGCCCTCGAACCCGAACATGTTCAAACCATGGAATAGTTTAATATTAATATGGTAAGAGTCAGAGGTCAATCGTTAGCTTTGGTTGTTGGACTCTCTCCAAGCTGGGCTAATTGGTTGAATGCGCTCTAACCATATTAAAACTATTTCCCGATTAATGGGTTGGCTTTAACCCGAGCATCGGCTTGTTGGACTCTCTCCAAGGTCGATGTAAAGGAGGTGAAGTTGGGTGCTATGCATATGATGCATACTTGTTAATGTGTTAACAACCCGATGTATGTGTGAACATTCAATTAGTTGATAGCACATTGTGATAGTTGCATATACGTGATATGCAATCGGTATAGACGATACCTACCGTCGTAGTTATGAATGACTTGTTGGACTCTCTCCAATGTTGTTCATAACTATAATGGATATCAGCCCATTCGGAGATGGACCTACGATCTCCCGATGTGATTTTGGGGTTTTTGAAATTCAAAAAATGAATGGGATTTATAAATGTATATTGATGCATTTTAAAATCATTTTCTCATATATGCTCGTTTTGTATTTCTAGGTCAATAAATTGATCATGACGTCTTTGAATTTGCGCACTATTTTGGATTCGAACAAACTGACTGGGCCTAACTTCCTGGACTGGCTTAGAAACCTGAGAATTGTTCTCAAGGCGGAAAAGCTTGCATATGTCCTTGAAGAGCCTCTTCCTGACCGTCCTAAGGACGATGCAACTCCAGATCAAATGTTGGTCTATCAGAAGCATGTGGCAGATTCTGAGCTGGCGAGTTGCATCATGCTAGCGGCGATGGTACCTGAGCTGCAAAAGCAGCATGAGCATATGGATGCTAATACTATGGTCTTCCATCTTCATGAGTTGTTCGATGAGCAAGCGAGATCCGAAAGGTTCGAGGTCTCTAGGCTCCTCTTCACCACGAAGATGCAAGAAGGTTCGTCTGTAGTGCAGTTTGTGCTAAAGATGAACGGGTACATCGAGCGGCTAGCTACCCTCGGTTTTGTGATGGATCATGAGTTAAGTATTGACTTAATTCTACATTGTTTGCCCAAGAGTTTCTCGCAATTTGTGATGAACTATCGGATGAACAAATTGGAATCCACCATTCCCGAGCTCCTTAATATGCTGAAGACTGTGGAGCCTTCTGTGAAGCATGAGGAGAAGGCGGTTCTGTTAGTTGATTCCTCAAAGAAAGGTTCTAAGAGGAAGGCAAAAGAACAGAAGAAAGGAAAGAACAAAAGGCGTAACTAAATAAGAAAAGGGCACTTGCCATCACTGTGGCAAGGAAGGCCACTGGCGAAGAAACTGCAAGATTTATCTTGAGTCCATGAAGAAGAAGAAGACATCCGATGCCCCATCCTCTTCAGGTATCTTCGTTATTGATTGTCATTCTATTTCCTTAGACACTTGGGTATTGGATACTGGGTGTAGCTCACATATATGTAATGACATACAGAGGCTAAGGAATAGAAGAAGACTTGTCAGAGGGGAGTCAAATTTGCGAGTTGGCAATGGAGCAAAGGTTGCTGCGGTCGCCATTGGAACTTATTTGCTGAAGCTCCCTAGTGGACTAGTCTTAGAACTGGACAATTGCTATTATGTTCCTTCTCTAATAAAGAACATTGTTTCTATTTCCTGTTTAAATAGAAATGGTTTCCATTTGACGTTTAGTAACAATTGTTGTTATATAACTTTAAATGGTGTACTTTATGGAATCGAACCTTGAGTAATGGAATTTATACGCTTGGACGATTCAAAGGATATTTTCAATATCGGGCGAGCAACACGCATGCTCGAAAGGATAATCAAATAGACTCTATATGTGGCATTGTCGCCTTGGCCATATAAGCAAGAACGCGTCCGAATTACACCGATGTGGAATTCGGAATCGCTTTGAATTGGATTCATACGATACATGCGAATCATGCTTAAAAGGCAAGATGACTAAGTTACCTTTACCGAAAAGGTGAACGAGTGGGAGAGTTACTAGGTCTAATACATATCGATGTATGTGGACCTATGTCAACTCAAGCATTAGGAGGCTATAGCTACTTCATTACCTTCACCGATGATCACTCACGGTTTGGGTATGTGTTCTTGATGAAACACAAGTCTGAAGCCTTTGAAAGGTTCAAAGAGTTCAAAAATGAAGTAGAGAAACAACATGACAAGAGTATTAAAATACTTCGATCGGATCGAGGTGGTGAATACTTGAGTCAGGAGTTTCTTGATTACCTAAGAGACAATGGTATATTGTCTCAATGGACTCCGCCATATACACCACAAAGATAATGGTGTATCCGAGAGGCGAATCGACTTGTTGGACATGGTCAAGTCAATGATGAATCATGCGACTCTTCCCAAGTCCTTTTGGGGCTATGACTTTGACTATTTACTTGTTAAACAGAATGCCTACCAAGGTAGTCTCAACTACTCCATATGAGATATGGAATGGTAAGAAACCTCATGTATCTTACTTGAAGATATGGAGTTGTCCTGCTTATGTGAAGCGGACTATATCAGACAAATTGGATGCTAAGTCTGATAAATGTCTATTTGTTGGATACCCTAAGGAAACAAGGGGTTACCAATTCTATCATCCTGTGGAACAAAAGGTGTTTGTTTCAAGGCATGCTGTGTTTCTAGAGAAAGAGTTTCTCTTACAAGAAAAAAGTGGGAGTGTCGTCGAGCTTGAGGAGGCTCGAGAGACTCAAATAGACATTGATGAGATACCTGGTGAAGCACAACAGCCGACAACTCATAGTGATGAGCAATCGGCTGGACCTATTGTAACACCATATATTCGTAGATCTGGTAGAACACGCAATATTCCTGAGAGATATGGATTTCTCGTAAGTGAATCGAACGACGTGTTACTCATTGATGATGAGGAGCCTACCAGTTATGAAGAAGTGCTGACAAGTTCAGAAAGGGATAAGTGGCTTGGTGCCATGAAGTCGGAAATGGATTCCATGTATGAAAACCAAGTTTGAAACTTGGTTGACCCACCTGAAAGGATAAAGCCTATAGGGTGCAAGTGGGTTTTCAAGAAGAAAACCGACATGGATGGTAATGTGATTACCTATAAGGCTAGATTGGTGGCGAAAGGATATCGCCAAAAACAAGGTGTTGATTATGAAAACTTATTCGCTGTAGCTATGCTTAAATCCATTCGATGCTCCCGCCATAGCGGCTCATTATGATTATGAGATATGGCAGATGGATGTGAAAACAACTTTCCTTAATGGAAACCTCGCCAAGGACATATATATGATACACCGAGGTTTCACATCGGTTGATAAAACCAAGGTATGCAAATCGGTCCATTTATGGATCAAGCAAGCATCCAGAGCTGGAATATCCGTTTTGATGAGACCATCAAAAAGTTTGATTTCTCACAAAATCCAGACGAACCTTGTGTGTACAAGAAGGTTAGTGGGAGTGCAGTCGTGTTCCTAGTATTATATGTCGATGACATATTACTTATAGGAAACGATGTTTCAATCTTACAGTCAGTTAAGGTTTGGTTATCCAAGACATTCTCCATGAAAGACCTGGGAGAAGCAACCTACATCCTCGGGATTAAGATCTATAGAGATAGATCGAAACGGTTCCTTGGTCTTTCGCAGTCTACATATATAGACCGAGTGCTAAAGAGGTTTAGCATGTCGGAATCCAAGAAAGGTTTCCTACCCATCAGGCATGGGGTACACCTTTCGAAGTCTATGTGTCCGCGCACAGAAGACAAGAGGATTTGCATGAGTAAGATTCCCTATGCATCCGCAATAGGATCTATCATGTATGCTATGTTATGTACGAGGCCCGATGTATCATATGCTCTGAGTGTCACGAGCAGATACCAGTCTGATCTAGGAATGGATCATTGGGTGACTGTTAAGACGATCCTTAAGTACTTAAGAAGAACTAAGGATGCGTTCCTAATATATGGAGAAGGGTACATGGTGATACGTGGGTATACGGATGCCAGCTCCAGACAGACAAGGATGATTCCATGTCTTTGTCTGGGTATGTATTCACCTGGAATGGAGGCGCAATAAGTTGGAAAGGTTCCAAGCTTGACACTATAGCGGATTCTGCCACTAAGGCAGAATATATTGCAGCTTTGGAAGCAGCAAAGGAAGCGGTTTGGATTAAAAAGTTCATCTCTGAACTTGATGTGGTCTCATCAATGATCCTAACATGTGCTTCGCCGCTATCATCTTATCAGAGAGATCATCAGTAGGAACGAAATACAAATCGAGAAAATTCCCACTGAAAGAAACTTAGCGGATCCCTTGACTAAGGCATTACCTCAAAATAAGTTTGAGGGTCATGTTCGAGATTATGGTATTGGATACCGTAGCGATTGGCATTAGGCCAAGTGGGAGTCTGTTAGTAATATACGAGAGATGTCCTAAGGCAATCGCCTTATGTATGAACCATTTATATGATAAATGAAGATTCACTATTTGAGTATACATGTTTTATGTATTTGATTGGATCTTAAACTCATTTACTGAATGTCCACGATACGATTCACAGCATGAGAGAATTTGTGATTGGATCACAACTAGTGAGTATCTCTACATGTGTAATTGTGATGTATCGGAATTATCCCTAGTCGATGAATTGATGAATCTGGACACCATCAATTCTGTTGAGACTAGCACGAGGTATACCCCTTGGTGTATCCAAGCAGCTGATTCTCACTGGCTGGAGACATAGTGATGTCCGGAGTTAATCGTGGATGCTAGTTATGGTAACTAGTTCATTGGAGTGACCAGCCGTAAGACTTCATATGGTTCTCTGATATAGATATGTCAATGAAGTTCTTACTGTGGCTTAAGTGCGATGTTCCTTTGACTTGCGGTATTCAAGTCATCTTGATCATGGAGACTTATGCTTTGACATCTTAAGCAAACATCTCTAAGGAGATGTGGACCCGGGATGATTGGGTATAAGTCAAGTGATCAAGGTGTTTGAATAGCCTATAAAGGATTCACCACTCGCAGGAGATGTATACCCATGGCCTCTCGTCGGATTGTTACTAAAGTCTTTGGCCAAAGCATTACATGTTTAGAGTAAGGTACTCTTCGATACATGTGGAGTAACTAGAATCCATAGGACGAGGAAATGATACTTGGGCTAGGTGTGACGTAGTCAGCCTAGTGGGGACTGACACAATAGACCATGTCCTGAACCAAGTGGGTATAAGATGAGTGAAGGGAATGGGGCACGAATCATTCGAGCCCAAGGGTTTCGTAAATATTTCTGGATCAACCGTTGATCTTTTCGGTTAATTGGGGATCATGATGTACTACTAGGTGCCACTCATGATCGTTCTATAATTAATGGTTAATTATAGACGAACAACATAAACCGAGAACCTATTTGGTCACATGCACAACGAGCGTAATCCGAAGGATTTAAAACGAGCTTTAGAATGGGATTCTCAGATCGAGAGAAACAATGTTTGGTTGGACCAAACATGGAGCGAGCATGAAATCGTTTCAGTCGCAATGGAAGCGTGGATGGGCCGAGTCTTATGAAGACGTAATGGATGAACCAAAATGGTTTGGTTCTAATCCAATGGATAAGAATAAACCAAAGGGTTTGGTTTATTTTAAACGAATGAACCAAAAGTTGGTTCGGTTCGTTTTAACTTAAAATAAACCATCATGGTTCGGTTTATTTTAACTTATCTTAATGGAGTGAGTTAACGGGCCTAATGGTTATGATCCAATAACCATTAAGAGAATTAGTTCTCTATAAAAGAGGTCTTAAGGAATAATTAAGCCCTAATCCAAGCCCTAGCAAAAGTTGCCGCCCACCCCATTGAAGGAGTTTTTCGGCGCCAACCCTAAGCTTGCCGCCCAGCTCCTTGTGCCGCCGTCCAGCTCCTTGCCGACGTCCAAGCTTCAGCCGGTGAACCCTCCGGCGACCCTCCGGTGATCTTCTTAGGCCTCGGTGAAAAGGTGAGCACTTGACTTCCTTGTTTTGGCCGGCGCCTACTCCTCCACCAAGCTGTCCAGTTTTCTGGACAACTTCTTCTCCTCTCGTCGGAGCGTCGTTTGGACGACGGTTAGAGCTCCGACAGCGGCTAACTTACCGGGGATTCGATCTCCGGTAATCCTCTGAGGTGGAGGACGGCGATTCTGCCAATTGGTTGACGAATACCTCTCGGAGAAGCGAGTTTTGAGAACTCGTATTAGGATCCGAATTTGGATTCGGATCGTGATCATCTCTCGATCACGCCGCCTTCAACACGAGGCTAGTAACCCGTGCGAAAGACGAAGCTCGTGGCTTAGCGAAGTCATCCCGAGGAACTCGGCGTGGATACGGATAGAGACGATTCTAGCGAGAATCGTTCCGGTTGATGCCGTTCCCGCTACACGTCATACGAAAGGTATAACGTAGATAAATTTCCTTTTATTGCAAATTTAAATTTACGATTATGTCTACACTTGTTGTAATATGCATGCGTGTGTTGTAATAAATGTAGATTTATTATTTTTATTGCTTCCGCTGTGTTCATGTTTACGAAACGTGATCGAACACACACACACCGCGGTGCCGGAAACCCAACAGTGGTATCGATTGTGTTTCGACATAATCGTAAAAATGGTTTTGCGATAGTCATAATGTATTTTTGGAAATTTTCTAATTTTGGAAATTTAGAAGTATTTATGGAAATTTTTCAATTTTGGAAAGTCTAGAAGTATTTATGGAAATCTTCCACTTTTGGAAAGTTGGAAGTATTTATGGAAATTGATATTTTCATAAATAAAATATTTGATTAGATTCTGGAAATTTGTTTCCTAATTTAATCATGATTTGATTTGGGAAATCAAATCTTAAAATATTTTATTTCCATAAGTAGTTTTAATGATTTAGGAAATTGATTTCCTAAATAGATTTTTCTTAATCAAATAATTCCATGAATAAAATATGTGATTAGATTTGGAAATTTGTTTCCTAATTTAATTATGATTTGATTTGGAGAATCAAATCTTAAACATATTTTATTTCCATAAATAGTTATGACATATAAGGAAATTATATACATGACATAATTGTATGCCATGTAATTGCATTAGATGCATAACATTATGCCATGCGTGTTGTGACATGTTGATGTATGCCATGTATGCCATGCCATGTAGATAATAGTTATTTGCATGCAAAGAGGATGAGACATAAAAACCCTTAAACAATATTAAAGCCTACACCTTCCATTAATATGGTTAGAACCAGAGTTCCGTTTCTTGTTTGGGTTGTTGGACTCTCTCCAAGCCCGGCTCGAACCCGAACATGTTCAAACCATGGAATAGTTTAATATTAATATGGTAAGAGTCAGAGGTCAATCGTTAGCTTTGGTTGTTGGACTCTCTCCAAGCTGGGCTAATTGGTTGAATGCGCTCTAACCATATTAAAACTATTTCCCGATTAATGGGTTGGCTTTAACCTGGAGCATCGGCTTGTTGGACTCTCTCCAAGGTCGATGTAAAGGGAGGTGAAGTTGGGTGCTATGCATATGATGCATACTTGTTAATGTGTTAACAACCCGATGTATGTGTGAACATTCAATTAGTTGATAGCACATTGTGATAGTTGCATATACGTGATATGCAATCGGTATAGACGATACCTACCGTCGTAGTTATGAATGACTTGTTGGACTCTCTCCAATGTTGTTCATAACTATAATGGATATCAGCCCATTCGGAGATGGACCTACGATCTCCCGATGTGATTTTGGGGTTTTTGAAATTCGAAAAATGAATGGGATTTATAAATGTATATTGATGCATTTTAAAATCATTTTCTCATATATGCTCGTTTTGTATTTCTAGGTCAATAAATTGATCATGACGTCTTTGAATTTGCGCACTATTTTGGATTCGAACAAACTGACTGGGCCTAACTTCCTGGACTGGCTTAGAAACCTGAGAATTGTTCTCAAGGCGGAAAAGCTTGCATATGTCCTTGAAGAGCCTCTTCCTGACCGTCTAAAGGACGATGCAACTCCAGACCAAATGTTGGTCTATCAGAAGCATGTGGCAGATTCTGAGCTGGCGAGTTGCATCATGCTAGCGGCGATGGTACCTGAGCTGCAAAAGCAGCATGAGCATATGGATGCTAATACTATGGTCTTCCATCTTCATGAGTTGTTCGATGAGCAAGCGAGATCCGAAAGGTTCGAGGTCTCTAGGCTCCTCTTCACCACGAAGATGCAAGAAGTTTCGTCTGTAGTGCAGTTTGTGCTAAAGATGAATGGGTACATCGAGCGGCTAGCTACCCTCGGTTTTGTGATGGATCATGAGTTAAGTATTGACTTAATTCTACATTGTTTGCCCAAGAGTGTCTCGCAATTTGTGATGAACTATCGGATGAACAAATTGGAATCCACCATTCCCGAGCTCCTTAATATGCTAAAGACTGTGGAGCCTTCTGTGAAGCATGAGGAGAAGGCGGTTCTGTTAGTTGATTCCTCAAAGAAAGGTTCTAAGAGGAAGGCAAAAGAACAGAAGAAAGGAAAAAACAAAAGGCAGAACCAGCGCAAAAGGGCACTTGCCATCACTGTGGCAAGGAAGGCCACTGGCGAAGAAACGGCAAGATTTATCTTGAGTCCATGAAGAAGAAGAAGACATCCGATGCCCCATCCTCTTCAGGTATCTTCGTTATTGATTGTCATTCTATTTCCTTAGACACTTGGGTATTGGATACTGGGTGTGGCTCACATATATGTAATGACATACAGAGGCTAAGGAATAGAAGAAGACTGGTCAGAGGGGAGTCAAATTTGCGAGTTGGCAATGGAGCAAAGGTTGCTGCGGTCGCCATCGGAACTTATTTGCTGAAGCTCCCTAGTGGACTAGTCTTAGAACTGGACAATTGCTATTATGTTCCTTCTCTAATAAAGAACATTGTTTCTATTTCCTGTTTAAATAGAAATGGTTTCCATTTGACGTTTAGTAACAATTGTTGTTATATAACTTTAAATGGTGTACTTTATGGAACTGGAACCTTGAGTAATGGAATTTATACGTTGGACGTATCCAGTGATATTTTCAATATCGAAGCGAGCAACACGCATGCTCGAAAGGATAATCAAATAGACTCCTATATGTGGCATTGTCGTCTTGGCCATATAAGCAAGAAGCGCATGTCCGAATTACACCGATGTGGAATTCTGGAATCGTTTGAATTGGATTCATACGATACATGCGAATCATGCTTAAAAGGCAAGATGACTAAGTTACCTTTTACTGGAAAAGGTGAACGAGTGGGAGAGTTACTAGGTCTAATACATACCGATGTATGTGGACCTATGTCAACTCAAGCATTAGGAGGCTATAGCTACTTCATTACCTTCACCGATGATCACTACGGTTTGGGTATGTGTTCTTGATGAAACACAAGTCCAAGCCTTTGAAAGGTTCAAAGAGTTCAAAATGAAGTAGAGAAACAACATGACAAGAGTATTAAAATACTGATCGGATCGAGGTGGTGAATACTTGAGTCGAGTTTCTTGATTACCTAAGAGACAATGGTATATTGTCTCAATGGACTCCGCCATATACACCACAAAGATAATGGTGTATCCGAGAGGCGAATCGGACCTTGTTGGACATGGTCGTCAATGATGAATCATGCGACTCTTCCCAAGTCCTTTTGGGGCTATGCATGCACGCACTATTTACTTGTTAAACAGAATGCCTACCAAGGTAGTCTCAACTACTCCATATGAGATATGGAATGGTAAGAAACCTCATGTATCTTACTTGAAGATATGGAGTTGTCCTGCTTATGTGAAGCGGACTATATCAGACAAATTGGATGCTAAGTCTGATAAATGTCTATTTGTTGGATACCCTAAGGAAACAAGGGGTTACCAATTCTATCATCCTGTGGAACAAAAGGTGTTTGTTTCAAGGCATGCTGTGTTTCTAGAGAAAGAGTTTCTCTTGCAAGAAAACAGTGGGAGTGTCGTCGAGCTTGAGGAGGCTCGAGAGACTCAAATAGACATTGATGAGATACCTGGTGAAGCACAACAGCCGACAACTCATAGTGATGAGCAATCGGCTGGACCTATTGTAACACCATATATTCGTAGATCTGGTAGAACACGCAATATTCCTGAGAGATATGGATTTCTCGTAAGTGAATCGAACGACGTGTTACTCATTGATGATGAGGAGCCTACCAGTTATGAAGAAGTGTTGACAAGTTCAGAAAGGGATAAGTGGCTTGGTGCCATGAAGTCAGAAATGGATTCCATGTATGAAAACCAAGTTTGAAACTTGGTTGACCCACCTGAAGGGATAAAGCCTATAGGGTGCAAGTGGGTTTTCAAGAAGAAAACCGACATGGATGGTAATGTGATTACCTATAAGGCTAGATTGGTGGCGAAAGGATATCGTCAAAAACAAGGTGTTGATTATGACGAAACTTATTCGCCTGTAGCTATGCTTAAATCCATTCGGATGCTCCTGGCCATAGCGGCTCATTATGATTATGAGATATGACAGATGGATGTGAAAACAACTTTCCTTAATGGAAACCTGCTCAAGGACATATATATGATACAGCCTGAGGGTTTCACATCGGTTGATAAAACCAAGGTATGCAAATTGCGACGGTCCATTTATGGATTGAAGCAAGCATCCAGGAGCTGGAATATCCGTTTTGATGAGACCATCAAAAAGTTTGATTTCTCACAAAATCCGCATTTAACCTTGTGTGTACAAGAAGGTTAGTGGGAGTGCAGTCGTGTTCCTAGTATTATATGTTGATGACATATTACTTATAGGAAACGATGTTTCAATCTTACAGTCAGTTAAGGTTTGGTTATCCAAGACATTCTCCATGAAAGACCTGGGAGAAGCAACCTACATCCTCGGGATTAAGATCTATAGAGATAGATCGAAACGGTTGCTTGGTCTTTCGCAGTCTACATATATAGACCGAGTGCTAAAGAGGTTTAGCATGTCAGAATCCAAGAAAGGTTTCCTACCCATCAGGCATGGGGTACACCTTTCGAAGTCTATGTGTTCGCGCACAGAAGACAAGAGGATTTGCATGAGTAAGATTCCCTATGCATCCGCAATAGGATCTATCATGTATGCTATGTTATGTACGAGGCCCGATGTATCATATGCTCTGAGTGTCACGAGCAGATACCTGTCTGATCTAGGAATGGATCATTGGGTGACTGTTAAGACGATCCTTAAGTACTTAAGAAGAACTAAGGATGCGTTCCTAATATATGGAGAAGGGTACATGGTGATACGTGGGTATACGGATGCCAGCTCCAGACAGACAAGGATGATTCCATGTCTTTGTCTGGGTATGTATTCACCTGGAATGGAGGCGCAATAAGTTGGAAAGGTTCCAAGCTTGACACTATAGCGGATTCTGCCACTAAGGCAGAATATATTGCAGCTTTGGAAGCAGCAAAGGAAGCGGTTTGGATTAAAAAGTTCATCTCTGAACTTGATGTGGTCTCATCAATGATCCTAACATGTGCTTCGCCGCTATCATCTTATCAGAGAGATCATCAGTAGGAACGAAATACAAATCGAGAAAATTCCCACTGAAAGGAACTTAGCAGATCCCTTGACTAAGGCATTACCTCAAAATAAGTTTGAGGGTCATGTTCGAGATTATGGTATTGGATACCGTAGAGATTGGCATTAGGCCAAGTGGGAGTCTGTTAGTAATATATGAGAGATGTCCTAAGGCAATCGCCTTATGTATGAACCATTTATATGATAAATGAAGATTCACTATTTGAGTATACATGTTTTATGTATTTGATTGGATCTTAAACTCATTTACTGAATGTCCACGATACGATTCACAGCATGAGAGAATTTGTGATTGGATCACAACTAGTGAGTATCTCTACATGTGTAATTGTGATGTATCGGAATTATCCCTAGTCGATGAATTGATGGATTTGGACACCATTAATTCTGTCGAGACTAGCACGAGGTATACTCCTTGGTGTATCCAAGCAGCTGATTCTCACTGGCTGGAGACATTGTGATGTCCGGAGTTAATCGTGGATGCTAGTTATGGTAACTAGTTCATTGGAGTGACCAGCCGTAAGACTTCATATGGTTCTCTGCATATATAGATATGTCAATGAAGTTCTTACTGTGGCTTAAGTGCGATGTTCCTTAGACTTGCGGTATTCAAGTCATCTTGATCATGGAGACTTATGCTTTGACATCTTAAGCAAACATCTCTAAGGAGATGTGGACCCGGGATGATTGGGTATAAGTCGAAGTGATCGAAGGTGTTTGAATAGCCTATAAAGGATTCACCACTCCTTGCGAGGAGATGTATACCCATGGTCTCTCGTCGGATTGTTACTAAAGTCTTTGGCCAAAGCATTACATGTTTAGAGTAAGGTACTCTTCGATACATGTGGAGTAACTAGAATCCATAGGACGAGGAAATGATACTTGGGCTAGGTGTGACGTAGTCAGCCTAGTGGGGACTGACACAATAGACCATGTCCTGAACCAAGTGGGTATAAGATGAGTGAAGGGAATGGGGCACGAATCATTCGAGCTGCTGAAGGGTTTCAGAAATAGTTCTGGATCAACCGTTGATCTTTTCGGTTAATTGGGGATCATGATGTACTACTAGGTGCCACTCATGATCGTTCTATAATTAATGGTTAATTATAGACGAACAACATAAACCGAGAACCTATTTGGTCACATGCACAACGAGCGTAATCCGAAGGATTTAAAACGAGCTTTAGAATGGGATTCTCAGATCGAGAGAAACAATGTTTGGTTGGACCAAACATGGAGCGAGCATGAAATCGTTTCAGTCGCAATGGAAGCGCGGATGGGCCGAGTCTTGTGAAGACGTAATGGATGAACCAAAATGGTTTGGTTCTAATCCAATGGATAAGAATAAACCAAAGGGTTTGGTTTATTTTAAACGAATGAACCAAAAGTTGGTTCGGTTCGTTTTAACTTAAAATAAACCATCATGGTTCGGTTTATTTTAACTTATCTTAATGGAGTGAGTTAACGGGCCTAATGGTTATGATCCAATAACCATTAAGAGAATTAGTTCTCTATAAAAGAGGTCTTAAGGAATAATTAAGCCCTAATCCAAGCCCTAGCAAAAGTTGCCGCCCACCCCATTGAAGGAGTTTTTCGGCGCCAACCCTAAGCTTGCCGCCCAGCTCCTTGTGCCGCCGTCCAGCTCCTTGCCGACGTCCAAGCTTCAGCCGGTGAACCCTCCGGCGACCCTCCGGTGATCTTCTTAGGCCTCGGTGAAAAGGTGAGCACTTGACTTCCTTGTTTTGGCCGGCGCCTACTCCTCCACCAAGCTGTCCAGTTTTCTGGACAACTTCTTCTCCTCTCGTCGGAGCGTCGTTTGGACGACGGTTAGAGCTCCGACAGCGGCTAACTTACCGGGGATTCGATCTCCGGTAATCCTCTGAGGTGGAGGACGAAGGATTCGTCAATTGGTTGACGAATACCTCTCCGGAGAAGCGAGTTTTGAGAACTCGTATTAGGATCCGAATTTGGATTCGGATCGTGATCATCTCTCGATCACGTCGTCTTCAACACGAGGCTAGTAACCCGTACGAAGACGAAGCTCGTGGCTTAGCAAAGTCATCCCGAGGAACTCGGCGTGGATACGGATAGAGACGATTCTAGCGAGGATCGTTCCGGTTGATGCCGTTCCCGCTACACGTCATACGAAAGGTATAACGTAGATAAATTTCCTTTTATTGCAAATTTAAATTTACGATTATGTCTACACTTGTTGTAATATGCATGCGTGTGTTGTAATAAATGTAGATTTATTATTTTTATTGCTTCCGCTGTGTTCATGTTTACGAAACGTGATCGAACACACACACACTGCGGTGCCGAAAACCCAACACTTGGCATGGAAAATCCAACATGGGTTGGCAAGGGAAAGTCCAAGCTTGAGTCTTAGCATTTGAGAAGTCCAAGGGAATTGATATTAGCGGCGTAAAGTCTAAGCGGAGTCTTGGCGGTGTAAGTCCAATGTGCCTTGGCGGTGTAGACACCGTTAGCATGACATAGCCGAGGGAAGCACCTGGAGGCTAGCGCGATGGATGAACAAGTCATGGATGACTTGGAGGGATCCGAGAGGCGTGAGGCTGATGGAGGTGGCTAGAAGGCTTAGGTCTAGGCTAAGGGTGGTCTAGCAAGTATGGGGGAACCATACTTGGGCTAAAACCTAATTTTTGAGGTTGTCAGTCGACTGACATTATGGCCTGTTCGACTGCCGTGAGTCGACTTGAGTTCGACTGCTAGTTTGGAGCTCAAATCGCTCGCACCGATGCTCATTGGAGCAATGATCGCCAAGGGACGACTCGACTTTAGTTCACCGCGAGCACGTATCGCTGAGCCGATCGGGCACGACTACACGACTGGAAGTCGACTGCCAAGAGATCCGTTGGAGTTTTTCCAGCATGGATCGAGCCGTTGTCTCACGACAACAGTGGCATCAGTCGACTGGTGACTTATGGCAGTCGACTGATAGGCAGAAATCCAGGTCGCGCGCAAGGATAAAAAGAGCTCGATGGGAGGGTTTTTGGTAGCGATTTCTTGGACATTTTTGAGGCAATTTGCTGCTGCAAATCAGGGTCTTCAACCACGCTTCAAGCGATCAACAAGCAAGCAATCGAAAGGCATTTGTAAAACATTTTCTTTACTTATATTGCATTGTATCTCATTTTATTTGCTTGTTGTTATTTGATTATTGTTGTAATCATCTTGTACGAGGTTTCTCTGCCTCCAGATTATTCCGAGAAGGAGTGTTTTATAGTGGTGTGTGATTGGCATCGCTAGGGTTCGTACGAACCCGATCCGTGGAGTAGGAATCGTGCGGTTCCGAACCACGTTAAACAATTGTGTTCGTGTGTGATTGCTTCATTTCGTTATTGATTTTATTATTACTATTCCGCTACGTACTAATGAAATTGTAGAGACGATCACGCGAACGAATTCCATCTATGAACGAACACATCGCTATTCACCCCCCCTCTAGCGGGCGAACAGGTCCTAACAAGTGGTATCAGAGCGAGACCACTCTTCTAAGTCTAACAATGAAGGGAGCAAGCTAGAGGGTAAAAGATGGAAGTCCAAGGACAATTAGGTTGGGATATCAACTCACCTATCCCGTATGCCTTCTATGGACGAGAAGGTTTCAATTCTTGGAAGGCGATAATTGAAAATTTTTTGATGATGAGGGACTTCGAAGAATGGTCAATTTTAATGGAGGGATATAGCTATCCAATAGGACCAAAGGGAGGTTTCCTCAAGAAGAAGAAGTGGAGTGAAGATCAACTCCTAGCCTTCGAGAAAAACATGAAGGTAGTAAAATTTATTCTTGATTTGGTCCCCAATGATATTGTGTGTATGGTAGGGGACTATATGGATGCTAAGGAGTTGTGGAGCCAAGTGGCAAAGTTTCATGAAAATTCTTCATCAATCCAAGAAGAAGAAGAAGAAGAGGAGTGCTCACCCTCTCAAGCTCAAGCAAGTACATCACCATCTAAAGAGCTTGAGGATTCGGAGGTCGATAGAGAGTCAACTTCCGGATCGGTGGAGGAAGTGGAAGAGGCATCCACCTCTAGGTTTGAGGGGGAGAGACCATCCACACCGGAGCCGGAACAAATTCAAGAAGAAGTCTCAACCTCCGGGAGGAATGAAGAATCCACTTCAATCACCACAACCACCCTAGGTAACTCAAACACTCTAATTTCAAATAAAATCCATATAATGTGTTTTGAGTGTAGGGAGTATGGGCACTATAAGAGCAAGTGCCCAAAGAAGGTCAGAAATGCTCCTCCGACACCAAAAGTCAAGGATGCCGATTCCCCATCACCTAAAGGCAAGGAGCACATCATATGCTTCAAGTGCAATTCAAAAGGACATTATAGGAATCAATGTCCTAAGGGGAGGAAGAAGACCCAAAAGGGAGCATCACAAGTAGGGGGAGCCACTAATGCAAACTCTAAGGTATATTTTAATTATGCTTCTTCTTTAGTTAAAAGTCAAAAGCATGCTAGGAATTTTAATTCTCTTGCAATTTATGAAAAGCATGCGAATAGGAATAAATATTTTTGTTTAGGAGCTAAGAATGTCCACTTAGGAAATAAGAAGAAATTTGGGACTAATGTCCATAAAAATATTTTACCTAGGGAATCTATCAAGAAAATAGGAGAACACCTAGGTTTCAATCCTAAATGGACTAGGCATATGCTTAGAAAAGACAATGCCCAAAGATCAAATCAAAATTCTAAAATTGGGCAATTAGAATTAGAAAATCAAGCCTTGAGGTCAAGGCTTGAAAAACTAGAAAAGACCCTCAAGAAGATGCAAAATCAATTTCAAGGGTCTTGTGGTCAAAGTCAAGGGTCAAAACCTCAAAGTCAACATCGAGGACCCAAGAGTCAAAAGTCAACCAAGGGCAAGCAAGGTTTGGGTCACAAACCTAAGCCTAAGGCGGCTTATCATAGTGTTCCATTTGACTATGGAACACAAACTAGGTCTAGGAAGACCAAAATCAATAGGGAAGTCATCCCTAAGGTTGACCAAAGGTTGTGCCTAGTGGCTAGGGTTTCTAGGAAACCTAAGGTGGCTACTAAGAAGGTTGAAAGGGGAGTTACCCCTAGAGTCAACCTAGGTAAGACCCAAATGACCAAGGCTAACAAGCCTAGGAGGGTCATTAGGAAGGTATCTAGGGAGGTTATCCCTAAGGAATACCTAATTAACCCTAGGAGCTCAAATCGGTTTTGGGTTTCTAAGAGCGTGATTGATTCACGCTAGATGGATTTAGGGTGTGCCAATCTTGATTGGATGGGTAGTTAACTCAACCATGGTAAAGGTGGCACTTTAGGATATTTTCAAGGTTATGGTTACCTTGGAAATAGATTTGAATCAATATCCTAAAAGATTTTAGGATGTGCTAATGCACTTTTGAAATTAAGAAAAATCAATTAAATTGGCACAATTTAGGTTTAGAGGTTAGTGTGTCATTTTGGGTTTTTGGCACACTAGGGAGATTAATGATAATATGACAAAATATATCTAATTATATCAAATGACAATTAATATTAAAATTTAGGTATTACTATACCTATATATTTTATATGCCATGCTTTGTTTGCCATATAACATGTCATGACATCATGTTTATTTTAATCATTTTATATGTCATGTTCATGTTTAGGATTAAGGTTTCAAATGTCATGTGTTTTAAGATTTCATCTTATTCCATGACATCATGATTATGAGCATATGCTTATTTATATCATTTCTAATGCCATAATCATTCATGCATTTAAGATAATTTGATTAAAATTGAATTAAGGACAATGACATGACTTGGAGTCCCATTTATAAGGGAATCAAGTAGAGTTACCTTAGAAAAATACACGAAACCCTAGATTAGGGAGAATAAAACCCACATCTCACATCAAATTGACATGTATGTGTATTTATACACCCTAGATACATGTGAGATGCTAGGATATGAGTTAAGTTCAAGGTGCATAGTTGTTGCATCTAGATGAACTCAAACTCATCTTATATAATTGGTGGATCAGTGGGAAAGCTTGTGTTGAAGTCATGTGCATAGAGCCCAAGAAATATGATCCAAAATAAAGTTTTGAAAACGTTTTAAAATCATTTTGAAAAACCTTGGTGAAGTCTATCTTTTGATAGCAATCATCATTGATAGAGTTGATACAAAATAGGGCAAAAACATTGAAAATTTCAATGGTTTTGAGTTTTGTATCAAACTCACTATTTTATGGGTAAAATAATTTTTAAATATTTTTCACCCATTGTTTTGCTTATAAGTAATGTACGTAAGAATTTTCACGAATTTTCAAAATACGTAGAATTACTTATGACTTTTCAAAATTTAATTCTGATAGTTGAAATTCGGAAATTTCTTATCGATCACCCTTGGTGGAAGTCGATCGATGTGAGTGTGATCGACGATCGTTAGGAGTCGCCGCTGTGTTTGATTTCGGGTTAACAAGGTTTGTTTAGCCTAATTTCAGCCATTGTAAAGGTCCCTAACCACTCCTAACCCTAGTATATGCTTTGGGAAGCATTATAAAGGGTAAAAATCCATTGGATATGGATTAGGAGAGGTGTTAGGTCAAAGTATCAAATTTAGGGTGTGGAAAGTTCAAGTTTGAACTTTTAACCTTAATTTTGATGGTTTAGAGTTTCTATTGGCTTAGGGACTTCCCAAGGACATTGTTGGTAGAATGGTCAAGGGGGAGCAAGCCTTTAGGGAGAGTTATCCATCTTGGGATGATGGATGTGTTTCTTTTCTTAAAGGGGGAGAAGTTATTGGGAGAGTATCATCAATAGGGAAAATTGATGGGATGTTTGAGAAACCCAATTTGGAAATTGGGAGAGAGTATAGGATTGCCTCTCTTGAGTGATATGAGACTTATCACTAGGAAGATGGTAGACATCCTAGGTATTTTTGGACCAAGGGGGAGATTGTAAGATTTCATTGGGATATGAGACTTTGACCTCCTTGGAGAGAGAACCTTTTTGATGTATGTCAAAAAGGGGGAGAGTAAAATTACCAATTTGGAAAATTGGTAAGGGAATTTGAGTTAGGGGCCTAACTCAAAGTTTGTTTTGTCAAACATCAAAAAGGGGGAGATTGTTGGTGCAATCGGCCCAGGTCATGATT
Organism: Wurfbainia villosa; assembly: GCA_025175895.1. Lineage (NCBI taxonomy): Eukaryota > Viridiplantae > Streptophyta > Magnoliopsida > Zingiberales > Zingiberaceae > Wurfbainia > Wurfbainia villosa. Next base: position 77,306,470 of record CM045997.1, on the reverse strand, counting down.
GACCAGACTCGAGTTTGGCTTGAGTGATGTTTTGATGTTTGACATAGGATGTTTGACAAAGTGGTTTGACATTGTTGTTGGACATTGATGTCGGTTAATATGTTGGGGAGATTGTTGGAGCAATCGACCCGGGTTGTGTTTGACTGGACTCGAGTTTGACTCGAGGGAGACTTTGATGGTTGACTAGGGTTGACTATGTGACTATGGGAAAGTCCAAGTCATGGGTACTTGGCATGAAAAGTCCAAGTGGGACACTTGGCATTTGGGAAAGTCCAAGTTTTGAGTACTTGGCATGGAAAGTCCAACATGGGTTGGCAAGGGAAAGTCCAAGCTTGAGTCTTGGCATTTGAGAAGTCCAAGGGGATTGATATTGGCGGCGTAAAGTCCAAGCGGAGTCTTGGCGGCGCAAGTCCAATGTGCCTTGGCGGTGTAGACACCGTTAGCATGACATAGCCGAGGGAAGCACCTAAAGGCTAGCGTGATGGATGAACAAGTCATGGATGACTTGGAGGGATCTGAGAGGCATGACGCTGATGGAGGTGGCTAGAAGGCTTAGGTCTAGGCTAAGGGTGGTCTAGCAAGTATGGGGGAACCATACTTGGGCTAAAACCTCATTTTTGAGGTTGGCAGTCGACTGGCATTATGACCGGTTCGACTACCGTGAGTCGACTTGAGTTCGACTGCCAGTTTGGAGCTAAAAATTGCTCTGGCAATCGACTTCATCGAGCAAGCCGATCGGGTGTCGATAGCCGATCGCTAAGGGATGGCAATGATCGCTAGTTCACCGCGAGCACGTACGCTCCGTAGCCGATCGGGGCCGATTACGCTACCGGGCGATCGCCAAGAGATCCGTTGGAGTTTTTCCAGCGTGGATCGAGCCATTGTCTCACGACAACAGTGGCATCAGTCGACTGATGACTTATGGCAGTCGACTGATAGGCGGAAATCTAGGTCACGTGCAAGGATAAAAGGAGCTCGACGGGAGGGTTTTTAGTAGCGATTTCTTGGACGTTTTTGAGGCGATTTGCTGCTGCAAATCATGGTCTTCAACCACAGTTCAAGCGATAAACAAGCAAACAATCGAAAGACATTTGTAAAGCGTTTTCTTTACTTATATTGCATTGTATCTCATTTTATTTTCTTGTTGTTATTTGATTATTGTTGTAATCAACTTGTACGAGGTTTCTCCGCCTCTGAATTGTTCCGAGAAGGAGTGTTTTATAGTGGTGTGTGATTGGCATCGCTAGGATTCGTACGAACTCGATTCATAGAGTAGGAACCATGTGGTTCTGAACCACATTAAACAATTGTGTTCGTGTGTGATTACTTCATTTCGTTATTGCTTTTATTATTACTATTCCGCTGCGTACTAACAAAATTGTAGAGACGATCACGCGAATGAATTCCATCTACGAACGAACACATCGCTATTCACCCTCCCTCTAGCGGGCGAACAGGTCCTAACATTATGTTTTCGTTGCAAAATCTGAACTAGTAGATTACTGTCTATATTCATTAGTCGATTGACAATGCAATAGTTGATTGGTCAGTGAAGTAAAAAATATTTTGTGGCCTGCTACAGTACAACAGTCGATTGGTCTCTTCGCTAGTCGACTGATGGTCCATATTTTGCAACGAACAAATTTTTCGTCACAGATTTAGCAACAAAAAAACTTTCGTTGCAAAACCTGAACATCAGTCGACTACTTGTATCTATCAGTCGACTACCAATGCAACAACTAACTGACTAGTCGACAAAAAAAATTCTATAACCTGTTACAATATTACCAGTCGACTGCTGTGTTTTGACAATCAACTGATACTCAATAGTTTGAAGGGTCATGAATCAACAGTCGACTAGTGGATGTTTTCAGTGGACTGATGATGCCGATTTTGCAACGAAAGTATGTTTTTGTGGTAAAATTAGCGACGAAATTTCTTTTTCGTCACTAACACCATGACAGAACCTACTATTTTTTATCTGTTTTTATAAATTTTAGACTAAACACATCTAACAATATAAATAATTCACATATCAAACTTCATAAACACATCTAATCATTCAAAAATGATTTATCAACACAAATAATAAACCATTCATCATATGAAACTTATAATACAAAAATATCGAATGTAACAAGTTAAGTAACATTTAGATATAAAAATTCAAACATAACCACTATCATCACCACTATCATAAAAAAATTCATCTTAATCATCATTATTACAGGCATCAGCAGGAGGAGATCAAGAAGGAGGAAGTTGACTTGAACCAGAGGATAAATGAAGATGTTGCATGATTAACATCTATTGTCTGTGAAAATCGTTCATCTGTTCATTTAAATCCTTGACTTTCTGATCCCTTTGTATTTGTAAAGTGAGGACATCTTCAAGTTTAGTATCCTTTTGCATTATCAACTGCTTCAAATGGCTAACCTCTTCAATCAATTGATTTATTTATGCTCTTACTACCGGTGAGGCTGAAGAAGTAGAAGTATCAGAGACTCTATAAGTTCGGCTCAAAGAATCCAATCCAATTATTCTTCCATCTTTTGATCTGCCAATCGCTTCGAGCCATAGATTCATATTACCAATAGATGACCCAGATTCGATAGTATCATCACATGCACCCTCATTTATCTGTCCAAGTTTATCATATTTCTCATGTATTGAAAGGAAAAAAAAGTTAAATCACAACAAATGAGTTTAAAAATTTGAAATTACAACTTTCATTGTTCTAGCTCTCTCTCCACTCCACGTCTTGTCTTTCTTTTGAAATGTATAAGTGAAGGTGTCTATGAATAATGGCTCAGCCCCTGTTTCCTTGGCCTATCAACAAACGTCATTATAAATAATAAAATATAGTGCGTATTAGATTCAAAATTTAGTATTCGAAAAAACTCAATAATCGATGTATTACAATTTTCTTTTAAATTTTAAAGCTTATTTTTATATTTTGAAAACGTTAAAGAGTTTGCAGCGGAAACAAAATGAAATAGAGACAAGTTTCTTTTACTTGGTTCACAACCCTAACTGGGTTGCTACTCCAAGGCCTGTAGCTCTTTCGAGAGCTATCTTGATAGGAAATCACTATATACCCTCCGATTCGAGAACTCTCGGCTTTGGAGAGGTTCGCTTTTTATAAAAATATGAGATGGGTAACACTCTACCCTCTCTTTGAAGTTAAGTATATACAAACGAAAATGAGTACAAAAGAAAATTAAGAGCTAAGTTATACCGACACTAATGGAAGTTTCGAAGTAGGCCGGGAGTGTCGGAAATGTATCTTTGTGAGGAACCGAAGCTCTTGTGGACGAGTATGAATAGAGGCAACACTTCGACGTAGTAGAAATGTTTTTCTCGGAGCTGGTCGAGCATTTGTTTTATAAACCTTTTCCAATCGACTGGAATGCCTTCCAGTTGACTCTACATCAGCTCGTCGATATGGAACTTCTGGTCTTCTAGTCGACTCCAGGTCACTCGGCTTCGCATCGGAAAGTTTGCCTCTTCAGTCGACTAAAACTCCCTAGTCGACTAAAACTCTTTCCATTTGCGCTGTCAGATCTTCGATCGATCACCAGCTTGCCAACTAGGTATCCAGTTGACTGATCCATACCCAGTCGACTGGACTTCAATCGATTGGAATACATTTAGTCAACTGATCCCTATAAAATGAGATTAGCATAAATAAATAATATCAAATATGATAGCAGTAATAATACTGCTCGATCTCGACTTCTAAGTCCCACACAGACTCTTCGTCGGATCGATGTCTAACTTTGTCCCCTACAGAGGACTCGACCTCACCTCTCCACTCGAGGCTTACCTATCGGCTATCTGTCGGACTTACTGTTCTTGACATCCGATCTGATCCACTAGGGCTTCCACCAGTTGTCTGGTCTACCTGACTCAGTTGGACTTTTTGCTGATTGTCCGGTCTTCATGCTAAATGTCCGATCTACTCGACCCATCTGGACTTCATGCCTAGTGTCCGATCCTCCCGATCTGTTAAGACATTTGCCTAGTATTCGATCAATACGACCTACTAGGACTTCCTGTTAAGCCTGCACACTTAATATCATGCCCCGAGAGTATGTCGTGTCGAAAAGCAAACGGACGACATCTCCCCTGTACATGGCAACATTTCGGGTTAATACAAGGCCCTTGGGCCCACAATAAACATAACATATACAAATAAAAACATAACAACATAACGAAATACAGCGGAAACTAATACAACGACATACCCATAACCACACATATACAATACAACCACACACCATGCATACTGGTATGACTAACACCAGAACATAAAGAAAACCTCGTCAAAACCCGCACCAACATGTGCGTACATCACATAACACATAACACCATGAAAAACTCAGAATACAAAACAAGACATACGAAAAACCGAAAAACTCGGACTCTCGGAGTTGAGATGAGACGATGCCAGCCAGTGGTGCTCCAAGTCCATCACGAAGTCGACTACCTGTTACCTGGGTGATAGAAAAACCCAGGGTCCATAATGGTGAGTAAAACTCAGCAGGTAATAGGAAAAACATGTATATATATCAAATATCACATGTAATTCCACAACATAATCTAGAGGTACAACAGGTATATCAGCATAGTATATAAATACAAGAATATACAGTCTAACCAAATGAACAACTTAAAATACAGACATATCTGAAAGTCTGCTACGCTCTCTAATCTAACCTGAGCATATATCCAACATATATATAACAGGAAGAGTAATACCAACTCACAATATACTCATGCTACAAGTCAAGGTATCTAATGGTTTTTCCAACACATATACAAGTATCCGACACAACCGTATAACAGATGCAAGAAACATGCATGAATATGATGTACAACCAAATGCAGCAAACATAGTACAATCAAATGCAACATCACAATAAGCATATATATATAGTGTGCATCTATATATATATTAATCACAACCATCCTTATATATATATATATATATATATATATATATATATATATATATACATGAATATATGTATATATATATATATATATATATATATATATATATATATATATATATATATATATATATATATATATATAAATGAATATATGTATATATATATAGTAATATGCAAAGCGCCATAAGATACGGCAATGCAGCATGCATGGTCATGCCTGTGCACCCCTACTCGCTACCACGACCCTAGTGTGGCCTAGGTGGCACGACATGACAACTATCCCAACTCAACACCAACCACCGCTCTAGAGTGGCTGAGTGGACAGTATGATCAAGTAGCATATGAGCGTAAAGAGCTCGCTAAACAACGGGGGTCCCTGCTGCTAGCCACTTCGACTGACACTACCAATGCGTGGTCGAGTGTCATGCACCCAGGACAACTTCACGCAACTCCAACTACCACCGTCTATAGTGGTAGAGTACGACACAACAAAATCTCTGCCCCTCACACCAGTTACTCCTCGGGGAGTAACCTGGGAGGCAAGATGACTGACGACTCTCTCAACCCCAAGGGAGACTATGTCGTCAGAATGCATACAAATGACATGAATATGTTGTCACACGTACAACCATCTACCATAGACTCTTTGTTCAACAAAGAGTCATACCCATCTGATCAATACACTCTCTATCCTGTAGAGAGTCGTACTCAACTGATCAACGGACTCTCTATCCTGTAGAGAGTCGTACTCAACTGATCATAAATCTCTATCCAATAGAGAGTTGTACTCGACTAATCATATCAAGCTGGGACCACCGGTCCATAGCAACACACTAATCACCCTTCACTTAATCATTACACAACACATGGTTGGTAATAAGTATGCAACATATGGGTATTGGAATAAATCCTACCTTTAGGGCATTACCTACCAACGGACGAACTATTACCCAATTTACAAATCAGGTTATCATCCGTACTCCAATATCTACACCTTGCTAAACATTTAGGCCTATTTACATCACATCTATAACCCTAAATCATAATAAAGGAAATGTGATATCAACCTTTGAGTAAATATAGCCAACGACAAGTATCAAGCATAAGATAAATAAGAGCAGGGTCAAGATAATATGAACACCTAACATGCTCATATCTACGACTAAATCTTAATGCAATTACATCTACCTGACCAGGGTAGGAAATTACCCACCTGATACACAGACTACACTTGTCCGTCTTTACATCCGAGACTCCGTCTTGTATCAATGTTCTGTACACAACATAGACCATAGTTAAGTTCTAACATACAACAAATATTCAAACCGAATTCTACATCGCTCTTGTATACAAATCTATTTACCACATACTAATTAAAGTCTTGAAATCAACATCATCCAAGGCATGTTGGGATTCTCTTTCTATCTAAATAATGGCATGATCTGATGTAGCATTGTACGAAAGAACAATATGTTCAAATCGTCCACCTATTGGCACAGTTGTTCTAACAACAGGTGGAAATCTTCCACACCTGCATGGTTTCCTCTCAATAATATGATAGAGCCTTCCTAGTGCATATAGTCTCCGGGGATCTCTTAGCATAGCATCCTCTGGTATGCATGTATTGACCATGCATCTTAGACATAATAAGCATGGTAAACTGTGCAAAGAAAATCACACCAGTCTCTAAGAGTTGAGTCCTCAATTTACCAGAAAAGAGACTTGAATATATCTTCCAGAGGTGTTGCTGTCCGAGGCAAGAAATCATCCTGGAGAACAACTGAATTGATAACATCTGCATATCTAACAACCAAATTAAGTGAGACACATCTTGCAGGGGCAATAGATACACACTTATTCTTATTCCTCTCCACATTCCCTAACTTGTCAAGATCATGAACAGCCACCATCGCTAGCAGCGCAGCGACACCAGATCCTAATGAATAACCAGCAGATGTAAGAGTGTACACGGGATTCATCTCCAACAAGTCCTTCAAAAATTTGCACTCCTCATCAAAGACCCAAATTGCAGCTTGAAGAAAACCGGCAGCGACAAAGAGGCCGACAATCGATGGGATAAGCGGCGGTAGGGATCCATTCATGGCGAAGGCAGTTGATAGAAATTCGTCGAGTGCTCTAGGACTGCAAGGAACACCACAACGCTGGGATCTTGGTGCCGGATGAGATGGGGAAGGTGGCGATGGGCTGGCTCGGGCGTCGGCGGTGGCAGACCGCCCGATGTTGCAGTCAATCATTGGGAAGAGTCGCGTTATCAGGCGATGGAGAGACGTAGCGGCGAATAAACGAGTGGTGCTCATGAGATTGGGAGAAGATACAACCGTGGCGATTTGGATCGGAGAAAGGAAACAGACGCGATCGACTAGCTTGAGCTCGTGGTGGTGAGGTAGGGTGCGCGACGGGCGGCTCGAGGAAATGGCCATCGGCGGCGGCAACAAGCTCGGGGCAGAGATCAGGCAAGATCGACGCCGGTGACAGTGAAGAGGAGAAGAACTGCGGCTGCACGTGAGAAGTCGGGAGGAAGAAAGAAGTCGACGGCGGCTGAGAAAATGAGTGCAGAGAAAGAGGCGAAATCAGAAGAGAAGTCGCGCGGTGAGGAAAAGAAACGCTCGGGAAAAAAAAACTCGTCGGTGAGGAAATGGCTGATCGGAAATTAACGCTCGACGTTAATATAAGAGAAATAGGTCAGGCTGCTCACACAGGTTGAGTTTGCAACAATGGGTTGGGTTTAAAATCCTATACCCATTAAACCAGATTCATTTAAACCTAGATTCAATTATACCTAGGTCAGATTTAATTAATCCATAAGCTTCAATAGGTTAGTTTAAAATTTATCCCCAACCGTGCGTCATTAATTATTTTTTTTCGGTATATCACATTCTCCCCCACTAATAAAAATTTAGTCCTCAAATTTCCTACCCAAGTACAATAAGTAAGCAACATCACACTGCTCGACTCAAGTACTTGAAGAAAATCACACACCTCGAGTAACTATGTGGGGTACTGATAGCCTTTAAAGTCAATCATGCATACTTTTAACAACCTTCTAAAGTATGAATAGTACTTCCATATTGACCACCCCTCAAAAGGTAAATAATCATACCAGAATGGAGCTCTCTATCCGTGACCCGTTGGAGACTTTGCTAGGACCGTAATGTGAATCATGAATCACTATCGGAAATGATACCCAAAGATATTCCATGGATATAATTCCGTCAAACGATCCAACGAAATCCATCTTACAACTCAGAAGAAGATGAGCAGACTTGACTAATCGATCACCGATGATCCAAATCGCATCAAGTCCTTTCCAAAGTCTAGATATCTCCCAACACAGTCTATCATACTAGGCTCCCACTTTCCACTCGGTACGTAACCCTACTAGTCACAAATATTCCACCTTTACTAGTGGGCACACCAATACCAAGCTACAGACTCAACCAAGTCCTACTTGTATTGTTCCACCACGAAGAACATTTCAACCCTCGCTATTTTCGAATCCACTCCGAATTCAAAATTTTCCTGGAGTAACCCAGTGGGTTTCTGACGTTCAGCTTTTACCTGCTGGCATACTAAACATTGATCAACAAGGCCTGCAATATTTATACCATTCCCCAGTATAAATGTTTCAAATCTCGGTACATTCGAATACCACCAGGATGAATAGCAAATCTCGAATGATGTGCCTCCTATAGCAACTCTTTCTTAAGTGGATGCGTGTCCATAACACATATCCATATTAGAGACGGAAAATTATCTTCTCACAAGAGAAGTCCATCTATCATCCAAAATCCACTCCACCACACACTTTGTAAGTGCATGGAAGACTATAGCGACCAATCTCAATTATTGCAACTGGTCGCGTTCCAGCAACTCTATAGTAGCTACCCAATAGCTAGTCAAAACCACACGAGCATTTCTGCTCCATACATCCACAAATCAAGATACTAACTACTAAAGTCGCATCATGTATATGACATCCTATCTCATAGTTTCTTAACCATCGTAAGCATAAGATACGTCTCATGCAACTGCATCGGAATCGCTCCGATCCCTGAAACGATGCATTTGCGTACATCCTTTTATCCACCCGGAAAGGAATAACTAATACTCATGTAAAAGTTAATCGCCATCTAGGTCCTGTAAACTGGTTTCACCAGCTTCCGACTAAATGATTTTCCATCATCACCTTTGTCAAATACGTCCGTGGTATAGTAATGCTAAAACATTCTATCCACATCTATAGTAATAACCAAATCATACAAGGAAAACCACCATCTACGGTGGTCCAGTGCGCAACTCCAACTACCACAATCAACAGTGGCCAGGTTACGCATCTCCAACTACCACAAACTGATCCAATCGTGTCTAGGATACACGATTCTCAAATCCAGTGGCGACTAAATCGTTAATTAGTCTAACAACTTAATCAAAACTCATAAAAATTCATACCAAGTATGAAATTATCGTCTCTACACACCTGCATCCCCTTTACTCTAAGCTGATGATATATATTAATCATCACCATGACAATGATAATTGTATGGCACCATGTCACTACAATATCAATACTCCAGTCGTAAATCGATCCTAGAGTATACACAGGTGTCCTTAACAGATCTAAACAGATCATCTTTCCACAATGGAGGATATTCACCTTTAACAACTATCGCATTTCATCATCGATAATTGATGAATAATCTCAAAGGTCCATCTCTCTTTCAACAAAGAGTTCCGGATCTTCTCCAGGAGAAATACTGGGATAGATAAATATCTCCTCCAACATCTCCTATAATCACAACTTACATTCTTCCAATTCCCATAGTGTTTAGTAACACTTACACCAACAAAATTATCCCTCAAAATCACTCCAATCGCCTACTCCACTTGCCTATGCAGCGGCAAGCCTAGGAGTTCATCCAAAACTACATCCGACTACTCTTGGATTATTCGCACATCCGAGAGACATATCGTACCATACTTTAAATAATTTGCCCATTCGTAAGGATATGTCTACAGTAAAGATATGTCTATCCAAGTCTAAGGGCATCCCTTAACTTCTTAATTGTTGGTCCACATCTCATTTGATGGTAGAGATACCACTGACCCACAAGTTGATGCATAGGAACCCTTCTAATCCAACTGAGAATGTTCTAGACAAAGATACCTGTAAACTACAAGTATCTCCCAATATATTAACCCAGAGGGTAACTAAAGTAATACCCTTAACGATCAATTATCTGCCGATCCGATCCAAAGGCTCCCCGCAGGTCTTGGCCTTTCTCCGAAGAGAACCAGATCAGATCCAACAGTTCGTGGCAAAGCGGTCGCATTTATGTGATGAATGATTCAAGGATTTTTCTTAGATCATCCGATCCTATCACTTAATTCTATGAGCTACAACTACAGAATACGGAATAGATACGACCATCGTCGTATTCTCTCCTCTGTACAAAGCAAATCACATCTAAAGGTAACTGTTGTTGTCTACTGAATCTTCTAAGATGTCTTCTACTGATGCTGCTTCTGTGTTGATCTCTACTGAAGGGGAGTATCAAGGAGCTCCAACCACGCCTGAGGTAGTAGGTTGTGGCTGATGAGATAACCCAATCTTCGGTGTTGATCTCTGCTATTGAGACGGTGCATCATCCTCCCAGAACACCATTAATAGTCTTCAACTGATTCTTTAAAATACAACTCCTTAATCTGTACTGGTTGCTTTCAATAGCAACATACGAACTGATCTAACGGATAATCTGACTTCGCGTGTCTTCGTGATCCACACTGCACGCACATAATCCCTTCGGAGTCTTTGTTCTGATTTTGCTGATGTGCACGAGAAGATCCTGATGATCTGCGGTTGGTCTTCTATAATCGAAAAGTAGCTCAAAGCCTATAACTCCGATCTTGCTCCCTTTATCCAACAGTCGGAGACTTTTGACCCAAATAAGTTGACCTGCATTATCTGCTTATCGGTCTCCAACTCTTTAACATTTGTACGTAGTCATTTCTAAACTCCTGACTCAATCAATGTCTTCCAGCAGGATCTGGTAGAAGATCCCTGCATCCTAATCCAACTATAAGTCAATAACTCTAGGTGACTTAAAACATCCATTCACATTCTTGAGCTATTAGGTGAGCATAAACTCTGCAAGTCTAATAACTCTGCATGATATTCTCGTTACCAATGATCACCCTACTTGAAGCTCAAGAATTTCCCACAATGTGTCACTGAAAGTGACATGGGGAAATACTCTCTTTCTACATTACTAGACCATGATCAAGTGATATATTATTTCCCAAAAATTATTTTTTGTATTTACCACCAAATACCGGTTTGATCCCGATAATGGTATGCAAATAACTCTACTTTCTCTATATAACACAAGTTAAGTACTCAAAAGTACCTTCAAAGTTATACAACCCAGTACGCACAACTCAGGGATAAAAATCCCTATGAAACATCGTAAATTAGCCTTCCGATATCTGCATCAACAATAGCCTACTTGTCTTGTCCATTACCCAACAGGTAATGATCTGACTAGTACCGTTAGTGAAAATCCCTAAGACTATAATCTTTGATTTTTTTTACAAGAAATGTGATGACTTGACCCCTATTTTTCCGACTCGGTATCAGTCAACTCTTAAAGGTAAATCACCTTTTCGACACAGGTTCAAGACTCACAGACTTAACAGGTCATTTCCGGGGTCAACACATACCATGGTTACGAATAATAACCAACAAACTATAGGTTATTCCCTGTTATATACACTAAAAGCATAGCCAACAAAACCGGGAGTATAAACCTTATCGGCAACTCCGGTTGGTCGCCTCGGTGGACGACCTCTACTACAAGTCTGCACAGGTATAATATATCTAACTGTATACACTTGTTAATCAAGTCCAGATAAGTATCCAACTAGAAAATAAGTCATTAGGAATACTTACTTCGTGCTGCTTGGAGCTCAGACCGTTGTCCATCTCATCTCAGAAAATCAAAACCATAACAAATTGACTCCCGAGAATCCAAGACATGACACAAAACAATATTGTATGGCATCGCAGGACCTAGGGCTCATTATCTGAATCAACCATCCCATCCTTCATCGATCCTCCTAGTGTGATACCAATTGTTAGTGCCTATAAGATTCACATATCTCCAGAATGGTATGATATTGTCCACTTTGGGCCTAAGCCCTCATGGTTTTGTTTTTCGGCTTTACCCAAAAGGCCTTATACCAATGAAGATATCTTTTCATCTTATAAGCACATGATATTTTCCATGTCTTACCAATGTAGGACTTTGATTGTATTCCCAATACTCCAACAATCCCCCCCTCAAACGAAGGACCACATTGACCCTCCCTCAAGCCTATCCGTCCTCAAAGGACATCCTCTTCTTGATGTCCGATCTCAACTCTCCAGGACTTCCTGCCAACTGTCTGGTCCTCCTGACCCAGTTGGACTTCATCTCAGTTGTCTAGCCCTTCTGGCCCAACTAGACTCCCTGCATGGTGTATGGTTCTCTTGATCCGGACATGGGAGCTCAACTTCCTTCGTTCGAGGATCATGGCTTGACATGGACCATGTCTCTGATACCAATTAAAGTTGTCACGCCCTGAGAGTATGTCGTGCCGATAAGCAAACGGACGACATCTCCCCTGTACATGGAAACATTTCGGGTTAATACAAGGCCGTTGGGCCCACAATAAACATAACATATACAAATAAAAACATAACAACATAACGAAACACAGCGAAAACTAATACAACGACATACCCATAACCAAGCATATACAATACAACCACACACCATGCATACTGGTATGACTAATACCAGAACATAAAGAAAACCTCGTCAAAACCCGCACTAACATGTGCGTACATCACATAACATATAACACCATGAAAAACTCAGAATACAAAACAAGACATATGGAAAACCAAAAAACTCGGACTCTCGGAGTTGAGATGAGACGATGCCAGCCAGCGGTGCTCCAAGTCCATCACGAAGTTGGCTACCTGTTACCTGGGCGACAGAAAAACTCAGGGTCCGTGGTGGTGAGTAAAACTCAGCAGGTAATAGGAAAAACATGTATATATATCAAATATCACATGTAATTCAACAACATAATCTAGAGGTACAACAGGTATATCAGCTGTTAGTAATATATGAGAGATGTCCTAAGGCAATCGCCTTATGTATGAACCATTTATATGATAAATGAAGATTCACTATTTGAGTATACATGTTTTATGTATTTGATTGGATCTTAAACTCATTTACTGAATGTCCACGATACGATTCACAGCATAAGAGAATTTGTGATTGGATCACAACTAGTGAGTATCTCCACATGTGTAATTGTGATGTATCGGAATTATTCCTAGTCGATGAATTGATGGATTTTGACACCATCAATTCTATCGAGACTAGCACGAGGTATACTCCTTGGTGTATCCAAGCAGCTGATTCTCACTGGCTGGAGACATAGTGATGTGCGGAGTTAATCGTGGATGCTAGTTATGGTAACTAGTTCATTGGAGTGACCAGCCGTAAGACTTCATATGGTTCTCTGCATATATAGATATGTCAATGAAGTTCTTACTGTGGCTTAAGTGCGATGTTCCTTTGACTTGCGGTATTCAAGTCATCTTGATCATGGAGACTTATGCTTTGACATCTTAAGAAAACATCCCTAAGGAGATGTGGACCCGGGATGATTGGGTATAAGTCGAAGTGATCGAAGGTGCTTGAATAGCCTATAAAAGATTCACCACTCCTTGCGAGGAGATGTATACCCATGGCCTCTCGTCGGATTGTTACTAAAGTCTTTGGCCAAAGCATTACATGTTTAGAGTAAGGTACTCTTCGATACATGTGCAGTAACTAGAATCCGTAGGACGAGGAAATGATACTTGGGCTAGGTGTGACGAGTCACCTAGTGGGACCGACACTATAGACCATGTCCAACCAAGTGGGTATAAGATGAGTGAAGGGAATGGGGCACGATTCATTCGAGCGCATCAAGGGTTTCGAAATATTCGGATCAACCGTTGATCTTTTCGGTTAATTGGGGATCATGATGTACTACTAGGTGCCACTCATGATCGTTCTATAATTAATGGTTAGTTATAGATGGCCAACATAAACCGAGAACCTATTTGGTCACACGCACAACGAGCGTAATCCAAAGGATTTAAAACGAGCTTGAGAATGGGATTCTCAGACCGATAGAAACTAGGTTTGGTTGGACCAAACATAAAGCGATCATGAAATCGTTTCAGTCGCAATGGAAGCGTGGATGGGCCGTGTCTTATGAAGACGTAATGGATGAACCAAAATGGTTTGGTTCTAATCCAATGGATGAGAATAAACCAAAGGGTTTGGTTTATTTTAAACGAATGAACCAAAAGTTGGTTCGGTTCGTTTTAACTTAAAATAAACCATCATGGTTTGTTTTATTTTAACTTATCTTAATGGAGCGGGTTAACGGGCTTTATGGATATGATCCATTAACCATTAAGAGAATTAGTTCTCTATAAAAGAGGGCTTAAGAGATTGTTAAGCCCTAACCTAATCCAAACCCTAGCCCCCTTGAGTTGCCGCCCACCTCCACCTTGGAGTTAATGGGCGCCAACCCTAAAGCTGCCGCCGCCCAGCTTGTGTGCAGCCGTCCAAGTCTTTGCCGGCATCCAAGCTTCAGCCGGATAACCTCCGGCGACCCTCCGGCGATCTCCTTTGGGTTCGGTGATAAGGTGAGCTTCCATCTTTCCTTAGCCGGCCTCTATTCCTCCACCAAAAGCTGTCCAGTTTTTCTGGACAGCTTGTTTCTTTGTTGTCGGAGCGTCGTTTGGACGACGGTTAGTGCTCCGACAGCGGCTAACTTACCAGGGATTTGATCTCCGGTAATCCTCTGAGGTGGGGGACGAAGGATTCGTCAAACGGTTGACGAATACCTCTCTGGAGAAACGAGTTTTGAGAACTCGTTTTAGGATCCGAATTTGGATTTGGATAGTGATCATCTCTCGATCACGTCGTCTTCAACACGAGGCTAGTAACCCATACGAAGACGAAGCTCATGACTTAGCGAAGTCATCCCGAGGAGCTCGGCGTGGATACGGATAGAGACGATTCTTACGAGGATCGTTCCGGTTGATGCCGTTCCCACTACACGTCATACGAAAGGTATAACGTAGATAAATTTCTTTTATTGCAAAATTTAATTTACGGTTATGTCTACACTTGTTGTAATATGCATGCGTGTGTTGTGTGTGTTGTAATAAATATAGATTTATTATTTTTAATTGCTTCCGCTGTGCTCATGTTTACGAAACATGATCGAACACACACACGCCATGTGCCAAAACCCAACAAAGGGTATCAGAGCCCAGTTGTGTTTGACATAATCGTAAATTGGTTGCGATAGTCATAATGTATTTCTGGAAATTTTCTAAATTTTGGAAATTTAGAAGTATTTATGGAAATTTTTCAATTTTGGAAAGTCTAGAAGTACTTATGGAAATCTTCCACTTTTGGAAAGTTGGAAGTATTTATGGAAATTGATATTTTCCATAAATAAAATATTTGATTAGATTCTGGAAATTTGTTTCCTAATTTAATCATGATTTGATTTGAGAAATCAAATCTTAAAATATTTTATTTCCATAAGTAGTTTTAAAGATTTAGGAAATTGGTTTCCTAAATAGATTTTCCTTAATCAAATAATTCCATGAATAAAATATGTGATTAGATTTGGAAATTTGTTTCCTAATTTAATTATGATTTGATTTGGAGAATCAAATCTTAAACATATTTTATTTCCATAAATAGTTATGACATATAAGGAAATTATAAACATGACATAATTGTATGCCATGTAATTGCATTAGATGCATAACATTATGCCATGCGTGTCGTGACATGTAGATGTATGCCATGTATGCCATGCCATGTAGATAATAGTTATTTGCATG
Source organism: Wurfbainia villosa (assembly GCA_025175895.1). NCBI lineage: Eukaryota > Viridiplantae > Streptophyta > Magnoliopsida > Zingiberales > Zingiberaceae > Wurfbainia > Wurfbainia villosa. Next base: position 77,290,516 of record CM045997.1, on the reverse strand, counting down.
CAAAGAGGATGAGACATAAAAACCCTTAAACAATATTAAAGCCTACACCTTCCATTAATATGGTTAGAACCAGAGTTCTGTTTCTTGTTTGGGTTGTTGGACTCTCTCCAAGCCCGGCTCGAACTTGAATATGTTCAAACCATGGAATAGTTTAATACTAATATGGTAAGAGTCAGAGGTCAATCGTTAGCTTTGGTTGTTGGACTCTCTCCAAGCTGGGCTAATTGGTTGAATGCGCTCTAACCATATTAAAACTATGTCCTGATTAATGGGTTGGCTTTAACCTGGAGCATCGATTTGTTGGACTCTCTCCAAGGTCGATGTAAAGGGAGGTGAAGTTGGGTGCTATGCATATGATGCATACTTGTTAATGTGTTAACAACCCGATGTATGTGTGAACATTCAATTAGTTGATAGCATGATAGTTGCATATACGTGATATGCAATCGGTATAGTTGATACCTACCGTCGTAGTTATGAATGGCTTGTTGGACTCTCTCCAAGGTTGTTCATAACTATGATGGATATCAGCCCATTCGGAGATGGACCTACGATCTCCCGAAGTGATTTTGGGTTTTTTGAAATTCGAAAAATGAATGGGATTTATAAATGTATATTGATGCATTTTAAAAATCATCTTTCTCATATATGCTCATTTTGTATTTCTAAAATTGATCATGTTGTCTTTTAATTTGCGTTCCATTTTGGATTCGAATAAATTGAGTAGAGCTTCTTGGACTAGCTTAGAAACTTGAGAATTGTTCTCAAGGTTAAAAGCTTGCAAATGTCCTCGAGCGCCTCTTCTCGCTGCATCTAGTGACATGCAACTCTGGACCAATTGTTGGCCTATCAGAAACATGTGAGTGATTCTGAACAAATGAGTTGCATCATGCTAGCCGCGATGGAACCCAAGCTACGAAAGCAGCATGAGCATATGGATGCTCATATCGTAGTCCTTCATCTTTGTGAGTTGGTTGATGAGAAAGTGAGATTCGAAAGGTTCGAAGTCTCAAAGCTCCTCTTCACCTCTAAGATGCTAGAAGGTTCATCTGTGGTACTACTCAATATGCTGAAGACTGTGGAGTCTTCTGAGAAGCATGAGCAGGGGACGGTGCTGTTAGTTGATTCCTCGAAGAAAGGTTCTAAGAGGAAGTCAAAGGAACAGCAGAAGGGAAAGAAGAGAAGGGCTAAGAGGGTAGAACTAGCACAAAAGGAAACTTGCCATCATTATGGCAAGGAGAGCCATTTGCGAAGAAAGTGCAAGATTTATCTTGAGTCCGTGAAGAAGGACAAGGCATCGGATGCCCCATCTTCTTCAGATATCTTCGTTATTGATTGTCATTCTATTTCCTCAAACACTTGGGTATTGGATACTGGGTGTGGCTCACATATATGTAATGACATACATGGGCTAAGGAATAGAAGAAGACTCGTCAAGGGAGAGTCAAATTTGCGTGTTGGGAATGGAGCAAAGGTTGCTGCAGTCGCCATTGGAACGCATTTGTTGAAACTCCCTACAGGACTTGTCTTAGAACTGGACAATTTCTTTTATGTTCCTTCGTTGATAAAGAACATCATTTCTATTTCTTGTTTAAATAGAAATGGGTACCATTTGACTTTTAGTAACAATTGTTGTTACATAACTTTGAATGGAGTTCTTTATGGGACTGGAACTTTAAGCAATGGTATTTATACGTTGGACGTATCCAGTGACATTTTCAATATCGAAGCGAGCAACACGCGTGCTCGAAAGGATAATCAAATAGACTCCTATATGTGGCATTGTCGTCTTGGCCATATAAGCAAGAAATGCATGTCCGAATTACACCGATGTGGAATTCTGGAATCGTTTGAATTGGATTCATACGATACATGTGAATCATGCTTAAAAGGCAAGATGACTAAGTTACCTTTCTTGGAAAAGGTGAGCAGTGGGAGAGTTACTAGGTCTAATACATCTTGATGTATGTGGACCTATGTCAACTCAAGCTTTAGGAGGCTATAGCTACTTCATTACCTTCACCGATGATCACTCACGGTTTGGGTATGTGTTCTTGATGAAACACAAGTCTGAAGCCTTTTTATGGTTCAAAGAATTCAGAAATGAAGTAGAGAAACAACATGACAAGAGCATTAAAATACTTCGATCGGATCGAGGTGGTGAATACTTAAGTGAAGAGTTTCTTGATTATCTAAGAGACAATGGCATATTGTCTCAATGGACTCCGCCCTATACACCACAGCATAATGGTGTATCCGGGAGGCGTAGGACCTTGTTGGACATGGTCAGTCAATGATGAATCATGCAACTCTTCCCAAGTCCTTTTGGGGCTATGCACTTGAGCCGTTTACTTGTTAAGCGGAATGCCTACCAAGGTAGTCTCAACTACTCCATATGAGATATGGAATAGTAAGAAACCTCATGTATCTTACTTGAAGATATGGGGTTGTCCTGCTTATGTGAAGCGGACTGTATCGGACAAATTGGATGCTAAGTCTGATAAATGTCTATTTATTGGATACCCTAAGGAAACAAGGGGTTACCAATTCTATCATCCTGTGGAACAAAAGGTGTTTGTTTCAAGGCATGCTGTGTTTCTAGAGAAAGAGTTTCTCTTGTAAGAAAACAGTGGGAGTGTAGTTGAGCTTGAGGAGGCTCGAGAGACTCAAATAGACATTAATGAGATACCTGGTGAAGCACAACAGCCGACAACTCATAGTGATGAGCAATCGGCTGGACCTATTGTAACACCACATCTTCATAGATCTAGTAGAACACGCAATATTCCTGAGAGATATGGATTTCTCGTAAGTGAATCGAACGACGTGTTACTCATTGATGATGAGGAGCCTACCAGTTATGAAGAAGTGCTGACAAGTTCAGAAAGGGATAAGTGGCTTGGTGCCATGAAGTCGGAAATGGATTCCATGTACGAAAACCAAGTTTGGAACTTGGTTGACCCACCTGAAGGCATAAAGCCTATAGGGTGCAAGTGGGTTTCAAGAAAACCGACATGGATGGTAATGTGATTACCTATAAGGCTAGATTGGTGGCGAAAGGATATTCAAAAACAAGGTGTTGATTATGGCCGAAACCTATTACTTTGTAGCTATGCTTAAATCCATTCGGATGCTCCTGGCCATAGCGGCTCATTATGATTATGAGATATGGCAGATGGATGTGAAAATAGCTTTCCTTAATGGAAACCTGCTCGAGGACGTGTATATGATACAGCCTGAGGGTTTCACATCGGTTGATAAAACCAAGGTATGCAAATTGTGACGATCCATTTATGGATTGAAGCAAGCATCCAGGAGCTGGAATATCCGTTTTGATGAGACAATCAAAAAGTTTGATTTCTCACAAAATCCAGACGAACCTTGTGTGTATAAGAAGGTTAGTGGGAGTGGAGTCATATTCCTAGTATTGTATGTTGATGACATACTACTTATAGGAAACGATGTTTCAATCTTACAGTCAGTGAATGTTTGGTTATCCAAGACATTCTCCATGAAAGACCTGGGAGAAGCAACCTACATCCTCGGGATTAAGATCTATAGAGATAGATCGAAACGGTTGCTTGGTCTTTCGCAGTCTGCATATATAGAATGAGTGCTAAAGAGGTTTAGCATGTCGGAATCCAAGAAAGGTTTCCTACCCATCAGGCATGGGGTACACCTTTTGAAGTCTATGTGTCCGCGCACAGAAGACGAGAGGATTTGCATGAGTAGGATTCCCTATGCATCCGCAATAGGATCTATCATGTATGCTATGTTATGTACGAGGCCCGATGTATCGTATGCTCTGAGTGTCACGAGCAGATACTAGTCTGATCCAGGAATGGATCATTGGGCGAGTGTTAAGACGATCCTTAAGTACTTGAGAAGAACTAAGGATGTGTTCCTAATATATGGAGAAGGGTACATGGTGATACGTGGGTATACGGATGCCAGCTCCAGACAGACAAGGATGATTCCATGTCTCGATGCAGGTATGTATTCACCTAGAATGGGCGCAATAAGTTGGAAAGGTTCCAAGCTTGACGCTATAGCGGATTACGCCTACTAAGGAATACATTGCGACTTTGGAAGCTGAAGAAGCGGTTTGGATCAAGAAGTTCATCTCTGAACTTGATGTGGTCTCATCAATGATCAAAACATGTGCTTCGCCGCTATCATCTTATCAGAGAGATCATCAGTAGGAACGAAATACAAATCGAGAAAATTCCCACTGAAAGGAACTTAGCGGATCCTTTGACTAAAGCATTACCTCAAAGTAAGTTTGAGGGTCATGTTAGAGCTTATGGTATTGGATACCGTAGCGATTGACATTAGGCCAAGTGGGAGTCTGTTAGTAATATATGAGAGATGTCCTAAGGCAATCGCCTTATGTATGAACCATTTATATGATAAATGAAGATTCATTATTTGAGTATACATGTTTTATGTATTTGATTGGATCTTAAACTCATTTACTGAATGTCCACGATACGATTCACAGCATGAGAGAATTTGTGATTGGATCACAACTAGTGAGTATCTCCACATGTGTAATTGTAATGTATCGGAATTATCCCTAGTCGATGAATTGATGGATTTTGACACCATCAATTCTGTCGAGACTAGCACGAGGTATACTCCTTGGTGTATCCAAGCAGCTGATTCTCACTGGCTGGAGACATAGTGATGTCCGGAGTTAATCGTGGATGCTAGTTATGGTAACTAGTTCATTGGAGTGACCAGCCGTAAGACTTCATATGGTTCTCTGCATATATAGATATGTCAATGAAGTTCTTACTGTGTCTTAAGTGCGATGTTCCTTTGACTTGCGGTATTCAAGTCATCTTGATCATGGAGACTTATGCTTTGACATCTTAAGCAAACATCTCTAAGGAGATGTGGACCCGGGATGATTGGGTATAAGTCGAAGTGATCGAAGGTGCTTGAATAGCCTATAAAGGATTCACCACTCCTTGCAAGGAGATGTATACCCATGGCCTCTCGTCGGATTGTTACTAAAGTCTTTGGCCAAAGCATTACATGTTTAGAGTAAGGTACTCTTCGATACATGTGCAGTAACTAGAATCCGTAGGACGAGGAAATGATACTTGGGCTAGGTGTGACGTAGTCAGCCTAGTGGGGACTGACACTATAGACCATGTCCTGAACCAAGTGGGTATAAGATGAGTGAAGGGAATGGGGCACGATTCATTCGAGCTACTGAAGGGTTTCAGAAACAGTTCTGGATCAACCGTTGATCTTTTCGGTTAATTGGGGATCATGATATACTACTAGGTGCAACTCATGATCGTTCTATAATTAATGGTTAGTTATAGACGACCAACATAAACCGAGAACCTATTTGGTCACACGCACAATGAGCGTAATCCAAAGGATTTAAAACGAGCTTGAGAATGGGATTCTCAGACCGAGAGAAACTAGGTTTGGTTGGACCAAACATAAAGCGAGCATGAAATCGTTTCAGTCGAAATGGAAGCGTGGATGGGCCGTGTCTTATGAAGACGTAATGGATGAACCAAAATGGTTTGGTTCTAATCCAATGGATGAGAATAAACCAAAGGGTTTGGTTTATTTTAAACGAATGAACCAAAAGTTGGTTCGGTTCATTTTAACTTAAAATAAACCATCATGGTTTTTGTTTATTTTAACTTATCTTAATGGAGCAGGTTAACGGGCTTTATGGATATGATCCATTAACCATTAAGAGAATTAGTTCTCTATAAAAGAGGGCTTAAGAGATTGTTAAGCCCTAACCTAATCCAAACCCTAGCCCCCTTGAGTTGCCGCCCACCTCCACCTTGGAGTTAATGGGCGCCAACCCTAAAGCTGCCGCCGCCCAGCTTGTGTGCAGCCGTCCAAGTCTTTTCCGGCGTCCAAGCTTCAGACGGATAACCTCCGGCGACCCTCCGGGGTTCGGTGATAAGGTGAGCTTCCATCTTCCTTAGCCGCCTCTATTCCTCCACCAAGCTGTCCAGTTTTCTGGACAGCTTCTTCTCCTCTCGTCGGAGCGTCGTTTGGACGACGGTTAGTGCTCCGACAGCGGCTAACTTACCGGGGATTTGATCTCCGGTAATCCTCTGAGGTGGGGGACGAAGGATTCGTCAAACGGTTGACGAATACCTCTCCGGAGAAGCGAGTTTTGAGAACTCGTTTTAGGATCCGAATTTGGATTCGGATAGTGATCATCTCTCGATCAAGTCGTCTTCAACACGAGGCTAGTAACCCGTACGAAGACGAAGCTCGTGACTTAGCGAAGTCATCCCGAGGAGCTCGGCGTGGATACGGATAGAGACGATTCTTACGAGGATCGTTCCGGTTGATGCCGTTCCCGCTACACGTCATACGAAAGGTATAACGTAGATAAATTTTTTTTATTGCAAAATTTAATTTACGGTTATGTCTACACTTGTTGTAATATGCATGCGTGTGTTGTGTGTGTTGTAATAAATATAGATTTATTATTTTTAATTGCTTCCGCTGTGCTCATGTTTACGAAACATGATCGAACACACACACGCCGCGGTGCCGGAAACCCAACATCAGCGTAGTATATAAATACAAGCATATACCGTCTAACCAAATGAACAACTTAAAATGCAGACATACCTGAAAGTCTGCTATGCTCTCTGATCCAACCTGAGCATATATCCAACATATATATAACAGGAAGAGTAATACCAACTCACAATATACTCATGCTATAAGTCAAGGTATCTAATAGTCTGTCCAACACATATACAAGTATCCGACACAACCATATAACAGATGCAAGAAATATGCATGAATATGATGTATAACCAAATGCAGCAAGCATAGTACAATCAAATGCAACATCACAATAAGCATATATATATATACTGCATCTATATATTTATTAATCACAACCATCCATATATATATATATATACATGCATATATGTATATATATATGGTAATATGTAAAGCACCATAAGATACGATAATGCAGCATGCATGGTCATGCCTGTGCACCCCTTCTCGCTACCACGACCCCAGTGTGGCCTAGGTGGCACGACATGACAACTGCCCCTACTCAACACCAACCACCGCTCTAGAGTGGCCGAGTGAGCAGTATAATCAAGTAGCATATGAGCGTAAAGAGCTCGCTACACAACGGGGGTCCCTGCTGCTGGCCACTCCGACTGACACTACCAATGCGTGGTCGAGTGCCACACACCTAGGACAACTGCACGTAACTCCAACCACCACCATCTATAGTGGTAGAGTGCGGCACAACAAATGCTCTGCCCTCACACCAGTTATTCCTCGGGGAGTAACTTGGGAGGCAAGATGACTGATGACTCTCTCAACCCCAAGGGAGACTATGTCGTCAGAATGCATGCAAATGGGATGAATGTGTTGTCACACGTACAACCATCTACCATAGACTCTCTGTTCAACAAAGAGTCATACCTATCTGATCAATACACTCTCTATCCTGTAGAGAGTCGTACCCAACTGATCGACGGACTCTCTATCCTTTAGAGAGCCATACTCAATTGATCATAACTCTCTATCCAATAGAGAGTCGTACTCGACTAATCATATCAAGCTGGGACCACCGGTCCGTAGCGACACACTAATCACCCTTCACTTATCCATTAAACAACACATGGTTGGTAATAAGTATGTAACATATGGGTATTAGAATAAATCCTACCTTTAGGGCATTACCTACCCACGGACGAACCTTTACCCAATTTACAAATCAGGTTATCATTCGTACTCCAACATCTACACCCTGCTAAACATTTAGGCCTATTTACATCACATCTATAACCCTAAATCATAAAAAAGGAAATGTGATATCAACCTTTGAGTAAATATAGCCAACGACAAGTATCAAGCATAAGATAAATAAGAGCAGGGTCAAGATAATATGAATACCTAATATGCTCATATCTACGACTAAATCTGAATGCAATTACATCTACCTGACTAGGGTAGGAAATTACCCACCTGATACACAGACTACACTTGTCCGTCTTTACATCCAAGACTCCGTCTCGTATCAACGTCGTGTACACAACATAGACCATAGTTAAGTTCTAACATACAACAAATATTCAAACCAAATTCTACATCACTCTTGTATTCAAATCTATTTACCACATACTAATTAAAGTCTTGAAATCAACATCATCCAAGGCATGTTGGGATTCTCTTTCTATCTAAATAATGGCATGATCTGATGTAGCATTGCACGAAAGAACAATATGTTCAAATCATCCATCTACTGGCATAGTTGTTCTAACAACAGGTGGAAATCTTCCACACCTGCATGGTTTCCTCTCAATAATATGATAGAGCCTTCCTGGTGCATATAGTCTCCGAGGATCTCTTAGCATAGCATCCTGTTGTATGCATGTATCGACCATGCATCTTAGACATAACAAGCATGGTAAATTGTGCAAAGAAAATCACACCAGTCTCTAAGAGTTGAGTCCTCAATTTTCTAGAAAAGAGACTTGAATATATCTTCCAGAGGTGTTGCTGTCCGAGGCAAGAAATCATCCTGGAGAACAACTGAATTGATAACATATGCATATCTAACAACCAAATTAAGTGAGACACATCTTGCAGGGGCAATAGCTAAACACCTATTCTTATTCCTCTCCACATTCCCTAACTTGTCAAGATCATGAACAGCCACCATCGCTAGCAGCGCAGCGACACCAGATCCCAAAGAATAACCAGCAGATGTAAGAGTGTACATGGGATTCATCTCCAACAAGTCCTTCAAAACTTTGCACTCCTCATCAAAGACCCAAATTGTAGCTTGAAGAAAACCGACAGCGACAAAGAGGCCGACAATCGACGGGATAAGCGGCGGTAGGGATCCATTCATGGCGAAGATAGTTGATAGAAATTCGTCGAGTGCCCTAGGACTACAAGGAACACCACAACGCTGGGATCTTGGTGCCAGACGAGATGGGGAAGGTGGTGATGGTCTGGCTCAGGCATCGGCGGTGGCAAATCGCCCGATGTTGCAGTCAATCGATGGGAAGAGTCACGCGATCGGGCAATGGAGAGACGCAACGGCGAAGAAACGAGCGACGCTCATGAGATCGGGAGAAGATATAGCCGTGGCAATTTGGATCGAAGAAAGGAAACAGATGCGATCGGTGTTGGGAGTATGGGGAATACAATCAAAGTCCCACATTGGTAAGACATGGAAAAGATCATGTGCTTATAAGAAAAAAGATATCTCCATTGGTATGAGGCCTTTTGGGTAAAGCCCAAAAATAAAACCATGAGGGCTTAGACCCAAAGTGGACAATATCATGCCATTGTGGAGATATGTGGAGCTTATAAGCACTAACAATTGGTATCAGAGCCATGGTCCATGTCAAGCCATGAACCTCGAACGAAGGAAGTTGAGCTCCCACGTCCGGATCAAGAGAACCAGACATCAGGAAGGAAGTCTAGTTGGGTCGGGGGGACCGAACAACTGGCAGGAAGTCCTGGTGGGTTGAAGATCGGACATCAAGCAGAGAAAATCCTTCGAGGAGGGATAGGCTTGAGGGGGGGCCCAATGTGGTCCTTCGTTTGAGGGGGGGATTGTTGGGAGTATGGGGAATACAATCAAAGTCCCACATTGGTAAGACATGGAAAAGATCATGTGCTTATAAGAAAAAAGATATCTCCATTGGTATGAGGCCTTTTGGGTAAAGCCCAAAAATAAAACCATGAGGGCTTAGACCCAAAGTGGACAATATCATGCCATTGTGGAGATATGTGGAGCTTATAAGCACTAACAATCGGCTAGCTTGAGCTCGCGGTGGCGAGGTAGGGTGCGCAATGGGTGGCTCGAGGAAACGACCTTCAGCGGCGGCAACAAGCTCGAGGCAGAGATCAGGCAAGATCGACACCGACGACAGTGAAGAGGAGAAGAACTGCTGGTGCGCGTGAGAAGTCGGGAGGAAGAAAGAAGTCGGCGGCGATTGAGAAAATGAGTGCGGAGAAAGAGGCGAAATCGGGAGAGAAGTCGCGCGGTGAGGAAAAGAAACGCTCAGGAAAAAAAAACTCGTCGTTGAGGAAATGGCTGATCGAAAATTAACGCTCGACGTTAATATAAGAGAAATCGGTCGGGCTGCTCACACAAGTTGAGTTTGCAACAACAGGTTGGGTTTAAAATCCTCTACCCATTAAACCAGATTCATTTAAACCTAGATTCAATTATACCTAGGCCAGATTTAATTAATCCATAAGCTTCAAAAGGTTAGGTTCAAATTTATCCCCAACCGTGTGTCATTAATTAATTTTTTTTTTGATATCTCACACTTAACACTTATATTAGAACACAAGTAAGTCCTAACTTAGTGATGCTCACTGCATCAATAATCTCTCCCTTTTTGATGTATGACAATACATCAATTAAAGTTAGGATAATCAAAATGCAATATTCAATTATAACATATATCATAAATGCATTGGGTTGAAAATGTATATGTATGAAATGCTCATATGCATAAAAAACTTTAAATTTTTAAATCTCCCTTTCTTTAAGTCCTTCTCTCTAACTTTAAATCTCCTCTCTCCCCCTTTGACATACATCAAAATCAAAATTAAGTTCAAAATGTCACAACTTTAAAGCTGATAATTAAAGTGTTAAACAATTTTTATCAAAAAAGCTTAAGCTTTATCAATACTCTCCCTAAATGTATTCAATAAGATTTTCTTTTAAAGATGAGATCTCCCCCTTTATCTTTTGGTTTCAAAATTTTAAAAAAATTAATTTTCAAAATTTATCAATGCTCCTCTTAAAATGCTTTTTGAAATTCTCAAATTATCTTAATTTTCAAAATCTCTGAAACTCCCCCCTTAATAAAAATATTTTTCAAATTTTCAACTTTCAAAATTTCTCAAAATTTTCTAACTTCCCCTTAAAAAATATTTTTCAAATTTTTAATTTTCAAAATTCTAACTCCCCCTCAATAAAAATATTTTTCAAAATTTTAATTTTCAAAATTCTAACTCCCCTTAATATTTTTCAAATTTAAGAACTTAACAAAACTTTACAAAACTCCCCCTTAATATCTTTGAAATTTTCAAAATTAAGAATTTTTCAAAACTTTACAAAACTCCCCCTTAATATCTTTGAAAATTTCAAAATTAAGAGTTATTTTTTTTAAATTTGAAACTATAGAAATGTAACTTCAAATATTCATGTGCATAAGTTTAAAACCATAACTTCCATGTCTACAATAAAATTTATTTGAAAATACAATCTCTCCCTTAACATGTGCTTCTCATAATTTTTCAAAATAAGCTCTTTATGAGTTCTTAGGCTTAATCATGATCTTGTCAAAATAAGCTTTAAAATTTTTCAAAATACTTAGTCTTTTCAAAATAACTTATCATTTTAAAGTTAAAAATATTCAAGCTTTTCAAAGAGCATTCAAGCTTTACAAAAGACTTAATCTTTTCAAAGTAAGTTTTTCTCCCCCTTAATTTAAGTTTTAAATTTTCAATACTCCCCCTTCATTAAGATTTAATTATTTTTTTTAAAACTCCTCCTTAATTAAAGCTTTAAATTTTCAAAACTCCCCCTTAATTAAAGTTTTAAGTTTTCAAAAATAATGTTCAAGATAGTTTCTCATAAAAGATTCTAAAGATAGATTCTATTATGATTTATTTAAATTTAAAAAATGTTTTAAGTTTAGACTTAGCTTAGCTAACTCTCATTTTCCAAATAATGCTAAGTTACTTAGAAAGGAAGTTGTTTGAGTATCAAGCAACTAATTATTACTTAGTTTGATAAGTCCAATTTCAAGTTCAAGTAAATTACTTGAGTTGAAGTTAAATTTGTTAAGTTTAGTTTAGTAAATTTGTTAAGTTACGTAAATTGTATTAAACTAATTAAGCTTGATTAAATTCTAAATCATCTCACCCAAGCTAGGCTTTCAATACACGTTACTCCTATGAGATTTGTGAGATGAGGATTTCTTTTTATCTTAATTAACTTTAATGAATAATTTCAAAGTTTTTAAACTTGTGTTAGATTCAAGTTTAGCTTGAGCTAGTCAAGTAGGTTTTTCCAGCATTAACTTCTAGGTCGTGGTGAGACATACGACCTTCTTGGATATCAGAGAAATTACCACTTCCTAGACAAAGTCAATGAAGGAATCAAGTACTTGATTCACTTTGGACTAAGCCTTGGTCTAACTAGTCAAAGACTTAGTGAGTTAGCTTCGGTCAGTTCCACTTGACTTAGTGCACCAAGTCGTGGCGAGGCACATGACCTTCTTGTATATCGGAGCAATGACTACTTCCTAGACATGCACTTCGAAGAGCTTCCCTCACTTAATATCAGTTCACTTTGTCTTAGTACTAGGTTGTTCAAGTTTAAACTACTTTATTTCCTATCTAGTCCATTCTAAATTAAGCAAGTAAAGTAAACTAATGCATGCAATAATTTAACTAAACAAAGAAACAAGCAAAGTGTTAGCCCCCCTAAGTGATAACTTGTTGAGTTTTGTTTGCTAAGTGAACTTGACTCTTGGGAACCCAAAATTGATTTGGTCCAACTTGGTTGACTAAACTAGTCTTAGGAACCCATTCTTGGACTCGACCCTTAGCATTTCTATTAAACAAGGATATGTATGATCTATTTGTGTAAAATACCACGAAGAAATTTACGGCAGGTTAAGATTCTCTATTATTCGTTAATTAGAGAGATGATGCTATCGATTAATTAAACTATGGTTAGGGATTATTTAATCATGGTTAAGGATTTATTGTTGTTAAATGGATCCGTTCCAATTAAAGACGCCGACCCATTTTAAACCTACCCCTTTACTCTTCGCCGTTTTCTCTCGCTATCGGTTCCAAATCGCAATTCCTTTATTCCACTCCTCCGCGACGATCCATTCCCCTCATGATCCCGATTCTCATTCTCTCGCGCGATTCCTCACATCGACTGCATCTCCGCCACTATTTCTCCTCCTCCGCCCGATGGCGCTCCCCCTGCGCAATTTCCCCTCTCCACTATGGTTGCTGAGCGGGCTCGCCCTGTCGCCGATTGTCGCCACCTTGATTTCCCCCTTGCCCAGCCGGCCGGTTGTCGCCGCTTCGCAACCATCACACTACGCCACCATCGTGCCAGTCATCGTCGCCACGCCACTACCGCCGCACTCCATCTTCTCACGAGCGCTCTTCCCTTCCTCGTGGAAAGCGACAGTGATGACACCGCATTCTGATGTGGGGCTGGGATCTTTGTCGAGCAAGGTAACAACTGTTCCTTCCTGATCTTGGACGAGAATTTAGGGTTTGCTTTGATTTCCTTGGTTGAACGGGATTTTGGGTGTATGGGCAGGGATCGTGAGTGCCGATCGCAGCCGGTGAACAGGGTTGTAGGTATTGGGGATTGCTGCCGATGGAGTCTAGGGCTGGTAAGCTTGTTGTATCCCCTCTCTTTTAACTGCAAATTGCTAAATGTGGGTGTGTGATCTGTGGAGTGTTTGTTCCTGTCGATGGAGTTGACCGTGAGCAAGGAGTTGTTGAGTGTGAATGGGTTTGATGTCGGTTGAGCGGTTGTGTAGGTTCTGTGAAGCTGTGCCGGCTGTGAAGAGTGGATGAGGCTGTGATAGAGCTATGAATGAATGAATCAGTTAAGCTATGATTTTTAATGAAGTGTTTTAAATAGATAGATCCCTAAATTTGTGTGGCTATTAATGATGCAGTTCTTGGCCACGAAGGGGTGAATCGGCTGTGAGTTAGAGATTTGTCGGTGATGGATGATTATTGGCATATTGAGGTGTTGGTGCATGATTTGTCTATATGATGATTGGATAGGGATTCGTTTGTTCTATTAATTGTCGGATTGGTGGGTTGTTAAGCACCATTTCAAGACGGATAATTAGTTCTTGAGTGTGGGTGGCTGTGTGAGAAGTTGTAAGGCTGGAGTTGAGTTGTAAATGGGCTGTTGTATCGTTGTAATGGCTATGAAGTAGTAGTTTTGTTTGGGATACGAATCGAGATATAAAGTTGATGTAGGATTATGATTTGATCCTAATATTAGAATTGGTATATGATTGGATCATATATGTTTTGTTTGCAGGATTTTGGTTCGAGATATTTGCAGACGTGAAGACGATTGGTGTCTACAAAGCAGGTGGGTAATTCCTACCCTGGTCAGGTAGTTTTAATGCATACAGATTTAAATGCATAATCATCTTATATGATCATGTTACCTTAACCCTGCTCTTATTATCTTATGCTTGAACTTATCGTTGGATGTATTTATGCTCAATTGTTGGTATCACATATTCCCTAGCATGATTTAGAAGTTATATATGTGATGTAAATTGGCCTAGATGTTTAGTAGGGTGTAAATGTTAGTACGGGTGATGACCCAATTTATAAATTGGCAAAAAGGTCATCTGTGGGTAGGTAATGCCCTAAATGTAGGATTTATTTCCAATACCCGTATGTTGCATACTTGTTACCAACCATGTGTTGTGTAATGGTTAAGTGAAGGGTGATTAGTGTGTCGCTACAGACTGGTGGTCCCAACTTGATATGATTAGTCGAGAACGACTCTCTATAGGATAGAGAGTGCGTCGATCAGTTGAGTACGACTCTCTATTGGATAGAGAGTTATGATCAGTCGAGTACGACTCTCTACAGGATAGAGAGTGTGTCGATCAGTTGAGTATGACTCTCTATTGGATAGAGAGTTATGATCACTTGAGTATGGCTCTCTACAGGATAGAGAGTTCGTTGATTTGTTGAGTACAACTCTCTACAGGATAGAGAGTACATTGATCTGATTAGTACGACTTTCTGTAGAATAGAGAGTCTATGGTGAATGTCTATATGTGAGACATTACATTCATGTCATTTGCATGCATGCTGGTGACGTGGTCTCCCTTGTGGTTGAGAGGATCGCCAGTCATCCTGCCTCCACGGTTACTCATAGGAGGAGTAACCGGTGTGAGGGCAGAGCATCTATTGTGCCGCACTCTACCACTATAGACTGTGGTAGTTGGAGTTGCGTGAAGTTGTCCTGGGTGCGTGGTACTCGACCACTCATTGGTAGTGTTAGTCGGAGTGGCCAGCAGCAGGGACCCCCGTTGTGTAGTGAGCTCTTTACGCTCAGATGCTACTTGATCATACTGTCCACTCGGGCACTCTAGAGCAGTGGTTGGTGTGAGTTGGGATAGTTGTCATGTCGTACCACCTAGGCCACACTGGGGTCATGGTAGCGAGTAGGGATTAGCAGGCATGACCATGCATGCTGCATTGTCGTATATGATGGCGCATTGCATACTACCATATATATATACATATATGCAAGTATATATATATATATTTGGATGGTTGAGATTAATATATATATATATAGATGTAGTCTATATATATGCTTGTTGTGATGTTGTATTTGATTGAATTATGCTTGCTGCATTTGATTGTACATTATATTCATGCATGTTTCTTGCATATGTTATACGGTTGTGTCGGATACTGGTATATGTGTTGGAAAGACCATTAGATATCTTGACCTATAGCTTGAGGATATTGTGAGTTGATCTTACTCTTCCTATAATATATATGTTGGATATATGTTCAGGTTGGATCAGAGTAGCGTAGCAGACTTCAGGTATGTCTGCATTTTACGTTGTTCATTTGGTTAGTAGGTATATGCTTGTATTTATATACTATGCTGATATACCTATTGTACCTCTAGATTATGTTGTTGAATTACATGTGATATTACATATATAAATGTTTTTCTATTACCTGCTAAGTTTTAACCACCACCACCACGGACCCTGGGTATTTTTGTCGCCTAGGTAACAGGTAGAAGTCTTTGTGACGGCTTGGAGCACAGCTGACTGACATCTCATCTCATCTCCGAGACTTTGGTGGTTGTGTTGGGCTTTCCGTATGAGTATATTGTATTTGGAGTTTTCGTGATGTACTATGTTGTGGATTCGGATTTTGTCGAGGTTTCGTTATGTTGTGATGTGTTAGTCATAGCGGTATGTATGTGTGTGGTTTGAGATGTTGTATTATCTTTCCACTGTGTTTTGTGTAGTTGTTGTTTCCATATATATATATATATTGTTGTTGTTGTGGCCTACGGGCCTTGTATTAACCCGAAATGTTGCCACGTACAGGGGAGATGCTGTCCGTTTGCTTTTCGGCACAGCATGCTCTCGGGGTGTGACAACTTTAGTGGTATTAGAGCCCTAGGTTCTGTGATGCCATAAAAGGTTGTTTTGAGTCGAGTCTTGGATTCTTGGGAGTCGATTTATTCGGTTTTGGTTTTTCGAGATGAGATGGGCAGCGGCCTGAGCTCCAAGCAGCATGAGGTAAGAATTCTTGAAAAATTTATGGTTTAGTAGATATTTATCTAAACTTGATAAGTAGGTGTATACAGTAGAGTTATGACACCTGTGTAGACTTGTAGTAGGGGTCGTCCACTGAGGCGGCCAACTGGAGTTATCTTTAGGGTTTATACTCTCGATTTTTGTTGACTATGCTTTTAATGTTAATAACAGGGAATAACCTGTAGTGTGTTAGTTATTGTTCGTAACTGTGGTAAGAGCTGACCCTGAAAATGACCTGTTAAGTCTGTGAGTCTTAAACCTGTGTCGAAAAGGTGATTTACCTTTGAGGGCCGACTGATTCCGAGTCGAAAAATAGGGGTCAAGTCGTCACATTTCTTGTGGAAATCAGAGACTACAGTCTTAGAGATTTTCACTAATTATGCTAGTCAGATCATTACCTGTTGGGTAATGGACAAGACAAGTAGACTATTGTTGATGCAAATAGCGGAAGGCTAGGTTAAGGTGTTTCATAGGGATTTTATCCCTGAGTCGTTCGTACTGAGTTGTATAACTTTGAAGGTACTTTTGAGAACTTCACTTGGGTTATACAAAGGAAGTAGAGTTAGTTGTATACCATTATCGGGATCAAGCTGGTATTTGGTAGAAAATGCAGAAAATAACCTTCCAGAAATAAAACATCACTTGATCATGGTTAGTGATGTTGAGAGAGAGTATTCCCCCGTGTCACTTTTAGTGACACATTATAAGGAATTCTTGAGCTTCAAGAAAGGGTGATCGGTTAGTAATAGTGTACTGTGCAGAGTCGTGAGACTTGCAGAGGTTACGACCACCTAATAGCTCAAGAAGATGAATGGATGATTTAAGCCACCCAGAGTTATTGGCTTATAGTTGGATTAGGATGTTGGGATCTTCTACCAGATCCTGCCGGAAGACATTGTTAGGGCAATCTCTTGCCGTAATATGGTTTTGATGGTGTGGCAAAGGGTTTAAGTTAGTTTGATATGTTGATTTGATATGTGCGTTGAAGTCGTGTAGGACTTAGTAATTCGCACATGGAGCCATGGCGAGTTTCACATCTCATGACTCGTGCCTTGAGTCGGTGAAGGATAGCTTTGCGGAAGCCGTGCGCTTGGAGCATCCGAGGGACTGCTGGACGAGGAGCTTGGAGTGAAGCCGGAGGAAGTAGACTTCGAGGCAAGAGACGCGAAGGAGCATTGCAGAGCCGTGCGCCTGATGCTGCCGAGGGACGTGGCCGCGAACGAAGAGAACTTCAAAGGCGAGGGACTCCGAGGGATGAGAGTGAGCGATTGTAACCCGGGAAGGGTAGCTCTTAGGTGAAACTTGGCCATTTGGCCAAGTGTCGGATGAGTTTTCCCGACACGGTCACCGCCATGTCATGGCGGATCGCTCTAATCGATGGTTTGATCGACCGTCTAATGTGGTGAATCAAGTTGATCGATCGCCGATATGGGCGATCGGTGATGGCTTCGATCAATCGATTGCCAAGGGGCGGTCGGGATGTCGCTGTGCGCGCATAGAGAATGGAGTCGACCTCGTTGAGGACTCGGAGTTGACATCGATCGGGATGGGTGCAATCGGTCGATCGATGCGATCGCTGGATAGTATCCAACGTGGAAAGAGGCCGTTATTGGGCAACGGCTATAGCACCAGTCGACTGATGGGTTCCATCAGTCGACTGATCCTGTGTCAACGGGAAGAAACCCTCTTCCTCTATAAAAAGGAAGGGGGTAAGGCTTTGGGAGGCTAATGCTTACACTCTAACACTCTCCCAAAGTTCCCTAAAGCTTTCCATCCTCTTACCCAAGCTTATTTTCATTATATTTGTAAGAGGAGTGTTGTTGTAAAGAGGTTACCTCCACCTAGCTTTGTGCAAAGGAGAGATCTAGTGGATAGATTGCGGAGTGATTCACCATGGACGAATCGGACTGGGGATTAGCGGCGTAGCCGTGAACCACGTTACATCTCCGTGTTTGTATTGTCTTTGTTTTATTTCAATTTGCTTGTCTTAGTTTATTGCTTCCGCTTGCGCTAACGTTTTGTAGACGAGCAAAATACGACATACAACGAACGAGGGCTATTCACCCCCCTCTAGCCGGCCAATCGATCCCCAACAAGTGGTATCAGAGCCAAGTCGTTTGTCGAGGACTAACCACCGCAACAAACACTTCATCTAAAGATGGCCGGCTCAAACATCCACCCACCGAAGTTCGACGGCGAATTCTCTTGGTGGAAAAAGAGAATGGAGGTATTCTTCGAAACCGACTTTGAAATATTGTTAATTATGGAAAACGGTTTCGAGTTGCCTAGGAACGAAAATGGGGAGCCATTGGAGAAATCAAGGTGGAGCAAAAGGCAAAGAGAAGAATACTTGGCAAATTCAAAGGCCAAGCACCACCTATACAATGTCCTCCCCCAACAAGAAGTCAATAGGATAGGGGAATGTTCTAGTGCTAAGGAGATGTGGGAGAAGCTAGTAGAGCTTCATGAAGGTACCTCGGAGGCTAAGCTAGCAAGAAGAGACCTCCTCCGCTCCCAACTATCAAATATTAAGCTTGAAAAGGGAGAAAAGGTAACTTCCCTACATTCTAGAATTAAAGAAATATTAATTGGGCTAACAAGTGTAGGTGAGAAGCTATCAAACCGGGATATGGTAATGAAGGCCATAGATGCCTTTCCCCGGTCCTCAAGATGGAGCTCCATGGTGGACTCATTTTACATCTCCAAGAACCTAGAGGTAAGTACCTTGGAGGAATTCTTTTCAACCATGGAGCTTCATGAGACAAGGCTTGAAGGTATACAAGAAGAGCCTAGAGTCCAAACTTCAAGGGGAGTGGCCTTGATGGCCAACAAAGGGAAAAAGAAGATCGAAGTCCCCTCCTCCTCCGATGATGAAGCCTCTACCTCCTCCATGGATAGCACAAAAGAAGCCTACATGGTAAGGAAGGTAAGGCGTGCATTTAAGAATTTTAGAATTGATAAATCTCATGATAGGAATAGAAGACCAAGGGGGAAGGTCATATGCTATAATTGCCAAGGAGAGGGGCACATAAGGGACAATTGTCCCCTCCTAAACAAGAGCAAGGAAGAGAAGAAAAAGAAGGAAGAAAAGAAGAAGAAGAAGGGGAGCAAGAAGAAAGAGGAGAAGAAGGCCAAAGAAAAAGGAAAGTCAATGGCTCTCAAAGCCAAGACATGGGATGACGTTGCCCCCTCCTCCTCATCCGAAGAAGAAGAGCATGTCTACTCCAACCTAGCACTAATGGCTCTTCATGACTCGGATTGCTCCTCCTCCACCGAAAATGAAGAATCAAGCTCAAGTGGAGAGAGCTCAAATGAAGGGGGAGCTTCTACATCCTCATCATCCGAAGAAGAAGAAGACATGGAAACTATGGTAACAAATGCTTCTCCTAAGAAAATAGTTTCCATAATCTCTAGTTTAACTAAGGACTTATTTGGCATGAAAAAGAAAAATAAGAGCATGCTTAATCAAATTAAGGAATTAGAACAAAAACTAGAAAAAGCATGCCTAAATGATAATGTTTCTTCTTGCCATGATGATGCATGCTCACATGATTATATGCCTTTGGATGTTAATGATGCTACAGAGGAAAATAGGGCATTAAGGGAAAAGGTAGATTATTTAACCAAAGCCCTAGGAAAATTCACAATTGGCTCCAACACCTTGAACATGATCATAGGGAGCCAAAGGGCAAGCTTTAACAAAAAGGGCCTAGGATACAAAGAAAAGAAAAATGAAAAGGCCTACAAATGCCTCATAGCTAGGGGACAAGATAAGAAGAAGGTAATAGCTAGAAAATGGATCCCCAAGGAATATCTAGTGAACCCAATAGGAAAGAACTTATTTTGGGTTCCAAAATCCATCCTTAAGGGTTAGAATAACCCTAGGGTAGTCAACCACATGGAATTAATCTATATCATATTTTGGTTGACTTAGGATGACGGGACAACATTTTTTAGTGTTGGGTGATGATAACGTACTCATAAATAGATAATAATGCTTAAATCATGATGATTGATGTAATTCCTATGTATATTTACAATCATGATTTATGTTTTTTTTTGAAATTTGGCACGTTATCATAAGAAATAGGTTTGAATCATGCTTTAGGTAATACTTTATTTATTATCATCATATAATACCTAATGCATGCCTATTATTTGATGAATACATGAGTTTCATGATCATAATGTAGAACTCATTCATATATGTCTTTATGATCATGAGGATTATTAGTTTGACACTTAACCATGATAGAATTGCATGAACATATTGGTTAAGTATATACAAATACCCCCTAGGATGCATCTCACACTCACCATAGGCTACCTTGATTGAAAACTTAGCATGAGTGAGATGTTAGGATGATACAAATGTCCACTAATGCCTATGGCATTTAGATGGTCATTTAAAGTATCAAAATAGCAATAATAGACCAATCATGGGGAAGGCTTATGTTTAATTCATAGACATATTGCCCAAAGATCATGGTTGGATATTTCATATGTTTTCAAAACAATTTCTTACTTTAAAATATATGTATTCATGTTTTGAAACAATTGGATGCAAGACTAGGTGTTAAAATGGATACTCTTATGATTAAAAACCTAGTAGTTTTTAAAGCTTTTGGATTTTTGACAAAAACGTGGAAATATAATGTTTTTTCATGAAAACATATTTTTCACTGATAGATATACTTAAAAGAAATGTGTTCCCCAAATTTCATGATTTTTTGAATTTTCTGGAATTTTTACTGCATTTCTGAAATTCGGTCTGAAAATCAGAAAATCTCGAAATTCACGTGCCAGTCGACTGGTATCTGAACCAGTCGACTGATGTCCTGAATATCAGACCAGTAAAGGCTGAATTCCGATTTTAAATCAACTTGTGGTATTTTCTTTAGACTTGATGCCATGTGTTTTTAACTTAGTGATAATCTTTTTGATGGTATCAAAGGGGGAGAAAATGATTATGTTTAAGTTAATTATGAAAGGGGGAGAAATTAAGGGAGAAAATTTGTGTAGAGAATTTCATGGATTAAGGGGGAGTTGCATGTTGCTATATCATGTTTATCTTTACATGCTTTCTTACCTTAGAATTTATATCAAATGTTTTTACCTAACTTAAACGGATTGCCACACATCAAAAAGGGGGAGATTGTTAGGGCAATCTCTTGCCGTAATATGGTTTTGATGGTGTGGCAAAGGGTTTAAGTTAGTTTGATATGTTGATTTGATATGTGCGTTGAAGTCGTGTAGGACTTAGTAATTCACACATGGAGCCATGGCGAGTTTCACATCTCATGACTCGTGCCTTGAGTCGGTGAAGGATAGCTTTGCGGAAGCCATGCTCTTGGAGCATCCGAGGGACCGCCGGACGAGGAGCTTGGAGTGAAGCCGGAGGAAGTAGACTTCGAGGCAAGAGACGCGAAGGAACATTACAGAGCCGTGCGCCTGATGCTGCCGAGGGACGTGGCCGCGAACGAAGAGAACTTCAAAGGCGAGGGACTCCGAGGGATGAGAGTGAGCGATTGTAACCCGGGAAGGGTAGCTCTTAGGTGAAACTTGGCCATTTGGCCAAGTGTCGGATGAGTTTTCCCGACACACCGCCGATCCGCCATGTCATGGCGATCGCTCGATCGATGGTTTGATCCGACCGGTCTAATGGTGAATCAAGTTGATCACCGATCGCCAGCATGGGCAGTCGACTGATGGCTTGATCAGTCGACTGCCAAGGGACAGCAGTCGACTAATGTCACTGTGCACGGGCACAGAATAGAGTCGACCTCGTTGAGGACTCGACTGGTTGACATCGGATCGATGGGTGCCATCGATCGGTGATGCCGCATCCGCTGGATAGTATCCAACGTGGAAAGCGGCCGTTATTGGGCAACGGCTACAGCACCAGTCGACTGATGGGTGCCATCAGTCGACTGATCCTGTGTCAACGGGAAGAAACCCTCTTCCTCTATAAAAAGGAAGGGGGTAAGGCTTTGGGAGGCTAATGCTTACACTCTAACACTCTCCCAAAGTTCCCTAAAGCTTTCCATCCTCTTACCCAAGCTTATTTTCTTTATATTTGTAAGAGGAGTGTTGTTGTAAAGAGGTTACCTCCACCTAGCTTTGTGCGAAGGAGAGATCTAGTGGATAGATTGCGGAGTGATTCACCGTGGATGAATCGGACCGTGGATTAGCGGCGTAGCCGTGAACCACGTTACATCTCCGTGTTTGTATTGTCTTTGTTTTATTTCAATTTGCTTGTCTTAGTTTATTGCTTCCGCTTGCGCTAACGTTTTGTAGACGAGCAAAATATGACATACAACGAACGAGGGCTATTCACCCCCCTCTAGCCGGCCAATCGATCCCCAACAGACATTGGATTGAGACAAGAGTTTAGAAATGACTCCGTACAAGGGTTTGAGAGTTGGAGACTGGTAAGCAAATATTGCAGGTCAACTTAATAGAGTCAGAAGTCTCCTACTGTTGGATAAAGGAGCAAGATCAGAGTCATAGACTTTGAGCTATTTTCCGATTATAGAAGACCAACCGCAGATCATCAGGATGTTCTCGTGGATATCAGCAAAATCAGAACAAAGACTTCAAAGGGATTGTGTGTGTGCAGTGCAGATCATGTAGACACGTGAAGTCAGATTATCTGTTGGATCAGTTCATCTGTTGCTATTGTAAGCAACCAGTACATTTGAGGAGGTATACTTTGAAGACTCAGTTGAAGACTACCAATGGTATTCCGGGAGGATGATGCTCCGTCTCGACAGCAGAGATCAACACAGAAGATTAGGTTATCTCATCAGCAACGACCTACTACCTCAGGCATGGGTGGAGTGTTGGAATGTATACTGAAAGCCTAGTTCTTTTTATATGAACATTTTATTTTGAAATAAGAATCACATGATTATTGTTTGCACTTTATATATTTATTATATGTGTGCATATTGTCTAATATTTTACATTGTAGATAACATGGTGCTTGGTGTGGCACAGAAGATCATGTTATCAGTTCCTTGTAAAATATAAGTAGAGGCTCACAACCAAGATGGTTTTGGACAAACCATTGGCATGGTTGTAGTGTAGCTTGGTATTGTTTTGTCTTGAACATAGAGTTACACTGGTACACTTAGGTGTATTGAGTAGGACCGACATAGAAGTGATTCAATTTAGTACTGACTACATAATTGAATCGGACTTCAGATATTATGTTGTACATGCTCTTAATCCCGATATAATAACGGGCACATGTACTTAGTATTTATTTCTTTGATTTACCAGTGGGTGAGATTTAGATGGATTAAATCAATATGCCCGGTAAGTTGGGAAATAATATTATTTACATTGTGTGCCGTTGAATATAGGAGGAAACCATGTCCTATATATTAGGTTGATGATGTCCCCTTGAGGAGCTCATAAAGTTCATCATGTAAACCCAACTGGTTGACTTAGTCAATGTGATGATAAGGTTGAGTGGTACTACTCGAGGAATTAGATGTTAATTAATTGATGGTCAGTAAATCAATTAATTGACGGACATTCGATATCTTAATCACGGGGAGATTAATGTACGAATAATATATGGAGCCCATATTAATTTATGGGGGTTGGTGAGGTAGTTCAATGATGATCCTCTAGTGGAATGGAACATCATTGATGGATCAAGTTTGTGTTGTTCCGATCCATCGGGTGGCCAAGACCCAACTCCTCCTTATGGTCCCTATCCTAGCCTAATATAATCCTTGTGAAGTCTAGATCCAAGAATGTAAATCAAAACCTAGAACCAACGGTTGGTATTAAATCCCTAGATCCGATGGTTAGGATGAAACACTAGAACCAACGGTTGGGGTTAAATCCCTAGATCCGATGGTTAGGATGAAACCCTAGAATCGACGGTTGAGATTAAATCCCTAGATCCGACGGTTGGGATAAAACCCTAGATCCGACGGTTGGGATGAAATCCTAGATCCGACGGTTGGGATGAAATCCTAGATCCGACGGTTGAGATTGTTAGGGCAATCTCTTTCCGTAATATGGTTTTGATGGTGTGGCAAAGGGTTTAATCCTTCTCGACAACACGTCGGAGGTGGAGAAACCTCTCACAAGCAATTACAATGTAATATAGAAATACAAGCAAATACACAAATACAATACAAAAGAAAACTTTCACCGATTGCTTTGATCGCTTTGCTTGTTGCTTGCTTTGATTTTCTCTTGAAGGACTGGAATGCAGCAGCAATTCCCCTCCAATAGCTTCACAAAAGGCTTGTTGTACTTGTCCCTAGGCATTTCAAAACCATTTTCTATAATAATCATGTAATCAAAATCGGTTTCAAGATATACCTCCATCCGTTTCCTCCACCAAGCAAAATCTCCATCGAATTTCGGTGGATGGATGAAGCCGGCCATTTGTAGTGCTCTCGCGGCGGTTAGTCCTTGAAGAGCGACCTTGACTCTGATACCACGCATATCTTGTGTTGTGTGATTGTGTATTGTTAGCTTCATTATTATTGTTATTCCGCTGCGCTAATGACAATCGTAGACAAGAAATGCAAGAAGAACGAACGAATTATGACATCCAACGAATGAGGGATATTCACCCCCTCTAGCCGGCCGTAATCGATCCCCTACAAATATTAAACCCTAGATCCGACGGTTGGGATAAAACCCTAGATTCGACAGTGGAGGTTAAATCCCTAGATCCGATGGTGGAGATTAAAGGAGTCCTAAGCCTAACTCTATAAAAAGAAAGCTTAGGGTTGGGCGGCAAGTATCAAAAATTGGAATTGGGATTAGGGTTTGGAGCAAAGGTGGGCGGCTAGGGTTTGGAGCAAAAGTGGGCGGCAGCCATCTTCCATCAATTATTGTCGGCGCCCATCCTCCTCCATCAACACTTGGCCGGTGCCCATCCTAGAGGCCTCTCCCTTCTTCCTTGGCCGGCGGTTCTCCTTCCATAGGTGGCCGACATTCATCTTCCTCCCTTCATCCTAGAGTGGCCGGCGGCAACACTTCTTGAAGTTGACCGGCGCATCATCCAATTGTTCCTTGGCCGGCGGTTGCACCAAATTCCCTAATTTGGTGGCCGGTTCTAGATAGGAAGGTATTTGTTAGTTCTTCTCTTTGTTCGCAGCGGACAAGGTAGAGAAGAAAGCGATCTAGAAGGCTTCTACTCGTGGAGGATCTTCGTCCACACGTCGTCCACGAGAAGGATAGGACATACGGTAGAAGATCGTAAGGTATAAAGTTATTTTAACTTTATTTACAGATCTGAGCATGTTCTTTTATGTTTTGATTATGCATGTGTGAACTAGTAAATATATTTTATAATCATGGACCCCGAAGACAAACACAAAAACCGGCGATCCGTCCGTCGTCTCTTCCGCGGCTAACCAACTAGAAGAGTTATGTTGTTTGAACAACTAGTTTGTTCAAGCGACCACTCAAGTTGTTAGCACGACGATGAAATGGTGTTGCTAAGGAATCTCATCCCATCCGGATTAATCCTTTCATTAGTGAAAATTTTAATACGGGGACATGGGAGCCAATGAGCCTCCGAAGCATCCACCTTCAATTGGTATCAGAGCCACGGTTTCCGGTTTTGTGTGTTTTGGATTCGGTTAATTTTTTATGCACTTTTTTATATATTATATGTGCCGGATAATAGTAGGATATGCGTAGTTTAACTCTTTGGTTGCAGGCATAAGATCTGACTATTATGGCCATGTGTGTGTATGTGAATGGATGTGTGTAAAAATTTATTATTTGAATCCTCGGGGTTGACGAGGCTAGATTAGTATTTAATTTTTGTAATTAAATACGGCATTGTTTAGCCGATCATTTTTGTTTACTTTTGATCTAGATTATTTGTACACTCCTTCGTGGAGTATAGGATCGATGGATGTAAATAAAATGATTTATCTCGGCTCGGAACTCTTTGGTGACTTGCGCATGGGAAAAGATGGAGCGGACGAGGTGGCGACATGACGGGATGCATATTGGAGGGCAATGCCATAATAGTTGGAAAAATTCTGTTTTTTCCATATTTATTGCTTATTTGTTTTATATGCATGTTGTGTATGATTTAAAATTCCTCATTTGTAATTTACTAAGTGGGAGAGGGACATTTTAATTAATTCCCGCGGCCTCCATTACAATTTGACGTGTGATGCAAACAAACTTGTGTGTTGGCTCTGAGTGCCTTCCTCCCTGCGGACGGGTTTGTTTGCGGATCACTAGGTTAAATAATGGTTATAGGAAATTATCTAGGAGCATGTGTACTTCCACAGCGGTAAGGCACATAATCCGAAATAATTCCCTCAGTATCGTGTAATGGTGCACACTTAGATGCAAATAAAGGTATCCTCCCCATCGGAGTCACTGCTTTTATTTGTAGGGCCAAAGAGGAACCAACTATTAATTTTATTTGTCAAAAAGTAAGGTTGACAAGATAATAAAATTAATGGGTAAAACCTCCTCTTACAAATGTAGAATTCATATACGTCCACACTGCGTGGCATGCGACATTCTCGGTGATTTGAGGTGTTGGTTGATTTCGGGATTTTATTGTTTTGAGGAATCAATAATATTTGAAATCTAATATTTTGATCATTGTGTTTTTTAGGATTTTCAAATGGCTTTCAACCCACTTGTTGTGATTTTAAAAGAAAACAAACTTACTGGTCCAAACTACATTGATTGGAAAAGAAACCTGGATATTGTCTTAACTGCAGAGGAGTACAAATTTGTACTCTTCGAGGTCTGTCCTTCTAAGCCCACCGATGACTCTGATGAAAAGGAGAAAGAACGTTATAAGAAATGGGTTAAGGCAGATGAGATGGCGCGGTGTTACATTTTGACATCTATGTCAAATGTGCTGCAACATCAGCATCAGGACATAGCCACTGCTTAAGACATGATGTTCAATCTCAAGGAACTTTTCAGACATCAGAGTAGGCCGGCTAGGCAGGAGGCAATGAGAAACATGATGACGACCACCATGGTCGAGGGAACACCCGTTAGGGATCATGTTCTCAAGATGATGGCTCATCTTAATGAGATGAAAGTCCTCGGAGCTGAGATCGATGGGGAAACCCAGGTCAATATCATTCTCCAATCTCTGCCTAGGAGTTTTGAGCAGTTCTGCCTCAACTACAACATGAACAAGAGCTTGTATTCGTTGGCGGAGCTTCTGACAGAACTCCAGGCGGCAGAGGGGCTTTTTCGTCAAAGTGCTCAAGCCATGGTTGCTCAGAAGGTTTCTTCCTCTAAATCGAAAGGTAAGAAGAAGAAGAAATAAGGTGGAGCGAAGAAAGTGGCAGTGGGACCTCAGGCAGGAGTGAAGAAGCCGAAAGGCAAGTGCTTCACTTGCAAGCAGACTGGACATTGGAAGGCGGACTGTCCTCGCCGAAAGAACAAAGGTATATCTTCTTGTTTAGTTGTTGAAACATGTTTAGCGGTGTTATCTACCAGTGCCTGGTGTGAAGATACAGGAGCCACTGATCATGTCTGCAATACTTTGTAGGGGTTCCAGGAAACCCGACGACTAGCTGAGGGAGAGATTACCGTCTTCATGGGCAATGCTTCAAAGGTGGCGGCTATTGCAGTGGGAGACGTTTATTTATCTTTTGATAGGAATAAGGTTTTGGTTTTGAGAAATTGTCTTTATGTACCTACTTTTAGAAAGAATTTAATTTCAGTTTCTAAATTGTTTATGGATGGGTATTCTGTTTCTTTTAATGACAAAGTGGTTATAAAAAGGAACAGGGAGATTATCTGTTCTGGTACATTGGTTGGCAATTTATATACTCTTGAACCAAAAACTCCCACGATGTATATAGAAATCAATAACTCATCTTCTAAGTCTAATAAGAGAAAAGAACCTTCGCAAATGAACCAAACATATCTTTGGCATCTAAGGCTTGGTCATATTAACCTAAGCAGAATTCAAAGGTTGATAGCTGATGGATCTTTGGGTTCATTAGTGGTGGAGGATCTCCCAACCTACGAATCTTGCTTGGAAGGTAAAATGACCAAGAGGCCTTTCAAGGCCAAGGGGTATAGAGCCAAAGATGTGTTGGAAATGGTTCATTCTGATTTGTGCGGTCCTATGTTTATCCAGGCAAGAGGTGGTTTTGAATACTTCGTCTCTTTTATAGACGATTATTCAAGGTATGGATACATTTACTTGATGCGCCGCAAGTCTGAATGCTTTGACAAGTTCAAAGAATTCAAGGCTGATGTGGAGAACCGTCAAGGTAAAAGTATCAAGACATTACGATCTGATCGTGGTGGCGAGTACCTCTTGGGAGAGTTTAGGAGTTACTTATCAGAGGCTGGGATTCAATCCCAATTGTCTGCACCTGGCACACCCCAGCAGAATGGTGTAGCGGAGCGAAGGAATAGGACTCTTATGGAGATGGTCAGATCGATGATGAGTTATTCTGAGTTACTTGTTTTGTTCTGGGGGTATGCACTGGATATGGTAATGTACACTCTGAACTTGGTTCCATCTAAATCAGTACCTTCTACCCCTGTAGAATTGTGGACTGGGCGAAAGCCTAGTCTGAGACATATTCGGATATGAAAGGCCGTGAAGGCCTTGTAAGTTGAGCCTCGCATGTAAGTGTGCATGTTTGTTGGCTACCCTAAGGGAACGAAAGGTGGTTTGTTTTATAATCCTAGAGATCAGATGGTGATCGTTAGCACGAACGCCAGATTTCCAGAGGAGGATTATGTAATGAACCACAAGCCCAAGAGTAGGATTGTTCTTGAGGAGTTGACACGGGAAGTCCCGACTTCAGTACCACCGGTACAAGAGGAGACACCACAAGTCACTGCACCGCGTGTCACGGAGCATACACAGGAGGCACCTCGTCGTAGTGGGAGGGTTGTTAGACAACCCGATAGATTCATGTTTTTGGGAGAGTCTTCGGACTTAGTCCCTGGGGAACATGAACCTGATCCCTGGACATATGACGAGGCAATCCAAGATAGAGATGCGGTATCTTGGCAAAAAGTGATGAATTCAGAGACAGAATCTATGGATTCTAATCAGGTCTGGGAGCTAGTAGAACCACCCGATGGTGTAAAAACCATTGGATGCAAGTGGATCTACAAGAGAAAGAGAGGAGTAGACGGGAAGGTTGAGACCTTCAAAGATAGGCTTGTTGCGAAAGGGTATACTCAGAAAGAGGGTATCGATTATGAGGAGACCTTTTCGCCGGTAGCTATGCTTAAGTCTATCCGGATTCTCTTATCTATAGCTGCTCATATGGATTATGAGATTTGGCAGATGGATGTCAAGACAACTTTCCTTAACGGAAGTCTTGAGGAGAACATCTATATGCGGCAACCAGAGGGATTCATTGCTAAAGGCAAAGAGCATCTTGTATGTAAGCTTAATCGGTCCATTTATGGATTGAAGCAAGCTTCTAGATCTTGGAACATCCACTTTGATGAGGTAATCCAGTCATATGGATTTATTCAAAGTCCGAATGAGCCTTGTGTATACAAGAGATGTGACGGAAACGTAGTGGTGTTTCTTGTACTATATGTAGATGACATTTTGTTAGTTGGCAACAATATCAAAGTGTTATCAGACGTAAGGGTATGGTTGTCCAAACAGTTTGATATGAAGGACTTGGGAGAAGTGGGACACATCCTTGGGATCAAAGTTATAAGGGATCGCAAGAAAAGGATGTTGTGCTTATCTTAAGCTTCATACATTGACACTATCCTTGCTCGTTTTAGCATGCAGAACTCCAAGAAAGGTTTTCTACCTTTTAGGCATGGAGTTCCTTTATCTAAAGAGATGTGTCCCAAAACATCAAAGGAGATAGAGGACATGAAGGCGGTTCCTTATGCTTCGGCAGTAGGAAGCCTTATGTATGCTATGGTATGTACGAGACCGGATATCTGCTTTGCCGTGGGCATGGTTAGCAGATATCAGAGTAATCCTGGACAGGGACATTGGACTGCGGTAAAGCATATATTGAAGTACCTGAGAAGGACTAGGGATTATATCTTTGGTTTCTGGGCAGATCAATTAGTCACATGGGTTACAGATTGATTTCCAATCAGATAGGGACAAGAGTAAGTCTACCTCAGGGTTTGTGTTTACTTTTGGAGGTGGAGCCATAGTATGAAGGAGTGTCAAGCAGAAATGCGTGGCGGACTCTACCATGGAAGCTGAGTATGTGGTAGCCTCTGAGGCAGCCAAGGAAGTTGTATGGCTCAGGAACTTCTTGATGGACTTGGATGTGATTCCTGGTTTGCCCAAAACTATCACAATTTATTGTGATAATAGTGGTGCAGTTGCAAACTCGAAAGAACCATGAGCCCATAAGGTGAGTAAACACATAGTGCGCAAGTACCACCTTATACGAGAGATCGTAAAGCGAGGAGAAGTTGTTGTCGCCAAGATTGCATCAGAGGATAACCTGGCGGATCCATTCACTAAGGCCCTTCCAGCGAAAGCGTTTGATAGGAATGTGGAGGACATGGGGATCAGATGTATGGCGAGTGATGACGGCATAGTCTTTTAGTATAAGTGTGAGATTGTTGGAAGGTATACTGAAAGCCTTGCTCTTTTTGTATGAACATTTTATTTTGAAATAAGAATCACATGATCATTGTTTGCACTTTATATATTTATTATATGTGTGCATATTGTCTAATATTTTACATTGTAGATAACATGGTGCTTGGTGTGACACAGAAGATCATGTTATCAGTTCCTTGTAAAATATAAGTAGAGGCTCACAACCAAGATGGTTTTGAACAAACCATTGGCATGGTTGTAGTGTAGCTTGGTATTGTTTTGTCTTGAACATAGAGTTACACTGGTACACTTAGGTGTATTGAGTAGGACCGACATAAAGGTGATTCAATTTAGTACTGACTACATAATTGAATCGGACCTCGGATATTATGTTGTACATGCTCTTAATCCCGATATAATAACGGGCACATGTACTTAGTATTTATTTCTTTGATTTACCAGTGGGTGAGATTTAGATGGATTAAATCAATATGCCCGGTAAGTTGGGAAATAATATTATTTACATGGTGTGCCGTTGATTATAGGAGGAAACCGTGTCCTATATATTAGGTTGATGATGTCCCCTTGAGGAGCTCATAAAGTTCATCATGTAAACCCAGCTGGTTGACTTAGTCAACGTGATGATAAGGTTGAGTGGTACTACTCGAGGAATTAGATGTTAATTAATTGATGGTCAGTAAATCAATTAATTGACGAACATTCGATATCTTAAACACGGGGAGATTAATGTACGAATAATATATGGAGCCCATATTAATTTATGGGGGTTGGTGAGGTAGTTCAATGATGATCCTCTAGTGGAATGGAACATCATTGATGGATCAAGTTTGTGTTGTTCCGATCCATCGGGTGGCCAAGACCCAACTCCTCCTTATGGTCCCTATCCTAGCCTAATATAATCCTTGTGAAGTCTAGATCCAAGAATGTAAAACAAAACCTAGAACCAACGGTGGGATTAAATCCCTAGATCCAATGGTTAGGATGAAACACTAGAACCAACGGTTGGGATTAAATCCCTAGATCCGATGGTTAGGATGAAACCCTAGAATCGATAGTTGAGATTAAATCCCTAGATCCGACGGTTGGGATAAAACCCTAGATCCGACGGTTGGGATGAAATCCTAGATCCGACGGTTGAGATAAAACCCTAGATCTGACGGTTGGGATAAAACCCTAGATCCGACGGTGGAGGTTAAATCCCTAGATCCGACGGTGGAGATTAAAGGAGTCCTAAGCCTAACTCTATAAAAGGAAAGCTTAGGGTTGGGCGGAAAGTATCAAAAATTGGAATTGGGATTAGGGTTTGGAGCAAAGGTGGGCGGCTAGGGTTTGGAGCAAAAGTGGGCGGCTAGGGTTTGGAGCAAAAGTGGGCGGCAACCATCTTCCTTCAATTGTTGCCGGCGCCCATCCTCCTCCATCAACACTTGGCCGACGCCCATCCTAGAGGCCTCTCCCTTCTTCCTTGGCCGGCGTTTCTCCTTCCATAGGTGGCCGACATTCATCTTCCTCCCTTCATCCTAGAGTGGCCAGCGGAAACACTTCTTGAAGTTGACCGGCGCATCATCCAATTGTTCCTTGGCCGGCAATTGCACCAAATACCCTAATTTGGTGGCCGGTTCTAGATAGGAAGGTATTTGTTAGTTCTTCTCTTTGTTCGCAGCGGACAAGGTAGAGAAGAAAGCGATCTAGAAGGCTTCTACTCGTGGAGGATCTTTGTCCACACGTCGTCCACGAGAAGGATAGGACATACGGTAGAAGATCGTAAGGTATAAAGTTATTTAACTTTATTTACAGATCTGAGCATGTTCTTTTATGTTTTGATTATGCACGTGTGAATTAGTAAATATATTGTATAATCATGGACCCCGAAGACAAATACAAAAACCGACGATCCGTCCGTCGTCTCTTCCGTGGCTAACCAACTAGAAGAGTTGTGTTGCTTGAACAACTAGTTTGTTCAAGCGACCACTCAAGTTGTTAGCACGACGACGAAATGGTGTTGCTAAGGAATCTCATCCCATCCGGATTAATCCTTTCATTAGTGAAAATTTTAATACGGGGACATGGGAGCCAATGAGCCTCCGAAGCATCCACCTTCATGGAGTTCCGTGATACTTCCCTTCAAGGGAAGTGATTTATGCAGCAGTATCAGTAGAAGACATCGTAGAAGACTCATGCAGACAACAACAGTTACCTCCAGATGTGATTTGATTTGTACAGAGGAGAGAGTATACGACGATGATCGTATCTATTTTGTATTCTACAATTGTAGCTTGTAGGATTTAGGGATGGGATCAGATGATCTAGGAAAAATCCTTGAGGCATTCGTCGCAGAAATGTGACCGCTTTGTCGCGAAATGTTAGATTTGATCTGGTTCTCTTCGGAGAAAGGCCGAGACCCGCGGGGAGCCTTTTGGATCAGATTGACAGATAATTGATTGTTCAGGGTATCACTTTAGTTTACCCTCAAGGTTAGTATATTGAGAGATGCTTGTAGTTACAGGTATCTGTGTCTAGAACATTCTCAGTTTGATTAAAAGGGTTCCTATACATCGACTTGTGGGTTGGTGGTATCTCTACCGTCAGGTGAGAAGTGGACCAACAATTAAGAAGTCAAGGGAGGCCCTTAGACTTTGATAGATATACTTTTACTGTAGACATATCCTTATGAATGATCAAATTGTTGGAAGTATGGTATGATATGCTCTCGGATGTGCGTATAATCTGAGAGTATTCGTATGTAGTTTCGGATGAACTCCAAGGTTTGCCGTTGCATAGGCAAGTGGAGTAGGCGATCGAAATGATTGCGGAAATAGTTTTGGTATTGAAGATCACATATTGAGTGATAGTTTTGTTGGTATCAGTATTGCTAAACACTATAGAAATTGGAAGAATGTAAGTTGTAATTATAGGAGAAGTTGGAAGGGATATTTATCTATCCCAGTATTCCTCCTTGAGAAGATCCGGAACTCTTTGTTGAGAGAGAGATGAACCTTTGAAATTATGCATCGATTATCGATGATGGAATGAGATAGTTGTTGAAAGTAAATATCCTTTGTTGAGGATGAATTATCTATTTAGATCAGCCAATGACACCTGTGTATACTCTAGGGTTGATTTACGACTGAAGTGTTGATATTGTAGTGACATGGTGTCATACAATTATCATTGTCATTGTGATGATTAATATATCATCAGTGAAGAGTAAAAAGGATGCAAGTGTGTAAAGACGAAAATTTCATACTTAGTATGAATTTTATGAGTTGTGATTAAGTTGTTAGACTAATTAATGATTTAGTCGCCACTGGATTTGAGAATCGTGTATCCTGGACACGATTGGATCAGTTTATAGTAGTTGGAGTTGCGTAACTTGGCCACTGTTGATTATGATAGTTGGAATTGCACACTCGACCACCGTAGATGGTGGTTTTCCTTGTATGTTTTGGTTAATTCTGTAGATGTGGATAGAATGTTTGACATTACTATACCACGGACTTGTTTGACCAAGAGAGTGATGGAAATCATGTAGTCGGAAACTAGTGAAACCAGTTTACAGGACTTAGACGGCGGTTAACTTTTACATGAGTATTAGTTAAACCTTCCGGAGTGGATACAAGGATGTTGTACGCAAATGCATCATTTCAGGGATCGAAGCGATTTCGATGCAGTTGCATGAGATGTATCTTATGCTTACGACAGTTAAGAAACTATGAGATAGGTTGTCATATACATGATGAGGCTTTAGTAGTTATTACCTGGATTTATAGATGTATGGAGCAGGAATGCTCATGGGATTTTAACTAGCTACTGGGTAGCTACTATAGAGTTGCTGGAATGCGAATAATTGCAACTTGCGAGATTGGGCGCTATAGTCTCCCATGCACTTATAGAGTGTGTGGTGGAGTGAATTTTGGACGGTAGATGGACTTCTCTTGTGCGAAGATAATTTGCCGTCTCTAATATGGATATGTGTTCTGGACACGCATCTACTTAAGAAAGAGTTGCTACAGGAGGCACATCATTTGGGATTTGCTATGCATCCTGGTAGTACTCGGATGTACCGGGATATGAGATGCTTATACTGGTGGGAACGGTATGAAGAGAGATACCGCAAACTTTGTTGTTGGATATTTACTATACCAGTAGGTGATGGTTGAATATTAGAAACCTGATAGATTGCTTCAGAAAAATTCCGATTTCGGAATGGAAGTGGGAGCATATCACTATTGACTTCGTTACGGGATTGTGTAGAACCCGTAAAGGACAGGATGCAATTTGGGTGATTGTGGATCGATTAACCAAATCAGCTCACTTTTTGCCTATTCGTGGAACGGACTCGTTGGATCGGCTGTAGAGTTGTACTACCGAAGATTATCAGATTTCATGGAGTGCCTTTAAGTATCATATCGGATAGAGACCCGTGATTTACTTCGCGACGTTGGCAGAGTCCACAGCAAGCTATGGGCACAGAGCTTCGGCTCAATATAACATTTTATCCGTAGACAGACGGAAGAACAGTTTGAGCGTATCATTCAGACGTTGGAGGATCTATTCATATCTTACGTCATGGATTATGGAGGTAGTGCTAAGGATCACATTCCTTTGGTGGAATTTGAAAAAAAAAAAAATTAACCCCACGCTATATTGGTCCATTTGAGATATTATAGCGGATTGGGGGTATAACTTACCGATTGGCTTTACCTTCGATACTTGCGGGTGTTCATGACATATTTCATGTTTATATGATGAGGAAATACGTTCTGCGTTCATATCATGTTCTGAAAGAGGTTCCGATTCTACCTCAATCTAATGCGACCTATGAGGATATTCCAGTGCGAGTTCTTGGTCACAAGGAGCGACAGTTGCGAAGCAAAACTATCCGACTTGTAAAGGTTAGATGGCAGCATCATACGGATGAGGAGGCTACATGGGAGCTGGAAGATACTATTCGAGCTCGATACCCTCATCTGTTTACCAGAGGTATGTGGACATTTCAAAAATTTTTGGTATTGGTTCTTACATTTAAGTATGAAATTTGGGGACCAAATTTTATTAAGTGGGGGAGAATGTAAAATACCACGAAGAAATTTGCGGCAGGATAAGATTCTCTATTATTCGTTAATTAGAGAGTTGATGCTATCGATTAATTAAACTATGGTTAGGGATTATTTAATCATGGTTAAGGATTTATTGTTGTTAAATGGATCTGTTCCAATTAAAGACGCCGACCCATTTTAAACCTACCCCTTTACTCTTCGCTGTTTTCTCTCATGATCAGTTCCAAATTGCGATTCCTTTATTCCACTCCTCCGCGATGATCCGTTCCCCTCCCGATCCTGATTCTCATTCTCTCGCGCGATTCCTCACACCGACCGCGTCTCCGCCGCCGTTTCTCCTCCTCCGCCAGATGGGGCTCACCCTACGCGATTTTCCCTCTCCACTGTGGCTGCTGAGCGAGCTCGCCTGGTCACCGGTTGTCGCCGCCTTGATTTCCCCCTTGTCCAGCTGGCCAATTGTCACCGCTTCGCAGCCATCACACCGCGCCACCGTCATGCCAGTCGTCGTCGCCACGCCGCTACCGCCGCACTCCATCTTCTCACGAGCGCTCTTCCCTTTCTCGTGGCAAGCGACAGTGACGACACCGCATTCTGATCTGGGGTGGGATCTTTGTCGAGCAAGGTAACAACTACTCCTTCCTGATCTTGGATGAGATTTTAAGGTTTGCTTTGATTTCCTTGGTTGAACGGGATTTTGGATGTATGGGCAGGGATCGTGAGCACCGATCGCAGCCGGTGAACAAGGCTATAGGTATTGGGGATTGCTGCCGATGGAGTCTAGGGCTGGTAAGCTTGTTGTATCCCCTCTCTTTTAACGACAAATTGCTAAATGTGGGTGTGTGATCTGTGGAGTGTTTGTTCCTGTCGATGGAGTTGCCCGTGAGCAAGGAGTTGTTGAGTGTGAATGGGTTTGATGTCGGTTGAGCGGTTGTGCAGGTTCTATGAAGCTGTGCCGGCTGTGAAGAGTGGATGAGGCTGTGATAGACCTGTGAATGAATGAATCAGTTAAACTATGATTTTTAACGAACTGTTTTAAATAGTTAGATCCCTAAAGTTGTGTGGCTATTAATGATGCAGTTCTTATCCACGAAGGGGTGAATCGGCCGTGAGTTAGAGATTTGTCGGCGATGGATGATTATTGGCATATTGAGGAATTGGTGCGTGATTTGTCTATATGATGATTGGATAGGGATTCGTTTGTTCTATTAATTGTCGGATTGGTGAGTTGTTAAGCACCATTTCAAGACTGGTAATTAGTGCTTGAGTGTGGGTGGCTATGTGAGAAGTTGTAAGGCTAGAGTTGAGTTGTAAATGGGCTGTTGTGTCGTTGTAATGGCTATGAAGTAGTAGTTTTGTTTGGGTTACGAATCGAGATATAAAGTTGATGTAGGATTATGATTTGATCCAAATATTAGAATTGGTATATGATTGGATCATATATGTTTTGTTTGCAGGATTTTGGTTCGAGATATTCGCGGACGTGAAGACGATTGGTGTCTACAAAGCAGGTGGGTAATTCCTACCCTGGTCAGGTAGTTTTAATGCATGCAGATTTAGATGCATGATCATCTTATATGATCATGTTACCTTGACCCTGCTCTTATTATCTTATGCTTGAACTTATCGTTGGATGTATTTATGCTCAATTGTTGATATCACATATTCCCTAACAAGATTTAGGAGTTATAAATGTGATGTAAATTTGCCTAGATGTTTAGTAGGGTGTAAATGTTAGTACGGGTGATGACCCAATTTATAAATTGGCAAAAAGGACATCTGTTGGTAGGTAATGCCCTAAATGTAGGATTTATTTCCAATACCCGTATGTTGCATACTTGTTACCAACCATGTGTTGTGTAATGGTTAAGTGAAGGGTGATTAGTGTGTCGCTACGGATCGGTGGTCCCAACTTGATATGATTAGTCGAGTACGACTCTCTATAGGATAGAGAGTGCATCGATCAGTTGAGTATGACTCTCTATTGGATAGAGAGTTATGATTAGTCGAGTACGACTCTCTACAGGATAGAGAGTGCGTCGATCAGTTGAGTACGACTCTCTATTGGATAGAGAGTTATGATCAGTTGAATACAACTCTCTACAAGATAGAGAGTCCATTGATCAGTTGAGTGCAACTCTATGCAGGATAGAGAGTGCGTTGATCTGATTAGTATGACTTTCTGTAGAATAGAGAGTCTATGGTGGATGTCTGTATGTGAGACATTGCATTCATGTCATTTGCATGCATGCTGGCGACGTAGTCTTCCTTGTGGTTGAAAGGGTCACCAGTCATCCTGCCTCCACGGTTACTCATAGGAGGAGTAACCGGTGTGAGGGAAGAGCATCTGTTGTGCCACACTCTACCACTATAGACGGTGGTAGTTGGAGTTGCGTGCAGTCGTCCTGGGTGCGTGGCACTCGACCACTCATTGGTAGTGTTAGTTGGAGTGGCCAGCATCAGGGACCCCCATTGTGTAGCGAGCTCTTTACGCTCAGATGCTACTTGATAATACTGCCCACTCGGGCACTCTAGAGCAGTGGTTGGTGTGAGTTGGGACAGTTATCATGGCATGCCACCTAGGCCAAACTGGGGTCGTGGTAGCGAGTAGGGGTGAGCAGGCATGACCATGCATGCTGCATTGTCGTATATGATGGCGCTTTGCATATTACCATATATATATATATATATATATATATGGATGGTTGATATTAATATATATATAGATGTAGTCTATATATATATGCTTATTGTGATGTTGCATTTGATTGTATTATGCTTGCTGCATTTGATTGTACATTATATTCATCCATGTTTCTTGCATATGATATACGGTTGTGTCGGATACTGGTATATGTGTTGGACAGACCATTAGATACCTTGATGTTGGTGTGATCGAACGGCCGTCTAGAGGGGGGTGAATAGCCCTTTGTCGTTGGATGCCGGTATTTGCTCGTCTACAAAACTAATTAGCGCAACGGAAACAATAAAGACAAGCAAATGAAAATACAAGAAAACAAACGCTAACACGATAGTATAACGTGGTTCACGGCTATGCCGCTAATCCACGGTCCCCGATTCGTCCTCGGTGAATCACTCCGCCAAAACCAATCCACTAATGGTCTCTCCTTTGCACCAAGCTAGGTGGAGGTAACCTTCATAATCAAGATCACTCTTCTTACAATAAGAATGAAGTAAAAGCAAGTAAGAAGAGTTTAAAGCTTGTGGGGCACTTGGATGGTCGTTTGGAGTAAGAGCATTAGCCATCCAAAAGCCCATACCCTCTCTTTTTATAGAGAGAACGGTTTAACACGTCGGATCCCGACCGTTGTCGCCCAACGGAACTCTTGGCCGATCGATGGACCTCATCATCATCGCTCGCAGTCGATCGCCTACCGATCGGCCACGAGCGGTTCTCAGGCAAACCCTTTCGACTACCGACCATCGCCTTCGTAGCCGATGATCGATGGTCTTGGCAATCGCGCCCACACATATGATCATGGCCCCAAAACAACCAGTCGAATATCAGTCGAACCACGTTCGACTCAGAGCAGTCAACTGTCATTCCATTGCAGTCGACTGGTGTCGGGAAATCCCATCCGACACTTAGCCAAATGGCCAAGTTTTATCTTAGAGTTACTACCCCTTCCCGAGTTACATTCACTCACTCTCATTTCTCGGAGTCCCTTGCCTTTGAAGTTATCTTCGTCCTCGGCCATGTCCCTCGGCAGCATCAGGCGCACGACTCTGCAATGCTCCTTCGCGTCTCTTGCCTCGAAGTCTACTTCCTCCGGCTTCACTCCAA
This sequence comes from Wurfbainia villosa, assembly GCA_025175895.1. Classification (NCBI taxonomy): domain Eukaryota; kingdom Viridiplantae; phylum Streptophyta; class Magnoliopsida; order Zingiberales; family Zingiberaceae; genus Wurfbainia; species Wurfbainia villosa. The sequence continues at coordinate 77,250,718 of CM045997.1, read as the reverse complement.
GCTCCTCGTCCGACGGTCCCTCGGATGCTCCAAGCGCACGACTTCCGCAAAGCCATCCTTCACCGACTCAAGGACCGAGTCATGAGTTGTGAAACTCACCACGACTCCATGTGCGAATTACTAATCCCTACAAGACTCCAACGCACATATCAAATCACACTAACACCCTAACTTAAACCCTTTGCCACACACATCAAAACCTTATCATGGCAAGAGATTGCCCTAACAATCTCCCCCTTTTTGATGTGTGACAATCCATTTAAGTTAGGTAAAAACATTTGATAGAAATTCTAAGGTAAGAAAGCATGTAAACATAAACATGATATAACGACATGCAACTCCCCCTTAATCCATGAAACTCCCCATACATATTTCTCCCCCTATCATAATTTACTTAAACATAATCATTTCTCCCCCTTTGACACCATCAAAAAGATTAACACTAAGTTATAAACTCATGGCATCAAGTCTCATAGAAGGAAAATACCAAAAATTGGTCTAAAACCTGAATTCGGCCTTAACTAGTCTGATTTTCAGGCCACCAGTCGACTGGCACAATGAATTCCGAAATTTTGATTTTCTGGGCGAAATTTAGAAATACATTAAAAATTCCAGAAAATTCAAAAAATCATGAAAAGTCATTATATTTTCCGAGATTTGCTAAAAATCCAAATGCTTTAAAAACCACTAGTTTTTGAACATGTTAGTATCCATTTTAACACCTAGTCTTGCTTTGGATTGTTTCAAAACATGAATACATGGATTTTAAAGTAAGAAATTGTTTTGAAAACATATGATATATCCAACCATGATCTTTGGGCAATATGTCTATGATTTAAACATAAGCCTTCCCCATGATTGGTCTATTATTGCTATTTTGATACTTTAAATGACCATCTAAATGCCATAGGCATTAGTGGACATTTGTATCATCCTAACATCTCACTCATGCTAAGTTTTCAATCAAAGTAGCCTATAGTGAGTGTGAGATGCATCCTAAAGGGTATTTGAATATACTTAACCATTATATTCATGCAATTCTTTCAAGGTGTATCATCCTCACAATCCTCATGATCATAAAGGTATGTATGAACTAATTTCACATTATGATCATGAAACACATGTATTCATTGAATTGTTATCATGCATTAGGTATTATGTCATGATAATAAACAAAGTATCACCTAAAACATGATTTAACCCTATTTCTCATGATGATGTGCCAAATTTCAAAATTATAAATCATGATTGCACATATACATAGCAATTACATTGATTATCATGATTTAAGCATTATTATCTATTTATAGGTGCATTATCATCACCTAATACTATTTCAAAAATGTGTCCCGACATCCTAAGTCAACCAAAGATATGATATAGGTCAAGTCCATATGGTTGACTACCCTAAGGTTTTCCTAACCCTTAAGGATGGATTTTGGAACCCAAAATAGATTCTTGCCTATGGGGTTCACTAGAAATTCCTTAGGAATCCATTTCATAGCAATTACTTTCTTCTTATCTTGTCCCCTAGCAATTAGGCATTTGTAGGCCTTTTCATTTTTCTTTTCTTTATAACCTAGGCCTTTCTTATTAAAACTAGCTCTTTGGCTCCCTATAATCATGTTCAATGTATTTGAGCCAATTGTAAACTTTTCTAGGGCTTTGGTTAAATAATCTACTTTCTCTCTTAAAGCCCTATTTTCTTCTATACATGCATCACTAACATCCAAAGGCATATAGTTATCATGTGAGCATGCATCATTTAAGCTAGAAGAAATATTATCATCATTTAAGCATGCTTTTTCTAGTTTTTTTTCTAAGTCCTTAATTTGCTCAAGCATGCTCTTATTTTTCTTCTTAGCTCTAAATAGGTCCTTAGTGAGGCTAGAAATCATAGAAACTATTTTACTAGGTGAAAGATTAGTTACCATAGTTTCCATGTCGTCTTCTTCTTCTTCGGATGAGGATGTAGAGGCTCCCCCTTCACTAGAGCTCCCTCCACTTGAGCTTGATTCTTCATTTTCGGTGGAGGAGCAATCCGAGTCATCAAATGCCATTAGAGCAAGGTTGGTGACGAAAGCGTTCTCCTCTTCCGATGATGATGAAGAGGAAGAGGAAGGGTCATCCCACGTCTTTGCTTTGAATGCCTTGGCCTTCCCCTTTTCCTTTGCCTTCTTCTCCTCTTCCTTTTTCTTCTTGCTCCCATTTTTCTTCTTCTTTTCTTCTTTCTTTCTCTTCTCCTCCTTGCTTTTGTTCAAGAGGGGACAATTGTCCCTTATGTGTCCCTCTCCTTGGCAATTGTAACAAATGATCTTCCCCCTTGGTCTTCTATTCCTATCATTTGATTTGTTAAATCTAAAACCTTTTAATGCATGCCTTACCCTCCTTACCATATAGGCTTCTTCCATGCTATCCATGGAGGAGGAGGAGGAAGCTTCGTCATCGGAGGAGGAGGGAATCTCTATCTTCTTCTTCCCCTTGTTTGCCATCAATGCTACTCCCCTTGAAGGTTGGATTCTAGGCTCTTCTTGTATACCTTCAAGCCTTGTTTCATGAAGCTCCATGGTTGAGAAGAATTCCTCCAAGGTGCTTACTTCTAAGTTCTTGGAGATATAAAATGAGTCCACCATGGAGCTCCATCTTGAGAACCGGGGAAAGGCATCTATGACCTTCATTACCATATCCCGGTTGGAGAGCTTTTCTCCTACACTTGTTAGCCCAATTAATATTTCTTTAAACCTAGAATGTAATGATGTTACCTTTTCTCCCTTTTCCAATTTGATATTTGATAGTTGGGAGCGGAGGAGGTCTCTCCTTGCAAGTTTGGCTTCCGAAGTGCCTTCATGAAGTTCAACCAATCTCTCCAACATCTCCTTGGCACTTGAGCATTCCCCAATTCGGTTGATCTCTTGTTGGGGGAGCATATTGAAGAGATGGTGCTTGGCTTTTGAGTTTGCAAGGTGCTCTTCCCTTTGCTTTTTGGTCCACCTAGATTTCTCTATTGGCTTCCCTTCTTCATCCCTAGGCAAAACGAAACCGGATTCCATTGTAATCATGATATCAAAATCCGTTTCGAAAAATACCTCCATTCGCTTCTTCCACCAAGCGAATTCTCCTTCAAACTTCGGTGGATGGATGTTGGAGCCGACCATTTTGAAAGTTTCTTGTTGTGGCGGTTTGTCCTCGACAAGCTTTCCTTGGCTTTGATACCACTTGTTGGTGTGATCGAACGGCCGACTAGAGGGGGGTGAATAGTTCTTTGTCTTTGGATGCCGGTATTTGCTCGTCTACAAAACTAATTAGAGCAACGGAAACAATAAAGACAAGCAAATGCAAATACAAGAAAACAAACGCTAACACGATAGTATAACTTGGTTCACGGCTATGCCGCTAATCCACGGTCCCCGGTTCATCCTTGGTGAATCACTCCGCCAAAACCAATCCACTAATGGTCTCTCCTTTGCACTAAGCTAGGTGGAGGTAACATTCACAATCAAGATCACTCTTCTTACAATAAGAATGAAGTAAAAGCAAGTAAGAAGAGTTTAAAGCTTGTGGGGGCACTTGGATGGTTGTTTGGAGTAAGAGCATTAGACATCCAAAAGCCCATACCCTCTCTTTTTATAGAGAGGAAGCTTTTCTTCCCGTTGGCCGCCACCAGTCGACTGCTGCCCTTGGCAGTCGACTGCCGTCACTCCAACGATCTCCGAACACGTCAGATCCTGACCGTTGTAGTCCAACGGAACACTTGGCGATCGATGGATCTCATCGATCGGTCGTAGTCGACCCCGTCGGCCACGCGATCGGCTGCGGCTAAACCCTTTTGACTACCGATCACGCCTTCATCACCGATCGATGATCCTTGATCGCGCCTACATATGGCAGTTGACTGCTGGCCTCAAAACAACCAGTCGAATACCAGTCGAACCACGTTCGACTCAGAGCAGTCGACTGCCATTCCATGGCAGTCGACTGGTGTCCGGAAATCCCATCCGACACTTAGCCAAATGGTCAAGTTTCATCTTAGAGCTACTACCCCTTCCCGGGTTACATTCGCTCACTCTCATCTCTTGGAGTCCCTCGCCTTTGAAGTTATCTTCGTCCTCAGCCACATCCCTCGGCAGCATCAGGCATACGACTCTGCAATGCTCCTTCGTGTCTCTTGCCTTGAAGTCTACTTCCTCCAGCTTCACTCCAAGCTCCTCGTCCGGCGGTCCCTCGGATGCTCCAAGCGCACGACTTCCGCAAAGCCATCCTTCACCGACTCAAGGACCGAGTCATGAGTTGTGAAACTCGCCACGACTCCATGTGCGAATTACTAAGCCCTGCAAGACTCCAACGCACATATCAAATCACACTAACACCCTAACTTAAACCCTTTGCCACACACATCAAAACCTTATCATGGCAAGAGATTGCCCTAACACTTGACCTGTAGCTTGAGGATATTGTGAGTTGATCTTACTCTTCCTGTTATATATATGTTGGATATATGTTCAGGTTGGATCAGAGTAGCATAGCAGACTTCAGGTATGTCTGCATTTTACATTGTTCATTTGGTTGGACGGTATATGCTTGTATTTATATACTATGCTGATATACTTGTTGTACCCTTAGATTATGTTGTTGAATTACATGTGATATTATATATATACATGTTTTTCTATTACCTGTTGAGTTTTACTCACCACTACCACGGACCCTGGGTATTTCTGTCGCCAAGGTAATAGGTAGAAGTCTTCATGACGGCTTAGAGAACCGCTGGCTGACATCTCATCTCATCTCCGAGACTCTGGTGGTTGTGTTGGGCTTTCCTTATGAGTGTATTGTATTTGGAGTTTTCATGATGTACTATGTTGTGGATTCGGATTTTGTCGAGGTTTCGTTATGTTGTGATGTGTTAGTCATACTGGTATGCATGTGTGTGGTTTGAGATGCTATATTATGTTTCCGTTGTATTTTGTGTAGTTGTTGTTTCTATATATATATATATATTGTTGTTATTGTGGCCTACGGGCCTTGTATTAACCCGAAATGTTGCCACGTACAGGGGAGATGTCGTCCGTTTGCTTTTCAGCATTGCATGCTCTTGGGGCGTGACAATTTGTGTCCTTAGCCTTGTATCTTAGTACGGACTTGTACACGGCTTTTTGAGATCCAAGCATCATGTTGAGATACTTGGAGTCCGAAGTGAACTTTTCCAACGATCCAGTGAGATCTTCTACTTGCCTTTTTAGGACCGAGTTATCTTTCTCAAGCTTTGCAACTTGAGTTGAGTCTCTATCCTCAATTTGGCATGTTGAAGTCTTCGAGTTGACTTGTTCCTTAAGTACTTAGACTTTCTCAAGAAGTGAGTTGATTCTGATGGTGCAGGGGCACTAGATAATCAAACCTAGGTTTTGATTATGGCAAAGATCCAAAGTTAAGGTCATCTTGTTATCTCATGAGCTGAATTAAGTGTGTAGGGAATGGTTAAGCTAAGCCGAAGGTCAGCGACACTCGGAGAATCCCGAGTCGAGAAACTGTGGTGGTCGGGCGACACCGAGGGAACTTCGTGTGAGTCGAAGAACCTAGGTGGAAGACCGGAAGCAAAGCAATAGGTCATAAAGGACTAGACGTAAGCACGAGCGCGATGAGAGATGGTAAGGTCGTGTCCTCTGTACGGGGACGACTGTAGGCGGCGATCCAACTAAGACTTCCAGTGGAAGGTCTAGGTCGAGATCGGACGGTAAAGAACCGTCGCATTTACCATTTTCCGTGCTAACCTCTTACTGCAGAGAAGTGGCTAGGCTGGCAGTCGATTGCTGGTCATTGGGCAGTCGACTGATGCACATCAGTGGACTGATGGAAGGTATCAGTCGACTGATGGCGATGAATCAGCCTTTTACGCTAGGTCAAAATGGATAATGTTTGACGTGGCCACTTCGCGATAAAATGTGGTACCACCTCATAATCAGTTCCAAAAGATTAGGAGACTTATTCCAAGGAAAAACTCTATAAAAGAAGGGAAGGACTCCAACCCAAAAAATCAATCAAGATTATTCTTAAGTGCTCCTACAACACCAAAGCTCCAACACCGTCATAACGTCGATGCGACGTCAAGCTTTCATCTTCTTTGTCGGCAACAACAACAACAAATAATATTTTTGTTTACTGTATTCTTTGTTTTAATCGTAACGAGGTGAGGTAGGCTTATTGCCTCATCCTCGTGCTCTTGGTTTTGTGTTCGTTGTCTCCTACCTCCAACGAGGAGACCTTATAGTGGATTGCCCCTTCGTACGTGGTCAAGGATCACTGGGCCTTGGAGTAGCAATCGCTGGGTTGTGAACCAAGTAAAAATAAACTTGTCCTTTTTTATTTTTCTGCTGTGCTTGCTCGTATATCGAACGAACGAAAAGAAAAGTTTTACGCTCGCTATTCACCCCCCCTCTAGCGACGCTTCTCAATCCAACAGACTCGATTCTCGGACTTGACTAGTTTCATACCTAAGCATGCAATAATGTTATACAAGTTATCTTCTAGGGGAGATGTTACCTCATTTGAACCTTCGGAAATGGATGCGGATGCGTGGCTTCTCTCGGACTCGGACTCTTGTCTTGACTCGACATCGAACTCGTCATCCGCCATGAGTGCTATGAAACTTGTCACCAGTATTTTAGCATCCGACTTGTCCGATGATGACATGTCCAAATTTGCCTTAGATGCTTCCTTCCTTTTCCTTTTTCTCGATTTGGATTTCTTTCCTTTTTTGTTTGTTCCTGCCATCAAAACTAAATCATCCTCGGGTTGACTCAAGTTAGCCTATTCATGCAATTTAATTAATTTGTCCCATAATTCATTAGAATTTTGAACTGACCCTACTCGATTTAGCTCTTTATTCGTAAGTTCACATTGCAAGGTGTTTAAAGAGCTAAATCGAGTAGGGTCAGTTCAAAATTCTAATGAATTATGGGACAATTCTAAATCGAGTGTTTAAAGAACTAAATCAAACCTCGAGGTCGGTTTTCAAAAAACACTCCATTCGCCTCTTCCATGAGGAAAAATCAACTCCGTTAAAGAGAGGAGGGCGAATGGTGCTATACCCTTCTAAGTGCGACATTACTAAATAAATATTTTATTATTAAATTTTTATTTAAATTAATTAAAATTGAGAATTATTCCTAGATTTATTTAAATTAAATAATATTGTACAAGAATTAAATTTATACTAAGTGCAAAAATTAATAAAAAATTATACTAATTACAAAAATTAATAAAAAATTAATCTAAGTGCAAAAATAATAGAAAATTACTTTAAGTGCAAAAATTAATAGTAAATTAATCTAAGTACAATAATTGATGAAAAATTTATTCTAAGTGAAACAATTAATGAAAAACTATTCTAAATGAATTAATTAATGAAAAATTATTCTAAATGAATTAATTAATGAAAAATTATTCAAAATTCAAAAAATTAATAAAAATTATTCCAAATACAGAAAATTAATAAAAATTATTTTAAATACCAAAAATTATTAAAAATTATTCAAAGTGAATAAAAATTATTAAAAATTATTCTAAGTGCAGAAAAATTATTAAAAATTATTCTAAGTGTGAAAAATTACTAAAAATTATTCTAAATGCAGAAAATTATTAAAAATTATTCTAAGTGTGAAAAATTATTCTAATGCAAGAAAACTAAAGAAAATTATTCTTATGCTCTCGATGGTGGTTGCACAAAATTCGGAGCACCCCCGCTCTGATACCAATTGTAGGATCGAAATAATTCGAGAGAGGAGGGTGAATCTCGGAGGTTACTATTTTCTTTTAAATTTTAAAGCTTATTTTTATATTTTGAAAATGTTAAAGAGTTTGTAGCGAAAACAAAATGAAATAGAGAGACAAGTTTCTTTTGCTTGGTTCGCAGCCATAATCGGGTTGCTACTCCAAAGCCCGTAGCTCTTCCGAGAGCTCCTCGATGGGCAATCACTATATACCCTCCGATTCGAGAACTCTCGACTTCGGAGGGGTTCAATTTTTACAAAAATGTGAGATGGATAAAACTCTACCCTCTCTTTGAAGTTAAGTACATACAAGCGAAAATGAGTACAAAAGAAAATTAAGAGCTAAGTTATACCGACACTAATTGTCACGCCCCGAGAGTATAATTGTCCATCAATTGGACGATGTCCTCTTGTGATAATATAAGATATAATACCGATACATGGTTCCAGGTAGCTGCTATCACAGATAAAACATAAACACAGCAAAATACATAGAAAAGTAATAAAGATATAAAGACTTAAATATGTGTGTACCGGTACGACTTTGATACAACAAGAAGACATATTCGAAACTAACATCCAAACCGAATCCAAGTAAAGGCCAAATACATACAAAACCATACACTCCAAATGCAGAAACAACATAGGATAAAATCTCAAAACAAATAATCCAAAATATCTAACAGTATGAAATACAATCCATACACTCCGTGTGAGATGAGATCAGTTGGCGGAGCTCCGAGCACTCAAGGAAACTTCTACCTGTTATCTGGGTGACAAGAAAACCCAGGGTATGTGGTGGTGAGTATAAAACTCAGCGGTAATATGAAAAATAGTGCATGAACAACATATAAACATATGGAGATCAACAAGTATATAAATGGAGATCAACAGGTATACATAGGGAGATCAACGAACATACAGTCTTAAAGGAAACAACGAATAACTATGAGTAGAATACTAATCAGTGCATATACCAAACTGATAAACTGTACATAACGTAATGTACTAACATACCTGAAAGGTCTGCAATGACACAACTTATACAACCTGAACAAGTATACACCGATATAACACGTACAACATGCATGAACAATACTACACCTGTAATCAACACACAGTCATACGATGAACCTATAAACAAATACATAACGAACCTAGTCCATCCTATACAACAACATGACGCTGATCAAATGCGTACAATAGTCCGATCCAACTCGTATTCTGTACTCCACACAAAATAGTATAGAATATGCAAATAGTATGCAGAATGATGAACAAACATATGCAGCAAGCATAACTCAAACAAATGCAGCATCAGAACAAGCATATATAGATCATAATTATATATATACTGATCACACACACACACACACACATATGTATATGTATATATATATGTAGACACCATCACACATGGAAATGCAAATGCATGGTCATGCTTGCTCACCCAACTCGCTACCACGAATCCAGTGTGGCCTAGGTGGCACGACATGACAACTGTCCCAACTCAACAACAACCACTACTCTCGAGTGGTCGAGTGGGTAGTATGAATAAGTAGTGATAAGATAAAGAGGTATAAGCTACACAACGGGGGTCCCAGCTGTTGGCCACTCCGACTGTCACTACCCATGAATGGTCGAGTGCCCCACACACAGGACAAACTGCACACAACTCCAACTACCACCATCAATAGTTGTCAAGTGCAGCACAACAGATGATCTGCCCTCACACCAGCTACTACTACAATGAGTAACCGTGGAGGCAGGATGATTGATGGACCTCTCAACCACAAGGGAGACCAAGTCGACAGCATGCATGCAAATGTAATGAATACACAACTACACATACATACATCCACAACACACTCTCTATCCTACAGAGAGTCATACTACACATACATACATCCACAACACACTCTCTATCCCACAGAGACTCATACACAACTGACAGTCAACCATGCTAGGACCTCTAATCCGTAGCATCCCACTATCGACAATCAACCATGCTAGGACCTCCAGTCCGTAGCAACCCACTATCGACAACCCATTCAACCATACACATATCCATGATCCATAATAGATACACAACATAAAGGAATATGATACAACAATCACTCTACATTTAGGACATCACCCACCCTCGGATGATTTATCCTGATGACACGAATCAAGTCTACAATCATACTCAGCTATGTACACATAGTTAAGCATCTATAGGTCCTCATACCATAACGTCTGTAAATCATAACAATGATGAACGAAATGTAACAACAATAATAGAGCATCTCAAAGTCCAAAGACTAAGTATCAAGCAATGAAATAATATGAGTGGAGTCAAGATAACAATATCATCATCAACATAAAATTCATGCACTAAGTTTAACCATCTACCTGACCAGGGTAGAATATTACCCACTTGATATTTAGCTCGTGCTAGCTGTCCACACGTCCAAGAATATATCACAATCAAAGTCCTGCAAATAAAACATATATGATCCGATCATGCTGTCAATTCTAATATTAGGATCAAATCCTAATCCTACATCAACTTTATATCTTGATCAACTAGATTGATCTAGTTATGCACTTAACCTAATCAAGCCTTCACATCTATCCTCATATTGCATCACGAACCAGGGCAACTTCATACACCAACTATCATTAGATCAATTTAATCACATGGATAATGGTATTCATTCATAAATTAACCTCATCCAACTTACCTTGCTTCGTTCCACTTCCCTCACAGAGACTTGATGTCCTAGAAACCTTCGAACCCCAACTCATCCACCAAATAGCAACCCTATGTTTCGGATCAGGCCATTGTAGACAAGGAATTTAGTTAAGCATGAACTCGGAAAACATAGAAAGACAACTATGTGCTAAATCTTAGATTGTTGTAAGAACAACTAAACAAGATAGATCAAAAAGAAAGATAATCAATGGGGTAACATAAATATTACCAAGAATCAATGATCACATCTTAACCATCGATGCTACTCACATCGACCAAACTGCCGGTTGCAAACGTAGAGTAAGCGATCAACGAATCGGTGAGCTGAGCTACCGATGGAAGTGACCGGCAGCGACATTCCACACCGGCACTGCACCAACCGCGGAGAGGCATTGACTGCATAAGATGACCTCCGGCGTGAGTGGAGACAAAGAAGGATCGGGAGGTGGCAATGATCATGATCTTGCCCAAGAAAATCCAGTGACAAGGAAACGACGACGGTGGCGATCAAACTTTCATGATCTGAAGAAGAGGAAGAGAAAGAGGGATCGCATAGCTCGACCAATCGAGAGAAGAATTGCTACAGCGGACGAAGCTTGCAGTGGCTGGAGGGGAAGAACGCTAGTGTGGCCGGCGATGGAGAGCTCCAACAGCAGCAATAAGGTTGCGGCGGTGAGGAAGAGAGGAATCACGATCGAGATCTGAGGAGAAGGAAATTGCCGCTAAGAAAAATCTGGATCGGAATTTAATGGTGACCAAATTGGTTGAGCTAGCTCAAGTCTAACCCAAAGCTAACCTAGATTAACCCCAACACCCATTTAGGCTTTAATCTTCCTCCTAAATGGTCATACAAACTCCTTTTGAAGCCAGAATTTTTTTTTGAAAATCTTGAAAAACTATATAAGATAATTTCTTGATTAGCAAGGGTATTTATTATTATTTTATTTTTTGATATCTTATATTCTTTCCCACTAATAAAAATTTAGTCCCCAAATTTCCTACTCATGTACGAGTACGAGATGTCACAAGAACCATCTCAAGTATCTTGAGAAAGTCACACACCTCAAGTAAATAAGTGGGGGTACCGAGCTCAAGTATTATTTTCTAGCTCTCATATAGTCTCTAAAATTTATCATGTATACTCTCAATAGGCCTTCTAAAGTATGAATAATACCTTCATATTGACCACCTGTCAAAAAGTAAGTAACTGTACCAGAGTGGAGCTCTATATCTGTGATATGTTGAAGATTTTGCTAAAATCATAAGGTGAATCATGAATCACTATCAGATACGATACTTTAAGATACTCCATGAAACTGGAAATCTCCTCACAGCATAAATCTATTAAGCGATTAAACAAATTCATCTTACAAATCAGAAGAAAATGAGCAGACTTGGCTAATCGATCACCGATTACCTCAAATTGCCTTAAGTCCTTTCCGAATTCCAGATAATCTCCCAATGTAGTCCATCGTACTAGGCTACCACTTCCATCTCGGTACACCACCTTGCTGATCACTAGTATTCTACTTTTACTAGTTGACACACTGAACACCAAACTATGAAATCAACCATGTCCTACATGTCGTTCCTCCACGAAGAACGTTTCAACACTCCCTATTTTCGGATCCACTCCGAATAAATCACCAATCTCGAATGATGAGTCTCCTGAAACAACTCTGGGTCATAGTCTTCCTCGGAGACAGAGAATTATCCTCTCATAAGAGAAAATCATTTACTAGCCAAAATCCACTCTATCACCCAGAAGTGAAAGTGACTAGGAGACTATAATGACCAATCTCCCTAGTTGCAACTATCCGTGTTCTAGCAACTCTATAGTAGCTACCCAGTAGCTAACCAAAACTCCATGAGCATCCCTGCTCCATACATCTACAAATCAGGATAATAACTGCTAAGTTCACATCATGTGTATGACAACTTATCTCGTAGTTCCATAGCTGATGTAAGCATAAGATACGTCTCATTCAACTGCATCGGGATTGCTCCCAGTCCATGAAATGATGCATCAGTGTATAGTACCCTTCCCTCCACACCGGAAGGATTAACCAACACTGGTACAAAAGTCAGCCACCGTCTAGGCCCTGAAAACTAGTTTCACAAGCTTCTGACCAAGTGATTTCCATCACCTTCTTGGTCCAACAAGTCAGTGGTATAATATCGCTAGAGCATCCTATCCACATCCACGGTAATAACCAAATCAATACAAGGGAATCACCATTTACGGTGGCCGAGTGCGCAACTCCAACTACCACCATCAACAGTGGCCAAGTTATTCAACTCCAACAATCACAATCTGATCCAATCGCTTCCAGGATACTCGATTCCTCAAGTCCATGAATGACTAAATCGTTAATGTTGGTGCAGTGGGCACCAAAGTCGAACCGGTATTTTGATTATGGCAAAAGGCTCAATAGTTAAGAGTATATTTGTTATCTTACGAGCTCAATTAAGTGTGCAGAAATGCTAAAGTTGAGCGGAAGGTCTGCGACACCCGGTGGGAACCGAGGTGGTCGGGCAACGCCAGAGGGATTTCGGAGGAAGCCGAGGTACTCGGGTGAAGACCGGAAGCGAGGCTACAAGGTAAGCTCGTGTGAAAGCGAAGCAAGGACGTTAAGCGTAGATCCGACCCAATACCTCCAATGGAAGGTCTAGGTCGAGATCAGTTGGTTAGAACCATCGTACTTTATATTTTAAGCTAACTTGTACTGCAGTCCAAAACCCTTTGACCAGTCGTCTACTACAGTCAACTGCTGGTCTAGTTCCAGCCTCGAGACGAGCTCGAATTTCAAGGGGGTGAATTTGGACTTGACTCGTGTTTTGGTACAAAGGGTGATGTGGCATCAAGGTGGACATCCAAACCATCACCAAGCTTGGACCCCCAAAATTAGGTGATGTGGAATCAAGGTGGACATCCAAACCATCATCAAGTTGGACGCCCAAAAAGAGGTGAGTTGGCACAAGATGGTTGGCAAACCACCATCAAGCTTGGACGCCCAAAATGAGGAGAGTTGGCACAAGATGGTTGGCTCCCATGATGTGGCACAAGTTGGATGGCTCCAACAAGTTGGCGTGAAGGCCTCCTTGAGGTGGCACAAGGTGGTTGGATGAGCACCTCATCCTTGAGTTGGCGCAAAGGATGTGGATGAGCAAGACTTGGGGGATAAGAACCTCACCTTGGACACTACCTATGTCTAAATTCATAGATCAATATCCATAAATAGACATGTTCACGCCAAGCAAAAAGATAAGAAATCAAGAGCTCTCAACACGCTGCTGTAACGCCGCCTACTACTACTCACATTTGCTACGACGAAGTGCGCCGACAACTAAAGCTACATCTTCTACTTATAAGAGTTGTCGGTATATTTATTTAAGTTCTACTTCTTTAAATTGTCTTTGTGCTTTAATCGTAACAAGGAAAGGGGGAGTGTCCCTTTGCCTTGATTTCTTTTTGTGATCGTTGCTCCTACTTCCAACGAGGAGGAGTGGTTTTAGTGAATTGCCCTCCGTACGTGATCAAGGATCACTAGGGCCGTGGATTAGCAATCGAAAGATTGTGAACCACGTAAAAATATCTTGTCTACTTTATATTTCCGCTGTGCACTCTCTACTTGCTTTTTACTTATTGCAAAATTTTTTTAACGACATCGTATCGCTATTCACCCCCCCCCCTCTAGCGACACTTTCGATCCAACAATTGGTATCAGAGCCGGGGGCGCTAAGATTCGGTGAAACCACCAATCTAGCTTTGTTTTTCTTTTTTTTTCCAGATTTTTTATTTATTTATTTCTGTTTTCGTATAATTATTTCACTTGCTTATCTTCTCCTACATATAGAATTGCATTAGAGGCTTTAGGATCCGGATAAGGTTGTCCTTCGGGTTAGATCCCGAGTAAGGTTGTCCTCCGGAACTTCAACGACATTCGCATTTGATTGTTTATTTCTTTTGCAAGTTACATTTTATATATATTTTTTACTTCTGCACTACTAATCCAAGACGAAAGTCTTGGAATATTCTTCGTGTGTGTTTTGCAAGATTCTTTTTCGTTCTTCTTCTTGTTTTTAAATGGCCCATCTCGAAGGGTTTAGCACTCTCGACCCCGCTTTACAACGGTAATGACTTTCGTTATTGGAAGGGTCGGATGGAATGCTTTCTTAAAACCCAAATCGAGATGTGGATCGTAATCAAACCGGTTTCACACTTCCTATTAATGAAGATGGTGAATCTTTGGGTTACGATCAATGGTCAAATTCCATGAAAAAACAAGTAGAAGCCGATGCCAAGGCAACTCAAATCTTGCAATGTGGGTTGTCCAAGGAAGAGCTCAACCGCGTCGGCCCCTTCATTAGTGCAAAGGACTTATGGACCAAGCTAGTGGAACTACACGAAGGCACCGACGACACGAAGGTATGTAAAAGAGATTTACTTTTAAATAAATTGTATAACTTGAAAATGCAGGAAAACGAGACCGCAACTCAACTACATGCTCGTATCCAAGACATCGTCAACCAACTCCATGCCATCGGACAAAAGGTCGAGAATCGCGACCTTATCAGGTATTCTCTTAACTCGTTTCCTAGGACCACCTTGTGGGCATCCATGGTCGATGCCTACAAGGTCTCCAAGGACCTTTCTAAAATTAGGTTAGACGAATTGTTTTCGGAACTTGAATTACATGAGCAAACTAACGTGGTCCAGGCCGAGAAGAGTATTGCGTTAGTTGCAGGTTCCAAGAAGAAGAAGCCCGCAAGCAAGCCACCCCCGAAGGAAGAAGACGAGTCCGAATCGGAAGTAGACTCCGAAATAGAATCCGAACTAGTCAATCTAGTTCGGAAGATGATCAAGAGACGAAAACGACCAACAACTCAAGGTAAGCCTAAACCTAATTCAAATACTTCTAATTTTAGATGCTATGAGTGCAACAGGTTCGGTCACATCAAGTCCGAGTGCCCAAAGCTAAAGAATAACGCATCAAAGACCAAGAAAGCGCTAAATGCTACTTGGGAGGAGTTGTCGGAGGAAGAAGACGATATCCAAGCTCTAATGGCCAAGCCCGAAGTAGAACGACTCGAAGCAAGAAGAAGAGTCCAGTCGAATCGATGATGAGCTTCCATTCAAGACAAGCCACGGATCCGTATCCGGTTCAAAAGAATCATTAAGGGTAAGTCGGTCATTACTTAATACTTTGTATGGTGCAATTAAATTTTTAAATAAGAAACTAGCTAAGTCCGAGTCCAAGGTCGAGACCCTAATTGAGGAGGTTAACCTCCTCAAACATGAGGTCTCCCTAACCTCTTCGACTACTCGTATTCAAGAGGAGGACTCAACTCAAGTTGAAAAGCTTGAAGTTGAGAACTCGCTTTTGAAAACACAAGTCGAAGACCTTAGGAACACGTTGGAAAGGTTCACTTTGGGATCCAAGGGACTTGACCTCTTACTTGGATCACAAAGGGCCGTGTACAACAAGGCCGGACTGGGTTTAACTCAAATACAACCAATAAGTCATATATGTCTATAGTAAACCAACATAAGAAAAATGTCCAAGCATGGGTCCCTAAGATCACTTTGATTTCAACTTTAGGATCTAACATGTATTGGGTTCCCAAGGACCAAATTCACTATGTGAATAGACCACTCGATTCAATGGTCCAGGGGAGCCAATACAAAATGTATTTTTGTTAAGTCTTAGAAATTGCATGCTTAGTTTTTCCTTTATTTTTAGAATGGTTAGATAGGACTCATAATCAACTAAAATCCTACTTAAAAGATTGAGCCTCGGAGAGCCTCTTTTCAAAAATAACTAGTTAGACCAAGATGTAGTCTCAAGTAAGTCGAGTTATCAATTTCTTGAAATTAGCTTTGTCTAAGGAAGTGGTCGTTGTTCCGATCAAAGAAGGCCTCTGTGCCTCGCCACGACCTGGAAGCTAATCTCTTGAAAAGATTACTTGATGAGCTTAGACTAAATCCGAATCTAACCTAATGTTGGTTAATTTAAATTCATTAAAATTAATCAAGTAAAATTGAAAGTCATCTCACAATAACACATAGGAATAACATGTTTTGATCATGTAGATATTGGTGAGATGATTTAGGTTTAAAAACTTACAAACAACCCTTTAGTAATTCCAATATCCGATCCAACTACCTTATATGTAGGATCAATGGATGTTGGACAGTGGTTGCTCCCGACACATGACCGGGGATCAACTCAGATTTTCGAAGTTACGATTCAAACGACAAGGATCGGTAGCCTTCGGAAATAACGGCAAGCTCAAAATCATCGGATCAGGTGATATTGAGCTCAACTCTAACTTTACAATTCAAAATGTCTTATTAGTAGAAAACTTTCAATATAATTTACTTAGTGTAAGCCAATTGTGTGATAACAATTATAAGGTCATATTTCTAGAAAATGAATGCGTAATCAAGATAAATGCAACATCTAAAATAATACTTAAAGGAACTAGGAATAGCAACATCTACACAATAAATTTACCCAACTCCTCAACCAAGTGTCTTATGACACAGCAAGAGGAATCTTGGTTATGGCACCGAAGACTCGGACACTCGCACCCAAGACTCGTGGCTTGGTTATAGGTTTGCCTAAACTAAACAACTTGGATAATAAAATATGTAATGCTTGTCAACAAGGTAAACAATCTAGGACACAACATCAATTAACTAATCAAGAACGAACCAAAAGTGTTCTTGAGCTCCTACACATGGATCTATTTGATTCACATGGAGCTAAGTCACTCAATGGTAGTCAATTTTGCTTAGTCATAATTGACGACTATTCTAGATTTACTTGGGTTAGGTTTATCAAACATAAAAATGATACTCTAGACCAACTAATCAATCTTTGTAGGTTAATCGAAAATCAAAAGAACCTTAAGATTAAAAGACTTAGAAGCGATCATGGTGGTGAATTCGAAAACCACAGGTTTACAGATTTCTGTAACCTAAACGGATACCACCATGAGTTTTCATGTCCTAGAACCCCACAACAAAATGGGTTAGTCGAACGGAAAAATAGAACCCTACAAGAAGCCGCTAGGACAATGTTAAACGAGTATAACCTACCCGATAGATTTTGGGCAGAGGCCGTTAGTACGGCTTGCTATGTCCAAAATAGGATCCTTATGGTAAAGAGGCACCAAAAGTCCTCGTACGAGATTTATCACGATAAAATACCGAACATCAAATACTTTAGGGTATTTGGATGCAAGGTACATATCTTAAACACTAAGGATTACCTAGGGAAATTCAAATCCAAAACCTCTACTGGAACCTTTCTAGGATACTCAACCACTAGTAGAGCTTATAGGGTATACAATCACGACACTCTTAGAGTCGAAGAAACCATTAATATAGTTTTCGACGAAGGACACGAACCCGTTCAATCCTTAACAAAACCAACTAGCAAATCAACTTATAGCAAACCCGACTCTGATCTTGAACTTGAATCTCGTCCTAACCCAAGTCATCCTATCGACCAAGTGATAGATGACCCTAACCCAAGTCATCCTATCAATCAAGTTATAGGTGATCCAAATTTAGGGGTTCGAACTAGAGCTTCATACCGAAACATTAGTCAAATCTCGTTAATTTCCAAAATCGAACCCAAAACTATTGAACAAGCACTTCTTGATCCCGACTGGATTATTGCTATGCAAGAAGAGCTAGCTCAATTCACTAGAAATGAAGTCTGGGAATTAGTACCACCACCTAAAGAAAAATCAATTATTGGAACAAGGTGGGTATTTCGAAATAAACTTGATGATAAAGGTGAAGTAGTTAGAAATAAAGCTAGGTTAGTCGCAAAAGGGTTTAGTCAAGTCGAAGGTTTAGATTACGATGAGACCTACGCCCCCGTAGCCAGACTAGAGTCCATCCGAATGTTGTTAGCATATGCTGCACATCGAGGTTTTAAATTGTTTCAAATGGATGTCAAGTCAGCATTTTTGAATGGATACATTAAGGAAGAAGTTTACGCTACCAACCTCCGGATTCAAAATCTAGATAAACGACCATGTCCTTAGACTTAAGAAAGCCCTATATGGACTCAAACAAGCCCCAAGAGCTTGGTACGAAAGGCTTTCGATCTATCTTAAGTCCAAAGGATTCAACCAAGGTTTAGTCGACCCAACCTTATTCGTAAAAACCGTAGGAAAAGAAATCTTTATAGCCCAAATCTATGTAGATGATATAACTTTTGGAACTACCAACTCGATCCTGCTAAACGAATTCATCTCACTTATGGAAAGTGAATTTGAAATGAATTTAGTAGGAGAGTTAAGTTTCTTCTTAGGTTTACAAATTAAACAAACTAAAGATGGAATATATTTACATCAACAAAAATATACTAAGGACTTAATAAATCGATTTGGAATGCAAGATGCTAAAATAATTAATACACCTATAGCAACTAATGTTAATATAAACGAAGATGTAGAAGGAAAACCCGTTGACCTAAAATACTATAGGAGCGCAATAGGAAGTCTCCTATACTTAACCGCGAGCCGACCCGACATTTTATTCGCGGTAAGTATGTGCGCAAGGTTACAAACCTGTGCCAAGGAGTCTCACCTAACCCTAGTCAAGCGTATCCTTAGATATCTAAAGGGCACGCTAAACGTAGGTATTTGGTACCCTAGATCTACCGAGTTTAATCTAATCGGCTACTGACTCGACTATGCCGTAGTAAACTCGATAGAAAGAGCACGAGTGGTTGTTGTCAAATCCTACTCGAGTCTAGTGAGTTGGTGCAGAGGAAGCGATTTGCGTTGCCTTATCTACCACCGAAGCCGAATACGTTGCGATGGGTGAGTGTGTCTCTCAGCTCCTGTGGATGAAGCACACTCTCCAAGACTTTAGCTTAATCTTTAACAACATTAAAACCTACATAGATAACATCAGTTCAATTAACTTAACTAAAAATCCAATATGTCATTCTAGGACAAAACATATAGAAGTTAAACACCACTTCATTAGGGAACATGTAACTAATGGAACTATACAACTAGAGTATGTTGAGTCCAAATCAAACCTAGCGGACATCTTCACCAAACCACTACCCGAAGCCGAATTTAGTTTATTAAGACGAAAGTTAGGTATGTGCGTAATAGAGTAGGATTTAAATTTCTCTATATATGTACTCTATTTTTGCTTCTTTTTATGAAATTAGCCTAAGTCTTACCTTAGAAATCATATACCTATAGATTTAAGGAGCCAACACATCTCACAACACATAGGACTAATGTGTTTGTGTACTTAGCCACGTAGACGGGCGTGAGATGTTAGGACCTTACTCCTGGTTCCAGATGTAGATTCAGTGCATCGATATGAACCATGGAGTATAATTATTTAAAATTAATCAACTCCTTCAAGACTTATTGATCATTCTATATCAATCAAGTCCAACCGGAGTTGTACATTTTAGATGAACATATTTTCAAGCTTATTATTATTTAAAATATATATATATATATATATATATATATATATATATATATATATATATATATATATATATATATATATATATATATATATATATATATATATATATATATATATATATATATATATATATATATATATATATATATATTGGGAACTTGCTTGGACTTACAAACCCTAAAATATATTTACAAACTTTTTGAGTTAAGGCAAAAGGGGGAGAAAGTCACAAAAGTAACCAAAATTAAAAGGGAAGAAAGTAAACAAAATTATTACCTTTTATATTAAGTAATTCCGATTACTTAAGCAACTATTAAGGGGGAGTAAAAATTATTTTTCAAGAACTCACCTTCGGTCAAGGGGGAGGTTACCTCAAAGGGGAGAACTTGAAACAATAATATTTCTCATTCATATTTAATCATTATGCTAGCTCATTCATATTTAATCTTTATGCTAGCTCATTCATGCTTAATCATTATGCTAGCTTAATTTTTCCTTAACTTTTGTGTCGGTTTGCCATGAATCAAAAAGGGGGAGATTGTTGGTGCAGTGGGCACCAAAGTCGAACCGGTATTTTGATTATGGCAAAAGGCTCAATAGTTAAGAGTATATTTGTTATCTTACGAGCTCAATTAAGTGTGCAGAAATGCTAAAGTTGAGCGGAAGGTCTGCGACACCCGGTGGGAACCGAGGTGGTCGGCAACGCCAGAGGATTTGAGGAAGCCGAGGTACTCGGGTGAAGACCTAAGCGAGGCTACAAGGTAAGCTCGTGAAAGCGAAGCAAGGCGTTAGCGTAGATCCCAATACCTCCAATGGAAGGTCTAGGTCGAGATCGGTTGGTTAGAACCATCGTACTTTATATTTTAAGCTAACTTGTATCATGCTCCAAAACCCTTTGACTCGTCTACTACGATCACAACTGGTCTAGTTCCAAATTTCGAGAAGAGCTCGAATTTCAAGGGGGTGAATTTGGACTTGACTCGTGTTTTGGTACAAAGGGTGATGTGGCATCAAGGTGGACATCCAAACCATCACCAAGCTTGGACCCCCAAAATTAGGTGATGTGGCATCAAGGTGGACATCCAAACCATCATCAAGTTGGACGCCCAAAAAGAGGTGAGTTGGCACAAGATGGTTGGCAAACCACCATCAAGCTTGGACGCCCAAAATGAGGAGAGTTGGCACAAGATGGTTGGCTCCCATGATGTGGCACAAGTTGGATGGCTCCAACAAGTTGGCGTGAAGGCCTCCTTGAGGTGGCACAAGGTGGTTGGATGAGCACCTCATCCTTGAGTTGGCGCAAAGGATGTGGATGAGCAAGACTTGGGGGATAAGAACCTCACCTTGGACACTACCTATGTCTAAATTCATAGATCAATATCCATAAATAGACATGTTCACGCCAAGCAAAAAAGATAAGAAATCAAGAGCTCTCAACACGCCGTTGTAACGCCGCTACTACTACTCACATTTGCTACGACGAAGTGCCGCCGACAACGAAAGCTACATCTTCTACTTATAAGAGTTGTCGGTATATTTATTTAAGTTCTACTTCTTTAAATTGTCTTTGTGCTTTAATCGTAACAAGGAAAGGGGGAGTGTCCCTTTGCCTTGATTTCGTTTTGTGATCGTTGCTCCTACTTCCAACGAGGAGGAGTGGTTTTAGTGAATTGCCCTCCGTACGTGATCAAGGATCACTAGGGCCGTGGATTAGCAATCGAAAGATTGTGAACCACGTAAAAATATCTTGTCTACTTTATATTTCCGCTGTGCACTCTCTACTTGCTTTTTACTTATTGCAAAATTTTTTTTTTTTAACGACACCGTATCGCTATTCACCCCCCCCTCTAGCGACACTTTCGATCCAACAGTTAATAAGTCTAACAACATTATCAATAGCTCATAAAATTCATACTAAGTATGAAATGTCATCTTCTACACACCCACATCCTTTTTACTCTAAGCTGAGTATATCTCAATCATCACACCGATAATGATAATTGTATGACACCAAATCACTATAATATCAACACTCCAATCATAACTCAACCCTAGAGTATACACAGGTGTCCTTTAGCTGATCTAAACAAATCATCTATCCGCAACAAAGGTTATTCATTCTCAACAGCTACTGCATTCCATCATCGATAATCGATGCATAACCTCAAAGATTCGTCTCTCTCTTAACAAAGAGTTTCAAATCTTTTGAAGAAGAAACACCGGGACAACTAAATCTCCCATACCATACCTCCTATAATCGCAACTTACATTCTTCCAATTCCCATAGTGTTTAGCAACACTGATACCAACAAAATTATCTTCTAGTATGAGGTCTTCAATATCGAAACTATTTCTGAAATCACTCCAATCGCATACCCACTTTTCTATGCAGTGACATGCCTGGGAGTTCATCCGAAACTACATTCGAATATTCTCGTATTATACACACATTCGAGAGACATATAATACCATCATTTCAACAATTTAACTATCCAAGTTAATATCAGGATATCCATATCAATACCATATCAACCAAGTCAACAATATAGCAACTATGACAACTCCCCAACAATAAGATAACATCTCCATCAATCAACCTCTAAATATCAGAATCAGTATCATCACACTCTAATAATCATCACAGTAATCAAATCAACATATCAAAGTATCTTGGGAAACCATCCTAGTAGTATGTTCATCAAAGTTTAAAGGCATTCCTTGACTACTTACTTGGTGGTCAATATCTCACCTATCGGTAGAGAAACAACTAATCCACATGATCCGTATATAGAAATCCTTCCAATGCTATCTAAGAATGTTCTAGACATAGATACTTGTAAACTACCAACATCTTTCAATATAGCAACAAATAAGGTAAACTAAAATAATACCTCAAATGATCAATCCTTCGATCCTTTACATCTCGTCTCGAGTAAAGATGTAATCCCATCCAACTGTTAACCTCTTAATGACTGAGTTCTTGTAGGTGCGAAAGACTACCATAGAGGAACTAAAATCAACTGCTGAGACTGAGATACAAACTAAAACAACTGCAATGGAGGTGGTAAACACTGTTGCATTGGTAATGTCACGCCCCGAGGGTATACTTGTCCATCGACCGGACGGTTCCCTCTAGTGACAATGTAAGATAAACACCGATACAAGGCCCACATAGCTGTCGACATCCATAAACCATATATCAAAATGAAGTAACACTACCAAATAATACAACAATAAAGACACAAAGATGCACACCGGTGCAACTCTAACATAATAACCAAATATAGACAAATCCAACACCCAAACCAAAACCATAACCAACATGCGGAAGCAACATAGAAATAAATCCAAAACACACCATCCAAAAATATTACAACACGAATTTGGAATAAAATCCAAATACTCGATGTGAGATGGGATCAGCTGGGGAAGCTCCGAGCATTCTAGGAATCTTCTACCTGTTACCCGAGTGACAAGAAAACCCAGGGTCTGTGGTGGTGAGTATAAAACTCAGCGGTAATACGAAAGATAGTGCATGCATATCATATATCGTAGGAGAGTCAACAATATACAATCGAAAAGTACAACAGATATACACTTGTATCAACTGGACAATATAAGGTACTGACATACTTGAAGATCTACGATGATACAATTCATGCAACCTAAGCATATAGACCACACTATAACACATATGACAAAATGATTAATCCTATCTCCACAATTCACAAACCACCTACTAACATCCTATGACCAATATATCAACGAACCTGGTTCATCCCATACCACATTACGAAACTGGTCAAAGGTATACAATAGTCCGACCAACTTGTAGACTGATATCCCACACACACACATATAGAATATGCAGGTAGCAAGCATGATGATGTACAATAAAATACAGCAAACATAGCTCAAACAAATGCAACATGACAATGAGTATATATATATATATATGTGTGTGTGTGTGTGTCTACGGGGAGGTTCACCCGCACACCTCCTTTGTGCGGCTGCTGTGTGCGAGTGAGGAGGCGCATAAAAGATATATTCTCTATATATGTATATGCAAACACCATCAACTACGACAATGTAGATGCATGGTCATGCCTGCACACCCCACTTGCTACTACGACCCCAGTGTTGCCTAGGTGGCTTGACATGATAACTGTCCCAACTCAACAATAACCACCACTCTCGGGTGGCCAAGTGGGCAGTATGAATAAGTAGCGATAAGCTAAAGAGCTATAAGCTATACAACGGGGGTCCCTGCTGCTGTTCACTCCGACTATCACTATCCATGAGTGGTCGAATTGTTGGGATGTATACTGAAAAGACTATCTTTTGTATGAACATCTTTATTTTGAAATAAAAATCACATGATCATTGTTTGCATATTTGGATGGCTATGTATATTGTCTAATACATTACATTGTAGATAACATGGTGTGTGGTGTCACACGGGAGATCATGTTATCGGTTCCTTGTAAAGTATAAGTAAAGGCTCACAACCGAGATGACTTTGGACAAACCATTGGAATGGTTGTAGTGTGATTTGGTATTGGTTTGTCTTGACCATAGAATCACACTAGTGCACTTTGTGTATATTGAGCGGGACCGACTTAGAGGTGATTCGATTTATTGCTAACTACATAATTGAATTGGACCTCAGATATTATATTGTACATACTCTTAATCCCGATATAATAATGGGCACATATACTTAGTATTCATCTCTTTGATTTACCAATGGGCGAGATTTATAGATTAAATCGATAGGCTCGGTAAGTTGAGAAATGATATTATTTATATGGTGTGTCGTTGATTATAGGAGGAAACCGTGTCCTATATATTAGGATGATGATGTCCCCTTGAGGAGCTCATAAGGTTCATCATGTAAACCCTGCAGGTGGACTTGGTCCGGCATGATGAAAAGGTTGAGTGGTACTACTCATGGAGTTAGATGTTGATTAATTAATGGTCAGTAAATTAATTAATCGATGGACATTCGAGATCTTAAACATGGGGAGAAAATGCACATATAATATATGAAGCCCATATTAACTTATGGGGGTTAGTGAGGTAGATCAATGATAATCCTTTAGTGGATTGGATTATCATTAATGGATCAGACTTTATGTGGGCATGATCCATTGGGTGGCCAAGATTCAACTCCTCCTCATGGTCCCTATTGTAGCCTATTAATACCTCATGAAGCTTAGATCCAATGGATAGAAACAAAACTCTAGATCCAAAGGTAGAGATTAAATCTCTAGATCTGACAGTTGAGATTAAATCTCTAGATCTGACGGTTGAGATTAAATCCCTAGAACCAATGGTGGAGATTAAAACAAGGCTTATCCCTAACTCTATAAAAGGAGGGCAAGGGGTGGGCGGCAACTAAGGAATCCAATTAGAGATAGGATTAGGGTTTTGGGGGGCAAGGCTTGGAGGCTAGGGTTTGGAGTTGGCGGCACCTATTAAGGAAATATTTACCTTATCTTCTTCTTCCTCAAGGTGGCCGGCAACCTAGCATCCCTTTCCAGCCCTTGGCCAGCATCCAAAGCAGCCCCTCTCCTTCTCTTTGGCCAGTAAAACCTAGTCTTAGGGTTCTCCCTTGGAGCTTTGGTAGACATTCACCTTTTCTCCCTTCTCCTTGTTGGCCGGCGTCAAGCAAATTGCTTGTTGCTTGTTGGTTGGATAAAGGAAGGAGAAGAGTCTTGTTTCTATTCTTACTCTTGCTCGGAACGAGCAAGGAAGGAAGATTGGTGATCTAGGAGCTTCAACTTTTGGTAGATTGTCGCCCACACGACGTCCGAAAGGAGGAAGGTCATACAATAGAAGATCGAGAGGTATATCGATTCTCTATTCTCTTTTGAAACATGTTTATATTTGTTTTTCAATTATGTGCATGATATATTCTATTTTGTGGCTAAATAATACTTGGATCCCGAACATAAACACAAAAGCCGGCGATCCGTACATCGTCTATTCCGCGGCTATTCGTGGAATAGAGGTTGGTCGCTTGAACAATAAGTTTGTTCAAGTGACTACTCTAAACGAATAGCACGATGATGACAAGGTTGTTTGGGTAATCCCTCTTGTCAAGGATAAATTTTTTTTATCCGGGGACGTAGAAGGGATCGCCATGAACAAGTGACTAAGTTGAAAGGGGAAGCGAAGTTTCCCCTCACCAACACGAATGCCCCACACACAGGATAATTGCATGCAACTCCAACTACCACCATCAATAGTGCCCGAATGTGACACAACAAATGCTCTGCCCTCACAATAGTTACTACTACCATAAGTTGTTGGTGCAGGGGCACCAGATAATCGAACCTAGGTTTTGATTATGGAAAAGACCTAAAGTTAAGGTCATATCATTATCTCATGAGCTGAATTAAGTGTACAAGAAATAGTTAAGTTAAGACGAAGTTCAGCGACACTCGGAGAATCTCGAGTCGAGAAATCATGGTGGTTGGGCGACACCGGGAGAACTTCGTGGGAGTCGAAGAACCCAGGTGGAGATCAGAAGCAAAGTGACAAGTCATAAAGGACCAGAGGTAAGTATGAGTATGAAGAGAGATGGTAAGGTAGTGTCCTCTGTACGGGGATGACCATAGGCGGCGATCTGACTAAGACTTCCAGTGGAAGGTCTAGGTCGAGATCGGACTATAAGGAACCATCATATTTACCATATTCTATGCTAACCTCTTATTGCAGGGGAGTGATCAGGCTGGCAGTCAACTGGTGGCTATTGGAATTTTACTGCTGCACATCAGTCGACTGATGAAGGGAATCAGTCGATTGATGGCGACAAATCAACCAAATTTACAAGGTCAAAAAGGATAACGTTTGATGCCGCCACTTCGCGATAAGATATGGTGCCACCTCGTGATAAGTTCCACAAGTTGAGGATCTAGATCTAAACTTATTCCAAGGCACAAGTCTATAAAAGGAGGGGATGACTCAAACCCACATATCATCCGTCTTGTTCTCAACGTGCTCCCACAATGCTAAAGCTCTAACGTTGTAACGCCAAGCTTACAACCTCTTCGTCGGCAGTAGCAAGTTTGTTTTCATTTATTATATTCGTGGTTTTTATCATAATGAGGTGAGATAGGTTTTTTGCTTCATCCTTGAGCTTTTGTTTTTGTGATCATTGTTGTTGGGGTTGATCCGTGAGGGGAAACTTCGCTTCCCCTTCGCCTCGGTTGCTTGACCATGGTGGTCCCTTCAATGTCCCCGGATTAAAAAAAAAAAAAAATTTAATCCTAGACGAAAGGGATTGCCAAAGCAACCAAGTCATCGTCGTGCTATTCGTTTAGAGAGGTCACTTGAACAAACTAGTTGTTCAAGCGACCATCCTCTATTCTACGAGTAGCCGCGGAATAGACGATGTCCGGATCGCCGGTTTTTGTGTTTATACTCGGGATCCAAGTATTATTTAGCCTATTTACAGAAATATAACATGCTTATATTTTGAAAAACAAACACAAGCAATGAACAAAAGAGATAGAAAAATAGTTATACCTCTTGGTCTTCTAATGTATGACCCTCCTCCTTTTGGACGTCGTGTGGGCGACGATCCACCAAAAGTCGAAGCTCCTAGATCGCAAAACTTCCTTCCTTGCTTTTCCCAAGCAAGAGGAAGAAGAGAAACAATGTTTATCTCCTTCAAAAACTCAACCAACAAGGAGCTATCAAAGCTCTTGCCGCCGGCCAACTAAAAGGAGAAGGAGATGGTGGAAAACTACCAAGACACCAAGGGAAACCCTATATCTTGTTTCCACCACCTAAGGAGGAGAAGAAGAGGACCTTGGGCGCCGGCCAAGCTGGAAAAGAGATGGATAAGGCTGCTGGACGTTGGCACAAAGAGGAAGAAGAAGAGAGAAAGAACCTTCCTTATTTGGTGCCACCCTAGCCTCAAAACCCTAATCCCAATCCTATCTCAATTAGGATTGCTCCTTGCTGCCCAAACCCTAGCTCTCCTCTTCATTTTCATGTGATCCACGACCAATCCCCTTGCCCTCCTTTTATAGAGTTAGGGATAAGTCATGAATTAATCTCCTCCATTGGTTCTAGGGATTTAATCTCAACCGTCGGATCTAGAGATTTAATCTCAACCGGATCTTAGAGATTTGATCTCTACTAATGGATCTTAGAGTTTTGTTTCTATCCATTGGATCTAAGCATCTTGAGGTGTTAATGGGCTACATTAGGGACCATGAGGAGGAGTTGGGTCTTGGCCACCCATGGATCTAGCCCACATAAAGTCCGATCCACTAATGATGATCCAATCCACTAAAGGTCCATCATTGATCTACCTCACCAACCCCCATATGATAATATGGGCTCCATATATTATTTGTACATTTTCTCCCCGTGTTTAAGATCTCGAATGTCCGTCGATTAATTAATTTACTGACCATTAATTAATCAACATCTAACTCCTTGAGTAGTACCACTCAACCTTTTCATCATGCCGACCAAGTCCACCTGCAGGGTTTACATGATGAACCTTATGAGCTCCTCAAGGGGACATCATCATCCTAATATATAGGACACGGTTTCCTCCTATAATCAACGGCACACCATATAAATAATATCATCTCCCAACTTACCGAGTCTATCGATTTAATCTATAAATCTCGCCCATTGGTAAATCAAAGAGATGACTACTAAGTATATGTGCCCGTTATTATATCGGGATTAAGAGCATGTACTAAATAATATCTGAGGTCCGATTCGATTATGTAGTCAGCAATAAATCGAATCACCTCGATCGGTCCTCAATACACACAAAGTGCACTAGTGTGATTCTATGGTCAAGACAAACCAATACCAAATCACACTACAACCATTCCGATGGTTTGTCCAAAGCCATCTCGGTTGTGAGCCTTTACTTATACTTTACAAGGAGCCGATAACATGATCTCCCGTGTGACACCACACACCATGTTATCTACAATGTAAGGTATTAGACAATATTGCATAACCATAAAAATATGCAAACAATGATCATGTGATTCTTATTTCAAAATAAAGATGTTCATACAAAAGAGCTAGACTTTCAGTATACATCCCAACAATTGTCTCTTACCTTCAATGAGGAGGAGACTCTATAGTGGATTGCCCCTTCGTACACGGTCAAGGATCACAGGGCCTTGGAGTAGCAACCACTGGGTTGTGAACTAAGTAAAAATAAATTTGTCTTATTTATTTTTCTGCTTCATTACTCATAGTTTTAATCGAACAAACAAAAAGTCGACAAGTTTTACGATCGCTATTCACCCCCTGTAGCGACGCTTTTATGATCCAATAGTTGGTATCAGAGCGGGGTGCTAAGATTTGGTGAAACCACCAATCTAGCACTTTTTTTGGCTTTCTTTTCATATTTTTTGATTCATGATTTTTTTTAGGCTTTCTTCTCCCGCACTACTAATCCAAGACGAAGTCTTGGTACTCTTCGTTTGGTTGTGTATTTTTCATGATAATTAATGACCCACATTGAGGGTATAGCACCACCCGACCTCCGTTCTTTAACGAACATGATTTCCATTACTGGAAAGGTCGGATGGAGTGTTTTCTAAAAACACAAGTCGATACTTAGATAATCATCCAAACCGACTTTACTCTACCCACTAATGATCAAGGTGAGCCCCTGGACTTCGATAAGTGGACCAACACAACTAAAAGAAAAATCGAAGCCGATGCAAAAGTGACTCAAATGCTGCAGTGCAGCTTGTCCAAGGAGGAGCTCAACCGCGTCGGCCCCTTTATCACTGCGAAGGATCTTTGGAACAAGCTCATCGAGATTCACGAAGGAACTGATGATGCTAAGGTATATAAAAGGGATTTATTGTTAAATAAATTGTATAATCTAAAAATGCAGGTTCATGAGACCGCCACACAACTACATACATGGATCCAAGACATTGTCAACGGTCTCCACTCGATAGGGCAAGCTGTCAACAATCGGGGCCTAATAAGGTACACACTCAACGCCTTCCCTGAGACCACCTTGTGGGCATCCATGGTCAATGTCTACAAGATTTCTAAGGATCTATCAAAAATTAGGTTAGATGAGTTTTTCTCTGAATTTGAACTTCACAAACAAACTAACGTGGTCCGGGTCGAGAGAGGTATTGCTTTACTTGTAGGTCAGAGAAGAAAGGAGAAGAGCAAGCCACCTCCCGAGCAAGAAGAAGGATCCGAACCCGAGGGTGAATCCGAGTTTGAATCGAAAGAAGAGGCCGAGATAGTAAACATGGTGCGAAGGATAATTCAAAAAGAAAGGGAGCAGTCGAAAAACAAGAAGAAGAGGCACTTCAAAAAAAAAAAAAATGAAGCCAAAGCAAAAGGGATCAAAGTGTTGGAGCGTATGTGGTCAGCTAGAGGGGGGTGAATAGCTCTCAATCGTCGTATGGTGGAATACGATCATTCGTCATGCGTCGCTTGTCTACAATTGTCGTTAGCGCAGCGGAAACAATAGAAACAAATAGAAATACTAACAACAACACAAGCACACGCAAATACACACGATATACGTGGTTCGGAACCGAATTGTTCCTACTCCACGGGCAAGCTCACTGAGCTTTAGTTATGCGCACGACACTAACTAACACTCCTTCTTGACAACACGTCGGAGGTGGAGAAACCTCGTACAAGCAATTACAAAGTAATATAGAAATACAAACTAGAATACAAATACAATACAAAAGAACACTTTTCACCGATTGCTTTTGATCACTTGTTTGTTGCTTACTTTGGTTGGCTCTTGAAGGTCTGGAATGCAATAGCAATTCCCCTCCAATGTCACCTTTAAATTCTTAGCGAAATCCTCCATCTCGAGATCCATTTATAACCTGCATCGAGTTGATTCCACGCCCATCAGTCGACTGATCGTGACCATCAGTCGATTGGTCCTGTAGCAATTGTCTCACAACGGCCAGATCCACGTTGGGCAAGTTTCAACGGATCACCCATCAGTCGACTGATGATACCCATCAGTCGACTGGTAACACCATCAGTCGAGTGCTAGATGCGACCACTCGACTAGACACCATTCTGTGCCCAAAATCACCCCAATTAGTCAACTGATCCCATCATCAGTCGATTGATGGCGTCAGCAGTCGACTGTTAGGCCAGAACTTAGTCAGTCGAACACCAGTCGAACCCTAGTCAACTTGGAGCAGTCGATTGACACCTATGCCAGTCGACTGATGTCAGATAAAACCTCAAACACCAAGTTTTTTGAGCATCTGATAGTCGAGTAAACCCTCAAACACCAAGTTTGAGCATCCGACACTCAGTCTTAGCTACTTGGCTAAGTCCACCTCATCCCTCATGGAGTTTCCCACCGAAGCTCTATTCCCTCGGCCTACGTCCCTTGGATGTGCCAAGCGCATGACTTCGCAATGCCATCCTTTGCGTCTTATGCCCTCGAAGTATGCTTCCCTTGGGCCTCACTCCATTCGCTCCCCGTCCGGCGGTCCCTCGGATGCACCAAGTGCATGACTTCGCAATGCCATCCTTCACCGACTCAAGGACCCCGAGCCTAGTGAACTTGCCAAGTCCTCAAGACTTCCCAAATGCACCAAGCGCATGACTTCACAATGCTTTGGACTTTTCCACACCAAGCCCCATGCTTGGATTTTACATGCCAACTCCATGTTGGACTTTCCTATGATAATCCCATGTCATAAGTTTTGTCTATCATCAAAATATTGCTCGAGTCAAACTTGAGTCAACCTGAGCCGATTGCACCAACACAAAGAAGGCCTTTCAAGCAACTTCGGACGATGAAGAAGAAGGCGTCGACGTAGCATTCATGGCAATACCGATAGAGTCCGAGTCAGAATCCGAAGATGAATATGAATCTAACTCCGACTCCGACTCCAAGGATGACTTCGAGAAGAGACTCAAGCCGGGTCAAAAGAAAAGATTAAGGTAAGTTGTTCACTAATTGCAAATTTATATCATGTAATTAAGTTTTTGAATAGGAAATTAACTAAGTCTGAGTCTTGTGTCAAGTCATTGCTCGAGGAGGTTGAAATCCTCAAGCAAGAGGCTAATCTAACCTCTTTAACTAGTCAAGTTCAAGAGGGAAACTCAACTCAAGTTGAAAAGTTTGAGGAGGAGAATTCTCTCTTGAAAGGACGAGTTCAAGAGCTTGAGGCTAAGTTGGAAAGATTCATGTTGGGATCTAAGAATCTTAACTGACTTCATGGAACCCAAAAAGTCGTGTACAACAAAGCGGGACTCAGGTTTAGTTCAAGGACTATGAATAGATCTTATATGTCTATCGAAAATCGTAATCATCAACGAGTCCAAGCATGGATCCCAAAGGTTTTATTGAACTCACATATAAGAACTAATAAGTATTGGATTCCCTAGGATCAAGTCCACTTTGTGGATAGACCATATTGGTTCAATGATCCAGGGGGAGCTAACACTAAAATAGTATACCCGCTTCCTTAGAAAAATTATTGCATGATTAGTTATTTTGTTTCTTTTTAGAATGGCTAGATAGGATAAATAGTTAGTCAACTTTGACAACATAGTATCAGGACGCGGCGAGATGATAGTACATTAGGGAAACAACGTCTCATGTATTCGAGCTAGATAAGGTGTATCTAGCTTGGTGCACTTGGCTGAGTTGAACTAGCTGAAGCTACCTCGCCGTATCCTAAACTAGTTAGACCAGGACATAATCTTAAGTGACTCAAGTAATCAATTTCTTAAATTTGGCTTTGTCTAAGGAAGTGGGTGTTGTTCCGATCAAAGAAGGCCCCTGTACCTCACCACGACCTGGAAGCCAATTTCTTGAAAATTTTACTTGACGAACTAAGGGTTAAATCCGAATCTAACCCAAGGTTGACTAACTTTAATCAAGTTAAAATCATCTCACAAAACATATAAGGCGAACACGTTTTTGAGACACATAGAATGAGTGAGACGATGTTATTGATAATTGAAATGCACTTAACATAACTTTTTCAAAATGCTACTTATTTTCTTGCACTTAATGAATAATTATAACTTCGATTGGCCAATACTAATATACAACTCTCTAGGCCAAAGTTTAGCGCACCTTAAATCTCTTATACTTTATATATTTGACTAAGGGGGAGAGCAAACTAACCCTAAGGATTATATTACAAACCTTTAAATTATTGGTGCAGAGAGACACACCTCGAACCAATCTATCTAACTAATGCTAGATGCATGCTTGGACTCATAGTTGATTTTTCCTTAATAATTCTATACGCATGCTATTTTTAAACCTCTATTTTATATAAACACCCCCACACTTTTTTGATTTATGGTAAAAGGGAGAGAAGAGCGAAAATTAAGGGGGAGTAACACAAAATTTAATTTTAAAAATTAAAGTATCTTTATCAAAACTAACCTAGGGTTAAGGGGGAGTTTTTAAAATGGCATTTATCATTTACTCTACTTGTTTTTGTTGGTGCAGGGGCACTAGATAATCGAACCTGTGTTTTGATTATGGCAAAGACACAAAGTTAAGTCTACATTGTTATCTCACGAGCTAAATCAAGTGTGCAGAAAAGTGTTAAAGTTGGAGCTGAAGGCTAGCGACACCCAGAGGAAGCCGCGGTGGTCGGGCGACACTCGAGTGACTTCGGAGGGAGCCGAAGGAATCGAGTGAAAGGCCGGAAGCGAGAGCTACTATCGAGGTAAGCTCGTGTGAGTGAGAGAATGTAAGATCGTGTCCTCTTTACGGGGATGATCGTAGGCGGCGATCTGACTAAGACTTCCTGTGGAAGGTCTAGGTCGAGATCGGACGGTTAGAAACCGTCGTATTTATCATTTTCCGAGCTAACCTCTTATTGCAGGGAAGTAGCCAAGCTGGCAGTCGACTGCTGGAAAATGGAGCAGTCGACTGATGCCCATCAGTCGACTGATGGGAGGCATCAGTCGACTGATGGCGACGATTCAGCTTTTGCGCTAGGTCAAAACGGATAACATTTGACACGGCCACTTCGCGATAAAATTTGGACAACTTCATGATCCATTCCAAAATAAGAGGAGACAAATTCAGAGGCCAAAGTCTATAAAAGGAGGGGAGGATTCCATCTCAAAATCACATCAAGTTTATTCATCAAGTGCTCCTACAACGCCAACGCTCCAACATCGTCATAACGCCGACGCGACATCAAGTTTCGATCTTCTTCGTCGGAAGCAAAATCAAGTAATATTTTTGATATTGTATTCTTTGTTTTTCTTCATAACGAGGTGAGGTAGGCTTGTTGCCTCATCCTCATATATTCGGTTTTGTGATCGTTGTCTCCTACCTCCAACGAGGAGGAGACATTATAGTGCTTTGCCCTCCGTACGCGGTCTAGGACCGATAGGGCCTTAGAGTAGCAACCGCTGGGTTGTGAACCATGTAAAATAAACGTGTTCATTTATTTTCCGCTGTACTTAATTTGCGTATCGAACGAACGAAAAAGAAAAGATTTACGATCGCTATTCACCCCCCCTCTAGCGACGCTTCTCGATCCAACAGTTTTATGCTTTAAATTTCCCTTAACTTTGTGTGGGTTTGCCATAGATCAAAAAGGGGAAGATTATTAGTGCAGGGGCAGTAGATGATCGAACATAGGTTTTGATTATGGAAAAGACCCAAAGTTAAGGTCATATCATTATCTCATGAGTTGAATTAAGTATGCAGGAAATGGTTAAGCTAAGCCGAAGGTCAGCGACACCCGGAGAATCTCGAGTCGAGAAACCGTGGTGGTCGGGCAGCACCAGGAGAACTTCCTAAGAGTCGAAGAACCTAGGTGGAGACAGGAAGCAAAGCGACAGGTCATAAAGGACCAGAGGTAAGCACGAGTGTGAAGAGAGATGGTAAGGACGTGTCCTCTATACGGGGACGTCTGTAGGCGGCGATCTGACTAAGACTTCCAGTGGAAGATCAAGGTCGAGATCGGATGGTAAGGAACCGTCATATTTACCATATTCTGTGCTAACCTCTTATTGCAGGGGAGTGACAAGGCTGGCAGTCGACTGTTGGGTATTGGTAGTCGATTGCTGCACATCAGTCGACTGATGAAAGAAATCAATCGACTGATGGCGACGAATTAGTCAAATTTACAAGGTCAAAAAAGATAACGTTTGACGCTGCCACTTCGCGATAAAATAAGGTGCCACCTCGTGATAAGTTCCACAAGTTGAGGATCTGGATCTAGACTATTGGGGAATTGATCATCGCTAGAGGGGGGCGATTAATAGCATTTTGGTACGTCGACGGAATTCGTTCGCGTGCTTGCTACAATTTGATTAGTAAGCAGTGGAAATAATAGAAATAAAGTAATAACAAAATATACAAGCACACAACACTAAGATATAACATGGTTCGGAACCTCAAGGTTCCTACTCCATGGGTTAGGATCGAACGAGCCCTAGCGATGCAAATACCACCACTAAATCAATAAACTCTTTCTCGACAATAAGTCGGAGGCATAGAACCCTCGTACAATGATTCTTACAACAATAAGAAACAATAAACAAACAAATACAAGTGAAATACACAAAAGAATGCAAAGAACACTTTACAAATGATCTTTTGGAAGCTTACTTGTTGATTGCTTGAACTGTGCTTGAAGACCCTGATTTGCACCAACAAATCGCCTCAAAAATGCCCAAGAAATCTCTCAAAGAACCATGGTGAAAATCTCCATGAGCTGCTCCTTTTATGCCTACATCGGGCTGATTCCGTGCCTAGAAGTCGACAACCATAAGTCCCCAATCGACTGCCAACAGTAGCGTTGTGAGACAACGGCTTAATCCACATTGGAAATGTTTCAACGGATACATTGGCAGTCGACTGCTATTACCGAGCAGTCGACTGCCAGGGCCATAGCCGACTGACCAGTCGACTACCTAGTATTTTTCTTCGCGACCAACCCATCAGTCGATTACCCTTCATTGGAAGTTGACTGATCAAGCAGTCGAGGTGCCAGTCGAGGCGCCTTGCATCTGTGGCCACCGCAGCCGAGGCCAGTCGATGCGCCGCCTCGACTGGGACACCAGTTGAGGCGTCAGTCGAGGCACCTTACGTATGTGATAGTAGCCTAGCAGCAGTCGATTGCCAGTCGACTCATGGCAGTCGACTGGTCATAATCCTAGTTGACTGCTGCAAGTCAACTCGGCTGCCAAGTGTCAAAACACTTGACCAGTTGACTAGTCCAAAGCCCCAGTGGACTGTTAATCTCAAATATGAGATTTAATCCCAAGTATGATGCCCTCATACTTGCAAGACCACCCTTAGCATAAACCTAAGCCTTCTAGCTACCTCCGTTAGTCTTATGCCTATCGGATCCCTCCAAGTCATCCATGACTTATTCATCCATACGCTAGCCTTCAGGTGCTTCCATCAGCTATTTCATGCTAAGCTGGTCTATATCGCCAAGGCACATTGGGCTTACGCTGCCAAGACTCCCGCTTGGACTTTACGCCGCCAACCATTGGACTTATGCTACCAAGACTCCCGCTTGGACTTTACGCCGCAAATATCACCCCTTGGACTTTCCTTGCCAACCCATGTTGGACTTTCCATTTACCAAGACTCAAGCTTGGACTTTCCCATTGCCAAGTGTCCCACTTAGACTTTCCATGCCAAGTATACAAGACTTGGACTTCTCCATCATATGGTCAACCCCATATCAACCATATAGTCAAACAATGGTCAAACCATCGTTAAACATCAAACTACCACTCGATTCAAACTCGAGTTGGGTCAATCATGATCCGGGTCAATTGCACTAACAATCTCCCCAAAACATTGTCAAACATCAAAACACTACTCGAGTCCAACTCGAGTCTGGTTAATCGTGACCTGGGCTGATTCCACCAACAATATCCCCCTTTTTGATGTTTGACAAAAACCCAAAACCATTGAGTTAGGCTACCTAACTCAAATCTCTTTACCAATTGTCCCAAATTGGTAATCCCATAAATTCTTCCCCTTTTTGACATACATTAAAATATGTTCTCCTCATGGAGGTCAATGTCTCATATCCCAATGAGATCTTACAATCTCCCCCTTGGTCTAAAACATTTAGGGTGCCTTCACTCTTCCTAATGATAAGTCCCATATCACTTAAGAGAGGCTTCCTATAAACTCTCCCAATTTCCAAATTTGGCATCTCACATTCCCAAAATTCTCCCCCTCATGAATAAGAACACATCCATCATCCCATGATGGATAGCTCCCCCTAAAGGCTTGCTCCCCCTTGACCATTGCACTAACAATATCCTTGGAGAGTCCCAAAGCCTATAGGAACACTAAACCATCAAAATTAAGGTTAAAAGTTCAACCTTGAACTTTCACACACCTTAAGATTGATATACACCCTAAACAACTCTCTTAATCCATATCCAATGGATTTTCACCCTTTCTAATGCTTTCCAAAGCATATCCTAGGGTTAGGAGCAGTTAGGGTAGCCTAACCTAGATGAAATCAGGCTAAACAAACATTGTTTACCCGAAATCAGCATTGGCAGTTGATTGGTTCAGTTAACAGTCGACTACCCTATGCATCAGTCAATTGAGAAAGCTTCCAATCGAGTGAAAACAACTCCAGTCAAGGCACTGCCTCGACTGGTTTCTGATTTTGTCGATATGACAATTTCAGACCATCTTCAGAAATGCATAAGTAATTTTAAAAAATTTGAAAAATCATGAAATTTTGACCACACATTACTTATGCCAAACACTATAGGGAAAAATATTTTAAAAATAAAATACCTAAAAATTAGTGAGTTTTATACAAAGTTCAAAACTATTGAAAAGTTCAATGTTTTGGCTCTACTTTGTATCAACTCTCTCAATAGTGACTTCTATCAAAAGATAGACTACACCAAGGTTTTTAAAAATATTTTTGAAAACCTATATTGGATCATGATCAATGGGCTCAATGCACATGACTTGCACATTAGCTTTCCCCATGATCCACCTATGATATAAGATGAGTTTGAGTTCATCTAGATGCAAAAATTATGCACCTTAAACTCAACTCATTTCCTAGCATCTCACATATGTCTAGGGTGTATCGATACACACACATGTCAATGTGATGAGAGATGTGGGTTTTGGTTATACCTATACTAGGTCTCATGCATTTTCTAAGGCAACACTATTTGATTCCCTTATACATGGGACTTCAAGTCATGCCATAGCCCTTAAATCAATTTTAATTAATGCATGAATGATCATGACATATATAATAACATAAATAAGCATGGCCAATAATCATGATGTCATGGCATAAAATATAAATCTAAGCATACATGACATTAAACCTTAAACTTAAGCATTATCATGACATATTAAATGATTAAAATAAACATGATATCATGACATGGCAAGGTAAACAAAGCATGACAAATGTAAAATACTAAGGTATTAAATACCTAAGTGTTAAGCCCAAATTGTCATTTCTAGAATTAAATCCAATTTTACCTTAATGTCACTTATCCCCAAAGTGTGCCAAAAACCCAAAATGGCACACCAAGACTCTAAGACCTAAATTGTGCCATTTTGATCAATTTATAAAACTTCTTAAATATATTGGCACATCCAAAAATCTTTGAGGATTTAAGTTCAAACCTACTTCCAAGGTATCCATAACCTTGAAAATGACCTAAGATGCCACCTTTACCATGGTTAGGTTAGCTACCCATCCATTTAAAGTTGGCACACCCTAACCCATTTAGCGTGAATCGATCACGCTCCTAGGAACCCAAAACCTATTTGAGATCCTTGGGTTTACTAGGTATTCCTTAGGGATGACCTCCCTAGATACCCTCCTAATGACTCTCCTAGGCTTGGTAGCCTTGGTCATTGTTGTCTTGCTTAGGTTAACTCTAGGGGTGACTCCCCTTGTAACCTTCTTAGTGGCTTCCCTAGGTTTCTTCGAAACCCTAGCCACTAGGCACACTCCATTGTTAGCCTTAGGGATGACCTCCCTAGTAACCATGGCCTTCCTAGACCTAGGTTGTGTTCAATAATCAAATGAAACACTATGGTAGGTTCTCCTTGGGCTTAGGTTTGTGACCCAAACCTTTCTTGCCCTTGGGTGGACCTTGCTTCATAAACCCTAGGTTTTGACAATTTGACCCTTTAACTTGATCTTGCATCCTTGCAAGGGTCTTTTCCATTTTCTCAATCCTTGACCTCAAGGCTTGATTTTCCTTTTCTAATATCTCAATTTTTGATTTTTCATTAACTCTTGAGATATTCTTCTTTCTAGGCATATGTCTAGTCCATTTAGGATTGATGCTTAGGTGATCCTCTATCTTTCTAATGGTCTCCCTAGGTAGGATTTTTCTAGGGACATTAATTCCAAATTTCTCCTTATTCCTAATATTGCAACTCTTAGCACCTAGGCAATAAAGTCTATTTCAAGCAAGCTCTTTTATGATAAATTGCAAGTGAATTAAAAGCATGCTTTTTATAACTAAAATTCGAAGGTGCATTATTGAAATATACCTGAGGGTTTGCTTTTAAAACTCCCCCTACTTGTGATGCTTTTTCTTTGCCCTTCTTCCTCCCCCTAGGGCATTGACTCCTATAATGCCCCTTTTGATGCATTTGAAGCACACTACGTGCTCCTTGCTCTTGCTAGTGAGGACTCCGACATCCTTTGAATTTTTGTTGACTTTTAGTGTCGGTGGAGTCTTCTTGACTTTCTTAGGGCACTTGCTCTTATAGTGCCCATATTCCCTACACTCAAAACACATAATATGGTTTTTATTATTAATTGAAGTCTGTGAGTTACCTAGGTTAATGGTGGAGGTTGGAGTGAGTTCTTCATCTCTCCCGGAGGTAGATGACTCTTCTTGCTCTTGCTCCGGTGATCTAATATCTTCCCACTCAATCTTAGAGGTGGAGACTTCTTCTACTTCTACCTCTTCGTCCACCGATCCCGATCCTGATCCGGATGTTGATTCTCTATCAACTTCCGAATCCTCACTTTCTTGTGAGGAAGAGCTTGTTTCTTCGGCTTCCTCCCCTTCTTGAGCCGATGAACATTCTTCGACTTCTTATGATTGTTCTTCACTTGAAGCCAGTGATGGTCCTTCATGGTGTTGGTGCAATCAGACCCAAAGGATGTTTTTGGTGATTGACAAGGGTTTAAGTCAAGGTGATAATTATGTGTTATCTCATACGGTTGTTTAAGAGGTATTTTCAGGAAATCTCTTGTAGGTCGAGGACTGGATGCAAGATTGATGAAGACCCGGATGTGAAGTCTTGGCAAGTGAAGACCCGGACGAGGAGTCTTGGCAGTGAAGTCCCGGAGGCGTGGCCTCTTGGCAGTGAAGACCTGGACAGGGAGTCTTGGCAGTGAAGTCCCAGAGGCGCGACCTCTTGGCAGTGAAGACCCAGACAGGGAGTCTTGGCACGAAGTCCCGGAGATAATTCCTGGCATGGAAGACCTATGAACAGTAATTCATAGGCATCAGGTAAAGGTGTAGTTGAGGTGACGCGCCTCAGGAACCTCTTGCTCTTGTCGAGCAGCAGGTTGACTCATACCAGTCGAGGCGATGCCTCGACTGATGCTTGGTTCAACTAAGCAGAAGCAAGGAGGTGTCGACTGAGAGCTCGACTGCTTTGAACAAATAGCAGGTTCTAACTGTATGAGTCGAGGCGGTGACTCGACTAGAGCTTTGATCCAACCAAACAGATGCAAGGGACTGTCGATTGGGAGCTCGACTGTTGCTCTGTTCAGTTGGAACCAAGGCCTACCAGTCGAGGCGGCGACTCGACTAGAGCTTTGATCCAACCGAACAGATGCAAGGGATCGTGACCGGGAGCTCATTGTTGCTACATTCGATTGGAACCAAGGCCTACCGATCGGCGACTGACTGAGAGCTTTGATCCAACCGAACGGACACAAGGGGATCGGGAGCTCATTGCTCTGTTCAGTTGGAACCAAGGCCTACCAGTCGAGGCGGCGACTCGACTAGAGCTTTGATCCAACCGAACAGACGCAAGGGACTGTCGACTGGGAGCTCGACTATTGCTCTGTTCAGTTGGAACCAAAGCCTACCAGTCGAGTCGTCGGATCATCGCCTCGACTGGACCTATGTTTTCAATGGAAATAAAACTAATTATGGTCTAAATCTTACCGTTGAAGACATTAATAAATGCTAATTAATGCTCCAGTCGAGGCACCAGCTGAGGTGACTCGACTGGGCGGGCAGAAAAGCCCTAATCAGGCTCGAGCTATCAAGTATTCTGGGCTTATATATTTCAAAGTTAAGAAGAATAACTTACGATAATTTTTTGAAGAAAAGACACGGGTGAAAGAGCTTCTTGATTCAAAAAGCCTTCATCATCCCACAAAAGCTTCAACGATTCATCAAGCAAGGAGCAGTACCATTCTCTCTGAAATCTGTATTTGTTTTACTGCTTCTTCAGTGACTACTGTAAGCTTTCTTGTAAAGTTTCTGATAGACTGTGCAAAAGGGTTTCTCCACCTTCGGTGTATCACCGAGAAGGAGAAGTTTATAGTGGTGGTGTGCATCACTAGAGCCGACGAGGGCTCAACCGTGGAGTAGGGACTTGTGTTCTGAACCACGTAAAATTGGGGTGTTTACGTTTGTTATTCTTTCTTTATTCGTTGTCTTGTTTCCGTTGCGTACTAATCATTGTAGAAAGGTACAACGAATCGAAAAGACATGTGTAGCTATTCATTCCCTTCCTTTCTAGCGATGCCAACGATCCTACAATTGGTATCAGAGCCTGGTGCTCTTCTTCGGATTCACAACCGCAAGAGCAAGTTCAAATGGCGATGCAAGAAGGTTACAGCACAAATAGGCCTCCATTCTTTGACAAAACGAACTTCCAGTATTGGCGAAGTCGGATGGAGTACTATCTTATGACTGAGATAGATATGTGGTTTTCGGTAACCGAAGGCTTCACAACACCGATGGACGAAGAAGGCAAAGTACTTGAGTCTGGAAGGTGGACTGTTGAACAAAAATGCAAGGCACAAGCAAATGCTAAGGCCACCATGACTCTGCAATGTGGTCTAGCGAAGGATCAACTCAACAAAGTGGGTCCGTTCAACAGCGCGCAAGATCTCTGGAATAAACTGATAGAACTGAACGAAGGGACAAGAGACTCGAGGATAACCAAGCGAGATCTCTACATGAACCAGCTGCAAAATCTTTCTATGAAAGATGGCGAGACTGTTGGTGAGTTTCATGGAAGGTTCAAGGAAGTATTGAATGGGCTGCATTCGGTCGGTGAAAACTTGGAGAACAGAGACATTATCAGGTACGTCCTAAAGTCTTTTCCCCGAAATGCTTTATGGTCATTTATGGTAGATGCCTACAAAGTATCAAGGGATCTGTCTACTATAAAGTTGGATGAATTATTTTGTGAAATGGAATTACATGAGCAAGCTAACAAGGGTCCAAAAAAGAAAGGTATTGCTTTTGTTGCAGGTGAGCAATACAAGGAGAACAAGAAAAAGGAGAAGAAGAAGGAGTCATCTTCATCCTCATCTGAGACTAGTGGTGACAGTGACGACGAGTCCTCATCCAGCGAGGTAGCCAATTTTGTGAGGAGAATGATGAGGAGAAGCAGAAAGTACAATAAGAAGGATGTAAAGAAAATCTTCGCAGACAAGAGGAAAGGTAAGTCATCACATAAATTTAGAGGTAAATCTGATGTGGTGTGTTTTGAGTGTAACAGGAAAGGGCACATCAAGAGTGAATGTCCTGATCTCAACAAGAAAGAGGACAAGTCCAGGAAGAAGAAGGCGTTGAGGGCAACATGGGATGACTCTTCTTCCAGTTCCTCAGAAGATGAAGACAGGGCAAAAGGAGCCAAGCATACGACACTAATGGCATTTGATCACACAGATTTAGATGAGTCTTCACGGAAGGACACATCATCATCATCTGATGATGATGAGGTAACATCTCCTGAACTAGATAAATTGTATGAAACAGTAGCATGCTTAACTAATGCCTTGAGTAGATCAAAAATTAAAGCTAAGATGTTAAAATCAGAATTAGAGGAGCTTAAAACTCAGGATTCTGTTCCTGCAGAAATTAGGATTGAGACTAATGAAATCGAAAAACTTAGGGAAGAAAACAATCTCTTGAGAGCACAAGTTGATGATCTCAAGTGCACACTTGAGAGATTCACAACAAGCTCTCAAACTCTTAACATGATTTTAGATGCCCAAAGGGCAGTTTACAATAGAGCAGGAATAGGCTACAAACCAACAAAAAGGGAATTCAGTTTCATGTCATTAGTCAATAGAACTCATGTTGGTAAAACAAACACAACTAAGGCTTGGATTCCTAAACAGTATGTTGTAAGTGCTAATGGACCCAAAATATGGGTTCCAAAAGATCTTGTTTTTCGTGTTTGATTAGGTACCGGTCGAGGGGGAGTATCTAATGATGTGGTTCGTAGATAGCGGATGCTCCAAGCACATGACCGGGGACTCCACAAAGTTTGCTACATTTAAAAACAGGAGTAAAGGTACTGTTTCTTTTGGTAATAGTGGCAAACTAAAAGTCATAGGAGTAGAAGACATAGTAATATCTGAACAATTTAGGATTAAGAATGTTTTGCTAGTTAGAGGAATGGTTTTAATTTATTAAGTGTCAGTCAATTATGTGATGAAGGATATAGAGTAGAATTTTATTCAACTAAATGCTTAATTAAACATAATGAAACCGACACTATCATGCTAGTAGGGACGAGGAAGGAAAATATCTATCAAGTTCAATTTAGTAGTGCTACTAACCTGCATGTGAAGTGTTTTTTGTCCAAAGAAGATGAATCATGGCTATGGAATCGGAGACTAGCACACGTCAACATGAAAAATATCAAGAGGTTGGCCAAGGAAGAGCTTGTGCGGGGTCTACCATTGCTCAAGTACGAAAAGGACAAGCTATGTGATGCATGTCAAAAAGGTAAACAAATAAGAGCATCACATAAAAGCAAGAACACTGTAAGTACTTTAAATGCTTTAGATTTATTGCATTTAGATTTGTTTGATAGTAGCTCCACAAAAACCTTGAATGGAAGTAGATATTGCTTGGTAGTTGTAGATGATTATACTAGATATACATGGACTTTCTTTCTCAAACATAAGCATCAAACATTAGAAATTTTTATTCCTTTTTGTAGAAGAATTGAAAATGAGAAAAACTCAACAATTAAAACAATTAGGAGTGATCATGGAGGAGAATTTGAAA
The DNA here is from genome assembly GCA_025175895.1 of Wurfbainia villosa. Classification (NCBI taxonomy): domain Eukaryota; kingdom Viridiplantae; phylum Streptophyta; class Magnoliopsida; order Zingiberales; family Zingiberaceae; genus Wurfbainia; species Wurfbainia villosa. The sequence continues at coordinate 77,206,473 of CM045997.1, read as the reverse complement.
ATATGAGGTTTAAGGAATTCTGTTCAGAAAAAGGCTATAAACATGAGTTTTCCACTCCTAGGACACCACAACAAAATGGTGTGGTAGAAAGGAAGAATAGAGCTTTGCAAGAAGCTGCGAGTATGCTAAATGAGTATACTCTTCCTAGTTACTTGTGGGCTGAGGCAATTAACACTGCATGCTATGTTCAAAACAGAGTTTTGATACATATATTCTTAGGAAAAACACCTCATGAACTATGGTTTGGAAAACCAACAACAGTCAAACATCTTAGGGTTTTTGGTTGCAAGGTTTTCATATTAAACACTAAGGATCATCTAGGAAAATTCACTGCAAAAGAAGATGAAGGTGTCCTGTTAGGATATTCCCTCACTAGTAAGGCTTATCGAGTTTACAACAAACGAACAAATTTGGTTGAGGAATCGTCAAATGTGGTTTTTGAGGAATGTAAAGACCAAATTGATTCTAAGGATAATAGTGATGCAGTAAAGGTCGAACTCAAAAGATTAAGTTTAGGGGGAGTCAAATCTGACTCCGAAAATGAAAAATTTAGATCAGAAGGGTTGTTGCTTGAGATTTTATCTAACAATGAGGTTCAAGAAACATCTCAAGTACCAAGATCCACTAGAATGGGCACTAGTCATTCCCTAGACCAAGTTGTTGGAGACATCCATCAAGGGTTGAGGACAAGATCATACTTTAGAAATGAAGTGAATCAAGTAGCATTAATCTCTGAAATTGAACCAAAAGTAATTGATGAAGCTTTGCTTGATCCGGACTGGAATATAGCAATGCAGGATGAATTGGGACAATTTGAGAGAAGTCAAGTTTGGGATTTAGTTCCAAGACCTGATCAATATACCATAATAGGAACCAAATGGGTATTCAAGAATAAATTGAATGATAAAGGAGAAATAAAGCTAGGTTAGTAGCCAAAGGATACAATCAAATTGAGGGACTTGATTATGGTGAAACTTATGCACTCGTGGCTAGGTTAGAATCCATTCGATTAATGCTAGCATTTGCAGCATATAGAGGATTAAAATTATATAAAATGGATGTGAAGTCATCATTTTTGAATGGGTTTATAAAGGAAGAGGTCTATGTTGAACAACCACCGAGATTTGAAAATTCTAAATTTCCAAATCATGTGTATAAGCTAAAGAAGGCTCTTTATGGGCTGAAACAAGCACCTCGTGCTTGGTACGAAAGGTTGTCAATTTTTCTAGTTGAGAGGGGTTTTAGAAGAGGTCAAATTGATCCCACACTTTTTCTGAAAAGAAACAGTGAAGACATATTTGTAGCTCAGATTTATGTCGATGACATAATCTGTGGTTCAAACAATAGGGATTATCTCAATGAATTCATAGAACACATGGAGAGTGAGTTTGAGATGAGTCTAGTAGGGGAGTTGACATTTTTCCTTGGACTTCAAATCAAACAAACCAAAGAAGGAATTCATGTTTGTCAATCAAAATATGCCATGGAGTTGCTAAAAAGATTCAACATGGAAAATGTGAAGGAGGTTGCCACTCCAATGGCACAAAACACTCATCTAGATAGTGATGTAGATGGTAAACCTGTTGATCTAAAACGTTATAGGAGTGCCATAGGTAGTATTTTATATCTTACAGCAAGTAGACCTGATATAGTATTTGCAGTGGGCATGTGTGCACGATATCAATTGTGTGCTAAAGAGTCTCATTGGGTTGCTGTTAAAAGAATTATGAGATATCTTAAAGCAATAATATCAGTTGGATTGTGGTATCCCCGAACTAAGTCTTTTGATTTAGTAGGATATACAGATTCAGATTATGCAGGATGCAAACTAGATAGAAAAAGTACTAGCGGGGGCTGTCAATTCCTAGGTTCAGCTTTAGTTGGTTGGTCAAGTCGAAAGCAACATTGTGTTGCTCTCTCCACCACTGAGGCTGAGTACATAGCCATGGGAGAGAGTGTGTCACAATTGTTATGGATGACTCACACATTGGAGGATTATGGTTTTTCATATAAGAATGTGCAAGTGCTTTGTGATAATATTAGCATGATCAACTTAACAAAAAGCCCAGTCCATCATTCCAGAACAAAACACATTGAAGTGAGACATCACTTCATTAGGGATCATGTAGCAAGAGGAGATATTATACTCAATTATGTTGAGTCTAAGGCGAATCTTGCTGATATTTTCACAAAACCTCTTCCAGAAAATGAATTTAGTCATTTAAGAAGAGAGTTGGGAATGTGTACAGCTGAGTGAAAACTCTCCATGATCATAAGGACTAATTCATAAGTTCAAAAGAAATGGGAAAATAATGTTTGGGATACCTTTGGGAAACATCTCACACAAATCATAGGATTAACTATGCTTGTGTATTGCTAGATAGGGGTGAGATGTTAGGAACAACCAATTTACTCAAATTGCTTGTTATGATGCATAACTTGAGTAATGCGGTTGAAAACTGCATGAATCATTAAGTTGACCAATTATGGGGAAGACTGATACATAATTCATGTGTATTTGGTTTAAAAAACATAATTGGGCATTTCAACCAAGTAAAATTGGTTGGACATCTTAAAACTCAAGTGAAACATCCAATATATGTTTGATATGGTCGATAGAGGATATTGTCACTTTTAAAATGTTTTAAATACCTGAATACAACGAATTTGGAACTTAAAATATCTAAGACAAAAACGAACCTTCAGAATAACAGTCGAGACATTTCAATAATCGCCTCGACTGACAGAGGGTGTGAGCAAATAGAAGCGAGGCGCACTCGGCCTCGGCCCGATCGATAATGCTTCGTTTCAGTTACGTATTGCTATATTATAAATGATATGTGAGTATGATTGAGAGCCAAAATTACATACCACAACCTGCTTTATGATCCTAAACTCAATCTTTAAGAACATCTGCTATACCTATTTTGTGATCCAAATCCATCATTAATGTTTAGAGAAAACTCCTCTATATCAACCCAAAATGTGGGACTACCTGTATTATGCCAAATGGCATATGCGCAACGGAAAAATTAGGATCCCTTCCAAGTGATCCATGCGAAAGCAAACTCGTATAAAATAAATTTCTCTAAACCAAACCTATCTTATAGGAGAGGATTACCTTTGTTGCGTGCCCTTGTTAATCCCGCTTCTTCCTTTTGTTTGTTGGATCTTTAGCGCGTTCAAGTGTCCGTGCCTCTATATGTATCCACACGAGCAAGCTCTTGTCTCACAAAAGAAAAACTAGAGGAGCTCTCCTTTACTTCTTGCTAGAGAAGTCCCTAAAGGAGAGGAAGAGAGGGAAAAGGAGAAAGGAAGAAGAAGACTCCTCTTCTTGCTAGCCTACACTCACAAACCCACACAACCAAAGCTTCCACCAAACTCTCTCACAACCACAACAACACATGCTTTGGCCGGCCACTTCATGGGGTCTTTTATAGGGTTGGAAAAACCCTTTCACCTCCACACATTCAATGCAATCCATTGTATTGGGACACAAGTTTGGCCGGCCACTTAAGGAGACAAAACCATTTTGTTTCCTTCCACCTTATCTAGCTTAGGTGGATGCTTAGGTGGCATGCTTATGTGGCATTCTTATGTGGCATTCATGCATGTTGAATTAATCTTATTAATTCAATTAAGCTTATGTTATCATGTTGAATTAATCTTATTAATTCAATCATATTGAATTAATCTTATTAATTCAATTAAGCTTATGTTATCATATTGAATTAATCTTATTAAATCAATAAGGTAACATATTGAATTAATCTCATTAAATCAATTAGCTAAAATTCTCATTAAGCTTAAAGTCCAAAAACCATTTTGTACTTAAGCTTATTCCCAAATTATTCTAGTCAAACTAGAATACTCTAATTCCTCTAATTATCATGCTCTTTGTGTGTGACCCTATAGGCTCTCATAACGTTGGCAGTGGATCTAAACTCTTTTAGATACACAAGCAATGAGCGGCATCTAGCAATACATCATTGCTACCCAAGTTACGAGATAAGTCAAGATCCGACTAACCTTTCCGTGACTACTATAATATATATGTGTCCTTCTATCCTTGATATCAGTTGATCAATGAGGCATAGGCCGTGTCATCCTCGATCAATCTATGTGTTTCTTGATCCCTGAGTAAACTAACTCAAACAAATGAGCTCAATATCTCATATTGACTCATTCGAGCATGGCCATGCGTTTTAGTAGTTCTACTCAATCAAGGGGCCCACCGATATCACTCTCGTCATACGAGAGGGATAGATCCCATCTACATCACTCACATCCCTCCGCATAATTTGTTATATACCCAGTAATCGCCTTTATGGTCCACCCTGTTACGGGTGACGTTTGACGATACCAAAGTACATAACTCCTTATGTAGGGAACCATAGTGACTTCAGGTCTAAGGACTATTCATACCAATAGTCACATGAGAAAGTTTATGACACTCATATAACGATCCATGAAACTTTCTCATGGCGGGTCAGTTAGATTCGATATATATTCTCAATATATACCCATGTGTCAACTTGATATCATATATCCATGACTTGTGAGATCAAGTCATCAATTGACCTACATGCTAGTCTTTATGTATTAATATTGCCCTTGCATATTAATACTCGACTAGGAACATTTAGGAAAGTGTTCTCTACAGCCTCTCATAATCAATTCTGCCAATTGATGTGCTGTAGATAAGAACCTACTTTTCTAGGGCATTATTATATTTAAATTAGCTAGCACAAGCAAGATGTAAATATAATAACCAATCCTTTGCCTTTATAGAATATGATACAAAATGTTCCCTATTCAACCATCACATGATTGGTTCTAGGGCTTTAACTAACAATCTCCCACTAGCACTAGTACCAATCACTATGATATCTAATACCTAGTGACCTAGTGTGACCATCATGCTTCCTCTTCGCCAAAGCCTTGGTCAATGGATCTGCGATGTTAGCTTCTGTCGGTACTCTGCATATCCTCACATCTCCTCTATCGATGATCTCTCGAATGAGATGGAAGCGCCGCAGTATGTGTTTGGTCCGCTGATGTGATCGAGGTTCCTTAGCCTGTGCAATAGCCCCATTGTTGTCACAATAGAGGTCTATTGGATCTCGATGCTAGGAACTACCCCAAGTTCACGCGATGAACTTGCGGAGCCAAACACCTCCTTTCTTTGCATCGATCGCAATATACTCTTCATTGTAGAATCGCAATCGTGTCTGCCAACTCTTCCACTCACACTCCACCATTCGTGCAAAACACGTACCCGATTGCGATCTATAGTCATCCTTATGCTTGGAAGCTTGCATCACTGTAACCCTTTACAGTTAGCTCCTCATTGCCTCCAAATATCAGGAAATATTCTTTCGTCCTTCGTAAGTATTTAAGAATATTTTTGACTGCTATCCAGTGACTTTCACCTGGATCTGACTGGTATCTACTCGTCATACTCAAAGCATACGAGATGTCAGGATGAGTACAAAGCATGGCGTACATGATAGACCCTATAGCTGATGCATAAGGGATCTTATCCATGCGATCTCTCTCCTCCTTAGAAGAGGGACATTGAGTCTTCGAAAGACTCACACCATGTGATAAAGGCAGAAACCCTTTCTTAGAATTTTGCATAGCAAAACGATCTAGCACTTTATCAATGTATGTATTCTGACTTAGGCCAAGTAATCTTTTAGATCTATCTCTATAGATCTTGACGCCTAGAATATAGGCAGCTTCACCTAAGTCCTTCATCGAGAAATAATTCCCTAACCACATCTTCACAGACTGGAGTGAGGGAATATCATTTCCGATGAGAAGTATGTCATCTACATACAAGACAAGAAATACAACTGTGCTCCCACTATTTCTCTTGTAGACACAAGGCTCATCTTCATTCTTGATGAAACCAAACTCTTTGATTGCATCATCGAATCGAAGATTCGACTTGAGAGGCTTGCTTTAGTCCATAAATGGACCTTTGCGGTTTGCATACCTTTTCGAGGATGCTTTGGATCTTCAAAACCCTCGGTTGTGTCATGTACACATCCTCGAGTAGCTTTCCATTCGAGCGGTTTTGACATCCATCCGCCAGATCTCATAATCATGGTAGGTCAGCAATAGCAAGTATGATCCGAATGGATTTAAGCATCGCAATCGGTGAAAAGGTTTCTTCATAGTCAATACCATGAATTTGTTTGAATCCTTTAGCCACCAATCTACCTTTATAGGTATGCTTATTACCATCCATGTCTTTACTTTAAAGACCCACTTACACCCAATGGGTTTTACCCCTTGGTGGATCAACCAAAGTCCATACTTGGTTAGTGTACATGGATTCCATTTGGATCTCATGGCCTCTAGCCATTTCTCGAATCTGGGCTCATCATAGCTTCTTTATAGGATGTAGGCTCGTCAAGATTGATAAGCAATACATCACGTTGTCGATCAAGAGAAAAGAATATCTCTCGGGTTGGACGGATCCTATTAGATCTGAAGAGGTTGGTCTACTTGAGCAGTGTTTGCTCCACAACTCTTTGGGCAACAAATTCCTCATCCACAACACTTTGTGGTGCCTGTTCATTTTCCATCGAAGCCTTAGTGTTATCATCATCTTGAACTTCTTCAAGATGAATTTTACTCCCACTAGTATTTCTAGAAATAAATTCTCTTTCTAGAAAGGACGGCATTTCGCAACAAACACCTTGCCAAGTGTGGGATTGTAAAAGTAATATCCCTTAGTTTCCTTGGGATATCCTACAAAATAACACTTATCGATTTGGGTCCTAGTTTATCCGAGACTTGGCGTCTAACGTAAGCTTCACAACCCCAAATCTTTATAAAAGACATTTTGGGACTCTTCGGTCCATATCGTATATGGTGTCTTTTCTACGGCTTTTGATGGACCGCGATTAAGTGTGAAAGCGGCTGTCTCTAGAGCTAAACCCCAAAAGGAAGTAGGTAGATCAGTCTGGCTCATCATTGATCGTACCATATCTAATAGAGTACGATTTCTCCTCTCAGATACACCATTCCATTGTGGTGTTCCAGGTGGAGTGAGTTGGGATATAATCCCACACTCAGCCAGGTGATCACGAAACTCTTGACTAAGGTATTCACCACCTCGATCTGATCGAAGTAGCTTAATACGCTTACCAAGTTGGTTTTGTACTTCATTCTTGAATTCTTTGAACTTTTCAAAGGAATCTGACTTATGTCTCATCAAATATAAGTAGCCAAATCTACTCATATCATCAGTGAAAGTAATAAAGTACTTATAGCCTCCTCTGGCTTCGACATTGAAAGGGCCACATACATCAGTATGTATGAGTCCTAACAAATCCGTCGCTCTCTCGCCATGTCCACTAAATGGAGTTTTAGTCATCTTTCCTAAAAGACAAGACTCGCATACCTCATATGATTCAAAATCAAATGAGTCCAATAATCCATCTTTATGGAGTTGGGATATGCGTTTTTCATTTATGTGACCTAAGCGGATGCGAAGATATATCTGGTTCAAATCATTCGATTTGAACCGTTTGGTATTTACGTTATAAATTGGGTTATCTAATATAGAACATAGAGACCATTCATAAGTGGTGCATTACAATAGAACATTTCATTTAAATAAATGGAACAACATTTGTCCTTTATTATAAAAGAAAAGTTTTTCTTGTCTAAACAAGATACTAAATTATGTTCTTTGTTAATGCAGTACATAGAAGCACTCCTCTAGTTCTAAGATAAGCCCGATGGGCAAAGACAAAGAATATGTTCCTCTGACTACAGAACTTTTGCGCCATTGCCTACTCGTAGGTCCACTTAAGCCCTTTGCCATTATTCTACTATTTCTCATCCACATTAGTACAAATGTGAGATGCACATCCGTATCTAATACCCATGTAGAAGAAATAGATAGATTAACCTCTATAACATGTATACGAGGCGAAGTCCCACTTCTCTTGTTCTTTACTTCCTCAAGGTAGACTTTGCGATTCGCTTCGGTGTCGATCTTCCTTCCCTTCCTTAGGTACTTTACCTTTACCCTTTGAAGTGGATGAATTGGCCTTGCTTTTGGCTTGGTCTTACCCTTTGCCTTTGCGCTTACCTTTGTCCTTCTTGACCATTAGTACATTACTAACTTTCTTCTTGAGATTTGGTTCGTGATTCTTAACATCTTTGAGAATCTCAGCAAAGGTTTATCAATTTCATTCATGTTATAATTCATGACGAATTGATTGTATGCTTCCGAAACGCGATTGCGAGGATAACATCGGTTGCCAATTCTTGGCTCGATGGAAAACCTAGTCTTTCAAGGTTCTCAGCGTACCCTTTGAGTCGTGAGTTCCTACAGTGTTCCTTCTTGCATCTTGCATGCAAAAGAGCCTTAGACACTTCAAAACGCGTGCCTAGCTTGTCCTTGATATAGTTGTTTCAAATGCTCAACCATATCATAGGCATCCATGTTCTCATGTTGCTTCTGAAGCTCAGAGTTCATGGTGGCAAGCATAAGACATGACACATCTAATACGTCATCTTGATGCTACTTATAAGCATCCTTTTCGGACGAGTGGCGCAGGGTAGGTATTTCAGGGTAGATTGCTCTAGGACATATAGTTTGCGTTCTTGCTTGAGGATAATCCTCAAGTTCCTATACCGATCAAGAAAGTTTGCTCCATTGAGCTTGTCCTTCTCAAGGACGGATCGCAAGTTGAGGGTGTGTCGTGTTAGATGACATGGTGATCTACAACATTAAAATGCAAAGTTAAGTATCATACCTAAATCATTTAATTAGGCCTTTAATTAAATGAGGCTCCCACTAAATTCTCATAGCTACTATTTAGCTATAAATTTATATGGGATAAAGATCCACATCATAATTCGTCTTGAGTTAGCTTTGGCTAATCGCCCAAGGCGTAGTATAATTAGGTAGGCAATCTTTTGCCAATTACATCTGATGTAACTCTTTAATAGCTTTGGTTAAGTTTTAGATTAGTTTAGTGTTTATTCCTAAACCGGCTTCGGTGTGGCGAGGCACGCGGGCCTTCTTGGATATCGAGCAACGACCACTTCTAAGACAAAGTGATGTTTAAATCACACAAAACTAATGTTAACACTTATGTTCAAAGCTAATATATGCCTCTACTTTCTTAACCAATTAAGAAAACACTTAATTAAGTCTTAACCAAGGACTGATAGCGGGACATCACGATTGTCCACTCGCACCCTCCAAGATAAAATGCATTGCTTTGCTTTGGCAAACCCTAACAAATGATCGAGAAGTAGTAGTACCAACTTTAGTAGGCATATCGTTTAGACTTATTAAGAAATAAACATGTATCATATACATATTAGCATACATCACATATAAGCTAAACTAATCATGCATCACATACAAGCTAAACTAACATGCATCACATACATATTAAACTAAGCGTGTCATGGTTATGGCCCTTATTCTACAATCTTCTCAAGCCAATGAAAAGATTGATTGGTCTACCTAGGGATAGCATCTTCTCCTAAGTGCTTCCTTTTGGTTGTCTTGTGTATTGACTTCCTCCTTGTAACCTCATCTTCCAATGGACCCTCCATCCTTGTTTTGTACATTACAAAGGAGAAATACTCGAGTTACATTAGTCTAAAACTAATTTTACAACAAGAATATTAGGAGAAAGGCCGACGACATGATTATTAAGAATTACAACACACAATCACAAACTCTTTGGGACTAGGCCATAACCATGCACCATGTCATTTTAACTTTTAAAAGACATTGGATATTTTATTATGTTTGAAAATTTGCTAATGCAATTATCAACTCATAATAAAATTTATCCTACTTCTATATCACATATAAAATAGAGAAAACCTATTTTATACGATCTTTCGCAAGTGGCTCGATACCCTTTGTAGGGAATTCTTGTATGCCAAATGGCATATGCTAAAAATTAGGATCCTTCCAAGTGATCCATGCAGCAAACAAACTTAAAATAAATTTCTCTAAACCAAACCTATCTTATAGGAGAGGATTACCTTTGTTGCGTGCCCTTGTTAATCCGCTTCTTCCTTTTGTTTGTTGGATCTTTAAGCGCGTTCAAGTGTCCAGTGCCTCTATATGTATCCACACAGCAAGCTCTTGTCTCACAAAAGAAAAACTAGAGGAGCTCTCCTTTACTTCTTGCTAGAGAAGTCCCTAAAGGAGAGGAAGAGAGGGAAAAGGAGAAAGGAAGAAGAAGACTCCTCTTCTTGCTAGCCTACACTCACAAACCCACACAACCAAAGCTTCCACCAAGCTCTCTCACAACCACAACAACACATGCTTTGGCCGGCCACTTCATGGGGTCTTTTATAGGGTTGGAAAAACCCTTTCACCTCCACACATTCAATGCAATCCATTGTATTGGGACACAAGTTTGGCCGGCCACTTAAGGAGACAAAACCATTTTGTTTCCTTCCACCTTATCTAGCTTAGGTGGATGCTTAGGTGGCATGCTTATGTGGCATTCTTATGTGGCATTCGTGCATGTTGAATTAATCTTATTAATTCAATTAAGCTTATGTTATCATGTTGAATTAATCTTATTAATTCAATCATATTGAATTAATCTTATTAATTCAATTAAGCTTATGTTATCATATTGAATTAATCTTATTAAATCAATAAGGTAACATATTGAATTAATCTCATTAAATCAATTAGCTAAAATTCTCATTAAGCTTAAAGTCCAAAAACCATTTTGTACTTAAGCTTATTCCCAAATTATTCTAGTCAAACTAGAATACTCTAATTCCTCTAATTATCATGCTCTTTGTGTGTGACCCTATAGGCTCTCATAACGTTGGCAGTGGATCTAAACTCTTTTAGATACACAAGCAATGAGCGGCATCTAGCAATACATCATTGCTACCCAAGTTACGAGATAAGTCAAGATCCGACTCACCTTTCCGTGACTACTATAATATATGACCGTGTCCTTCTATCCTTGATATCAGATTGATCAATGAGGCATAGACCGTGTCATCCTCGATCAATCTATGTGTTTCTTGATCCCTGAGTAAACTAACTCAAACAAATGAGCTCAATATCTCATATTGACTCATTCGAGCATGGCCATGCGTTTTAGTAGTTCTACTCAATCAAGGCCCACCGATATCACTCTCGTCATATGAGAGGATAGATCCCATCTACATCACTCACATCCCTCCATAATTTGTTATATACCCAGTAATCGCCTTTATGGTCCACCCTGTTACGGGTGACGTTTGACGATACCAAAGTACATAACTCCTTATGTAGGGAACCATAGTGACTTCAGGTCTAAGGACTATTCATACCAATAGTCACATGAGAAAGTTTATGACACTCATATAACGATCCATGAAACTTTCTCATGGCGGGTCAGTTCAGTATATATTCTCCAATATATACCCATGTGTCAACTTGATATCATATATCCATGACTTGTGAGATCAAGTCATCAATTGACCTACATGCTAGTCTTTATGTATTAATATTGCCCTTGCATATTAATACTCGACTAGGAACATTTAGGAAAGTGTTCTCTACAGCCTCTCATAATCAATTCTGCCAATTGATGTGCTGTAGATAAGAACCTACTTTTCTAGGGCATTATTATATTTAAATTAGCTGGCACAAGCAAGATGTAAATATAATAACCAATCCTTTGCCTTTATAGAATATGATACAAAATGTTCCCTATTCAACCATCACATGATTGGTTCTAGGGCTTTAACTAACACCTCACTCACTCCTAAACTAACTTCAAGTAAGTTCTCCAGCCCCTCATTCCTTCTTTTGGTCAATCCCTAACCCTAGTCGACGATTTTCTAAAACCCTAGATTTTGCCAGATTTTCTAGGGTTCGCCAGTTCTGTTTTCTCTAGCTGGAGAAGGTGATTTCACAGAAGTCATCTTCCTGATTCCTCAAGACCAGTCAACAATAAGAAAATGGCACCTAAGTAAATTTCTAAACTCATCTCTTTGATTACAAGACTTAGTAATATTGGGTAAACTAATTGGGTGTTGGTTATTGGCATTCATCATACCATCATATTGATTTTTTTTTTAACATCATTTTGGCATTCATTAGACAAAAACGTAGGATAGGTGAGTCAAGTGAAACACCTCAGGAAAATCCATCTATGGATCCCCGGTTTCCCTCCGCACATCATCAACATACCTTTACTGCCCACAAATTTAAGTTGATGCATACTAGATCATTAGATAAAGAATTTTTTGAAAAACAAGCTCAACATGTTATACAAATGATAAACTACTATGGGCTCAATAAACTAGTCTATTGTGATCATGACATCAATATAGACTTAGTTAGTGAATTCTACAACAATCTACAGCCTACAAGTGATAGGCTCATCTTTAAGAGTAGGGTAGCCAGAAAGGACATATCTTTCACTCCTGATATCCTCAGAGCATTTCTAGAGTGTCGAGAGTCAAACTCAACCCTTGAATGCTATCCAAGCATTCAAGAACCTGTTGAGGGATACTCCATAAATGTAATTCATGAGTACTTCTTTGAAAAACCCAGACAACCTGGTCTTACTCTATTTCCGGCCATGACATTAGCTGCCCCCGATAATGTCCTATATAAGGTCATTGTAGGTTGCATCCTTCCAATTGTTACTAGGGGGCAAGCTAAGATAAGACCACATCATTTACTAGCTCTACATCTCTTAAAGCAATGTTTAAACTTTAATGTTGCTTTAAACATCTTTCTCTGCATAGTCCACTTCTCAACTCCTGTCCAAAAGAAAATTTACATGTCTTTTGGTCATATCATCACATTTTGGCTAGAATCCATAGGCATCAACACAAGCAGGGGGAAAATTAGGCAGATGACAGACTTTGATTTCATAAAGTGGAGAAACTTTTCTTTGGCTGGCATGTCAAAAGTTGGTAGAATGGATATCAAGCGGGTGAAAGGTGGGATATGGAGGAAGAAGGTGAACAAGAACGTCCAGCTGTTGAACCATCTTCCACCATGTCTGAACAGCTGGAGAATCTGCGAAAAGATCAAGCTGAGTTCATAAACTCAGTTGATAGTAAATTCAAGGACCTTAGTATGTCAATCAACACAAAATTCGAAGAGCTTCACTCCAAGCTAGATGCTCGATTTTCCGAGATCTCTGCCCAGCAGGAGGAAATTCTATCTCTCCTTCATGCCATGATTCATGAACCATCATCTTGTGATTTAGTTTTTTTTTTATCTGTATGAACAGTTTGAATTAAAGAAAATATATATATATATATATATATATATATCAGGATGTTTTGGGTGACTTTTTGGGTGTATGCTTGTATATGTATTTTTAATATCTCTGTGTATGTCAAAGTTTTCTTTCGATGGTTTATATCTTTCTTTAGAAATGCACGACTGACATTTATCTTGCTAAAATATATTGTTAGTGCATTTGATAACCTAAGGGTAATGAATTCAGGGGGAGTGCTTCTATAAGCAACTTTTCTTTTTGGGTGTTTGCCAAAGGGGGAGAAGATGGGCTTTAACTATGAAATTAAAGCTTTTGAAACTACACATCTATATCTCTTCTTTTTACATATTAAATTTCGAATACGTTATATTGTGCTATAATTTCATCACCTAAACTTAAACCGTATTGTCAAACATCAAAAAAGGGGGAGATTGTTGGTGCAATCAGACCCAAAGGATGTTTTTGGTGATTGACAAGGGTTTAAGTCAAGGTGATAATTATGTGTTATCTCATACGGTTGTTTGAGAGGTATTTTCAAGAAATCTCTTGTAGGTCGAGGACTGGATGCAAGATTGATGAAGACCCGGACATGGAGTCCTGGCAAGTGACGACCCGGACAAGGAGTCTTGGCAGTGAAGTCCCGGAGGCGCGGCCTCTTGGCAGTGAGGACGACAGGAGTCTTAGCGATGAAGTCCGGGAGGCGGCCTCTTGGCGGTGAAGACACGGACAGGAGTCTTGATGCGAAGTCGGAGATGATTCTGGCATGGAAGACCTATGAGCGGTAATTCATAGGCATCGAGTAAAGGTGTAGTTGGTGATGCCTCGATCTGGAACCTCTTGCTCTTGTCGGCGAGGTTGACTCATACCGGTCAAGGCGGCGCCTCGGTGATGCTTAGTTCAACTAAGCGAAGCAAGGAGGTGTCGTGAGAGCTTGGCGCTCTGAACAAATAGCGAGTTACATTGTATCGGTCGGCGGCGACTTCGACTAGAACTTTGATCCAACCGAACAAGCGTAAGGATCATCGGTAGGAGCTTATTTGTTGCTGTTGATTGGAACCAAGGCCTACCAGTCGAGGCGGTGACTTGACTAGAGCTTTGATCCAACAGAACAGACGCAAGGGACTGTCGACTGGGAGCTCGACTGTTGCTCTGTTCAATTTGAACCAAGGCCTACCAGTCGAGGCGACGACTCGACTAGAGCTTTGATCCAACCGAACAGACACAAGGGAGTGTCGACTGGGAGCTCGACTGTTGCTCTGTTTAGTTGGAACCAAGGCCTACCAGTCGAGGCGGCGTCTCGACTAGAGCATTGATCCAACCGAACAGACGCAAGGGACTGTCGACTGGGAGCTCAACTGTTGCTCTGTTCATTTGGAATCAAAGCCTGCCAGTCGAGTCATCGGATCATCGCCTCGACTGGACCTATGTTTTCAATGGAAATAAAACTAATTATGGTCTAAATCTTACCATTGAAGCCATTAATAAATGCTAATTAATGCTCCAGTCGAGGCACCAGCTGAGGTGACTCGACTGGGTGCGCAGAAAAGCCGTAATCAGGCTCGAGCTATCAAGTATTCTAGGCTTATATATTTCAAAGTTAAGAAGAATAACTTACGACAATTTTCTGAAGAAAAGACACGGGTGAAAGAGCTTCTTGATTCAAAAAGCCTTCATCATCCCACAGGAGCTTCAACGATTCATCAAGAAAGGAGCAGTACCATTCTCTCTGAAATCTGTATTTGTTTTACTGCTTCTTCAGTGACTACTGTAAGGTTTCTTGTAAAGTTTCTGATAGACTGTGCAAAAGGGTTTCTCCACCTTCAGTGTATCACCAAGAAGGAGAAGTTTATAGTGGTGGTGTGCATCACTAGAGCCGACGAGGGCTCAACCGTGGAGTAGGGACTTGTGTTCCGAACCACATAAAATTGGGGTGTTTGCGTTTGTTATTCTTTCTGTATTCGTTGTCTTGTTTCCGCTGCGTACTAATCATTGTAGAAAGGTACAACGAATCGAAAAGACGAGCGTAGCTATTCATTCCCCCCTTTCTAGCAATGCCAACGATCCTACACATGGAACTTTGCCAATTTTTTCCAAAGCTCCTTGGAATCTGATGCGCACGAACGCGACCTCAAATCTCGCGACGGATACCGTTGAGGACTCAAAGCGTGCGCTCGCGCTCAACGCCCGCAAGTGCATGGATGTCGTCAAGTAATAAAGATTATCGATCCCACAGGGACTAGGATTCGAATACTAATATACTCAATGGTGGTAATTGTTCGGACGTGATCTCTATGAGGTTTCGGTTGGTGAGGGCTGTCAGTGGACTCTACTCTGTATGGTGTCACACGGAGGAGGAAAGGAGTGTGCCAAGGTCTTCAAAGGTGATTCTAGGACTTCAGTTTCGCTTGTGTATCATGGAACAATGTTGTCAATTAGCGTTGTCTAGACGTTTACCTACGGTTTTGTAGAAGGGACATCATACACTCTCCTGCAGAGCCGCTGCATCTACCGGGAGCTATCTCCGTCTAAAAGGATGGGATAGACAGTACGAGGATGCCAAATCAATCCCTACGGTAGACCATTTCCGATTCCACCGCACCCTTCTTCCCGCAGTTGCAGGAGATCAGGTTTACCCCTAGGTTCCTTAATCAAACCTCTTAAATTTTAGATTGCAAGGGCTATCACCCCTCGTATCACCTAAGCACAGTGGAAAGAAAGCCAAACACGCATAGATATAGTAAAGAGCAACTACCAATTGTCAAATCAAACTCATGGGCAAAATTTAACATGAACCAACATTGTTTATGTACACAAGCTACTCCCTAATCCTAGAATCGAAATTACTATTCCATGTATACGAAGGAAGAATCACAAAGCATGTCTATGTTTGAATACATAAGGAATGAAACGCAGTAATAGAGATATACAATGCTTCCGTGATCTTCTCTCCGACGTTGTGTTGCAAGGTGTGGACCTCCGGCGGCGTTCCTCCTCCCCGTTATGAGTTATCGAAGCTTTTTAAGGCTTCGGCGTGCCATCCTAGCCATCGTGCCTCCCCCCTAGGGTTTGGGCGATGCCATCCTTATATAGACATCGCCTCAGACCGCTGCAAAATCTGGAAAAAACCCTAGTCGCACAAATCCGTCAGGCTGCCACATGACCATGTGTTTCCACACGGCCAAGCCATGTGCGGCCCTAGGGTGTTGATCTCGCCCATTGGACACAGCCGTGTGAATCCACATGCCCTGGCCGTGTCCCACTCTGTGTCTAGTTGTGAAATGTTCTTCTTTTGCTCCGAAAATGCATCTTTTTCACTCGAAAAGCTAACCTGCACACAAAAGTACAATGAGCAGACCTCCGAACTAGAAAATAGGAAATGCGTGCAAAAATAGAGTAACATATTCATGAAACTAACACAAAATGCAATGAGATGTGAGCGAAAACTACTCTTAAAACCCTATATGTTTTGCTCACATCACTTTCCCCAGACTTAAATCTTTTCTTGTCCTCAAGCAAACCTCAGTGCCATGAAATTTTTAAAAAGATATTATCCCATAATTAGCATGTTAACTAAATTTATCAGGTGGTATTTGCAATAAAAGCAAAACAAATATGTTCTAGAAGTTCACTAAGTTAGCTCCACGTGCTCGTGCTAAGCAAACCATTCTTAGGGGATGCCCATTCCATGGTGAGTTAAGTCATCACCTCATAGCTTTCCTAAGGTTTCCGGCTCTTAGGCACTTACTCGCCCAAAGTGAGAGTTGTTCCCTAGATCTAGCATAAAGTCTCAAAGGCGTGCTCGGTATTGAGAGAAATTGGTATAGGTTTCCCTAGTAACCTAACTCGGTCTCAAAGGGGCACCTAGCCATTTCCACCCACGACAACTATTATTTTCCCTCATAATTTTTTTTTCATTTTTTTTTATCTTTTTCTTTTATTTATCTTTTTCTTTTCTCTCTTTTATTTTTCGGATCACTGGGATTTTGATTTTTTCGAATGGGCTTACACAATCCAAGCATCTCTAGTAACTAAAATGCTAAACCTAGAGTCACCTATGCATTACAAAGTACTAGACTACTGAAGTGAATCATAACTAGGTATGTACTAGATTCTTCCTTTCAGAATGTTCGACATGTGTAAGTGCAAAAATAAAGCTAACCAATGTAAGTCTAGAACATTCAATAGAGCGAATAAAATAAAATACCAGAAGATAAATGGAGTTAGGCTATCTATGGGAACAACTCATGCAAGCAAATTTCAAAAATACTACTGAGGTAGCTTTAGAGACAACAAAAATTAAGTATTGAAAGAAACTCAACAACTCAGGCATGAATAAATGAAAATACTAGAAAAAAAACTACTGCTAGGAAATAAAACAAAATAAACCTTGGGGTCTTCCCCCAGACTTAAACGAAAATATACCTCTAATATGGTGGACGAGGTGGAATGTCTGGGAGCCTGGGCATCTCTAGATCCTGGGAGAACCTGCTGTTGAGCCGTTGATGCCACATATACATGTGTTCGATCTGGGAGCTGGTGGATGCAACGATTGCTCGGTGCTCCTCCTCCCTAGCCCACTGCTCCTGCTGGGCATGCTGCCGCATCTCCCTGCAGTAGGCAGCCTCATCTTGACGATGAACAACCTCCTCCTGGAAGTATATGCGGGCCTTATCGTAGAACTCCTCAGCCTGCTAGAAATGCTCCCAAAATCCCTAGAACTTCGCCTACTAGTAGGTGCTCTGCTCCTCCCATTGTTGCCTCTACGTCTACTGCTCAGTGTAAATGTCGTCGAGGCACGATCAAAACTCCGAGAAATCATAGGCCGACGTACCTGCATCCTGCTCAAAAGTAGAAAAAGGTGGTGGTGCAGGTGTAGGCTCATGTCGGCGTGGACTAGGTGGGCTCCTATGCATGTGTGGACTGGAGGGAGAGTGATATAAAGGTGGAGGGATGGGCGCCGATGTGGATGGTTCCTCATGTGGAGGGGACTCCACTATCAGGTCCAAGCGCCAGTTGGCGCGTATAGCGATGGTGGTACGATTAGGGTTGGGGAGCCTAAGGGTTGTAAGATATTTCCTTACAAAGCATAAGGAGTCTTCTTCTCTCACAATCATTTTCATGGCCATGCATACTCCTAGGTCGATCCTAGGGCTCCCCTCTATACTCTCTAATGTTGTGTAATTGTACCCCATCCTATGGCAAATGTGGGTAAGTAGGTCTCCCACATTGATCTCTCCTCGTGCTGCTTTGCCCATCTTCACTAAGTGTCTGATGAAGTGGGACCCTACATCGATGCTACTCCTTTCTAGTAGCATATTCCATAGGCAAAGTAGCTTGCTAGCTCTAACTACACCGTCACTCTCCCCATGAACAAATATAGTACTGGCCATGATGCGGTGGAGGTATCGAAAGACAGGGTTTTGGAGGTGAGATGCTTTGGCCCTAGATGGGTCATAAGCATGCTCCCCTGTCAACTCAGTCCAAACTATCTGAGAGTTGTACCCATTAGGGGTCCTTCTCTCTCCCCCACTTGGTAAGCCAAAGCATGAGTTCCATTGGTGAAGGGTCCACTCATGCTCAATGTTAAAAAGCCTAAAAGTTATCCTACCCTCCTCGCTCTCTCTACCCGATAAAACTTCCGCCTCTAAGGAACTCAAAAATTCCAAAACTATCCTAGGGTAGGTTAGGTGCCTTATTCCCATAATCTCTTCCCACCCCATTTTTGCAAATAGGGTTTGCATATCACCCAACAACCCTAAATATTCTAGCAAATCCTCATCTAAGTACCTAGTAGCAGTAAGTTTACGAGTAGAGAGCATATTGTATCTATCTCTTTGTTCATTATTGTGAAAAAGTAGAGTGGGTAGGGCGTTACCCTCCTCTGGAGCTTGAGGGGCGTCGGCTCTCCTTGTTCGTCGCTCCGAGGCGCCGGATTGGGGTGCTACAGGCTTGGTCCTCATCTTTGCTTCCTTTGGCTTCTTTAGAGGTTAAAAATGCTTCTAGATGGTGGGGAAGACGAAATCACATGGCTAGGGTAAGAACTTTCGAAGCACACGGCGCAAATGGGGTGAAAACACATGACTCGCCCCTTTTAACCTCGTGTGCCATGACCATGTGCGCCTCGGGTTGGTCGGGCACGATCGTGGGAAAACACATGGCCAAGCCGTGTGTCCCTATTTTTTTGCCCATTTATGCACCACGGTCCGAATTTTCTCATACACTTCGCCGTGTAGGCTAATATGAATTTTATTTTTTCCTAGCAAAGTTCTTTTCTAGTCTTAACTCTAAATGTGATGGAGATCAAAACTAAAAATCAAACAAATGCATGCAATGCAATCGAAAAGGGAAATCTAAAACTAAACTTGGGTTGCCTCCCAAGAAGCACTTTGTTTAAGGTCGTTTAGCTCTATCGCACTTTACTATCAACTCGGCTCTGGTGGTTCAGTGAACCTCCATTCATCCATCTTGGGATCTTCTTCTGGAGGTTCTGGCTTCATTCTACTAAATGTGAAGCTGTCGAGGTAGGAATCTTTGTGCTCCGAAAGGCTGAAAAGGATGATCTCCCTGTCAACCTCCAGGGAGATCTGGTGTGCCTTCACATCTATACACGCCCCTGCAGTCGCTAGAAAAGGCCTTCCCAGAATGATGGGATTCTGGGGATTTGGTCCTGTGTCTAGTATGATGAAGTCTGTGGGTATCACGAAATCCTCAATCATCATAGGCACGTGTGGTAGCATGCCAATGGGCTTCTTGATCGTGTCGTCCGCTATACGTATACCTATACCCATCGGTTGTATATTACCCTGTTGGACTTTCCGAGCCACAAAACCGGTTTTTGAGTTGCGAAAACCTCGGAAGCTCGACCACGGATCCGTGCGAAGTATAACAAAATAAATTCATATATGTGTTATGGAAACCTAGATCTACCTTAGATCTACATGATGAGAGTGTTACCCTCGTAGCGATGCCCTTCGCTTATCCCGCTCGTCCAAACGCTTTGTCAGAACTCAAGAGTGTCAAGTGTACACTCCTCAATTGGTATCCGCATGGACAAATGGTGGAGAAAAACAACCTAGAGTGTTCTAGCACTCCTTGGTAGTCTCGGCAAGATGAGGAATGGGAGAGAGCTTGAGAGGAGCAAGGAAGAAGATGATTAAGTTTATTCCAATAACTTCACCATCTAATGAAAAAGTGGTCGACCACTTTGTTTTGGGGGGTTACATGCATGCATGTAACTCCAAGAGCCAATGACTCTTGGTCTCCCTCATGAAGTGGCACCACATGATAAGTCCATGATGATGTGGAACACCATCATTGGCCGGCCCCCATGCCAAGTCACCATGACATGGCAATTGGTCAAGTCAAAATTGACCATTCATCTTCCCTCTCAAGTCAAGTTAAACTTGACCTCTTATCTCCCATGGTTGATCAAATCTAACCACTTGATTCAAGTCAATTTGATTTAATGAATCTCTATTTATTAATTTAAATTGACTCAATAAATCAAATCTAAATTAGACTCATTCAACACTTGAATCAAATTGAGTCTAACTCAATTAGTCTAATTTGGATTACTCTTAATCCTCATGGTTCATCTTATGAACCTAATCTCCATCTAATTTCCCTTTGTGTGTGATCCTATAGGTTCTTGTAACATTGGCAATGCTCCTAAACCGATTTAGGAACATAAGAAATGAGTGGTATCTAGAAACACATCATTGCTACCCAAGTTACAAGAATGTTGAGATCCAACATCACCTTTGTGACTACTAATTGTGACTCTCACAATATGTGACAATGTCCCTCTATCCTTGACATCTAGATTGACCAATTGAGGCATAGACCGTGTCATCCTCGGTACAATCTATATCTTGAACTCCAAGTAGACTCACTCTAATCAAATGAGCTCAATATCTCATATTGACTCATTTGGGCATGGTCATGCATTTCGTGGTCTCACTCTATCAAGAATAACGATGCCACTCCCGTCATATAGGAGGGATAGATCCCATCTACATCACTCACATCCCTCTGCATAATTTGTTACATACCCAGTAATCGCCTTTATAGTCCACCCATTTACGGGTGATGTTTGATGAAGCCAAAGTATGCAACTTCTTATGTAGGGAACCATGGTGACTTCAGGTCCAAGGACTAATAGTCATACTAATAGTCACATGAGAAAGTATATGACACTCATATAACGATCCATGATACTTTCTCATGGTGGGTCATTCAGTATACATTCTCCAATGCATACCCATGTGTCAACTTGATATCTCATATCCATGACTTGTGAGATCAACTCATCGAGTTGACCTACATGCTAGTCTCTACACATTAACATTGTCCCTGAATGTTAATACTTAACTAGGAATGATTAAGAGTAGTGTTCTCTATATCATCTGATTATCGATTCAACCAATCGATTGATATAGATAAGAACTTTCTACTCAAGGACGTTATTATACTTAGTTTATTTGACACCAATACAAGTAAATATAATAACCATGCCTTTATAAATAGGAATATGATACAATAAAGTCCATACAACAATCATCACATGATTGGCTCTAAGGCTTTCACTAACATACCCAATCCCATCTCCAGGTAAAATGCATAGGGCATCACACTCACTGATGACCCCAAGTCGCATAGCACGTTATCGAAGCTTTCTCCATAAATTGAGCAGGGAATAATGATTTCACCAGGGTCCTCAAGTTGTATTGGAATCTTCTCTTCAAACTTTGCTTGGTCAGGTAGGGTGGAAACCATGGCTGCACACCCCTTGGAGAATTGGCTACTTTGCCCCACTCCTTCCTCTTTTCCTTGACTCGCCGGAGAGCTCTTCACAGGTTGTGACACATATTGGGCTATTTAGGCCACTTGCGTCTCCAACATCCTGGTATGACTTGCAAGGCCGTCAACGGTGGTGGCCTTCAAGTCTCTGAGTAATTCTTTAGACTTATGATGTTGGCGACGAAATTTCTCATTGGCCTTAGTTTGGGTAGCGATGAAGTCCTCCATCATTAGTTCATTGCCTCGTCACGCCTATACCCTGATGGTTGGGAGTTTTCCGAGTTATTCTTATAGGAGAAATTCGGGTGATTCCTCCATCCGGGATTGTAGGTATTGGAGTATGGGTTGTGGGGCCTTTGGTCATAGTCCCTAATCGCATCATAGTGCTCAATCTGCTCGTTTGTGGTCCCCGACCCTCCATAGTGGTCCTCTTGATATGTTGCCGCTCCCTCTCCAAAATCAATGGCCGCGCATGTAGATGAAGGATTCAAAGATTCAAACCATCTGCTGAGCGTGTCCATCCTGCTGAAAGGTGATCCATGTAGTTGACAGTGTATCGTCCTACTACAGGTGTAAGTTAACTACGTTCAGAAGCCCATTAATGGTGGTTCTGGGCCACCTCTTCGATAAGCTCTTCCGCTTCCTCTATGGTCTTATTCATCAGTACTCCTCCTACGGCAAAATCTAGGGACATCTTCGTGGCGTAAGTGATCCCATTATAGAAAATGTGGATCACCAGCCACCTCTCCAGTCCGTTGTAGGGGCATTGGTAGAGTAGCCCCTTGTAGTGATCCCAAGCCTCGAATAAGGACTCCCCCTCCTTCTGGCGAAAGCTCGTGATAAGATGGTGCATGTGAGCAGTCTTACTTAGTGGGAAGTATTTATTCAGAAATTGCTGCTCACATTGCTCTCATGTAGTGATGTTGCCAGAAGGTAAGGAGTGAAGCCATGCCTTAGCCTTATCCCACAGTGAAAACGGGAACATACTCAGGCAGATCGCATCAGAAGGGACTCCATTCATTTTCATCGTCGAGCAGATTTCAAGAAATGCCTCAAGGTGCCAGTTCAGGTCTTCAGTTGTAGCCCCCTCAAATTAGCTTTGCTGGACCATATGTATAAGTGTCGGCTTCAGCTCAAAGTTATTTGCCAAAATAGATGGTCCAGCTATACTCGGACTGAATCCTCTAGTGCTAGGAGCTACGTAGTCCCGCAGAGGTCGGCTACCTATGTTCACCTTAGATGCAACTTGATCCTCCATCTTTTGTTGTTCTACTCTCCGACGGTGAAAGGTTCGCTCAATTTCTAAGTCGATCAAAATTAGACCTTCCGACCCTAATCATCTAAGCATACGATGAACCAAACCACAAAGTTAAGAGTGCTAATCTAATTCTAAAAGCAGAAAATAAATCAATCTAGCAAATAAAAATCTAAGATGCAATAAGTAAATAGGAAACTACTGCTAAAAATAAAAACTAAATCTAAATATGGAGAATATAGAACTAAAGCAAATAAGATAAACTAGAAAGAAAATAAAGAAAGCAAATAATCTAATCCTAAGTCCGATCCAATTTACCACTGTTCGATTTGATATCGAATCGATCAGTCCCCGGCAACGGCGCCAACAACTTAATGTGTACGGACGCGACCTCAAATCTCATGACAGATACCGTCGAGGACTCAAAGCGCGCACTCGCGCTCAACGCCCGCAAGTGCATGGATGTCGTCAAGTAATAAAGATTATCGATCCCACAGGGACTGAGATTCGAATACCAATATACTCAGTGGTGGTAATTGTTCGGACATGATCTCTAAGAGGTTTTGATTAGTGAGGGCTGTCGGTGGACTCTACTCTATACGGTGTCACACGGAGGAGGAAAGGAGTGTGCCGAGGTCTTCAAAGGTGATTCTAGAACTTTGGTTTTTCTTGTGTATCATAGAATAATGTTGTCAATTGGCGTTGTCTAGACGTTTACCTACGGTTTTGTGGAAGGGACATCATACACTCTCCCGTAGAGCCACTGCATCTATCGGGAGTTATCTCCGTCTAAAAGGATGGGATAGACAGTACGAGGATGCCAAATCAATCCCTATGGTAGACCATTTCCGAATCCACCGCACCCTTCTCCCCGCAGTTGCAAGAGATCAGGTTTACCCCTAGGTTCCTTAATCAAACCTCCTAAATTTTAGATTGCAAGGGTTGTCACCCCTCGTATCGCCTAAGCACAGTGGAAAGAAAGCCATACACACATAGATATAGTAAAGACAACTACCAATTGTCAAATCAAACTCATGGGCAGAATTTAACATGAACCAACATTGTTTATGTACACAAGCTACTCCCTAATCCTAGAATCGAAATTACTACTCCATGTATACGAAGGAAGAATCACAAAGCATGTCTAAGTTTGAATACATAAGGAATGAAACACAATAATATAATAGAGATATACAATGCTTCCGTGATCTTCTCTCCGGCGTTGTGCTGCAAGGTGTGGACCTCTGGCGGCGTTCCTCCTCCCCGTTGTGAGTTACCGAAGCTTTTTAGGGCTTTGGCGTGCCGTCCTAGCCGTCGTGCCCTGCCTAGGATTGTTGGTGCAGGGGCACTAGATAATCGAACCTGTGTTTTGATTATGGCAAAGACACAAAGTTAAGTTTATATTGTTATCTCACGAGCTAAATCAAGTGTGCAGAAAAGTACTAAAGCTGGAGCTGAAGGCTAGCGACACCCGGAGGAAGCCGTGGTGGTCGGGCGACACTTGAGTGAATTCAGAGGGAGCCGAAGGAATCGAGTGGAAGGCCGGAAGCGAGAGCTACTATCGAGGTAAGCTCGTGTGAGTGAGAGATTGTAAGGTCGTGTCCTCTTTACGGGGACGACCGTAGGCGACGATTCGACTAAGACTTCCTGTGGAAGGTCTAGGTCGAGATCGGACGGTTAGAAACCGTCGTATTTATCATTTTCCGAGCTAATCTCTTACTGCAGGGAAGTGGCCAGGGCGATCAGGACATTGACGATGCTGATCTGATGAGATCCATCGATCGATCGTCATCACGATCGATGAGAGGCATCGATCGATCGATGGCGACGACTCGACTTTGGCGCTAGGTCAAAACGGATAACGTTTGACGCGGCCACTTCGCGATAAAATTTGGAAAAATCCATGATCCGTTCCAAAGAAATAGGAGACAATTTCAGAGGCCAAAGTCTATAAAAGGAGGGGAGGATTCCACTCCAAATCACATCAATTATTCATCAAGTGCTCCTACAACGCCAACGCTTCAACACCGTCATAACGCCGACGCGACGACAACCTCAGATCTTCTTCGTCGGCAGCAGATTCAAGTAATATTTTTGATATTATATTCTGTGTTTTTTATCTTCATAACGAGGTGAGGTAGGCTTGTTGCCTCATCCTCGTGTATTCGGTTTTTGTAATCGTTGTCTCCTACCTCCAACGAGGAGGAGACGTTTTAGTGCTTTGCCCTCCGTACGCGGTCTAGGACCGATAGGGCCTTGGAGTAGCAACCGCTGGGTTGTGAACCAAGTAAAATAAATGTGTTCATTTATTTTCCGCTGTGCTTACTTTGCGTATCGAACGAACGAAAAAGAAAAGTTTTACGGTCGCTATTCACCCCCCCCCTCTAGCGACGCTTCTCGATCCAACAATTGGTATCAGAGCGGGGGCGCTAAGATTTGGTGAAACCACCAATCTAGCACGTTTTGGTTTTCTTTTCGTATTTTTCGATTCGTATATTTCTTAGGTTTTGTTTCCCGCACTACTAATCCAAGACCAAGTCTTGGTACATAGTTTTTGGTTGTGTTTTTGCTAGTACTAATCTCCTTCGGAGTACCTCACGATCAAACGAGCATAACTTTTGCTACGAGTGGACTCACGAAACGATCTACCCACCAAATCGAAGCTCTCTGAAAGATCTACACTTTTACCGGGTTTACCCGTAACAAGCTGTTTCCAGCCCCAAAATCCAGCGTTTAGTACCCTTCGGGGACATCGAAGGTCGTAAGTTTCAAATTTTTTAGTTTTTATCCTCCTTATTTATTTCTGTTTTTTCTATTATTTCCGCATTACTAATCCAAGACCAAGTCTTGGAATTCTCTTTAGTTTTTATTTGTGTTTTGCAAGATACTTAATGGCTCACATTGAGGATATAGCACCACCCGACCTCCGTTCTTTAACGGAGATGATTTCGTTATTTGAAATGTCGGATGGAGTGTTTCTTGAAATCACAAGTCGTGACTTTTTTAATAATCCAAACCGGCTTTGCTTTAACCACCAATTATCAAGTAGAGCCCTTGGATTTCAACAAGAGGACAAATGCAACCAAGAGGCAAATCGAAGCGATGCAAGAAACAACCCAAATATTGCAATGCGGCTTGTCGAGGAGGAACTCAACCGCATCGGACCATTCATTAGCGCCAAGGACCTATGGAATAAATTAATTGAGGCTACGAAGGAACACCCGATGCTAAGGTATGTAAGCGTGACCTTCTTTTCAATAAGTTGTATAACCTCAAGATCACGGGAACACGAGGCGGCAACAACTACTGCGCCCGCGTCGGGACATTGTCAGCGGCCTACACACCATCGGACACAAGGTCGAAAACCGTGACCTATTAAGGTGCTTCTTAATTCATTTCTAGGACTACCTTGTGGGCATCCATGGTCGATGCCTACAAGGTCTCTAAGGACCTATCAAGCTTAGGTTTAGATGAATTATTTTAGAGTTTAAACTTCATGAGCAAACTAACGTGATCCGGGCCGAGAGAGGTATTGCTCTACTTGCGGGACAAAGAAGCAAGCCACCTACTAGGCAAGTAGATGAACTCGAACCGAAGGCGAATCCGAATCCGAAGAGGAGGCCATAATAGTCAATATTGTGCGGAGAATAGTTCGACAAGAAAGAAGGAAATTGAAGAATGAGAACCAAAGAAAAAGGGAGCAAGGAAAGCCTTCCATGCAACTTGGGACAACAGAGAAGACATAGCTTACATGGCAAGAACGGAGGAGTCGAGTCGTAATCCGGCGAGTCCAACTACAACTCCGACTCGACCCGAAGATTATTTGAGAGAAAACTCAAAGCCGGACCAAAGGGAAAGTTAAGGTTGATTTCTCTTTAATTAGTACACTTTACAGTACAATTAAAATGCTTAATAGGAAATTAACTAAGTCGAGTCTAGGGTTGAGTCGTTACTTGAGGAGGTTGAAACCCTCAAGCAGAGGCTACTCTAACCTCTTCAACTAGTCAAGTTCAAGAGAGAAACTCAACCCAAATTGAAAAACTTGAGAAGGAGAATTCTCTCTTGAAAGACCAAGTTCAAGAGGTCGAGGCTAGGTTGGAAAAGTTCACGTTGGGATCTAAGAACCTTAACCGACTACTTGGAACCCAAAGAGCCGTGTACAACAAAGCCGGACTCGGATTTAAGTCAAAGACTACGAATAGGTCTTATATGTCTATCGTAAATCGTAGTCATCAAAGAGTCCAAGCATGGGTCCCAAAGGTTTTATTAAATTCACATATTAGGACTAATAAATATTGGATTCCTCAGATCAAGTTCATTATTTGAATAGACCTTATTGGTTCAATGGTCTAGGGGAGCTAACACTAAAATAGTATACCCGCTTACTTAGCAAAACCATTGCATGCTTAGAATTTACATTAACTTGTGAACTTACTTAGAATACGTACATAACCAACTAAAATCCTTGAAAATATTTAGCCTCGGGGAGCATCATTTCATAAATAACTAGTTAGTCAACTCTTGATAATATAGTATCAGGACGCGGCGAGATGATAGTACGTTAGGGAGACAAAGTCTCGTGTATTCGAGCTAGATAAGGCGTATCTAGCTTGGTGCACTTGACCGAGTGGAACTAGCTGAAGCTACCTCGCCGTATCCTAAACTAGTTAGACCAGGAAGTAACCCTAAGTGACTTAAGTGATATTTTCTTGAATTTGGCTTTGTCTAAGGAAGTGGTCGTTGTTCCGATCAAAGAAGGCCCCTGTGCCTCGCCACGACCTGGAAGCCAGTTTCTCGAAAAGTTACTTAACGATCTAAAAGTTAAATCTGAATCTAACCCAAGGTTGACTATCTTTAATCAATTTAAAATCATCTCACAAAACATATAAGGTGAACAAATTATGAGACACATAGAATGGGTGAGATGTTAAGGATAATTGAAATATACTTGAAACAATCCCTTCAAAATACTACTTATTTTCTCAACTATTGTACTTAACAACTCTGAGGCCAAAGTTTAGCGCCCCCTACATCTCTTATACTTCATATATTTGACTAAGGGGGAGAGCAAACTAATCTTAAGGGTTATATTATAAATCTTTAGATTATTGGTGCAGAGGGACACACCTCGAACCAATCTATCTAACTATTGCTAGACGCATGCTTGGACTCATATTTGATTTATCTAGATGCATTCATAAACGACATTGTTTTAAACCCCTATTTTATACAAAAACCCCAACACTCTTTTTTGATTTATGGCAAAAGGGGGAGAAGAGCAAAAGTTAAGGGGGAGTAACACAAAATTTCATTTTGAAACACAAAATTTGCTTTTGAAAACTAAAGTATCTCTTTCAAAACTCACCTAGGGTTAAGGAGGAGTTTTGGTTAAGGGGGAGTTTTGGGAATGACATTCATCATCTACTATATGTGTTTTATGCTTTAATTTTCCTTAACTTTGTGTTGGTTTGCCATAGATCAAAAAGGGGAGATTGTTGGTGCAGGGGCACTAGATAATCGAACCTGTGTTTTGATTATGGCAAAGACACAAAGTTAAGTTTATATTGTTATCTCACGAGCTAAATCAAGTGTGCAGAAAAGTACTAAAGCTGGAGCTGAAGGCTAGCGACACCCGGAGGAAGCCGTGGTGGTCGGGCGACACTTGAGTGAATTCGGAGGGAGCCGAAGGAATCGAGTGGAAGGCCGGAAGCAAGAGCTACTATCGAGGTAAGCTCGTGTGAGTGAGAGATTGTAAGGTCGTGTCCTCTTTACGGGGACGACCGTAGGCGACGATTCGACTAAGACTTCCTGTGGAAGGTCTAGGTCGAGATCGGACGGTTAGAAACCGTCGTATTTATCATTTTCCAAGCTAATCTCTTACTGCAGGGAAGTGGCGGTGGTGATCATTGGACATTGGCGATCGACTATTATCGATCGATGATGAGATCATCGATCGTATCATCGATCCGATCGATGAGAGGCATCACGATCGTGATGGCGACGATTCAGCTTTTGCGCTAGGTCAAAACGGATAACGTTTGACGCGGCCACTTCGCGATAAAAATTTAGAAAAATTCATGATCCGTTCCAAAGAAATAGGAGACAAATTCAGAGGCTAAAGTCTATAAAAGGAGGGGAGGATTCATCTCCAAATATCATCAATTATTCATCAAGTGCTCCTACAACGGCAACGCTTCAACACCGTCATAACGCCGACGCGACGACAACCTCAGATCTTCTTCGTCGGCAGCAGATTCAAGTAATATTTTTGATATTATATTCTGTGTTTTTTATCTTCATAACGAGGTGAGGTAGGCTTGTTGCCTCATCCTCGTGTATTCGGTTTTTGTAATCGTTGTCTCCTACCTCCAACGAGGAGGAGACGTTTTAGTGCTTTGCCCTCCGTACGCGGTCTAGGACCGATAGGGCCTTGGAGTAGCAACCGCTGGGTTGTGAACCAAGTAAAATAAACGTGTTCATTTATTTTCCGCTGTGCTTACTTTGCGTATTGAACGAACGAAAAAGAAAAGATTTACGATCGCTATTCACCCCCCCCTCTAGCGACGCTTCTCGATCCAACAAGGATTTGGGCGGAGCTATCCTTATATAGACATCGCCTCGGACCGCTGCAAAATTTGGAAAAAACCCTAGTCGCACAAATCCATTGGGCCGCCACACGGCCATGTGTTTCCACACGGCTAGGCCATGTGCGGCCCTAGGGTGCTGATCTCGCCCATTGGACATGGCTGTGTGAATCCACATGCCCTAGCCGTGTCCCACTCTGCATCTAGTTGCGAAATGTCCTTCTTTTCCTCCGAAAATGCATCTTTTTCACTCGAAAAGCTAACTTGCACACAAAAGTACAACGAGTAGACATCCGAACCAGAAAATAGGAAATGCATGCAAAAATAGAGTAACATATGCATGAAACTAACACAAAATACAATGAGATGTGAGCTTAAACTACTCCTAAAACCCTATATGTTTTGCTCACATCAATATCTTGATATTCACCTAATCTATGCAAAATATCATTAGGTATCAAATCTATTGGTGCAGTAGGCTCCTAAGTCGAACCTGAGTTTTGATTATAGCAAATGATACAAAGTTAAGCTCATGTCATTATCTCATGAGCTGAATCAAGTGTGCAGAAAATTGTTATAGCTGGAGCTGAAGGCTAGCGACACCCGGAGGAAGCCACGGTGGTCGGGCGACACTCGAGTGACTTCGGAGGGAGCTGAAGGAATCGAGTAGAAGGCCGGAAGCAAAAGAGACATAGTAAGTATCGAGGTAAGCTCATGTGTGTGTGAGAGTAAGTGAGGTCGTATCCTCTTTACGGGGATGATCTTAAGCATAGATCCGACCAAATACATCCTATAGGTGGTCTCGGTTGAGATCGGATGGTCGGAGGCCGTCGAAATAATGTTTCTGTTAAGCTAACTTTGCCTTGCAGCTAGCATCGATCATTGCCCGGCTTGGAGGACTCAACGCCATCTAACGATCATGATCGTCGGAGGTCGGCATTCGACGATCGCCATCGATCAATGATGATGGCCATCAGTCGACTGATGGTCAAGAATCAGCCTCGAGGAGTCAAGCCTTATCACCATTTTTCAAGGAGCCATGTGCCAAAACTCTATTGGGTGAAGTTCCTCTCGAAAAGGGGCTCAAAGGCTATAAAAGGAGGGCCTCTCCTAGGGGTTTTCATCATCTCTAAGTGCTCAAAAACCTTTGCAACTCTGCGATTCTCCGATGACTCTACGACGAAATGTTGTCAACAACCCTAGCTTAGTTTCTACTCTTTAGTTGTTGATATTTTAATTTGTCGTCTCTTTAAATATTGCAATTCCTTTTATTAATCGAGGTTTTCTATCGTTGCACTTTACATTAATAGAAGAGAGGGTTTGTCTCTCTATCTTTTCTTTCGAAGGTTTTTTTGTAATCGTCAAACTCCTACCTCCAACGAGGAGGAGTATTTTTAGTGAATTACCCTCCGTGCGTGATCAAGGATCACTAGGGCCTTGAAGTAGTAGCCGAAGGCTACGAACCAAGTAAAAATATTTGTCTCATTTTATTTATTGCTTATCTTTCCACTGTAAATTAATTATCTACTCAAGTTTTAACGAACGAACAAAAATAAAAGGTTTTATCGCTATTCACTCCCCCTCTACCGATCCGCTTCGATCCAACAAAATCTTCTAAAAGTTTTGTTACCTTAACTTCGGTCTTGAACTATAGGCATTGCTATTGGGTCCACTTCTTCAATTTTGGGACATATCCCTTCTTATCCCTAAGGGGTTCAAAATCTTCCATGATGATGAACCAATCTTCTATGTCCATCATCAAGAATGTATCTATTCTCGCCCTCCATGCCGAAAAATCTTCTTGGTCGTATGGTGGAGGTGTGTTGCTGTCCCATCCTAATT
This sequence comes from Wurfbainia villosa, assembly GCA_025175895.1. Taxonomy (NCBI): domain Eukaryota; kingdom Viridiplantae; phylum Streptophyta; class Magnoliopsida; order Zingiberales; family Zingiberaceae; genus Wurfbainia; species Wurfbainia villosa. The sequence continues at coordinate 77,174,740 of CM045997.1, read as the reverse complement.
TTTCTTCAAACTCCAACTTCTTCTTCACCCTCTAGCAATGCTCCCTTAGTTGTTAAACTTTGAAGAGCGACCTCGCTCTGATACCACTTGTTGGGGAATTGATCGTCGCTAGAGGGGGGGTGAATAGCATTTTGGTACATCGATGGAATTCATTCGCTTGCTTGCTACAATTTGATTACTATGCAGAGGAAATAATATAAATAAAGCAATAACAAAAAATACAAACACACAACACCAAGATATAACGTGGTTCAGAACCTCAAGGTTCCTACTCCATGGGTTAGGCTTGAACGAGCCCTAGCGATGCAAATACCACCACTAAACCACTAAACTCCTTCTCGACGATAAGTCGGAGGCGGAGAAACCTTGTACAATGATTCTTACAATAATAAGAAACAATAAACAAGAAAATACAAGTGAAATACACAAAAGAATGCAAAGAACACTTTACAAATGATCTTTTGGAAGCTTGCTTGTTGATTGCTTGAACCATGCTTGAAGACCCTGATTTGCACCAGCAAATCGCCTAAAAAATGCCCAAGAAATCGCTCAAAGAACCATGGCGGAAACCTCCATGAGTTGATCCTTTTATGCCTGCATCAAGAAAATTCCGCGCTTGGTAGTTTACTGTCATAAGTCCCCAGTCGACTGCCAACAGTATCATTGTGAGACAATGACTTAATCCACGTTGAAAAAGTTCCAACAGATATACTGTCAGTCGACTGCAAGGTCCGTAGCTGACTAACCAGTCGGCTACTAAGCATTCTTCTCTCTTGACCAATCCATCAGTCGACTGCCCTTCATTGGCAATCGACTAATCAAGCAGTTGAGGTGCTAGTCGAGGCGCCTTGCATCTGTGGCCGCCGCAGCCGAGGCTAGTTGAGGCGCCGCCTCGACTGGGACACCAGTCGAGACATCAGTCGAGGCGCTTTACATCTGTGATAGTGGCCCGACCGTAGTCGATTGCCAGTCGACTCACGACAGTCGACTAGTCATAATCCCAGTCAACTACTACAAGTCGACTCGGCTGCTAAGTGTCAAAACATTTGATCAGTCGACTGGTCCCAAGCTCCAGTTTACTGTTAACCTCAAACATAAGATTTAACCCCAAGTATGATGCCCTCATACATGCTAGACCACCCTTAGCCTAGACCTAAGCCTTCTAGCCACCTCGATCAGCCTTACGCCTATCAGATCCCTCCAAGTCATCCATGACTTGTTCATCCATACGCTAGCCTTCAGGTGCTTCCATCAGCTATTATCATGCTAAGCTAGTCTATACTACCAAGGCACATTGGCCTTACACTGCCAAGACTCTTGCTTGGACTTTACGCCGCCAACCATTGGACTTATGATGCCAAGACTCTCGCTTGAAATTTGTGCCGCCAATATCACCCCTTGGACTTTCCTTTGTTGGGATGTATACTGAATAGTCTATTATTTGTATGAACATCTTTATTTTTGAAATAAGAATCACATGATCATTGTTTGCATATTTATGGTTATGCATATTGTCTGATACATTACATTGTAGATAACATGGTATGTGGTGTCACACGGAAGATTATGTTATCAGTTCCTTGTAGAGTATAAGTAGAGGCTCACAACCGAGATGGTTTTGGCCAAATCATTGGTATGGTTGTAGTGTAATTTGGTATTGGTTTGTCATGACCATAGAATTACACTTGTACACTTTGTGTGTATTGAGCAGGACCGACTTAGAGATGATTCAATTTATTGCTGACTACAAAATTGAATCAGACCTCAGATATTATGGTGTGCATGCTCTTAATCCCAATATAATAACGGGCACATGTACTTAGTATTTATTTCTTTGATTTACCAATGGGCGAGATTTATAGATTAAATCGATAGGCTCAGTAAGTTGGGAAATAATATTATTTACATGGTGTACCATTGATTATAGGAGGAAACCGTGTCCTATGTATTAGGATGATGATGTCCCCTTGAGGAGCTCATAAGGATCATCATGTAAACCCTGTAGGTGGACTTGGTCTGACATGATGATAAGGTTGAGTGGTACTAGTCATGGAGATAGATGTTGATTAATTAATTATCAGTAAATTAATTAATTGACGGACATTCGAGATCTTAAACACGGGGAGATATTTGTACAATTAATATATGGAGCCTATATTTATTAATGGGGGTTGGTGAGGTAGTTCAATGATAATTCTCTAGTGGAATGGATTATCATTAATAGATCGGATGTTATGTTGGCCGGATCCATTAGTTGGCCAAGATCCAACTCCTCCTCTTGGTCCCTATTATAGCCTATTAAAACCCTCATGAAACCTAGATCCAACGGACACGATTAAAAGGAGGCTTGGGCGAAATCTATAAATAAGGTTTCAAGGCTTGTATGTGGGATATCATTTTGGAGATTAGGGTTTTGGAGTGGGCGGCAAGATTCTTGGAGAGGCTAGGGTTTGGAGTTGACATTGAGTGGCTTGGGCGGCACAAGGAATTTGGGTTGTCCTAGGGTTTCCTTGTCTTCCTCTCTAGTGGCCGGAGGCAACAAGCTTCTTCCTCTCCACTTGCCCGACAGCAACCTCCACCCTTTCCCTCTCTTTTGGCCGGTGGCAAGAGTTAGGGTTTCTTCCCTTGGAGCTCTTGGCCGACGGCCACACTTTCTCCCTCTCCTTAGGGCCGACGGACACCAACCTTAGTGGTTGGTGGTTGGTGCAAGAAAGGAGAAGGGTTTGGTTATTCTTCCCTTTGTTCGAAGCGAGCAAGGAAGGGAAGAATGAGATCTAGAAGGTTTCAATTCTTGGAGGATCATTGCCCACACAACGTCCAAGAAGTGGATTGGTCATACAATAGAAGATCAAGAGGTAAACAAGAGGTATAATTCTTATTTTGGTTTCTTTCTTGTTCTATGCAATTTGTATATAATTGTATGTGGTTAATTTACTTGGACCCCGAAGATAAACACAAAACCGAGAATCCGTACATCATCTATTCCGTGGCTAATCGAGGAAAAGAGTTAGGTTGCTTGAACAACAAGTTTGTTCAAGCGACCACTCAAATCGAATAGCACGATGATGGATCGGTTGCTTAGGTAATCTGTCTTCATCAAGGATTATTTTTTTTTTAATCTGGGGATGTAGATAGGATCGCCATGCACGAGCAGCCGAAGCGGGAATCAATTCCCTACATCCTTGCCAACCCATGTTGGACTTTCCATTTGCCAAGACTCAAGCTTGGACTTTCCCATTGCCAAGTGTCCCACTTGGACTTTCCATGCCAAGTACACAAGACTTGGACTTCTCCATCATATGGTCAACCCCATGTCAACCATATAGTTAAACAATGGTCAAACCATCGTCAAACATCAAAATACCATTCGAGTCAAACTCAAGTCCGATCAATCATGATCCAGATCGATTACACCAACAATCTCTCAAAAATATTGTCAAACATCAAAACACTACTTTAGTCCAACTCGAGTCTGGTCAATTGTGACCTGGGCCGATTGCACCAACATAGAATTATTCCAAGGCACAAGTCTATAAAAGGAGGGTAGAACTTGAACCCACATATCATCCGTCTTTCTCTCAATGTGCTCCCACAATGGCAAAGCTCTAACGCCGTAACATTGTCATAATGCCGACGCAATGCCAAGCTTACAACCTCTTCGTCGGTAGCGACAAGTTTATTTTCATTTATTATATTCGTGGTTTTAATCATAATGAGGTGAGGTAGTTTTGTTGCCTCATCCTCGAGCTTTCGTTTTTGTGATCGTTGTTTCCTACCTCCAACGAGGAGGAGACTCTATAGTGGATTGCCCCTTCGTATGCGGTCAAGGATCGCAGAGCCTTGGAGTAGCAACCGCTGGGTTGTAAACCAAGTAAAAATAAATTTGACTTATTTATTTTTCCACTGCATTACTCATAGTTTTAATCGAACGAATGAAAAGTCAAAAAGTTTTACGTTCACTATTCACACTCCCTCTAGCGACGCTTTTACAATCCAACACAAATAACCGTGGAGGCAGGATGACTGACGACTCTCTCAACTATAAGGGAGACCAAGTCATCATCATGCATGTAAATGGAATGAATGTACAACCGGACATGCATACATCCACAACACACTCTCTATCCTACAGAGAGTTATACACAACTAACAACAACCAAGCTAGATCTCCAGTTTGTAGTGACACACTATCGACAAGCCACACATCCATACACAAATATATGATCTGTAATAGATATATACAACATAAGGATATGATATAAAAATCAACTCTACATCTTGGACATCACCCACCCCTGGATGATTTATCTAAATTGCACAATTCAATCTGCATCCAAACTTAGCTACGTACACATAGGTAAACCACTATAGGTCCACATACCATAACGTCTGTAATTCATAACAATGATGAAGGAAATAAACAACAACGATAGAGCATTATAAAGTGCAAAGACAAGTATCAAGCAATAGAAAAACTAGAGTGGAGTCAAGATATAAGTGACATCAATGTAAAAAACTCATGAACTAAGATTATCATCTACCTGACCAGGGTAGAAATATTAGCCACTTGATATGTAGACTGTGATGATTGTATTCGTGTTCGCAAACCTGCTTCATATCAAAGTCCTCGCGCTGATTCCACCTCAACCAACTTCTTAATTTGCTTAAGGAATCCAGTCTTCATTTAATCTAAATAAATCAAACATCACCACACAATAAATAGGAACTATATCTTCACTATATAATTATAGCATATCCATATCAGTTTACTAAACAAAATTGATACACAACTATGAACAACCAAAACTTACTCACCAAGCCTAGCCTCTTTCTGCTCAACTTCTTGATCCCCATCACATCTGAATCCAACAATTAAATTGGAAATCCATTCCAAACTTCAATCTATCAATCTCTATTTGCCTCAAATCCACACATTCCAAAAATCCTTTATCCAATGGAAATAAAACAATACTGAAAGCTTACCAGCAATTTAGCTAGTAACTGAAGAAATCCCTCGTTGATTGATCACAACTCTGAGCCAATCAAACACAGATCATCTTCTTCACCTAATCATTGCAACATATCCCAAACATCATAGCTCCTACAAGATTTGCTACTTCAATCCACAATCCCAAAATAGAAGAAAGGGTGAAGGATTTACCCTAGATTGGTAATGTAGATGGCTGCCAATAAGACTACACGGTAGAGGTGATTGGCCACAATTGGTTGTGTGAACGAGGATTGTTGAAACAGTGTCGCGAAGCTGGGCACGAGCAAGAGACTGACAACCACAGATTAGTTACTCCCTACGACACTTGACAGTAATCGTCATAGAACTGGATGTCTTGGTGCTTGATGTGATATTGTCCCTCCCGACAAAAACTAGTCAGTGTCATGCAATAGGGCGATTTGGGGAAAGAGATGAAGGTGAGTGAACCGTTAGCAGAGGAAGGAGAAAGCGACCAACACTGCTGTGACCGTGATCGAAGAGGTCATCGAGACTCACCACCATCTGGATCGACGAAGTACATCAAGCAACAACGCTGATCTTGCTGAGCTAAGCTCGCATGAGCAGATCCGGCGGTGACCATAAACAGAAGGAAAGAGGCCGACAATGGCATCGATGTCGCTTGCAAGGCAGCCACAGTGCCATGACCGGAATCGAGAGAAGGTCCGAGAATCGAAGGGTTCAACAGCATTGCATGATCTAGCTCAGTCGGCGGTGATGGAGCAGTGATGAGATCCGACGACGATGAGTAGGAAGAGAAAGCTGCATGATCGGGAGAAGAGGTGGCGGAGATCACTCGACAAGAAGGATGAATAGGGAGAAATAGGTTTAGGTATTTAAACTTTATCTTAATTAACCTAATTAACTCCTCAATAATAGATAACTTAAACATGCTTCTTTAAAGCCTATTAAATCTTTCTCTATAAAATATCATAAGAACTCCATTAAATTCCAGAAAAATTTCTAAAAATCTTGAAAAATTCTATAATATAATTTCTTCATTAAAGAGGGATTTTATTATTATTATTATTTTTTTGGATATCTTACATTCTTCCCCACTAATAAAAATTTGGTCCTCAAATTTCTTACTCAAGTACGATGAGTAAGCAATACCACACTGCTCGACTCAAGTACTTGAAGAAAAATCACACACCAAGTAACTAAGTGGGGGTATTGATAACCTCTAAAATCTATCACTTATACTCTCAATAAACCTTCTAAAGTATGAACAATACCTTTATAATGACCATCTATCAAAAGGTAAATAATCGTACCAGAGTGGAGCTCTATATCTATAACCTATTGGAGACTTTGCCAGAATCATAAGATGAATCATGAATCACTATCAGAAATGATACTCAAGGATACTCTAAGAAAACTAAAAATTTCCTTGCAGTATAATTCCGTTGAGCGACCCAGCGAACTCCATCTTATGACTCGTAGAAAATGAGCAGACTTGGTTAATCGATCATCGATTATCCAAATTGCATTAAATCCCTTTCAAATTCTAGATAATCTTCCAACACAGTCCATTGTACTAGGCTACCACTTCCATCTCGATACACAACCTTGCTGATCACTAGTATTCCACTTTTACTAGTTAACACACCCAACATCAAATTATGGAATCAACCATGTCCCATATATCGTTCCACCAATCAGAACGTTTCAAACCTTGATACATTCGAGGACCATCTAAATGTATCCCCACTCCTGAATGATGAGCCTCCTAAAACAACTCGTCCTGAACTGAAACAACTCTTTCTAATTCGTACAATTCTATAACCCACTATTCTTTTCGGAGATGGAGAATTCCTTTCTCGCAAGAGAAATCAATCTACTGTCCAAAGTCCACTCTATCACACAGAATTGTAAGTGACTGGAAGACTATAATGACCAATCTCCCTAGTTGCATCTGTTTGCATTCTAGCAACTATATAATAGCTACTCAGTAGCTGTCCAAAACTCTAGGTGCACTCCTTCTCCACACATCCACAAAACAAGATAATAACTTCTAAGTTCACATCATATATATGACAACTTATCTCGCAGTTCCTCACCTGCCGTAAGCTTAAGATATGTCTCATTCAACTGTATCAGAATCTCTCCCAATCACTGAAATGATGCATCCGTGTACAATACCCTTCCATCCACACCAGGAAGGATTAACTAACACTGATGCAAAAGTCAACCTCCGTCTAGGCCCTGAAAACAGGTTTCACTAACTTCTAACCAAGTGAATTCCATCACCTTCTTGGTCAAATAAGTCCGTGGTATAGTAATCCTAAAAACATCCTATCCATAACTGCGGTAATAACCAAGTCAATCCAGGGAAACCACCAACTTCCCTTAAGATTGTGAATACATCCAAAAATATCATCTAAGAAGACAATCACAAACTGATCCAATCGCTTCCAGAATACTTGATTCCTCAAATCCATCAATGACTGAATCATCAACAAGTCTAACAACATTATTAAAAGCTCATAAAATTCATACAAAGTATGAAATATCATTTCCTACACACCCGCATCCTTTTTTTTACTCTAAGTTGATGATATCTCAATCATCACACCGACAATGATAACTATATGACACCAAGTCCCTACAATATCTACACTCCAATCATAAACTAACCCTGGAGTATACACAGGTGTCCTTTAGTTGATCTCAACAGAACATATATCCACAACGAAAGATTTATTCTCAACAACTATTGCATTCCATCATCGATAATCGATGCATAACCTCAAAGATTATGTCTCTCTTTTAACAAAGAGTTTCGGATCTTCTCAAAAAGCTACACTGGTACAGATAAATCTCATCCAACACCTCATATAATCATAACTTATGTTCTTCCAATTTCCATAGTGTTGGTGCAATCGGCCCAGGTCATGATTGACCAGGACTCGAGTTTGACTCGAGTGATGTTTTGATGTTTCAACAAAAACATATGACAATGTAATTGTCATGGGAAAGTCCAAGTCTTGTGTACTTGGCATGGAAAGTCCAAGTGGAACACTTGGCATTTGGTAAAGTCCAAGTCTTGAGTACTTGGCATGAAAAGTCCAAGTGGGACACTTGGCACATGAAAAGTCCAAGCATGGGTCTTGGCAATGTAAAAGTCCAACATGGGTTGGCAAGGGAAAGTCCAAGCATGGTCTTGGCATTTGAGAAGTCCAACATGGGTTGGCAAGGGAAAAGCCCAAGCATGGGTCTTGGCAATGTAAAAGTCCAACATGGGTTGGCAAGGGAAAGTCCAAGCTTGATTCTTGGCATGAGAAGTCCAAGGGATTTGATATTGGCTGCTTAAAGCCCAAGCGGGAGTCTTGGTAGCATAAGTCCAATGGTTGGCGACGTAAAGTCCAAGCGGAGTCTTGGCGGCGTAAGTCCAATGTGCCTTGGCGGTGTAGACACCGTTAGCATGACATAGCCGACGGAAGCACCTAGAGGCTAGCGCGATGGATGAACAAGTCATGGATGACTTGGAGGGATCCGAGAGGCGTGAGGCTGATGGAGGTGGCTAGAAGGCTTAGGTCTAGGCTAAGGGTGGTCTAGAAAGTATGGGGGCACCATACGTGGGTTAAAACCTCATTCTTGACCGAGCATTATGGCCGGTTCGACTGCCGTGAGTCGGCTTGAGTTCGACCGCCGGTTTAGAGCCGAAATGCTCTGGCGATCAATTGCTCGTGGAGCGAATGATAGTGTCTCTGATGAGTCGACCGCCAAGGGTCGTGATCGAACGCCACCAATGTCGAGCGAGCAGCGCTTCATAGCCGATCAGGCGATCGGCTACGGAGATGATCCGATCGCCAAGAGTCCCTTTGGAACTTATCCGATGTGGATTGAGCCGTTGTCTCACGACAACAGTGGCATCAGTCGACTGGTGACTTATGGCAGTCGACTGATAGGCGGAAATCCAGCCCGATGCAGGTCAAAAAGAGGAGCTCGTGGAGGATTTCATTATCAGTTCTTGGGGAGCTTTCTTGAGGCGATTTGAAGGTGCATTTGTAGGTGCATTTCAGGGCCCTTCAACCTCATCCAAGCAACCAACAAGCAAAGCGCTCAAACCCTAGTTTTGTAAAGTGTTCTTTACATTTCCTTTGTATTTGCTTGTATTTCTTTCGTTTATTGTTGTAAATTTTTGTACGAGGTTTCTCCGCCTCCGACTTGTTGTCGAGAAGGAGTTTATTGATTAGTGATTGCATTGGCGTCGCTAGAGCTCGTTAGAGCTCGATCCGTGGAGTAGGAACCGTGCGGTTCCAAACCACGTTATATCTTTGTGTTATTGTGTTTGTGTTTGTGTTTTCGTTATTGCTTTATTATCTTTGTTTCCACTGCGCTAACGAAATTGTAGAGACAAACACATGATCGAATTCCATCTACGAACGGTTAAACGCTATTCACCCCCCCTCTAACGGTGTCAAATTTCCAACAAGTGGTATCAGAGCCCGGGGCTCTTCTACTGACTAACCGCCGGGAGCTAAGACAAAGAGGCTAGAGGGTGAAGATGGAAGAACCATTGGGATGGGACATCAACACCCCAATTCCTTATTCCTTCTATGGACGAGAAGGTTTCAATTCTTGGAAGGCGAGAATTGAAGATTTTTTGATGATGAGAGACCTTGAGGAGTGGTCCGCGTTGATGGAAGGATTTGAATATCCTAAGGGACCAAAGGGAGGGTTTCTCAAGAAGAAGAAGTGGAGTGAGGAGCAACTCCAACAATTCGATAAAAATAAGAAGGTAATCAAATTAATTTTTGATTTAATTCCTAATGACTTTTTGTGTAGTCTAGGTGACTATGTGGATGCCAAGGAGCTATGGAGCGAATTGGCCAAGCTCCATGAAAGTCTATCATCGGTCCAAGAAGAAGGACCATCACCCTCTCAAGCTCAAGCAAGCACATCCCCATCTAAAGAGCTTGAGGAGTCGGAAGTTGATAGGGAGTCGACTTTCGGATTGGAGAAAGAAGAGGTGGAAGAGGTGGAAGAAGCATCCACCTCAAGGATTGAGAGGGAGGAGATAACTTCCACACCGGAACATCAAGAAGAAGCTTCGACATCCGGTCAAGATGAAGAAGCCCAAAGTCCAATTTTGGTCTCCATTAACCAAGGTAACTCAAACATATGTGTTAATAATAAAATGCATATAATATGTTTTGAGTGTAGGGAAACCGGGCACTATAAGAGCAAGTGCCCAAAGAAGAATAGGAAAGCTCCACCGGCTCCAAAGGTCAAGGATGCCGGTCCCTCAATGCAAAAGAGCAAAGAACAAGTAATTTGCTTCAAGTGCCAACAACCGGGACATTTCCGAAGTCAAAGCAAGAAGGGGGACAAGAAGACTCAAAATGGAGCATCATATGTAGGGGGAGCTAAGGCAAACCCTAGGGTAACTTCTAATTTTGCTCCTTCTTCAATTTACAAGCAAAAGCATGCTAGGGATTTCAATTCACTTGCAATTTATGAAAAGCATGCTAATAGGAACAAGTATTTTTGCTTAGGAGCTAAGAATGTCTACTTAGATAATAGGGAGAAATTTGGGACTAATGTCCCTAAAAACAATTTACCTAAGGACAAACCTAGGTCAAATAACTCAAGATCAATTTTACCTAGGGAGACAATTAGAAAGGTGCAAGAGCACCTAGGTCTAAACCCTAAATGGACTAGGCATATGCCTAGAAAGTCTCATGCCCATGGTTTAAATCAAAATTCTAAAATTGGGCAATTAGAATTAGAGAATCAAGTCTTGAGGTCAAGGCTTGAAAAACTTGAGAAGACCCTTAAAATTATACAAAATCAATTTAAAGGGTCAAATGATCAAAAGTCTAGGTCCAAATCTCAAAGTCAACACTTAGGACCTAAGAGTCAAAAGTCAACCAAGGGCAAGCAAGGTTTGGGTCACAAACCTAAGCCTAAGGTGGCTTATCATAGTGTTCCATTTGATTATGGAACACAAACTAGGTCTAGGAAGACCAAGGTCAATAGGGAAGTCATCCCTAAGGTTGACCAAAGGTTGTGCCTAGTGGCTAGGGTTTCTAGGAAACCTAGGGTGGCCACCAAGAAGGTTGCAAGGGGAGTTACCCCTAGAGTCAACCTAGGCAAGACCCAAGTGACCAAGGATAATAAGCCTAGAAGGGTCATTAGGAAGGTATCTAGAGAGGTTATCCCTAAGGAATACCTAATTAACCCTAGGAGCTCAAATCGGTTTTGGGTTCCTAAGAGCGTGATTGATTCACGCTAGATGGGTTTAAGGTGTGCCAACCTTGATTGGATGGGTAGTTAACTCAACCATGGTAAAGGTGACACTTTAGGATATTTTCAAGGTTATGGTTACCTTATAAATAGACTTGAATCAATATCCTAAAAGATTTTAGGATGTGCCAATGCACTTTTGAAATTAAGAAAAATCAATTAAATTGGCACAATTTAGGTTTAGAGGTTAGTGTGCCATTTTGGGTTTTTGGCACACTAGGGAGATTAGGTTAATATGGCAAAATATGATTAATCCCAACAAATGGCAATTAATATTAAAATTTAGGTATTATTATACCTATATATTTTATATGCCATGCTTTGTTTGCCATATAACATGCCATGACATCATGCTTACTTTTAATCATTTTATATGTCATGTTCATGTTTTAGGATTAAGGTTTTAAATGTCATGTGTTTTTAGATTTCATCTTATGCCATGACATCATGATTATGAGCATATGCTTATTTATATCATCATTAATGCCATAATCATTCATGCATTTAAGAAAAATTTTGATTGAAACTGATTTAAGGACTATGACATGACTTGGAGTCCCATTCATAAGGGAATCAAGTAGGGTTGCCTTAGAAGATGCATGAAACCCTAGTTTTAAATGAACCAAAACCAACATCTCACATCCAATTGACATGTATGTGTAGTTATACACCCTAGATACATGTGAGATGCTAGGATATGAGTTAAGTTCAAGGTGCATAGTTTTTGCATCTAGATGAACTAAAACTCATCTAATTTCAAATGTGGATCATTGGGGGAGCATGTGTACAAGTCATGTACATAGAGCCCAAGGAATATGATACAAAATAAGGTTTTGAAAACATTTTAAAATCATTTTGAAAAACCTTGGTGAAGTCTATCTTTTGATAGCAATCACCATTGATAGAGTTGATACAAAATAGGGCCAAAACATTGAAAATTTCATGGTTTTGAGTTTTGTATCAAACTCACTATTTTATGGGTAAAATAATTTTCAAATATTTTTTCACCCATTGTAATGACTATAAGTAATATACATATAAAATTTTATGATTTTTCAAATTACATAGAATTAATTATGCTTTTCAAAATCTCGATTATGATAGCTGAAATTGAAATTTATTTATCGATCGATCGCCTTGGTGGCGCGATCGATCGATATGGGTGGCAATGATCGACATTGTCAGAGTCATCGCCAAGTCTGATTTTGGGTTAACAAAGTTTATTTAGCCCATGTTCAGTTATGGAAAAGGTTCCTAATCACTCCTAACCCTAGGATATGCTTTAGGAAGCATTATAAAGGGTGAAAATCCATTGGATATGGATTAGAAGCTGTGTTAGGTCAAAGTATCAAATTTAGGGTGAGTGAAAGTTCTATGTTGAACTTAGAACCTTAATTTTGATGGTTTAGCGTTCCTATTGGCTTCGGAACTTCCCAAGGACATTGTCGGTGCAATGGTCAAGGGGGAGCAAGCCTTTAGGGGGAGTTATCCATCTTGGGATGATGGATGTGTTTCTCTTCTTGAAGGGGGAGAAATTATTAGGAGAGTATCATCAATTGGGAAAATTGATGGGTTTTTGATACCCAATTTGGAAATTGGGAGAGAGTATAGGATTGCCTCTCTTGAGTGATATGTGACTTATCACTAGGAAGATGGTAGGCATCCTAGGTATTTATTTTTGGATCAAGGGGGAGATTGTAAGATCTCATTGGGACATGAGACATTGACCTCCTTGGAGAGAAAACCTTTTTGATGTTAGTCAAAAAGGGGGAGAATGTTTGAGGGAGAACATTTGGAGAGTGTTTATCAATTTGGGATAATTGGTAAGGGATTTGAGTTAATGGTCTAACTCAAATGATTTGTTTGGTTTTTGTCAAACATCAAAAAGGGGGAGATTGTTGGTGCAATCGGTCCAGGTCACGATTGACCAGGACTCGAGTTTGACTCGAGTGATGTTTTGATGTTTCGACATAAACATATGACAATGTAATTGTCATGGGAAAGTCCAAGTCTTGTGTATTTGGCATGGAAAGTCCAAGTGGAACACTTGGCATTTGGTAAAGTCCAAGTCTTGAGTACTTGGCATGAAAAGTCCAAGTGGGACACTTGGCACATGAAAAGTCCAAGCATGGGTCTTGGCAATGTAAAAGTCCAACATGGGTTGGCAAGGGAAAGTCCAAGCATGGTCTTGGCATTTGAGAAGTCCAACATGGGTTGACAAGGGAAAAGTCCAAGCATGGGTCTTGGCAATGTAAAAGTCCAACATGGGTTGGCAAGGGAAAGTCCAAGCTTGAGTCTTGGCATGAGAAGTCCAAGGGGTTTGATATTAGCTGCGTAAAGTCCAAGCAGGAGTCTTGGCAGCATAAGTCCAATAGTTGGCGGCATAAAGTCCAAGCGGAGTCTTGGCGGCGTAAGTCCAATGTGCCTTGGCGGTGTAGACACCATTAGCAAGACATAGCCGACGGAAGCACCTAGAGGCTAGCGCGATGGATGAACAAGTCATGGATGACTTGGAGGGATCCGAGAGGAGTGAGGCTGATGGAGGTGGCTAGAAGACTTAAGTCTAGGCTAAGGGTGGTCTAGAAAGTATGGGGGCACCATACTTGGGTTAAAACCTCATTTTTGAGGTTGGCAGTCGACTGGCATTATGGCCGGTTCGACTGCCGTGAGTCGACGAGTTATTGCCAGGTTTATAGCCGGAAATGCTCGCGGTCGATTGCTCATTGAGCGATCGGCCAAGCTGTGTGTCGGCGATCATTGCCGATCCAATGTCGATCCACAGAATGCTCCCGTAGCCGTAGGCATGGCTACGAACATAACGATCGCCAAGAGTCCCGTTGGAACTTGTCCGACGTGGATTGAGCCATTGTCTCACGACAACAGTGGCATCAGTTGACTGGTGACTTATGGCAGTCGACTGATAGGTGGAAATCCAGCCCGATGTAGGTCAAAAAGAGGAGCTCGTGGAGGATTTCATTATCAGTTCTTGGGGAGCTTTCTTGAGATGATTTGAAGGCAATTTGCAGGTGCATTTTAGGGCCCTTCAACCTCATCCAAGCAACCAACAAGCAAAGCGCTCAAACCCTAGTTTTGTAAAGTGTTCTTTACATTTCCTTTGTATTTGCTTGTATTTCTTTCGTTTATTGTTGTAAACGTTTGTACGAGGTTTCTCCGCCTCTGACTTGTTGTCGAGAAGGAGTTTATTGATTAGTGATTGCATTGGCGTCGCTAGAGCTCGTTAGAGCTCAATACGTGGAGTAGGAACCGTGCGGTTCCGAACCACGTTATATCTTTGTGTTATTGTGTTTGTGTTTGTGTTTTCGTTATTGCTTTATTATCTTTGTTTTCGCTGCGCTAACGAAATTGTAGAGACAAACACGCGATCGAATTCCATCTACGAACGGTCAAACGCTATTCACCCCCCTCTAGCGGCGTCAAATTTCCAACACATAGTGTTTAGAAACACTGATACCAATAAAATTATCACCCGGTATGAGGTCTTCAATATTGAAACTATTTTTTAAATCACTCTGATCACACACTCCACTTGCCTAAGTAGTGGCAAGCTTGTGAGTTCATCCGAAACTACATCCGAATACTCTCGGATTATACGCACATCCGAGGGACATAATGTACCATCATTCCAACAATTTAACTATCCGTAAGGATATGTCGATCAAAGTCTGAGGGCATCCCTTGACTTCTTGGTTGTTGGTCAACATCTCACATGACGGTAGAGAAACAACTAATCCACATGATCCGAAAATAGAAACCCTTCTAATCCTATCTAAAAATGTTCTAGACATAGATACTTGTAAACTACCAGTATCTCTCAATATATCAACAAATAGGGCCTAAAGTAATACCCCAAATAATCAATCCTTCAACCCTCTAAATCTCTTCTCGGGTAATCATGTATACTCATCCAACTTCTACTTTCAGCGACTGCTCATGTAGGTGCAAAAGTCTACCATGAAGGAACTAAAATCAACTCTGAGATACAAACCAAAACAACTGCAATGGAGATGGTAAACACTGTTGTACTAGCAAAGAGTACACCACCGACTGTAAAATATTAATTAACTTTTGACATCATAGCACGCTCCAACTCGGAAAATGATATAGCTGCACCTAGGGAGGTAACAGTTGCTGTTGTTGCTGAGTAGATTGCTTCCTCTGGATGAAAGTATCAAGGAACTCCAACTACGTCAGAAGTAGTAGATCGGTGCTGTCGAGATTGTGAATCACCCTCCCGAAAGCACTCTCAATGATCTCCAACTGAGTCTCCAATGTACACCTTCCTCTTATATGTATTGGTTTGCTTACAAGAGAAACAGATGAACTGATCCAACGGATAATCCGACTTTGCGTGTCGTCATGACCCGAACTGCACGCACATAATCCCTTCGAAATCATTCTTCTGATTCCAATATTTGACTTGCAATGTCTGATTATCGATTTCCAACTCTTAAAACACTTACTATGGAGTCATTTCCACACACATGACTCAGTTCAATGCCTTCCGGTAGGATATGATAAAAGATCCCAACATCCTAATCCTAATGTAAGGCAATAAACCGTGAGTGGCCGAAGACCTCCATTCACATTCTTAAGCTATTAGGTGGTCGTAACCTTTGCAAGTCTAACAATTCTATATGGTACTCCCATTACCAAATGATCACCCTACTTGATACTCAAGATTTCCCTGACAATGAGTCAAAGAAAGTGACGCAGGGAAATACTCTCTCACAACATCACTACACCATGACCAAGTGATGTGTTATTTTCCGAAGGTTATTTCCTACATCTTCCACCAAGTACCGGATTGATCCCGATAATAATATGCAACTAACTCTACTTTCTCTTTATAACACGAGTTAAGTACTCAAAAGTACCTTTAAAGTTATAAAACCTAGCACAATCAACTCAGGGATCAAAATCCCTATGAAACACCATACACTAATCATCCACTATATGCATCAACAATAGTATACACGCTTGTCCATTACCTAATAGATAATGATCTAACTCACATAGTCAGTGAAAATCCCTAAGACTTTGATCTCCATAAGAAATGTGACTACCTGGCCCCTGCCTTCCGAATCGGTATCAGTCGGCTCTCAAAGGTAATATACCTTTTCGAAAGTAGGTACATGTCTAATAAACTCAACATGTCGTTCTCGTGGTCAACTCAAACTATGGTTACGAATAATGACTAACACACTAAATGTCATTCCTTATTATAAACAACTAAATGTATAGCCAACAAGAAGGTGTTAGGGCAATAGACCCAAGTTATGGTTTGGATTATGCTTTTGATGTGTGTTGAAGTCATGCAGGACTTAGTAATTCGCACATATTATGAATAGCATTGGTAAGATCACCAACTCACAACCTTGTACTTGAGTTGGCGAAGGAGCATTGCGAAGCCGTGTGCTTGATGCATCCGAGGGACCGCCGGACGAGATGACTTGAAGCGAAGCCAAGGAAGCATACTTCGAGGGAAAGAAATGCGAAGGAGCATTGTGAAGCCGTGCGCTTAGTGTTGCTGAGGGACGTGGCCACGAACGAAGAGAGCTTCGGCGAGGGACTTCAAGTGAGATGAGAGAATGAGTGAAATGTAAATAGCTCATTAGGTGAACTTGGCCAAAATGGCTAAGTATCGGAGGCTCGACCGAGTTGGTTGAGGTTATACCCGACATGTTTAGTTAAGTCGGATGCTCAACCAACTTGGTTGGGGTTTTACCTGACAAGTCAGATGCTCAACCGAAGGGTTGAGGTTTTACCCGACGAATGGTTTAGTCGGATGCTCAAACATTGGTTTGAGGTTTTACCCGACGAAGTGGAGTGTCGGATGCTCAACCATGAGGGTTGAGGTTTTACCCGACCGTCGGATGCTCAAACGGATATGAAGTCTGAGGTTTACCCAGAATCAATCGACTGCTGTGAATGGGCAGTCGACTTCTCTAAGTCGACTGGAGTTCGACTGGTGCTCGACTTGTGTTCGACTGGTGGGTTTCTAGCCCAGCAGTCGACTTCCAAGGAATGGCAGTCAACTGCTCGACCATCAGTTGACTGCCAAGGATGACAGTCGACTGATGAAGATAGTCGCGGGCATAGAACCTCCGGTAGCCGACTCATCAGTCGGCTACAGGGGCATCAGTCGATTGATGGATACATCAATCGACTGCCAAGTTTCCTATTGGACTATAACGGTCGGGATCTGACCTGTTCAGAAGTCATTGCAATGATAACAGTCGACTGCTAAAGGCAGCAGTTGATTGATGGGCGGCCAACGGGAAGAAATCAGCCTTCTCTATAAAAAGAGAGGGTGTGGGCTTTGGGATGCCTAATGCTTATGCTCCAATTGATCATCCAAGTGCCCCACAAGCTTTAAACTCTTTCTCTTGTTCTTATTTCAAATCCATTGTAAGAAAGAGTGTTTTTGTGTTGTAAGAAGGTTTACCTCCACCTTGCTTTGGCCAAAGGGAGAGACCATATTGGATTGGTTTCGGAGTGATTCACCATAGACGAATCGGGTCGTGGATTAGCGGCATAGGGTCGTGAACCACGTTATATCTCTTTGTTAGCATTGTTTTTATCTTGTTTATCTTTATTGTTGTTTGGTTTTATTTCCACTGTGCTAACCCTAACGTGTAGACGAACAAACGATCGAATTCCATTCTACGACGACTTAGGGCTATTCACCCCCCTCTAGTCGGCAACCGACGTTCCAACAGAAGGATATGTGATAACAATTAACATACCTTAAACCTTATAGCTCGGAGATGTCTTGCTATAGCCAAATCCCAGAACTCAAAAAACCAAAACCAAGTAAAACAAAAATCGATATCCAAACGACATAAAATCTGAAAGTGGACTTCGCAACCTGGGCTCTGATACCAATAAAATTGTCACACCCCGAGGGTATACTTGTCAGTCGATCGGATGATGCTCTCTAGTGACAATGTAAGATAAGCACCGATAGAAGGCCCACATAGCTGTCGACATCCATAAACCATATATCATAACGAAGTAACACTACAAAATAATACAATCACAAAGAAACAAAGATGCACACCGGTGCGACTCTAACATAATAACCAAATATAGACAAATCCAACACCTAAACAAAAACCATAACCAACATGCGGAAGCAAAATAGAATAAAATCTAAAACACACCATCCAAAAATAATACAACATGAATCTAGAATAAAATCCAAATGCTCGTTGTGAGATGGGATCAGCTGGCGGAGCTCCAAGCATCCTAGGAATCTTCTACCTGTTACCTGGGAGACAAAAAAACCCAAGGTCTGTGGTGGTGAGTATAAAACTCAGTAGTAATACGAAAGATGGTGCATGCATATCATATATCATAGGAGAGTCAACAATATACAATCGAAAAGTACAACAGATATACACTTGTATCAACTGGACAATATAAGGTACTGACATACTTGAAGATCTGCGATGATACAACTCATGCAACCTAGGCATATAGACCACCATATAAAACATATGACAAAATGAGTAATCTTATCTCCGCAATTCACAAACCACCTACTAACATCCTATGGCCAATATATCAACAAACCTGGTCCATCCCATACCACATCACTAAACTGGTCAAAGGTATACAACAGTTCGACCAACTCATACACTGGTATCCCACACACACACATATAGAATATGCAGGTAGCATGCAAGATGATGTACAATCAAATGCAGCAAGCATAGCTCAAACAAATACAATATCATAACAAGCATATATATAGATTATATCTATATATATTCTTATCACACTCACCCATATATATATATATATATGCAAACGTCATCAACCATGGCAATGCAGATGCATGGTCATGCCTGCACACCCCACTCGCTACCACGACCCCAGTGTGGCCTAGGTGGCTTGACATGATAACTGTCCCAACTCAACAACAACCACCACTCTTGGATGGCTGAGTGGGAAGTATGAATAAGTAGTGATAAGCTAAAGAGCTATAAGCTACACAATGGGGGTCCCTACTGCTGGCCACTCCGACTATCACTGTAGGGGATCGATCGGGGTGTGTTGGCAGGCTAGAGGGGGGGTGAATAGCCCTCAATCGTTCGATGGTGGAATTTGCTCGTCTACAAAGAATATTAGCGCAAGCGAAAAAACAAAACAAGACAAGCAAATAGAAATGACAAGAATAAAACCAATGCTAACAAAAGGAATATAACGTGGTTCACGGCTACGCCGCTAATCCACGGTCCGATTCATCCAAGGTGAATCACTCCTCAATCTATCCACTAGATCTCTCCTTTGCACAAAGCTAGGTGGAGGTAACCTCTTTTACACAAGGATCACTCATCTACAATAGAATGAAGTTTAGCACTAGTAGAAGAGTGGAAAATGTTTAGGGCACTTTGGGAGCTATTAGGAGATCAAGCATTAGCCCCCCAAAGCCCAACACCCTCTCTTTTTATAGAGAGGGCTGATTTCTTCCCGTTGGCCCCCAACAGTCGACTGCTGCCCTTGGCAGTCGACTGTCGCCACTACAACGACCTCTGAACATGTCGGATCCCGACCGTTGTAGTCCAACAGATCCCTTGGCAGTCGACTGATGTGTCCATCACGATCGATGATCTCGTATCGATCGTCGGCTATGAGCGGTTCTATAACCCAAACCCTCTTGACGATCATTGTTGCCATATGCGATCGATGATGAGTCTGAAGTCGAACATATGGCGATCACAAAAACTACTCGATCGGATACGGTCGAACCCGTTCAACTCAGCGATGATCGCCATTCCATGGCAATCGACTGATATCGAGAAAACTCATCCGACACTTAGCCAAATGGCCAAGTTTCACCTAGGACCACTACCCCTTCCCGGGTTACTTTCGCTCACTCTCATCCCTCGGAGTCCCTCGCCTTTGAAGTTATCTTCGTCTGACCACATCCCTCGGATGCGCCAAGCGCACGGCTCTGCAGTGTCATCCTTCGCTTCTCGCCCTGAAGTCTACTTCCTCTGGCTTCACTCCAAGCTCCTTGTCCGCCGGTCCCTCAGATGCTCCAAGCGCACGACTTCCGCAAAGCCATCCTTCACCGACTCAAGGACCGAGTCATGAGAGGTGAAACTCGCCAAGGCTCCATATGCGAATTACTAAATCCTGCAAGACTCCAACGCACATATCAAATCACAATAACATTGTAACTTAAACCCTTTACCATACACATCAAAACCATATCACAGGTTGATTGCCCTAACAATCTCTCCCTTTTTGATGTGTGGCAATCCCTTTAAGTTAGGCACAAACATTTGATAAAATATTAAGAAAGGAAAGCATGTAAATAACATGATTAGCAACTCTCCCCCTTAATACATGAAACTCCCCCTAAATATAATTCCCCCTTACTTAAACATATATATTTCTCCCCCTTTGACACCATCAAAAATAATTAACAAAGTTTATATAGCATGGCATCAAGTCTAGAGAGAAACATAAACTAAAAACATGCCTTAAAACCGTGTATCAGATGTTGCTGGGCAGTTTTTCAGGTGAGCAGTCGACTGCTATCAGTATGGTAGTCGACTGGCACAATGAAGTCCAAATTTCTGATTTTCTGGATGAATTTTAGAAATCCACTATAAATTCCAGAAAATTCGAAAAATAGTGAAATTTGGGGAACACATTCCTTTTAGGGTTCTTTATCAATGAAAAATAGTTTTCCATGAAAAAACATTATATTTTCAATGATTTGCCAAAAATCCAAAAGCTTTAAAAACAACTAGTGTTTTGATCAAGTTTGTATTCATTTTAACATCTAGGTTTGGTTTGAATTGTTTCAAAACATGAACATGTAGATTTTAAAGTAAGAAATTGTTTTGAAAACATATGAAATATCCAACCATGATCTTTGGGCAATATGTCTATGAATTAAACATAAGCCTTCCCCATGATTGATCTATGATTGCTATTTTGATACCTTAAATGACCATCTAAATGCCATAGGTATTAGTGGACATTTGTATCATCCTAACATCTCACTCATGCTAAGTTTTCAATCAAGGTAGCCTATGGTGAGTGTGAGATGCATCCTAAAGGTATTTGTATACACTTAACCATTAGTTTCATGCAATTCTATCAAGGTTAAGTATCATCCTATCATTCCACATGATCATAAAGACATATATGAATAAATTTCACATTATGATCATGAAACAAATGTATTCATCAAATTGTGATCATGCATTAGGTATTACATTATGATAATAAGGCAAATATCACCTAAAGCATGATTTATCTATTTATAGGTGCATTATCATCACCTAACACTATTTCAAAAATGTTGTCCCACCATCCTAAGTCAACCAACATATGATATAGATAAATTCCATATGGTTGACTATCCTAGGGTTTTTCAAACCCTTTAGGATGGATTTAGGAATCCAAAATAAGTTCTTTCCTATGGGGTTCACTAAATACTCCTTAGGGATCCATTTTCTAGTTATTACCTTCTTTTTGTCTTGACCCCTAGCAATTAGACATTTATAGGCCTTTTCATTTTTCTTTTCCTTATATCCTAGGCCTTTCTTGTTGAAACTAGCTCTTTGGCTCCCAATTATCATGGTAAATGTATTTGAGCCATTGGTGAATTTTTCTAGGGCTTTGGTCAAATGGTCTACCTTTTCCCTTAGAGCCCTATTTTCCTCTATGCATGCATCATTAACATCAAATGGCACATAAAGATCATGTGAGCATGCATCATCATTATTATCATTAAAACATGCTTTTTCTAATTTTTGTTCTAAATCCTTAATTTGATCAAGCATTCTTTTATTTTTCTTCTTGGCTCTAAATAGATCCTTAATAAGAATAGAAATCATGGAAACTATTTTACTTGGTGAGAGATTCGTTACCATAGTCTCCATGTCTTCTTCTTCTTCGGATGAGGATGGTGAAAAAGCTCCCCCTTCACTCGAGCTCTCCTCACTTGAGCTTGCTTCTTCATTTTCGGAGGAGGAGGAGTCTAGATTGTCAAAGGCCATCAATGCCAAATTTGTGACAAAGACATTTTCTTCCTCGGATGATGATGATGATGAGGAAGAAGGGTCATCCCAAGTCCTTGCTTTTAGTGCCTTGGCCTTCCCTTTTTCTTTGGCCTTCTTCTCTTCTTCTTTCTTCTTGCTCCCCTTTTTCTTCTTCTTTTCTTCCTTCTTTCTCTTCTCCTCTTTACTCTTATTTAGGAGGGGACAATTATCCCTTATATGCCCCTCTCCTTGGCAATTGTAGCAAATCACCATCCCCCTTAGTCTTCTTCTCCTATCATTAGATTTATTAAATTTGAAATCTTTTAATACACGTCTTACCCTCCTTACCATATAGGCTTCTTCCGTGCTATCCATGGAGGAGGAAGAGGATGTTTCGTCGGAGGAGGAGGGAGTCTCCATCTTCTTCTTCCCTTTGTTGGCCAAAAGTGTCACTCCTCTTGAAGGTTGAATTCTTGGCTCTTCTATTATTCCTTCAAGTCTTGTTTCGTGGAGCTCCATGGTTGAGAAAAATTCCTCCAAGGTGCTAACTTCTAGGTTCTTGGAGATGTAAAAAGAATCCACCATAGAGCTCCATCTTGATGACCGGGGAAAGACATCTATAGCCTTCATGAGCATGCCCCTATTTGAAAGCTTCTCCCCTACACTTGATAAACCGGTTATTATCTCTTTAAATCTAGAGTGTAGTGAGGTTACCTTTTCTCCCTTTTCTAATTTGATGTTTGATAGTTGGGAGCGGAGGAGGTCTCTTCTTGCAAGCTTGGCCTCCGAGGTACCTTCATGAAGCTCTACTAGCTTCTCCCACATCTCCTTGGCACTAGAGCATTCCCATATCCTATTCACTTCTTGTTGGAGGAGTACATTGTAGAGGTGGTGCTTGGCCTTTGAATTTGCCAAGTATTCTTCCCTTTGCCTCTTGCTCCACCTTGATTTCTCCAATGGCTCCCCATCTTCATCCCTACACAATTCGAAACTGTTTTTCATAATTAAAAGAATTTCGAAATCAGTTTCGAAAAATACCTCCATTCTCTTTTTCCACCAAGAGAATTTGCCTTCAAATTTTGGTGGGTGAATGTTGGAGTCGGCCATTCTTGAATGTGCTTGTTGTGGCGGTTAGTCCTCGACAAGCTTTCCTTGACTCTGATACCACTTGTAGGGGATCGATCGGTGTGTGTTGGCCAGCTAGAGGGGGGTGAATATCCCTTAATCGTTCGATGGTGGAATTTGCTTGTCTACAAAGAATATTAGCGCAAGCGGAAAAACAAAACAAGACAAGCAAATAGAAATGACAAGAATAAAACCAATGCTAACAAAAGGAATATAACGTGGTTCACGGCTACGCCGCTAATCCACGGTCCGATTCGTCCAAGGTGAATCACTCCTCAATCTATCCACTAGATCTCTCCTTTGCACAAAGCTAGGTGGAGGTAACCTCTTTTACACAAGGATCACTCTTCTACAATAGAATGAAGTTTAGCACTAGTAGAAGAGTGGAAAATGTTTAGGGAACTTTGGGAGCTATTAGGAGATCAAGCATTAGCCCCCCAAAGCCCAACACCCTCTCTTTTTATAGAGAGGGCTGATTTCTTCCCGTTGGCCGCCACCAGTCGACTTCTGCCCTTGGCAGTCAACTGCCGCCACTACAATGACCTCCGAACATGTCGGATCTCGACCGTTGTAGTCCAATGGATCCCTTGGTAGTCGACTGATGCCTCGTAGTCGACTGTCTAGTCAGCTATGAGAAGTTCTATGGCCCAAAGACCCGATCATTCGCCGCAGTCAATGACCGCTAACTTATGATGATCAGCTGGCCTAAAAACCACTCAGTTGGATACCAGTCGAACTCATTCGACTCAGAGCAGTCGACTGCCATTCCATGGCAGTCGATTGATGTCGGGAAAACTCATCCGACACTTAGCCAAATGGCCATGTTTCACCTAGGAGCACTACCCCTTCTCGGGTTACATTTGCTCACTCTCATCCCTCGGAGTCCCTCGCCTTTGAAGTTATCTTCGTCCGACCACATCCCTCGGATGCGCCAAGCGCACGACTCTGTAGCACCATCCTTCGCGTCTTGCCCTGAAGTCTACTTTCTCCGGCTTCACTCCAAGCTCCTCGTCCGACGGTCCCTCGGATACTCCAAGCGCACAGCTTCCGCAAAGCCATCCTTCACCGACTCAAGGACCGAGTCATGAGAGGTGAAACTCGCCAAGGCTCCATATGCAAATTACTAAGTCCTGCAAGACTCCAACGCACATATCAAATCAC
Source organism: Wurfbainia villosa (assembly GCA_025175895.1). Classification (NCBI taxonomy): domain Eukaryota; kingdom Viridiplantae; phylum Streptophyta; class Magnoliopsida; order Zingiberales; family Zingiberaceae; genus Wurfbainia; species Wurfbainia villosa. Next base: position 77,150,167 of record CM045997.1, on the reverse strand, counting down.
AATAACAACCTAACTTAAACCCTTTGCCATACACATCAAAACCATACCACGGGTTGATTGCCCTAACAATCACTACCCATGAGTGGTCGATTGCCCCACACACAGGACAACTGCACCCAACTTCAACTACGACCATCAATAGGTTTTGAGTGTGGCATAACAGATGCTCTGCCCTCACAACAGTTACTACTACCACAAATAACCATGGAGGAAGGATGACTGACGACTCTCTCAACCATAAGGGAGACCAAGTCATCAGCATGCATGTAAATGGAATGAATACACAACCACACATGCATACATCCACAACACAATCTCTATCCTACAGAGAGTTATACACAACTGACAACAACCAAGCTAGGACCTCCAGTCCGTAGCGACACACTATCGACAAGCCACACCACCATACACAAATATATGATCTGTAATAGATATATACAACATAATGATATGATATAAAAATCAACTCTACATCAAGGACATCACCCACCCTTGGATGATTTATCTAAATTGCACGATTCAATCTGCATCCAAACTTAGCTACGTACACATAGGTAAACCACTATAGGTCCACATACCATAACGTCTATAATTCATAACAATGATGAAGGAAATGAACGACAATGATAGAGTATTATAAAGTGCAAAGACAAGTATCAAGCAACAGAAAAATTAGAGTGGAGTCAAGATATAAGTGACATCAATGTAAAAACTCATGCACTAAGATTATCATCTACCTGACCAGGATAGAAATATTACCCACCTGATATGTAGACTATGCTGATTGTATTCGCGTCTGCGAACCTGTTTCATATCAAAGTCCTCACGCTGATTCCACCTCAACCAACTTCTTAATCTTCTTAAGGAATCTGGTCTTCATTTAATCTAAATAAATCAAACATCACCACACAATAAACAGGAACTATATCTTCACTATATAATTATAGCATATCCATATTAGTTTACTAAACAAAACTGATACACAACTATGAATAACCAAAACTTACTCACCAAGCCTAGCCTCCATCTGCTCAACTTCTTGATCCCCATAAGATCCGAATCCAGCAATCAAATTGGAAATCCATTCCAAAATTCGATCTATCAATCTCCGTTTACCTCCGATCCACACATTTCAAAAATCCTTTATCCAATGGAAATAAAACAATTCTTAAACCTTACCAACAATTTAGTTAGTAACTGAAGAAATCCCTTGTTGATCGATCACAACACTAAGACAATCAAACCCAGATCATCTTCTTCACCTAATCATTGCAACATATCCTAAAAATCATAGATCCTACAAGATCTACTACTTCTTAAATCCATAATCCCAAAATAGAAGAAAGGGTGAAGAATTTACTCTAGATTGGTAATGTAGATGGTTGCCAATAAGACTACATGATAGAGGCGATTGGCCATAATTGGTTGTGTGAATGAGTATTTTTGAAACAGTGTCATGAATCTGGGCATGAGCAAGAGATTGACAACCACATATTGGTTACTCACTATGACACTGTACGGTAATTGTCATCGAACTAGATGTCTTGGTGCTTGCTATAATATTGTCCCTCCCGGCAGAAACTGGTCGGTGTCATGCGATAGGATGATTTGGGGAAAGAGACAAAGGTGAGTGAACCGTTAGCAGAGGAAGGAGAAAGCAACCAACACTGCTACCACCGTGATCAAAGAGGTTGTCGAGACTCACCACCGTCACGATCGACGGAGTGCATCAAGCGACAATGCTGATCTTGCTGAGCTAAGCTCGTATTAGCAGATCCGGCGGCAACCATAGACATAAGGAAAGAGCCCGACAATGGAGTCGACGTCGCTTGCAAGGCAGCCACAGTGCCATGATCGGAATCGGGAGAAGGGCCGACAATCGAAGGTGTCGGCGACATCGCGTGATCTAGCTTAGGCGGTGGTGATGGAACAACAACGAGATCCAGTGGCGACGAGTGGGAAGAGAAAGCTGCGTGATCAGGAGAAGAGGCGGTGGAGATCACTCAGCGAGAAGGAAAAATCGCGATCGGGGAGGAGAAGAAGAAGAGGAGAAGTCACGACGTGAAAATAGAAATAGGGAGAAATACATTTAGGTATTTAAACTTTATCTTAATTAACCTAATTAACTCCTCAATAATAGATAACTTAAACATGCTTCTTTAAAGCCTATTAAATCTTTTCCCTATAAAATATCATAAGAACTCCATTAAATTTCAGAAAAATTTCTAAAAATCCTAAAAAATTCTATAAGATAATTTCTTCATTAACAAGGGATTTTATTTGGAATACAATCAAAGTCTCATATTAGTAAGACATGGAAAAGATCATGTGCTTATAAGATAAATAGATATCTCCATTGGTATGAGGCCTTTTGGGTAAAGTCCAAAAAAAAAACCATGAGGGTTTAGGCCCAAAGTAGATAATATCATGCCATTGTAGATATATGTGGATCTTATAGGCACTAACAATTGGTATCAGAGCCATGGTCCATGTCAAGCCATGAACCTCGAATGAAGGAAGTGAAGCTCCCATGTCCGAATCAAGAGAACCAGGCACCAGGCGGGAAGTTCATTTGGGCCAGAAGGGATGGACAACTAGCAGGAAGTCCAACTAGATTAGGAGGACTAGACAGTTGGCAGGAAGTCTTGGTAGATTGAAGATCGGACATCAAGCAGATAATGTCCTTCGAGGAGGGATAAGCTTGAGGGGGGCTCAATGTGGCCCTTCGTTTGAGGGGGGGATTGTTGGGAGTATGAGGAATACAATCAAAATCCCACATTAGTAAGACATAGAAAAGATCTTGTGCTTATAAGATGAAAAGATATCTCCATTAGTATGAGGCCTTTTGGGTAAAGCTCAAAATCAAAACCATGAGGGCTTAGGCCCAAAGTGGACAATATCATGTCATTGTGGAGATATGTAGATCTTATAGGCACTAACAGGTAAAGAGCGCACCATCAACTATAAATAATGAATAACTGCCAACATCGTAGCGTGCTTCATGCTCTGCAAATGGTATAGCTGTGCCTGGAGAGGTAATAGTTGCTATTGTCTGCATGAGGCTTCTAAAATGTCTTCTGTTGATGCTATTGAGTAAATCACTTCTCCCGGATGAAAGTATCAAGAAACTTCAACTATGTCTGAGATAGTCAATCACTGCTAGTGTATAACCCAATCTTCTATGATGATCTCTGCTGTCGAGATTGTGCATCATCCTCGCGAAGGCAACATCAATAGTCTTCAACTAGGTCTTCAAAGTACACCTTCTCCTCATATGTACTAGTTGATTACAATAGCAACAGATGAACTAATCCAAAAGATAATTCGACTTTGCATGTTATCGTGACCCGCAGTGCACGCACATAACCCCTTTGGAATCATTATTCTAATTCCAATATTTGATTTACAATGTCTACTTATCGATCTCCAACTCTTAAAACACTTACTACGGAGTCATTTCCATACACATGCCTTGGTCTAATGCCTTCCGATAGGATCTGATAGAAGATCCAAATATCTTAATATGAATATAAGCCAATAAACCGTGGGTGGCTTAAAACATCCAATCACATTCTCGAGCTATTAGGTGGTCGTAACCTCTGCAAGTCTAATGACTCCGCATGGTACTCCCATTACCAAATGATCACCCTACTTGAAGCTCAAGAATTCCCTGACAATAAGTCAAAGAAAATGACACGGGGAAATACTCTCTCCCAACATCACTAAACCGTGACCAAGTGATATCCTATTCCCCGAATGTTATTTCCTACATCTTCCACCAAGTACTGGCTTGATCCCGATAATGGTATGTAACTAACTCTACTTTCTCTGCATCATACAGGTTAAGTACTCAAAAGTACCTTCAAAGTCATAAAACCCAACACACCCTTCTTAGGGATCAAAATCCCTACGAAACACCATATACAAATTCTCCGTTATCTGCATCAACAATAGTATACACGCTTGTCCATTATCCCACAGGTAATGATCTGACTAGCACAGTTAGTGAAAACTCATAAGTCTGTAATCTTTGATCTCTACAAGAAATGCAACAACTTGACCCCTACTTTTCGACTCGGTATCAGTCGGCTCTCAAAAGAAATTCACCTTTTCGACAGTAGGTACATATCTAGTAAACTACACATATCATTCCAGTGGTCAACTCAAACCATGGTTGCTAATGGTGACTACACACTACATGCCATTCCCTGTTATAAACAACTAAATGCATAGACAATAAAAGGATATGTGATAACAGTTAACATACCTTCAACCCTGGTGCTCGGAGATGTCCCACTACTGCCAGATCCCATAACTCACAAAACCAAAATCGAGTAAAACAAAACTCGATATCCAGCTGAAATAAAATCAGAAAGTGGTCCTCGCAACCTGGGCTTTGATACCAATAAAATTGTCATGCCCCGAGAGTATAATTTACCATCAACTAGACGGTACCCTCTTGTGACAATATAAGATATAATACTGATACATGGCCCCAAATAGCTTCTATCACAGATAAAACATAAACACATCAGAATACACCGACAAGTAATAAAGATATAAAGACTCAAATATGTGCGTACTGGTACGACTTTGATACAACAAGAAGACATAGTCGAAACCAACATCCAAATCGAATCCAAGTAAAGGCCAAATACATACAACACAATCATACACTCTAAATGCGGAAACAACATAGGATAAAATCTCAAAACAAACAATCCTAATATACAATAGTATGGAATATAATCTATACACTCGGTGTGAGATGGGATTAGTTAGCGGAGCTCCGAGCACTCAAGGAAACATCTACTTGTTACCTGAGCGACAAGAAAACCCAGGGTCTATGGCGGTGAGTATAAAACTCAGCGGTAATATGAAAAATAGTGCATGAACAACATATAAACATATGGAGATCAACAAGTATATAAATGGAGATCAACAGGTATACATAAGGAGATCAATAGACATACAGTCTTAAAGGAAACAACGAATAACTATCAGTAGAATACTAATCAGTGCATATACCAAACTGATCAACTGTATATAATGTAATGTACTGACATACCTGAAAGGTCTGCAACGACACAACTTATACAACTTGAACAAGTATACAATGATATAACACATACAACATGAATGGACAATACTACACCTGTAATCAACACACAGTCATATGATCAACCTATAAACAAATACATAATGAAACTGGTCCATCCTATACAACAACATGATGCTAATCAAACACATACAACAGTCCGATTCAACTCATACTCTGTACTCCACACACAACAACATAGAATATGCAAATAGTATGAAGAATGATGAACAAACATATGCAGCAAGCATATTTCAAACAAATGCAACATCACAACAAGCATATATATATATATATAGATACCATCGCACATGGCAATGCAGATGCATTGTCATGCTTGCTCACCCCACTCACTACCACGACCCTAGTGTGCCTAGGTAGTACGACATGACAATTATCCCAACTCAACAACAACCACTACTCTCGAGTGGTTGAGTGGGAAGTATAAATAAGTTGCGATAAGCTAAAGAGCTATAAGATACACAATGGGGGTCCCTATTGCTGGCCACTCCGACTGTCACTACCCATGAGTTGTCGAGTGCCCCACATACAGGACAAACTACATGCAACTCCAACTACCACCATCAATAGTGGTCGAGTCCGACACAACAGATGATCTACCCTCACACCAGCTACTACTACAACGAGTAACCATGGAGGCAGGATGACTGACGACCCTCTCAACCACAAGGGAGACCAAGTCGACAGCATGCATGCAAATGTGATGAATGCACAACTACACATACATTCATCCACAACACACTCTTTGTCCCACAGAGAGTCATACTACACATACATACATCCACAACACACTCTCTATCTCACAGAGAGTCATACACAACTGACAGTCAACTATGCTAGGACCTCCAGTCCGTAGCATCCCACTATCGACAATAACCCATGCTAGGACCTCTAGTTTGTAACAACCCACTATCGACAACCCATACAACCATACACATATCCATGATCCATAACAGACACATAACGTAAAGGAATATGATACAACAATCACTCTACATCTAGGACATCACCCACCCTCGGATGATTTATTCTGTTGACACGAATCAAGTCTACAACCATACTTAGCTATGTACACATAGTTAAGCATCTATAGGTCCACATACCATAACGTTTGTAAATTATAGCAATGATGAATGAAATGTAACAACAACAACATAGCATCTCAAAGTCCAAAGACTAAGATCAAGCAACGAAATAATATGAGTGGAGTCAAGATAACAGTGTCATTATCTACATAAAATTCATGCACTAAGTTTAACCATCTACCTGACCAGGGTAGAATATTATCCACCTGATATGTAGCTCGTGCTAGTTGTCCACGCGTCCAAGAATCTATCACAATCAAAGTCCTACAAATAAAACATATATGATCTGATAATGCTGTCAATTCTAATATTAGAATCAAATCCTATTCCTACATCAACTTTATATCTCAATCAACTAGATTGATCTAGTTATCCACTTAACCTAATCAAGCCTTCACATCTATCCTCATATTGCATCACGAACCAGGGCAACTTCATACAACAACTATCATTAGATCAATTTAATCACTTGGATAATGATAATCATTCATAAATTAACCTCATCCAACTTACCTTGCTTCGTTCCACTTCCCTCACAGAGACCTAATGTCCTAGAAACCTTTGAACCCTAGCTCATCCACCAAATAGCAACTCTATGTTTCAGATCAGGCCATTGTAGACAAGGAATTTAGTTAAGCATGAACTAGAAAAACACAGGAAAGACAACTGCGAGCTAGATCTTAGATTCTTGCAAGAAAAACTGAACAAGATAGATCAAAAGGAAAGATAATCAATGGGGTAACATAAATATTACCAAGAATCAATGATCACATCTTAACCATCGATGCTGCTCATAGTGACCAAACTGCTGGTTGCAAACGCAGAGCAAGCTATCAATGAACCGGTGAGTTGAGTTGCTGATGGAAGTGATCGACAGCGGCATTCCACACTGGCACCGCACCAATAGCGGAGAGGCATTGAACGCGTAAGAAGACCTCCAGTGTGAGTGGAAGCAAAGAAGGATTAGGAGGTGGCAGGGATCAAGATCTTTCCCAAGAAAATTCGGTGACAAGGAAATGGCGACGGTGGTGATCAAACTTCTGTGATCTGAAGAATAGGAAGAGAAAGAGGGATCACACGGCTCAGCCAATCAAGAGAAGAATAGCTACAGTGAACGAAGCTTGAAGTGGTTGGAGGGGAAGAACTCTAGCATGGTCGGCGATGGAGAGCTCCGACAACGACGATAAGGCCGCGACGGTGAGGAAGAGAGGAATCACGATTGAGATTTGAGGAGAAGGAAACTGCTGCTGAGAAAAATCGGGATCGAGATTTAAAGGAGGACTAAATTGGTTGAGCTAGCTCAAGTCTAACCCAAAGCTAATCTAGATTAACCCCGACACCCATTTAAGCTTTAATCTTCCTCCTAAATGGTTATACAAACTTCTTTTAAAGCCAGATTTTTTTTTTGAAAAATATTGAAAATTTATATAAGATAATTTCTTAATTAACAAGGGTATTTATTATTATTTTATTTTTCGGTATCTTACACTAATGGAAGTTTCGAAGTAGGAACGGAGTGTCGAAAATGTTTCTTTGTTAGGAACTGAAGCTCTTGTGGACGAGTATGAATAGAGGCAGCACTTCGACGTAGTAGTAGTCTTGTACTTGGAGTTGGTCGAGCATTTGTTTTATAAACCTTTTCTAGTCGACTGGGATGCCTTCCAGTTGACTCGACATTAGCCCATCGATATGGAACTCCTGGTCTTCCAGTCGACTGAACATGCTCCAGTCGACTCCAGGTCACTCAACTTCACATCGAGAAGTTTGCCTCTTTAGTCGATTGAAACTCCCTAGTCGACTGGAACTCTTTCCATTTTCACTGCTAGATCTTCGATCGATCACCAGTAAATCCTGCCAACTAGGTATCCAATCGATTGATCCATACCTAGTCGACTGGACTTCAGTTGACTGGAATACATTCAGTTGACTGATCATTGTAAAATGAGATAAGCATAAATAGATAATATCAAATATGATAGCAGTAGTAATACTGCTTGATCTCGACTTCTAAGTCTGACACGGACTCTCTGTTGGATCGATGCCTAACTTTGTCTCCCTACAGAGGACTCGACCTCACCTCTCCACTCGAGGCTTACCTGTTGGCTACCTGTCGCACTTACCGTTCTTGACATTCGATCTGACCCACCAAGGTTTCCACCAAATGTTCGGTCTACCTAACCTAGCTAGACTTTTTTTCCAATTGTCCGATCTCCTGACCCAACTGATCTTCATGCCAAATGTCCGATCCACTTGACCCATCTGGATTTCATGCCCGGTATCTGGTCCTCTTGATTTGTGAAGACATTTGCCTAGTATCTGATCAACATGACCTTCTAGGACTTCCTGTTAAATCTGCACACTTAACACTGATATTAGAACACAAGTAAGTCCTAACTTTAACTATGGTTCATACATCAAAACCAAGGAGTGATGCTCTCTGCATCAACATCTTATTTCAATTTTCTTCGGTTATGCAATGTGGCTTTTTTCCCCTGGTCTTCGCATGGTTTAGTACATTTCAACACTTTTTTTGAAAAATCCTCTTTATCTCCAGTGTTTCACTCTCCTCCCAAGTAAATGCCCACTGCAATAGAGAAAAACAATTGATTATATTAATTGCAAATAGATATATAAATTAATTGGAAGAACTTACCTTGAACTCATTCCACCATAGATTTTTTGTTTCTTTCGACATGCTCGTATAAGTCAATAAAGCTCCGCCTCAATGGTTATTCATTATTTTATTAACCTCATGAATAACATATATAGAATTTGTAAATCTATTATAAAATGAAAACAAACCATGTCAAATATTTATGAAAACTAATATGTAATTAAAAACATAGATAATTTAAAAATTGAATACTTACGAACCTCCGTGAGGGGATATCAACTATCGTGTATCTTCCCTCTCAACAATTGATCTTGCAATTGGGAGAGATACATTAGCAGACACATGCTGAGAGCCAGAAGATCCTGTAACTGCAGAAGGAAATTCTACAGCTGGAAATGGGGCTGAAGGCACATGTCCTGCAAGTGAATCAGACTATATAGTGGCTGAAGCAGAGGAAGAGTGTGTTCTTCCATAACTATTCCATCTATGACTGCCACGTCAAAACTATCAATCATAATTATTAGAATAATAAAGTAAAAAAGAATTGCATCTTCATCAGATGTATAATGAATAATATGAAAAAACTTACCGTATTTAATCTGAAATACTAAATGCCAAAATAATCTACTAATATGTCAAAAAAGTTCTCTAACTGTCACGCCCACCCTTCCGGGACCCTAAATGTCCGGAGAGGCGGCGCGTGACGCGACCGTACATACATTTCATACAGCGGAAGACTTTATATATATATATATATATATATATATATATATATACTTCTTCTTTCTTACAGTGGAAGACTTAAGACCTAAATATCTTTTTTTGATTCTTTTAAACATAAATATGCATTAACACTTCTTCTTAACATAGAGTATGTTTCATAGCATAGCATGCATAGATACTTCTTCTTACTTCATAAGGCATTCTTCTTTACTTCTTCTTATCAACGTAAAGCATGCATCATATATATATATAGATACTTAGGGCTTAGTAGGTTCATAACATCATCGTCATAGGGAGACATAAGTAAAGACATCCATAGGCATCATCATCATAGGTAATACACGTATAAGTAGACTTAACGGATCTTCTCCACCATGCCACTACCACACACATTGACCCCTCCTGCTGCTCCCTTTAGTTTATCCATCCCTTACCCTTATATCGATCTGAGGAAAGATAAACTATAAGCACATAGGCTTAGTAAGATCCTGTCCTACTCACAAAAAAAATCATACATCATCATTAATCATGACTTGTAGCATTTATAACATATAATCAATATATCACGTAACATACATGGCATCATCAACTTAACTTGTAGCTTAAGTAACATGAGATAATATAGCATGGATCATCCCTAACTTAGCGTATAACATGAAATATATATATATACTTAATCGGATAATATGCATCATAGGTAACTTAGTAACCTAACATCATAGCGTACCATCAGACATAACATGTAACTTATACATCATGACATACCATCTAACATAACAGGTAACTTACACATTATGGCATATCATCTAGCATAACAGGTAACTTAGATATTATGGCATATCATCTAACATAACATGTAACTTAAACATTATGGCATATCACCTAACATAACATGTAACTTAACATTATGACATATCATCTAACATAACAGGTAACTTAAACATTAAGGCATATCATCTAACATAACATGTAACTTAAACATTATGGCATATCACCTAACATAACAGGTAACTTAAACATTAACAGGTAAACATATGCAAGATGCTTTTGAAAACATATATGTTAGGTACGTAAATATAATTCTCAACATATTTGGGCCCGGCATTGTACCACTTCTTCATTATCATAGCGTGCATCCCTAAATAGGCCCGAGGTAGCAAGTCTCGAACCTAATAGGTTCCTAGGCCCGAGTCTTATTCCATCGACCTAGGGGCAATCGTCATAGCGTAGAAGCCCATCCTAGGCCCGAGTCTTACTCCATCGACCTAAGGCATCTTGGAGCCCATCCCGTACTAGGCCCGAATCTTATTCCATCGACCTAGGGGCAATCATACATAGAAGCCCATCCTAGGCCCGAGTCTTATTCCATCGACCTAGGGCATCTTAGGAGCCCATCCCTTCTTGGACCTTGTTAAGGTCTTGGTACAAGCCATGCAGAAAGTAAAATACTTATATGCTTATTTTACAACATAGCTTATTTCTTTAACATAGCATAGCATACTTCATTTCATACACATCATGCTTCATTTCATTAACATAGCATAGCATACTTCATTTCATAACAATATAGCTTATTTCATTAACATAGCATAGCATACTTCATTTCATACACATCATGCTTCATTTCATTAACATAGCATAGCATACTTCATTTCATACACATCATGTTTCATTTCATTACAACATAGCTTATTTCATTAACATAGCATAGCATACTTCATTTCCTACACATCATGCTTCATTTCATTAACATAGCATAGCATACTTCATTTCATACACATCATGCTTCATTTCATTAACATAGCATAGCATACAATTCATGGTATGAACTTCATTGTAACCTAAGAGACCAAAGGTGGCCGAATGGCCCTTATAGGCTTTTTAGGGTTTAGACTTTTAACCTAATTCAAGTAACATACATATGCATACAAATTCCATAAATTTCATGGTATGAACTTCATTGTAACCTAAGAGACCAAAGGTGGCCGAATGGCCCTTATAGGCTTTTTAGGGTTTAGACTTTTAACCTAATTCAAGTAACATACATAGGCATACAAATTCCATAAATTTCATGGTATGAACTTCATTGTAACCTAAAAGACCAAAGGTGGCGAATATTATATAGGCTTTTTAGGGTTTAGACTTTAACCTAATTCAAGTAACATACATAGGCATACAAATTCCATAAATTTCATGGTATGAACTTCATTGTAACCTAAAGACCAAAGGTGGCGAATGGCCCTTATAGGCTTTTAGGGTTTAGACTTTTAACTAATTCAATTAACATACATATGCATACACTTCATGGTGTAAACTTTATTGAAACACACAAAGAAAAGAAACAACCAAGGGTGGCGAATGGCCTTCTTGGGCTTCTTAGGGTTCTTGTCACCCAACATTCATTCATGAGCATTATACCCTAGCATAGCATTATTAGGGACATTTTCATGCAACCCTAACCCTAATTCCCTAGGGTGGCCGAAACACATAAGGGGCTCAACTAGGGTTCTTGTTACCCAACATTCATTCATGAGCCTTATAACCTAGCATAACATCATCAGGGACATTTTCATGCAACCCTAACCCTAATTCTCTAGGGTGGCCGAAACACATAAGGGCTCAACTAGGGTTAGCTTTTGGTCCTAATCCATTTTTAAATCTTAACTACATCATATAGTGAATAAAACATAGCATGTAACTTCATGTAAAACCCCAATCCTAAGCTTGGCCGAATAGGTCTTGGTGGCCATTAGGGCTAGCTTTTTAACCAAACCTCTTTTCCCATCTTAGCATCATCATATATTTCCTAACATAGATTACAAACATAGATTACCACTTCATTGATAAACCAAAACATGCTTGGCCGGATCTAACATATAGGTTGTTCAAACATTCAATCGAAACTACTCGTATGCGGTGAGGATACTTACTTCCTTGGCGTTGCTTTTTGGTGCAAGGAAAACCTAAGGAAGAACCAACCTAGCCTTCTCTTGCTTGGATGAAATTCGTCAAAGGTGGAGAAGAAGCTAGAATTCGGTGAGGAGAAGAAGAAGAAGGGTGGAAGTGACCAAATCAATCTTCCCTCTTCTTTATAAAGGGGGGAGGAAGAGAAGTTCCTCTTTTCTTTTCCATGCCTCTTCATTTACTCTTAGTCCCATTTATCTATAGTTTCCCCCTCTTCCTTAATCATATAATCCTATTGGGCTTCTGGTTAGTGGGTGCATCTATAAGGCTTGGCTATCTCTAGAGGTTTGGGGTTCAATTCTTAGGCCTTGCACCCCTTTTGGCTTATTTTCTTTTATTTTTAAAAAGGCCCACATAAAGCCCATGATCATCAAGCCAAAAATTTCTGTAAAATTGCTAGGAATTTTACGGGCGTTACAATCCTTCATACCTTTAAAAAGTTTTGTCCTCGAAACTTAGAACAATTAGGTATACCTTCATGTCCTCCTCGCGTTCCCGGTAGCTTCCTCGTCTCACAGATTGATTACGCCACGGGACTTTTACTAAGGGCACCTCTTTATTCCTTAGCCTCTTGATTTCTCGGTCTAGTATTTGGATAGGCCGACTTTCAATACTAGGTCCTCTTGAACTTGTATCTTGTTTGTGGCTCGATCACTTGGTCATCTGGAAATGCATTTCTTGAGCGAGAGACATGGAACACGTTGTGAATAGCCGACATCTCTTGAGGCGGCTCTGGCTTAAGCTACATTGCCGATCCTCTGCGATATCGGATACGGTCCCACGTAGCGTGGACTCGGTTACCCTTCCTTCCGAATCTCATTACTCCCTTCATGGGAGCCACTTTGAGGAATACTAGGTCCCCAACCTCGAATTCTAATGGTCTCGCCTCTTATCCGCATAGCTCTTTTTGCCGGCTTTGGCGGTTTCAATCCTCCGGATGTTGTATAGCTCGTGGTGTCGTCGATGAAATCCGTCTGAGTCCCATCCTCTTCTTTTCACCACCCTCGTAGATATGGGAGATCTACATTTCCTCCGTATAGAGCCTCGTAGGTGCCATTCCAATAGTAGCTTGGTAGCTATTATTGTGGCGAATCTCGCCAAATATAAGTATCGACACGGCTACCCTTGAAATCCGAGGCGCGAGCTCTTAACATATCTTCGATGCCAGATTTACTCTTTTGATGCATCCGTCAGTGCAGGGGATGGAAGGCGATCTTGAACAATAGCTTTGTGCCCAAGGCCTTACGAGCGCATTCGAAATGGGATATAAGCGACCATCTCTCGAAATGATGGTCTTAGGAATTCCATGTAGTCGATAATTTCCTAGCATATAAGCGCCCAGGTCATCTTGATTGCTAAGAAATGGGCGGACTTAGTCAATCTGCCTACAATCACCCATATAGCATCGTAACCGTTTGTCGTCTTGGGCAATCCTGAGATGAAATCCATAGAAATGTCCTCCCATTTCCATTCTGGAATCTGGATCGGCTGCAGTGTTCCTCCAGGTCTTTGGTGCTCTGCCTTAACCCTTTGGCAGGTCAGGCAAGTACTGACATACTGAGCCACATCTCTTTTCATTCCGAACCACGGAACTTCCGCTTTAAGATCTTGGTACATCTTGGTGGTTCCAGGATGCATCGCATAGGGAGTTCTGTGAGCTTCCTCAAATATCTCCTCCCGCAATTCTGGATTGTCGGGAATACACAAGCGATCCCTGAGGTAGAGTACTCCACTATCAGAGATCCGGAACCCGTCGTCCTTTCCCTCTAGGACCTCTTGCTTGATCCTCTGAAGGCTTGGGTCACGTGCTTGCTTTTCCAGTATATCATCGAACAACGTCGGCGCTATCGTCAGGGTCGAGAGCTGTCCGGAGATGATTTCCACCCCGTAACGCATAATCTCTTTTTCTAAGGGTCGAGATAGCATCGAGAGGGACATCAAGGTGGCGCAGGACTTCCTGCTGAGTGCATCAGCCACCTTGTTAGCTTTCCCTGGATGGTAAAGAATCTCGCAGTCATAATCCTTGACGAGCTCGAGCCATCTGCGCTGTCTCATGTTCAGGTCCTTCTGTGTGAAGAAATATTTCAGACTCTGGTGGTCTGTATAGATCCTACACTGAGCTCCATAGAGATAATGCCTCCATGTTTTGAGAGCAAAGACCACGGCTGCTAGCTCTAAATCGTGGGTGGGATAATTCCTTTCGTGTTCCTTGAGTTGCCTAGAGGCGTAGGCAATGACCTTGCCATTCTGCATAAGTACAGCTCCGAGTCCCAACTTGGAAGCGTCACTGTACATGTCGAAGCCTTCGTTACTGTCCGGAAGAGCAAGAATTGGAGCGCTGGTCAGTCTCCTTTTTAACTCTGTGAAACTCCTCTCGCAGGTGTCCGTCCACTCATATTTCTTGTCCTTTCTGGTGAGGACTGTCATAGGGGCGGCAATCCTGGAGAAGTTCTCTACAAACTTCCGGTAGTAGCTTGCTAGCCCAAGAAAACTTCTGATTTCGCTGGCATTCCTTGGTCGGTTCCAGTTACTCACGGCTTCAATCTTCATTGGGTCCACCATCACTCCGTGCTTGGATATTACGTGACCCAAAAATGATACTTGTTCAAGCCAGAACTCGCATTTGGGCCAGTCCAGTAGCTCCACGATGCTTTCCACCGTCTTGAACCAGGCTTGGGCATCCCATGGTTCACCAATACAAGAGAAATTTTCCGGCTTTAGTCTCTGCCACTGGATCAGGTAAGCTTCCTGTCGAACCATCGGGCAGGGGCCCGTTGGTGGGGCAGTAGGGTTTCCTCGCTGATTCATTAGGGTAGTTATTACTTGTTGTTGTTCTGTAACTTGTCGTTGGAGTTCTGTGACTATGTGTGTAAGGTCATGCGGGGGTGCTAGCTCATCAGTTCTACTACTGCGTCTTCCAGACATGTTTATCTTCATACATTAAGGTAAAACTAGTATAAGTTCCCGTTCGTTGTCCTACACATACTTAGACAAAAGCTAACATAAAGTCATTTTAAGCTTAAGGCATCATTCATGTTCTCATGCATAGTTTAAGCTTAAGGTATTTCATATCATACATGAACAATCATAAGGGTATCATACATATTTTTATGTTTAAGCTGGAAGCATTTCCTACCATACATGAATCAAGCATAAGGGAAAGGCATTTTATATTATACATGAACTAAATAATCTAAAGATATTTCATATCATGCATGATAAAAAAAAATTAACAAAATTAAAGCATAGACATAGAATTCTTACTTGGAGCAGCAGGATTTGGAGCTTGATGTGTGTGTAGTGGAAAGGCAGATCCGCTCTGATACCAACCTGTCACGCCCGCCCTTCCGGGACCCTAAATGTCCGGAGAGGCGCGTGACGCGTGTGTGACCATACATTTCATACATTGGAAGACTTTATATATATATATATATATATATATATATATATATATATATATATATATATATATATATATATATATATATATATATATATATATATATATACTTCTTCTTTCTTACAGCGGAAGACTTAAGACCTAAATATTTTTTTTTGATTCTTTTAAACATAAATATGCATTAACACTTCTTCTTAACATAGAGTATGTTTCATAGCATAGCATGCATAGATACTTCTTCTTACTTCATAAGGCATTCTTCTTTACTTCTTCTTATCAACGTAAAGCATGCATCATATATATATATAGATACTTAGGGCTTAGTAGGTTCATAACATCATCGTCATAGGGAGACATAAGTAAAGACATCCATAGGCATCATCATCATAGGTAATACACGTATAAGTAGACTTAACGGATCTTCTCCACCATGCCACTACCACACACATTGACCCCTCCGCTCCCTTTAGTTTATCCATCCCTTACCCTTATCTGCAGTACGAGGGAAAGATAAACTATAAGCACATAGGCTTAGTAAGATCCTGTCCTACTCACAAAAAAATCATACATCATCATTAATCATGACTTGTAGCATTTATAACATATAATCAATATATCACGTAACATACATGGCATCATCAACTTAACTTGTAGCTTAAGTAACATGAGATAATATAGCATGGATCATCCCTAACTTAGCAGCATAACATGAAATATATATATATACTTAATCAGCATAATATGCATCATAGGTAACTTAGTAACCTAACATCATAGCGTACCATCGAACATAACATGTAACTTATACATCATGACATACCATCTAACATAACAGGTAACTTACACATTATGGCATATCATCTAGCATAACAGGTAACTTAGATATTATGGCATATCATCTAACATAACATGTAACTTAAACATTATGGCATATCACCTAACATAACATGTAACTTAACATTATGGCATATCATCTAACATAACAGGTAACTTAAACATTAAGGCATATCATCTAACATAACATGTAACTTAAACATTATGGCATATCACCTAACATAACAGGTAACTTAAACATTAACAGGTAAACATATGCAAGATGCTTTTGAAAACATATATGTTAGGTACGTAAATATAATTCTCAACATATTTGGGCCCGGCATTGTACCACTTCTTCATTATCATAGCGCGCATCCCTAAATAGGCCCGAGGTAGCAAGTCTCGAACCTAATAGGTTCCTAGGCCCGAGTCTTATTCCATCGACCTAGGGGCAATCGTCATAGCGTAGAAGCCCATCCTAGGCCCGAGTCTTACTCCATCGACCTAAGGCATCTTGGAGCCCATCCCATACTAGGCCCGAATCTTATTCCATCGACCTAGGGGCAATCATACATAGAAGCCCATCCTAGGCCCGAGTCTTATTCCATCGACCTAGGGCATCTTAGGAGCCCATCCCTTCTTGGACCTTGTTAAGGTCTTGGTACAAGCCATGCAGAAAGTAAAATACTTATATGCTTATTTTACAACATAGCTTATTTCTTTAACATAGCATAGCATACTTCATTTCATACACATCATGCTTCATTTCATTAACATAGCATAGCATACTTCATTTCATACACATCATGCTTCATTTCATTAACATAGCATAGCATACTTCATTTCATACACATCATGTTTCATTTCATTACAACATAGCTTATTTCATTAACATAGCATAGCATACTTCATTTCCTACACATCATGCTTCATTTCATTAACATAGCATAGCATACTTCATTTCATACACATCATGCTTCATTTCATTAACATAGCATAGCATACAATTCATGGTATGAACTTCATTGTAACCTAAGAGACCAAAGGTGGCCGAATGGCCCTTATAGGCTTTTTAGGGTTTAGACTTTTAACCTAATTCAAGTAACATACATATGCATACAAATTCCATAAATTTCATGGTATGAACTTCATTGTAACCTAAGAGACCAAAGGTGGCCGAATGGCCCTTATAGGCTTTTTAGGGTTTAGACTTTTAACCTAATTCAAGTAACATACATAGGCATACAAATTCCATAAATTTCATGGTATGAACTTCATTGTAACCTAAAAGACCAAAGGTGGCCGAATGGCCCTTATAGGCTTTTTAGGGTTTAGACTTTTAACCTAATTCAAGTAACATACATAGGCATACAAATTCCATAAATTTCATGGTATGAACTTCATTGTAACCTAAAAGACCAAAGGTGGCCGAATGGCCCTTATAGGCTTTTCAGGGTTTAGACTTTTAACTAATTCAATTAACATACATATGCATACACTTCATGGTGTAAACTTTATTGAAACACACAAAGAAAAGAAACAACCAAGGGTGGCCGAATGGCCCTTTTGGGCTTCTTAGGGTTCTTGTCACCCAACATCCATTCATGAGCATTATAACCTAGCATAGCATTATTAGGGACATTTTCATGCAACCCTAACCCTAATTCCCTAGGGTGGCCGAAACACATAAGGGGCTCAACTAGGGTTCTTGTTACCCAACATTCATTCATGAGCCTTATAACCTAGCATAACATCATCAGGGACATTTTCATGCAACCCTAACCCTAATTCTCTAGGGTGGCCGAAACACATAAGGGCTCAACTAGGGTTAGCTTTTGGTCCTAATCCATTTTTAAATCTTAACTACATCATATAGTGAATAAAACATAGCATGTAACTTCATGTAAAACCCCAATCCTAGCTTGGCCGAATAGGTCTTGGTGGCCATTAGGGCTAGCTTTTTAACCAAACCTCTTTTCCCATCTTAGCATCATCATATATTTCCTAACATAGATTACAAACATAGATTACCACTTCATTGATAAACCAAAACATGCTTGGCCGGATCTAACATATAGGTTGTTCAAACATTCAATCGAAACTACTCGTATGCAGGTGAGGGATACTTACTTCCTTCGCGTTGCTTTTTGGTGGAAGGAAAACCTAAGGAAGAACCAACCCTAGCCTTCTCTTGCTTGGATGAAATTCGGCCAAAGGTGGAGAAGAAGCTAGAATTCGGTGAGGAGAAGAAGAAGAAGGGTGGAAGTGACCAAATCCAATCTTCCCTCTTCTTTATAAAGGGGGGAGGAAGAGAAGTTCCTCTTTTCTTTTCCATGCCTCTTCATTTACTCTTAGTCCCATTTATCTATAGTTTCCCCCTCTTCCTTAATCATATAATCCTATTGGGCTTCTGGTTAGTGGGTGCATCTATAAGGCTTGGCTATCTCTAGAGGTTTGGGGTTCAATTCCTAGGCCTTGCACCCCTTTTTGGCTTATTTTCTTTTATTTTTAAAAAGGCCCACATAAAGCCCATGATCATCAAGCCAAAAATTTCTGTAAAATTGCTAGGAATTTTACGGGCGTTACACTAACAACCTATAGAAACAAGACAGTTTATTAATATATCAAATATATGAAATTTAGAATGAGACAATAAATAGAAATATATTTGATACTGAATAATAGTTACCCATAATCATAAATCGAACTCCTCATTGTCATTTTCACCCTCATCATCTGTCTCTTCAATCTCATCCTCCTCATCCTCATCGTCATCCTTATCATTTATCTCAAAATTAAAATCCTCATCTTCATCTTCATTTAATTCACTTACATCAACGTCTATCACTACACTGCTTGGATCTTATAACGTTGAAATATTATATTCTTCGATTTGAAATGTATGGACAACTCTATCTTGTTGATATGCTATGTCTTCCCAATGTTCCTCAATTTTTTCCTGTGCTTTTCTTTTTTACAAATAGTCCACCAATCAAATTTGTCAAATTTCAAATTAGGATATGAAGCATAATATATTTATATCACTTTTTGTGCCAACACAAAAGGTTCATACCTCTTGTATATTTTTTTATGATTTATTTCAACCAAATTAAATTGTGGATGCACCTTAATGCCTTTGACAGGGTCCAACCAATGACACATAAATAAAACAACTCACAAATCTGAGCTCGGGTACTCTACCTCCAAAATTTCATCTATTAATCCATAAAAATCATTCTTTGCACCTCTATCATTAGATAACTGAACACAAACACCATTATTCATTGTAGTTTTGTCTATTCCATTTTCTTGAGTATGAAAATTATATCCATTTATAAAATATGCTGACTAAGTTTTCACCATTGATTTTGGACCCCATTAAAAGTGCATTAGCAATTCTTGCTCAATGTGAGCTTGATTATCATGAACTCAAAGTCAAATAAATATGTGTTAAAGTAAATATTTAACAAATTGATTATTATAGACTATTTACATATTTTTTGAACCATGCTGCAAACTCTTCATCGCATAAACGATCAAACTCATGCGTCGAAAGCTCAGAATATAAGTTTTGAAAAATCCTACCATAAAAATAATTATAACATGAACAATAATTTAGGACATAAGAAATACATAATATAACATATATATCCAAACTCAAAATATGACGTTACTTCTAGATAGTTCAGTAAAATATATGTGTGGTTTGCTCACCATTCTTGATTAGTTAAGTATCTACGTGTACAAGATCAACTCGATCGACAAAGATAGTTAAAAATTGAGAATGACTCCAAATTAGGATCAACAGGACCCTTGTTTTTTCTTCCCACTCTCCGCCTTTTGCATTAAATGAGAGGTTCAAAATAATATGATGCAAAAGTTATAACTTCCTCCACAATATATGCATTAACAATAGAAGCCACAACATGTGCCTTATTTTTCACTTTTTTCTTCTTCAAGTGATAGAGGAATCTAATAGTAATAAAATAAAATGTGTTAGAAAATAACATATACTAAAATTAGTCAATAATGCACTAACACTGATGCGCACGAACGCGACCTCAAATCTCATGACGAAGGTCGTCAAGGACTCGAGGCGCGCGCTCGTGTTCAATGCCCGCATGTGCATGGATGTCGTCAAGTAATAAAGATTATTGATCCCACAAAAATTGGGATTCGAATATCAATATATTCAGTGGTTGTAATTGTTCAGACGTAACTGTAAGAGGTTTCGATTGGTGAGGGATGTCGGTGGACTTTACTCTATACAGTGTCACACGGAGGAGGAAAGGAGTGTGCCGAGGTATTCAAAGGTGATTCTAGGACTTTGGTATCACTTGTTCATCACAAAACAATGTTATCAATTGGAGTTGTCTAGATGTTTAGCTATGGTTTTGTGGAAGGGACATCATACACTCTCCCGCAGAGCCGCCGCATCTATCGGGAGCTATCTTCACCTAAAAGGATGGGATAAACGATACGAGGATGCCAAATCAATCCCTACGATGAACCATTTCTGATTCCACCGCACCCTTCTACCTACAATTACAGGAGATTAGGTTTACCCCTATGTTCCTTGTATAAAATCTCGTAAATCTTAGGTACGAGGGTTGTCACCCCTCGTATCGCATAAGCACAACAGATAGAAAACCAAACATGCATAGATATAGTAAAAAGAACTACCAATTGTCAAATCAAACTCAAAGGTAGAATTTAACATGAACCAACATTGTAATGTGCACACAAGCTACTCCCAAATCCTAGAATCGAAAGTACTACTCCATGTATATGAAGGAAGAATCACAAAGCATGTTTATGTTCGAATACATAAGGAATAAAATGCAGGAATAAAGAATTATAATTCTTTTGTGGTCTTCTCTCCAGCATTGAAGTACAAGGCATGGACCTCCGGTGGCATTCCTCCTCCCCGTTGTGAGTTACCGAAGCTTTTTAGGGCTTCGGCGTGCCATCCTAGTTGTCGTGCCTCCTCCCTAGGGTTTGGGCGTGTTGGGATGTATACTGAAAAGTCTATCTTTTGTATGAACATCTTTATTTTGAAATAAGAATCACATGATCATTTTTTGCATATTTTTATGGTTATGCATATTGTCTAATACATTATATTGCAGATAACATGGTGTGTGGTGTCACACGGAAGATCATGTTATCGACACCTTGTAAAATATAAGTATAGGCTCACAACCGAGATGACTTTGGATAAACCATTGGTATGGTTGTAGTGTGATTTGGTATTGGTTTATCTTGACCATAAAATCACACTAGTACACTTTGTGTGTATTGAGCAGGACCGACATAGAGAAGATTCTATTTATTACTGACTACATAATCGAATCAGACCTCAGATATTATATTGTGCATACTCTTAATCCCGATATAATAACGGCCACATATACTTAGTATTCATTTCTTTGATTTACCAATAGGTGAGATTTATAGATTAAATCGATAGGCTCGGTAAGTTGGGAAATGATAATATTTATATGGTGTGCCGTTGATTATAGGAGGAAATTGTGTCCTATATATTAGGATGATGATGTCCTTTTGAGGAGCTCATAAGGTTCATCATGTAAACCCTGCAGGTGGACTTGGTCCGGCATGATGAAAAGGTTGAGTGGTACTACTCATGGAGTTAGATGTTGATTAATTAATGGTCAGTAAATTAATTAATCAACGGACATTCGAGATCTTAAACACGGGAAGAAAATGTACAAATAATATATGGAGCCCATATTAATTAATGAGGGTTGGTGCGGTAGATCAATGATGATCCTCTAGTGAAATGGATTATCATTAATGGATCAGACTTTATGTGGGATTGATCCATTGGGTGGCCAAGATCCAACTCCTCCTCATGGTCCCTATTGTAGCCTATTAATACCTCCTGAAGCTTAGATCCAATGGATGAAAACAAAACTCTAGATCCAAAGGTAGAGATTAAATCTCTAAATCGGATGGTTGAGATTAAATCTCTAGATTCGACGGTTGAGATTAAATCCCTATAACCAATGGTGGAGATTAAAAGGAGGCATGAACCCAACTCTATAAATATAGGATGATGGCTTGGGCGGCAACTTGATGGATGAGGATTAGGGTTTGCTTCTCTTGGGCGGCAAACAATCCTAGTTAGGTTAGGATTAGGAGTGGGCGGCTAGGGTTTGGCGGTTGGATGTGGGCGGGAACAAGAGGAGGAGGTCCTTTCTTCTTCTTCCTAAGGTGTTGCCGGCAACCTATCCTTCTTCCCTCTTCTTTGGCTGCTGCTCAACCTATCCTTCGTCCCCTCTTCCTTGGCCAGAAATTAGGAGAGCTAGGGTTAGGGTTTTGGGCGACTACAAGGTGAAGATTGTTTTTCTTTTTCTTCTCCAAGTGTTGGACGGTGCCCATGCTCTTATTGTTTCTCTTTTAGCTGGTTTCTATACTCCATGTTCTCTTCCTTGGCCGGCCATAACATCGAGTCTATTGACTTGGTGGCCGGTTCTAGATAGGAAGAAGAGTTTTGTTTTATGATCTTCCTTTGTTCGGAGTGAACAAGGAAAGGAAGATTGGTGATCTAGGAGGCTTCGACTTTTGAAAGATCGTCGCCCACACGATGTCCAAAAGGAGGAAGGACATACAATAGAAGATCAAGAGGTATAACAAGAGGTATAATCTTGTTTATTTTGATTAGTATTCTTTTGTATTATGTCTATAATTGTTTTCAATTATGTGCATATTGTATGTGGTTGTTTACTTTATGTATGTGGCTAATATAACTTGGACCCCGAACATAAACACAAAAGCCGGCGATCCGTACATCGTCTATTCCGCGGCTATACGTAAAATAGAGGTTTGTTGCTTGAACAACAAGTTTGTTCAAGAGACTACTCTAATTGAATTGCACGACGATGACAAGGTTGCTTGGGCAATCTCTCTTGTCAAGGATAAATTTTTTTTATCCGGGGATGTAGAAGGGATCGCCATGAACAAGAGACTGAGTTGAAGTGGGAAGCGAAGTTTCTCCACATTCATGTGGAATAAGAGCTTAAGTTTCCCCTCACCAACAATTGGTATCAGAGCCACGATTTTCGATTTTGTGTGTTTAGGATTCAGTTACTTTTATGCACTTTTCATATATTATATGTGCCGGATAATAGTAGGATATGCGTAGCTTAACTCTTTGGTTGCATACATAGGATCCGACTTTTATTGCCATATGTGTGTATGTGATTGTATGTGTGTAAATGTTTATTTTGTTGAATCCTCGGGGTTGACGAGGCTAGTATTTAATTTTTTGTAAATTAGATATGACATTGTTTAGCCATTCTTTTTATTTTATTTTACTTTCGATCTAGATTTCATGTACACTCCCTCGTGGCGTATAGGATCGATGGATGTAAATTAAAATAGATTTTAGTCTCGGCTCGGATCTCCGGATGGCTCGTACATGGCGTAGGAGGAGCGGACGAGATGGTGATACGACAGGAGACATATTGAAGACAAAAGCCATAATAGTTGGAAAATAATTATTTTTCATATTTATTTCTTATTGTTTGATATGCATGTCGTAGGCTAGAAAATTCCTCAATTTCAAATTACCAAGTGGGAGAGGGATATTTTTATAAATTCCCACGACCTCTATTACGATTTGACATGTGATGCAAGCAAACTTGCACGTCGGCTCTGAGTGCCTTCCTCCCCATCAGATGAGTTTGTTTGTGGATCACAGGGTCGGATATGGTTATAGGAAATTATTAAGGAGCGTGTGTACTTCCCCATCAGAAGGAACTTAACCCGAGATATTTTCCTTGGTATCGAGTATGGTGAACACTTAGATGCAAATAGGAGTATCCTTTCCATCGGAGTCACTGCTTTTATTTGTGGGGCCGAAGAGAAACCAACTATTAATTTTATTTGTCAAAAAGTTAGGTTGACAAGATAGTAAAATTAATGGGTAAAACCTCCTCTTACAAATGTAGAATTCATATACGTCCACAAGATCGTGGCATGCGATATTCTCGGTGTTTTGAGGTGTTGGTTGATTTTAAAATTTTATTGTTTGAGGAATCAATAATTTTTTTTGAAATCTAAAGTAATGATCTATGTGATTCTTAGGATTTTTAAAAATGACTTTCAGTCCACTTGTTGTGATACTAAAGGAAAATAAGCTTACTGTACCCAAATTATGTTGATTGGAAAAGAATCTAGATATTATCTTAACTGCTGAGGAGTACAAATATGTACTTTTTGAAGAGTATCCTCTTAAGCCTGCGAATGAGCTGGAAGTCCTTGGAGCTGAGATCGATGGGGAAACCCAGGTCGATATCATTCTCCAGCCGACAGAAAGGCTTGCTCAGACTCAGGCCATGGTTTCCCAAAAGGTTTCTACTTCTAAGCCGAAAGGCAAGAGGAAGAAGAAATAAGGTGGAGCAAATGTGGTGGGAGGAACTCAGGGACAAGCGAAGAAGCCGAAAGGCAAGTGCTTCACTTGCAAGTAGGATGGACATTGGAAAAAGGACTGTCCCAATCTGAAGCGGAACAAAGGTATATCATTTGGTCTAGTCGTTGAAACATGGTTAGCGATGTTATCTACCGGCACCTGGTGTGTAGATACGGGAGCCTCTGATCATGTCTACAATACTTTGCAGGGGTTCCAGGAAACTCGACGATGATTAGATAAGAGAGAGATTACCATTTACTTGGGCAATGCCACGAAGGTGGCGACTATTCGAGATGTTTTATTTATCTTTTGAGAAAATAAAGTTTTGGTTCTTAAGAATTTCCTATATGTACCTTTATTTAGAAAGAATTTAATTTCGATTTCTAAATTTTTTATGGATGGATATTCTATTTCTTTTAATGATAGAATTGTTATAAAAAGAAATAGGAAGATTATCTGTTCTGGTGCATTGATAGGAAATTTGTATACACTCGAACCAAAAGCTCCCACAATGCAAATAGAAGTTAATAACTCATCTTCTAATTCCAATAAGAGAAAAGAACTTTCAAAGATGAACCAAACATATCTTTGGCATCTTAGGCTTGGTCATATTAACCTGAGCAGAATTCAAAGGTTGATAGCTGATGGACCTCTGGGTGCATTAGTGGTGGAAGATTTCCCAACCTGCGAATCTTGCTTGGAGGATAAAATGACCAAGAGGCTTTTTAAGTCCAAGGGGTATAAGATCCAAAGATGTGTTGGAATTGGTTCATTCTGATTTGTATGGTTCTATGTCTATCAAGGCAAGAGGTGGTTTTGAATATTTCATCTCTTTCATGGATGATTATTTAAGATATGGATGACACTACGATCTGATCGTGGTGGTAAGTACCTCTTGCGAGAGTTTAGGAATTACTTATCAGAGGCTGGGATTTAATCCCAAATGTCTACACTTGGCACACCCCAGCAGAATGGTGTAGCAGAGCGAAGGAATAGGACTCTTATGGAGATGGTTAGATCGATGATGAGTTATTCTAAGTTGCCAGATTCGTTTTGGGGATATGCTCTAGATACGACGGTGTACATTCTGAACTTGGTTCCATCTAAATCAGTGCCTTCTACTCCCACAGAATGGTGGACTGGGCAAAAGCCTAGTCTAAGACATATTCGGATATGGGGGAGTCCAACACATGTGCTGAAGGTAGATGCTGGTAAGTTGGAACCTCGTACAGAAGTACAAATATTTGTTGGCTATTCTAGAGGAACTAAAGGTGGTTTGTTTTATAGTCCTAGAGATCAGAGGGTGATCATTAGCATGAACACCAGATTTCTAGAGGAAGACTATGTGATGAACCACAAGCCCATGAGTAAGATTGTTCTGGAGGAAATAAAAGGGGAAGTCACTTCTTCTGTACCACCGGTATAAGAGGATATACCACAAGTCACTGCACCGCGTGTCACAGAGGATACACAGGTGATACCTCATCGTAGTGGGAGGGTTGTGAGACAGCCTGATAGATTCATGTTCTTGGGATAATCTTCTGATTTGGTCCCTGACAAACATAAACCTGATCCCTGGACATATGACGAGGCAATCCAAGATAAAGATGCAGCATCTTGGCAAAGTGCAATGAATACTGAGATTGAATCTATGGATTCAAATAAGGTATGGGAGCTAGTGGAACCACCCGATGGTGTAAAAATCATTGGATGCAAGTGGATCTACAAAATAAAGAGAGGAATAGATGGGAAGGTTGAGACCTTCAAAGCGAGGCTTGTTGCAAAGGGGTATACTTAGAAAGAGGGTATCGATTATGATGAGACCTTTTCACCGGTAGCCATGCTTAAGTCTATCCGGATTCTCTTATGTATTGCAGCTCATATGGATTATGAGGTGTGGCAGATGGATGCCAAGACAGCTTTCCTTAATTGAAGTCTTGAGGAAAACATCTATATGAAGCAACCCGAGGGATTCATTGCGAAGGGAAAAGAGCATCTTGTATGCAAGCTTAATCGGTCCATTTATGGATTGAAGCAAGCTTCGAGGTCTTGGAACATCCGATTTGATGAGGTAATCCAGTCTTATGGATTTATTCAAAGTCCAGATGAGTCTTGTGTATACAAGAGATGTGACAGAAACGTAGTGGTATTTCTTGTACTATACGTAGATGACATTTTGTTGATTGGCAACAATATCAAGGTGTTATCGGACGTAAGGGTATGGTTGTCCAAACAATTTGATATGAAGTACTTGGGAGAAGTGGGACACATCCTTGGGATCAAGGTTATAAGGGATCGCATGAAAAGGATGTTGTGCTTATCCCAAGCTTCATACATAGACACGATTATGGATTGTTTTAGCATACTCCAAGAAGGGTTTTCTACCTTTCAGGCATGGAGTTCCTTTATCTAAGGAGATGTGTCCTAGAACATCTGAAGAGATATAGGAGATGAAGGTGGTTCCTTATGCTTCGGTGGTAGGAAGCCTAATGTATGCGATGCTATGTACGAGACCAGATATCTGCTTTGCCGTGGGCATGGTCAGAAGATATCAGAGTAATCCAGGATAGGGACATTGGACTGTGGTAAAGCATATATTGAAGCACCTGAGAAGGACTAGGGATTATATGCTAGTTTACCAGGCATACCGATTACTCCCTTTGGGTTACACGGATTTCGACTTCCAATCAGATGGGGATAACAGTAAGTCTACCTCAGGTTTTGTGTTTACTTTGGGAGGTGGAGCCATTGTATGGAGGAGTCTCAAGCAGAAATGCGTGGCAGACTCCACCATGGAACCTGAGTATGTGGCAGCCTCTGAGGTGGCCAAAGAAGTTGTGTGGCTCAGGAACTTCCTGATGGACTTGAATGTGATTCCTGGTTTGCCCAGAACTATCACAATTTATTGTGATAATATTGGTGCAGTTGCAAACTCGAAGGAACCACGAGCCCATAAGGCAAGTAAACACATAGAGCGCAAGTACCACCTGATACGAGAAATCATAAAGAAGGTAGAAGTTACTATCGCCTAGATTGCATCAGAGGATGACCTGGTAGACCCTTTCACTAAGGCCTTTCTAGCGAGAGCTTTTGATAGGCTTGTGGAGGGAATGGGGATCAGATGTATGACAGTTTGAGGACAGTATAGTCTTTTAGTATAAGTGGGAGATTGTTGGGATGTATACTGAAAATTCTATCTTTTGTATGAATATCTTTATTTTGAAATAAGAATCACATGATCATTGTTTGAACATTTTTATGGTTATGCATATTGTCTAATACATTACATTGCAGATAACATGGTGTATAGTGTCACACGGGAGATCATGTTATCGGCTCCTTGTAAAGTATAAGTATAGGCTCACAACCGAGATGGCTTTGGACAAACCATTGGTATGGTTGTAGTGTGATTTGGTATTGGTTTGTCTTGACCATAAAATTACACTAGTACACTTTGTGTATATTGAGTAGGACCGACTTAGAGATGATTCAATTTATTGCTGACTACATAATCGAATCAGACCTCAGATATTATTGTAGGATATTTGACGCCGCTAGAGGGGGGGGTGAATAGCGTTTACTCTTGTGTAGATGGAAAACGTTCGCGTGCTTGTCTACAATTTTCGTTAGCGCAGCGGAAACAAAGATAATAAAGCAATAACGAAAACACAAACACACAAACGCAAGGATATAACATGGTTTGGAACCGAACCGGTTCCTACTCCACGGATCGAGCTCTAAAGAGCTCTAGTGATGCCAATGCAATCACTAATCACAAATACTCCTTCTCGACAACAAGTCGGAGGTGGAGAAACCTCGTACAAAAGATTACAACAATAATCTAAGTAGATACAAGCAAATACAATGAGATACAATGCAATATAAGTAAAGAAAAAGCTTTACAAATGCCTTTTGATTGCTTGCTTGTTGATCGCTTGAACCGTGGTTGAAGACCCTGATTTGCAGCAGCAAATCGCCTCAAAAATATCCAAGAAATCGCTTTAGAACTGATTCCAAAAACCCTCCTGTCGAGCTCCTTTTATCCTTGCACGCGACCTAGATTTCCGCCCATCAGTAGACTGCCATAAGTCACCAGTCGACTGATGCCACTGTTGTCGTGAGACAACGGCTCAATCCACACTGGAAAAACTCCAACGGATCTCTTGGCGCCGATCGCCAACATTGCGCCGATCGCTACGACCGTAGCCGATCGATCGCTACGGCCACACGAGCATTCTATGCTCGACATTGACCGGGCAATGATCGCCGATCTTTGGCGATCATCGTTGCCGACACTACGCCGATCGCTTCCAATGAGCAATCCGACCGCAGAGCATTTTCAGCTCTAAACTGGCAGTCGAAATCAAGTCGACTCACGGTAGTCAAACCGGCCATAATGCCAGTCGACTGCCAACCTCAAAAATGAGGTTTTAACCCAAGTATGGTGCCCCCATACTTGCTAGACCACCCTTAGCCTAGACTTAAGCCTTCTAGCCACCTCCATCAGCCTCACGCCTCTCGGATCCCTCCAAGTCATCCATGACTTGTTCATCCATCGTGCTAGCCTCTAGGTGCTTCCGTCGGCTATGTCATGCTAACGATGTCTATACCGCCAAGGCACATTGGACTTACGCCGCCAAGACTCCGCTTGGACTTTACGCCGCCAACCATTGGACTTATGCTGCCAAGACTCCCGCTTGGACTTTACGCAGCCAATATCAAACCCCTTGGACTTCTCATGCCAAGACTCAAGCTTGGACTTTCCCTTGCCAACCCATGTTGGGCTTTTACATTGCCAAGACCCATGATTGGACTTTACCCTTGCCAACCCATGTTGGACTTCTAAAATGCCAAGACCATGCTTGGACTTTCCCTTGCCAACCCATGTTGGACTTTTACATTGCCAAGACCCATGCTTGGACTTTTCATGTGCCAAGTGTCCCACTTGGACTTTTCATGTCAAGTACTCAAGACTTGGACTTTACCAAATGCCAAGTGTTCCACTTGGACTTTTCATGCCAAGTACACAAGACTTGGACTTTCCCATGACAATTACATTGTCATATGTTTTTGTCGAAACATCAAAACATCACTCGAGTCAAACTCGAGTCCTGGTCAATCGTGACCTGGGCCGATTGCACCAATAATCTCCCCCTTTTTGATGTTTGACAAAAACCAAACAAATCATTTGAGTTAGACCACTAACTCAAATCCCTTACCAATTATCCCAAATTGGTAATCTTAAATGTTCTCCTTCAAACATTCTCCCCCTTTTTTGACTAACATCAAAAAGGTTTTCTCTCTAAGGAGGTCAATGTCTCATGTCCCAATGAGATCTTACAATCTCCCCCTTGATCAAAAAATAAATACCTAGGATGCCTACCATCTTCCTAGTGATAAGTCACATATCACTTAAGAGAGACAATCCTATACTCTCTCCGAATTTCCAAATTGGGTATCAAAAACCCATCAATTTTCCCAATTGATGATACTCTCCCAATAACTTCTCCTCTTCAAGGAGAAAAACACATCCATCATCCCAAGATGGATACCTCCCCTTAAAGGCTTGCTCCCCCTTGACCATTGCACCAACAATGTCCTTGGGAAGCCCCTAAGCCAATAGGAATTCTAAACCATCAAAATTAAGGTTCTAAGTTCAACATAGAACTTTCACTCACCCTAAATTTGATACTTTGACCTAACACAGCTCCTAATCCATATCCAATGGATTTTCACCCTTTATAATGCTTCCTAAAGCATATCCTAGGGTTAGGAGTGATTAGGAACCTTTTCCATAGCTGAACACGGGCTAAACAAACCTTGTTAACCCGAAATCAGACCTGGCAGTCGACTCCTGATAGTAATTAGTCGACTACCACTCATATCAGTCGATCGCTAATAAGGCGATCGATGATATGAAATTTCGAATTTCACATAAGTAATTATACGTAATTTGAAAATCATAAAATTTGATACGTATATTACTTATAGTCATTACAATGGGTGAAAAATATTTGAAAATTATTTTACCCATAAAATAGTGAGTTTGATACAAAACTCAAAACCATTGAAATTTTCAATGTTTTGGCCCTATTTTGTATCAACTTCATCAATGGTGATTGCTATCAAAAGATAGACTTCACCAAGATTTTCTAAATTGATTTTAAAATGATTTCAAAACCATGTTTTGGATCATATTCCTTGAGCTCTATGCACATGACTTGTACACAAGCTTTCCTAATGATCCACATTTGAAATTAGATGAGTTTTAGTTCATCTAGATAAAAAAACTATGCACCTTGAACTTAACCCATATCCTAGCATCTCACATGTATCTAGGGTGTATAA
Source organism: Wurfbainia villosa (assembly GCA_025175895.1). Taxonomy (NCBI): domain Eukaryota; kingdom Viridiplantae; phylum Streptophyta; class Magnoliopsida; order Zingiberales; family Zingiberaceae; genus Wurfbainia; species Wurfbainia villosa. Next base: position 77,118,664 of record CM045997.1, on the reverse strand, counting down.
ATACACATACATGTCAATTGGATGTGAGATGTGGGTTTTGGTTCATTTAAAACTAGGGTTTCATGCATCTTCTAAGGCAACCCTACTTGATTCCCTTATGAATGGGACTCCAAGTCATGCCATAGTCCTTAAATCAATTTCAATCGAAATTTTTCTTAAATACATGAATGATTATGGCATTAATGATGATATAAATAAGCATATGCTCATAATCATGATGTCATGGCATAAGATGAAATCTAAAAACACATGACATTTAAAACCTTAATCCTAAAACATGAACATGACATATAAAATGATTAAAGGTAAACATGATGTCATGACATGTTATATGGCAAACAAAGCATGGCATATAAAATATATAGGTATAGTAATATCTAAATTTTAATATTAAATGCCATTTGATATAATTAGGTTTATTTTGCCATATTAATCTAAATTTTCCCAAATGTGCCAAAAACCCAAATTGACACATTAAAACCTCTAAAACTAAATTGTGCCAATTTGATCAAATTATCAAACTTCTTAATTAATATTGACACATCCTAAAAACCTTTAGGATTCAAATCAAACCACATTCCCAAGATAACCATAACCTTGAAAATGACCTAAAATGCCACCTTTATCATGGTTGAGTTAACTACCCATCCAATCAAGGTTGGCACACCCTAAACCCATCTAGCGTGAATCAATCACGCTCTTAGGAACCCAAAACCGATTTGAGCTCCTAGGGTTAATTAGGTATTCCTTAGGGATAACCTCCCTAGATACCTTCCTAATGACCCTCCTAGGCTTGTTAGCCTTGGTCATTTGGGTCTTACCTAGGTTGACTCTAGGGGTAACTCCCCTTGCAACCTTCTTAGTGGCCACCCTAGGTTTCCTAGAAACCCTAGCCACTAGGAACACCCTTTGGTCAACACTAGGGATGACTACCCTATTGACCTTGGTCTTCCTAGACCTAGTTTGTGTCCCATAATCAAATGGAACACTATGATAAGCTACCTTAGGCTTAGGTTTGTGACCCAAACCTTGCTTCCCCTTGATTGACTTTTGACTCTTAGGTCCTTAGTGTTGACTTTGATTTTTGGACCTTTGACTTTGACCATTAGACCCTTTAAATTGGTTTTGTATATTCCTAAGGGTCTTTTCTAGTTTTTCAAGCCTTGACCTCAAGGCTTGGTTTTCTAATTCTAATTGCCCAATTGATTTTTTATTAAATTCTTGGGCATGAGACTTTCTAGGCATATGCCTAGTCCATTTAGGGTTTAGACCTAGGTGCTCTTGCACCTTTCTAATTGTCTCCCTAGGTAAAATTGATCTTGAGTTATTTGACCTAGGTTTGTCCTTAGGTAAATTGTTTTTAGGGACATTAGTCCCAAATTTCTTTCTATTATCTAAGTAGACATTCTTAGCTCCTAAGTAAAAATACTTGTTCCTATTAGCATGCTTTTCATAAATTGCAAGTGAATTGAAATCCCTAGCATGCTTTTGCTTGTAAATTGAAGAAGGAGCAAAATTAGAAGTTACCCTAGGGTTTGCCTTAGCTCCCCCTACATATGATGCTCCATTTTGAGTCTTCTTGTCCCCCTTCTTGCATTGACTCCGGAAATGTCCTGGTTTTCGGCACTTGAAACAAATTACTTGTTCTTTGCTCTTTTGCGTTGAGGGACCGGCATCCTTGACCTTTGGAGCCGGTGGAGCTTTCCTATTCTTCTTTGGGCACTTGCTTTTATAGTGCCCGGTTTCCCTACACTCAAAACAAATTATATGCATTTTATTATTAACACATATGTTTGAGTTACCTAGGTTAATGGAGACCGGAATTGGACTTTGGGCTTCTTCATCTTGACCGGATGTCGAAGCTTCTTCTTGATGTTCCGGTGTGGAAGTTATCTCCTCCCCCTGAATCCTTGAGGTGGATGCTTCTTCCACTTCCTCCACCTCTTCTAATCCGGATGTTGATTCCCTATCAACCTCCGAATCCTCACTTCCTTGTGAGGATGATGCATTAGCCTCTTCGGTCTCTTCCTCTTGGACCGGTGGTGAGCCTTCATGATATTTTGCCACTTGACTCCAAAGCTCTTTGGCATCCTTGTACTCACCTAGCTCACACATAATTTTATTAGGAATTAAATCAACCAAGAATTTAATTACCTTTGTATTCTTTTCGAACTCTTGGATTTGTTCCTCGGTCCACCTCTTCTTTTTGAGGAACCCACCTCTTGGTGGTCTTGGATATTCAAATCCATCCATCAAAATGGAACATTCCTCAAAGTCTCTCATCATAATAAAATCCTCAATTCTTCCCTTCCAAGAATTGAATCCTTCTCGTCCGTATAGGGTGTAGGGCACCGGTGTGTTGATGTCCCAACCTAATTGATCTTGGACTTCCATCTTTTACCCTCTAGCGTCTTGCCCCCGGTTATTAATCCGTTGAAGAGCCACCAGGCTTTGATACCAATTGTAGGATATTTGATGCCGCTAGAGGGGGGGTGAATAGCGTTTACTCTTGCGTAGATGGAAAATGTTCGCGTGCTTGTCTACAATTTTCGTTAGCGCAGCGGAAACAAAGATAATAAAGAAATAACGAAAACACAAACACACAAACGCAAGGATATAACGTGGTTCGGAACCGAACTGGTTCATACTCCACAGATCGAGCTCTAAAGAGCTCTAGCGATGCCAATGCAATCACTAATCACAAATACTCCTTCTCGACAACAAGTCGGAGGTGGAGAAACCTCGTACAAAAGATTACAACAATAATCTAAGTAGATACAAGCAAATACAATGAGATATAATGCAATATAAGTAAAGAAAAAGCTTTACAAAAGCCTTTTGATTGCTTTCTTGTTGATCACTTGAACCGTGGTTGAAGACCCTGATTTGCAGCAGCAAATCGCCTCAAAAACGTCCAAGAAATCGCTTTAGAACTGATTCCAAAAAGGCTCCCGTCGAGATCCTTTTATCCTTGCGCGCGACCTGGATTTCCGCCCATAAGTCGACTGCCATAAGTCACCAGTCGACTGATGCCATAATTGTCGTGAGACAACGGCTCGATCCACACTGAAAAAACTCCAACGGATCTCGGCGATCGCCAACATTGTGATCATTGCCCGATTTTATCGCCAGCGATCGGTTCTGAGCGATCTCAATGCTTGACATTGAATGGCGATCATTGCCGATCCTTAGCGATCTCGTCGACAAGCGGTCGACTCATGGCAGTCGAACCGACCATAATGCCAGTCGACTGCCAACCTAAAAAATGAGGTTTTAACCCAAGTATGGTGCCCCTATACTTTCTAGACCACCCTTAGCCTAGACCTAATCCTTCTAGCCACCTTCATCAGCCTCACGCCTCTCGGATACCTCCATGTCATCCATGACTTGTTCATCCATCGCGCTAGCCTCTAGGTGCTTCCGTCGGCTATGTCATGCTAACGGTGTCTACACCGCCAAGGCACATTGGACTTACGCCGCCAAGACTCCGCTTGGACTTTACGCCGCCAACCATTGGACTTATGCTGCCAAGACTCCCGCTTGGACTTTACGCAGCCAATATCAAACCCCTTGGACTTCTCATGCCAAGACTCAAGCTTGGACTTTCCCTTGCCAACCCATGTTGGACTTTTACATTGCCAAGACCCATGCTTGGACTTTTCCCTTGCCAACCCATGTTGGACTTCTCAAATGCCAAGACCATGCTTGGACTTTTCCTTGCCAACCCATGTTGGACTTTTACATTGCCAAGACCCATGCTTGGACTTTTCATGTGCCAAGTGTCCCACTTGGACTTTTCATGTCAAGTACTCAAGACTTGGACTTTACCAAATGCCAAGTGTTCCACTTGGACTTTCCATGCCAAGTACACAAGACTTGGACTTTCCCATGACAATTACATTGTCATATGTTTTTGTCGAAACATCAAAACATCACTCGAGTCAAACTCGAGTCCTGGTCAATCGTGACCTGGGCCGATTGCACCAACAATTATATTGTACATACTCTTAATCCCGATATAATAATGGGCACATATACTTAGTATTCATTTCTTTGATTTACCAATGGGCGAGATTTATAGATTAAATCGATAGGCTTGGTAAGTTGGGAAATGATATTATTTATATGGTGTGCCGTTGATTATAGGAGGAAATTGTGTCCTATATATTAGGATGATGATGTCCCCTTGAGAAGCTCATAAGGTTCATCATGTAAACCCTGCAGGTGGACTTGGTCCGGCATGATGAAAAGGTTGAGTGGTACTACTCATAGAGTTAGATGTTGATTAATTAATGGTAAGTAAATTAATTAATCGACGGACATTCGAGATCTTAAACACGGGGAGAAAATGTACAAATAATATATGGAGCCCATATTAATTTATGGGGGTTGGTGAGGTAGATCAATGATGATCCTCTAGTGGAGTGGATTATCATTAATGGATCGAACTTTATGTGGGATTGATCCATTGGGTGGCAAAGATCCAACTCCTCCTCATGGTCCCTATTGTAGCCTATTAATACCTCATGAAACTTAGATCCAATGGATGAAAACAAAACTCTAGATCCAAATGTAGAGATTAAATCTCTAAATCGGATGGTTGAGATTAAATCTCTAGATCCGACAGTTGAGATTAAATCCCTATAACCAATGGTGGAGATTAAAAGGAGGCATGAACCCAACTCTATAAATATAGGATGATGGGTTGGGCGGCAACTTGATGGATGAGGATTAGGGTTTGCTTCCCTTGGGCGGCAAACAATCCTAGTTAGGTTAGGATTAGGAGTGGGCGGCTAGGGTTTGGGGGTTGGATGTGGGCGGCAACAAGAGGAGGAGGTCCTTTCTTCTTCTTCCTAAGGTGTTGCCGACAACCTATCCTTCTTCCCTCTTCTTTGGCCGGTGCTCAACCTATCCTTCGTCCCCTCTTCCTTGGCCAGAAATTAGGAGAGCTAGGGTTAGGGTTTTGGGCGACTACAAGGTGAAGATTGTTTTTATTTTTCTTCTCCAAGTGTTGAACGACGCCCATGCTCTTATTGTTTCTCTTTTATCCGGTTCCTATACTCCATGTTCTCTTCCTTGGCCGGCGGTAACATCAAGTCTATTGACTTGGTGGCCAATTCTAGATAGGAAGAAGAGTTTTGTTTTATGATCTTCCTTTGTTCGGAGTGAACAAGGAAAGGAAGATTGGTGATCTAGGAGGCTTCGACTTTTGAAAGATCGTCGCCCACACGACGTCCAAAAGGAGGAAGGACATACAATAGAAGATCAAGAGGTATAACAAGAGGTATAATCTTGTTTATTTTGATTAGTGTTCTTTTGTATTATGTCTATAATTGTTTTCAATTATGTGCATATTGTATGTGGTTGTTTACTTTATGTATGTGGCTAATATAACTTGGACCCCGAACATAAACACAAAAGCCGGCGATCCGTACATCGTCTATTCCGCGGCTATACGTAAAATAGAGGTTGGTCACTTGAACAACAAGTTTGTTCAAGAGACTACTCTAATCGAATAGCACGACGATGACAAGGTTGCTTGGGCAATCCCTTTTGTCAAGGATAATTTTTTTTTATCCGGGGACTTAGAAGGGATTGCCATGAACAAGTGACTGAGTTGAAGTGGAAACCGAAGTTTCTCCACCTTCATGTGGAATAAGAGCTTAAGTTTCCCCTCACCAATAGGGCGGAGCCATCCTTATATAGATATCACCTCAGACCACTACAAAATCTGGAAAAACCTTAGTCATGCAAATCTAGCGGACCGCCACACGGCCGTGTGTGGCCCTGGGGTGGCTGATCTCGCCCATTGGACATGACCGTGTGTAGCCACACGCCCTGGCCGTGTCCCATTCTGCGTCTTGCTGCAAAATGTCCTTCTTTTGCTCTGAAAGTGCACCTTTTCCCTCAAAATGCTATCCTGAACACAAAAGTACAAAGATCAGACCTCCGAACTAGAAAATAGGAAATTCATACAAAATAGAGTGACATATGCATGAAACTAACATAAAAATGTAATGAGATGTGAGCGAAAACTACTCCTAAAATCCTATATGTTTTGCTCACATCACTTCCCCCAGACTTAAATCTTTACTTTTCCTCAAGCAAACCTCAGTGCCATGAAATTTTAAAAAGATATTGTTCCATACTTAGCATGCTAACTTAATTTATCAAGTGGTATTTTCAATCAAAGCAAAATTGATATGTTCTACGAAATTCACTGAGTTATCTTCTCGTGCACGTGTTAAGCGAATCTTCTTAGGGGATACTCGTTCCATGGTAAGTTAAATCGTCATCCTATAGCTTTCCTAAGGTCTCCAGTGTTGGAGATCGTTTGGAAGCTAGAGGGGGGGCGGGTGAATAGCATTTTCGTTTCTACAAGAATGATTAGCGGAAGCAAACAAAAATAATATAAGTAAAAACGAAAGAACAATGCTAACAAAGCCTTTACGTGGTTCAGAGATAACGCTCCTACTCCACGGCGATCCTTAAGGTGGATCAACCCAAGCAATTCCACTAAGAAGCTCTCCTTTACAACAAAACCTCCTCTTCTTTACAAAGAATGAAACTTGAGCTTAGAGAGAGGAGGAGGGGATTTAAGATCACTTGGAAAGCTTGAAAACTCGTGGAGGCTTTGGAGAAGAATCAGAGAATAAGCATTAACCCCCAAAAACCTCCACCAGCCCTCTTTTTATAGAGAGAAGGCTGATTTTCCTGTCGGAGCATGATCAGTCGACTGATGCACAACATCAGTCGACTGCCGGCGCGATTAACGGCTTTTGAACAACCAGATTCGTGGGATTTAGAGTCATTTTGTCCAACGACATTCTCATCAGTCGACTGATTCATCCATCAGTCGACTGATGGAGTGATCAGTCGAGTGATCATAGGCCGTAGTCGAGTGTGACTCCATTCTGTGCCCATATTTAACGTTATCATTCGCGCCCTTGTTGGCGATCGATCGATCTAACATCGATCGGCTGCGATGACCGGCGATCGTGATGGTCATCAGTTTTATCGACTCGTCGAGCACGACGGTGGGTGATACATCGTATCAGTGGACTGATACTCACCAAGTATGAGTAATTCATACTTGATTCGACCCCTTAGACCTAGACTCAACCTTCTAGCTCTTCCTTAAGCCTTGCGCCTCTAGGATCTCTCCGAGTCCGTGACTTGTTCATCCTTTGTGCTTTGCTTCCAAGAGCTTTCTTTGGTTTTGTCATGTCTTGGGTTTTTTTTGCCAAGGCGTGCTTGGACTTTACGTTGCCAAGTCTACATGCTTGGACTTACACTGCCAAGACTTGTCTTTGAACTTCCTTTGCCAAGGTCCGTTTGGACTTAATGATGCCAAGACAACATGCTTGGTCTTATGCCGCCAAACCTTTACCTTGGACTTCACTTGCCAAGATCATACTTGGACTTTGCCTTTACCTGTCACTTAATCATGTTCACCATTAGATCACAATTTGTTGCCTAACTTAGATGATTATCTAAACATCAAAACATATAAATGCTTGGGGCATTGTTGCACCAACAATCTCTCCTTTTTGATGTTTGACAATCATTTAATTTAGGTCTTTTAAAAATACACATAATCATATATCCAATTCTAACTTAAACATTTCTTCTCCCCCTTTGACATACATCAAAAAGAGAAGAAATCATATATTTCATGAAAGAATTGAAAGCATGGTAATCTTGAACTACGGTATAGAATTTGAGATTTAGTTCCCCCTTAATCCAAGATATAGTTCATGATGAGTAAAATACATGTGGAGCAAAAGTCTATCAAACAATTTGAAGGTTTAAATCCTAACTTTGCACAAACAATGTAAATTCGAAAATGAAAAAGATATATCTCATGAAAGTCCCCCTAAAACACCGCATTAAACAGTTCTAAGAGTTGGTTTATACTCAGTATTATAATGCTAAAGTTTTAGGAGATCAAAAGCACACTCAATATTAGAGAATGGAGCTGTTTATCAGAAAACACAGAGTATCAGTCGACTGGTTTACGAACACTTGATCATTGCTAAGCTGAAATCCAATTTGACCTTTTATTAAACTCAGAAATGCGTTAGAAATTCCAGAAACCTCAAAAAATCACAAAATTTTGCGTACACATTTCTGAGATCATAATTTATCAAGGAAAAATATTTTGAAAAATATATGTTTTCCAGATTTCGAGATTGATATAAACTTGGAAACTAACAAAAGTTCTAATGTTTTTGCAAACTTTGTATCACTTTTGCGTTTCACTTGAAAATTATTTTTCAAAATATCATAAACATAGTTTAAAATATGTTTTATTTGACATTTCCAATTATGTTCTTTGAGCTATATGCACATCAATTGTGCATAAGCCTTCCCAATGATTGGTCCAATGAAGAATTAATGTCTCTAGATGACACTTTGGTCCATAGTAATGCATCATAACAAGCATAATGAACCAAGTGCATCTTCCTAACATCTCACATGTTATCTAAGTGGCTCAATACAAAAATCATGGTTTCATAGGTATTTTGTGAGATGCTTAAAGGTATAAATCCTAGTATTTCTATAGGATCATGCAAACCTATACCTTTACTCAACCAAGCACATTCCAAGTTCTCTCCTAAGTGATGAAAATTCTACCTCAGGGAGAGCCTTGGTGAATATGTCTGCTAGGTTGGACTTGGATTCAATGTAATTAAGCTCAATGTCCCCCTTTGCCACATGATCTCTAATGAAGTGATGTTTCACTTCAATGTGCTTAGTCCTAGAGTGATGCACGAGATTTTTGGTCAAGTTAATGGTGCTTACATTATCACAAAATACTTTTATATTGGAGTAAGATAGCTCATAATCTTCTAAGGTATGTTTCATCCATAGTAGTTGAGCTACACAACCACCCATAGCCACATACTCGGCCTCGGTGGTGGATAAGGCAACACAAGGTTGCTTCCTACTACTCCAACTAACTAGGGAGGACCCAAGGAATTGACATTCACCACTAGTACTCTTCCGATCCAATTTGCAACCGGCATAATCGGAATCGGTGTACCCAATCAAATCAAAACACCTAGTCCTAGGGTACCATAATCCTACATTTAGTGTGCCTTTAACATATCTTAAGATTCTCTTAACAACAACTAAATGAGATTCTTTAGCACATGATTGATATCTAGCACACATACCAACCGCAAATAATATGTCGGGTCTACTAGCGGTTAAGTACAAAAGACTACCAATCATGCTCCTATAAAGTGTAGGATCAATTTGTTTTCCTTCATTATCACTATCTATTTTAGTATTGGTTTCCATTGGAGTTGAAACTACTTTAGAATTTTCCAAACCAAATTTCTTAATCATTTCCTTAGCATATTTGGTTTGATAAATATAAATACCTTCACTAGTTTGTTTGACTTGTAATCCTAGAAAGAAATTTAATTCCCCAACTAGACTCATTTCAAACTCTTTTTCCATATTTTTAATAAAGTCTTGGAGAAGTTCATCATTTGTTGACCCAAAAATAATGTCATTAACATATACTTGGGCTACAAAGATGTCCGTTGATGTTGACTTTATAAATAGAATTTGATCTACACTACCCCTCTTAAAGTCCTTAGAGATTAAGAAAGATGATAATCTTTCATACCAAGCCCGGAGAGCTTGTTTTAAACCATACAAAGCTTTCCTAAGCTTGTATACATGGTTTGGATAGTCCATATTCTCAAACCCGGGAGGTTGTTCTATATATACCTCTTCCTTAATAAACTCATTTAGGAATGGCGATTTGACATCCATTTGATGGAGTTTGAAACCCATATAGGAGGCATACCCTAATAGTATTCTAATAGACTATAATCTAGCAACTGGGGCATATGTTTCATCATAGTCAAGTTCTTCAACTTGATTGAAACCCCTTGCAACTAATCTTGCTTTATTTCTAGTGATATTTCCTTGGTCATCTAGTTTGTTGCTAAAAACCCATCTTGTAGTAATGATGGTGTTTTCATTAGGTCTAGGGACTAACTCCCATACTTGACTCCTTTCAAATTGAGTCAATTCATCTTGCATTGCTAAGATCCAATCCGGATCAAGTAATGCATCTTTGATTGTTTTGGGCTCAATTTGAGAAATTAAAGCTATATGACTAGTAGGATCCCTATGAAATGAGCTAGTCCTAACACCTTGAGATAATTCTCTCATAATTTGATCTAAGGGGTGATTTTGATGAACTCTTATGGTTCTAGGAGGTGTATTAATTTGAGTTTGATCATGATTAACCTCAATCTTTTGCTCATCATCGGAATCACCTCTTACTCCCCCTTGATTCAATCCTTCCCCTTGATCATTACCCCCTAAGGTTAAATCTTGAAATTGTTGGGTAATTTCTTGATTTTCATTATTAATATCATCATCAATAGGGGATTTCCTAGGGTATGTATTAGAAGTTTCATCAAATTGAAAATTTGAAGATTCTTCAATCTTTTGAGTTCTTTTATTGTAAACTCTATACCCCACACTAGTGGATGAGTATCCAACTAGGATTCCCTCATCCGCTTTGGACTCAAACTTACCTAGGTTGTCTTTGGTATTTAAAATATAGACTTTACATCCAAAGACCTTAAAATAATGAATTGTTGAAATTGTACCATTCCAGAATACAATGGAGTTTTCCCTAAAAACGTATGGATCAATACCCTATTTTGGATATAGCAAGCGGTATTTACCGCTTCCGCCCACAAGTAGCTAGGTAAGGAGTATGCATTAAGCATTGTCCTAGCCGCTTCTTGTAGGGCACGATTTTTTCTTTCCACAACCCCATTTTGTTGGGGCGTTCTAGGACAAGAAAACTCATGCTTGTACCCTTGTTCTAAGCAAAAAGTTGAAAAGTTAGAATTCTCAAATTCTCCACCATGATCACTACGGATCCGGTTGAATTTTGAGTTTTCTTTCATTTTCTACTCTTTTGCTAAATCCTATGATTATTCCTATGGTTTCATCCTTATTTTTCAAGAAAAATATCCAAGTAAACCTAGAGAAATCATCTACTATTACCAAGCAATATTTACTACCAATTATAGATGGAGTACTATGGCAATCAAATAAATCCATATGTAAGAGTTCTAACGGTAAAGCGGTACTAAGTAAATTTTTACCTTTGTGTGATGTTTTTGATTGTTTCCCTTCTTGGCATGCATCACACATTTTGTCCTTGAGAAATTTGACTTTAGGCAATCCTTTGACTAACTTCAATTTTTCTATTTTGGCTATATTCTTCATGTTTATGTGTCCTAGCCTCCTATGCCAAAGCCAACTTTCTTCCTCTTTTGCAATAAGACATTTAGTGGAAGCATTAGTAGCATAGGATAAATCAACATAATATATATTTGATTTCCTAAAACCTGCTAACATGCAATCATTTAGAGTTTTGTGTCTTATAAAATATTTTGAGGAATTAAATTTAACATCAAAGTTTGCATCACATAGTTGGCTTACACTAAGTAAATTAAATTTCATATTTTTAACTAATAGCACTTTATGAATGGCAAGATTGAGGGATACCTCAATTGTGCCCTTTCCTAGAATCTTAAATTTGCCGCTATTACCAAATGAGACCTTTCCTTTGCTTGTGTGGTTGATAGTGGAGAATTTTCTCTCATCCCCGGTCATATGCTTTGAGCACCCACTATCAACTATCCACAAGCTTGGTTCTTCTACCTATATCACATGAAAAACACAATCCTTAGGTACCCAAATCTTAGGACCACTAGCATCAATTATAAATTTCTTAGGTACCCAAGCCTTTCTACCATTGCTTTTAATAATGGTTTTTCTACTAACAAGGGATGTAAATGCTACCTCCTTTTCCTTAGATCTATATCCTAATCCGACCTTGTTGTAGATAGCCCTTTGATCCTTAATAATCATGTATAGGTATTTTGAGCCATTGGTAAATTTTTCTAAGCATGCTCTTAAGTTACCTATTTCTTTTCTTAATTCATCATTTTCATCCCTAAGGGTACATTCATCGTCATCACTAGATAATTTACCACATGATGATTCTACACTTTTAAGTGATTTAATCTCTATTTTTAAATCCTTAATCCTAGTTTTCGATCTATTCAAAGCATTTTGTAAACATGCAATAGTCTTGTAAAGTAAATCTACTTTAGGTGAATTGTTTACCTCATCATCATCACTTGATGATGATTCGTCGCTTGAAGAAGAAGAGGACTCCTCGCTTGAGTTCCCGGCTTCTTCCTCTAATGCCATGAGGGTGAGATTCCGGGTGGCATGGCATACTTCTTCATCGTCGGAAGAATCCTCCATGCTTAGCGTGTCCCATGTTTGAGCCACCATTGCCTCCTTCTTCTTCTTCTCCTTCTTTTCTTTCTTTTTCTTTTCCTTCTCCTCCTTCTTCTTTAGTTCCGGGCAATTTGACTTTATGTGCCCATTCTTGTTGCAACCAAAACAATTCACGTTAGAGGTAGAATTTGAACTATTTGAAGATTTACCTCTTGAGGATTGGAACATCCTCTTCACATCTTTCTTGGTGAGTTTCCTTGATTTCCCACCAAACTTTTTGACGTAGTGTGCCACCTCACTTACCGATAACTCATCTTCACTACTTGATGAGTCTTCCTCGGATTTGGATGAGGAGAACACTTCTTTCTTCTCCTTCTTCATTTTGTCCTTCTTTCCTACAAAAAGAGCTATACCCTTCTCTTTGGATGAAGTGTTAGCTTGTTCATGTAATTGAAATTCACAAAATAGCTCATCTAACTTAACTAATGAAAGATCCCTAGAGACCTTATAGGCATCTACCATTGAGGCCCATAAGGTTGTTCTAGGGAAAGCTTGTAATACATACCTTACAATGTCTCGGTTGTCGACCTTCTCACCTATAACATGTAGTCCGTTGACCACTTCTTTGAAGCGACCGTGTATTTGGCTCACGGTCTCGTTGGTCTTCATGGTGAAGCTTTGGAGTTGACCTATCAATAGGTCTCTTTTGGCTCTTCTAGTCTCCTTTGAACCTTCATTCAATTCAATGAGCTTCTCCCAAAGCTCTTTTGCGGAGTTGAAAGGCCCAACTTTGGAAAGTTGCTCCTTGGATAGACCACATTGAAGTGTGGTCGTTGCTTTTGCATTAGCTTGTGCTTTCTTGGCCATCTCTCTTGTCCAATCTTTTGTCGGTAGTGGTGCTCCAAATTCGTCCACCAACTTCTCGAAACCATCTACAACACTATATTGGTGCAGGGGCACTAGATAATCGAACCTGTGTTTTGATTATGGCAAAGACACAAAGTTAAGTTTACATCGTTATCTCACGAGCTAAATCGAGTGTGCAGAAAAGTACTAAAGCTAGAGTTAAAGGCTAGCGACACCCGGAGGAAGCCGCGGTGGTCGGGCGACACTCGAGTGACTTCGGAGGGAGCCGAAGGAATCGAGTGGAAGGCCAGAAGTGAGAGCTACAAGGTAAGTATCGAGGAAAGCTCGTGTGAGTGAGAGATTGTAAGGTCGTGTCCTCTTTACGTGGATGACCGTAGGCAGCGATCCGACTAAGACTTCCTGTGGAAGGTCTAGGTCAAGATCAGACGGTTAGAAACCATCGCATTTATCATTTTCTGAGCTAACCTCTTACTGCAGGGAAGTGGCCAGGCTGGCAGTCGACTTCTGGACATCAAGCAGTCAATTGATGCTCATCAGTCGACTGATGGGAGGCATCAGTCGACTGATGGCGATGAATCATCCTTTGCGCTAGGTCAAAACGGATAACGTTTGACGCGGCCACTTCACGATAAAATTTGTACAACTTCGTGATCTGTTTCAAAAAAAAAAAGGAGAGGCCAAAATCTATAAAATGAGGGGAGGGTTCCAACTCCAAGATCATCAAGTGCTCCTACAACGCCAACGCTCCAACACCGTCATAACGCCGACGCGACAACAAGCTCAGATCTTCTTCGTCGGCAGCAGCATCTAGTAATATATTTTAATATTGTATTCGTTGTTTTTATTCGTAACGAGGTGAGGTTGGCTTGTTTCCTCATCCTCGTACTTCTGGATTTTGTGATCATTGTCTCCTACCTCCAACGAGGAGGAGACGTTATAGTGTTTTGCCCTCTGTACGCGGTCTAGGACCGATAGGGCCTTGGAGTAGCAACCGCTGGGTTGTGAATCAAGTAAAATAAACGTGTCACTTTATTTTCCGTTGCTCTTACTCATTTAATTGTCTACTCGAACGAAACGTCAAAAAGATTTACGATCACTATTCACCCCCCCTCTAGCGACGCTTCTCGATCCAACAATTGGTATCAGAGCGGGGGCGATAAGATTTAGTGAAACCACCAATCTAGCACGTTTTGGTTTTCTTTTCGTATTTTTCGATTCGTATCTTTCTAAGGATTTTATTCCTCCCACACTACTAATCCAAGACGAAGTCTTGGTACGTTTCTTTTGGATGTGTGCTTGCAACTATTCTCCCTTGGAGTAGCCGACGGTAAAACGGCCATAACTTTTCGCACAAGTGGACTCACGTAACGATCTACCTACCAATTCGAAGCCCTCTGAGAGATCTATATTTCTTATGTGGATTTACCCTTGTAAGAAGCTGTTTCCAGCCCCAAAATCCAACGTTCAGTAGCCTTTCGGGGACACCGAAGGTCGTAAGTTTCTAGTTTTTGTTAGTTTCTTATTCTTCTTATTTATTTCTGTTTATTTCCTATTATTTCCCGCACTACCAATCCAAGACCAAGTCTTGGAATTCTCTTTGGTTTTTATTCGTGTTTTTGCAAGAGACTTAATGGCTCACATTGAGGGGTATAGCACCACCCGACCTCCGTTCTTTAACGGAAATGATTTCCGTTATTGGAAAGGTCGGATGGAGTGTTTCTTGAAAACACAAGTCGAGACTTGGATAGTAATCCAAACCGGCTTTGCTCTACCCACCAATGATCAAGGAGAGCCCTTGGATTTCAATAAGTGGACAAATACAACCAAGAGGCAAATCGAAGCCGATGCAAGAGCAACTCAAATATTACAATGTGGCTTGTCCAAGGAGGAGCTCAACCGCATCGGTCCATTCATTAGCACCAAAGACCTCTGGAACAAATTGATTGATCTACATGAAGGGATGCCCGATGCTAAGGTATGTAAAAGAGATTTACTTTTAAATAAACTGTACAATCTAAAGATGTAGGATCGCGAGACTGCCACCCAATTACATGCGCGGATCCAAGACATCGTCAATGCTCTTCACTCGATCGGGCAAGCCGTAGAGAACCGGGACCTTATAAGGTACGATTTAAATGCTTTCCCTAGGACTACCTTGTGGGCATCCATTGTCGATGTCTACAAGGTCTCTAAGGACCTTTCAAAGCTTAGGTTAGACGAATTATTTTCTGAGTTTGAACTTCACGAGCAAACTAACGCGGTCCGGGCCGAGAGAGGTATTGCTCTACTTGCAGGATAAAGAAGCAAGCCACCTACTAGGCAAGTAGATGAACTCGAACCCGAAGACAAATCAGAGTCTGAATCAGAAGAGGTGGAAGCAATAGTGAATGTTGTGCGGAGAATAGTTTGAAAAGAAAGAAGGAAATTGAAGTACGAGAACCAAAAGAAAAAGGGAGCAAGGAAAGCCTTCCATGCAACTTGGGACAACAAAGAAGACATAGCTTACATGGCAAGACCGAAGGAGTCCGAGTCAGAATCCGAAGCTGAGCCCAACTATAGCACCGACTTTGAACTCGAGGACTACTTCGAGAAGCAACTCAAAGCCGGACCAAAAGAGAAAATTAAGGTTAGCCGCTCACTAATTCATACGCTTTACAATACAATTAAAATGCTTAATAGGAAATTAACTAAGTCCGAGTCTAGGGTTGAGTCGTTACTTGAGGAGGTTGAAACCCTCAAGCAAGAGGCTACTCTAACCTCTTCAACTAGTCAAGTTCAAGAGGGAAACTCAACCCAAATTGAAAAACTTGAGGAGGAGAATTCTCTCTTGAAAGACCGAGTTCAAGAGGTTGAGGCTAGGTTGGAAAAGTTCACGTTGGGATCTAAGAAACTTAATCGACTACTTGGAACCCAAAGAGCCGTCTACAACAAAGCCGGACTCGGATTTAAGTCAAAGACTAAGAATAGGTCTTATATGTCTATCGTAAATCATAGTTATCAAAGAGTTCAAGCATGGGTCCCAAAGGTTTTATTGAATTCACATATAAGGACTAATAAGTTTTGGATTCCCCAGGATCAAATTCATTATTTGAATAGACCATATTTGTTCAATGGTCCAGGGGGAGCTAACACTAAAATAGTATACCCGCTTACTTAGCAAAACCATTGAATATTTTACATTAATTTGTAGAATGGCTAGATAGGGAAAATAGTTAGTCAACCCTTGACAACATAGTATCAGGACGCAGCATGATGATAGTACGTTAGGGAAACAAAGTCTCGTGTATTCGAGCTAGATAAGGCGTATCTAGCTTGGTGCACTTGACCGAGTGGAACTAGCTGAAGCTACCTCACCGTATCCTAAACTAGTTAGACCAGGAAGTAACCCTAAGTGACTTAAGTGATATTTTCTTGAATTTGGCTTTGTCTAAGGAAGTGGTCGTTGTTCTGATCAAAGAAGGCCCCTGTGCCTCGCCACGACCTGGAAGCCAGTTTCTCGAAAAGTTACTTAACGATCTAAAGGCTAAATCCGAATCTAACCCAAGGTTGACTATCTTTAATCAATTTAAAATCATCTCACAAAACATATAAGGTGAACAAATTATGAGACACATAGAATGGGTAAGATGTTAAGGATAATTGAAATATACTTAAAACAATCTCTTCAAGATACTACTTATTTTCTCAATCAGTACTTAACAACTCTTAGGCCAAAGTTTAGCGCCCCCTACATCTCTTATACTTCATATATTTGACTAAGGGGGAGAGCAAACTAACCTTAAGGGTTATATTATAAACCTTTAGATTATTGGTGCAGAGGGACACACCTCGAACCAATCTATCTAACTACTGTTAGACGCATGCTTGGACTCATATTTGATTTATCTAGATGAATGCATATATGACATTGTTTTTTAAAAAACCCTATTTTATACAAAAACCCCAATTTTTTTTATTTATGGCAAAAAGGGGAGAAGAGCGAAAGTTAAGGGGGAGTAACACAAAATTTGATTTTGAAAACTAAAGTATCTCTTTCAAAACTCACCTAGGGTTAAGGGGGAGTTTTGGTTAGGGGGGAGCTTTTGGGAATGACATTCATCATCTACTATACCTGTTTTATGCTTTAATTTCCTTAACTTTGTGTTTGTTTGCCATAGATCAAAAAGGGGGAGATTGTTGGTGCAGGGGCACTAGATAATCGAACATGTGTTTTGATTATGGCAAAGACACAAAGTTAAGTTTACATCGTTATCTCACGAGCTAAATCGAGTGTGCAAAAAAGTACTAAAGCTGGAGCTGAAGGCTAGTGACACCCGGAGGAAGCCGCGGTGGTCGGGCAACACTCGAGTGACTTCGGAGGGAGCCGAAGGAATCGAGTGGAAGGCCAGAAGCGAGAGCTACAAGGTAAGTATCGAGGAAAGCTCATGTGAGTGAGAGATTGTAAGGTCGTGTCCTTTTTACATGGATGACCATAGGCGGTGATCCGACTAAGACTTCCTGTGAAAGGTCTAGGTCGAGATCGGACGGTTAGAAAGCTTCGCATTTATCATTTTTTGAGCTAACCTCTTACTGCAGGAAAGTGGCCAGGCTGGCAGTCGACTGCTGGACATCAAGCAGTCGACTGATGCTTATCAGTCGACTGATGGGAGGCATCAGTCGACTGATGGCGACGAATCAGCCTTTGCGCTAGGTCAAAACGGATAACGTTTGATGCGGCCACTTCACGATAAAATTTGGACAACTTCGTGATCTGTTTCAAAAAAAAAAGGAGACAAATTCAGAGGCCAAAATCTATAAAAGGAGGGGAGGGTTCCACTCCAAGATCATCAAGTTTATTCATCAAGTGCTCCTACAACGCCAACGCTCCAACACAGTCATAACGCCGATGCGACAACAAGATCAGATCTTCTTCGTCGATAGCAGCATCTAGTAATATATTTTAATATTCTATTCATTGTTTTTATTTGTAACTAGGTGAGGTAGGCTTGTTACCTCATCCTCGTACTTCCGGATTTTGTGATCGTTGTCTCCTACCTCCAACGAGGAGGAGACGTTATAGTGCTTTGCCCTCCGTACGCGGTCTAGGACCGATACAACCTTGGAGTAGCAACCACTGGGTTGTGAACCAAGTAAAATAAACATGTCACTTTATTTTCCGCTCCTCTTACTCGTTTAATTGTGTACTCGAACGAAACGTCGAAAAGATTTACGATCGCTATTCACCCCCCTTCCTCTAGCGACGCTTCTCGATCCAACACACTAAACCAATTCTCAATGTCATTCATTAAGTAATACTCCATCCTACCTTTCCAATAGCCGAAGTCGTTGCCGTCGAAGAACGGAGGCCTCGCCGTGCTATACCCCTCTTGAAATGCTATCTTTGCTCTGGTTGATTGCTAGATCTTCCGATGCGAACCGGGCTCTGATACCACTTGTTGGAGATCGTTTGGAAGCTAGAGAGGGAGTGAATAGCATTTTCGTTTCTACAAGAATGATTAGCGGAAGCAAACAAAAATAATATAAGTAAAAATGAAAGAACAATGCTAACAAAGCCTTTACGTGGTTCGGAGATAACGCTTCTACTCCACGGCGATCCTTAAGGTGGATCAACCCAAGCAATTCCACTAAGAAGCTCTCCTTTACAACAAAACCTCCTCTTCTTTACAAAGAATGAAACTTGAGCTTAGAGAGAGGAGGAGGGGATTTAAGATCACTTGGAAAGCTTGAAAACTCGTGGAGGCTTTGGAGAAGAATCAGAGAATAAGCATTAACCCCAAAAACCTCCACCATCCCTCTTTTTATAGAGAGAAGGCTGATTTTCCCATTGGAGCACGATCAGTCGACTGATGCACAACATCAGTCGACTTCCGGTGGGATTAACGGCTTATGAACTGCCGGATTCGTGGGATTTAGAGTCACTTCGTCCAACGACATTCTCATCAGTCGACTGATTCATCCATCAGTTGACTGATGGAGTGATCAATCGAGTGATCACAGGCCGTAGTCGAGTGTGACTCCATTCTGTGCCCGTATTTAACTTGATTAGTCGATTGCCACTGTTGGCAGTCAACTGATCGCAACATTAGTCGACTGCCATGACCAATGCAGTCGACTGATGGTTAGGGTTTCATCCTGACTCAGTCGAGCACCTGCCCAGTCGACTGATACTCATCAAGTATGAGTAATTCATACTTGATTCGACCCCTTAGACCTAGACTCAACCTTCTAGCTCTTCCTTAAGCCTTGCGCCTCTAGGATCCCTCCGAGTCCATGACTTGTTCATCCTTTGCGCTTTGCTTCCAAGAGCTTCCTTTGGTTTTGTCATGTCTTGGGTTTCCTTTGCCAAGGCGTGCTTGGACTTTACGCTGCCAAGTCTACATGCTTGGACTTACGCTGCCAAGACTTGCCTTTGAACTTCCTTTGCCAAGGTACTTTTGGACTTAATGCTGCCAAGACAACATGCTTGGTCTTATGCCGCCAAACCTTTACCTTGGACTTCACTTGCCAAGATCATACTTGGACTTTGCCTTTACCTGTCACTTAATCATGTTCACCATTAGATCACAATTTGTTGCCTAACTTAGATAATTATCCAAACATCAAAACATATAAATACTTGGGGCATTGTTGCACCAACATCCAGCTCTTAGGCACTTACTGAAGGTAGTAAACTTTGCTTCCCACTTTAACTCGGTTGCTTGTTCATGGCAATGCCGTATTTGTCCCTGGATTAAAAAAATTAATCCAGGACAATTAGGGATTACCCATGCTACCGTTCCATCGTCGTGCTATCCAATTAGAGTGGTCACTTGAACAAACTTGTTGTTCAAGCAACCTACCTCTATTCTTCGAATAGCCACGGAATAGACGATGTACGGATCGCCAGTTTTTGTATTTATATTCGGGGTCCAAGTAAATTTAACCACATAACAAAATACATACATCATACAAAGAAACTAAAGGGAACCAAAACAAGATTTATACCTCTTGTTTACCTCAAGGTCTTCTATTGTATGTCCTTCCTCCTTTTGTACGTCGTGTGGGCGACGATCTTTCAAAAGTCGAAGCCTCCTAGATCACGTTCTTCCTTTCTTTGCTCACTCCAAACAAAAGGAAGAATAAAACAAAACTCTTCTTCCTATCTAGAACCAGCCACCAAGTCAATGGAATTAGTGTTGCCGCCGGCCAAGGAGGAGAATAGGATCACCGGCAAACCTTGAAGAAGGGTTGCCGCTGACCACAAGGAGAGGGGAAAAAGGAACTCCGACCAAAGGATGAAGAGGAGATATCCAAACCTTTACCACCTTGCTACTGACCCCTTTGCCCTTGAACAATTGGCGCCGCCCAAAGCAAAAGGAAACCCTAACCCTAATGCCTTGTCGCCCAATCCAAAGAAGCAAAAACCCTAATCTCCCTTCAATGCTCTCCACGCCCAAGCCTTGGCCTCCTTTTATAGAGCTAGGCTTAAGCCTCCTTTTAATCTCCACTGTCGGATCCAGGGATTTAATCTCCACCGTCGGATCTAAAGATTTAATCTCCACCATTGGATCTAGAGATTTAATCTCCACCGTCGGATCTAGAGTTTCATTTTCCATCATCGGATCTAGGCTCCATGAGGTTTTTAATAGGCTACAATAGGGACTATGAGGAGGAGTTGGATCTTGGCCACCCAATGGATCAAGCCAACATAAAGTCCGATCCATTAATGATAATACATTCCACTAGAGGATTATTATTGATTTAGCTCACCAACCCCCATAAATTAATATGGACTCCATGAATTATTTTTACATTTATCTCCCCGTGTTTAAGATCTCGAATGTTCATCAATTAATTAATTTACTGACAATTAATTAATCAACATCTAACTCCATGAGTAGTACCACTCAACCTTATCATCATGCCGGACCAAGTCCACTTGCAGGGTTTACATGATGAACCTTATGAGCTCCTCAAGGGAACATCATCATCCTAGTATATAGGACACGATTTCCTTCTATAATCAACGACACGCCATATAAATAATATCATTTCCCAACTTACCGAGCATATCAATTTACTCTATAAATCTTGCCCATTGGTAAATCAAAGAAATGAATACTAAGTATATGTGCTCGTTATTATATCAGGATTAAGAGCATGTACAACATAATATCTAAAGTCCGATTCAATTATGTAGTTAGCAATAAATTGAATCACTTCTAAGTCGATCCTACTCAATACACACAAAGTGTACTAGTGTAATTCTATGGTCAAGACAAACCAATACAAAATCACACTACAACCATACCAATGGTTTGTCCAAAACCATCTCGGTTGTGAGCCTTTACTTATACTTTACAAGAAACTGATAATATGATCTTTCGTGTGACACTACACACCATGTTATCTACAATGTAATGTATTAGACGATATGTAAAACCATAAATATGCAAACTATGATCATGTTATTCTTATTTCAAAAAATAAAGATGTTCATACAAAAGATAGACTTTTCTAGTATACATCCCAATAATCTTCCACTTATACTAAAAGACTATGTTGTTCTCATACTATCATACATCTGATTCCCATTCCCTCCACATGCCTATCAAAAGCTCTCGCTGGAAGGGCCTTAGTGAAAGGATCTACCAGGTTATACTCTGATGCAATCTTGGCCACATCAACTTCTCCTCGCTTTACAATTTCTCGTATCAGGTGGTACTTGCGCTCTATGTGTTTACTTGCCTTATGGGCTCGTGGTTCCTTCGAGTTTGCAACTGCACCACTATTATCACAAAAAATTGTGATAGTTCTGGGCAAACCAAGAATCACATCCAAGTCCATCAAGAAGTTCCTGAGCCACACAGCTTCTTTGGCCACCTCAGAGGCTGCCACATACTCAACTTCCATGGTAGAGTCTGCCATGCATTTCTGCTTGACACTCCTCCAAACAATGGCTCCACCTCCCGATGTAAACATAAAACCTGAGGTAGACTTACTGTTATCCCTATCTGATTGGAGTCAAAATCTGTGTAACCCACAGGGAGTAATTGGTCTGCCTAGTAAACTAGCATATAATACCTAGTCCTTCTCAGGTACTTCAATATATGCTTTACCGTAGTCCAATGTCTCTGCTCTGGATTACTCTGATATATGCTAACCATGCTCACGGCAAAGCAGATATTCGGTCTCGTACATAGCATGATATACATGAGGCTTCATACTGCCGAAGCATAAGGAACTGCCTTCATCTCCTCTATCTCCTCAGATGTTCTAGGACACATCTCCTTAGATAAAAGAACTCCATGCCTGAAAGATAGAAAACCTTTCTTGGAGTTCTGCATGCTAAAGCGAGCCAAAATGGTGTCTATGTATGAAGTTTGAGATAAGCACAACATCCTTTTCCTGCGATCCATTATAACCTTGATCCCAAGGATGTGCCCTACTTCTCCCAAGTCCTTCATATCAAACTGTTTGGATAATCATACCCTTATGTACGATAACACCTTGACATTGTTGCCAATTAACAAAATATCATCTACGTATAGTACAAGAAATACTACTATGTTTCTATCACATCTCTTGTATACACAAGACTCATCGGACTTTGAATAAATCCATAAGATTGGATTATCTCATCAAAGTGGATGTTCCAAGACCTCGAAGCTTGCTTCAATCCATAAATGGACCAATTAAGCTTGCACACAAGATGCTCTTTGCCCTTTATAATGAATCCCTCTGGTTGCTTCATATAAATGTTTTCCTCAAGATTTCCATTAAGGAAAGCTGTCTTGACATCCATCTGTCACACCTCATAATCCATATGAGCAGCAATACATAAGAGAATCCGGATAGACTTAATCATGGCTATCAGCGAAAAAGTCTCCTCATAATCGATACCCTCTTTATGAGTATACCCTTTCGCAACAAGCCGTTCTTTTAAGGTCTCAACCTTCCCATCTATTCCTCTTTTTCTTTTTTAAATCCACTTGCATCCAATGGTTTTTACACCATTGGATGGTTCTACTAGCCCCCAGACCTGATTTGAATCCATAGATTCTATCTCAGAAATCATCGTACTTTGCCAAGATGCCGCATCTTTATCTTGGATTGCCTCGTCATATGTCCAGGGATCAGGTTCATGTTCACCAGGGACTAAATCAGAAGATTCTCCCAAGAATATGAATCTATCAGGCTGTCTAACAACCCTCCCACTATGATGAGGTATCACCTGTGTATCCTCTATGACACGCGGTGCAGTGACTTGGGGTATATCCTCATGTACCGGTGGTACTGAAGCAATGACTTACCCTCTCAATTCCTCTAGAACAATCTTACTCATGAGCTTATGGTTCATCACATAGTCTTCCTCTAGAAATCTGGCATTCATGCTAATGATCACCCTCTGATCTCTAGGACTATAAAACAAATCACCTTTCATTCTTCTAGGATAGCCAACGAACATGCGCACTTATGTACGAGGTTCCAATTTACTGTTAGGGCAATCTCTTGCCATGAAAAGGGGGAGATTGTTAGGGCAATCTCTTGCCATGATAAGGTTTTGATGTGTGTGGCAAAGGGTTTAAGTTAGGTTGGTATTGTTATTTGATATGTGCGTTGGAGTCTTGTAGGACTTAGTAATTCGCACATGGAGCCTTGGCGGGTTCACCCTCACAACCTCGGTCCTTGAGTCGGTGAAGGATGACTTTGCGAAAGTCGTGCACTTGGAGCATCCGAGGGACCGCCGGATGAGATGACTTGAAGTGAAGCCAAGGAAGCAGACTTCGGAGGCAAGAGATGCAAAGGAGCATTGCAGATCCGTGCGCCTGATGCTGCCGAGGGACGTGGCCGCGAACGAAGAGAGCTTTTGTAATGCCCGTAAAATTTCTAGCAATTTTACGAGAATTTTGGCTTTATGATGATAGGCTTTATGTGGGCCTTTTTGGAAAAATAAAAGAAAATAAGCCAAAAAAAAAAAAAAGGAGATGCAAAGCCTAGGAATTGAACCCCAAACCTCTAGAGATAGCCAAGCCCTATAGATGCACCCACTAACCATAAGCCCAATAGAATTATATCATTAGAGGAAGAGGGGAATTTATAGATAAGCGGAAGGAGGGTAAGTGAAGAGGCATGACAAAGAAAAGAGAAACTTCTCTTCCCTTTATAAAGAAGAAGGAAGTTTCCATTTGGCCATTTTCTTCCTCTCCTCTTCATCCTCACCGAAACCAATCTCCCTCTTCATCCTTTGGCCGAGACCCCCTTTCAAGCTAGGAGAAAGCTAGGTGACTTCCATTAGGTCATCTCTCAAGCAAAGCGAAGGAAGTAAGATTTCCCTCACCTGCAGTGTATTAGTTTCGTAGGTTAAATTTCATGAAAGAAAGATGAAGTTGTTGTTGGGGTTGATCCGTGAGGGGAAACTTCGCTTCCCCTTCACCTCGGTTGCTTGACCATGGTGATCCCTTTGATGTCCCCGGATTAAGAATTTAATCTTAGACAAAAGGGATTCCCAAAGCAACCAAGTCATCATCGTGCTATTCATTTAGAGAGGTCACTTGAACAAACTAGTTGTTCAAGCGACCATCCTCTATCATACGAGTAGCCGCGGAATAGACGATGTCCGGATCGCCGGTTTTTGTGTTTATACTCGGGATCCAAGTATTATTTAGCCTATTTACAGAAATATAACATGCTTATATTTTGAAATACAAACACAAGCAATGAATAAAAGAGATAGAAGAATAGTTATACCTCTTGGTCTTCTAATGTATGACCCTCCTCCTTTTGGACGTCGTGTGGGCGACGATCCACCAAAAGTCAAAGCTCCTAGATCGCAAAACTTCCTTCCTTGCTTTCCCAAGCAAGAGGAAGAAGAGAAACAATGTTTTTCTCCTTCCAAAACTCAACCAACAAGGAATCAATCCTTTCCTTGCCGCCGGCCAAGTAAATGAAGGAGATGGTGGTGGGAAGCAACCAAGATACCTAGGGAAACCCTATATCTTGTTTCCACCACCTAAGGAGAAGAAGAAGGAGGCTTTGGGCGTCGGCCAAGGCTGGAAAAATGCTGGGAGAAGCTGCTGGACGTTGGCACAAAGAGGAAGAAGAAGAGAGAAAGAACCTTCCTTATTTGGTGCCACCCTAGCCTCAAAACCCTAACCCTAATTCCAATCCTATCTCAACTAGGATTGCCCTATTCTTGCCGCCCAAGCCTTGCTCCCTCTCTATCATGATCTTCACGCCAACCCCATGCCACCTTTTATAGAGTTTGGGGATAAGCCATGAATTAATCTCCTCCATTGGTTCTAGGGATTTAATCTCAACCGTCGGATCTAGAGATTTAATCTCAACCGTCGGATCTTAGAGATTTAATATCTACCAATGGATCTTAGTGTTTTGTTTCTATCCATTGGATCTAAGCATCTTGAGGTGTTAATGAGCTACATTAGGGACCATGAGGAGGAGTTGGGTCGTCACCCATGGATCAAGCCCACATAAAGTCCGATCCACTAATGATGGTCCAATCCACTAAAGGTCCATGATCGATCTCTCTCACCAACCCCCATATGATAATATGGGCTCCATATATTATTTGTACATTTTCTCCCAGTGTTTAAGATCTCGAATGTCCGTCAATTAATTAATTTACTGACCATTAATTAATCGACATCTAACTCCATGAGTAGTACCACTCAACCTTTTCATCATGCCGGACCAAGTCCACCTGCAGGGTTTACATGATGAACCTTATGAGCTCCTCAAGGGGACATCATCATCCTAATATATAGGACACGGTTTACTCCTATAATCAACGGCACACCATATAAATAATATCATCTCCCAACTTACCGAGTCTATCGATTTAATCTATAAATCTCGCCCATTGGTAAATCAAAGAGATGAGTACCATGTATATGTGCCCGTTATTATATCGGGATTAAGAGCATGTACTAAATAATATCTGAGGTCCGATTCGATTATGTAGTCAGCAATAAATCGAATCACCTCTGTGTCGGTCCTGCTCAATACACACAAAGTGCACTAGTGTGATTCTATGGTCAAGACAAACCAATACCAAATCACACTACAACTATTCCGATGGTTTGTCCAAAGCCATCTCGGTTGTGAGCCTTTACTTATACTTTACAAGGAGTCGATAACATGATCTCCCGTGTGACACCACACACCATGTTATCTACAATGTAAGGTATTAGACAATATTGCATAACCATAAAAATATGCAAACAATGATCATGTGATTCTTATTTCAAAATAAAGATGTTCATACAAAAGAGCTAGGCTTTCAGTATACATCCCAACAGTTGTAGCCCTTGTAGGTTTCGGCCAATCAAGTTTTCTTGGGCTAAGATTCATGAAAATGATTCTAGGGAACTTCTATAGGTTGTATGCTCACTATAGGAACTTTTAGGGGACAAAGATTCTAACTTGGTGCCCTTATAGGTTTCGGCCACCAAGGCTTTTTAGGGTTAGGGTTTTTTTATGACAACTCCCTCTTATGAGGTTAGGCCATGATAATGCTTTATGAATGAATTCTAGGGGACAAAACCTAAGTTGAACCCATTCCATGTTTCGGCCAACCCATATAATTAGGGTTAGGGTTGCATGAAAATGTTCCTAATGACACTAGGTTAAGTAATAATGCTTTATGAATGAACTTTAGGGGACAAAACCTAAGCTTGAACCCCCACATGTTTCGGCCAATCAAGACTCTTAGAGTGAGGGTTTCATGAAAATACCCTCTTATAAGGTTAGGTTATGATATAGGCCTACATGAATAAATTTAGGGGACAAAAGTCCAAAGATCTAACCTTACAAGATTCGGCCAACCAATGAAAGTAGGGTTAGGGTGGCATGAAAATATTTCTAATGATACTATGATCAGTTATAAGGCTTCATGAATGAACTTTAGGGGACAAAACCCAAGCTTGAGCCCCTTACAAGATTCGGCCAACCCATGGTTTTAGGGTTAGGGTTTCATGGAAACACCCCCACATGTAGTTGTGCTAAGGGTATGGTTTTTTTGTTTATATGTCATGAACTATGCTTGTGTGATGAATATGTTTATGATTCAATGCAATATGAAATAAGCTTATGTGATGAACATGTTTATGATATAGTATGCCATGAAACATACCTAGATGTGGAACATGTTTTGTGATTTAATATGCCATGAATATGCCTAGGAAATATGCTTCATGTCTATGATGTAAGGTACCATGAAATATACCTAGAGGTGGAACATGTTTTGTGATTTAATATGCCATGAATATGCATTGGAAATATGCTTCATGTTTATGATATAATGTGCCATGAAATATGCTTGGGTGATGAACATGTTTATGCTTAGGACCCCTTTAGGGTACTCTTATGTTATGAATGCATGTGTCCTTATGAAATGACTGAGATGGAGATGCTTCCCTTTCAAGTAGGGATCAAGAGCTCTCCTTATGACAAGATAAGATGGAGATGCTTCCCTTTCAAGTAGGGATCAAGAGCTCTCCCTATGATAAGATAAGATGGAGATGCTTCCCTTTCAAGTAGGGATCAAGAGCTCTCTTCATGACAAGATGAGATTAAGATGCTTCCCTTTTTATGTTGGGGATCAAGAGCATTCTTTATATTATGACAAGAAAAGAAAAGAATTAAGTATTTTACTTTGCAAGAGGTTAAGTACCCAATCTGGCCGTGGTCGTTAATCAAATCCATAGGGACATAAGAAGACGTAAGAGGTCTTGCCCTGGTAAGACGTAAGAGGTCTTGCTCTAGTAGGACTGGTGGCTCGCTACCCCAGCCTATTAGGGAACGCGCATTATGTGGTACTTAACCTGGGGCCCCCCAAACAAGTTATGATGATATTGAAGTATCTATAAGTATATGTTTTGAAAAGAAAAGACTTTTATGATTATTGTGTATGCTCATGTTAAATACTCTGAATGCTTACGAACTATGTTCTTTATGCATGCTAGATGTTATGAAGTTATGATGATATTGAAGTATCTATAAGTATATGTTTTGAAAAGAAAAGACTTTTATGATATTGTGTATGCTTATGTTAAATACCCTGAATGCTTGCGAACTATGTTCTTTATGCATGCTAGATGTTATGAAGTTATGATGATATTGAAGTATCTATAAGTTTTGAAAAGAAAAGACTTTTATGATATTGTGTATGCTTATGTTAAATACCCTGAATGCTTGCGAACTATGTTCTTTATGCATGCTAGATGTTATGAAGTTATGATGTTTAGAGTTAAGTTTAAGAATGTTGCGACTATGTACTTTATGCTAGTTTAGAATTTATGATGTGGTGAATGTTATGGTTAAGTTTATGAATACTTGCGATTATGTTCCTTCTGCAGGTTTAGGATTTATGTTATTACAAATGTTTATGTTCAAGTTAAACAAATGCTTATGATTATGTCCTTTATGCATGTTTGGATTTCCTGATGAAGGGTTATGGTTAAGTTGAAGAATGTTTGTGCCTATGTACTTTATGTAGGTTTAAGATGTATGATGTTACGGATGCTTAGGTTAGGAATGCTTATTGTTAAGTTTTAAAACGCTTATGAATATGTCTTTCATGCATGCTTAGTTTTATGTAGTTATAATGCTTATGTTCAAATTATGCCCTGCTTAGATTAATTATGCTTAACTGGCTTATGAAAAATTCTATGCCATGCTTAGTTTTTTTTATTACATGGATATGTTGTTGATTAGTGTTGCTATGAAATACTTAGGTCCTTTATGCTAGTATGCTCATGTTCTAATTGCTTGATGAAGTTTGTGGCTTTTGTGAGTAGGCAAGGATCTTACTAAGCTATATGCTTATAGTTCATGTTGTCCATATACTGCAGATAAAGGAAGTCTGCGCTAGAGGAAGTAGCAGGAGGGGCCATGTGTGTGTGATAGTGGCATGGTGGAAGAAGACCCTATACTATCTGCTTGTATTTAAACGCTCTAAGAACAACTTAAGACATTGCTTCCGCTTATAAGACTTGTGTTTAATGAGTATCATCTACTTAAGAAGGTTGGAAATGTTAGAACTCATGAACGAATCTTTTTGTATGCATGTTATGAAAGATATGTTAACATGCTAATGATGAATATGATATGTGATGCATGTGCAAAAGAAGGTTTAAGTTATGATGACCTGTTAAAGTACGTAGGTTGTGAGAGGATCCATATGTAGTATGTTTAAAAAAAAAAAAAGAAGTAACAGTAGCGCCGCCCTGAGAGCAGATAAGGGCGGGCGTTACAGCTTTGGCGAGGGACTTCGAGTGAGTTGAGAGAATGAGTGAAATGTAAGTAGCTCATTAGGTGAACTTGGTCGAATGGCTGAGTGTCGGAGACTTGACCGCAAGGGTTAAGGTTTACCCGACCGCCGGAAGCTCAAACTTATGTTAAGTTTGAGTTTCACCGATCATGCCATGTAATGGCAATGACCGCCTGAGTCGAGTGTGTTCGATCGTATCCGATCGATGGTTTATGCCCGCAGCCGATCGCCATGGAATGGCAATGATCGCCGAGGATGTCGCGCATTACCGCTCGTAGCCGACTGGGCAGTCGACTACGGAGGCAACAGTCGACTGGTGAGGTCCATCAGTTGACTGCCAAGTGTTCCGTTGGACTACAACGGTCGGGATCCGACGTGTTCGGAGGCCGTTGTAGTGATGGTAGTCGACTGCCAAGGGCAGCAGTCGACTGATGGCGGCCAATGGGAAGAAATCAACCCTCTCTATAAAAAGAGAGGGTGTGAGCCTTTGAGAGGCTAATGCTTATTCTCTAAGTGATCTTCCTAGTGCCCCACAAGCTTTAAACTCTTCTTACTTGTCTTTACTTCAATCTTATTGTAAGAAGAGTGATCTTGGTTGTAAAGGTTACCTCCACCTAGCTTTGTGCAAAGGAGAGACCATTAGTGGATTGGTTTTGGGGGAGTGATTCACCGAGGATGAATCGGGGACCGTGGATTAACGGCGTAGCCGTGAACCATGTTACACCATCTTGTTAGCGTTTGATTTCTTGTATTTCTATTTGCTTGTCTTTCTTTATTGTTTCCGTTGCACTAATCTCTTTGTAGACGAGCAAATACTGACATCCAACGTTCGAGGGATATTCACCCCCCTCTAGCCGGCCGTACCGATCCCCTACATTTACCAGCATCTGCCTTCAGCACATGTGCTGGACTCCCCCAAATCCGAATATGTCTTAGACTAGGCTTTCGCCCAGTCCACAATTCTGTGGGAGTCGAAGGCACTGATTTAGATGGTACCAAGTTCAGAATATACACTGTTATATCTAGAGCATATCCCTAGAACAAATTTGGCAAATCAAAATAACTCATTATCGATCTAACCATCTCCATAAGAGTCGTATTCCTTCGCTCTGCTACAACATTCTGCTGGGGTGTACTAGGTACAGACAATTGAGATTGAATCCCAACCTCTGATAAGTAATTCCTAAACTCTCCCAAGAGGTACTCACCACCACGATCAGATCGTAGTGTCTTGATACTTTTACCTTGACATTTCTCCACATCAGCCTTGAATTCTTTGTTGGGATGTAAACTGGAAAAGTCTATCTTTTGTATGAACATCTTTATTTTTTGAAATAAGAATCACATGATCATTGTTAGCATATTTATGGTTATGCATATCGTCTAATAGATTACATTGTAGATAACATGGTGTGTAGTGTCACAAGGGAGATCATGTTATCAGTTCCTTGTAAAGTATAAGTAAAGGCTTATAACCGAGATGGTTTTGGACAAACCATTGGTATGGTTGTAGAGTGATTTGGTATTGGTTTGTCTTGACCATAGAATTACACTAGTACACTTTGTGTGTATTGAGCACGACCGACTTAGAGGTGATTCAATTTATTGCTGACTACATAATTGAATCGGACCTCAGATATTATGTTGTACATGCTCTTAATCCCGATATAATAACGGACACATATACTTAGTATTCATTTCTTTGATTTACCAATGAGGCGAGATTTATAGAGTAAATCGATAGGCTCGGTAAGTTGGGAAATGGTATTATTTATATGGTGTGACGTTGATTATAGGAGGAAACCGTGTCCTATATACTAGGATGATGATGTCCCCTTAAGGAGCTCATAAGGTTCATCATGTAAACCCTGTAGGTGGACTTGGTCCGACATGATGATAAGGTTGAGTGATACTACTCATGGAGTTAGATGTTGATAAATTAATTGTCTGTAAATTAATTAATTGACTGACATTCGAGATATTAAACACGGTGAGATAAATGTATAAATAATTCATGGAGCTGAAATTAATTTATGGGGGTTAGTGAGGTAGATCAATGATAATCCTCTAGTAGAATGGATTATCATTAATGGATCGGACTTTATGTGGGCTTGATCCATTGGGTGGCCAAGATCCAACTCCTCCTCATGGTCCCTATTGTAGCCTATTAAAACCCTCATGGAGCCTAGATCTGATGATGGAAAATGAAACTCTAGATCCGACGGTGGAGATTAAATCTCTAGATCCAACGGTGGAGATTAAATCTTTAGATCCGACGGTGGAGATTAAATCTCTAGATCCGACGGTTGAGATTAAATCCCAAGATCTGACGGTTGAGATTAAATCCTTGGATCCGACAGTGGAGATTAAAAGGAGGCTTAAGCCTAGCTCTATAAAAGGAGGCCAAGGCTTGGGCGTGGAAAGCATTGAAGGGAGATTAGGGTTTTTGCTTCCTTGGCTTGGGTGGCAAGGCATTAGGGTTAGTGTTTCCTTTTGCTTTGGGCGGCACCAATTATTCAAGGGCAAAGGGGTTGGCGGCAAGGTGGTGAAGGTTTGGATATCTCCACTTCATCCTTTGGCCAGAGTTCCTTTTTCTCTTCTCCTTGTGGCCGGCGACAACCCTATTGGATCGAGCGGATCGCTAGAGGGGGGGGGGGGTGAATAGCGATAAAAACTTTTCGTTCGAAATCGTTCGTTGAGGCACGAGTAGACAATTAAACGTAGCGGAAAGATAAATGACAAATAAACAAGACAAATGGATTTTTTACTTGGTTCGTAGCCTTTGGCTACTACTCTAATGCCCTAGGGGTCCTTGACTATGCACGGAGGGCAAAACATTAAACGAACTCCTCCTCGTTGGAGGTAAGAGTTAAACGAAGACAAAACTCAAGAAAGACTCAAGGTAGAGGGACACTCCCCCTCTCCTTGATATGATTTAAAGCCTGAAATAAAAAGAACAACATATACAAATTAAAGCTTATACCGACGACTTTTGAAGACTTGAAACTTGGTGCTTGAGTCGTCGTCTTGGCAGCGCTTCGTCGTAGGGATGTGGAAGACTCGTAGCGTATCGGAAGCACTTGGGAGCTTTTGAATTGATGAAAAACCCTAGGACAAGCCCTCCTTTTATAGCCTTTGAGCCCTTCATTGAATGGGTCTTCAACCAATCACAAATGGGCACAAAACTTCTTGGAATGAGGTGATAATGCTTGACTCCTCGAAGCTGATCCTTGACCATCAGTCGACTTATGGTCATCATCAGTCGATTGATGGAAGCATCAGCCGAATGCTGACCGTAGACAGTCGACTGATGGATGGCAGCCAGTCCTCCAAGCAACAGTCGACTGATGCTAGCTGCAAGGCAAAGTTAGTTTAACAAAAATATTATTTTGACGATCGCCGACCATCCGATCTCGATATAGACTATCTATAGGATGTCTTTGGTCAGATCTATGCTTAAGATAATCCCCGTAAGGAGGATACGACCTCTCTTACTCTCACACACACGAACTTTACCTCGATACTTATTGTGTCGCCTTCGCTTCCGGCCTTCCACTCGATTCCTTCGGCTTCCTCCGAAATCACTCGAGTGTCACCCAACCACCACGGCTTCCTCCGGGTGTCGCTAGCCTTCAGCTCAAGCTTTGGCACTTTTTTTCACACTCGATTAAGCCCATGAGATAATGATGTAATCTTAACTTTGCATCTTTCCCATAATAAAAACACAGGTTCGATCATCTGGTGCCCCTGCACCAACAAATGTTGGTGCAGGGGCACTAGATAATCGAACCTGTGTTTTGATTATGGCAAAGACACAAAGTTAAGTTTATATTGTTATCTCACGTGCTAAATCAAGTGTGCAGAAAAGTACTAAAGCTGGAGCTGAAGGCTAGCGACACCCGGAGGAAGCCGTGGTGGTCGGGCGACACTTGAGTGAATTCGGAGGGAGCCGAAGGAATCGAGTGGAAGGCCGGAAGCGAGAGCTACTATCGAGGTAAGCTCGTGTGAGTGAGAGATTGTAAGGTCGTGTCCTCTTTACTGGGACGACCGTAGGCGACGATTCGACTAAGACTTCCTGTGGAAGGTCTAGGTCGAGATCGGACGGTTAGAAACCGTCGTATTTATCATTTTTCCGAGCTAATCTCTACCGCAGGAAGTGGCCAGCCGGCAATGACCGACATTGCCGATCGTTATCGCTGATCGATGAGATGCATCACCGATCATCACGATCGATGGCGACGACTCAACTTTTGCGCTATGTCAAAACGGATAACGTTTGACGCGGCCACTTTGCGATAAAATTTGGAAAAATCAATGATCCGTTCCAAAGAAATAGGAGACAATTACAGAGGCCAAAGTCTATAAAAGGAGGGGAGGATTCCACTCCAAATCACATCAATTATTTACACGCTTCAACACCTCAACCGCCATAACGCCGACGCGACAACCTCGATCTTCTTCGTTCAGCAGATTCAAGTAATATTTTGATATTATATTCTGGTTTTTTATCTTCATAACGAGGTGAGGTAGGCTTGTTGCCTCATCCTCGTGTATTCGGTTTTGTAATCGTTGTCTCCTACCTCCAACGAGGAGGAGACGCTTTTAGTGCTTTGCCCTCCGTGACGCGTCTAGGACCGATAGGGCCTTGGAGTAGCAACCACTGGGTTGTGAACCAAGTAAAATAAACGTGTTCATTTATTTTCCGCTGTGCTTACTTTGCGTGATTGAACGAGCGAAAAAGAAAAGTTTTACGGTCGCTATTCACCCCCCCTCTAGCGACGCTTCTCGATCCAACAATTGGTATCAGAGCGGGGGCGCTAAGATTTGGTGAAACCACCAATCTAGCACGTTTTGGTTTTCTTTTCGTATTTTTCGATTCGTATATTTCTTAGGTTTTGTTTCCCGCACTACTAATCCAAGACCAAGTCTTGGTACATAGTTTTTGGTTGTGTTTTTGCTAGTACTAATCTCCTTCGGAGTACCTCACGATCAAACGAGCATAACTTTTGCTACGAGTGGACTCACGAAACGATCTACCCACCAAATCGAAGCTCTCTGAAAGATCTACACTTTTTACCGGGGGTTTACCCCCGTAACAAGCTGTTTCCAGCCCCAAAATCCAGCGTTTAGTACCCTTTCGGGGACATCGAAGGTCGTAAGTTTCAAATTTTTTTTAGTTTTTTATCCTCCTTATTTATTTCTGTTTTTTTCTATTATTTCCCGCATTACTAATCCAAGACCAAGTCTTGGAATTCTCTTTTATTTGTGTTTTTGTAAGATACTTAATGGCTCACATTGAGGGATATAGCACCACCCGACCTCCGTTCTTTAACGGAGATGATTTCCGTTATTGGAAAGGTCGGATGGAGTGTTTCTTGAAAACACAAGTCGAGACTTGGATAATAATCCAAACCGGCTTTGCTTTACCCACCAATGATCAAGGAGAGCCCTTGGATTTCAACAAGTGGACAAATGCAACCAAGAGGCAAATCGAAGCCGATGCAAGAGCAACCCAAATATTGCAATGCGGCTTGTCCAAGGAGGAACTCAACCGCATCGGACCATTCATTAGCGCCAAGGACCTATGGAATAAATTAATTGAGCTACACGAAGGAACACCCGATGCTAAGGTATGTAAACGTGACCTTCTTTTCAATAAGTTGTATAACCTCAAGATGCAGGAACACAAGACGGCAACACAACTACACGCCGCGTCCGGGACATTGTCAGCGGCCTACACACCATCGGACACAAGGTCGAAAACCGCGTGACCTATTAAGGTACGTTCTTAATTCATTTCCTAGGACTACCTTGTGGGCATCCATGGTCGATGCCTACAAGGTCTCTAAGGACCTATCGAAGCTTAGGTTAGATGAATTATTTTCCGAGTTTGAACTTCATGAGCAAACTAACGTGATCCGGGCCGAGAGAGGTATTGCTCTACTTGCAGGACAAAGAAGCAAGCCACCTACTAGGCAAGTAGATGAACTCGAACCCGAAGACGAATCCGAATCCATGCAAGGAAATTGTGCGGAGAATAGTTCGACAAGAAAGAAGGAAATTGAAGAATGAGAACCAAAAGAAAAAGGGAGCAAGGAAAGCCTTCCATGCAACTTGGGACAACAGAGAAGACATAGCTTACATGGCAAGAACGGAGGAGTCCGAGTCAGAATCCGAAGCCGAGTCCAACTACAACTCCGACTCCGACCCCGAAGATTATTTCGAGAGAAAACTCAAAGCCGGACCAAAAGGGAAAGTTAAGGTTGATTTCTCTTTAATTAGTACACTTTACAGTACAATTAAACTGCTTAATAGGAAATTAACTAAGTCCGAGTCTAGGGTTGAGTCGTTACTTGAGGAGGTTGAAACCCTCAAGCAAGAGGCTACTCTAACCTCTTCAACTAGTCAAGTTCAAGAGAGAAACTCAACCCAAATTGAAAAACTTGAGAAGGAGAATTCTCTCTTGAAAGACCAAGTTCAAGAGGTCGAGGCTAGGTTGGAAAAGTTCACGTTGGGATCTAAGAACCTTAACCGACTACTTGGAACCCAAAGAGCCGTGTACAACAAAGCCGGACTCGGATTTAAGTCAAAGACTACGAATAGGTCTTATATGTCTATCGTAAATCGTAGTCATCAAAGAGTCCAAGCATGGGTCCCAAAGGTTTTATTAAATTCACATATTAGGACTAATAAATATTGGATTCCTCAGGATCAAGTTCATTATTTGAATAGACCTTATTGGTTCAATGGTCTAGGGGGAGCTAACACTAAAATAGTATACCCGCTTACTTAGCAAAACCATTGCATGCTTAGAATTTTTGTTAACTTGTGAACTTACTTAGAATACGTACATAACCAACTAAAATCCTTCAAAAAGATTGAGCCTCGGGGAGCCTCTTTTCATAAATAACTAGTTAGTCAACTCTTGATAATATAGTATCAGGACGCGGCGAGATGATAGTACGTTAGGGAGACAAAGTCTCGTGTATTCGAGCTAGATAAGGCGTATCTAGCTTGGTGCACTTGACCGAGTGGAACTAGCTGAAGCTACCTCGCCGTATCCTAAACTAGTTAGACCAGGAAGTAACCCTAAGTGACTTAAGTAATATTTTCTTGAATTTGGCTTTGTCTAAGGAAGTGGTCGTTGTTCCGATCAAAGAAGGCCCCTGTGCCTCGCCACGACCTGGAAGCCAATTTCTCGAAAAGTTACTTAACGATCTAAAGGTTAAATCTGAATCTAACCCAAGGTTGACTATCTTTAATCAATTTAAAATCATCTCACAAAACATATAAGGTGAACAAATTATGAGACACATAGAATGGGTGAGATGTTAAGGATAATTGAAATATACTTGAAACAATCCCTTCAAAATACTACTTATTTTCTCAACTATTGTACTTAACAACTCTGAGGCCAAAGTTTAGCGCCCCCTACATCTCTTATACTTCATATATTTGACTAAGGGGGAGAGCAAACTAATCTTAAGGGTTATATTATAAATCTTTAGATTATTGGTGCAGAGGGACACACCTCGAACCAATCCATCTAACTATTGCTAGACGCATGCTTGGACTTATATTTGATTTATCTAGATGCATTCATAAACGACATTGTTTTAAACCCCTATTTTATACAAAAACCCCAACACTCTTTTTTGATTTATGGCAAAAGGGGGAGAAGAGCGAAAGTTAAGGGGGAGTAACACAAAATTTGTTTTTGAAAACTAAAGTATCTCTTTCAAAACTCACCTAGGGTTAAGGGGGAGTTTTGGTTAAGGGAGAGTTTTTGGGAATGGCATTCATCATCTACTATATGTGTTTTATGCTTTAATTTCCCTTAACTTTGTGTTGGTTTGCCATAGATCAAAAAGGGGGAGATTGTTGGTGCAGGGGCACTAGATAATCGAACCTGTGTTTTGATTATGGCAAAGACACAAAGTTAAGTTTATATTGTTATCTCACGTGCTAAATCAAGTGTGCAGAAAAGTACTAAAGCTGGAGCTGAAGGCTAGCGACACCCGGAGGAAGCCGTGGTGGTCGGGCGACACTTGAGTGAATTCGGAGGGAGCCGAAGGAATCGAGTGGAAGGCCGGAAGCGAGAGCTACTATCGAGGTAAGCTCGTGTGAGTGAGAGATTGTAAGGTCGTGTCCTCTTTACGGGGACGATCGTAGGCGACGATTCGACTAAGACTTCCTGTGGAAGGTCTAGGTCGAGATCGGACGGTTAGAAACCGTCGTATTTATCATTTTCCGAGCTAATCTCTTACTGCAGGAAGTGGAGCCGGGTCGATTCACGGACATTAGGCGTCGATCGTTATCGATTGGTGATGAGATGCATCATCGATCATTATCATCGATCGATGAGAGGCATCATCGATGATGGCGGCGACTTCGACTTTGCGCTATGTCAAAATGGATAACGCTTTGACGCGCCACCAGCGATAAAATTTGGAAAAATCCATGATCCGTTCCAAAGAAATAGGAGACAATTTCAGAGGCCAAAGTCTATAAAAGGAGGGGAGGATTCCACTCCAAATCACATCAATTATTCATCAAGTGCTCCTACAACGCCAACGCTTCAACACCGTCATAACGCCGACGCGACGACAACCTCAGATCTTCTTCGTCGGCAGCAGATTCAAGTAATATTTTTGATATTATATTCTGTGTTTTTTATCTTCATAACGAGGTGAGGTAGGCTTGTTGCCTCATCCTCGTGTATTCGGTTTTTGTAATCGTTGTCTCCTACCTCCAACGAGGAGGAGACGTTTTAGTGCTTTGCCCTCCGTACGCGGTCTAGGACCGATAGGGCCTTGGAGTAGCAACCGCTGGGTTGTGAACCAAGTAAAATAAACGTGTTCATTTATTTTCCGCTGTGCTTACTTTGCGTATCGAACGAACGAAAAAGAAAAGTTTTACGGTCGCTATTCACCCCCCCCCCCTCTAGCGACGCTTCTCGATCCAACAACAAACCCTTCTTCAAGGTTGGCAGGTGATCCTATTCTCCTCCTTGGCTGGCGACAACACTAAGTCCATTGACTTGGTGGCTGGTTCTAGATAGGAAGAAGAGTTTTATTTTATTCTTCCTTTTGTTCAGAGCAAGCAAAGAAAGGAAGAACGTGATCTAGAAGGCTTCGACTTTTGGAAGATCGTCGCCCACACGATGTCCAAAAGGAGGAAGGACATACAATAGAAGACCTTGAGGTAAACAAGAGGTATAATTCTTGTTTTGGTTCCCTTTAGTTTCTTTGTATGATGTATGTATTTTGTTATATGTTTAAATTTACTTGGACCCCGAATACGAACACAAAAACTGGCGATCCGTACATCGTCTATTCCACGGCTATTCGAAGAATAGATGTAGGTTGCTTGAACAATAAGTTTGTTCAAGTGACCACTCTAATCGGATAGCACGACGATGGAACAGTAGCTTGGGTAATCCCTAATTGTCATGGATTAATTTTTTACAGGGACAAATATGGGATCGCCATGAACAAGCAACCGAGTTGAAGTGGGAAGCGAAGTTTCCTACCTTCAAGTGGTATGAGAGCCACGGTTTCCGATTTTGTTTGTTTAGGATTCGGTTACTTTTATACACTTTTCATATATTATATGTGCTGGATAATAGTAGGATGTGCATAGGTTAACTTTTTGGTTGTAGCCATAGGATCCAACTATTATGGCCATATGTGTGTATGCGATTGTATGTGTGTAATTGTATATTTTTTGAATCCTCGGGGTTGATAAGGCTAGTATTTAATTTTTGTAATTAAGTATGACATTGTTTAGCCACTCTTTTATTTTAGTTTACTTTCGATCTAGATTTCATGTACACTCCTTCTTGAGTATAAGATCGATGGATGTAAATTAAAATAGTTATTCTCGTCTCGGATCTCCGGATGGCTTGTACATGGCGTAGGGAGGAGCTGACGAGAAGGCAATACAACGGGAGACATATTGGAGACAAAAGGCATAATAGTTGGAAAATATTTTTTTTTCATATTTATTGCTTCTTGTTTGATATGCATGTCTTAGGCTAGGAAAATTCCTCAATTTTAAATTACTAAGTGGGAGAGGGATATTTTTATAAATTCCCACGGCCTCTATTACGATTTGACATGTGATGCAAACAAACTTGCACGTTGGCTCTGAGTGCCTTTCTCCCCATCGGATGAGTTTGTTTGCGGATCACATGGTCAAATATGGTTATAGGAAATTATTAAGGAGCTTATGTACTTCCCCATCGGAAGGCACATAACCCGAGATAATTCCCTTGGTACCAAGTAATGGTGAACACTTAGATACAAATAGGAGTATCCTCCCCATCGGAGTCACTGCTTTTATTTGTAGGGATGAAGAGGAACCAACTATTAATTTTATTTGTCAAAAAGTTAGGTTGACAAGATAGTAAAATTAATGGGTAAAACCTCCTCTTACAAATGTAGAATTCATATACATCCACACTATTGTGGCATACGATATTCTCGGTGTTTTGAGGTGTTGGTTGATTTTAAAATTTTATTGTTTGAGGAATCAATAATTTTTTGAAATCTAATATTTTGATCTATGTGATTCTTAGGTTTTTCAAAATGACTTTCAACCCGCTTGCTGTGATATTGAAAGAAAATAAACTTATTGGACCCCATTATGTTGATTGGAAGAGGAATCTTGACATTGTCTTGATTGCTAAGGAATACAAATATGTACTCCTCGAAGAGTGCCCTTTTAAGCCTGTGAATGATTCTGGGGAAAAGGAGAAGGAGAGTTATAAGAAGTGGATTAAGGGTGATGAGATGGCGCGATGTTACATTTTGACATCTATGTCAAATGTACTGCAACATCAGCATCAAGTCATGCCCACTGCTTATGACATGATGCTCAATCTCAAAGAACTTTTCGGACACCAGAATTGGGCTGCGAGGCAGGAAGCCATGAGGAACTTGATGACGACCACCATGATCGAGGGAACACCCGTGAGGGATCATGTTCTCAAGATGATGGCTCATTTGAATGAGCTGGAAGTCCTCGAAGCTGAGAAAGATGGAGAAACCTAGGT
Source organism: Wurfbainia villosa (assembly GCA_025175895.1). Classification (NCBI taxonomy): domain Eukaryota; kingdom Viridiplantae; phylum Streptophyta; class Magnoliopsida; order Zingiberales; family Zingiberaceae; genus Wurfbainia; species Wurfbainia villosa. The sequence continues at coordinate 77,078,174 of CM045997.1, read as the reverse complement.
CGATATCATTCTCCAATCTCTACCTAGGAGTTTTGAGTAGTTTTGCCTGAACTACAACATGAATAAAAGGTTGTATTCATTGGTGGAGCTTCTGACAGAGCTCCAGGCGATAGAGGGGCTATTTCATCAGAGTGCTCAGGCACATGCCATGGTTGCCCAAAAGGTTTCTACTTCTAAGCCGAAAGGAAAGAAGAAGAAGAAACAAGCTGGGGCAAAGGTGGCGGGAGGATCTCAGGGAAAAGTGAAGAAGCCGAAAGGTAAGTGGTTCACTTGAAAGCAAACTGGGCACTAGAAGAAGGACTGCCCTAACCGAAAGCAGAACAAAGGTATATCTTTTGGTCTAGTCGTTGAAACATGTTTAGCGATATTTTCTACCGACACCTGGTGTGTAGATACGGGAGCCACTGATCATGTCTGCAATACTTTGTAGGGGTTCCAGGAAACCAGATGATTGGCTGAAGGGGAGATTACTGTCTACTTGGGTGATGCTATGAAGGTAGAGGCTGTTGCAGTGGGAGATGTTTATTTGTCTTTTGAGAGGACTAAAGTTTTGGTTCTAAAAAATTGCCATTATGTACCTTTATTTAGAAAGAATTTGATTTGAGTTTCTAAATTGTTTATGGATGGATATTCTATTTCTTTTAATGATAGAGTTGTTATAAAAAGGAATAGGGAGATTATCTGTTTTGGTGCATTGATAGGAAATTTATATACAATTGAACCAAAAGCTCCCACGATGCAAATAGAAGTAAATAACTCATCTTCTAATTCCAATAAGAGAAAAGAACCTTCGAAGATGAACCAAACATATCTTTGGCATTTAAGGCTAGGTCATATTAACCTAAGCAGAATTCAAAGGTTGATAGCTAATGGACCTCTGGGTTCATTAATGGTGGAAGATTTCCCAACCTGCGAATCTTGCTTGGAAGGTAAAATGGCCAAGAGGCCTTTTAAGGCCAAGGGGTATAGAGCCAAAGATGTGTTGGAAGTGGTTCATTCTGATTTGTGTGGTCCTATGTCTATCCAGGCAAGAGGTGGTTTTGAATACTTCGTCTCTTTCATAGATGATTATTCAAGATATAGATACATTTACTTGATGCTCCACAAGTCAGAATGCTTTGACAGGTTCAAAGAATTCAAGGCTGATGTGGAGAAACATCAAGGTAAAAGTATCAAAACACTACGATCTGATTGTGGTGGTGAGTACCTCTTGGGAGAGTTTAGAAATTACTTATCAGAGGCTGGGATTCAATCCCAATTGTCTACACCTGGTACACCCCAACACTTACCTACCCAAAGCGAGGGTCGTTCCCTAGATATAGCACAAAGTCTCAAAGGCGTGCTCGGTATTGAGAGAAATTGATAGGTGTTTCTGTTGGGGATCGAACGGCCGGCTAGAGGGGGGTGAATAGCCCTCTTACGATGGATGTCGTAATTTGCTCGTCTAGAATTAGATTAGCGTAAGCGGAAACAACAATACAAGTAAATTAAACAAATAAAGACAAAGCAAAGGAAAAAGACAATGCTAACATAATGTCGTAACGTGGTTCATGGCTACGCCGCTAATCCACGATCCCGATTCGTCCGAGGTGAATCACTCCTCCAAAGCCAATCACTATTGGTCTCTCCTTTGCACCAAGCTAGGTGGAGGTAACCTTTACAATCAAGATCACTCTTCTTACAATAAGAATGGAGTAAAAGCAATTAAGAAGAGTTTAAAGCTTGTGGGGCACTTGGAAGATCACTTTTAGCATAAGCATTAGCCCCCAAAGCTCCACACCCTCTCTTTTTAAAGAGAGGAGGCTTTTCTTTCCGTTGGCCGCCACCAGTCGACTGCTTCCCTTGGCAGTCGACTGCCGCCACTACGACGGTCTCCGAACATATCGGATCCCGACCATTGTAGTCCAACGGAACACTTGGCAATCGACTGATGGACCTCATCATCGATCGTGCTATCCGTAATCGGCCCGATCGATCGGCTCGATGCGGTCGACCCTTTCTACGATCACGGCTCGCCTTGGATCATTCGATCAATCTTGATCATTGCTCACATATGGCCGTCGGGCCTCACTACACTTAGCAAAATGGCCAAGTTTCACCTAAGAGCTACCCCTTCCCGGGTTACATTCGCTCACTCTCATCTCTCGGAGTCCGTCGCCTTCGAAGTTCTCTTCGTTGTGGCCCGCGTCCTCGCGAGCGACATCGGCGCTGGCTACAATGCTCCTTCGCGTTTCTTGCCTCGAAGTCTACTTCCTCCGGCTTCACTCCAAGCTCCTCGTCCGGCGGTCCCTCGGATGCTCCAAGCGCACGGCTTCCGCAAAGCCATCCTTCACCGACTCAAGGACCGAGTCATGAGTTGTGAAACTCGCCACGGCTCCATGTGCGAATTACTAAGTCCTGCACGACTTCAACGCACATATCAAATCAACATAACAAACTAACTTAAACCCTTTGCCACACACATCAAAACCTAATCATGGCAAGAGATTGCCCTAATAATCTCCCCCTTTTTGATGTGTGACAATCCGTTTAAGTTAGGTAAAAACATTTGATAAAAATTTCTAAGGTAAGAAAGCATGTAAACATAAACATGATATAGCAACATGCAACTCCCCCTTAATACATGAAACTCCCCACACATATTTCTCCCCCTATCATAATTAACTTAAACATAATATTTTCTCCCCCTTTGACACCATCAAAAAGATTAATACTAAGTTATAAACACATCGCATCAAGTCTAATAGAAGGAAAATATCAAAAATTGGTTTAATAATTGAAATTAGCCTTTACTGTTCAGAATATCAGGCCACCACCGATCGTTCAAACTACTACCGATACATCGCTTTCGAAATTCCGATTTTTCTAGTAAATTCAGAAATGCATTAAAAATTCCAGAAAATTCAAAAAATCATGAAATTTGGGTTACATATTTCTTGTAAGATTCTTTATCAGTGAAAAATAGTTTTTCATGAAAAGTCATTATATTTCCAGAGATTTGGCAAAAATCCAAAAGTTTTAAAAAACCACTAGGTTTTTGATCATTCTAGTATCAAGTTTAACACCTAGTTTTGCATCCAATTGTTTCAAAACATGAATACATAGATTTTAAAGTAAGAAATTGTTTTGAAAACATATGAAATATCTAACCATGATCTTTGGGCAATATGTCTATGAATTAAACATAAGCCTTCTCCATGATTGGTCTATTATTGCTATTTTGATACTTTAAATGACCATCTAAATGTCATAGGCATTAGTGGACATTTGTATCATCCTAACATCTCACTCATGCTAAGTTTTCAATCATGGTAGCCTATAGTGAGTGTGAGATGTATCCTAGAGGTATTTGTATATACTTAACCATTATATTCATGTAATTCTATCAAGGTTAAGTATCACCCTAACAGTCCACATGATCATAATGACATATATGAATGAATTACACATTATGATCATTAAATACATGTATTCATCAAGTAATAATCATGCATTAGGTATTACATGATGATAATTAGGAAATATCACCTAAGGCATGATTTAAATCCTATTTCTCATGATTATGTGCCAAATATCACAATCATAAATCATGATTGCAAACATGTGTAACAATTACATCAACTATCATGATTTAAGCATTATTTTTTATTTATGGGCACATTATCATCACCCAACACTACTTCTAAAAGTGAGGTCCCACCATCCTAAGTCAACCAACATATGATATAGGTGAAATGCATATGGTTGACTATCTTAAGGTTTTCCTAACCCTTAAGAATGGATTTAGGAACCCAAAATAAGTTCTTTCCTATTGGGTTCACTAAATACTCCTTGGGGATCCATTTTCTAGCTATTACTTTCTTCTTATCTTGTCCCCTAGCAATTAGGCATTTGTAGGACTTTTCATTTTTCTTTTCTTTATAACCTAAGCCTTTCTTATTAAAACTAGCTCTTTGGCTCCCTATAATCATGTTCAATGTATTTGAGCCAATTGTAAACTTTTCTAGGGCTTTGGTTAAATAATCTACTTTCTCTCTTAAAGCCCTATTTTCTTCTATACATGCATCACTAACATCCAAAGGCATATAGTTATCATGTGAGCATGCATCATTTAAGCTAGAAGAAATAATATCATCATTTAAGCATGCTTTTTCTAGTTTATTTTCTAAGTCCTTAATTTGATCTAGCATGCTTTTGTTCTTCTTCTTAGCTCTAAATAAATCCCTAGTTAAGCTAGAAACCATGGAAACTATTTTCTTCGGAGTTAGATTTGTTACCATAGTTTCCATGTCCTCTTCTTCTTCTTCGGATGAGGAGGATGTAGAGGCTCCCCCTTCACTTGAGCTCTCTCCACTTGAGCTTGATTCTTCATTTTCGGTAGAGGAGCAATCCAAGTCATCGAAAGCCATCAATGCAAGGTTGGAGTAGACATGCTCTTCTTCATCGGATGAGGAAGAGGAAGAAGGGTCATCCCATGTCTTGGCCTTGAATGCTTTGGCCTTCCCCTTTTCCTTTGCCTTCTTTTCTTCTTCCTTTTTCTTGTTCCCCTTTTTCTTCTTCTTTTCTTCTTTCTTCTTCCTCTCTTCCTTGCTCTTGTTTAGGAGGGGACAATTGTCCCTTATGTGTCCCTCTCCTTGGCAATTGTAACAAATGATCTTCCCCCTTGGTCTTCTATTCCTATCATTTGATTTGTTAAATCTAAAACCTTTTAATGCACGCCTTACCCTCCTTACCATATAGGCTTCTTCCGTGCTATCCATGGAGGAGGAGGAGGAAGCTTCGTCATCGGAGGAGGAGGGAATCTCTATCTTCTTCTTCCCCTTGTTTGCCAACAATGCTACTCCCCTTGAAGGTTGGATTCTAGGCTCTTCTTGTATACCTTCAAGCCTTGTTTCATGAAGCTCCATGGTTGAGAAGAATTCCTCCAAGGTGCTTACTTCTAAGTTCTTGGAGATATAAAATGAGTCCACCATGAAGCTCCATTTTGAGGATCGCGGAAAGGCATCTATAGCCTTCATAACCATATCCCGGTTTGATAGCTTCTCACCTACACTTGACAAACCGATTATAATTTCCTTGAAACGAGAATGCAAGGAAATTACCTTTTCTCCCTTTTCTAGTTTAATATTGTTGAGTTGGGAGCGGAGGAGGTCTCTCCTTGCTAGCTTCGCCTCGGATGTGCCTTCATGAAGCTCAATTAGCTTCTCCCACATCTCCTTGGCACTTAGGCATTCTCCAATTCGGTTGATCTCTTGTTGGGGGAGCACATTGAAAAGATGATGCTTGGCTTTTGAGTTTGCAAGGTGCTCTTCCCTTTGCTTTTTGGTCCACCTAGATTTCTCTATTGGCTTCCCTTCTTCATCCCTAGGTAAAACGAAACCGGATTCCATTGTAATCATGATATCAAAATCCGTTTCGAAAAATACCTCCATTCGCTTCTTCCACAAAGCAAATTCTCCTTCAAACTTCGGTGGATGGATGTTGGAGCCGACCATTTTGAAAGTTGCTTGTTGTGGCGGTTAGTCCTCAACAAGCTTTCCTTGGCTCTGATACCACTTGTTGGGGATCGAACGGCCGGCTAGAGGGGGGTGAATAGCCCTCTTACGATGGATGTCGTAATTTGCTCATCTACAATTAGATTAGCGCAAGCGGAAACAACAATACAAGCAAATTAAACAAATAAAGACAAAGCAAAGGAAAAAGACAATGCTAACACAATGTCGTAACGTGGTTCACGGCTACGCCGCTAATCCACGATCCCGATTCGTCCGAGGTGAATCACTCCTCCAAAGCCAATCACTATTGGTCTCTCCTTTGCACCAAGCTAGGTGGAGGTAACCTTTACAATCAAGATTACTCTTCTTACAATAAGAATGAAGTAAAAGCAAGTAAGAAGAGTTTAAAGCTTGTGGGGCACTTGGAAGATCACTTAGAGCATAAGCATTAGCCCCCCAAAGCTCCACACCCTCTCTTTTTATAGAGAGGAGGCTTTTCTTCCCGTTGGCCGCCACCAGTCGACTGCTGCCCTTGGCAGTCGACTGCCGCCACTACAACGGTCTCCGAACATGTCGGATCCCGACCGTTGTAGTCCAACGGAACACTTGGCAGTCGACTGATGGACCTCATCGATCGGCATTCTCGCTCGTGATCGATCGCGATCGGCTACGAGCGATCTGTGAAAACCCTTTCTACGATCATTGCTATCTTGGCGATCGGCCGATCGTATGATCGGCCCACATATGGCGATCGAAACACTCGATCGAATCACGTTCGACTCTCATTCCATTCGACACTTAGCCAAATGGCCAAGTTTCACCTAAGAGCTACCCCTTCCTGGGTTACATTCGCTCACTCTCATCTCTCGGAGTCCCTCGCCTTCGAAGTTCTCTTCGTTCGCGGCCACGCCCCTCGGCAACATCAGGCGCACGGCTCTGCAATGCTCCTTCGCGTTTCTTGCCTCGAAGTCTACTTCCTTCGGCTTCACTCCACGCTCCTCGTCCGGCGGTCCCTCGGATGCTCCAAGTGCACGACTTTTACAAAGCCATCCTTCAACGACTCAAGGACTAAGTCATGAGTTATGAAACTCGCCACATCTCCATGTGCGAATTACTAAGTTTTGCACGACTTCAACGCACATATCAAATCAACATAACAAACTAACTTAAACCCTTTTCCACACACATCAAAACTTAATCATGGCAAGAGATTTCCCTAACAGTTTCCCCAGTAACCTAACTTTGTGTCAAAGGGGCATCTAACCATTTCCACTCACGACAACTATTTTTTTATCCCTCATAATCTCTTTTCCTTTTTTTTTCCTTTCTCTTTTTTTTTCTTTTTCATTTCTTTCTCTCTCTTTTTTTTACTCACCGGGATTTTGATTTTTCCGAATGGGCTTACACAATCCGAGCATATCTAGTAACTAAAATGCTAAACCTAGAGTTACCTATGGATTATGAAGTACTGGACTACTAAGATGAATCATAACTAGGTATGCACTAGATTTTCCCATTCATAGTGTTCGACATGTGTAGGTGTAAAAATAGAAGCTGACTAGTGCAAGTCTAGAACATTCATTAGAGCAAATAAAATAAAATACCACGAGATAAATAAAGTTACACTACTCATGGAAACAACCCATGAAGAAGACTCTTAAAAATACTACTGCGGCAGCTTTACAAATAACAAAAACTAAGTACTGAAAGAAACTCAACAACCCATGCATGAATAAATGAATGAAAACACCAGAAAAGAAACTACTGCTAGGAAACAAAACAAAATAGATTTTGGGACCCCCCAGACTTAAATAAAAATATACCTCTAGTATGGTGGACGAGGTGGAATGTCTGGGAGCCTCGGCATCTCTGGATCCAGGGAGAACTTGCTGCTGAGCCGCTGATGCCAATTGTACATGTGGTCGATCTGGGAGCTGGTGGATGCAGCGGCTACTCGGTGCTCTTCCTCCCTAGCCCATTGTGCCTGCTGGGCATGCATGTGCTGCCGCATCTCCCTGCGGTAGGCAACTTCATCCTAGCGACAAACAACCTTCTCCTGGAAGTATATGCGGGCCTCATCGTAGAACTCCTCAGCCCGTTGGGAGTGCTCCCGGAAACCCTAGAACTTCGCCTGTGTTTAGGCGCTCTGCTCCTCCCATCGTTGCTTCTGTGTCTGTTGCTCGGCATATATATCGTTGAGGCGTGATCGGAACTCTGAGAAATCATAGGCCGACATACCTGCATCCTGCTCAAAAGTAGAAAAAGGTGGTGGTGCAGGTGTAGGCTCATGTTGGCATGGACTAGGTGGGCTCCTATGCATGTGTGGACTAGAGGGAGAGTGATATAAAGGTGGAGAGACGGCGTCGATGTGGAGGGGACTCCACTATCAGGTCCAAACACCAATTGGCGCGTATAGCGATGGTGGTACGATCCGGGTCGGGGAGCCTAAGGGTCGTCAGATTTTTCCTTACAAAGCATAAGGAGCCTCCTTCTCTCACAAACATTTTCATGGCCATGCACACTTTTAGGTCGATCTTAGGGCTCCCCTCTATATTCTCTAATGTAGTGTAATCGTACCCCATCCTATGGCAAATGTGGGTAAGTAGGCCTCCCACATTAATCTCTCCTCATGCTGCTTTGGCCATCTTCACTAAGTGTCTGATGAAGTGGGACCCTACATTGATACTACTCCTTTCTTGTAGCATGTCCTAGAGGCAAAGCAACTCGCTAGCTCTAACTACACCGTCACTCTCCCCACGACCAAATATAGTACTGGCCATGATACGATAGAGGTATCGGAAAATGAGGTTTTGGAGGCGCGACGCTTTAGCCCAAGATGGGTCATAAGTGTCCTCCCCTGTCAACTCAGTCCAAACTATCCTAGAGTTAAACCCAATAGGGATTCTTCTCTCTCCCCCACTTGGCAAGCCAAAACATGAATTCCATTGGTGAAGGGTCCATTCGTGCTCAATGTTAAAAATCCTAAAAGTTATCCTACCCTCTTCGCTCTCTCTACCCATTAAAATTTCTGCCTTTAAGGAACTCAAAAACTCTAGAACTATCCTAGGGTAGGTTGGGTGCCTTATTCTCATCATCTCTTCCTACCCCACTTTTGTAAATAGGGCTTGAATATCACCCAACAACCCTAAAGACTCTAGCAAATCTTCATCTAAGTACCTAGTAGCAATGAGTTTACGAGTAGAAAGCATATTATATCTATCTCTATGTTCATTGTTGCATAAAAGAAGGGTGGGTAGGGCGTTACCCTCCTCCGGAGATTGAGGGGCGTCGACTCTTCTTGTTCATCGCTCCGAGGCATCGGATCGAGGTGCTACATGCTTGGTCCTCCTCATCCTTGCTTTTTTGTCTTCCTTAGAGGTTAATAGTGCTTCTAGATGGTGGGGAAGATGAAACCACATAGCTAGGGCAAGAGCTTTTGAAGCACACAATGCAATGGGGTGAAAACATATGGCTCACCCATTTTAACCTCGCGCGACACGGCCGTGTGAAAACACACGGCCAGGCCATGTGAAAACACACGGCCAGGCCATGTGAAAACACACGACCAGGCCATGTGAAAACACATTGCCAGGCTGTGTGCGCCTCAGGTCAGTTGGGCACGACCGTGGGAAAACACACGACCAGGCCATGTGTCCCCATTCTTCGCCTATTTATGCACTGCGGTCCGAATTTTCTCATACACTTCGCAGTGTAGGCTAATATGGATTTCATTTTTACTTAGCAAAGTTCTTTTCTAGTCATAACTCTAAATGAGATGGATATCAAAGTTCAAATTAACTAAATGCATGCAATACAATTAAAGGGAAGCCAAAAAACTAAACTTGGGTTGCCTCCCAAGAAGAGCTTTGTTTAAGGTCATTTAGCTCGACCTTATTCCTACGTTTCATTTGAGGCGTTTGAAACTTGCTCGTGATGGAGCAAGATATTTACTCACCTTACACCTCCTCCCTTGTGGTCCCTTATCACCATATCTCTTAAATCTTGCTCGTGGAGAGGCAAGATATTTATTAGCTTCCTTCCTTGGTTCAAGAGTGAACATGCTTATCCTTAAAGAATCATCAGAAGTTTGATCATGATATTCTATTTCATCCATATGCTGTATATAACATAACTCACCACGGACATCCTCAACAACAGATTGATTAGCAAATTCTATCATGTTGAACGAAATTTTATCATTACAAATCACTAGGTGGGCTTCGTTATTGGTAACTAAAGTTTTGGTGAGGGTTAAAGCAAGCTCTTCTAGACCCTTGAGGTTAGGAGGTGTTTTGATTGAAGCAATACACTCCTCAATTAAAGTATCAATTATATAATCCTCAAGTTCTCCTTCTAGTGGTGATTGAATGGATTATCCTTCTTTACTTCCAATGCCATCTACGTCCTCCTCATCCATTCGCTCAAAGTGAGTCTCTGCCATATTAGGTTTAATCCAGTCATCAAAGTCATCGTCTAGTCATTTGGTTTCTTCTCTTGCTAGATCTCATTCCATAATCTCCACAAATTGTTGCCTATGCTCCTCACATTCCATAGTAAAATTATCTAGATGGGCTTCTACGTGGGGACTTGGTTCTGGATAAAATTTGCATGGTGACTCATAGCTCTCGTTCTCATTTTGGAAACAATATTGAGTCTCTGTCTGCTAATATCGACATTGGAATTCAACATTCGCCGCTTGTTCTGTTTGAATGAAATCTTCCATCATATGCTCAAGTTGGGATTTAGGTGGACAATATTGAGGTTTTAAGTACCCAGGGTCATAACTATATAAATAGGAATCATCTTGTGGCCACTGGTTGTAATTGTAGGTGACATCTACTTGTTCAAATTGTGAAGGTTCGAATATATCTGGACAATCGTTAATGGTATGCCATGTTTCACAACAATGTTCACAATAAATATTACCAAAACTTACATCATTAAATTTACGATAATAATTAGTAAAAGCATGCATCATTATATGCAGGAAATTATAAATAAGGAAAGAGCAATCGAATAAACAAAACTGAAATAAAATAAAATAAAATAAAATAAAACAAAACAAGAAAAGTAAATCTATCCTAAATCTGATCCAATTTTCCACTGTTCGGTTCGATATCGAATCGATTAGTCCCCGACAACGGCACCAAAAACTTGATGCGCACGAACGCGACCTTGAATCTTGCAATGAAGGCCTTTGAGGACTCGAGGCGCGCGCTCACCCTCAACACCCGCAAGTGCATGGATGTCATCAAGAAATAAAGATTATCGATCCCACAGGGATTGGGATTCGAATATCAATATATTCAGTGGTTGTAATTGTTCGGACATAACTCTAAGAGGTTTCGATTGGTGAGGGTTGTCGGGGGACTTTACTCTATATGATACCACACAGAGGAGGAAAGGAGTGTGTCGAGGTCTTCAAAGGTGATTCTAGGACTTCGGTTTTGCTTGTGCATCACAAAATAATATTGTCAATTGGCGTTTTCTAGATGTTTAACTATGGTTTTGTGGAAGGGACATCATACACTCTTTCGCAGAGCCATTGCATCTACCGAGAGCTATCTCCACCTAAAAGTACGGGATAGACAGTACGAGGATCCCAAATCAATCCCTACGATGAACCGTTTCCGATTCCACCGCACCCTTCTACTCACAGTTATAAGAGATCAGGTTTACCCCTAGGTTCCTTGTATAAAATCACCTAAATCTTAGATACGAGGGCTGTCACCCCTCGTATCGCCTAAGAACAACAAATAGAAAATCAAACACGCATAGATATAGTAAAAACAACTACCAATTGTCAAATCAAACTCAAAGGCAGAATTTAACATGAACCAACATTGTAATGCGCACACAAGCTACTCCCTAATCCTAGAATCAAAAGTACTACTCCATGTATATGAAGGAAGAATCACAAAGAATTTTTATGTTCAAATACATAAGAAATAAAACATAGGAACAAAGAATTACAATTCTTTCGTGGTCTTCTCTCCGGCATTGAAGTGGAAGGCATGTACCTCTGGTGGCGTTCCTCCTCCCCGTTGCGAGTTACCGAAGCTTTTTAAAGCTTCGGCTTGCCATCCTAGCCGTTCAAAGTTATATAACAACAATTGTTACTAAACGTCAAATGGTAACCATTTCTATTTAAGCAGGAAATAGAAACAATGTTCTTTATTAGAGAAGGAACACAATAGCAATTGTCCAGTTCCAAGACTAGTCCACTAGGGAGTTTCAGTAAATAAGTTCCGATGGCGACCACATCAACCTTTGCTCCATTGCCAACTCACAAAATTGACTCCCCTCTGACGAGTCTTCTTCTATTCCTTAGCCCCTGTATGTCATTACATATATGTGAGTCACACCTAGTATCCAATACCCAAGTGTTTGAGGAAATAGAATGACAATAAATAATGAAGATATCTGAAGAAGATGGGGCATCCGATGCCTTATTCTTCTTCACGAACTCAAGATAAATCTTGCAATTTCTTTGCCAATGGCCCTCCTTGCCATAATGATGGCAAGTGTCCTTTTGAGCTGGTTCTGCCTTTTTAGCCTTTTTTCTTCCCCTTCTGCTATTCCTTTAACTTCCTCTTAGAACCTTTCTTCGAGGAATCAACTTACAACACCGTCCCCTGCTCATGCTTCACAGAAGACTCCACAGTCTTCAGCATATTGAGCAGTATCACAGATGAACCTTCTTGCATCTCAGAGGTGAAGAGGAGCTTGGAGACTTCGAACCTTTCGAATCTCACTTGCTCATCAACCAACTCATAAAGATGAAAGACTATGGTATGAGCATCCATATGCTCATGTTGCTTCTGCAGCTCAGGTACCATCATGGGTAGCATGATGCAACTCACCATTTCAGAATCAGTCACATGTTTTTGAAAGGCCAACAATTGGTCCAGAGTTGCATTATCACTAGGACGGGCGGGAAGAGGCACTTCGAGGACATTTGCAAGCTTTTCAACCTTGAGAACAATTCTCATGTTTCTAAGTCAGTCCAAGAAGTTCAGCCCAGTCAATTTATTTGAATCCAAAATAGAGTGCAAATTCAAAGACATCATGATCAATCAATTAACATAGAAATACAAATTGAGCATATATGAGAAAGATGATTTAAAATGCATCAACATGCATTCATAAATCCCATTCATTTTTCGAATTTAAAAAACCCCAAAATCACTTCGGGAGATTGTAGGTCCATCTATGAATGGGCTGATATCCAACATAGATATGAATAACCATGGAGAGAGTCCAACAAGTCATTCATAGCTACGATGGTAGGTATCAAATATACCGATTGCATATCACATATATGCAACTATGACAATATATTATCAACTAATTGAATGTTCACACATAAATCGAGTTGTTAACTCATTAACAAGTATACATCATATGTATAACACCCAACTTCACCTCCCTTCACATCGACCTTGGAGAGAGTCCAACAAGTCGATGTTCCAGGTCAAAGCCAACCCATTAATCGAGAAATAGTTTTAATACGGTTAGAGTGCATTCAACCAATTAGCTCGGCTTCGAGAGAGTCCAACAACCAAAGCTAACGATTGACCTCTGACTCTTACCATATTAGTATTAAACTATTCCATGGTTTGAACATGTTCGGGTTCGAGCCGGGCTTGGAGAGAGTCCAACAACCCAAACAAGAAATAGAACTCTGGTTCTAACCATATTAATGGAAGTTGTAGGCTTTAATAATGAGTAAGAGCTTTTATGTCTCATCCTCTTTGCATGCAAATAACTATTATCTACATGGCATGACATACATGACATACATCTACAATTCACGATACGCATGATATAATGATATGCATCTAATGCAATTACATGACATACAATTATGATATGTACAAAATTTCCTTATATGTCATAACTATTTATGGAAATAAAAAATGTTTGAGATTTGATTCTCCAAATCAAATCATGATTAAATTAGAAAAAAAATTTCCAAATCTAATCACATATTTTATTTGTGGAAAGTGTTGATTAAGGAAAGTCAATTTAGGAAACAAATTTCCTAAATCATCAAAACTACTTATGGAAATAAAATATTTTAAGATTTGATTTCCCAAATCAAATCATAATTAAATTAGAAATTTTTTTTCCAAATTTAATCAAATTTTTTATTTATGGAAAATATCAATTTCCATAAATACTTCTAACTTTCCAAAAGTAGAAGATTTCCATAAATACTAAAATTAAAAATTTCCATAAATACTTCTAACTTTCCAAAAGTAGAAAATTTCCATAAATACCATTACAACTATCGCAAAACAATTTTACGATTATGTCGAAACACAACCCAGGCTCGATACCCTTTATTTGGTTTTAGGCTGTGGAGTGTGTGTTCGAACATGTTTAAATAAACATAGAAGAAATAAAATTAATAAATCTAATTTATTACAACACACACATCACACGCATGCATAGTACAACATGTGTAGACATAACTGTAGTTTCAAGTTTTGCAATAAAAGGAAATGTATTCTACGTATACCTGACGTATCACGTGTAGCGGGAAAGACATCAACCGGAGCGACCCTCTCTAGAATCGCCTCTATCCGTATCCACGGTGAGTATCTTCCGGATGACTTCACAAAGTCACAAGCCTCGTCTTCGTACAAGTCACTAGCCTCGTGTCGAAGACGATGTGATCAAGAGAATATCACAATCTGAATCAAAATTCGAATTCAAAACGAGTTATAAAAAACTCGCTTCTCCGGAGAGGTATTCGTCAACCGTTTGACGAATCCTTCATCCTCCACCTATGAGGATTACCGGAGATCAAATCCCTGGCAATGTACTCGCTGTCGGAGCTCCAAACATCGTCCAAACGATGCTCCGACACGAAGTAAAAAAGCTGTCCAGAAAATTGGACAGCTTTGGTGGAGGATTAGCGCCGGCCAAATAAGGAAGCTAGATGCTCACCTTGTCGCCGGAGCCAAGGAAGATCACCGGAGGGTCACCGGAGGATCGCCGGCTGAAGCTTGGATGCTGGCAACAACTTGGACGACGGCACAAGGAGTGGGCGGTGCCTAGGGTTTGGGCGCCGACCACAAGAGGAGAAGGTGAGGGGGCGGCAACTATTGGGTTTGCTTAGATTATTTTCACAAAATCCTTAAGCCCTATTTTATAGAGAACAAATTCTCTTAATGGTTATTGGTTAATAACCAAAACCCGTTAACCCGCTCCATTAATTTAAGTTAAAATAAACCAAACCGATTTGGTCTATTTTAAGTTAAAATGAACCGAACCAACTTTGGTTCATTCGTTTAAAACAAACCAAACCCCTTTGGTTTATTCGCCACCATTGGATTAGAACTAAGCCAATTTGGTTCATCGATCATGTCTTCATAAGACACGGCCCATCTACGCTTCCATTGCGACTGAAATGATTTCATGCTCCATCCTTGTTTAGTCCAACTAAACCTAGTTTCTCTCGGTCTGAGAATCTCATTCTCAAGCTCATTTTAAATCCTTCATATTACGCTTATTGTGCATGTGACAAAATAGGTTCTCGATTTATGTTGGCCGTCTATAATTAACCATTAATTATAGAATGATCATGAGTGACATCTAGTAATACATCATGATCACCAATTAACCGAAAAGATCAATGGTTGATCCAGAAATATTTCTGAAACCCTTCAACAACTACAATGAATCGTGCCCCATTCCTTTCACTCATCTTATACCCACTTGGTTCAGGACATGGTCTATAGTGTCAGTCCCCACTAGGTTGACTACTTCACACCTAGCCCAAGTATCATTTCCTCGTCCTACGGATTCTAGTTACTGCACATGTATCCAAGAGTACCTTACTCTAAACATGTAATGTTTTGGCCAAAGACTTTAGTAACAAACCGACAAGAGGCCATGGGTATACATCTCCTCGCAAGGAGTGGTGAATCCTTTATAGGCTATTCAAACACCTTCGATCACTTCGACTTATGCTCAATCATCCCGGGTCCACATTTCCTCAGAGATGCTTGCTTAAGATGTCAAAGCATAGGTCTTCATGATTAAGATGACTTGAATACCGCAAGTCAAAGGAAAATCACACTTAAGCTGAAGTAAGAACTTCATTGACATATCTATATATGTAGAGAACCATATGAATTCTTACGGCTGGTCACTCCAATGAACTAGTTACCATAACTAGCATCCACGATTAACTCCGGACATCACAATGTCTCCAGCCAGTGAGAATCAGCTGCTTGGATACACCAAGGAGTATACCTCGTGCTAGTCTCGATAGAATTGATGGTGTCCAAATCCATCAATTCATCGACTAGGGATAATTTCGATACATCACAATTACACATGTAGAGATACTCACTAGTTGTGATCCAATCACAAATTCTCTCATGTTATGAATTGTATCGTGGACATTCAGTAAATAAGTTTAAGATCTAATCAAATACATGAAAACATGTATACTCAAATAGTGAATCTTCATTTATTATATAAATGGTTCAAACATAAGGCGATTGCCTTAGGACATCTCTCATATATTACTAACACTTCATTACTTCCAATGTCATCTACGTCTTCCTCATCCATTCGCTCAAAGTGACTCTCTGCCATATTAGGTTTAATCTAGTCATCAAAGCCACCTTCTAGTCGTTTGGTTTCTTCTCTTGCTAGATCTAATTCCATAATCTCTGCAAATTGTTGGTTATGGTCCTCGCATTCCCTAGTAAAATTATCTAGCTGGGCTTCTACGTGGGGACTTGGTTCTGGATAAAATTTGCATGGTGACTCATAGCTCTCGCTCTCATTTTAGAAACAATATTGAGTCTCTGTCTGCGAATATTGCCATTGGAATTTAATGTTCGCCGCTTGTTCTATTCGAATGAAATCTTCCATCATATGCTCAAGTCGAGATTTAGGCAAAAAATATTGAGGGTTTAAGTATCCAGGGTCATAACTATATAAATAGGAATCATCTTGTGGTTACTGGTTGTAATTGTAGGTGATATCTTCTTGTTTAAATTGTGAAGGTTCGAATATATCCGGACCATCATTAATGGTATGCCATGTTTCACCACAATGTTCACAATAAATATTACCAAAACTTACATCATTAAATTGACCATAATAATTAGTAAAAGCATGCATCATTATATGCAGGAAATTATAAATAAGGAAAGAGCAATAGAATAAACAAAACTAAAATAAAACAAAACAAGAAAAGTAAATCTATCCTAAATCTGATCTAATTTTCCACTGTTCGGTTCGATATTGAATCGATCAGTCCCCGGCAACGGCGCCAAAAACTTGATATGCACGAATGCAACCTCAAATCTCACAACGAAGGCCGTCGAGGACTCGAGGCGCGCGCTCGCGCTCAACGCCCACAAATGCACGGATGTCGTCAAGAAATAAAGATTATCGATCCCACAGGGACTGGGATTCGAATATCAATATATTCAGTGGTTATAATTGTTCGGACGTAACTCTAAGAGGTTTCGATTGGTGAGGGCTGTCGGTGGACTTTACTCTATACGGTGCCACAAGGAGGAGGAAAGGAGTGTGCCGAGGTCTTCAAAGGTGATTCTAGGACTTCGGTTTCGCTTGTGCATCACAAAATAATGTTGTCAATTGACGTTGTCTAGACTTTTAGCTATGGTTTTGTGGAAGGGACATCATACACTCTCCCGCAGAGCCGCCGCATCTACCGGGAGCTATCTCCACCTAAAAGGATGGGATAGACAGTACGAGGATGTCAAATCAAATCCCTACGATGAACCATTTCCGATTCCACCGCACCCTTCTACCCACAGTTACAAGAGATCAGGTTTACCCCTAGGTTACTTGTATAAAATCCCCTAAATCTTAGATATGAGGGATGCCACCCCTCGTATCGCCTAAGCACAGTAGATAGAAAACCAAACACGCATAGATATAGTAAAAACAACTACCAATTGTCATATCAAACTCAAAGGAAGAATTTAACAAGAACCAACATTTTAATGCACACACAAGCTACTCCCTAATCCTAGAATAGAAAGTACTAGTCCATGTATATGAAGGAAGAATCACAAAGAATGTTTATGTTCGAATACATAAGGAATAAAACATAGGAACAAAGAATTACAATGCTTTCATGGTCTTTTCTTTGACATTGAAGTGTAAGGCATGTTCCTCTGGTGGCGTTCCTCCTCCCTATTGCGAGTTACCGAAGCTTTTTAAAACTTCAGCGTGCCATCCTAGCCATCGTGCCTCCCCACCTAGGGTTTGGGCAGAGCCATCCTTATATAGACATCACCTTGGATCGCTGCAAAATCCGAAAAAACCTTAGTCGCGCAAATCTGGTAGGCCGCCACACGGCCTTGTGGAAACACACGACCAGGCTATGTGCGGCCCTAGGATGGCTGATCTCACTCATTGGACACGACCGTGTGTAGCCACACGCCTTGGTCGTGTCCCATTCAGTGTCTAGTTACAAAGTGTCCTTCTTTTTCTCCGAAAGTGCACCTTTTTCCCCCGAAATGCTATCCTGCACACAAAAGTACAAAGAGGAGACCTCCGAACCAGAAAATAGGAAATGCATGCAAAATAGAGTAACATATACATCAAACTAACATAAAAATGTAATGAGATGTGAGCAAAAACTACTCCTAAAACCCTACATGTTTTGCTCACATCAAACACCGATCAAAGAAAATGAAATGTTCACCTTTCAAATGGATACATCCATCGAAATTGAACAGGACCTCCATGTTTGGCCTCATATGGCAAGTGAACCAAAAGATATTCCATGGAATCAAAATATGATGGTGGAAATATTCTTTCTAAATTACACAGAATGATTGGAATGCCCCTCTCTAATGTCTCAATGTGTGAACGACTCAATATTGTCGAGCAAATATCTTGAAAGAACATACTTAACTCCGTAATGATACGCCAAACAAAATTTGGTAATATTTCCTTAAAAGAAATAGGAATTAGTCTTTCCATGAATATATGACATTCATGACTTTTCAAACCAATCAATTTGCATTCTTTCAAATCGACACATTTTCCAATATTAGAGACATAACCATCAAGAAATCTCAATGATTTCAACTATTCACAAACAATCCGTCTCTGATCTTTATTCAATGTATAAACTGCTATTAGCTTTGGTCCGCTACTATTTTCATTGACATCTCCGGAGCTTGAGGGGCGTCAGCTCTCCTTGTTTATCGTTCCGAGGCATCGGATCGAGGTGCTACATGCTTAGTCCTCCTCATCCTTGCTTCTTTTGGCTTCCTTAGAGGTTAAAAGTGCTTCTAGATGTTGGGGAAGATGAAACCACACGACTAGGGCAAGAGCTTTTGAAGCACACGATGCAAAGGGGTGAAAACACATGACTCGCCCATTTTAACCACGCGCGACACGACCGTGTGAAAACAAACGGCCAGGCCGTGTGTGCCTCGGGTCGGTCGGGCACGACCGTGGGAAAACATACGACCAGGCCGTGTGTCCCCATTCTTCACCCATTTATGCACCACAGTCCGAATTTTCTCATACACTTCGTCGTGTAGGCTAATATGGATTTCATTTTTCCCTAGCGAAGTTCTTTTCTAGTCCTAACTCTAAATGAGATGGATATCAAAGTTCAAATTAACTAAATGCATGCAATACAATTAAAGGGAAGCCTAAAAACTAAACTTGGGTTGCCTCCCAAGAAGAGCTTTATTTAAGGTCGTTTAGCTCGACCTTATTCCTATATTTCATTTGAGGCGTTTGAATCTTGCTCATGGTGGAGCAAGATATTTGCTCACATTATGCCTCCTCCCTTGTGGTTCCTTATCACCATATCTCTTAAATCTTGCTCGTGGAGGGGCAAGATATTTATTGGCTGCCTTCCTTGGTTTGAGAGTGAACATGCTTATCCTTAAAGAATCATCAGGAGTTTGATCATGATATTCTGTTTTCATCCATATGTTGTAAATAACATAACTCACCATGGACATCCTCAACAATATATTGATTAGCAGATTCTATCATGTCGAATGAAATTTTATCATTACAATTCACTAGGTGGGCTTCGTTATTGGTAACTAAAGTTTTGGTGAGGGTTAAGGCAAGCTCTTCTAGACCCTTGAGGTTAGGAGGTGTTTTGATTGAAGCAATGCACTCCTCAATTAAAGTATCAATTATATAATCCTCAAGTTCTCCTTATAGTAGTGATTGAATGGATTGTCCTTCTTTACTTCCAATGTCATCTACGTCCTCCTCCTCCATTCGCACAAAGTGAGTCCCTGCCATATTAGGTTTAATCCAGTGATCAAAGCCACCTTCTAGTCATTTGGTTTCTTCTCTTGCTAGATCTCATTTTATAATCTCCGCAAATTGTTGGCTATGCTCCTCGCATTCCCTAGTAAAATTATCTAGCTGGTCTTCTACGTGGGGACTTGGTTCTGGATAAAATTTGCATGGTGACTCATAACTCTCATTCTCATTTTGGAAACAATATTGAGTCTCTGTCTGCGAATACCACCATTGGAATTCAACGTTCGCCGCTTGTTCTGTTCGAATGAAATCTTCCATCATCTGCTCAAGTCGGGATTTAGGCGGACAATATTGAGGGTTTAAGTACCCAGGGTCATAACTATATAAATAGGAATCATCTTGTGGCCACTGGTAGTAATTGTAGGTGACATCTTCTTGTTCAAATTGTGAAGGTTAGAATATATCTGGACAATCATTAATGGTATGCCATGTTTCACCATAATGTTCACAATAAATATTACCAAAACTTACATCATTAAATTGACCATAATAATTAGTAAAACCATGCATCGTTATATGTAGTAAATTATAAATAAGGAAAGAGCAATCGAATAAACAAAACTGAAATAAAATAAAATACAATAAAATAAAACAAAACAAGAAAAGTAAGTCTATCCTACATCCGATCCATTTTTCAACTGTTCAGTTCGATATTGAATCGATCAGTCCCCGACAACGGTGCTAAAAACTTGATGGACACGAACGTGACCTCACGAGCTCGCGCTCAACGCTCGCAAGTGCACGGATGTCGTCAAGAAATAAAGATTATCGATCTCATAGGGACTGGGATTCAAATATCAATATATTCAGTGGTTGTAATTGTTTAGATGTAACTCTAAGAGGTTTCGATTGGTGAGGGTTGTCGGTAGACTTTACTCTATACGGTGCCACACGGAAAAGGAAAGGAGTGTGTCGAGGTCTTCAAAAGTGATTCTAGGACTTCGGTTTCGCTTGTGCATCACAAAACATTTTTGTCAATTGGCGTTGTCTAGACATTTAGTTATGGTTTTGTAGAAGGGACATCATACACTCTCCTGCAGAGCCGCTGCATCTACCGGTAGCTATCTCCACCTAAAAGGTTGGGATAGACAGTACGAGGATGCCAAATCAATCCCTACGATGAACCGTTTCCGATTCCACCGCACCCTTCTACCCACAGTTATAGGAGATCAGGTTTACCCCTAGGTTCCTTGTATAAAATCCCCTAAATCTTAGATACGAGGGATGTCACCCCTCATATCACCTAAGCACAGCAGATAGTAAACCAAACACACATAGATATAGTAAAAACAACAACTAATTATCAAATCAAACTCAAAGGCAGAATTTAACATGAACCAACATTGTAATGCGCACATAAGCTACTCCCTAATCCTTGAATTGAAAGTACTAGTCCATGTATATGAAGGAAGAATCACAAAGCATGTTTATGTTCGAATACATAAGGAATAAAACACAGGAACAAAGAATTACAATACTTTCGTGGTCTTCTCTCTGGCATTGAAGTGCAAGGCATGGACCTCCGGTGGTGTTCCTCCTCCCCGTTGCGAGTTAGCGAAGTTTTTTAAAGCTTCAACATGCCATCCTAGCCGTCGTGCCTCCCTCCTAGGGTTTGGGCGGAGCCATCCTTATATAGATATCACCTCAGACCGCTGCAAAATCTAGAAAAACCCTAGTCGCACAAATCTGGCGGTCCACAACACGGCTATGTGGAAACACACAACTAGGCCATGTGCGGCCATGGGGTGGTTGATTTCACCCATTGGACACGACTGTGTGTAGCCACATGCCCTGGTCATGTCCCATTCTGTGTCTAGTTGCAAAGTGTCCTTCTTTTGCTCCGAAAGTGCACCTTTTTCCCCCGAAATGCTATCCTACACACAAAAGTACAAAGAGCATACCTCCGAACCAGAAAATAGGAAATGCATGTAAAATAGAGTGACATATGCATCAAACTAACATAAAAATGTAATGAGATGTGGGCGAAAACTACTCCTAAAATCCTATATGTTTTGCTCACATCAAACACCGATCAAAGAAAATGAAAAGTTCACCTTTCAAATGGATACATCCATCGAAATTGAATAGAACCTCTAAGTTTGGACTCATATGGCAAGTGAACCAAAAGATATTCCATGGAATCAAAAAATGATGGTGGAAATATTATTTCTAAATTACACATAATGATTGGAATGCCCCTCTCTAATGTCTCAATGTGTGAATGACTCAATATTGTCGAGCAAATATCTTGAAAGAAAATACTTAACTCCGTAATGATACCCTATACAAAATTTGGTAATATTTACTTAAAAGAAATAGGAATTAGTCTTTTTGTGAATATATGACATTCATGACTTTTCAAACCATTCAATTTGCATTCTTTCAAATCGACACATTTTCCAATATTAGAGACATAACCATCAAGAAATCTTAATGATTTCAACTATTCACAAACAATCCGTCTCTGATCCTTATTCAATGTATAAACTGTTATTTTCTTTGGTCTGCTACTATTTTCATTGACATCAAGAGTAGGTCATTTACAAATGAGACACATATCTTTTTTTCATTCAGATTGTCTTTTAATTTTCTTAAAAGCAATAGGAATTAGCCTTTCCATGAATATATGACAGTCATGACTTTTCAAATCAATCAATTTGCATTCCTTCAAATCGATGCATCTTCCAATATTAGAGACGTCTTTTATTTTTCTAGGAACATCCATCATTGTATTTCTTTGATTATCAAAAACATTATTCTCAATATGTATTACATCGAGATTATGATGAATCATATGACTTTGCCAATACGGTAAATTCCAAAATATACTCCGTTTAGTCCATTTAAGTGTACTTTCATAGCCATATGTTGTAACATTCGGTTAATCTCAATGGTGGAGGTGTTCTTTTAATTCTATTCTTAGTAAATTCTTCTTTATTCCTTCTGAATTTATGATTTGGTGGTAAAATTTATCTATGATAATCAAAATAGCTCGTTGTCTCTCCATGTTTTAATCCGAATGATTTTGATCTCTCCATATATATTGGGCATCCTAAAATCCCAGCGGTACTCCATCCCAATAACATATAATAAGCCAAAAAATCATTTACGGTGCAAACAAGCGCAACTTTCATCATAAACATTTGATTGGTATGAACATCATACGTAGACACACCCTCATCCCATAGATGTTTCAGCTCCATAATCAGTGGTTGCATGTAAATGTCTATTAACTTCTTTGGATTTTATGGGCCAAGAATAATCAATGTTAAAAATATATACGGTGTTTTCATATACATACCAGGTGGAAGATTATACGGAGTTAAGATAACTGGCCAACAAGAATAAGTTCTTCATGATTTGCTAAATGAAGTAAATCCATTAGAACAAAGACCTAATCTAATGTTTCGAGTCTCATTCGCAAATTTAGGATATGTTCTATCAAAAATTTTCCATGACTATGTATCTGATGGATGACATATTAGTCCTTCCTCTGTTTCATGATTTGCATGCCAAGTCATGTATTCAGTAGTGACCTTTGATGCATAAAGCCTTTGCAATCTAGGAGTTAAAGGCAAAAAGAACATTTGTCTATATGATTTACATCGCTTATTACAACCCAATCTCATGGTACTCTTGTACCTACATTTATTATAGAATTTACAAATCTCTGCATCTACATTATCTCTGCAATATAGCTTACAACTATTTCTACAAACATCAATTCTTTCCATCGGAAGACCTAATTCTTTCACAAGTTTTTTCATACTATAAAAATCATTGGGCATTATGTGATGATGTGATAACACTTCTCGAATAACTTGAACAAAATCATTAAAATAATCTTCAGACACATTATGCTCAGCTTTAACATTCAACAATCTTGCAGTTAGAGATAATTTAGTGTGACTGTCACAACCAAACCATCGGGTTCATCTGCAACTCTTAACACTTCTTAAAATTGGAGATATGGTTCATTGTTTATATTTTCATCAATATCTATTACTTCTACATCCTCCAACGATGATGAATAACTGGTATACATGTGTTCAAATATTTGAGGATAACTAGAACTTGTAGCACTTGATTCGGAAATCAAATTTTGACCCACTGCATTAAATATCATCCTTTGATATGGATTGAATTGATCATAATATCTTTGATCTCCACTAACTATCCTTTGTATATTTCGTCCAACCTCTTCATCGGATATGAATGGGTCACCATGATATGTCTAATTATAATAATTTGGGATAATATTAAATCTATAAAAATATTCTTGAACTTTATCACACTAAAAAAATTTATCATTATGACAATTTTTGCACAGACACCTTAACTTATTCCCATCCATAAACTCAATATTACTACTAGCAAAAATTAAAAATTGTTCTAGCCCAATAATAAATTCATCGGTTAAACCCCGACGTTCAGGTAAGTTCTTTTTATATATCTAACTCCTTTCTTTCTCCATTTTTCCTGTTTCCAAATGTATATCAAGGATTAATTATATTCTCATCATTTTGCATCGATATTAATTGAAAAATCAATTTATACTCTAAACAAATTCTTCTAGTATATATTTATTTTTAGTATGATATTGAATTATAAATTATAACACATCAAACTAATAATGATTTTTTACAATTAAAGAAATGCATAAAACAACCATTATATATATTATAGAATGATAATGGTAAAAATTTTCGAATATAAAATATACCTTCCCTAGTGGAAGCAATGGATGAATTGACAGCAGAAGAGTATACGAACATGCCGATCACTTGAAGGACAAACAACTGTATGAAAAACCTAAGAGAAATAAAACATTAAATTTGTACACTTTATATTACACATTAAAATTTTTAAAGGATTTGAATAACCTATTAATCTAACAAATCACATGAATTAGCCACCTACACAACTCGACCACCCAAGGTCAACACGTGTTGCAGGTGGTCGTGACCGTGCAAGCAACGACTGTGACCATGCAGGTGAATTGAAGGTCATGATGTGTCAGCATTGAAGGGGGCCTTGATTGTGCAGGTAGATATGGAGGGGAGATGACTCTACTAGGGGCTGAGGATGTTCCATGGAGGGTTGGGGTAAACGCGACAGTTGCATGCGAGCTAGGGGATGATGGCCCACCCACGCACGGAGGCTGGGACGACGACCCAGGACATGGGCGACATTCCATTCGCAAGGGGTGACAGTCACCTCTCGCTAAGGGTCGGCAGCCGCCCCTGTACCACCCCTTATGAGGGGCGACTGTCGCATGATCGACATGGTAGGGGCGTCACCCCTGCCACATGACCGATGTGTCAAGGGCGTCTCCTCTGCCGTGCAACCTATGCAATATAGGTGTAACCCCTGCAGCATGACCGATACGGCAGGGGTATCACCCCTGTCGCACGACTGACACAACAGGGGTGTCGGCTTTGTAGTGTGATCGACGTAATAGGGGCATCACCTTTGCCATGCGATCGATGTAACAGGGGGGTCGCCCTTGTAGCGCGAGCGACGCGGCAGGGGCATCACCCCTGCAGCGTGACCGACTTGATAGGGATGCCACCCCTACCGTCGCACAATGTGACAGCTATCGGTGTGCGCAGATCCAACGTCCACCACCGGACTCGATGGTGGATCACCGGAATATGAGAGAGAAGGGGATGGGAGAGTCGTACCAGCGGAACGAATCACGAGCATGACAAGGAGAAGAGGAAATTAAGCAGGTTAACTAAGGAAAGTTCTGCGATGATTTATAGTTCATTGTATAATTCATTGCAAATCTATGACGAATAAGAAATTCATCATAAACTTACGACGAATAAGAAATTCGTCGCAAATCTACGACGAATAAGATATTCGTCACAAAATCTGCGATGAAATTCTTATTCCTCGCTCTATTTTGCGATGAAAATGTAAATTCATCGCTAAATATGCGACGAATAAGATATTCATCATAGATTTCGTAACAAATTTATATTTTTGTCGTAAAATATGTTGGATCGGAGAGAATCGCTAGAGGGGGGTGAATAGCGATAGAAATCATTTCTTTTCGATACAATAACACTCGAGTAATGCAGTCAAATGTAAAAGAATTAAATCAAGGAGAGACTTTATTTTTACTTGGTTCGCAACCAGAAGGTTGCTACTCCAAGGCCTCGCGATCCTAGATTGTGTATAAAGTGGCAATCCACTAACGATCTTTTCCTCGTTGGAGGTAGGAGACAACAAATACAATAAAACCAAAACTCGAGGATGAGACAACAAGCCTACCTCACCTCGTTACGAGAAAAACTCCGAATACAAACAAATAAATACAAATGAAAAACAAATTGAGCAACCGATGATAAGAGGTTGAAACTCGATGCGGCGTCGGCGTTACAACAGTGTTATAGCGTCATAGTGTTGATGTAGAACTTCGGCATTGTGGGAGCACTTTGGTAGCAATTGAGATGATCCAAAGGGGTGAAACTCCCCTTCTTTTATAGCCCTCCAAGTCCCATCTCGTTGAGATCCAGATTTGGATCAAAAGAACACCTCACCCCAAGATAAGGGGATCTTATCTTGACCTTCATCGAGCTGGACAGTTTGAATAGCAGTCGACTGATGGCTTTTATCAGTCGATTGATGCTAGCAGAAATCAACTGCCATAAGCCAGCAATCGACTGCCAGCTAGGTTATTCAACTACAACACAGAGTTAGCACGAAATCACAAGTAATAGTAAATTTGATGGCTACTTACTGTCCGATCTCGACCTAGACCTTCCACTGGAAGTCTTAGTCAGATCACCACCTAAAGTTGTCTGCGTACAGAGGACCCGACCTCACCATTACTCACACTCGTGCTTACCTTTGGTCCTTTGCGACTTGTTGCTTAGATTTTAGTCTTCACCTGGGTTCTTCGACTCCATCTGAACTTCTTCCGGTGTCACCCGACAACAACGGTTTCTCGACTCAAGATTATCCAGGTGTCACTGACCTTCAACTTAGCTTAAACTCTTCTACACACTTAACAGTAGTGTTGGGAGTATGAGGAATACAATCAAAGTCCCACATTGGTAAGACATGGAAAAGATCATGTGCTTATAAGAAAAAAGATATCTCCATTGGCATGAGGCCTTTTGGGTAAAGCCCAAAAACAAAACCATGAGGGCTTGGGCCCAAAGTGGACAATATCATACCATTGTGGAGATATGTGGATCTTATATGCACTAACAATTGGTATCAGAGCCATGGTCCATGTCAAGCCATGAACCTCGAACGAAGGAAGTTGAGCTCCCACGTCCGGATCAAGAGAACCAGACATCAGGAAGGAAGTCTAGTTGGGTCGGGGGGACCGAACAACTGGCAGGAAGTCCTGGTGGGTTGAAGATCGGACATCAAGCAGAGAAAATCCTTCGAGGAGGGATAGGCTTGAGGGGGGGCCCAATGTGGTCCTTCGTTTGAGGGGGGGATTGTTGGGAGTATGAGGAATACAATCAAAGTCCCACATTGGTAAGACATGGAAAAGATCATGTGCTTATAAGAAAAAAGATATCTCCATTGGCATGAGGCCTTTTGGGTAAAGCCCAAAAACAAAACCATGAGGGCTTGGGCCCAAAGTGGACAATATCATACCATTGTGGAGATATGTGGATCTTATATGCACTAACAAGTAGCTTATGAGATAAAGACAACACCTTAACTTTAAGCCTTTGCCATAATCATAACCTAGGTTCGATTATCTGGTGCCCCTACACCAAAAATCTCTCCCTTTTTGATCTATGGCAAACCGACACAAAGTTAAGGAGAAAATTAAGTATAAAACGAAGTAGTAACAACATGAGTAGTAAACATGTAGTGAGGTAGTAGTAACCTTTGAAGCTTGTAGTAAATAAGCAAGTGTAAGAAATAAGTATGACTAACTTTGTATGAGTATGAAAGAAATGCGTAATTTAGTAAGTTAGTATGAGTAACTTAGTAAGTTAGTATGAGTAAGAGTATAAGCTAAACTCTTTCTCAAATCCTCCCCCTTGAGGTTACCTCCCCCTTGACCTTAGGTGAGTACTTGAAAAAGAAGCTTAGCTCTCCCCCTTAATGTTTGCCACTTAAAAAAAAATTAAGTTAAAAAAGTTTAAGTTAAGTTTTCAAAAATAATTTTGATCCCTTAACTTTGGCCTTTCCTCTCCTCCTTTTGCCATAAATCAAAAAAGATGGGGCGATTATTATTTGTAAGTCCAAGCATGTTCCTAATAGATTTTGAAAATAATAGTTTCAATGTACACTCAACTAATAGAATGTTCAACTCTTTTTGACTTAATTGGTTATTTTACATAATTATACTCCATGATTCATGTCGATGCACTTAATCTACATCTGAAATCAGGAGTAAGGTCCTAACATCTCACTCCCATCTACGTGGCTCAGTACACAAACACATTAGACCTATGTGTTGTGAGATGTGTTGCCTCCTTAAATCTATAGGTGCATGCTTTCTAAGGTAAACCCTAAGCTAGTTCCATGTAGAATAAAAAAATAGGGTATATAAAAATAGTTGAGTCCTACTCTATTACGCACATTCCTAATTTCTATCTAAGAAGACAAAACTCTGCTTCGGGTAAGGGTTTCGTAAAGATATCCGCTAGGTTCGATTTGGATTCAACATATTCGAGTTGTATTGTCCCATGTGCTACGTGTTCTCGAATGAAATGGTGTTTAACCTCTATGTGTTTAGTCCT
Source organism: Wurfbainia villosa (assembly GCA_025175895.1). Taxonomy (NCBI): domain Eukaryota; kingdom Viridiplantae; phylum Streptophyta; class Magnoliopsida; order Zingiberales; family Zingiberaceae; genus Wurfbainia; species Wurfbainia villosa. Next base: position 77,049,646 of record CM045997.1, on the reverse strand, counting down.
AGAGTGACAAATTGGGTTCTTAGTTAGGTTAAAAGAACTAATATTGTTGATAAAAATTTTAGTGTTACTAAAGTTCAATTGAAAGTCTTGGAGAGTGTGTTTCATCCAAAGAAGTTGAGCTACACACTCACCCATCGCAACGTACTCGGCTTCGGTGGTAGATAAGGCAACACAATGTTGCTTTCTACTACACCAATTAACTAGACTCGAGCCTAGGAGTTGGCAACAACCACTCATGCTCTTCCTATTGAATTTACAACTGGCATAATCTGAATAAGAGTAGCCGATTAGTTCGAACTCGTTAGACCTAGGGTACCAAATTCCTACATTTAGTGTTCCTTTAAGATATCGGATGATGCATTTGACCAGCGTTAGGTGTGACTCCTTAGAACAAGATTGAAATCTCACACACATACTCACTGTGAAAAGTATATCAGGTCGACTTGCAGTTAAGTATAGGATGCTACCTATCACGCTCATATAGTACTTTAAATCAATTGGTTTTCCTTCTATGTCTTCTCCTATACTCGCATTAGTTGCCATTGGTGTGTTAATTTCTTTAGGATTTTGCATTCCAAATATATTAATTAATTCCTTAGCATATTTTCATTGGTGTAGGTAGATACCTTCTTTAGTTTGTTTAATTTGTAAGCCTAAGAAAAAGGTTGGTTTTCCTACTAAGTTCATTTCGAACTCACATTCCATTAGTTGTATTGATAGTTCCAAAAATTAAGTCATCTACGTATATTTGGGAAATAAATATTTCTTTTCCTATCAAATTTACAAATAGGGTTGGGTCGACTAAGCCTTGACTAAACCCTTTAGACTTAAGGTAAATCGAAAGTCTTTCATACCAAGCTCTAGGAGCTTGTTTTATTCCATATAAGGCTTTTCTAAGTTTAAGGATGTAGCGCCCGCCCTTATCTGCTCTCAGGGCGGCGCTACTTGGGTCTATATATATTTTTTTTTATTAGCATACTACATATGGATCCGTTCAAAGTCTACATGCTTAAACAGGTTATCATAACTGAAACCTTCTTTGGCACATGCATCACCTATCTTATTCATCATTAGCATGACCACATATCTTATCTCATTTCATAACATGCATAACGAAAGGATTCGTTCATGAGTTCTAACATATCGAACCTCTTAAATAAAGGGATACTCATTAAACACAAGTCTTATAAGCGGAAGCAATGTCTTAAATTGTTCTTAGAGCATATAAATATAAGCAGATAGTGAAGGGTCTTCTTCCACCATGCCACTATCACACACGCACATGGCCCCTCCTGCCACTTCCTCTAGTGCAGACTTCCTTTATCTGCAGTATATGGACAACATAAACTATAAGCATATAGCTTAGTAAGATCCTTGCCTACTCACAAAAGCCACGATTTCATCAAACTATTAGAACATGAGCATGCTGGCATAGAAAATGACCTAAGCATTTCATAGCAACACTAATCAACAACATATCCAGGTAATAGTACAAAAGAACTAAGCATGGCATAGAATTGTTCGTAAGGTGTTAAGCATAATTAATCTAAGCAGGGCATACTTTGAACATGAGCGTTATAACTGCATAAACTAAGCATGCATGAAAGAACGTAATCATAAGCATTTGGTTAACTTGAACATAAACATTTGTAATAACATAAACCCTAATCATGCAGAAGGAACATAGTCGCAAGTATTCTTAACCTTACCCTTAACCTTCACCACATCATAAATCCTAAACTAGCATAAAGTACATAGTCACCACATACTTAGACTTAACTCTAAACATCATAACTTCATAACATCTAGCATGCATAAAGAACCTAGTTCGTAAGCATTCAGAGCATTTAACATAAGCATACACAATATCATAAAAGTCTTTTCTTTTCAAAACATATACTTATAAATACTTCAATATCATCATAACTTCATAACATCTAGCATGCATAAAGAACCTAGTTCGTAAGCATTCATGGCCTTTAACATAAGCATACACAATATCATAAAAGTCTTTTCTTTTCAAAACATACACTTATAAATACTTCAATATCATCATAACTTCATAACATCTAGCATGCATAAAGAACCTAGTTCGTAAGCATTCAGAGCATTTAACATAAGCATACACAATATCATAAAAGTCTTTTCTTTTCAAAACATATACTTATAAATACTTCAATATCATCATAACTTCATAACATCTAGCATGCATAAAGAACCTAGTTCGTAAGCATTCAGGGCCTTTAACATAAGCATACACAATATCATAAAAGTCTTTTCTTTTCAAAACATACACTTATAAATACTTCAATATCATCATAACTTCATAACATCTAGCATGCATAAAGAACCTAGTTCGTAAGCATTCAGAGCATTTAACATAAGCATACACAATATCATAAAAGTTTTTTCTTTTCAAAACATATACTTATAAATACTTCAATATCATCATAACTTCATAACATCTAGCATGCATAAAGAACCTAGTTCGTAAGCATTCAGAGCATTTAACATAAGCATACACAATATCATAAAAGTCTTTTCTTTTCAAAACATATACTTATAAATACTTCAATATCATCATAACTTGTTTGGGGGGCCCCAGGTTAAGTACCACATAATGCGCGTTCCCTAATAGGCTGGGGTAGCGAGCCACCAGTCCTACTAGAGCAAGACCTCTTACGTCTTACCAGGGCAAGACCTCTTACGTCTTCTTGTGTCCCTATGGATTTGATTAACGACCACCTGACGGGTCGGGTACTTAACCTCTTGCAAAGTAAAATACTTAATTCTTTCCTTTTTTATTGTCATAATATAAAGAATGCTCTTGATCCCCAACACAAAAAGGGAAGCATCTTGATTTTATCTTGTCATAAAGAGAGCTCTTGATCCCTACTTGAAAGGGAAGCATCTCCATCTTATCATATCATAAGGAGAGCTCTTGATCCCTACTTGAAAGGGAAGCATCTCCATCTTATCTTGTCATAAGGAGAGCTCTTGATCCCTACTTGAAAGGGAAGCATCTCCATCTTATCTTATCATAAGGACACATGCATTCATAACGTAAGAGTACCCTAACGGGGTCCTAAAGCATAAACGTGTTCATCACATAAGCATGTTTCATTGCATCGTAAACATGAAGCACATTTCCTAAGCATATTCATGACATATTAAATCACAAAACATGTTCTTCACCTAGGCAAATCACAATATTCATGGCACATTACATCATAAACATGTAGCACATTTCCTAGGCATATTCATGGCATATTGAATCATAAAACATGTTCATCACATGGCCTAATTTCATGGCATACTAATTCATAAACTTGAAGCATATTCCCTAAACATATACATGGCATATTAATTCACACAACATGTTCATCACCTAAGCATGTTTCATGGCACATTACATCATAACATGAAGCTTATTTCCTAGGCCTATTCAAGGCATATTAAATCATCAAACATGTTCATCACATAGCCTAATTTCATGTTGCATTGAATCATAACATATTCATCACACAAGCATAGTTCATGTCATATTAAAAAAAACATACCCATAGCACAACTACATATAGGGGTGTTTTCATGAAACCCTAACCCTAAAATCATTGGTTGGCCGAATCTTGTAAGGGGCTCAAGCTTAGGTTTTGTCCCCTAAAATTCATTCATAAAGCATTATAACCTAGCATAGCCTCATTAGGGATATTTTCATGCAACCCTAACCCTAGTTACCTAGGGTAGCCGAAACCTATAAGGGCTCAACTAGGGTTCTTGTCACCTAATATTCATTCATGAGCACTACACCCTAGCATAGCATCTTTAGGGATATTTTCATGCAACCCTAACCCTAGTTACCTAGGGTGGCCGAAACCTATAAGGGCTCAACTAGGGTTCTTGTCACCTAACCTTCATTCATGAGCATTATAACCTAGCATAGCACCATTAGGGATATTTTCATGCAACCCTAACCCTAGTTACCTAGGGTGGCGAAACCTATAAGGGCTCAACTAGGGTTCTTGTCACCTAACCTTCATTCATGAGCATTATAACCTAGCATAGCATCATTAGGGATATTTTCATGCAACCCTAACCCTAGTTACCTAGGGTGGCGAAACCTATAAGGGCATCATCTTGGATGGTGGTTACTTAAAGGTCTTACTTGAAACATACCATCTAAGAACATAACTTTAGAATCAAGTTCATGCAACCCTAACCCTAAAATCTTGGGGTTGGCGAACCATATAGGGTCATCCCCTTTGGACTTTGGACTCCTAAAGGTATCTACTTGAAACATACCACCCATACAAACCTCCCTTAGTAGCATTTTCATGAATCCTAGCCCACCAACTTAGTTGGCCGAAACTTATAAGGCTACAATCTCATATTTCTTTCAAGCAACCTAACCTATCAAACTAATACACTTTGCGGTGAGGAAAACTTACTTCCTTCGCTTTGCTTGAGGAGATGACCTAATGGAAGTCACCTAGCTCTCTCCTAGCTTGCAAGGGGCTCTCGGCCAAAGGAAGAAGAAGAAGGGCTTAGGTTTCAGTGAGAATGAAGAGAAGAGGAAGAAGGAAAGAAGAAGTGGCCAAGTGGAACTTCTCTCTTCTTTATAAAGGGGAGGAAGAGAAGTTTCTCTTCTCTTTGTCAAGCCTCTTCATTTACCCTCCTCCCATTTATCTATAGGTTCCCCTTTTCCTCTAATGATATGATTCTATTGGGCTCATGGTTAGTGGGTGCATCTATAAGGCTTGGCTATCTCTAGAGGTGGGGGGTTCAATTCCTAGGCTTTGCATCTCTTTTTGGCTTATTTTCTTTTATTTCTCCAAAAAGGCCTACATAAAGCCTATCATCATAAAGCCAAAAATTCTCGTAAAATTGCTAGAATTTCACGGGCGTTACAAAGGACATTGTCAAGTTTGTCTAGACTCTCAAATCTAGGTGGTTGCTTAACGTAAACTTCTTCCTTGATAAATCCATTCAAGAACGCTGACTTAATATCCATTTGAAATAGTTTAAATCCTCGATGTGCAGCGTAGGTTAATAACATCCTAATCGATTCAAGTCTAGCTGTGGGTGCATATGTTTCATCGTAGTCTAACCCCTCTACTTGACGAATCCCTTAGCGACTAACCTAGCCTTATTTATAACGACTTCTCCTTTATCATAAAGTTTGTTTTGAAATACCCACCTCGTTCCAATGATTAATTTTCCCTTAGGTGGGGGTACTAATTCCCAAACTTGACTCTTAGTAAATTGAGCTAACTCTTCTTGCATAGCAATAATTCAATCGGGATCAAGAAGAGCTTGTTCAATTGTTTTGGGTTCAATTTTTGAGATAAGTGAAATTTGACTTAGGTTCCTATAGGATGCTCTAGTTCTAACTCCTAAATTGGGATCGCCTATTATTTGATCAATAGGATGATTCGTTTGTAACCTAGATTGATTTGGGCTAGGATTTACACTAGTTTCATTTTGTGAGTTATATTTGGATCTAGAATTAGGTTTAGGTTCATTAAACACTTCTAATCCGGGTTTTGTAGTTTTTTTCTTCATCAAATACTACGTTAATCATTTCTTCGATTTTTAGGGTTTCATTGTTATACACCCTATAGGCTTTACTAGTGGTTGAGGATCCTAGGAATGTCCCGATAGTTGTCTTAGGGGTGAATTTCCCTAAGTAATCTTTTAGTATTCAATATGTTCACCCTACAACCAATGACCCTAAAATAGTTAATGTTTGGTAATTTTTCGTAATAGATTTGATATGACATTTTAAGATGTCTTCTAACTAATAGGATCCTATTTTGAACGTAGTAGGTCGTATTGACCGCTTCTGCCCAAAACCTATTAGATAGGTTATACTCATTGAACATGGTTCTAGCAACTTATTGTAGGGTTCTATTCTTACGTTCGACTATACCATTTTGTTGTGGGCTCCTAGGACAGGAGAATTCATGGTGGTATCTGTTTTGGTTACAAAAGTCGGCAAACCTATGATTTTCGAATTCACCACTATGATCACTTCTAATTATTTTAATCTTAAGATTCTTTTCATTTTCTATTAATTTTCATAAATTGATGAGTTGTTCTAAGGTTTCACTCTTATGTTTTAAAAACCTAACCCATGTGAACCTAGAGTAGTCATCGACTATAACTAGACAATATTGGCTTCCATTTAGTGACTTGGCTCCATGAGAGTCGGAAAGGTCTATGTGTAGGAGCTCAAGTACACTTTTGGTTCTTTCTTGGTTGGTTAGTTGATGTGAGGTCCTAGTTTGTTTTCCTTATTGACAAGCATTACAAATTTTATTTTCCAAGTTATTAAGATTGGGTAGACCTCTAACTAAACCACTTTAACTCATTTTGTGTACGAGTCTTGGGTGAGAGTGGTCGAGTCATCGGTGCCACAACCAGGATTCCTCTTGCTGTGTCATTAGACACTTGGTTGAGGAGTTGGGTAAGTTAATTGTGTAAATGTTGCTCTTCCTAATTCCCTTAAGTATAATTTTTGAAGTATCATTATCTTTGATTTGGCATTCATTTTGTAAGAAGGTGACCTTATAGTTATTATCACACAATTGACTAACACTTAGTAAATTGAATTCGAAGTGCTCAACTAAAAGTACATTACAAATTATAAAGTCCGAGTTTAGCTCAATATCACCTGAATTGATGATTTTGAGCTTCCCGTTGTTTCCAAATGCTATTAATCCTTGGCTTTTGAATCTGAGCTTTGAAAATTTTAGTTGGTCTTCAGTATTATGTCGGGAGCACTCACTGTCCAACATCCATTGATCCTACACATATAGTAGTTGGATCGGATATTGGAATTTTAAAGTTGGTTGAATATTTTAGCCTAGTAGTTATCTCACCCTTTCTACATGATCAAACATATTAACTTTATATGTTTTGTAAGATGACTTCAATTTTACTTGATTAAGTTTAGTGAATTGAAGATAATCGACCTTGGGTTAGATTCGGATTTAACCTTTAGATCATTAAGTAGATTTTTCAAGAAAATGGCTTCCAGGTCATGGCGAGGCACATGGGCCTTCTTTGATCGGAACAACGACCACTTCCTTAGACAAAGCCAAATTCAAGAAAATATTTACTTAAGTCACTTAGGGTTACTTCCTGGTCTAACTAGGTTAGGATACGACGAGGTAGCTTCAGCTAGTTCAACTTAGCTAAGTGCACCAAGCTAGATACACCTTATCTAGCTCGAATACACAAGACCTCATTTCCCTAATGTACTATCATCTCGCCGTGTCCTGATACTATGTTATCAAGGTTGACTAACTATTGATCCTATCTAGCCGTTCAAGAAATCAAAAGAAAAACTAATCATGCAAAAATTTACTAAGAGAGCGGGTATACAATTTTAGTACTAGCTCCCCCTGGACCATTGAACCAATATGGTCTATCCATATAGTGGACTTGATCCTGGGGAATCTAATACTTATTCGACCTTATATATGAATTCAACACAATTTTGGGGACTCATGCTTAGGACTCTTTTATGACTACGATTCACAATAGACATGTAAGATTTGTTCGTAGTCATTGACCTAAATCCGAGTCCGGCTTTGTTGTATATGACTCTTTGAGTTCCAAGAAGTCAGTTAAGATTCTTGGATCCCAACATGAACCTTTCCAACCTAGCCTTGAGCTCTTGAACTCGTCCTTTCAAGAGAGAATTATCTTCCTCAAGTTTTTCAACTTGAATTGAGTTTCCCTCTTGAACTTGACTAGTTGAAGAGGTTAGAGTAGCGTCTTGCTTGAAGATTTTAACCTCCTCAAGCAACGACTCAACTCGAGACTCAGACTTAGTTAATTTTCTATTTAACAACTTAATAGCATGATAAAAATTTGTAATTAGTGAATGACTTACCTTATTCTTTTCTTTTGACCCGACTTTGAGTCTTGTCTCAAATTCGTCCTCAGAGTTGGAGTCAGGGTTGGAATCGCAGTCATCTTTGGACTCAGAATTGGACTCCGTTAGTTTTGCAATGAAAGCCAAGTCATCGCCTTGCTCTTCTTCTTCCTCCCACCTCGCTTGAAATGCTTTCTTTGGCTGCTTTTGTTTTGGCTTCATTTTTGGGCAGTCTGACTTGTAATGCCCCATCTTGTTGCACCCATAGCAAGTGTAGGTCTGTGGAGGTTTCTTAATCTTCAATTGCTCTCTTTTCTTTTTGATCATTCTCTAAACTAGATTGACTAGTTCGACCTCCATTTCTTCTTCAGATTTCGATTCATATTCGTCTTTGAATTCGGATTCTTCTTCTTCTGGAGGTGGCTTGCTCTTCCCTTTTCTTCTTTGTCCTGCAAACAATGCTACACCTTTCTCGACCGAGACCACTTTAGTTTGTTCATGTAATTTAAATTTGGAAAAAAGTTCATCTAATTTAATTTTAGATAAATCTCTAGATACCTTGTAAGCATCAACCATGATGCCCACAAGGTGGTCCTAGGAAAAGCATTAAGAGTGTACCTTATTATGTCTCGATTCTCTACCTTTTGTCCGATGGCATGTAGGCCGTTCAAGATGTCTTGGATCTATGCATGGAGTTGCGTAGCAGTCTCGTGATCCTGCATCTTTAGATTATACAACTTATTTACTAGTAAGTCTCTTTTGCATACCTTTGCATCGGATGTCCCTTTGTATAGCTCGATTAACTTGCTCCGGAGGTCTTTGGCACTAATGAATAGTCCAATTCAATTGAGCAACTCCTTGGACAAGCCGCATTGCACCATTTGGGTTGCTTTTGCATTGGCTTTGATTTGCCTTTTGGTTGCGTTGGTCCACTTGTTGAAGTCCAAAGGCTCCCCTTGATCATTGGTGGGTAGAGCAAAGCCGGTTTGGATTATTATCCAAGTCTCGACTTTTGTTTTGAAGAAACACTCCATCCGAACTTTCCAATAATAGAAATGATCTCTATTAAAGAATAGAGGTCGGGTGGTGCTATACCCTTCAATATGGGCAATTGATTTAAAACCTTGCACAAAAATGACGACAAAACACGAGTTGCCAAGACTTCGTCTTGGATTAGTAGTGTGGGAGAAATAATAAGAAAAGAACTTGAAACAATTTATGAATTGAAAGAATATGAAAAGAAAATAAAATTGATAGATTGGTGGTTGCATCAAATCTTAGTGCCCCCGCTCTGATACCAATTGTTGGATCAGAGAAAATCGGTAGAGGGGGGGGGGGTGAATAGCAATAGAAACCGTTTCTTTTCGATACGATAAAACTCGAGTAATGTAGTGGACTGTAAAAGAATTAAAGCAAGGAGACACTTTATTTTTACTTGGTTTGCAACCAAAAGGTTGCTACTCTAAGGCCCCGCAATCCTAGACCGCGTATGTGTTGGGTGCATGCTTCGGAGGCTCATTGGCTCCCATGTCCCCGGATTAAAATTTTCACTAATGAAAGGATTAATCCGGATGAAATGAGCTTCCTTAACAACACCATTTCGTCGTCGTGCTAACAACTTGAGTGGTCGCTTGAACAAACTAGTTGTTCAAGCAACACAACTCTTCTAGTTGGTTAGCCGCGGAAGAGACGACGGATGGATCGCCGGTTTTTGTGTTTGTCTTCGGGGTCTATGATTATACAATATATATTCATACACACACATGCATAATCAAAACAAATAAGAACATGCTCAGATCTGTACATAAAGTTAAAATAACTTTATACCTCATGATCTTCTACCGTATGTCCTATCCTTCTCATGGACGACGTGTGGACGAAGTTCCTCCACGAGTAGAAGCCTTCTAGATCGCTTTCTTCTCTACCTTGTCCGCTGCGAACAAAGAGAAGAACTCGCAAATACCTTTCCTATCTAGAACCGGCCACCAAATTAGGGAATTTGGTGCAACCGCCGGCCAAGGAGCAATGGATGATGCGCCGGCCAACTTCAAGAAGAGTTGCCGCCGGCCACTTTGGAGAATAGGGAGGAGGAAGAGAACCGGCCACCAATGGGAGGAGAACCGCCGGCCAAGGAAGAAGGGAAAGACCTTAAGGTTGGGCGCCGGCCAAGTATTGATGGTGCAAGTTGGGCGCCGGCAACAACTAGAAGGAAGAAGATAGTTGCCGCCCACCTTTGCTCCAAACCCTAGCCGCCCACCTCTCCAAGAGCCAAACCCTAATTCTTCAATCAATTCTTGATTTTTCTTGCCGCCCAACCCTAGCCATCTATTTATAGAATAGGGCTTAAGCCTCCTTTAATCTCCACCGTCGGATCTAGGGATTTAATCTCCACCGTCGGATCTAGGGTTTTATCCCAACCGTCAGATCTAGGGTTTAATCCCAACAATCAGATCTAGGATTTCATCCCAACCGTTGGATCTAAGGTTTCATCCCAACCGTCGGATCTAGGGTTTTATCCCAACCGTCGGATCTAAGGATCTAATCCCAACCGTCGATTCTAGGATTTCATCCTAACCATCGGATCTAGGGATTTAATCCCAACCGTTGGTTCTAGGGTTTCATCCAACCATCGGATCTAGGGATTTAATCCCAACTGTTGGTTCTAGGTTTTGTTTTACATTCTTGGATCTAGACTTCACAAGGATTATATTAGGCTACGATAGGGACCATAAGGAGGAGTTGGGTCTTGGCCACCCGATGGATCGGAACCACACAAACTTGATCCATCAATGATGTTCCATTCCACTAGAGGATCATCATTGAACTACCTCACCAACCCCCATAAATCAATATGGGCTCCATATATTATTTGTACATTAATCTCCCCGTGTTTAAGATATCGAATGTCCGTCAATTAATTGATTTACTGACCATCAATTAATTAACATCTAATTCCTCGAGTAGTACCACTCAACCTTATCATAATGTTGACTAAGTCAACCAGCTAGGTTTACATGATGAACCTTATGAGCTTCTCAAGGGGACATCATCAACCTAATATATAGGACACGGTTTCCTCCTATAATCAACGACACACCATGTAAATAATATTATTTCCCAACTTACCGGGCATGTTGATTTAATCCATCTAAATCTCACCCACTGGTAAATCAAAGAAATAAATACTAAGTACATGTGCCCGTTATTATATCATGATTAAGAGCATGTACAACATAATATCCGAGGTCCGATTCAATTATGTAGTCAGTACTAAATTGAATCACCTTTATGTCGGTCCTACTCAATACACCTAAGTGTACTAGTTTAACTCTATGTTCAAGATAAAACAATACCAAGCTACACTACAACCATGCCAATGGTTTGTCCAAAACCATCTTGGTTGTGAGCCTTTACTTATATTTTACAAGGTACTGATAACATGATCTTCTGTGCCACACCAAGCACCATGTTATCTACAATGTAAAATATTAGACAATATGCACACATATATAATGAATATATAAAATGCAAATAATGATCATGTGATTCTTATTTCAAAATAAAATGTTCATACAAAAAGAGCTAGGCTTTCAGTATACATTCCAACAATCTCCCACTTATACTAAAAGACTATGCTGTCATCACTCTGCAATACATCTGATCCCCATGTCCTCCACATGTCTATCAAACGCTTTCGCTGGAAGGGCCTTAGTGAATGGATCCGCCAGGTTATCCTCTGATGCAATCTTGGCGACAGCAACTTCTCCTCGCTTTATGATCTCTCGTATGAGGTGGTACTTGCGCTCTATGTGTTTACTCGCCTTATGGGCTCATGGTTCCTTCGAGTTTGCAACTGCACCACTGTTATCACAATAAATTGTGATAGTTCTGGGCAAACCAGGAATCACATCCAAGTCCATCAAGAAGTTCCTGAGCCATACAACTTCCTTGGCTGCCTCAGAGGCTGCCACATACTCAGCTTCCATGGTAGAGTCCGCCATGCATTTCTGCTTGACACTCCTCCATACTATGGCTCCACCTCCAAAAGTAAACACAAACCCCGAGGTAGACTTACTCTTGTCCCTATCTGATTGGAAATCCGAATCTGTGTAACCCACAGGGACTAATTGATCTGCCCGGTAAACCAGCATATAATCCCTAGTCCTTCTCAGGTACTTCAATATATGCTTTACCGCAGTCCAATGTCCCTGTCCAGGATTACTCTGATATCTGCTAACCATGCCCACGGCAAAGCAGATATCCGGTCTCGTACATAGCATAGCATACATAAGGCTTCCTACTGCCGAAGCATAAGGAACCGCCTTCATGTCCTCTATCTCCTTTGATGTTTTGGGACACATCTCTTTAGATAAAGGAACTCCATGCCTAAAAGGTAGAAAACCTTTCTTGGAGTTCTGCATGCTAAAACGAGCAAGGATAGTGTCAATGTATGAAGCTTGGGATAAGCACAACATCCTTTTCTTGCGATCCCTTATAACTTTGATCCCAAGGATGTGTCCTACTTCTCCCAAGTCCTTCATATCAAACTGTTTGGACAACCATACCCTTACATCTGATAACACTTTGATATTGTTGCCAACTAACAAAATGTCATCTACGTATAGTACAAGAAACACCACTACGTTTCCGTCACATCTCTTGTATACACAAGGCTCATCCGGACTTTGAATAAATCCATATGACTGGATTACCTCATCAAAGCAGATGTTCCAAGATCTAGAAGCTTGCTTCAATCCATAAATGGACTGATTAAGCTTACATACAAGATGCTCTTTTCCTTTAGCAATGAATCCCTCTGGTTGCCGCATATAGATGTTCTCCTCAAGACTTCCGTTAAGGAAAGCTGTCTTGACATCCATCTGCCAAATCTCATAATCCATATGAGCAGCTATAGATAAGAGAATCCAGATAGACTTAAGCATAGCTACCGGCGAAAAGGTCTCCTCATAATCGATGCCCTCTTTCTGAGTATACCCTTTCGCAACAAGCCTAGCTTTGAAGGTCTCGACCTTCCCATCTACTCCTCTCTTTCTCTTGTAGATCCACTTGCATCCAATGGTTTTTACACCATCGGGTGATTCTACTAGCTCCCAGACCTTATTAGAATCCATAGATTCTATCTCTGAATTCATCGCACTTTGCCAAGATACCGCATCACTATCTTGGATTGCCTCATCATATGTCCAGGGATCAGGTTCATGTTCACCAGGGACTAAGTCCGAAGACTCTCCCAAAAACATGAATCTGTCAGGTTGTCTAACAACCCTTTCACTACGACGAGGTGCCTCCTGTGTATGCTCTGTGACACGCGGTGCAGTGACTTGTGGTGTCTCCTCTTGTACCGGTGGTACTGAAGTCGGGACTTCCCCTGTCAACTCCTCAAGAACAATCCTACTCTTGGGTTTGTGGTTCATTACATAATCCTCCTCTAGAAATCTGGCGTTCGTGCTAACGATCACCCTCTGATCTCTAGGATTATAAAACAAACCACCTTTCGTTCCCTTAGGGTAGCCAACAAACATGCATACTTCTGTACGAGGTTCCAACTTACCAAAGATCGCCTTCAAAGACATGTGGACTCCCATATCCAATATGTCTTAGACTAGGTTTTCGTCCAGTCCACAATTCTACAGCGGTAGAAGGTACTGATTTAGATGGAACCAAGTTCAGAGTGTACATTGTCAGATCCAAAGGCATACCCCGTAATCTAAATAGGTAACTCAGAATAACTCATCATCGATCTGACCATCTCCATAAGAGTCCTATTCCTTCGCTCCGCTACGCCATTCTGCTGGGGTGTGCCAGGTGCAGACAATTGGGATTGAATCCCAGCCTCTGATAAGTAACTCCTAAACTCTCCCAAGAGGTACTCGCCACCACGATCAGATCATAATGTCTTGATACTTTTACCTTGACGGTTATCCACATCAGCCTTGAATTCTTTGAATTTGTCAAAGCATTCAGACTTGCGGCACATCAAGTAAATGTATCCATACCTTGAATAATCATCTATAAATGAGACGAAGTATTCAAAGCCACCTCTTGCCTGGATAGACATAGGACCACACAAATCAGAATGAACCATTTCCAACACATCTTTGGCTCTATACCCCTTGGCCTTGAAAGGCCTCTTGGTCATTTTACCTTCCAAGCAAGATTCGCAGGTTGGGAGATCCTCCACCACTAATGAACCCAAAGGTCCATCAGCTATCAACCTTTGAATTCTACTTAGGTTAATATGACCAAGCCTTAGATGCCAAAGATATGTTTGGTTCATTTACGAAGGTTCTTTTCTCTTATTAGATTTAGAAGATGAGTTATTTACTTCTGTTTGCATCGTGGGAGTTTTTGGTTCAAGAGTATATAAATTGCCAACCAATGTACCAGAACAGATAATCTCCCTATTCCTTTTTATAACCACCTTGTCATTAAAAGAAATAGAATACCCATCCATAAACAATTTAGAAACTGAAATTAAATTCTTTCTAAAAGTAGGTACATAAAGACAATTTCTCAGAAGCAAAACTTTATTCCTATCAAAAGATAAATAAACGTCTCCCACTGCAATAGCCGCCACCTTTGAAGCATTGCCCATGAAGACGGTAATCTCTCCCTCAGCTAGTCGTCGGGTTTCCTGGAACCCCTGCAAAGTATTGCAGACATGATCAGTGGCTCCTGTATCTACACACCAGGCACTGGTAGATAACACCGCTAAACATGTTTCAACAACTAAACAAGAAGATATACCTTTGTTCTTTCGGCGAGGACAGTCCGCCTTCCAATGCCCAGTCTGCTTGCAAGTGAAGCACTTACCTTTCGGCTTCTTCACTCCTGCCTACGGTCCCACTGCCACTTTCTTCGCTCCACCTTGCTTCTTCTTCTTCTTACCTTTCGGTTTAGAGGAAGAAACCTTCTGAGCGACCATGGCTTGAGAACTCTGACGAAAAAGTCCCTCTGCCGCCTGGAGTTCTGTCAGAAGCTCCGCCAACGAATACAACCTTTTGTTCATGTTGTAGTTTAGGTGGAACTGCTCAAAACTCCTAGGCAGAGACTGGAGAATGATATCGACCTGGGTTTCCCCATCGATCTTAGCTCCTAGGACTTCCATCTCATTAAGATGAGCCATCATCTTGAGAACATGATCCCTAACGGGTGTTCCCTCGATCATGGAGGTCGTCATCAAGTTTCTCATAGCCTCCTGCCTAGCCTCCCTACTCTGATGTCTGAAAAGTTCCTTGAGATTGAACATCATGTCATAAGCAGTGGCTATGGCCTGATGCTGATGTTGCAGCACATTTGACATAGATGCCAAAATGTAACACCGCGCCATCTCATCTGCCTTAACCCATTTCTTATAACGTTCTTTCTCCTTTTCATCGAGTCATCGTGGGCTTAGGAGGATGACCTCGAAGAGTACAAATTTGTACTCCTCAGCTTAAGACAATATCCGTGTTTCTTTTCCAATCAATGTAGTTTGGATCCAAGAAGTTTGTTTTCTTTTAAAATCACAACAAGTGGGTTGAAAGCCATTTGAAAATCCTAAAAATCACAATGATCAAAATATTAGATTTCAAATATTATTGATTCCTCAAAACAATAAAATCTCAAATCAACCAACACCTCAAATCACCGAGAATGTCGATGCCACAAGTGGACGATATCTGAAATTCTACATTTGTAAAGAGGAGTATTTTACCCACACCTTATTATCTTGTCAACCTTACTTTTTGACAAATAAAATTAATAGTTGGTTCCTCTTTGGCCCTACAAATAAAAGCAAAGTGACTGATGGGGAGGATACTTTATTTGTATCTAAGTGTGCACCATTACACGACATACTAAGGGAATTATTTCGGATTATGTGCCTTACCGCTGTGGAAGTACACATCCTCCTAGATAATTTCCTATAACCATTATTTGACCTAGTGATCCGTAAACAAACTTGTCCGCAGGGAGGAAGGCACTCAGAGCCAACACACAAGTTTGTTTGCATCACACGTCAAATTGTAATGGAGGCCGCGGGAATTAATTAAAATATCCCCCTCCCACTTAGTAAATTGCAATCAAGGAATTTTAAACATACACAACATGCATATAAAACAAATAAGCAATAAATATGGAAAAACAGAATTTTTTCCAACTATTATGGCATTGTCCTCCAATATGCATCCCGTCGTGTTGCCACCTCGTCCGCTCCACCTTTTCCCGTGCGCAAGTCACCAAAGATATCCAAGCCGAGATAAATCATTTTATTTACATCCATCGATCCTATACTCGACGAAAGAGTGTACAAATAGTCTAGATCAAAAGTAAACTAAAATGATCGGCTAAACAATGTCGTATTTAATTACAAAAATTAAATACTAATCTAGCCTCGTCAACCCCGAGGATTCAAATAATAAATTTTTACACACATCCATTCACATACACACACATGGCCATAATAGTCGGATCTTATGCCTGCAACCAAAGAGTTAAACTATGCATATCCTACTATTATCCGGCACATATAATATATGAAAAATGCATAAAAAATTAACTGAATCCTAAACACACAAAACCGGAATCTGATGGCTCTGATACCAATTGTTGGGTGCATGCTTCGGAGGCTCATTGGCTCCCATGTCCCCGGATTAAAATTTTCACTAATGAAAGGATTAATCCGGATGAGATGAGCTTCCTTAACAACACCATTTCGTCGTCGTGCTAACAACTTGAGTGGTCGCTTGAACAAACTAGTTGTTCAAGCAACACAACTCTTCTAGTTGGTTAGCCGCGGAAGAGACGACGGATGGATCGCCGGTTTTTGCGTTTGACTTCGGGGTCCATGATTATACAATATATATTCATACACACACATGCATAATCAAAACAAATAAGAACATGCTCAGATCTGTACATAAAGTTAAAATAACTTTATACCTCACGATCTTCTACCGTATGTCCTATCCTTCTCGTGGACGACGTGTGGACGAAGTTCCTCCACGAGTAGAAGCCTTCTAGATCGGTTTCTTCTCTACCTTGTCCGCTGCGAACAAAGAGAAGAACTCGCAAATACTTTTCCGATCTAGAACCGGCCACCAAATTAGGGAATTTGGTGCAACCGCCGGCCAAGGAGCAATGGATGATGCGCCGGCCAACTTCAAGAAGAGTTGCCGCCGGCCACTTTGGAGAATAGGGAGGAGGAAGAGAACCGGCCACCAATGGGAGGAGAACCGCCGGCCAAGGAAGAAGGGAAAGACCTTAAGGTTGGGCGCCGGCCAAGTATTGATGGTGCAAGTTGTTAGTAATGTATGAGAGATGTCCTAAGGCAATCGCCTTATGTATGAACCATTTATATGATAAATGAAGATTCACTATTTGAGTATACATGTTTTATGTATTTGATTGGATCTTAAACTCATTTACTGAATGTCCACGATACGATTCACAAGATGAGAGAATTTGTGATTGGATCACAACTAGTGAGTATCTCTACATGTGTAATTGTGATGTATCGAATTATCCTAGTCGATGAATTGATGGATTTGGACACCATCAATTCGTCGAGACTAGCACGAGGTATACTCCTTGGTGTATCCAAGCACCGATTCTCACCGGCCGGAGACATAGTGATGTCCGAGTTAATCGTGGATGCTAGTTATGGTAACTAGTTCATTGGAGTGACCGGTAGTAAGACTTCATATGGTTCTCTGCATATATAGATATGTCAATGAAGTTCTTACTGTGGCTTAAGTGCGATGTTCCTTTGACTTGCGGTATTCAAGTCATCTTGATCATGGAGACTTATGCTTTGACATCTTAAGCAAACATCTCTAAGGAGATGTGGACCCGGGATGATTGGGTATAAGTCGAAGTGATCGAAGGTGTTTGAATAGCCTATAAAGGATTCACCACTCCTTGAGAGGAGATGTATTCCCATGGCCTCTCATCGGATTGTTACTAAAGTCTTTGGCCAAAGCATTACATGTTTAGAGTAAAGTACTCTTCGATACATGTGCAGTAACTAGAATCCGTAGGACGAGGAAATGATACTTGGGCTAGGTGTGACATAGTCAGCCTAGTGGGGACTGATACAATAGACCATGTCCTGGACCAAGTGGGTATAAGATGAGTGAAGGGAATGGGGCACGAATCATTCGAGCTACTGAAGGGTTTCAGAAATAGTTCTGGATCAACCGTTGATCTTTTCGGTTAATTGGGGATCATGATGTACTACTAGGTGCCACTCATGATCGTTCTATAATTAATGGTTAATTATAGACGTCCAACATAAACCGAGAACCAATTTGGTCACACGCACAACGAGCGTAATCCAAAGGATTTAAAACGAGCTTGAGAATGGGATTCTCAGACCGAAAGAAACTAGGTTTGGTTGGACCAAACATAAAGCGAGCATGAAATCGTTTCAGTCGCAATGGAAGCGTGGATGGGCCGAGTCTTATGAAGACGTAATGGATAAACCAAAATGGTTTGGTTCTAATCCAATGGAGGAGAATAAACCAAAGGGTTTGGTTTATTTTAAACGAATGAACCAAAAGTTGATTCGGTTCGTTTTAACTTAAAATAAACCATCATGGTTTGGTTTATTTTAACTTATCTTAATGGAGCGGGTTAACGGGCCTAATGGTTATGATCCAATAACCATTAAGAGAATTAGTTCTCTATAAAAGAGGGCTTAATGGATAATTAAGCCCTAATCCAAAAACCCTAGATTAAGTTGCCGCCCACCTCATCTTCTCTTTGAGTTGGCGCCAACCTCCATTGCCGCCCAGCCCATTGTGCCGCCGTTCAAGTTGTTGCTGGCGTCCAAGCTTCGGCCGGTGATCCTCCGGCGACCCTCCGGTGATCTTCCTAGGCTTCGGTGAAAAGGTGAGCACTTGGCTTCCTTGTTTTGGCCGGCGCCTACTCCTCTACCAAAGCTGTCCAGTTTTCTGGACAGCTTGTTCTCCTCTCGTCGGAGCATAGTTTGGACGACGGTTAGAGCTCCGACAGTGGTTAAACTACCGGGGATTCGATCTCCGGTAATCCTTTGAGGTGGAGGACGAAGGATTCGTCAATTGGTTGACGAATACCTCTCCGGAGAAGCGAGTTTTGAGAACTCGTATTAGGATCCGAATTTGGATTCGGATCGTGATCATCTCTCGATCACGTCGTCTTCAACACGAGGCGAGTAACCCGTACGAAGACGAAGCTCGTGGCTTAGCGAAGTCATCCCGAGGAACTCGGCGTGGATACGGATAGAGACGATTCTAGCGAGGATCGTTCCGGTTGATGCCGTTCCCGCTACACGTCATACAAAAGGTATAACGTAGATAAATTTCCTTTTATTGCAAATTTAAATTTACGGTTATGTCTACACTTGTTGTAATATGCATGCGTGTGTTGTGTGTGTTGTAATAAATAGAAGTATTTATTATTTTTATTGCTTCCGCTGTGTTTATGTTTATGAAACATGATCGAACACACACACGCCGCGGTGCCGGAAACCCAACAGTGGTATCAGAGCCCAGGTTGTGTTTTGACATAATCGTAAAAATGGTTTTGCGATAGTCATAATGTATTTCTGGAAATTTTCTAATTTTGGAAATTTAGAAGTATTTATGGAAATTTTTCAATTTTGGAAAGTCTAGAAGTATTTATGGAAATCTTCCACTTTTGGAAATTTGGAAGTATTTATGGAAATTGATATTTTCCATAAATAAAATATTTGATTAGATTTTGGAAATTTGTTTCTTAATTTAATCATTATTTGATTTGGGAAATCAAATCTTAAAATATTTTATTTCCATAAGTAGTTTTAATGATTTAGGAAATTGGTTTCCTAAATAGATTTTCCTTAATCAAATAATTCCATGAATAAAATATGTGATTAGATTTGGAAATTTGTTTCCTAATTTAATTATGATTTGATTTGGAGAATCAAATCTTAAACATATTTTTATTTCCATAAATAGTTATGACATATAAGGAAATATATACATGACATAATTGTATGCCATGTAATTGCATTAGATGCATAACATTATGCCATGCGTGTCGTGACATGTAGATGTATGCCATGTATGCCATGCCATGTAGATAATAGTTATTTGCATGCAAAGAGGATGAGACATAAAACCCTTAAACAATATTAAAGCATACACCTTCCATTAATATGGTTAGAACCAGAGTTCCGTTTCTTGTTTGGGTTGTTGGACTCTCTCCAAGCCCGGCTCGAACCAGAACATGTTCAAACCATGGAATAGTTTAATACTAATATGGTAAGAGTCAGAGGTCAATCGTTAGCTTTGGTTGTTGGAATCTCTCCAAGCTGGGCTAATTGGTTGAATGCGCTCTAACCATATTAAAACTATGTCCCGATTAATGGGTTGGCTTTAACCTGGAGCATCGGCTTGTTGGACTCTCTCCAAGGTCGATGTAAAGGGAGGTGAAGTTGGGTGCTATGCATATGATGCATACTTGTTAATGTGTTAACAACCCGATGTATGTGTGAACATTCAATTAGTTGATAGCACATTGTGATAGTTGCATATACGTGATATGCAATCGGTATAGATGATACCTACCGTCATAGTTATGAATGGCTTGTTGGACTCTCTCCAAGGTTGTTCATATCTATGATGGATATCAGCCCATTCGGAGATGGACCTACGATCTCCCGAAGTGATTTTGGGGTTTTTGAAATTTGAAAAATGAATGGGATTTATAAATGTATATTGATGCATTTTAAAATCATTTTCTCATATATGCTCGTTTTGTATTTCTAAGATTGATCATGATGTGATTGAATTTGCGTTCCATTTTGGATTGAATAAATTATTGGTAGTAGAACTTCTTGGGTGGCTTAGAAACTTGAGAATTCTCAAGGTTGAAAAGCTTGCAAATGTCCTCGAAGCGCCTCTTCCCGCCCGTACTAGTGACGATGAAACTCTGGACCAATTGTTGGCCTATCAGAAACATGTGAGTGATTCTGAATAAATGAGTTGCATCATGCTAGCCGCGATGGAACCCAAGCTACGAAAGCAGCATGAGCATATGGATGCTCATATCGTAGTCCTTCATCTTTGTGAGTTGGTTGATGAGCAAGTGAGATTGAAGGTTGAAGTCTCAGCTCCTCTTCACCTCTGAGATGCTAGAAGGTTCATCTTAGTCTTGCTCGATATCTTTGAAGGCTGTGGAGTCTTACGAGAAGCATGGCGAGGGCGGTGTTGTTAGTTGATTCCTCGAAGAAAGGTTCTAAGAGGGAGTCAAAGAAACAACAGAAGGGGAAGAAGAAAAAGGCTAAAAAGGCAGAACCAGCACAAAAGGAAACTTGCCATCATTATGGCAAGGAGAGCCATTTGCGAAGAAAGTGCAAGATTTATCTTGAGTCCGTGAAGAAGGATAAGGCATCGGATGCCCCATCTTCTTCAGAAATCTTCTTTATTGATTGTCATTCTATTTCCTCAGACACTTGGGTATTTGATACTGGGTGTGGCTCACATATATGTAATGACATACATGGGCTAAGGAATAGAAGAAGACTCGTCAAGGGGAGAGTCAAATTTACGTGTTGGGAATGGAGCAATAGTTCTTTGCGATCGCCATTGGAGCGTATTTGTTGAAACTCCCTATAGGACTTGTCTTAGAACTGGACAATTGCTTTTATGTTCCTTCGTTGATAAAGAACATCATTTCTATTTCTTGTTTAAATAGAAATGGGTACCATTTGACTTTTAGTAACAATTGTTGTTACATAACTTTGAATGGAGTTCTTTATGGGACTAGAACTTTAAGCAATGGTGTTTATACGTTGGACGTATCCAGTGACATTTTCAATATCGAAGCGAGCAACACGCGTGCTCGAAAGGATAATCAAATAGACTCCTATATGTGGCATTGTCGTCTTGGCCATGTAAGCAAGAAACGCATGTCCGAATTACACAAATGTGGAATTCTGGAATCGTTTGAATTGGATTCATACGATACATGCGAATCATGCTTAAAAGGCAAGATGACTAAGTTACCTTTTACTGGAAAAGGTGAACGAGTGGGAGAGTTACTAGGTCTAATACATACTGATGTATGTGGACCTATGTCAACTCAAGCATTAGGAGGCTATAGCTACTTCATTACCTTCACAGATGATCACTCACGGTTTGGGTATGTGTTCTTGATGAAACACAAGTCTGAAGCCTTTGAAAGGTTCAAAGAATTCAGAAATGAAGTAGAGAAACAACATGACAAGAGTATTAAAATACTTCGATCAGATCGAGGCGGTGAATACTTAAGTCAAGAGTTTCTTGATTATCTAAGAGACAATGGCATATTGTCTCAATGGACTCCGCCATATACACCACAACATAATGGTGTATCTGAGAGGCGTAACCGGACCTTGTTGGACATGGTCAGGTCAATGATGAATCATGTGACTCTTCCCAAGTCCTTTTGGGGCTATGCACTTCAGACAGCTGTTTACTTGTTAAACAGAATGCCTACCAAGGTAGTCTCAACTACTCCGTATGAGATATGGAATGGTAAGAAACCTCATGTATCTTACTTGAAGATATGGGGTTGTCCTGCTTATGTGAAGCGGACTGTATCAGACAAATTGGATGCTAAGTCTGATAAATGTCTATTTATTGGATACCCTAAGGAAACAAGGGTTACCAATTCTATCATCTGTGGAACAAAGGTGTTTGTTTGAGGCATCTTGTGTTTCTAGAGAAAGAGTTTCTCTTGCGAGTGGGAGTGTCATTGAGCTTGAGGAGGCTCGAGAGACTCAAATAGACATTGATGAGATACAGTGAAGCACTAGGATAACTCATAGTGATGAGCAATCATTTGGACCTATTGTAACACCACATCTTCGTAGATCACGGTAGAACCATGATATTCAAGAGATATGGATTTCGTAAGTGAATCGAGCGGCGTGTTACTCATTGATGATGAGAGCCTACCAGTTATGAAGAAGTCTTGACAAGTTCGAGAAAGGGATAAGTGGCTTGGTGCCATGAAGTCGGAAATGGATTCCATGTATGAAAACCAAGTTTGGAACTTGGTTGACCCACCTGAAGGCATAAAGCCTATAGGGTGCAAGTGGGTTTTCAAGAAGAAAACCGACAAGGATGGTAATGTGATTACCTATAAGGCTAGATTGGTGGAGAAAGGATATCGTCAAAAGCAAGGTGTTGATTATGACGAAACCTATTCGCCTGTAGCTATGCTTAAATCCATTCAGATGCTCCGGGCCATAGCGGCTCATTATGATTATGAGATATGGCAGATGGATGTGAAAACAACTTTCCTTAATGGAAACACCTTTCGAGGGCGTGTATATGATACAACTGAGGTTTCACATCGGTTGATAAAACCAAGGTATGCAAATTGCGATGATCCATTTATGGATCAAGCAAGCATCCAGAGTCGGAATATCCGCTTTGATGAGAAAATCAAAAGGTTTGATTTCTCACAAAATCCAAACGTAACCTTGTGTGTACAAGAAGGTTAGTGGGAGGCAATGATTCTAGTATTGTATGTCGATGACATACTACTTATAGGAAACGATGTTTCAATCTTACAAAGGAAGGTTTGGTTATCCAAGACATTCTCCATGAAAGACTGGGAGAAGCAACCTACATCCTCGGATTAAGATCTATAGAGATAGATCAAACTTGCTTGGTCTTTCGCAGCCTACATATATATAGACCGAAAAGCAAAGAGGTTTAGCATGTCGGAATCCAAGAAAGGTTTCCTACCCATCAGGCATGGGGTACACCTTTCGAAGTCTATGTGTCCGCGCACAGAAGACGAGAGGATTTGCATGAGTAAGATTCCCTATGCATTCGCAATAGGATCTATCATGTATGTTGTGTTATGTACGAGACCCGATGTATCGTATGCTCTGAGTGTCACGAGCAGATACCAGTCCGATCCAGGAATGGATCATTGGGCGGCTGTTAAGACGATCCTTAAGTACTTGAGAAGAACTAAGGATGTGTTCCTAATATATGGAGAAGGGTACATGGTGATACGGGTATACGGATGTTACCCGCATGCACAAGGATGATTCCATGTCTGTCTGTCGGGTATGTATTCACTTGAATGGAGGCGCAATAAGTTGGAAAGGTTCCAAGCTTGACACTATAGCGGATTCTCGCCACTAAGGCAGTAATACATTGCAGCTTTGGCAAAGCAAAGGAAGCGGTTTGGATCAAGAAGTTCATCTCGAACTTGATGTGGTCTCA
The DNA here is from genome assembly GCA_025175895.1 of Wurfbainia villosa. Taxonomy (NCBI): domain Eukaryota; kingdom Viridiplantae; phylum Streptophyta; class Magnoliopsida; order Zingiberales; family Zingiberaceae; genus Wurfbainia; species Wurfbainia villosa. The sequence goes on along the minus strand of CM045997.1, from coordinate 77,025,514 downwards.
TCAATGATCCAAACATGTGCTTCGGCCGCTATCATCTTATCGAGAGATCATCGAGGAACGAAATACAAATCGAGAAAATTCCCACTGAAAGGAACTTAGCGGATCCCTTGACTAAGGCATTACCTCAAAATAAGTTTGAGGGTCATGTTCGAGCTTATGGTATTGGATACCGTAGCGATTGGCATTAGGCCAAGTGGGAGTCTGTTAGTAATGTATGAGAGATGTCCTAAGGCAATCGCCTTATGTATGAACCATTTATATGATAAATGAAGATTCACTATTTGAGTATACATGTTTTATGTATTTGATTGGATCTTAAACTAATTTACTGAATGTCCATGATACGATTCACAGCATGAGAGAATTTGTGATTGGATCACAACTAGTGAGTATCTCTACATGTGTAACTGTGATGTATCGGAATTATCCCTAGTCGATGAATTGATGGATTTGGACACCATCAATTCTGTCGAGACTAGCACGAGGTATACTCCTTGGTGTATCCAAGCAGCTGATTGTCACTGGCTGGAGACAGAGTGATGTCCGGAGTTAATCGTGGATGCTAGTTATGGTAACTAGTTCATTGGAGTGACCAGCCGTAAGACTTCATATGGTTCTCTGCATATATAGATATGTCAATGAAGTTCTTACTGTGGCTTAAGTATGATGTTCCTTTGACTTGCGGTATTCAAGTCATCTTGATCATGGAGACTTATGCTTTGACATCTTAAGCAAACATCTCTAAGGAGATGTGGACCCGGGATGATTGGGTATAAGTCGAAGTGATCGAAGGTGTTTGAATAGCCTATAAAGGATTCACCACTCCTTGCGAGGAGATGTATACCCATGGCCTCTCGTCGGATTGTTACTAAAGTCTTTGCCCAAAGCATTACATGTTTAGAGTAAAGTACTCTTCGATACATGTGGAGTAACTAGAATCCGTAGGACGAGGAAATGATACTTGGGCTAGGTGTGACGTAGTCAGCCTAGTGGGGACTGACACAATAGACCATGTCCTGAACCAAGTGGGTATAAGATGAGTGAAGGGACTGGGGCACGATTCATTCGAGCTGCTGAAGGGTTTCAGAAATAGTTCTGGATCAACCGTTGATCTTTTCGGTTAATTGGGGATCATGATGTACTACTAGGTGCCACTCATGATCGTTCTATAATTAATGGTTAATTATAGACGTCCAACATAAACCGAGAACCAATTTGGTCACACGCACAACGAGCGTAATCCAAAGGATTTAAAACGAGCTTGAGAATGGGATTCTCAGACCGAGAGAAACTAGGTTTGGTTGGACTAAACATAAAGCGAGCATGAAATCGTTTCAGTCGCAATGGAAGCGTGGATGGGCCGAGTCTTATGAAGACGTAATGGATAAACCAAAATGGTTTGGTTCTAATCCAATGGAGGAGAATAAACCAAAGGGTTTGGTTTATTTTAAACGAATGAACAAAAAGTTGGTTCGGTTCGTTTTAACTTAAAATAAACCATCATGGTTTGGTTTATTTTAACTTATCTTAATGGAGCGGGTTAACGGGCCTAATGGTTATGATCCAATAACCATTAAGAGAATTAGTTCTCTATAAAAGAGGGCTTAATGGATAATTAAGCCCTAATCCAAAAACCCTAGATTAAGTTGCCGCCCACCTCATCTTCTCTTTGAGTTGGCGCAAACCTCCATTGCCGCCTAGCCCATTGTGCACCCGTTCAAGTTGTTGCCGGCATCCAAGCTTCGGCCGTTGATCCTCCGGTGACCCTCCGGTGATCTTCCTAGGCTTCGGTGAAAAGGTGAGCACTTGGCTTCCTTGTTTTGGCCGGCGCCTACTCCTCCACCAAAGCTGTCCAGTTTTCTGGACAGCTTGTTCTCCTCTCGTCGGAGCGTTGTTTGGACGACGGTTAGAGCTCCGACAGCAGCTAAACTACCAGGGATTCGATCTCCGGTAATCCTTTGAGGTGGAGGACGAAGGATTCGTCAATTGGTTGACGAATACCTCTCCGGAGAAGCGAGTTTTGAGAACTCGTATTAGGATCCGAATTTGGATTCGGATCGTGATCATCTCTCGATCACGTCGTCTTCAACACGAGGCTAGTAACCCGTACGAAGACGAAGCTCGTGGCTTAGCGAAGTCATCCCGAGGAACTCGGCGTGGATACGGATAGAGACGATTCTAGCGAGGATCGTTCCGGTTGATGCCGTTCCCGCTACACGTCATACGAAAGGTATAACGTAGATAAATTTCCTTTTATTGCAAATTTAAATTTACGGTTATGTCTACACTTGTTGTAATATGCATGCGTGTGTTGTGTGTGTTGTAATAAATAGAAGTATTTATTATTTTTATTGCTTCCGCTGTGTTCATGTTTACGAAACATGATCGAACACACACACGCCGCGGTGCCGGAAACCCAACACAAGTTGGGCGCCGGCAACAACTAGAAGGAAGAAGATAGTTGCCGCCCACCTTTGCTCCAAACCCTAGCCGCCCACCTCTCCAAGAGCCAAACCCTAATTCTTCAATCAATTCTTGATTTTTCTTGCCGCCCAACCCTAGCCATCTATTTATAGAATAGGGCTTAAGCCTCCTTTAATCTCCACCGTCGGATCTAGGGATTTAATCTCCACCGTCAGATCTAGGGTTTTATCCCAACCGTCGGATATAGGGTTTAATCCCAACCATCAGATCTAGGATTTCATCCCAACCGTCGGATCTAAGGTTTCATCCCAACCGTCAGATCTAGGGTTTTATCCCAACCGTCGGATCTAAGGATCTAATCCCAACCGTCGATTCTAGGATTTCATCCTAACCATCGGATCTAGGGATTTAATCCCAACCGTTGGTTCTAGGGTTTCATCCAACCACCGGATCTAGGGATTTAATCCCAACCGTTGGTTCTAGGTTTTGTTTTACATTCTTGGATCTAGACTTCACAAGGATTATATTAGGCTACGATAGGGACCATAAGGAGGAGTTGGGTCTTGGCCACCCGATGGATCGGAACCACACAAACTTGATCCATCAATGATGTTCCATTCCACTAGAGGATCATCATTGAACTACCTCACCAACCCCCATAAATCAATATGAGCTCCATATATTATTTGTACATTAATCTCCCCGTGTTTAAGATATCGAATGTCCGTCAATTAATTGATTTACTGACCATCAATTAATTAACATCTAATTCCTCGAGTAGTACCACTCAACCTTATCATCATGTTGACTAAGTCAACCAGCTGGGTTTACATGATGAACCTTATGAGCTCCTCAAGGGGACATCATAAACCTAATATATAGGACACGGTTTCCTCCTATAATCAACGGCACACCATGTAAATAATATTATTTCCCAACTTACCGGGCATGTTGATTTAATCCATCTAAATCTCACCCACTGGTAAATCAAAGAAATAAATACTAAGTACATGTGCCCGTTATTATATCGGGATTAAGAGCATGTACAAAATAATATCCGAGGTCCGATTCAATTATGTAGTCAGTACTAAATTGAATCACCTCTATGTCGGTCCTACTCAATACACCTAAGTGTACTAGTGTAACTCTATGTTCAAGATAAAATAATACCAAGCTACACTACAACCATGCCAATGGTTTGTCCAAAACCATCTTGGTTGTGAGCCTTTACTTATATTTTACAAGGTACTGATAACATGATCTTCTGTGCCACACCAAGCACCATGTTATCTACAATGTACAATATTAGACAATATGCACACATATATAATGAATATATAAAATGCAAATAATGATCATGTGATTCTTATTTCAAAATAAAATGTTCATAGAAAAAGAGCTAGGCTTTCAGTATACATTCCAACAGTATGATGGGGCAATCCACTAACGATCTCCTCCTCGTTGGAGCTAGGAGACAATGATTACAATAAAACCAAAACTTGAGGATGAGGCAACAAGCCTACCTCACCTCATTACGATAAAAGCTCCGAGTAAAAAGAAATGAATACAAATGAAAAACAAACTGAGCTACCGATGATAAGAGGTTGAAACTCGGTGCGGTGTCAGTGTTATGGCAACGTTACGACGTCGTAGTGTTGATGTAGAACTTTGGCGTTGTGGGAGTACTTTGGGAGCAATTGAGATGATCCAAAGGGGTGAAACCCCCCTTCTTTTATAGCCCTCCAAGTCCAATCTCGTTGAGATCTAGATCTGGATCAAAAGGACACCTCACCCCAAGATAAGGGGATCTTATCTTGACCTTCATCAAGCTAGATAGTTTGAATAACAGTCGACTGATGGCCTTTATCAGTCGACTGATGTTAGCATAAATCGATCGCCACAAGCCAACAGTTGGCTGTCAGCTAGGTTATTCAACTTCAACATAGAGTTAGCACGAAAACACACATAATAGTATATTTGATGGCTACTTATAGTCCAATCTCGACCTAGACCTTCCACTGGAAGTCTTAGCTGGATCATCGCTTAAAGTCATCCCCATACAAAGGACTCGACTGTTACTGTCAGTCCTTAGTGTCAATCATGAGATGATTGATAAGGGATCATATGTATCATATTTCATTAATAAGAGGAAAAGATTGATTATTATATTTACTCTATGCGTGTGCCAGCTAAATAAATATAATAATGCCCTTGAATAGTAGGTTCTAATCTACAGTATATGAATTGGTAGAATTGATTATGAGAAGTTGTAGAGAACACTATACTTAAAAATTCCTAGTCAAGTATTGTATTAATAGACAAAGGGATATATTGATAAATTGAGACTAGCATGTATGTCAATGGATGACTTGATCTCACAAGTCATGGATATGTGATATCACATTGACACATGGGTATATATATTGGAGAATATATGTACTGAATTGACCTGCCATGAGAAAGTGTCGTGGATCGTTATATGAGTGTCATATACTTTCTCATGTGACTATTGGTATGAATAGTCCTTAGACCTGAAGTCACTACAGTTCCCTACATAAGGAGTTATGTACTTTGGTATCATCTAACGTCACCCGTAATAGGGTGCACTATAACGGCGATCACTAGGTATGTAAAGAATTATGCGGAGGGATGTGAGTGATGTAGATGGGATCTATCCCTCCCGTATGATGGGAGTGATATCTTTGGCTTCTTGATAGAGTATGACCACGAAATGTATGATCATGCTCAAATGAGTCAATATGAGATATTGAGCTCATTTGTTTGAGTGAGTCTACTTGGGGATCAAGAAACATAAAGATTGATAAGGGGATGCCACAGTCTATGCCTCATTGATCGATCTAAGATATCAAGGATAGAAGGACACCGTCATACATGATAATAGTGACAGAAAGGTTGTCGGATCTCGACTTTCTTGTTACTCGGGTAGCAATGATGTATTGCTAGATGCCGCTCTTTGCTTATGTGTCTAAAAGGAGCTTTTAGACACATTGCCAACGTTACAAGAGCCTATTGGGTCACACATAAAAGACATTTTGCTTTGGAGATGGTTTCTTTTAGTTTCACTAAAAGAACAATTGAGCATATGGCCAAGACTTGAGTTAGACTCAAGTTAAACCATGGAAGACGATCATCATGTGGAAAATCCAAGGGTCATCTATCATCATGCGTGATTAATGAGATTAATCATGCATGGGAATACCAAGGGTCTTGGTATTCATGATGAAAAGATGAGAGGTTTAAGGCATTGATAAAATGGAATACCAAGGGTCATGGTATTGATTAGGAGTAATGGCAGTTGATGGCTATTGAAAGGCTTTCAACGTGAAAGCTTTTTGGATGCTTTTGGTTGTGGGCATGTAAGCCAAGAGAAAAGCCAAGAAGCCTTCTCCCTCCTCTCCTTCTTTCTTCCAAGTGTACTTGGTGTTTGCTAGGGTTGCTAGCACAACGTGACTCCAAAACTACTGAGTGTCAGTGTGGATACCGTGGAGATACAGTTATACTTACCGTATTGAGATCCGACAGCGCTTGGATTTGCGAGATTGCGAAGGGCTCACATCGAAGGTATACTTCTTCTTCTAGATAAGGTCTAGACAAAGTAGGTTAATCGAAACGATTTATATGTTTTGCATGGATCTCTGGAGAGATTCGGTTTATATTTAGTTTCTACTACGGTTGTGCGAAGTATTCGCCCGTGATATTGTGAATGTCACGATCTGGATTTTTTCCCTACACCGACCTTACCATTACTCACACTCGTGCTTACCTCTGGTCCTTTGTGACTTGTCTCTTAGCTTCCGGTCTTCACTTGGGTTCTTTGACTCCATCAGAAGTTCTCTCGGTGTCGCCCGACCACTACGAGTTCTCGACTCGAGATTCTCTGGGTGTCGTTGACCTTCAGCTTAACTTAAACACTTCTGCACACTTAACAGTAACTTATGAGATAAAGATAACACCTTAACTTTAAGCCTCTGCCATAATCAAAACCTAGGTTCGATTATCTAGTGCCCCTGCACCAACAAAATATAGCGACAAACTTTACATTCTTCGTAAAATTTCACGAACATATCGCGCATTTATTTTCAAAATAATTAAAATGAGTGGAAAAAATATTTCATCGCAAAAATTGCGACGAAGTCTAATTTCATCGTAAAATTTTTGATGAATTCTAATTCGTTGCAAAATTTCCAAAGAATTTGATTTTTCGTCGTAAATTTTGCGATGAAAATGGTAATCGTCACAAAATTTAAAACGATTTTAGTGACAAAATTTGTATTGTTGCAAATTCTGTGACAAATAAATAGTTTGCTGCTAATTTTGCGATAAAATATATTTTGTTGCAAATTTGGTTATTGATTTGTAGTGATTTAATATTTCATCACAAAATTTATTCCAAATTAGCAACAAAAATTTTTCATCGCAAAAATTTGTCGCTGAATCATCCTCATTTTTGTAATGTATTACAAAGAATGAGGACAAGAGAATACCATGTCTTCCCTCTATAATAAAAGTATAATTTATGGTAATAAGATTAAAGTTATATTGACAAGATTAATGTTACTTTGAGTAGCTCGGTTGTCAATACTTAATGTGATGACAAGAAGGGGCTCTTGAAATGCTAAATGAAGGCGAAGCACTGAGAGAGATGATGTGTGAGTTGATGTCTCGTGGTTGTTCAAACTCTTCTTTTATAGGACATTTTTGAGTTCCTAGATCACTTTTCTAGTGCCTCCAACTCATACTGTTGAATAGGCAACTCGGGCATTTTGAGCACCTGAAGCTTGTTTGGGTACCTCCAACTCATCCTTATCCGCTCCGATGTTTTTTTAGTATTTTTCTACCCTGAGTACCTGGACTGGTCTGAGCATTTAGTTCCACTTGTCATCTGTACCTCTAGGTCTCCCGAACCTTGTATGGGCTCCTTAAATCTGACCTGGCCATATTTGCACTCTGGGAGCTTATACTAGATTCAATTACTCAGGCTCTCAATCGCTTGGATTCCACAAGGGCTCTTGGGCCCCTGCAACACAAAGTTAGCACATAGACAAGCATATCTCAACTTTGATGTCCAAGTCAGATCCTTAGTCGGATTGCTGCCTATATTTGTCCTCAACTAAGAACATGACCTCTCCACTCCATTGGGGGAGTATACTTGTCAAACTTGTGGTCTACCTGACCTATTTGGGTATCCATTGCTTAATGTCCGATCTTTAGACCCACAAGAATTTCTTTCCTCAATGTCTAGTTTTTGTTGATCGATTAAGCTATCTTACCAGATGCTCAATCCTTTCGATCCATCTGGACTTTCTGCCAGTTGTCCAGTCCTACTTACCCAATTGTTCTTCTGCCAATTGTCTAGTCTTGTCGACCCAATTAGTCTTTCTGTTTAGTGTTCAATCCTTTAATCCATCAAGTGTCCTTACCTAGTATCTGATCCACCTAATCTACTAGGATTTCCTATACACATTTTGTTAAGGCAATCAACCCAAGTATGGTTTAGTTTTGATGTGTGTGGCAAAGGGTTTAAGTTAGGTTGTTTATGTGATTTGATGTGTGTGTTTAAGTTGTGAAGGACTTAAGTGAATCACACATGTGTTGACTTGATGAAGCATTGGTGAGTTCACCATCTCATGGCTCGGGTCCTTGAGTCGATGAAGGATGGTATTGCGGAAGTCGTGCGCTTGGTGCATCCGAGGGACCGTCGAATGAGGAGAAAATGAAGTGAAGCCGGAGAAAGTAGATTTCATGGCAAGACGCGAAGGATGACACTGGAGGAGCCGAGGGCTTAGTGCATCCGAGGGACCCAGGCCAAAGAGAGCTTTGAGGCGAGGGACTTCATGGGGGATGAGAGCGAGTGATTCTAACCTAGGACGGGGTAGCTTAGCTAGGTGAACTTGGCCGAATGACTTAGTCAAGTGTCGGATGCTCAAACTTAGGTTTGAGGATTTACACGACAAGTCGGATGCTCAAACTTATGTTTGAGGTTTTACCCGACGATTGGTTAAGTCGGATGCTCAAACATGAGTTTGAGGTTTTACCCAACGAATGGAAGTGTCGGATGCTAAAACATGTGGTTTGAGGTTTACCCGACGGTCGGATGCACAAAAAAGTATTTGTTTTAGGTTTTACCTGACACCTGTCGACTGCTATAGACAGTAGTCGACTGATCCAAGTCGAGAACGATCGACTGGTGTTCGACTGATGGACTTCTAGCCTAGCAAATCGATAGGGTTTAGCGATTGACTCGAACCATCGATCGGGCCGCTAAGGGATGGCATCCACCTCAAGGTGGTCAGCAGTGAAGGTTTTTGAGTCGACTGATTGCCTGGATCACTCGACTGATAGCTTGATCAGTCGACTGATGGGCATGATCAGTCGACTGATCATAGTGCCATTGGCTGTGACGATCGTGATCTAGAGTGGTCAAAAGTCATTGGGCAACGACGGTCGGCCCGATGCATGTAGCTCTTCTCTATAAAAAGAGGGCTTGGGTGCCTTTGGGAGGTTAATGCTTCACTCATATTCATACTCCCAAGTGGCCTAAACATTTTCCTCTCCTCTTCCTTGTTCTTATCTCAATTATATTCTAAGAGGGAGAGATTGTGTAAGAAGGTTTACCTCCACCTTGTCTTGGGCTAAAGGAGAGATTAGTAATTTGGTTGGGGAGTGATTCGCCTTATGAATCATTTGTGGATTAGAGGCAAGGGTCATGTGTTTGAGTTTGATCTCTTTACTTCTTGTATTTGTTTTAATTGTCTTATGTTTAGCATATATTCCACTACGCTAATTATTTGTAGACAATTAAGAACACGAGATTTCCATCGACGATCATCTGGGCTATTATACTCCTCTTCTGGTCTGGCCATGATCCTCCAACAAGTAGTATTAGAGCGAGAAGTTTGTCGACCGACTCATCACCAAAATAAGCACGACAACGAAATGGCCGGCTCGGACATTCATTCGCTAAAATTTGAAGGGGACTTCGCTTGGTGGAAAAAATGTATGAAGGTATTTTTTGAAACAGATTTTGATATTATGATTATTATGGAAACCAGTTTCGAGATACCTAGGGATGAAGAAGGGAAGCAAATCGAAAAATCAAGATGGACTAAGAAGCAAAGAGAGGAGCTGTGAGTTACCCGAAAATAAAAATACCCATTTTTTTATTTTATTTAAGAAATTATCTTAGGTAATTTTCTAGGAATTTTTAGTAATTTTTCTGGAATTGAACAGGGCTAGTATGGGATATTTAATGGTATAATTAAATTCATGAGGTGTTAATTAAAACCTAGGTTTTGATTTACTTATAAAGGGGGGATAATCCGGTTTATCTCATTGTACCCAAATTTCTCCACCGCGCTCGACTTCTTCACTCACGACCCTATCTGCCGCATCTTCTCCCCTCGTGACCCTCTTCGCCGCGTCTTCTCCACGCGATTTCCTCTCTGTCGCATCTTCTCCACGCGAACTCCACCTGACACCTTCTTCTTCCGCATCTCTACCGCTCATCGATCCTCTTGCTTCTCGTGGCAAGCGACGATGACTGAACTCCTCGACACCCCGTGGATGAGCCGGTGGCAAGTAAGTGTGGCTGAAGCTTGCGTACTTGTGGCTGAAGCTTATGTTTGCAGCATCCTCTCTTCGTTCTAGTTGAGAGCCGCTCGGTGAATGATGTCGAAACAAGGTAGGGCATGACTTCTTTCCCGATCTCAGATAGATTTTTGTCTGACCGCAACCTTTATTTTTTAAGTGCTCATCAACTGGTGGTTTAGGATAGCAGGGTTGTTATGCCGACTAAACAAGCATTTGGGAGGAGAGCCACCAGGGTAGCTTCAAGAGCTGGTAAATCTCGACCCATTCCCTTCTTTTTATCTGCAGATTGTTCGATGTTGTTGATTGTGGAGGGTGTTCTGATTTGGATGGGGGGGAGTTTCTCAGGTGGAGTAGGTTGGTTGGAGTTTGGCCGACTGTGAAGCGGTCTGAGGGGCTGTGAGGGCTGAGAGGTTCTATTTGAGACAGATGTGATTGCTCTGTTTGTGATTTGTGATGGAACTGTGAAGGTGGTTTAAAAGGTTAGAGAGTTATGTTGGATTGTGAACCATTCTATCAATATAGGAATTGGCATATGGAGTTGAATGTTGTAGGTTAGCATATTTGCTAGTTGGAAAATGGTGGGTTTTATTATGGTGTTAAATGTATAATTTGGGGGTTTCTAATTCGTATTCAATATAAGGATGCGAATATAGAAACTATATAGTAGTAAGTTAGCACATTGTCGTGTGCTGGAACTTAATGGTAATTATGTTATATGTAGGTTTTGGTCACGAGACAGGTCCACAGGCATAAAGACAGTTGATATCCTTCATAGAAGGTGGGTATCTTTGACTTATCTTCTTTTAGATATTGTCATCTTATTGTGCATTGTTTACTATAGGTAGTAGTAGTTTTCTATGCATGTTAACTGTCCTGGTATGTCACTATGTAGTACGTGTTGTAGTCTTTTCATATGCTTATTATATTATGCTCTATCACTTTGATACTTGTCATTTGTTTATTTAGCACTAGAGTAGTAGCATACCTTACATACTGGGCATTGAATGAATAATGAATATATCTTGCATGTGTACATAGAATTATGTACTTAGGTTATTTGATATGGGCTCCTATTGGTACATACCATAGGTAGCCATGGATTGATAGGTGTATCGTGTATTAGTGACATGCATCATCTTGCATTATTGCATGACTGGCGATCATCAACTCCTCAGTAGGAGGTGATACTACTTGATAGTTGAGCCCATCGTCAGTCATATTATCTACACACACAATCACTCGTGGGTTAGTGGTATTTCAGGTGTGTATGTAGTTGCTCTGTCAGGGCTCCACGGTGGTTGCTCAGGTGATTGGATTGCGACGTGGTAGCAGACAGGGATCCCTCTTTTGTCGTGAGATGAGGAGATGAGACGAGGTGATGTCCCCCATATACATACATGGGGTAGGAGGGTGATACTCCGCCAACATCCTGTCCACTCCGTCACATAGGTGTAGTGACGACAGAGTGCACAGTTGTCAAAGCCCTACCCACTCGGCTGACACACATGACATGTTGGTGGCTTGACTAGCGTTAGGGGTGACAAAGGTGATTGCATCATGTGCATACGTTTTTACTATATCCATTGCTTGTTGCACTTTTGGTTATTGCATATGATTGCCATGCACATACATGAGGTATTATGTTGTTTGTTTTGGTGATTCTATATATGCTTGTGTGGATGTATTTTATGTCAGCTTAGGTGATTTCTGGTATATACAGTTTCAGGTATGTATTTTGTTGAGAAACTGTACTAGCATGTTTATTATTGCTACTTATAGTTTACTATGCATGACTATAGGACATCCACTGAGTTTTACTCACTCCGTTGATATCTCTTTTATTTCAGGATGAAACCTTCTGGAGGGTCCAGTTGCTAGTCCCCTGATCTGACGACTCCGTTATTTGGTTTTTAGGCTTCCGCATGTTTTTTTGTTATCTCTAGTACTCCATGTTTCAAACTTGTAGTATTTAATACTCGTGGTTGTTTGGTAGTATTCGATTATGTCCTTATGGACTTTTTGTTCGATTTTTTTTGGTTATGTGTGTGGTTGTGTATTACTGCTCAGATGGCAGAAGAGGTGAGTCTAGTGTTTTAGGCTTCGTATGTACTTTGGGTTGTTGGCCTGAGGCCATATACTATTTGCATTGTGTTTTATGTTTTGGCCATGTTGGCCGATGTATAGTGGTTGTGTGGCCCTTGTATACAAGTTTCAATTGTCCGCAGTATAGGGGAGGTGCTGTCTGATTTTCATCGGACAAGTACCCCTCTCGGGGCGTGATAGGAGCACTTAGCAAATTCAAAAGCAAAACACCATCTCTACAATGTGCTACCTCAACAAGAAATCAATTGAATTGGAGAGTGCTCAAGAACCAAGGAGATGTGGGAGAAGCTAGTTGAGCTTCATGAAGGAACCTCCGAAGGCAAGTTAGCATGAAGGGACCTTCTTCGCTCCCAACTCAATAATATCAAATTAGATAAGGGGGAAAAGGTATTATCACTACACTCTATATTTAAAGAGATAATTAATGGTTTATCAAGTGTAGGGGAGATGCTCTCCAATAGAGATATGATCATGAAGATCATAGATGCATTCCCCCTGTCATCAAAGTGGAGCTCAATGGTGGACTCTTTTTACATTTCAAGGAATCTAGAGGTAAGTACTCTAGAAGAATTTTTCTCTACTATGAAGCTTCACGAAACTAGACTTGAAGGTATAGTAGAAGAGCCAACAATTCAATCAAGGGGAGTGGTGTAAGGCCAATTAACCCATGATGTGGTTTTGATGTGTGTGGCAAAGGATTTAAGTTAGGTTGTTATGGTTTTGATATGTGCGTTGGAGTCTTGCAGGACTTAGTAATTTGCACATGGAGCATTGGCGAGTTTCACCTCTCATGACTTGGTCCTTGAGTCAGTGAAAGATGCATTGCGAAAGCCGTGCGCTTGGTGCATTCAAGGGACCGCCGGACGAGGAGCATTGTAGTGAAGCCGGAGGAAGTAGACTTTAGGGTGAGATGCGAAGGATGGCGCTGCGAAGCCATGTGCTTGGCGCATCCGAGGGACGTGGTCGGACGAAGACAACTTCGAAGGCGAGGGACTCCAAGGGAATGAGAGTGAGCGATTGTAACCTAGGAGGGGGTAGATCGTAGGTGAAACTTGGCCATTTGGCTAAGTGTCAGATGGGATTTCACGACATCAGTCGATTGCCATGACATGGCAAATGATCGCCTGTCGAATGTGACTCGACCGTGTTCGAGTCGTTTGTGTCATAGCAAATAATCGCTAAGGGTTGGCGCGGCCGATCAAAACTATCACGATCGTTGAACCATCACGACCATCGATGGTAGCAATGATCGATCACAAGGGTTTCAAGCACAGAAGGTTGATTAGTTGAGTGCTCGCTTCCGGCACTCGATTGTTGGCTCCATCAGTCAACTGATGGGGTGATCAGTCAACTAATGTGAGAGTCGTTGGATGAAATCCAATGTGGAAGAAGTCGTTATTGGGCAACGAATACAGGAGCAGTCGACTGATCGGGGCATCAGTCGACTGCCAGGTGCCCAACGGGAAGAATGAGTTCTTCTCTATAAAATGGGGCCTTTTGGCACTTGGGGAGCCTAATGCTTCTACTCTAAACATCTCCCAAAGTGCCAAAATGAATTTCTTCCTCTTCCTTGTGCTTATATTCATCTTATTGTAAGAGGAGTGATTTTGTAAGAAAAGGTTACCTCCACCAAGCTTTGTGTAAAGGAGAGATTAGTGGAGGGTTTAAGGCGTGATTCACCTTGGACAAATCGGGTCATAGATTAGTGGCAAGGCCATGAACCACGTTACATCGCCGTGTTAGCATTGCTCTTTACTTTGTGTTGTTTTTAATTGTCTTAGCTTTATATTTCTACTTGCGCTAATCACATTTGTAGAAGAGCAATTAAGAGAGAATTCCACCGTACGATGATTGAGGGCTATTCACCCACCTTTAGCCATCCACCGACGTTCCAACAAGTTGTATCAGAGCCAAGTTGCTTGTCACCGGACTAACCTCCACAACAAGCATAACAACAACGATGGCCAGCTCTAACATCCATCCGCCAAAATTTGAAGTCGAATTCTCTTGGTGGAAGAAGAGAATGGAGGTATTTTTCGAAACCGACTTCGATATTATGTTGATAATGGAAAACGATTTCGAGATGCCTAGGGATGAAGAGGGGAGAGTACTAGAAAAGTCAAGGTGGACTAAGAAGCAAAGGGAGGAGCACCTTGCAAATTCAAATGCCAAGCACCGCCTCTTCAACGTGCTCCCCCAATAAGAGATCAACCAGATTGGAGAGTGTGCAAGCACCAAGGAGATGTGGGAAAGATTGATAGAGCTTCATGAAGGCACTTCCGAGGCGAAGCTTGCATGAAGAGATGTCCTACACTCCCAACTCAATAACATCAAACTCGATAAAGGGGAGAAGGAAACATCCTTTCATTCTCGCTTTAAGGAAATTCATAATGTCCTAACAAGTGTAGGTGAGAAGCTCTCCAATCAGGATATGGTCATGAAGGCTATAGATGCCTTTCGCCGGTCCTCAAAGTGGAGCTCCATGGTGGACTCCTTCTATATTTCGAAGAATTTAGAAGTGAGTACTCTAGAGGAATTCTTCTCCATCATGAAGCTACATGAAACAAGGCTTGAAGGAATAATCGAAGAATCGGGAATCAAGCCAACAAGGGGAGTGGCACTAATGGCCAACAAGGGGAAGAAGAAGAAGGAGACTCCTCCCTCCTCATCCGATGAAGACTCCTCCTCCTCCTCCATGGATAGCACGGAAGAAGCATACATGGTAAGTAAGGTAAGACATTCTTTAAAAAGTTTTAAATTTAACAAATCAAATGATAGGAGGAGAAGACCGAGGAGAAAAATCATATGCTACATTTGTTGGTGCAGTGGGCACCAAAGTCGAACCGGTATTTTGATTATGGCAAAAGGCTCAATAGTTAAGGGTATATTTGTTATCTTACGAGCTCAATTAAGTGTGCAGAAATGCTAAAGTTGAGCGGAAGGTCTGCGACACCCGGTGGGAACCGAGGTGGTCGGGCAACGCCAGAGGGACTTCGGAGGAAGCCGAGGTACTCGGGTGAAGACCGGAAGCGAGGCTACAAGGTAAGCTCGTGTGAAAGCGAAGCAAGGTCGTTAAGCGTAGATCCGACCCAATACCTCCAATGGAAGGTCTAGGTCGAGATCAGATGGTTAGAACCATCGTACTTTATATTTTAAGCTAACTTGTACTGCAGTCCAAAACCCTTTGACTACAGTCAACTGCTAGTCAAGTTCCAGCCTCGAGAAGAGCTCGAATTTCAAGGGGGTGAATTTGGACTTGACTCGTGTTTTGGTACAAAGGGTGATGTGGCATCAAGGTGGACATCCAAACCATCACCAAGCTTCCTTGTGGTGGACGCCCAAGATAAGGTGAGTTGGCACAAGGTGGTTGGATGAAACACCTCATCCTCAAGTTGGCGCCCAAGGAGGTTGGAGGTGGCACAAGGTGGTTGGATGAAACACCTCATCCTCAAGTTGGCGCCCAAGGAGGTTGGAGGTGGCACAAGGTGGTTGGATGAAACACCTCATCCTTGAGTTGGCGACAAGAAGGTTGGAGGTGGCACAAGGTGGTTGGATGAAACACCTCATCCTTGAGTTGGGATAAGAACCTCACCTTGGACACTACCTATGTCTAAATTCATAGATCAATATCCATAAATAGACATGTTCAAGCCAAGCAAATTACAAGAATTCAAGAGCTCTCAACACGCCGTCGTAACGCTGCTACTACTACTACTCACATTTGCTACGACGAAGTGCCGCCGACAACGAAAGCTACATCTTCTACTTATAAGAGTTGTCGGTATATTTATTTAAGTTCTACTTCTTTAAATTGTCTTTGTGCTTTAATCGTAACAAGGAAAGGGGGAGTGTCCCTTTGCCTTGATTTCTTTTTGTAATCGTTGCTCCTACCTCCAACGAGGAGGAGTGGTTTTAGTGAATTGCCCTCCGTACGTGATCAAGGATCACTAGGGCCGTGGATTAGCAATCGAAAGATTGTGAACCACGTAAAAATATCTTGTCTACTTTATATTTCCGCTGTGCACTCTCTACCTGCTTTTTACTTATTGCAAAAGTTTTTTAACGACATCGTATCGCTATTCACCCCCCCCTCTAGCGACACTTTCGATCCAACAATTGGTATCAGAGCCGGGGGCGCTAAGATTCGGTGAAACCACCAATCTAGCTTTGTTTTTCTTTTTTTTTACAGATTTTTTATTTATTTATTTCTGTTTTCGTATAATTATTTCACTTGCTTATCTTCTCCTACATATAGAATTGCATTAGAGGCTTTAGGATCCGGATAAGGTTGTCCTTCGGGTTAGATCCCGAGTAAGATTGTCCTCCGGAACTTCAACGACATTCGCATTTGATTGTTTATTTCTTTTTGCAAGTTACATTTTATATATCTTTTTTTTACTTCCCGCACTACTAATCCAAGACGAAAGTCTTGGAATATTCTTTCCGTGTGTGTTTTGCAAGATTCTTTTCGTCGTTCTTCTTCTTGTTTTTAAATGGCCCATCTCGAAGGGTTTAGCACCGCCCGTTTTACAACGGTAATGACTTTCGTTATTGGAAGGGTCGGATGGAATGCTTTCTTAAAACCCAAATCGAGATGTGGATCGTAATCCAAACCGGTTTCACACTTCCTATTAATGAAGATGGTGAATCTTTGGGTTACGATCAATGGTCAAATTCCATGAAAAAACAAGTAGAAGCCGATGCCAAGGCAACTCAAATCTTGCAATGTGGGTTGTCCAAGGAAGAGCTCAACCGCGTCGGCCCCTCCATTAGTGCAAAGGACTTATGGACCAAGCTAGTGGAACTACACGAAGGCACCGACGACACGAAGGTATGTGAAAGAGATTTACTTTTAAATAAATTGTATAACTTGAAAATGCAGGAAAACGAGACCGCAACTCAACTACATGCTCGTATCCAAGACATCGTCAACCAACTCCATGCCATCGGACAAAAGGTCGAGAATCACGACCTTATCAGGTATTCTCTTAACTCGTTTCCTAGGACCACCTTGTGGGCATCCATGGTCGATGCCTACAAGGTCTCCAAGGACCTTTCTAAAATTAGGTTAGAGAATTGTTTTCGAACTTGAATTACATGAGCAAACTAACGTGGTCCAAAGCCGAGAAGAGTATTGCGTTAGTTGCAGGTTCCAAGAAGAAGAAGCCCGCAAGCAAGCCACCCTCAAGGAAGAAGACGAGTCCGAATCAGAAGTAGACTCGAATAGAATCCGAACTAGTCAATCTAGTTCTAAGATGATCAAGAGACGAAAAGCGACCAACAACTCAAGGTAAGCCTAAACCTAATTCAAATACTTCTAATTTTAGATGCTATGAGTGCAAAGTGTTCGGTCACATCAAGTCCGAGTGCCCAAAGCTAAAGAATAACGCATCAAAGACCAAGAAAGCGCTAAATGCTACTTGGGAGGAGTTGTCGGAGGAAGAAGACGATATCCAAGCTCTAATGGCCAAGCCGATCGAGCACGACTCAAACCAAGAAGAGTCCGAGTCCGAATCCGATGATGAGCTTCCATTCAAGACAAGCCACGGATCCGTATCCGGTTCAAAAGAATCATTAAGGGTAAGTCGTTACTTAATACTTTGTATGGTGCAATTAAATTTTTAAATAAGAAACTAGCTAAGTCCGAGTCCAAGGTCGAGACCCTAATTGAGGAGGTTAACCTTCTCAAACATGAGGTCTCCTAACCTCTTCGACTACTCGTATTCAAGAGGAGGACTCAACCTGCTGAAAAGCTTGAAGTTGAGAACTCTCTTTAAAAACACAAGTCGAAGACCTTAGGAACACGTTGGAAAGGTTCACTTTGGGATCCAAGGGACTTGACCTCTTACTTGGATCACAAAGGGCCGTGTACAACAAGGCGGACTGGTTTAACTCAAATACAACCAATAAGTCATATATGTCTATAGTAAACCAACATAAGAAAAATGTCCAAGCATGGGTCCCTAAGACCACTTTGATTTCAACTTTAGGATCTAACATGTATTGGGTTCCCAAGGACCAAATTCACTATGTGAATAGACCCACTCGATTCAATGGTCCAGGGGGAGCCAATACAAAATGTATTTTTGTTAAGTCTTAGAAATTGCATGCTTAGTTTTTCCTTTATTTTTAGAATGGTTAGATAGGACTCATAACCAACTAAAATCCTGCGAAAAGATTGAGCCTCGGGGAGCCTCTTTTCAAAAATAAACCAACTAAAATCCTATGAAAAGATTGAGCCTCGGGGAGCCTCTTTTCAAAAATAACTAGTTAGACCAAGACGTAGTCTCAAGTAAGTCGAGTTATCAATTTCTTGAAATTAGCTTTGTCTAAGGAAGTGGTCGTTGTTCCGATCAAAGAAGGCCTCTGTGCCTCGCCACGACCTGGAAGCTAATCTCTTGAAAAGATTACTTGATGAGCTTAGACTAAATCCGAATCTAACCTAATGTTGGTTAATTTAAATTCATTAAAATTAATCAAGTAAAATTGATAGTCATCTCACAATAACACATAGGAATAACATGTTTTGATCATGTAGATATTGGTGAGATGATTTAGGTTTAAAAACTTACAAACAACCCTTTAGTAATTCCAATATCCGATCCAACTACCTTATGTGTAGGATCAATGGATGTTGGACAGTGGTTGCTCCCGACACATGACCGGGGATAAACTCAAATTTTCGAAGTTACGATTAAAACGACAAGGATCGGTAGCCTTCGGAAATAACGGCAAGCTCAAAATCATCGGATCAGGTGATATTGAGCTCAACTCTAACTTTACAATTCAAAATGTCTTATTAGTAGAAAACTTTCAATATAATTTACTTAGTGTAAGCCAATTGTGTGATAACAATTATAAGGTCATATTTCTAGAAAATGAATGCGTAATCAAAATAAATGCAACATCTAAAATAATACTTAAAGGAACTAGGAGTAGCAACATCTACACAATAAATTTACCCAACTCCTCAACCAAGTGTCTTATGACACAAGAAGAGGAATCTTGGTTATGGCAATCAAGACTCGGACACTGCACTCCAAGACTCGTCCACAAGATGAGTCAGAGTGGCTTGGTTATAGGTTTGCCTAAACTAAACAACTTGGATAATAAAATATGTAATGCTTGTCAACAAGGTAAACAATCTAGGACACAACATCAATTAACTAATCAAGAACGAACCAAAAGTGTTCTTGAGCTCCTACACATGGATCTATTTGATTCACATGGAGCTAAGTCACTCAATGGTAGTCAATTTTGCTTAGTCATAATTGGCGACTATTCTAGATTTACTTGGGTTAGGTTTATCAAACATAAAAATGATACCTAGACCAACTAATCAATCTTTGTAGGTTAATCGAAAATCAAAAGAACCTTAAGATTAAAAGACTTAGAAGCGATCATGGTGGTGAATTCAAAACCAAAGGTTTACGATTTACGTAACCTAAACGGATACCACCATGAGTTTTCATGTCCTAGAACCCCACAACAAAATGGGTTAGTCGAACGGAAAAATAGAACCCTACAAGAAGCCGCTTAGGACAATGTTAAACGAGTATAACCTACCCGATAGATTTTGGGCAGAGGCCGTTAGTACACTTGCTATGTCCAAAATAGGATCCTTATGGTAAAGAGGCACCAAAAGACCTGACGAGATTTATCACGATAAAATACCGAACATCAAGTACTTTAGGTATTTGGATGCAAGGTACATATCTTAAACACTAAGGATTACCTAGGAAATTCAAATCCAAAACCTCTCTGAACCTTTCTAGGATACTCAACCACCAAGAGAGCTTATAGGGTATACAATCACGACACTCTTAGAGTCGAAGAAACCATTAATATAGTTTTCGACGAAGGACACGAACCCGCTCAATCCTTAACAAAACCAACTAGCAAATCAACTTATAGAACCCGACTGATCTTGAACTTGAATCTGTCCTAACCCAAGTCATCCTATCGACCAAGTGATAGATGACTCTAACCCAAGTCAAACTAGAACTCACCCAAGTCATCCTATCGACCAAGTGATAGATGACCCTAACCCGAGTCACACTAAGACTCAAACAAATCATCCTATCAATCAAGTTATAGGTGATCCAAATTTAGGGGTTCGAACTAGAGCTTCATATCGAAACCTTAGTCAAATCTCGTTAATTTCCAAAATCGAACCCAAAACTATTGAACAAGCACTTCTTGATCCCGACTGGATTATTGCTATGCAAGAAGAGCTAGCTCAATTCACTAGAAATGAAGTCCGGAATTAGTACCACCACCTAAAGAAAAATCAATTATTGGAACAAGGTGGGTATTTCGAAATAAACTTGATGATAAAGGTGAAGTAGTTAGAAATAAAGCTAGGTTAGTCGCAAAAGGGTTTAGTCAAGTCGAAGGTTTAGATTACGATGAGACCTACGCCTGTGAGACTAGAGTCCATCCGAATGTTGTTAGCATATGGCCGCACATCGAGGTTTTAAATTGTTTCAAATGGATGTCAAGTCAGCATTTTTGAATGGAATCATTAAGGAAGAAGTTTACGCTACCAACCTCCGATTCAAAAATCTAGATAAACGACCATGTCCTTAGACTTAAGAAAGCCCTATATGGACTCAAACAAGCCCCAAGAGCTTGGTACGAAAGGCTTTCGATCTATCTTAAGTCCAAAGGATTCAACCAAGGTTTAGTCGACCCAACCTTATTCGTTAAAACAGTAGGAAAAGAAATCTTTATAGCCCAAATCTATGTAGATGATATAATTTTTGGAACTACCAACTCGATCCTGCTAAACGAATTCATCTCACTTATGGAAAGTGAATTTGAAATGAATTTAGTGGGAGAGTTAAGTTTCTTCTTAGGTTTACAAATTAAACAAACTAAAGATGGAATATATTTACATCAACAAAAATATACTAAGGACTTAATAAATCGATTTGGAATGCAAGATGCTAAAATAATCAATACACCTATGGCAACTAATGTTAATATAAACGAAGATGTAGAAGGAAAACCCGTTGACCTAAAATACTATAGGAGCGCAATAGGAAGTCTCCTATACTTAACCGCGAGCCGACCCGACATTTTATTGCTGTAAGTATGTGCGCAAGGTTACAAACCCGTACAAGGAGTCTCACCTAACCCTAGTCAAGCGTATCCTTAGATATCTAAAGGGCACGCTAAACGAGGTATTTGGTACCCTAGATCTACCGAGTTTAATCTAATCGGCTACTCCGACTCGACTATGCCGGTAGTAAACTCGATAGAAAGAGCACGAGTGGTTGTTGTCAAATCCTCCGAGTCTAGTAAGTTGGTGCAAGAGGAAGCGATTGCGTTGCCTTATCTACCACCGGTTTAATACGTTGCGATGGGTGAGTGTGTCTCTCACTCGTGGATGAAGCACACTCTCCAAGACTTTAGCTTAATCTTTAACAACATTAAAACCTACATAGATAACATTAGTTCAATTAACTTAACTAAAAATCCAATATGTCATTCTAGGACAAAACATATAGAAGTTAAACACCACTTCATTAGGGAACATGTAACTAATGGAACTATACAACTAGAGTATGTTGAGTCCAAATCAAACCTAGCGGACATCTTCACCAAACCACTACCCGAAGCCGAATTTAGTTTATTAAGACGAAAGTTAGGTATGTGCGTAATAGAGTAGGATTTAAATTTTTCTATATATGTACTCTACTTTTGCTTCCTTTTATGAAATTAGCCTAAGTCTTACCTTAGAAATCATATACCTATAGATTTAAGGAGCCAACACATCTCACAACACATAGGACTAATGTGTTTGTGTACTTAGCCACGTAGACGGGCGTGAGATGTTAGGACCTTACTCCTGGTTCCAGATGTAGATTCTGCATCGACATGAACCATGGAGTATAATTATTTAAAATTAATCAACTCCTTCAAGACTTATTGATCATTCTATATCAATCAAGTCCAACCGGAGTTGTACATTTTAGATGAACATATTTTCAAGCTTATTATTATTTAAAAAAAAAAAATATATTTATATTGGGAACTTGCTTGGACTTACAAACCCTAAAATATATTTACAAACTTTTTGAGTTAAGGCAAAAGGGGGAGAAAGTCACAAAAGTAAGGAAGAAAGTAAACAAAATTATTACCTTTTATATTAAGTAATTCCGTTTACTTAAGCAACTATTAAGGGGGAGTAAAAATTATTTTTCAAGAACTCACCTTCGGTCAAGGGGGAGGTTACCTCAAAGGGGAGAACTTGAAACAATAATATTTCTCACTCATGCTTAATCTTTATGCTAGCTCATTCATACTTAATCATTATGCTAGCTCATTCATATTTAATCATTATGCTAGCTCATTCATATTTAATCATTATGCTAGCTCATTCATATTTAATCATTATGCTAGCTCATTCATGCTTAATCATTATGCTAGCTTACTGTTATGCTTAATTTTTCCTTAACTTTTGTGTCGGTTTGCCATGAATCAAAAAGGGGGAGATTGTTGGTACAGTGGGCACCAAAGTCGAACCGGTATTTTGATTATGGCAAAAGGCTCAATAGTTAAGGGTATATTTGTTATCTTACGAGCTCAATTAAGTGTGCAGAAATGCTAAAGTTGAGCGGAAGGTTCATGACACCGGTGGGAACCGAGGTGGTCGGGCAACGCTTGAGGGACCGGAGGAAGCCGAGGTACTCGGGTGAAGACCGGAAGCGAGGCTACAAGGTAAGCTTGTGAAAGCGAAGCAAGGTCGTTAGCGTAGATCCGACCCAATACCTCCAATGGAAGGTCTAGGTCGAGATCGATGGTTAGAACCATCGTACTTTATATTTTAAGCTAGTACTACCAAAACCCTTTGACTACATCAAGCTGCTAGTCAAGTTCCAGCCTCGAGAAGAGCTCGAATTTCAAGGGGGTGAATTTGGACTTGACTCGTGTTTTGGTACAAAGGGTGATGTGGCATCAAGGTGGACATCCAAACCATCACCAAGCTTCCTTGTGGTGGACGCCCAAGATAAGGTGAGTTGGCACAAGGTGGTTGGATGAAACACCTCATCCTCAAGTTGGCGCCCAAGGAGGTTGGAGGTGGCACAAGGTGGTTGGATGAAACACCTCATCCTCAAGTTGGCGCCCAAGGAGGTTGGAGGTGGCACAAGGTGGTTGGATGAAACACCTCATCCTTGAGTTGGCGCACAAGGTGGTTGGAGGTGGCACAAGGTGGTTGGATGAAACACCTCATCCTTGAGTTGGGATAAGAACCTCACCTTGGACACTACCTATGTCTAAATTCATAGATCAATATCCATAAATAGACATGTTCAAGCCAAGCAAATTACAAGAATTCAAGAGCTCTCAACACGCCGTCGTAACGCCGCTACTACTACTCACACTTGCTACGACGAAGTGCCGCCGACAACGAAAGCTACATCTTCTACTTATAAGAGTTGTCGGTATATTTATTTAAGTTCTACTTCTTTAAATTGTCTTTGTGCTTTAATCGTAACAAGGAAAGGGGGAGTGTCCCTTTGCCTTGATTTCTTTTTGTAATCGTTGCTCCTACCTCCAACGAGGAGGAGTGGTTTTAGTGAATTGCCCTCCGTACGTGATCAAGGATCACTAGGGCCGTGGATTAGCAATCGAAAGATTGTGAACCACATAAAAATATCTTGTCTACTTTATATTTCCGCTGTGCACTCTCTACTTGCTTTTTACTTATTGCAAAAGTTTTTTAACGACATCGTATCGCTATTCACCCCCCCCCTCTAGCGACACTTTCGATCCAACAACATTTGCCAAGGAGAGGGACACATAAAGGATGATTGTCCCCTCTTGAACAAGAGCAAAGAAGAGAGGAGGAAGAAAGAAGAAAAGAAGGAAGGGAGCAAGAAGGAGGAGGATGAAAACGAGGCCAAAGAAAAGGGGAAGGCAAAGGCACATAAGGCTACATGGAATGATCCATCATCCTCATCATCCGAAGAAGACGCCTTCACAAATCTTGCCTTAATGGGGATAGACGATTTGGACTCCTCCTCCTCTGAGCAAGAAGAAAGAAGCACAAGTGAGGAGAGCTCTAGTGAAGGGGGAGCTTCATCCTCGTCCTCATCGGAATCGGAGGAAGAAGACATGAAAACTATAGTAACGAATCTTTATCCTAAGAAAATAGTTTCCATGATTTCAAGTTAAACTAGGGACTTATTTAAGATAAAAAATAGAAATAAATGCATGCAAAATGAGATTAAGGTCCTAGAAGAAAAATTAGAAAATGCATGCATTAATGTTAATGATTATATGCCTTTTGATGTGAATGATGCATGCATTGAGGAAAATAGGGTCTCAAGGGAAAAGGTATTTAACTAAGGCCCTAGAGAAATTCACTATAAGCTCCAACACATTGAACATGATCATAGGGAGCCAAAGGGCAAGCTTTAATAGAAAAGGCCTAGGTTACAAGGGAAATAAAAATGAAAAGGCCTATCATTGCCTAATTGCTAGGGGTCAAGCCAAAAATAAAACAATAGATAGAAAATGGATCCCTAAAGAATATTTAGTGAACCCTATAGGAAAG
Source organism: Wurfbainia villosa (assembly GCA_025175895.1). Classification (NCBI taxonomy): domain Eukaryota; kingdom Viridiplantae; phylum Streptophyta; class Magnoliopsida; order Zingiberales; family Zingiberaceae; genus Wurfbainia; species Wurfbainia villosa. The sequence continues at coordinate 77,000,811 of CM045997.1, read as the reverse complement.
AACTTGTATTGGGTTCCTAAATCCATCCTTAAGGGTTAGGAAAACCCTAGGATAGTCAACCATGAGGATTTTACTTATATCATATTTAATGGTTGACTTTGTATGGTATGAGTTATAAATTTCTAACATAGTGTTGGGTGATGATAATGTATAACCCATAAATTGAAAGTTTAAATCATGATTCATGCTTAATTTTATAATTTATATTCATGATATGCAATGATTGATGATTTATTATCATGATTGATAATTCTTGATGCATGTTCATGATTGGGTTTTTAGGATGATACTTAACCATGGGTAGAAATGCATGAAATCTTGGTTAAGTACAAATACCTTTAGGAACATCTCACACTCACCATAAGGATAACCTTGATTGAAAACTTAGCATGGGTGAGATGTTAGGATGATACTAATGGTCCACTAATGGCTATGACATTTAGATGGTCATTTAAAGTATCAAAATAGTAATAATAGACCAATCATGGGGAAGGCTTATATTTAATTCATAGACATATTGCCCAAAGATAATGGTTGAATATTTCAAATGATTTTAAAATCATTTTATGTTTCATAAACATTGAGCTCATGTTTTGAAAAAGTTTCAAGGCAAGACTAGGTTTTAAAGTTGATACAAACTTTAGATATTTTTTAACTTTGGAGTTTTTGCCTAACTTGCAAAAATAAAATGAATTTTCATGGGAAATAATTTTTCGCTGACAAAGGAACTCACAAGAAATATGTATTTCAAATTTCATAATTTTTCAAATTTCCTAGAATTTTTGATGCATTTCTAAAATTGGATTTCAAAAATTAGAAAAATCAGTAAACTGAGTGCCAGTCGACTGGTAGTCTGATCCAGTCGACTGATGTACTGTGCACAAGCACAGTAACCTGATTTTATCATGTTTTGTTTGGTGTTTTTGGTTTTCTCTTCCTTTAGAGTTGATGTCATGCGTGTATAACATTTAGACAATGTTTTTGATGGTGTCAAAGGGGGAGAATTGATAAGTTTAAGTTTATCATGCTAAAAGGGAAAATTTAGCATGTCTTAAGGGGGAGTTGCATGTTTAAGGGAGAGTTTTCACACTCATATTATTTACATGCTTTCTTGCCTTATATTTGTATGTAATTGTTTTTACCTAACTTAAACGGATTGCCACACATGAAAAAGAGGGAGATTGTTAGGGCAATCAACCCATGTTATGGTTTTGATGTGCGTGGCAAAGGGTTTAAGTTAGGTTGTTATGGTTTTGATATGTGCGTTGGAGTCTTGCAGGACTTAGTAATTCGCACATGGAGCATTGGCGAGTTCCACCTCTCATGACTCAGTCCTTGAGTCGGTGAAAGATGCCTTGCAGAAGTCGTGAGCTTGGTGCATCCGAGGGACCGCTGGACGAGGAGCATTGGAATAAAGCCGGAGGAAGTAGACTTCAGGGTGAGACGCGGAGGATGGCGCTGTGTGTTGGTGAGGGGAAACTTCGCTTCCCCTTTTCAACTTAGTCGCTTGTTCATGGCGATCCCTTCTATGTCCCCGGATAAAAAAAATTTATCCTTGACAAGAGGGATTACCCAAGCAACTTTGTCATCGTCGTGCTATTTGTTAGGATATTTGGAACGGCTAGAGGGGGGTGAATAGCGTCAATGGAATTCGATCTCATTCGTGTCTACAATTTCGTTAGTGCGCAGCGGAAATAGAAATAATACAATAACGAAATAGACAATTACACACGAACACGAGTATGTAACGTGGTTCGGAACCGCACGGTTCCTACTCCACGGATCGGGCTCAAACGAGCCCTAGCGATGCCACAAGCACACCACTATGTAATAACTCCTTCTCGGAACAATCCGGAGGTGGAGAAACCTCGTACAATGTATACAACAGTAATACAAGATGAATACAAGCAATATAATGAAATACAAAACAATACAAGTAAAGAAAACACTTTACAAATGCTCTTTGAATGCTTGATCACTTGGTTGCTTGATATCAACTTGGAGACCCTGATTTGCAACAGCAAATCGCCCCAAATTGCCTCATAGAAACCTTGGTTTTTCCTCCATCACGAGCTCCATATATAGCTTCAACCTGTGCTGGAAAAAGTCGATCAGTCGACTGATCGGGACCATCAGTCGACTGATGCCACTGTTGTCGTGAGACAACGGCTAGATCCACGCTGGATAATTCCAACGGAACCTTCATCAGTCGACTGATTGTGACCATCAGTCGACTGATGGAGTCCTCACTCGACCAGTCGAGTCTCGACTCCATTCTGTGGCCGATTTCTCGAGCACCAGTCGACTGATCACACGATCAGTCGCTGAATCACCGATCGCCCACCTTCCGGCAATGATCGCTAGGCCATAACCCGCAGTCAAACCCTAGTTGACTTGGTCCAGTCGACTGCCACATTGTCATCCATGACTTGTTCATCCATCGCGCTAGCCTTCAGGTGCTTCCGTCGGCTATGTCATGCTAACGGTGTCTACACCGCCAAGGCACATTGGACTTACACCGCCAAGACTCCGCTTGGACTTTACGCCGCCAACCATTGGACTTATGCTGCCAAGACTCCCGCTTGGACTTTACGCCGCCAATATCAAACCCTTGGACTTCTCAAATGCCAAGACTCAAGCTTGGACTTTCCCTTGCCAACCCATGTTGGACTTTTCATGCCAAGACCATGCTTGGACTTTCCTTGCCAACCCATGTTGGACTTTTCATGCCAAGACCATGCTTGGACTTTCCTTGCCAACCCATGTTGGACTTTACATTGCCAAGACTCATGCTTGGACTTTCCTTGCCAACCCATGTTGGACTTTACATTGCCAAGACCCATGCTTGGACTTTTCCCAATGCCAAGTGTCCCACTTGGACTTTCCATGCCAAGTACTCAAGACTTGGACTTTACCAAATGACAATTACATTGTCATATGTTTTTGTCGAAACATCAAAACATCACTCGAGTCAAACTCGAGTCCTGGTCAATCGTGACCTGGGCCGATTGCACCAACAATCTCTCCCTTTTTGATGTTTGACAAAAACTAAACAAATTATTGAGTTAGAACACTAACTCAAATCCTTTACCAATTATCCCACATTGGTAAATACTCTCCAAATGTTCTCCCCCAAACATTCTCCCCCTTTTGGACTAACATCAAAAAGGTTTTCTCCCCAAGAGGGTCAATGTCTCATGTCCCAATGAGATCTTACAATCTCCCCCTTGGTCCAAAAATACTTAGGATGCCTACATCTTCCTAGTGATAAGTCCAATATCACTCGAGAGAGACAATCCCATTTACTCTCCCAATTTCCAAATTTGGTCTCTCAAAAGTTCCATCAATTCCCCAATTGATGTCATATTCTCCCAATAACTTCTCCTCTTCAAGGGGAAAAAAAAAACACATCCATCATCCCAAGATGGATATCTCCCCCTAAAGGATTGCTCCCCCTTGACCATTGCACCAACAATGTCCTTGGGCAGTCCCTAATCCAATAGGAACTCTAAACCATCAAAATTAAGGTTAGAAATTCAATATAGAACTTTCCAACACCTTAAAATTGATATAAACCCTAAATACGTCTCCTAATCCATATCCAATGGATTTTCACCCTTCATTATGCTTCCCAAAGCATATCCTAGGGTTATGAGTGGTTAGGGACCTTAACCGCAGCTGAAATTGGGTTAAACCACTTTGGTAACCCCGAAATCAGGCTATCAGTCGAGTGATTCAGAAATCACGATCGGCATTCTCCATCACGCCGCCACCAATATAGCGATCGATAACTCAAATTTCAATTTGCTTATCAAAAATGAATTTTAGAAAATCATAAATAATTATACGTATATTGAAAAATAACGAAATTTGATACATATAATACCTATGACACATACAATAGGTGAAAAATAGTTTAAAATTATTTTACCCATAAAATAGTGAATTTGATACAAAACTCAAAACCATTGAAATTTTCAATGTTTTGGCCCTATTTTGTATCAACTTCATCAATGGTGATTGCTATCCAAAGATAGACTTCACCAAGGTTTTTCAAAATTATTTTAAGATGTTTTCAAAACCTTATTTTGGATCATATTCCTTGGGCTCTATGCACATGACTTGTACACAAGCTTTCCCAATGATCCACAAATAAAATTGGATGAGTTTTAGTTCATCTAGATGCAAAAACTATGCACCTTGAACTTAACTCATATCCTAGCATCTCACATGTATCTAGGGTGTATAAATACACATACATGTCAATTGGATGTGAGATGTGGGTTTTGGTTCATTTTGTTAGGGTTTCATGCATTTTTCTAAGGCAACCCTACTTGATTCCCTTATAAATGGGACTCCAAGTCATGCCATTGTCCTTAAATCAATTTCAATCAAATTATCTTAAATGCATGAGTGATTATGGCATTTGAGATGATATAGATAAACACATGCTCATAATCATGATGTCATGACATAAGATGAAATCTAAAAACACATGACATTTAATCCTTAATCCTAAACATGTACATGACATATAGAATGATTAAAAATAATCATGATGTCATGGCATGTTATATGGCAAACAGAGCATGGCATATAAAATATATAGGTATAGTAATACCTAAATTTTAATATTAATTGCCATTTCATATAATTAATTAGATTTTTCCATATTTTTATTTTTCTCCCAAGTGTGCCAAAAACCCAAAATGGCACACTAACCTCTAAACCTAAATTGTGCCAATTTTGATCACTTTATCAAACTTCTCAAGTAATATTGGCACATCCTAAAACTTTTAGGATTATAATTCAACCCTATTTTTAAGGTATCCATAACCTTGAAAATAACCTAAAGTGCCACCTTTGCCATGGTTGAGTTAACTACCCATCCATTTAAGGTTGACACACCCTAACCCATCTAGCGTGAATCAATCACGCTCTTAGGAACCCAAAACCGATTTGAGCTCCTAGGGTTAATTAGGTATTCCTTAGGGATAACCTCCCTAGATACCTTCTTAATGACCCTCCTAGGCTTATTAGCCTTGGTCATTTGGGTCTTACCTAGGTTGACTCTAGGGGTAACTCCCCTTGCAACCTTCTTAGTGGCCACCCTAGGTTTCCTAGAAACCTTAGCCACTAGGCACAACCCTTGGTCAACTCTAGGGATGACTTCCCCAATGACCTTAGTCTTCCTAGACCTAGTTTGTGTTCCATAATCAAATGGAACACTATGGTAAGCCACCTTAGGCTTAGGTTTGTGACCCAAACCTTGCTTGCCCTTGGTTGACTTTTGACTCTTAGGTCCTTGGTGTTGACTTTGACTTTTGGACCTTTGACTTTGACCATTAGACCCTTTAAATTGATTTTGTATATTCCTAAGGGTCTTTTCTAGTTTTTCAAGCCTTGACCTCAAGGCTTGATTTTCCTTTTCTAATATCTCAATTTTTGATTTTTCATTTTCTCTTGAGATATTTTTATTTCTAGGCATATGTCTAGATTTCTTAGCATTAAAGCCTAGATGTTCTCCTATTTTCTTAATGCTTTCCTTAGGTAATATATTTTTAGGGACATTAGTCCCAAATTTCTTCTTATTTCCTAAGTGAACACTCTTAGCTCGTAGGCAAATATATCTATTATTTCTAGCATGCTTTTCATGCACAATAGCAAGACTATTAAAATTATTCCTAGCATGCTTCTTATCCCTAGAAATTGAAGGTGCATTAATAAATTTTACCTTAGAGTTTGCCATGGAGGCTCCCCCTACTTGTGTTTCTCCTTCATGCCCTTTCTTCTTTCCCTTTGGACATTGACTCCGATAATGTCCCTTTGAGTTGCACTTGAAGCATATAATATGCTCCTTGCTCTTTTGACTTGAGGGACCGGCATCCTTGGCCTTTGGTGCCGGTGGAGCTTTCCTAACCTTCTTTGGGCACTTACTCTTATAATGCCCAAATTTCCTACACTCAAAACACATAATGTTATTTTTATTTTGAATTGAGGTGTTTGAGTTACCAATGGTGGTGGAGACCGAAATTGGACTTTGGGCTTCTTCATCTTGACCGGATGTCGAAGCTTCTTCTTCTCGATGTTCCGGTATGAAGGTTCTCTCCTCCCCCTCAATCCTTGAGGTGGATGCTTCTTCCACTTCCTCCACCTCTTCCGACCCAGAAGTTGACTCCTCACTTTCTTGTGAGGATGATGATGATTCTTCTTCGGTCTCCTCCTCTTCCAAGTCTTCTTGGACCGATTCGGGATTGTCGTGGAACTTGATCAACTTGTTCCACAACTCCTTGGCATCCCTATAGCTTCCTAATCTGGATAAAATATCGTTAGGTATCAAATCAATCAACATTTTTGTTACCTTAACAGTTGTCTTGAATTTTTCCCGTTGCTCCTCGGTCCATCTCTTCATCTTGAGGATTTCGCCGTTTTCTCCTCTCGGAGCATCAAAACCTATAGTCACGGCAAACTAATTTTCTATATTTGTCATTAGAAAATATTCCATCCTACCTTTCCAATACGCAAAATGTTCGCGGTTGAAGGAAGGTGGGATGTTGACGTCGTCACCCAATCTTTCCTCAAATTCCATATTCTTCCCTCTAGCTTCTTGACTCCGGGTTGTTAATCCGTAGAAGAGCCCCGGGCTATGATACCACTTGTTAGGATATTTGGAACGGCTAGAGGGGGTGAATAGCGTCAATGGAATTCGATCTCGTTCGTGTCTACAATTTCGTTAGTGCGCAGCGGAAATAGAAATAATACAATAACGAAATAGACAATTACACACGAACACGAGTATGTAACGTGGTTCGGAACCGCACGGTTCCTACTCCACGGATCGGGCTCAAACGAGACCTAGCGATGCCACAAGCACACCACTATGTAATAACTTCTTCTCGGAACAATCCGGAGGTGGAGAAACCTCGTACAATGTATACAACAGTAATACAAGATGAATACAAGCAATATAATGAAATACAAAACAATACAAGTAAAGAAAACACTTTACAAATGCTCTTTGAATGCTTGATCACTTGGTTGCTTGATATCAACTTGGAGACCCTGATTTGCAACAGTAAATCGCCCCAAATTGCCTCAAAGAAACCTTGGTTTTTCCTCCTTCACGAGCTCCATATATAGCTTCAACCTGTGCTGGAAAAAGTCGATCAGTCGACTGATGGTCCCGATCAGTCCAACGGCTAGATCCACGCTGGATAAGTCTAACGGAACCTTCATCACCGACCGACAGACATCGATCGGCCGATGGAGTCCTCACTCACCGCCGAGTCTCGACTCCATTCTCGTGGCCGATTTCGAGCACCGCCGATCGATCACACGATCGCCGATCGCTGAGCCATCACGACCGCCCACCTCCGCAAATGATCGCTAGGCCATAACCCACAGTCAAACCCTAGTTGACTTGGTCCAGTCGACTGCCACATGGCACCAGTCGACTGGCACACCTCAAACATGAGGTTTTAACCCAAGTATGGTTCCCCCATACTTGCTAGACCACCCTTAGCCTAAACCTAAGCCTTCTAGCCACCTCCATCAGCCTCACGACTCTCAGATCCCTCCAAGTCATCCATGACTTGTTCATCCATCGCGCTAGCCTTCAGGTGTTTCCGTCGGCTATGTCATGCTAACGGTGTCTACACCGCCAAGGCACAATGGACTTACGCCGCCAAGACTCCGCTTGGACTTTATGCCGCCAACCTTTGGACTTATGCTGCCAAGACTCCCGCTTGGACTTTACGCCGCCAATATCAAACCCTTGGACTTCTCAAATGCCAAGACTCAAGCTTGGACTTTCCCTTGCCAACTCATGTTGGACTTTTCATGCCAAGACCATGCTTGGACTTTCCTTGCCAACCCATGTTGGACTTTTCATGCCAAGACCATGCTTGGACTTTCCTTGCCAACCCATGTTGGACTTTACATTGCCAAGACCCATGCTTGGACTTTCCTTGCCAACCCATGTTGGACTTTACATTGCCAATGTCACGCCCGCCCTTTTCCTGGACCCTAAATGTCCGGAGGGTCGGCGCGTGACGCGACCGTGCATACTTACATTACATACAGCGGAAGACTTTAGACATTGTTTTTTTTTTTAAAACATAAACACGCATTGACATACATATATATATATACTTCTTCTTCTTCATAAGCATAGAGTGTGCTTCATAACATGTATAAATACTTCTTCTTATCATCATAGAGCATGCATCATATATAAGTAGATACTTCTTCTTATCAACATAGAGCATGCATCATATATAAATAGATACTTAGTGTTTGGTAGGTTCATGGCATCATCATCATAAGTAAACATAGGTAAGGACCTCCATAGACATCATCATCATAGGTAAACATGTATATGTATATAGACTTAACGGATCGTTTCCACCATGCCACTACCACACATTGGCCCTCCTCACGCTGCTCCTTTAGTTTATCCATCCCTTACCCTTATCCGCAGATTTAGGGAAAATAAACTATAAGCACATAGGCTTAGTAAGATCCTGTCCTACTCACAAAAACCATACATCATCATTAATCATGACTTGTAGCATTTATAACATATAATCAATATATCATGTAACATACATGGCATCATCAACTTAACTTGTAGCTTAAGTAACATGAGATGATATAGCATGGATCATCCCTAACTTAGCAGCATAACATGAAATATATATATATATATATGCTTAACCAGCATAATATGCATCATATGTAACTTAGTAACCTAACATCATAGCGTACCATCGAACATAACATGTAACATAACATTATGGCATATCATCTAACATAACATGTAACTTAGACATTATGGCATATCATCTAACATAACATGTAACTTAAACATTATGGCATATCATCTAACATAACATGTAACTTAAACATTATGGCATATCATCTAACATAACATGTGACATATATAACAGAACATGTAAACATAACAACCTATCATCAAGCATAACATGTGACATATATAACAGAAACATGTAAACAACATATCATCTAATCAGGTAAACATATGCAGAATGCTTTGAAAACAAATATATTTTAGGTACGTAAACATAAATCTCAACATATTTGGGCCCGGCATTGTACCACTTCTTCATTATCATAGCGCGCATCCCTAAATAGGCCCGAGGTAGCAAGTCTCGAACCTAATAGGTTTCTAGGCCCGAGTCTTATTCCATCGACCTAGGGGCAATCGTCATAGCGTAGAAGCCTATCCTGGGCCCGAGTCTTACTCCATCGACCTAAGGCATCTTGGAGCCCATCCCGTACTAGGCCCGAATCTTATTCCATCGACCTAGGGGCAATCATACATAGAAGCCCATCCTAGGCCCGAGTCTTATTCCATCGACCTAGGGCATCATAGGAGCCCATCCCTTCTTGGACCTTGTTAAGGTCTTGGTACAAGCCATGCAGAAGGTAAAATACTTATATGCTTATTTGTACGTCATAGCTTATTTCGTTAACATAGCATAGCCTACTTCATTTCATAACACATCATGCTTCATTTCATTAACATAGCATAGCATACTTCATTTCATAACACATCATGCTTCATTTCACTAACATGGCATAGCATACTTCATTTCATAACACATCATGCTTCATTGCATTAACATAGCATAGCATACTTCATTTCATAACACATCATGCTTCATTTCATTAACATGGCATAGCATACTTCATTTCATAACACATAGGTAAAATACTTATATGCTTATTTGTACGTCATAGCTTATTTCATTAACATAGCATAGCCTACTTCATTTCATAACACATCATGCTTCATTTCATTAACATGGCATAGCATACTTCATTTCATAACACATCATGCTTCATTGCATTAACATGGCACAAGGCATGGCATCAAAGGAAGTAAACACCTATGTATTTAACTTAGCAACAACTTCATATGCACATAAGACTTAAATTAAAACTTCATCTAGTTACCCAAAAACCTAGGTTGGCCGAATGGTTCATAGTAGGGTTTTAGGGTTAATCTTTAACCTAATTCATGAAACATAACAATAACTTCATTTGCATATACAACATGGGTTAAGACTTCACTTAGTCACCCAAAACCTAGGTTGGCCGAATGGTCCAATAAGGTTTAGGGTTAGTCTTTTAACCTAATTCCTTAAACATAACAATAACTTCACTTGCACATAAAACATGGGTTAAGACTTCACTTAGTCACCCAAAACCTAGGTTGGCCGAATGGTCCAAATAAGGTTTAGGGCTAGTCTTTTAACCTAATTCCTTAAACATAACAATAACTTCACTTGCTCATAAAACATGGGTTAAGACTTCACTTAGTCACCCAAAACCTAGGTTGGCCGAATGGTCCAAATAAGGTTTAGGGCTAGTCTTTTAACCTAATTCCTTAAACATAACAATAACTTCACTTGCTCATAAAACATGGGTTAAGACTTCACTTAGTCACCCAAAAACCTAGGTTGGCCGAATGGTCCAAGTAGGGCTTAGGGTTAGTCTTTTGACCTAATTCCTTTTAACATACTTATAACATCATATGCATACCAAACATGGATTAAACTTCATTAGGACATCAATATAAGGGGGGTGGCCGAATGGCCTATGTAGACTTTTAGGGTTAGATCTTTATCCTAAACCCCCTAACATGTTAACATCATTATTTACAAGTAAAACAAGCTATAAAACTTCAATAAAACACCAAAGTCCATATTGGCTGAATGGTTCTTAGGGTTTCCTAGGGTTAACTTTTGACCTAATCCATTTTTTTACCCTAACATCATCATATAGTTTCAAAGCATGGCATATAACTTCATGGAGACCCTAAATCATAGTTTTGGCCGAACATAACAATATAGGTTTCCCTTTTTTTTTTTTTTCAAAAATAGAAATTGGAACTACTCGTATGCAGGTGAGGGATACTTACATCCTTCGCTTTGCTTGTAGTGTGAAGAAGATGACCTAACACAAACCCTAGCCCTTGCTTCTTGCTTGGAGGAGTTTCGGCCAAAGGTGGAGAAGGGCTAGAATTTTGGTGAGGAGAAGAAGAAAAGGAGTGGAAGTGACCAAATCCAACCTTCCCTCTTCTTTATAAAGGGGGGAGGAAGAGAAGTTCCTCTTTTCTTTTCCATGCCTCTTCATTTACTCTTAGTCCCATTTATCTATAGTTTCCCCCTCTTCCTTAATCATATAATCCTATTGGGCTTCTGGTTAGTGGGTGCATCTATAAGGCTTGGCTATCTCTAGAGGTTTGGGGTTCAATTCCTAGGCCTTGCACCCCCTTTTGGCTTATTTTCTTTTATTTTTGAAAAGGCCCACATAAAGCCCATGATCATCAAGCCAAAAATTTCTTGTAAAATTGCTAGGAATTTTACGGGCGTTACAGCCAAGACCCATGCTTGGACTTTTCCCAATGCCAAGTGTCCCACTTGGACTTTCCATGCCAAGTACTCAAGACTTGGACTTTACCAAATGACAATTACATTGTCATATGTTTTTGTCAAAACATCAAAATATCACTCGAGTCAAACTCGAGTCCTGGTCAATCGTGACCTGGGCCGATTGCACCAACACTATTCGTTTAGAGTAGTCACTTGAACAAACTTGTAGTTCAAGCGACCAACCTCTATTCCACGAATAGCCGCGAAATAGACGATGTAGGGATCGCCGGCTTTTGTGTTTATGTTCGGGATCCAAGTATTATTTAGCCATAAAATAGAATATATCTGGACATAATTGAAAAACAAATATAAACATGTTTCAAAAGAGAATAGAGAATCGATATACCTCTCGATCTTCTATTTTATGACCTTCATCCTTTCGGACGTCGTCTGGGCGATGATCTACCAAAAGTTGAAGCTCCTAGATCACCAATCTTCCTTCGTTGCTCATTCCGAGCAAGAGGAAGAATAGAAACAAGACTCTTCTCTTTCCTTTAGCCAACCAAAAAACAACAAGCAATTTGCTTGCTGCCGACCAACAATGAGAAGGGAGAAAAGGTGAATGCCGACCAAAGCTCCAAGGGAGAACCCTAAGCCTAGGTTTTACCGGCCAAAGAGAGGGAGAGGGGCTGCTTAGGACGCCGGCCAAGGGCTGGAAAGGGATGCTAGGTTGCCGGCTACCTTGAGGAAGAAGAAGATAAGGAAAATATTTCCTTAATAGGTGCCGCCAACTCCAAACCCTAGCCTCCAAGCCTTGCCGCCCAAAACCCAAATCCTATCTCTAATTGGATTCCTTAGTTGCCGCCCACCCCTTGCCCTCCTTTTATAGAGTTTGGGATAAGCCTTGTTTTAATCGCCACCATTGGTTCTAGTGATTTAATCTCAACCGTCGGATCTAGAGATTTAATCTCTACCTTTGGATCTAGAGTTTTGTTTCTATCCATTGGATCTAAGCTTCATGAGGTATTAATTGGCTACAATAGAGACCATGAGGAGGAGTTGGATTTTGGCCACCTAATGGATCAAGCCCACATAAAGTATGATCCATTAATGATAATCCAATCCACTAAAGGATTATCATTGATCAACCTCACCAACCCCCATAAGTTAATATGGGCTCCATATATTATATGTACATTTTCTGTCGGTGTTTAAGATCTCGAATGTCCGTCGATTAATTAATTTACTGACCATTAATTAATCAACATCTTGAGTAGTATCACTCAACCTTTTCATCATGCCGGACCAAGTCCACATGTAGGGTTTACATGATGAACCTTATGAGCTCCTCAAGGGGACATCATCATCCTAATATATAGGACACGGTTTCCTCCTATAATCAACAGCACATCATATAAATAATATCATTTTCCAACTTACTGAGCCTATCGATTTAATCTATAAATCTCGCCCATTGCTAAATCAAAGAGATGAATACTAAGTATATGTGCTTATTATTATATCGGGATTAAGAGTATGTACAATATAATATCTGAGGTCCGATTCGATTATGTAGTCAGTAATAAATCGAATCACCTCTAAGTCGGTCCCACTCAATACACACAAAGTGCACTAGTGTGATTCTTTGGTCAAGACAAATCAATACCAAATCACACTACAACCATTCCAATGGTTTGTCCAAAGTCATCTCGGTTGTGAGCCTTTACTTATACTTTACAAGGAACCGATAACATAATCTCCCGTGTTACACCACACACCATGTTATCTACAATGTAATGTTTTAGAAATATACATAGCCATCCAAATATGCAAATAATGATCATGTGATTCTTATTTTAAAATAAAGATGTTCATACAAAAGATAGACTTTTCAGTATACATCCCAACAATCTCCCACTTATACTAAAAGACTATGTTGTCCTCAAACTGCCATACATCTGATCCCCATTCCCTCCACATGCTTATCAAAAGCTCTTGCCGGAAGGGCTTTAGTGAAAGGATCTTCCGGGTTATCCTCTGATGCAATCTTGACCACAGCAACTTCTCCTCTCTTTACGATTTCTCGTATCTGGTGGTACTTGCGCTCTATGTGTTTACTAGCCTTATGGGCTCATGGTTCCTTCGAGTTTGCAACTGCACCACTATTATCACAATACACTGCGATAGTTCTGGGCAAACCAGGAATCACATCCAAGTCCATCAGGAAGTTCCTGAGCCACACAACTTCTTTGGCCGCCTCAAAGGCTGCCACATACTCAACTTCCATGGTAGAGTTCGCCATGCATTTCTACTTGACACTCTTCCATACAATGGCTCCACTTCCCAAAGTAAACACAAAACCTGAGGTAGACTTACTGTTATCCCTATCTGATTGGAAGTCGAAATCCGTGTAACCCACAGGGAGTAATTGGTCTGCCTGGTAAACTAGCATATAATCCCTAGTCCTTCTCAGGTACTTCAATATATGCTTTATCGTAGTCCAATATCCCTGAACTGGATTACTCTGATATATGCGGATCATGCCCACGACATAGCAGATATCTGGTCTCATACATAGCATCGCATACATGAGGCTTCCTACCGCCGAAGCATAAGGAACCACCTTCATCTCCTCTATCTCCTCAGATGTTCTAGGACACATCTCCTTAGATAAAGGAACTCCATGCCTGAAAGGTAGAAAACCCTTCTTGGAGTTCTGCATGCTAAAACGATCCATAATCGTGTCTATGTATGAAGCTTGGGATAAGCACAACATCCTTTTCCTGTTATCCCTTATAACCTTGATCCCAAGGATGTGTCCCACCTCTCCCAAGTCCTTCATATCAAATTGTTTGGACAACCATACCCTTACATCCGATAACACCTTGATATTGTTGTCAATCAACAAAATGTCATCTACGTATAGTAAAAGAAATACCACTACGTTTCCGTCACATCTCTTGTATACACAAAACTCATCCGGACTTCGAATAAATCTATAAGACTGGATTACCTCATCAAATCAGATGTTCCAAGACCTCGAATCTTGCTTCAATCCATAAATGGACCGATTAAGCATACATACAAGATGCTCTTTGCCCTTCGCAATGAATCCCTCTGGTTGCTTCATGTAGATATTTTTCTCAAGACTTTCATTAAGAAAAGCTGTCTTGACATCCATCTGCCACACCTCATAATCCATATGAGCTAATATGCATAAGAGAATCCGGAAAGACTTAAGCATGGCTACCGGTGAAAAGGTCTCCTCATAATCGATACCCTCTTTCTGAGTATACCCCTCTGCAACAAGCCTCGCTTTGAAGGTCTCAACCTTCCCGTCTATTCCTCTCTTTCTTTTGTAGATCCACTTGCATCTAATGGTTTTTACACCATCGGGTGGTTCTACTAGCTCCCAGACCTGATTTGAATCCATAGATTCAATCTCAACATTCATTGCACTTTGCCATGATACTACATCTTTATCTTGGATTGTCTCGTCATATGTACAGGGATCAGGTTCATATTCACTAGGGACCAAATCAGAAGATTCTCCCAAGAACATGAATCTATCAGGCTGTCTAACAACCCTCCCACTATGACGAGGTATCACCTGTGTATCCTCTGTGACACGTGGTGCAGTGACTTGTGGTATATCCTCTTGTACCGGTGGTACTGAAGAAGTGACTTCCCCTTTTAATTCCTCTAGAACAATTTTACTCTTGGGCTTGTGGCTCATCACATAGTCTTCCTCTAGGAATCTGGCGTTCGTGCTAATGATCACCCTCTGATCTCTAGGACTATAAAACAAACCACCCTTCGTTCCTCTAGGATAGCCAACGAACATGCATACTTTTGTACGAGGTTCCAACTTACCAGCATCTACCTTCAGCACATGTGTCGGACTCCCCCAAATCCGAATATGTCTTAGACTCGGCTTTCGCCCAGTCCACAATTATGTGGGAGTAGAAGGCACTGATTTAGATGGAACCAAGTTCAGAATGTACACCGCCGTATCTAGAGCATATCTCCAGAACAAATCTGGAAACTCAGAATAACTCATCATCGATCTAACCATCTCCATAAGAGTCCTATTCCTTCGCTCTGCTGCACCATTCTGCTGGGGTGTGCCAGGTGCAGACAATTGGGATTGAATCCCAGCCTCTGATAAGTAGTTCCTAAACTCTCCCAAGAGGTACGCACCACCACGTTCAGATCGCAGTGTCTTGATACTTTTACCTTGACGTTTCTCCGCATCAGTCTTGAATTCTTTGATCCTATCAAAGCATTCAGACTTGCGTCACATCAAGTAAATGTATCCATATCTCGAATAATCATCTATAAAAGAGACGAAATACTCAAAACCACCTCTAACCTGGATAGACATAGGACCACACAAATCAGAATGAATCAATTATAACACATCTTTGGCTCTATACCCTTTGGCCTTGAAAGGCCTCTTGGTCATTTTACCCTCCAAGCAGGATTCGCAGGTTGGGAAATCTTCCACCACTAATGAGCCCAGAGGTCCATCAGCTATCAACCTTTAAATTCTGCTTAGGTTAATATGACCAAGCCTAAGATGCCAAAGATATGTTTGGTTCATCTTCGAAGGTTCTTTTCTCTTATTGGAATTAGAAGATGAGTTATTAACTTCAATTTGCACCGTGGGAGCTTTTGGTTCAAGTGTGTATAAATTTCCTATCAATGCACCAGAACAGATAATGTCCCTATTCCTTTTTATAACAACTCTATCATTAAAAGAAATAGAATATCCATCCATAAACAATTTAGAAACCGAAATTAAATTATTTCTAAATAAAGGTACATAAAGGAAATTCTTAAGAACCAAAACTTTATTTTTCTCAAAAGATAAATGAACGTCTCCCACTGCAACAGCCGCCACCTTCGTGGCATCGCCCAAGTACACGGTAATCTCCCCCTCAGCTAGTCGTCTGGTTTCCTGGAACCCCTGCAAAGTATTGCAGACATGATTAGTGGCTCCCGTATCTACACACCAGGTGCCGATAGATAACACCGCTAAACATGTTTCAACGACTAGACTAAAAGATATACCTTTGTTCTGCTTGCGGTTGGGGCAGTCCTTCTTCCAGTGTCCAGTCTACTTACAAGTGAAGCACTTGCCTTTCGGCTTCTTCACTCCTCCATGAGTTCCTTCCACCGCATTCGCCCCAGTTTGTTTCTTCTTCTTCTTGCCTTTCGGCTTAGAAGTAGAAACCTTTTGGGTCACCATGGCATGTGCCTGAGCACTCTGACGAATAGCCCCTCTGCCGCCTAGAGTTCTGTTAGAAGTTTCGCCAACGAATACAACCTCTTGTTCATGTTGTAGTTGAGGTGAAACTGCTCAAAACTCCTAAGTAGAGACTGGAGAATGATATCGACCTGGGTTTCCCCATTGATCTCAGCTCTGAGGACTTCCAACTCATTCAAATGAGCCATCATCTTGATAACATGATCCCTCACGGGTGTTCCCTCGATCATGGTGGTCATCATCAAGTTCCTCATGGTTTCCTGCCTTGCAGCCCGATTCTGGTGTCCGAAAAGCTCTTTGAGATTGAGCATCATGTCATAAGAAGTGGGCATGGCTTGATGCTGATGTTGTAGTACATTTGACATAGATGCCAAAATGTAACACCGCGCTATCTCATCGGCCATTATCCACTTTTTATAACTCTCTTTCTCCTTTTCTCCAGAATTATCTGCAGGCTTAGGAGGACACTCTTCGAGGAGTACATATTTGTATTCCTCAGCAGTTAAGACAATGTCAAGAGTCCTCTTCCAATCAACATAAATGGGTCCAGTAAGTTTATTCTCTTTCAGTATCATAGCAAGCGGATTGAAAGTCATTTTGAAAGAAAACCTAAGAATCACATAGATCAAAACATTAGATTTCAAAAAATGATTGATTCCACAAACAATAAAATTTTAAAATCAACCAACACCTCAAAACACCGAGAATATCGTATGCCATGATAGTGTGGACGTATACGAATTCTGCATTTGTAAGAGGAGGTTTTACCCATTAATTTTACTATCTTGTCAACCTAACTTTTTGACAAGTAAAATTAATAGTTAGTTCCTCTTTGGCCCTACAAATAAAAGCAGTGACTCCGATGGGGAGGATACTTATATTTGTATCTAAGTGTTCACCATTACTTGGTTCCAAGGTAATTTTCTCAGGTTATGTGCCTTCCGATGGGGAAGTACACACACTCCTTAATAATTTCCTATAACCATATTTGACCTTGTGATCTGCAAACAAACTCATCCAATGGGGAGGAAGGCACTCAGAGCCGATGCGCAAGTTTGTTTGCATCACTTGTCAAATTGTAATGGAGGCCGCGGGAATTTATAAAAATATCCCTCTCCCACTTAGTAATTTGAAATTGAGGAATTTTCTAGCCTACGACATACATATCAAACAATAAGCAATAAATATGAAAAATAAATTATTTTCCAACTATTATGGCTTTTGTCTTCAATATGTATCCCGTCGCATCGCCATCTCATCCGCTCCTCCTACGCCATGTACGAGCCATCCGGAGATCCGAGCCGAGACTAAAAACTATTTTAATTTACATCCATCGATCCTATACTCCACGAGGGAGTGTACATGAAATCTAGATCGAAAGTAAACTAAAATAAAAAGAGTGTCTAAACAATGTCGTATCTAATTTACAAAAAAAAATTAAATGCTAGCCTCGTCAACCCCCGAGGATTCAACAAAATATACTATTACACACATACAATCACATACACACATATGACCATAATAGTCGGATCTTATGCCTACAACCAAAGAGTTAACCTACGCATATTCTACTATTATCCGGCACATATAATATATGAAAAATGCATAAGAGTAACCTAATCCTAAACACACAAAATCGGAAACCGTGGCTCTGATACCAATTGTTGGTGAGGGGAAACTTCGCTTCCCCTTTAAACTTAGTCGCTTGTTCATGGCGATCCCTTCTACGTCCCCAGATAAAAAAAAATTATCTTTGACAAGAGGGATTACCCAAGAAACCTTGTCATCATCGTGCTATTCGTTTAGAGTAGTCACTTGAACAAACTTGTTGTTCAAGCGACCAACCTCTATTCCACGAATAGCCGTGGAATAGACGATGTACGGATCGCCGACTTTTGTTTTTATGCTCGAGATCCAAGTATTATTTAGCCACAAAATAGAATATATCATGCACACAATTGAGAAACAAATATAAACATGTTTCTAAAGAGAATAGAGAATCGATATACCTCTCGATCTTCTATTGTATGACCTTCCTCCTTTTGGACGTCGTATGGGCGACGATCTACCAAAAGTTGAAACTCCTAGATCACCAATCTTCTTTTCTTGCTCGTTCTGAGCAAGAGGAAGAATAGAAACAAGACCCTTCTCCTTCCTTTAGCCAACCAACAAGCAACAAGCAATTTGCTTGCCGCCGGCCAACAAGGAGAAGGGAGAAAAGGTGAATGCCGACCAAAGATCCAAGGGAGAACCCTAAGCCTAGGTTTTACTGGCCAAAGAGAGGGAGAGGGGCTGCTTTGGACGCCGGCCAAGGGCTGGAAAGGGATGCTAGGTCGCCGGCCACCTTGAGGAAGAAGAAGATATGGAAAATATTTCCTTAATAGGTGCCGCCAACTCCAAACCCTAGCCTCCAAGCCTTGCCGCCCAAAACCCTAATCCTATCTCTAATTGGATTCCTTAGTTGCCGCCCACGTCTTTCCCTCCTTTTATAGAGTTAGGGATAAGCCTTGTTTTAATCTCCACCATTGGTTCTAGGGATTTAATCTCAACCGTCGGATCTAGAGATTTAATCTCAACCGTCGGATCTAGAGATTTAATCTCTACCTATGGATCTAGAGTTTTATTTCTATCCATTGGATCTAAGCTTCATGAGGTATTAATAGGCTACAATAGGGACCATGAGGAGGAGTTGGATCTTGGCCACCCAATGGATCAAACAAACATAAAGTCCGTTCCATTAATGATAATCCAATCCACTAAAAGATTATCATTGATCTACCTCACCAACCCCCATAAGTTAATATGGGCTCCATATATTATATGTACATTTTCTCCCCGTGTTTAAGATCTTGAATGTCCATCGATTAATTAATTTATTGACCAATAATTAATCAACATCTTACTCCATGAGTAGTACCACTCAACCTTTTCATCATGCCGGACCAAGTCCACCTGCAGGATTTACATGATGAACCTTATGAGCTCCTTAAGGGGACATCATCATCCTAATATATAGGACACGGTTTCCTCCTATAATCAATGACACACCATATAAATAATATCATTTCCCAACATACCGAGCCTATCTATTTAATCTATAAATCTCGCCCATTGGTAAATCAAAAAGATGAATACTAAGTATATGTGCTCGTTATTATATCGGGAATAAGAGTATGTACAATATAATATCTGAGGTCCGATTCGATTATGTAGTCAGTAATAAATCGAATCACCTCTAAGTCGGTCCCTCTCAATACACACAAAGTGCACTAGTGTGATTCTATGGTCAAGACAAACCAATACCAAATCACACTACAACCATTCCAATGGTTTGTCCAAAGTCATCTCGGTTGTGAGCCTTTACTTATACTTTACAAGGAACCGATAACATGATCTCCCATGTGACACCACACACCATGTTATCTACAATGTAATGTATTAGACAATATACATAGCCATCCAAATATGCAAACAATGATCATGTGATTCTTATTTCAAAATAAATATATTCATATAAAAGATAGACTTTTCATTATACATCCCAACACTGTGAAGCCGTGCGCTTGGCGCATCTGAGGGATGTGGCCGGATGAAAACAACTTCAAAGGTGAGGGACTCAAAGGGAATGAGAGTGAGCGATTCTAACCCGGGACGGGGTAGAAAGTAGGTGAAACTTTGCCATTTGGCTAAGTGTGTGAAGGGATTTCCTGACAACAGTCAACTACCATGACATGTGTTGGGATGTATACTGAAAAGTCTATCTGTTGGTGCAGTAGACACCTAAGTCGAACCTGAGTTTTGATTATAGCAAATGATACAAAGTTAAGCTCATGTCGTTATCTCACGAGCTGAATCTAGTGTGCAGAAAATTGCTATAGCTGGAGCTGAAGGCTAGCGACACCCGGAGGAAGCCGCGGTGGTCGGGCGACACTCGAGTGACTTTGGAGGGAGCCGAAGGAATCAAGTGGAAGGTCGGAAGCAAAAGCGACATAGTAAGTATCGAGGTAAGCTCGAGTGAGTAAAGTGAAGTGAGGTCGTGTCCTTTGTACGGGGATGCCCTTAGGCGACGATCCGACCAAGACTTCCCATGGAAGGTCTATGTTGAGATCGGACGATAATTGGCCGTCGAATTCACTTATATTTTGAGCTAACTCTTTATTGTAGTCAAAAATCCTGGCCATCAGTTCAACCGGCCAGTTCAACTGGGCCAGTTCAACCGGCCAGTTCAACCGGGCCAGTTCAACCGGCCAGTTCAACCAGGCCAATTCAACCGGCCAGTTCAATCGATGGTCAAAAATCAGCCTCGAGGAGTCAAGCTTTATCACCATTTTTCAAGGAGTTTTGTGTTGGGATGTATACTGAAAGCCTAGCTCTTTTGTATGAACATCTTTATTTTGAAATAAGAATCACATGATCATTGTTTGCATATTTTTATGGTTATGCAATATTGTCTAATACCTTACATTGTAGATAACATGGTGTGTGGTGTCACACGGGAGATCATGTTATCGGCTCCTTGTAAAGTATAAGTAAAGGCTCACAACCGAGATGGCTTTGGACAAACCATCGGAATAGTTGTAGTGTGATTTGGTATTGGTTTGTCTTGACCATAGAATCACACTAGTGCACTTTGTGTGTATTGAGCAGGACCGACACAGAGGTGATTCGATTTATTGCTGACTACATAATCGAATCGGACCTCAGATATTATTTAGTACATGCTCTTAATCCCGATATAATAACGGGCACATATACTTGGTACTCATCTCTTTGATTTACCAATGGGCGAGATTTATAGATTAAATCGATAGACTCGGTAAGTTGGGAGATGATATTATTTATATGGTGTGCCGTTGATTATAGGAGGAAACCGTGTCCTATATATTAGGATGATGATGTCCCCTTGAGGAGCTCATAAGGTTCATCATGTAAACCCTGCAGGTGGACTTGGTCCGGCATGATGAAAAGGTTGAGTGGTACTACTCATGGAGTTAGATGTCGATTAATTAATGGTCAGTAAATTAATTAATTGATGGACATTCGAGATCTTAAACACGGGGAGAAAATGTACAAATAATATATGGAGCCTATATTATCATATGGGGGTTGGTGAGGTAGATCAATGATGGACCTTTAGTGGATTGGACCATCATTAGTGGATCGGACTTTATGTGGGCTTGATCCATGGGTGGCCAAGACCCAACTCCTCCTCATGGTCCCTAATGTAGCCTATTAACACCTCATGATGCTTAGATCCAATGGATAGAAACAAAACTCTAAGATCCATTGGTAGAGATTAAATCTCTAAGATCCGACGGTTGAGATTAAATCTCTAGATCCGACGGTTGAGATTAAATCCCTTGAACCAATGGTGGAGACTAAACCAAGACTTATCCCTAAACTCTATATAAGGGTGGCTTAGGGATTGTTGGCGTGGAGAACACAAGGGATGAGGGGATTAGGGTTTGCTTCTTTTGGTGGCTAGGAATCCTAGTTGGTTTAGGATTGGGTTTGGTGGCTAGGGTTTTGGAGCAAGGGTGGGCGGCAACTAATGGAGGTTGTTCTTCTTCTTCCTTGGGTTGGCCGGCCACTATGCTGCTCCTATCTACCTTAGCTTGAACTTATCCTATTCTTCTTCCCCTCTTCCATGGCCGGATATAAGGTAAGTTAGGATTAGGGTTTGGGTGGCTAGGTTTTTGGGAGAAAAGGGTGGGCGGCAACTATAGGAGATGTTCTTCTTCTTCCTAAGGGTTGGACGGCCACTATGGTTCTCCTCTTTACCTTGGCTTGAGCTCATCCTAATCTTCTTCCTCACTTCCATGGCCGGCCACAAGGTGAGCTTGGATTAGGGTTTGGAAGCTTAGGGTTTAGGAGGTTTGGGTGGCACCAAATAAGGAAAGTTTCTTCCTTTCTTCTTCATGGTTTGGTGGCCGGCGCCCATATCACCTTCTCCAACCCTTGGACAGCATCTAAAGACCCCTTCTCCCTCTCCTTGGGTGGTGGAAACAAGACTAAGGGGTTTCCCTTGATGTCTTGGTCGGTTTCCACCATTATCTCCTTCTCCTTGTTGGCCGGCGGCAAGCATTTCTTTTGTTGCTTGTTGGTTGGCCATAGGAAGGAGATGAGCCTTGTTTCTATTCTTCCTCTTGCTTTGGATGAGTAAGGAAGGAAGATGTGTGATCTAGGAGCTTCGACTTTTGGTAGAGCGTCTCCCACACGACGTCCGAAAGGAGGAAGGACATACATTAGAAGACCAAGAGGTATAACTATTCTTCTATCTCTTTTATTCATTGCTTGTGTTTGTTTTTCAAAATATAATCATGTTATATTTCTGTAAATAGGCTAAATAATACTTGGATCCCGAGTACAAACACAAAAACCGGCGATCCGGACATCGTCTATTCCGCGGCTACTCGTAGGATAGAGGATGGTCGCTTGAACAACTAGTTTGTTCAAGTGACCTCTCTAAATGAATAGCACGACGATGACTTGGTTGCTTTGGGAATCCCTTTTGTCCAGGATTAAATTTTTAATCCGGGGACATCGAAGGGATCACCATGGTCAAGCAACCGAGGTGAAGGGGAAGCGATGTTTCCCCTCACGGATCAACCCCAACATTTTGTGCCCAATTCCTATTGGTTGAAGACTCGTTCGATGAGGGGCTTAAAGGCTATAAAAGGAGGGCTTCTCCTAGGGTTTTTCATCAATTCTAAGTGCTCACAAACCTCCACAACTCTGCGATTTTTCGACGACTCTATGATGAAGTGCTGTCAACAACCCTAGTTTACTTTCTACTCTTTTAGTTGTTGATATTCTTATTTTGTCGTCTCTTTAAATATTGCAATTCCTTTTATTAATCGAGGTTTTCTATCGTTGCACTTTACATTAATAGAAGAGAGGGTTTGTCTCTCTATCTTTTCTTTCGAAGTTTTTTTTGTAATCGTCAAACTCCTACCTGCAACGAGGAGGAGTGTTTTTAGTGAATTGCCCTCCGTGCGTGATCAAGGATCACTAGGGTCTTGGAGTAGTAGCCGAAGGCTACGAACCAAGTAAAAAAATATTTGTCTCATTTATTTATAGTTTATCTTTCCGCTGCAATTAACCGTCTACTCGAGTTTTAACGAACGAATTAAAAAAGAAAGGTTTATCGCTATTCACCCCCCCTCTAGCGATCCGCTTCGATCCAACAATTGGTATCAGAGCCGGGGGTGCTTAGATTTGGTGAAACCTCTAATCTAGCATTTTTTAAAGATTTATTTTTCGTTCATTTAAATTTTTCTCCCGCACTACTAATCCAAGACGAAGTCTTGGTACTCTTCGTTTGGTTTTGTTTTGCAAGTATTCACTTTTGGAGTAGCCGACGGTAAAACGGGCATAACATTTGGTACAAGTTGACCCACAAAACGGTCTACCTACCAAAACAAAGCTCTCGGAAAGATCTACACCTCTTACGAGGGTAAACCCTCGTAACAAGCTGTATTCATCCCGAAAAACCATCATTTAGTACCATTTTCGGGACATCGAAGGTTGTAAGTGCTCATCTTTTATTTTAGTTGGTTATTTCTCGTTTATTCCTTTTGTTTCTTTTCATTTCCTACATTACTAATCCAAGGCAAAGTCTTGGAACTTTTTTTTCGTGTTTTTCTTGGTATTTTTTGTGTAAGGTTTCCCTTCCAAATGACCCATCTCGAGGGTTTTAGCACCGTCCGACCTCCGTTTTACAACGGAGATGATTTCCGTTACTGGAAAGGTCGGATGGAATGCTTTCTCAAAACCTAAATCGAGATGTGGATCATAATCCAAACGGGTTTCACACTTCCGACTAATGAAGTGGGTGAATCCTTGGGTTATGACCAATGGACCATTGCGACAAAATGACAAGTTGAAGCCGACGCCAAGGCAACACAAATCCTCCAATGCGGCTTGTCCAAGGAGGAGTTAAATCGCGTCGGCCCCTTCATAAGTGCAAAGGACCTTTTGACAAAGCTAGTGGAGCTACACGAAAGGGATCGATGAAGCCAAGGTATGTAAGCGCGACCTTTTATTTAATAAATTATATAATCTAAAAATGCAGGAACATGAAACGGCGACGCAACTCCACGCCCGCGTCCAGGAGATAGTCAACAATCTACACGCAATCGGGCAAAAG
Organism: Wurfbainia villosa; assembly: GCA_025175895.1. Taxonomy (NCBI): domain Eukaryota; kingdom Viridiplantae; phylum Streptophyta; class Magnoliopsida; order Zingiberales; family Zingiberaceae; genus Wurfbainia; species Wurfbainia villosa. The sequence goes on along the minus strand of CM045997.1, from coordinate 76,975,994 downwards.
GTCGAAAATTGTGACCTTATAAGGTATGTCCTAAACTCCTTTCCGAGGACTACCTTGTGGGCATCCATGGTCGATGCCTACAAGGTCTCCAAGGATCTTTCTAAACTTAGGTTAGATGAATTTTTTTTTTATTTCGAACTTCATGAGCAGTCTAACTCGGAACCCGAGAAAGGTATAGCACTATTTGCAGGTTCAAAGAAGAAAACCTCTAGCAAGCCACCCCCGAAGGAAGAAGAGGATGAGTCGGATTCGGAGGTCGACTCGGAAATGGAGGCCGAACTAGTCAACCTAGTTCGGAGGATAGTCAAGGGACGAAAATGAACCGTCACTCGACCCAACGAAGGTAAGCCTAAAAGTTCAAATATTAGATGTTATGAATGCAATAGGTTTGGACATATCAAGTCTGAATGCCCAAAACTCAAGAGCAAGACACCAAAACACAAAAAGGCACTCAACGCTACTTGGGAAGAAGCTTCCGAGGAAGAAGACGATGATCGAGTCCTCATGGCTAAACCGGTGGAATCAGAGATGGAGTCGGAATCGAAACTTGAATCGGAAACCGAAGATGAGTCGGACTGCGAAGCACTATTCAAGACAAGCCACGGATACACATCCGGTTCAAAAGATACACTCAAGGTAAGTCGGTCTCTCATTACTACACTTTATAGTGTAATTAAGTTTTTAAATAGAAAGTTAGCTAAGTCCGAGTCCAAGGTCGAGACCCTGGTTGAGGAAGTTAAACTCCTCAAACACGAGGTCTCCCTAACCTCTTCGACTAGTCGAGTTCAAGAGAAGGACTCAACTCGGGTTGAAAAACTCGAAGTTGAGAACTCACTCTTGAAGAGTCAAGTCGAAGATCTTAGGAATACATTGGAAAGGTTTACTTTGGGATCCAAAGGACTTGACCTCCTACTTGGATCACAAAGGGCCGTGTACAACAAGGCCGAGCTAGGGTTTAGCTCAAACACGACCAATAAGTCGTATATGTCGAGTGTAAGTCGACATAAAAAACGTGTCCAAGCATGGGTCCCTAAGACCACCTTGATTTCTAACTTAGGATCAAACCAGTACTGGGTTCCCAAGGACCAAATCCACTATGTGGAGAGACCAAATCGATTCAATGGTCCAGGGGGAGCTAGTACAAAACTTGTTTATGTTTTAACTTAGAAATTGCATGCTTAGGTTTTTATTTAGTTGGATTTTTCTTTTTAGAATGGTTAGATAGGACTATAACTCATCAACACTTGATAACATAGTACCAGGACGCGGCGAGATGATAGTACACTAGGAAAATAGAGTCTCATGTATTCGAGCTAGATAAGGCGTATCTAGTTCGGTTCACTTGACCGAGTGGAACTAGCTGAAGCTACCTCGTCGTATCCTAAACTAGTTAGACCAGGAAGTGGTCTTAGGTGAGTCAAGTTAATATTTTCTTGAAAATGACTTTGTCTAAGGAAGTGGTCATTGTTCCGATCAAAGAAGGCCTCTGTGCCTCGCCACGACTTGGAAGCCATGATCTTGAAAAGGTGACTTGATAAGCCTAAGGTCAAATCTGAATCTAACGCAAGGTTGACAAGTGTTTAAGTCATTAAATTTAAATCAAGTAAAATTGGAAGTCATCTCACAAGAACATATAGGGTTAACGTGTTTGATCATGTAGACATGGGTGAGATGATTTAGGTTAATAATTTTCAACCAATCTTTAATAAATCCAATATCTGATCCAACTACCTTTCATGTAGGATCAATGGATGTTGGACAGTGGTTGCTCCTGACACATGACCGGGGATCAACTCAAGTTTTCGAAGCTTCGATTCAAATGACAAGGATCGGAAGCCTTCAGAAATAACGGCAAGCTCAAAATCATCGGATCAGATGATATTGAGCTTAACTCAAATTTTGTTATTCAAAACGTTTTATTAGTAGAAAATTTTCAATATAATCTACATAGTGTAAGCCAATTGTGTGATAATAACTATAAGGTCATATTTCTAGAAAATGAATGCTTAATTAATACAAACGAAACCTCTAAAACAATTCTTAAGGGAACTAGAAATAACAACATTTACACTATTAACTTAACTAACTCCTCAACTAAGTGTCTTATGACACGGCAAGAGGAATCATGGTTGTGGCATCGATGACTCGGTCACTCACACCCAAGACTCATCCACAAGATGAGTCAGAGTGACTTAGTCAGAGGTTTGCCTAACCTCAATAACTTGGATAATAAAATATGTAATGCTTGTCAACAAGGTAAACAATCTAGGATACAACATCAACTAACTAATCAAGAACGAACCAAAAGTGTGCTTGAGCTCCTACACATGGATCTATTTGATTCACACGGAGCTAAGTCACTTAATGGAAGTAAATTCTGTTTAGTCATTATTGATGACTACTCTAGATTTACTTGGGTTAGGTTCATTAAACACAAAAGTGATAGCCTAGATCAATTAATCAACCTATTTAAGTTAATAGAAAATCAACAAAACATTAAAATCAAAAGAATTAGGACTGATCATGGTGGTGAATTCGAAAACCATAGGTTTACAGAATTCTGTAACCTAAATGGATACCACCACGAGTTCTCTTGCCCTAGAACTCCACAACAAAATGGCCTAGTAGAACGCAAAAATAGAACCCTAAAAGAAGCCGCTAGGACAATATTAAATGAGTATAACCTACCCGATAGGTTTTGGGCGGAAGCCGTTAGTACGACATGCTATGTCCAAAATAGGATCCTTATGGTAAAGAGCCACCTTAAGACCTCATACGAGATTTATCACGATAAAATACCTAACATTAAGTACTTTAGGGTATTTGGGTGTAAGGTACATATCCTAAACACTAAGGATTACCTAGGGAAATTTACATCCAAAACCATGACCGGAATCTTTCTAGGATATTCGACTACGAGAAGAGCATATAGAGTATATAACCATGACACCCTTAGAGTCAAGGAGACTATCAATGTAGTATTTGATGAAGGACACAAACCTACAAAACCCCCGCCAACCCCAATTAGCGAGCCGATTCATACTAGACCTAACTCTGATCCGGAGATCAGGTCTAGTGTTAATCCTAACCTAAGTCAACCAAGTCACTCTATTGATCAAGTGATAGATAACTCCAACCAAACTAGAACTCAAACAAGTCATCCTATGGATCAAGTTGTAGACTCAAACCCAAACCCAACTAGGACTCAAACGAATCATCCTATCGACCAAGTGATAGGTGATCCAAGTCTAGGAGTTCGAACTAGAGCCTCATATAGAAACCTTAGTCAAATATCATTGATTTCTAAAATTGAACCCAAAACTATTGACCAAGCTCTTCTTGATCCCGATTGGATTATTGCAATGCAAGAAGAGCTGGCTCAATTCACTAAGAACGAAGTATGAGAATTAGTACCACCACCTAAAGATAAAACAATCGTTGGAACAAGGTGGGTGTTTAGAAATAAACTTGATGATAAAGGTGAAGTAGTTAGAAATAAAGCTAGACTAGTAGCCAAAGGGTTTAGTCAAGTCGAAGGTTTAGATTACGACGAGACCTATGCTCCAGTAGCTAGATTAGAGTCCATTCGAATGCTATTAGCATATGCAGCACATCGAGGATTTAAGTTGTTTCAAATGGATGTGAAATCTACATTCTTAAATGGATACATTAAAGAAGAAGTTTATGTTAGTCAACCCCTCAGTTTCGAAAGTTTAGACAAACCCGATCATGTCCTTAGGTTAAAGAAAGCTCTTTATTGACTTAAACAAGCTCCTCGAGCTTGGTACGAAAGACTTTCGAGTTATCTTAAGTCCAAAGATTTTAACCAAGGTGTAGTTGAACCAACCCTTTTCGTAAAAACCTTAGGTAAAGACATATTCATAGCCTAAATCTACGTAGATGATATTATTTTCGGAACCACCAACTCAATCCTACTAAATGAGTTCATTTCACTTATGGAAAGTGAATTTGAAATGAATTTAGTAGGCGAGTTAAACTTCTTCTTAGGTCTACAAATTAAACAAACTAAGGATGGAATATACCTACATCAACGCAAATATACTAGGGAATTAATTAAACACTTTGGAATGCAAGACGCTAAAATTATTAATACCCCAATGGCAACTAATGTGAATATAGAAGAAGATTTAATCGGAAACTCAATTGATTTAAAATACTATAGGAGCATAATAGGGAGTCTCCTTTACTTAACTGTAAGCCGACCTGATATCCTATTTGCAGTAAGTATGTGCGCAAGGTTTCAAACCTATGCCAAGGAGTCTCACCTAACTCTAGTCAAGCGTATCCTTAGATATCTAAAGGGTACACTTAATGTCGGTATTTGGTACCCTAGATCTACCGAGTTCGAACTAACCGGCTACTCCGATTCGGACTATGCCGGTAGTAAGCTCGATAGAAAGAGTACGAGTGGTTGTTGTCAACTTCTCGGCTCGAGTCTAGTGAGTTGGTGCAGTAGCCTTATCTACCACCGAAGCCGAATACATCGCGATGGGTGAGTGTGTCACTCAGCTTCTTTGGATGAAGCACACTCTCCGTGACTTTAAGTTAGACTTTACGAACACGAAACTCCACGTAGATAACATTAGTTCAATTAATCTTACTAAGAATCCGATATGTCACTCTAGGACCAAACATATAGAGGTCAAACACCATTTCATTCGAGAACATGTGGCCAACGGAGCCATACAACTCGAATACGTCGAATCGAAGTCTAACTTAGCAGACCTTGTTGGTGCAATCGGCCCAGGTCACGATTGACCAGGACTCGAGTTTGACTCAAGTGATGTTTTGATGTTCGACAAAAATATATGACAATGTAATTGTCATGGGAAAGTCCAAGTCTTTGGTACTTGGCATGGAAAGTCCAAGTGGGACACTTGGCATTTGGGAAAGTCCAAGCATGGGTCTTGGCAATGTAAAGTCCAACATGGGTTGGCAAGGAAAGTCCAAGTATGGTCAACATTGGTTGGCAAGGAAAGTCCAAGCATGGTCTTGGCATGGAAAGTCCAACATGGGTTGGCAAGGGAAAGTCCAAGCTTGAGTCTTGGCACTTGAGAAGTCCAAGGGTTTGATATTGGTGGCGTAAAGTCCAAGAGGGAGTCTTGGCGGCATAAGTCCAATGGTTGGCGGCGTAAAGTTCAAGCAGAGTCTTGGCGGCGTAAGTCCAATGTGCCTTGGCGGTGTAGACACCGTTAGCATGACATAGCCGACGGAAGCACCTGAAGGCTAGCGCGATGGATGAACAAGTCATGGATGACTTGGAGGGATTCGAGAGGCGTGAGGCTGATGGAGGTGGCTAGAAGGCTTAGGTCTAGGCTAAGGGTGATCTAGCAAGTATGGGGGAACCATACTTGGGTTAAAACCTCATGTTTGAGGTGTGCACTGCGGTTATGGCCTAGCGACCGCTTTGCTAGGTGAATGATCGACGATGGCTCGGCAATGATCGCGATCGTGTGATCGGTCGGTGGTGCTCGATTTCGGGCATGTATCGGAGTCGAGACTCGACTGGTCGAGTGAAGGCTCCATCAGTCGACTGATGGTCATGATCAGTCGAATGATGAAGGTTCCGTTAGACTTATCCAGCGTGGATCTAGCCGTTGTCTCACGACAACAGTGACATCAGTCGACTGATGGTCCCGATCAGTTGACTGATCTACTTTTTCTAGCAAAGGTTGAAGCTATATATGGAGCTCGTGATGGAGGAAAAAGTATCGGTTCTTGAGGGCTATTGGAGCGATTTGTTGGTGCAAATCAGGTCTCCAAATGCAAGCAAGCAACCAAGCATTCAAGCAATCAAAACAAGTGTTGTAAAGTCTTTTCTTTACTTGTACTTCATATTTCCATTGTATATTGCTTGTATTCCTTTCGTTTATTGTTGTAAACATTTGTACGGGGTTTCTCCGCCTCCGACTTGTATCGAGAAGGAGTGTTTATCATTAGTGAGTGCGTGTGCATCACTAGGGCTCTTTAGAGCTCGATCCGTGGAGTAGGAACCGTGTGGTTCCGAACCACATTATATCATTGTGTTAGCGTGATTGTATATTTCATTATTGCTTTTATTATTTCTATTTCCGCTGTGCACTAACGAAATTGTAGACACGAACGCGATCGAATTTCATCTACGCTATTCACCTCCCCCTCTAGCCGTTCCAAACTTCCTAACAAGTGGTATCAGAGTCCGGGGCTCTTCTACGGATTAACAACCCGGAGTCAAGAAGCTAGAGGGAAGAATATGGAATTTGAGGAAAGATTGGGTGACGACGTCAACATCCCACCTTCCTTCAACAGAGAAAATTTTGCGTATTGGAAAGGTTGGATGGAATATTTTCTAATGACGAATATAGAAAATTGGTTTGCCGTGACTATAGGTTTTGATGCTCCGAGAGGAGAAAACGGCGAAATCCTCAAGATGAAGAGATGGACCGAAGGACAACGGGAAAAATTCAAGACAACCGTTAAGGTAACAAAAATGTTGATTGATTTGATACCTAACGATATTTTGTCAAGATTAGGAAGCTATAGGGATGCCAAAGAGTTGTGGAACAAGTTGATCAAGTTCCACGACAATCCCGAATCGGTCCAAGAAGACTTGGAAGAAGAGGAGACCGAAGAAGAATCATCATCATCCTCACAAGAAAGTGAGGAGTCAACTTCCGGGTCGGAAGACGTGGAGGAAGTGGAAGAAGCATCCACCTCAAGGATTGAGGGGGAGGAGAGAACCTTCATACCGGAACATCGAGAAGAAGAAGCTTCGACATCCGGTCAAGATGAAGAAGCCCAAAGTCCAATTCCGGTCTCCACCACCATCGGTAACTCAAACACCTCAATTCAAAATAAAAATAACATTATGTGTTTTGAGTGTAGGAAATTCGGGCATTACAAGAGCAAGTGCCCAAAGAAGGTAAGGAAGGCTCCACCGGCACCAAAGGCCAAGGATGCCGGTCCCTCAAGTCAAAAGAGCAAGGAGCATATTATATGCTTCAAGTGCAACTCAAAGGGACATTATCGGAGTCAATGTCCAAGGGGAAAGAAGAAAGGGCAAGAAGGAGCATCACAAGTAGGGGGAGCCACTAAGGCAAACCCTAAGGTATATTTAAATAATGCTCCGTCTAATTTAAATATTAAAAAGCATGCTAGAACTAATTTTAGCAATTTTGCTATGTATCATAAAGAGCATGCTTGAAATAACAAACATATTTTAGGAGCTAAGAATGTTCACCTTAAGGATAAGGAGAAATTTGGGACTAATGTCCCTAGAAAAACCATACCTAGGGAATCTATTAAGAAAATGCAAGAACATCTAGGTTTTAATCCAAAATGGACTAGGCATATGCCAAGAAAGTCCAATGCCCAAGATTTAAATAAAAATTCTAAAATTGGGCAATTAGAATTAGAGAACCAAGCCTTGAGGTCAAGGCTTGAGAAATTGGAAAAGACCCTAAACAAGATACAAGATCAATTTAAAGGGTCTAATAGTCAAAGTCAAAGGTCCAAAAGTCAAAGTCAACACCTAGGACCTAAGAGTCAAAAGTCAACAAAGGGCAAGCAAGGTTTGGGTCACAAACCTAAGCCTAAAGTGCCTTATCATAGTGTTCCATTTGACTATGGAATACAAACTAGGTCTAGGAAGACCAAGGTCAATAGGGAAGTCATCCCTAGAGTTGACCAAAGGGTGTGCCTAGTGGCTAGGGTTTCTAGGAAACCTAGGGTGGCCACTAAGAAGGTTGCAAGGGGAGTTACCCCTAGAGTCAACCTAGGTAAGACCCAAATGACCAAGGCTAACAAGCCTAGGAGGGTCATTAGGAAGGTATCTAGGGAGGTTATCCCTAAGGAATACCTAATTAACCCTAGGAGCTCAAATCAGTTTTTGGTTCCTAAGAGCGTGAATGATTCACGCTTGATGGGTTTAGGGTGTGCCAACCTTGATTGGATGAGTAGTTAACTCAATCATGGTAAAGGTGGCACTTTAGGATGTTTTCAAGGTGATGGTTATCTTGGAAATAGATTTGAATTATAATCCTAAAAGATTTTAGGATGTGCCAATATTAGTTATGAAGTTTGACAAAATGATCAAATTGGCACAATTAGGGTTTAGAGTGTTAGTGTGCCATTTTTGGTTTTTGGCACACTAGGGAGATTAATGATAATATGGCAAAATATATCTAATTATATCAAATGGAAATTAATATTAAAATTTGGGTATTACTATACCTATATATTTTATATGCCATGCCTTGTTTGCCATATGCCATGTCATGACATCATGTGTATTTCTAATCATTTTAGATGTCATGATTATGCTTAGGTTTAAGGATTTAAATGTCATGTGTTTTAGATTTCATATTATGTCATGACATCATGGTTATGAGCATATGTTTATTTATGTCATCATTAATGCCATAATCATTCGTGCATTTAAGAAAATCTCAATTGAAATTGATTTAAGGACTATGGCATGACTTGGAGTCCCATTTGTAAGGGAATCAAGTAGGGTTGCCTAGAAAAATGCATGAAACCCTAGTTTTAAATGAACCAAAACCCACATCTCACATCCAATTGACATGTATGTGTATTTATACACCTTAGATACATGTGAGATGCTAGGATATGAGTTAAGTTCAAGGTGCATAGTTTTTGCATCTAGATGAACTAAAACTCATCTTGTTTCATTAGTGGATCATTGGGAAAGCTTGTGTACAAGTCATGTGCATAGAGCCCAAGGAATTTGATCCAAAATGAGGTTTTGAAAACATTTTAAAATCATTTTGAAAAACCTTGGTGAAGTCTATCTTTTGATAGCAATCACCATTGATGAAGTTGATACAAAATAGGGCCAAAACATTGAAAATTTCAATGGTTTTGAGTTTTGTATCAAATTCACTATTTTATGGGTAAAATAATTTTCAAACATTGTTCACCCATTGTATTGGTCATAGGTATTATACGTATCAAATTTCATGATTTTTCGATATATGTATAATTATTTATGATTTTCTGAAATTTGATTTTGATAATCAAAATTGAAATTAGTTATCGATCATCGACCGCCTGAGTGGCGATCGATGAGTGCAATGATCGGTCGACAGAGTCGACTGCCAAGGCTGATTTCGGGAAAACTAGGTTTGGTTAGCCCGTGTTCAGCCATGGTAAAGGTCCCTAACCACTCCTAACCCTAGGATATGCTTTGGGAAGCATTATAAAGGGTGAAAATCCATTGGATATGGATTAGGAGAGTTGTTTAGGGTTTGTATCAATGTTAAGGTGTTGGAAAGTTCAATGTTGAATTTCTAACCTTAATTTTGATGGTTTAGAGTTCCTACTGGCTTAGGGACTGCCCAAGGACATTGTTGGTGCAATGGTCAAAGAGGAGAAAGCCTTTAGGGGGAGGTATCCATCTTGGGATGATGGATGTGTTTTTCTCCTTGAAGAGGAGAAGTTATTGGGAGAATATGACATCAATTGGGAAATTGATGGGACTTTTGAGAGACCCAATTTGGAAATTGGGAGAGTGTCTAGGATTGCCTCTCTTGAGTGATATGAGACTTATCACTAAGAAGATGGTAGGCATCCTAGGTATTTTTGAACCAAGGGGGAGATTGTAAGATCTCATTGGGACATGAGACATTGACCTCCTTGGAGAAAAGACCTTTTTGATGTTAGTCAAAAAGGGGGAGAATGTTTGGGGGAGAACATTTGGAGAGTATTTACCAATTTGGGATAATTGGTAAAGGATTTGAGTTGGTATTCTAACTCAATCATTTGTTTGGTTTTTGTCAAACATCAAAAAGGGGGAGATTGTTGGTGCAATCGGCCCAGGTCACGATTGACCAGGACTCGAGTTTGACTCAAGTGATGTTTTGATGTTCGACAAAAATATATGACAATGTAATTGTCATGGGAAAGTCCAAGTCTTGGGTACTTGGCATGGAAAGTCCAAGTGGGACACTTGGCATTTGGGAAAGTCCAAGCATGAGTCTTGGCAATGTAAAGTCCAACATGGGTTGGCAAGGAAAGTCCAAGCATGGTCAACATGGGTTGGCAAGGAAAGTCCAAGCATGGTCTTGGCATGGAAAGTCCAACATGGGTTGGCAAGGGAAAGTCCAAGCTTGAGTCTTGGCACTTGAGAAGTCCAAGGGTTTGATATTGGCGGCGTAAAGTCCAAGCAGGAGTCTTGGCGGCATAAGTCCAATGGTTGGCGGCGTAAAGTCCAAGCAGAGTCTTGGCGGCGTAAGTCCAATGTGCCTTGGCGGTGTAGACACCGTTAGCATGACATAGCCGACGGAAGCACCTGAAGGCTAGCGCGATGGATGAACAAGTCATGGATGACTTGGAGGGATTCGAGAGGCGTGAGGCTGATGGAGGTGGCTAGAAGGCTTAGGTCTAGGCTAAGGGTGATCTAGCAAGTATGGGGGAACCATACTTGGGTTAAAACCTCATGTTTGAGGTGTGCCAATGATCGTGCCATGTAGAGCTTAGTGGACCGAGTCAACTAGGGTTTGTGTTATGGTTATAGCCTCGCCGAGGTGGGCAGTGGCGATCGTGATGGTTCAGCATGATCGGCCCGATTGTGTGATCACCGACCGGTGCTCTGATTTCGACGCAGAATAGAGTCGAGACTCGACTGGTCGAGTGAAGGCTCCATCAGTCGACTGATGGTCATGATCAATCGACTGATGAAGGTTCCGTTGGACTTATCCAGCGTGGATCTAGCCGTTGTCTCATGACAACAGTGGCATCAGTCGACTGATGGTCCCGATCAGTCGACTGATCTACTTTTTCCAGCACAGGTTGAAGCTATATATGGAGCTCGTGATGGAGGAAAAAGTATCGGTTCTTGAGGGCTATTGGAGCGATTTGTTGGTGCAAATCAGGTCTCCAAGTGCAAGCAAGCAACCAAGCATTCAAGCAATCAAAACAAGTGTTGTAAAGTCTTTTCTTTACTTGTACTTCGTATTTCCATTGTTTATTGCTTGTATTCCTTTTGTTTATTGTTGTAAACATTTGTACGGGGTTTCTCCGCCTCCGACTTGTGTCGAGAAGGAGTGTTTATCATTAGTGAGTGTGTGTGCATCACTAGGGCTCTTTAGAGCTCGATCCGTGGAGTAGGAACCGTGTGGTTCCGAACCACGTTATATCATTGTGTTAGCGTGATTGTATATTTCATTATTGCTTTTATTATTTCTATTTCCATTGCGCACTAACGAAATTGTAAACACGAATGCGATCGAATTTCATCTACGCTATTCACCCCCCCTCTAGCCGTTCCAAACTTCCTAACAGACCTATTTACTAAACCCCTACCCGAAGCCGAATTTTGTCTATTAAGACGAAAATTGGGTATGTGCATAGTAGAATAGGAACTTGCAAATTATATTTTCTTACTACTATTTCTTAATTTTCATTTTTATGGAACTAGCATAGGACATACCTTAGATATCATGCATCTATAGATTTAAGGAGCCAGTACATCTCACAACACATAAGACTAATGTGTTTGTGTACTTAGCCACGTAGATGGGCGGGAGATGTTAGGACCTTACTCCTGGTTTCAGATGTAAAGCTAGTGCATCGCTATGAACCACGAAGTATAATCATACATACTAACCGACTCTGACCAGGACTGGTTGATCTTTCATATCAATCAAGCCAAATATGAGTCGAACATTTTATAGATGAACTTATTTTCAGTATATTATTTTCAAAATAATGTGGAACATTTTCAAATTAATACTTATTTTTTATTCCACACACACCCTCACTCTTTTCGATATATGGCAAAAGGGGGAGAAAAAGGCCAAAGTTAAGGGATAATTTTTTTTTATGGCCAAGGCTTAGTTAACTTGTTCGTGTTAACAAAACGGAAAGGTTTACTTAACATTAAGTTAACTTGTTAACAAAACGGAAGTAAAGGCCAAGGTTAAGAAATCAGTTTTTTGATTTCTTAACTTAAAATTTATTTTAAACATTATGGCCAATATTAAGTAATTGCAGTTACTTAATTCTTTTGTTTAGTAGCAAACATCAAGGAGGAGAGTTAAAACTCTTTCTCAAGTACTCACCCTCGGTCAAGGGGGAGGATTCCTCAAGGGGGAGCACTTGAAAAAAAGTTTTTATATACTCCTGCTCATTCATGCTTTTTTATACTCCTGCTCATTCATGCATATCTCTTGCTCATTTTGCTTAATGCACTTAATTTATTTTTCTTAACTTTGTATGTGGGTTTGCCATAAATCAAAAAGGGGGAGATTGTTGGTGCAGTAGGAACCTAAGTCGAACCTGAGTTTTGATTATAGCAAATGATACAAAGTTAAGCTCATGTCGTTATCTCACGAGCTGAATCGAGTGTGCAGAAAATTGTTATAGGTAGAGCTGAAGGCTAGCGACACCTGGAGGAAGCCGCGGTGGTCGGGCGACACTCGAGTGACTTCGGAGGGAGCCGAAGGAATCAAGTGGAAGGCCGGAAGCAAAAGCGACATAGTAAGTATCGAGGTAAGCTCGAGTGAGTAACGTGAAGTGAGGTCGTGTCCTTTGTACGGGGACGTCCTTAGGCGACGATCCGACCAAGACTTCCGATGGAAGGTCTATGTTGATATCGGATGGCAAGTGGCCGTCGAATTCACTTATATTTTTAGGTAACTCTTTATTGTAGTCAAAAATCTTGTCCATCAGTTCAATCGGCCAGTTCAACCGGCCAGTTCAATCGGGCCAGTTCAACCGGCCAGTTCAACCGATGGTCAAAAATCTGTTAGTAATATATGAGAGATGTCCTAAGGCAATCGCCATATGTATGAACCATTTATATGATAAATGAAGATTCACTATTTGAGTATACATGTTTTCATGTATTTGATTGGATCTTAAACTCATTTACTGAATGTCCACGATACGATTCATAGCATGAGAGAATTTGTGATTGGATCACAACTAGTGAGTATCTCTACATATGTAATTTTGATGTATCGGAATTATCCCTAGTCGATGAATTGATGGATTTGGACACCATCAATTCTATCGAGCCTAGCACGAGGTATACTCCTTGTTGTATCCAAGCAGTTGATTCTCACTGGCTGGAGACATTGTGATGTCCGGAGTTAATCGTGGATGCTAGTTATGGTAACTAGTTCATTGGAGTGACCAGCCGTGAGACTTCATATGGTTCTCTGCATATATAGATATGTCAATGAAGTTGTTACTGTAGCTTAAGTGTGATGTTCCTTTGACTTGCGGTATTCAAGTCATCTTGATCATAGAGACTTATGCTTTGACATCTTAAGCAAGCATCTCTAAGGAGAAGTGGACCCGGGATGATTGGGTATAAGTCGAAGTGATCGAAGGTGTTTGAATAGCCTATAAAGGATTCACCACTCCTTGCAAGGAGATGTATACCCATGGCCTCTTGTCGGATTGTTACTAAAGTCTTTGGCCAAAGCATTACATGTTTAGAGTAAGGTACTCTTCGATACATGTGGAGTAACTAGAATCCGTAGGACGAGGAAATGATACTTGGGCTAGGTGTGACGTAGTCAGCCTAGTGGGGACTGACACTATAGACCATGTCCTAAACCAAGTGGGTATATAGATGAGTGAAGGGAATGGGGCACGAATTATTCGAGCTGCTGAAGGGTTTCAGAAATAGTTCTGGATCAACCATTGATCTTTTCGGTTAATTGGGGATCATGATGTACTACTAGGTGCCACTCATGATCGTTCTATAATTAATGGTTAATTATAGACGACCAACATAAATTGAGAACCTATTTGGTCACACACACAACGAGCGTAATCCGAAGGATTTAAAACGAGCTTGAGAATGGGATTCTCAGACCGAGAGAAACTAGGTTTGGTTGGACCAAACAAAAAGCGAGCATGAAATCATTTCAGTTGCAATGGAAGCGTGGATGGGCCGTGTCTTATGAAGACATAATGGATGAACCGAAATGGTTTGGTTCTAATCCAATGGAGGAGAATAAACCAAAGGGTTTGGTTTATTTTAAACGAATGAACCAAAAGTTGGTTCGGTTCGTTTTAACTTAAAATAAACCATCATGGTTTGATTTATTTTAACTTATATTAATGGAGCGGGTTAACGGGCCTTATGGTTATGATCCAATAACCATATAGAGAATTAGTTCTCTATAAAAGAGGGCTTAAACCCTAATCCAAAAACCCTAACATAGTTTTGGCCGCCCACCCTCACCATCTAATCGACGCCAACTCCATTGCCGCCGCCCACCTCTTCCAACCGGCATCCAGAAGGAGCCTTCCTTCCCCCTCACCGGCGTCGAGCTGCTGCCGGTTGGTGCTCCGGTGATCTTCCTTGGGTTCGGTAAGAAGGTGAGCTTCCACCTTTCTTTTGGCCGGCCCTTACTCCTCCACCAAAGCTGTCCAGTTTTCTGGAGAGCTTGTTTCCCTCTCGTTGGAGTGTCGTTTGGACGACGGTTAGAGCTCCGACAGCACCTAACTTACCGGGGATTCGATCTCTGGTAATCCTCATAGGTGGAGTACGAAGGATTCGTCAAATGGTTGACGAATACCTCTCCAGAGAAACGAGTTTTGAGGACTCATTTTTGGATCCGAATTTGGATTCGGATCGTGATCCTTTCTCGATCACGTCGTCTTCAACACGAGGCTAGTAACCCATATGAAGACGAGGCTCGTGACTTTGTGAAGTCATCCCGAAGATACTCGTCGTGGATACGGATAGAGACGATTCTAGCGAGGATCATTCCGGTTGATGCCGTTCCCGCTACACGTGATACGAAAGGTATACGTAGTTAAATTTCCTTTTATTGCAAATTTAAATTTACGGTTATGTCTACACATGTTGTACTATGCATGCGTGTGATTTTTGTGTTGTAATAAATGTAGATTTATTATTTTTATTTCTTCCGCTGTGCACATGTTTACGAAACATGTTCAAACACACACTCGCCGCGGTGCCGGAAACCCAACAGTGGTATCAAAGGCCAGATTGTGTTTCAACATAATCGTAAAATGGTTTTGCGATAGTCATAATGATATTTCTGAAAATTTTCTACTTTTGAAAAGTTAGAAGTATTTATGGAAATTTTTCAATTTTTGAAAAGTCTAGAAGTATTTATGGAAATCTTCACTTTTGGAAAGTTGGAAGTATTTATGGAAATTGATATTTTCCATAAATAAAATATTTGATTAGATTTTGGAAATTTGTTTCCTAATTTAATCATGATTTGATTTGGAAAATCAAATCTTAAAATATTTTATTTCCATAAGTAGTTTTGATGATTTAGGAAATTGGTTTTCTAAATTGACTTTCCTTAATCAACCATTTCCATAAATAAAATATGTGATTAGATTTGGAAATTTGTTTCCTAATTTAATCATGATTTGATTTGGAGAATCAAATCTTAAACATATTTTTTTTCCATAAATAGTTATGACATATAAGGAAATTATATACATGACATAATTGTATGTCATGTAATTGCATTAGATGCATATCATTATGCCATGCGTGTCGTGACATGTAGATGTATGTCATGCCATGTAGATAATAGTTATTTGCATGCAAAGAAGATGAGACATAAAAACCCTTACTCAATATTAAAGCCTACACCTTCCATTAATATGGTTAGAACCAGAGTTCCGTTTCTTGTTTGGGTTGTTGAACTCTCTCCAAGCCCGGCTCGAACCCGAACATGTCAAACCATGGAATAGTTTAATACTAATATGGTAAGAGTCAGAGGTCAATCGTTAGCTTTGGTTGTTGGACTCTCTCCAAGACGGGCTAATTGGTTGAATGCGCTCTAACCATATTAAAACTATTTCTCGATTAATGGGTTGGCTTTAACCTGGAGCATCGGCTTGTTGGACTCTCTCCAAGGTCGGTGTAAAGGGAGGTGAAGTTGGGTGTTATGCATATGATGCATACTTGTTAATGTGTTAACAACCCGATGTATGTGTGAACATTCAATTAGTTGATAGCACATTGTGATAGTTGCATATACATGATATGCAATCGGTATAGTTGATACCTACCATCGTAGTTATGAATGACTTGTTGGACTCTCTCCAAGGATTAAATTTTTTTAATCCGGGGACGTCGATGGGATAGCCATGAACAAACGACCGAGGTGAAGTGGGAAGCGAAGTTTCCCCTCACAGATCAATGAGACTCTCCCTACAATTGGTATCAGAGCTTCCAGGCAAAACCTACAATTGGTATCAGAGCCACGGTTTCCAGTTTTGTGTGTTTAGGATTCAGTTAATTTTTATGCAATTTTCATATATTATATGTGCAGGATAATAGTAGGATATGCATAGTTTAACTCTTTGGTTGCAGGTATAAGATCTGACTATTAAAGTCATATGTGTGTATGTGATTGTATGTGTGTAAATGTTTATTTTGTTGAATCCTCAGGGTTGACGAGGCTAGTATTTAATTTTTTGTAAATTAGATACGACATTGTTTAGCCACTCCTTTTATTTTAGTTTACTTTCAATCTAGATTTCATGTACACTCCCCCGTGGAGTATAGGATCGATGGATGTAAATTAAAATAGATTTTAGTTTCGGCTCGGATCTCTAGATGGCTCGTACATGGAATAGGAGGAGTGGACGAGAAGGCGATGCGATGGGAGACATATTGAAGATAAAAGCCATAATAGTTGGAAAATAATTTATTTTTCATATTTATTGCTTATTGTTTGATATGCATGTCGTAGGCTAGAAAATTCCTCATTTTCAAATTACTAAGTGGGAGAGGGATATTTTTATAAATTCTCACGACCTCCATTACCATTTGACAAGTGATGCAAACAAACTTGCGCATCGGCTCTGAGTACCTTCCTCCCCATCGGATGAGTTTGTTTGCGGATCACAACGTTGAATATGGTTATAGGAAATTATTAAGGAGCGTGTGTACTTCCCCATCGTAAGGCACATAACCCGAGATAATTACCTTGGTACCAAGTAATGCTGAACACTTAGATACAAATATAAGTATCCTCCCCATCGGAGTCACTGCTTTTATTTGTAGGGCCGAAGAGAAACCAACTATTAATTTTACTTGTCAAAAAGTTAGGTTGACAAGATAGTAAAATTAATGGGTAAAACCTCCTCTTACAAATATAGAATTCGTATACGTCCACACTATCGTGACATACGATATTCTTGGTGTTTTGAGGTGTTGGTTGATTTTAAAATTTTATTGTTTGAGAAATCAATAATTTTTTGAAATCTAAGGTAATGATCTATGTGATTCTTAGGATTTTTAAAAATGACTTTCAGTTCACTTGCTATGATACTAAAGGAAAATAAACTTACTGTACCCAAATAATGTTGATTGGAAAAGAATCTAGATATTGTCTTAACTGCTAAGGAGTAGAAGTATATAGTCTTCGAAGAGTGTCCTTCTAAGCCTACGAATGAGCTGGAAGTCCTTGGAACTGTGATCGATGGGGAAACCCAGGTCGATATCATTCTCCAGTCGACAGAAAGGCTTGCTCAGGCTAAGGCCATGGTTGCTCAGAAGGTTTCTACTTTTAAGCTGAAAGGCAAGAAGAAGAAGAAACAAGGAGGAGCAAAGGTGGTGGGAGGATCTCAAGGAGGAGTGAAGAAGCTGAAAGGCAAGTACTTCACTTGCAAGCAGGATGGACATTGGAGGAAGGACTGTCCCATCCGAAGGAGAACAAAGGTATATCCTTTGGTCTAGTCGTCGAAACATGGTTAGCAGTGTTATCTACCAGCACCTGGTGTGTAGATACGGGAGTCACTGTCATGTCTGCAATACTTTGCAGGGGTTCTAGGAAACCCGACGACTAGCCAATGGGGAGATTATCATTTACTTGGGCAATGCCATGAAGGTGGCGACTATTGCAGTGGGAGACGTTTTATTTATCTTTTGAGAAAAAAAAATAATAAAACTTTGGTTCTGAAAAATTCTCTTTATGTACCTTTATGTAGAAAGAATTTAATTTCAGTTTCTAAATTGTTTATGGATGGATATTCTATCTCTTTTAATGACAGAGTTGTTATAAAAAGGAACAGGGAGAATATCTGTTCAGGTACATTGATAGGAAATTTGTATAAACTTGAACCAAAACCTCCCACGATGCAAATTGAAGTTAATAACTCATCTTCTAATTCCAATAAGAGAAAAAAACCTTCGAAGATAATCCAAACATATCTTTGGCATCTTAGGCTTGGTCATATTAACCTAAGCAAAATTCAAAGGTTGATAGCTGATGGACCTTTGGGTTCATTAGTGGTGGAGGATTTCCCAACCTGCGAATCTTGCTTGGAGGGTAAAATGACCAAGAGGCCTTTTAAGGCCAAGGGGTATAGAGCCAAAGATGTGTTAGAATTGATTCATTCTGATTTGTGTGGTCCTATGTCTATCCATGCTAGAGGAGGTTTCAAGTATTTCGTCTCTTTTATAGACGATTACTCGATATATGGATACATTTACCTGATGCACCGTAAGTCTGAATGCTTTGACAAGTTCAAAGAATTCAAGGCTGATGTGGAGAAACGTCAAGATAAAAGTATCAAAACACTATGATCTGATCGTGGTGGCGAGTACCTCTTGGGAGAGTTTAGGAATTACCTATCAGAGGCTGGGATTCAATCCCAATTGACTGCCCTGGCACACCCCAGCAGAATGGTGTAGCAGAGTGAAGGAATAGGACTCTTATGGAGATGGTTAGATCAATGATGAGTTATTCTGAGTTGCCAGATTCGTTCTGGGCATATGCTCTAGATACGACAGTGTACATTCTGAACATGGTTCCATCTAAATCAGTGCCTTCTACTCCCACAGAGTTGTGGACTGGGCGAAAGCCTAGTCTAAGATATATCCAAAGACATGTGGCGGATCTTCGGTAAGTTGGAACCTCTGTAAATGCACGCATGTTCATTGGCTATCCTAGAGGAACGAAAGGTGGTTTGTTTTATAGTCCTAGAGATCAGAGGGTGATCATTAGCACGAACGCCATATTTCTAGAGGAAGACTATGTGATGAACCACAAGCCCATGAGTAAAATTGTTCTAGAGGAATTAAAAGGGGAAGTCACTTCTTCAGTACCACCGGTACAAGAGGATATACCACAAGTCATTGCACCGCATGTAACAGAGGATACACAGGTAATACCTCGTCGTAGTGGGAGGGTTGTGAGACAGCCGGATTGAATCATGTTCTTGGGAGAATCTTCTGATTTGGTCCCTGGCGAACATGAACCTGATCCCTAGACATATGAGGAGGCAATCCAAGATAAAAATGCAGCATGTTGGCAAAGTGGAATGAATACTGAGATTGAATCTATAGATTCAAATCAGGTCTGGGAGCTAGTGGAACCACCCGATGGTGTAAAAACCATTGGATGCAAGTGGATCTACAAGAGAAAGAGAGGAATAGATGGGAAGGTTGAGACCTTCAAAGCAAGGCTTGTTACGAAGGGGTATACTCAGAAAGAAGGTATTGATTATGAGGAGACCTTTTCGTTGGTAGCCATGCTTAAGTCTATCCGAATTCTCTTATGCATAACAGCTCATAAGGATTATGAGGTGTGGCAGATGGATGTCAAGACAGCTTTCCTTAATGGAAGTCTTGAGGAAAACATCTATATGAAGCAACCAGAGGGATTCATTGCTAAAGGCAAAGAGCATCTTGTATGTAAGCTTAATCGGTTCATTTATGGATTGAAGCAAGCTTCGAGGTCTTGGAACATCTGCTTTGATGAGGTAATCCAGTCTTATGGATTTATTCAAAGTCCGGATGAGTCTTGTGTATACAAGAGATGTGATAAAAACGTACTGGTATTTCTTGTACTATACGTAGATGATATTTTGTTAATTGGTAACAATGTCAAGGTGTTATCGGACGTAAGGGTATGGTTGTCTAAATAGTTTGATATGAAGGACTTGAGGGAAGTGGGACGCATCCTTTGGGATCAAGGTTATAAGGGATCGCAAGAAAAGGATGTTGTGCTTATCTCAATCTTCATACATAGACACGATTATTGAGCGTTTTAGCATGCAGAACTCCAAGAAGGGTTTTCTGCCTTTCAGGCATGGATTTCCTTTATCTAAGGAGATGTGTCCTAGAACATCTGAGGAGATATAGGAGATGAAGGTGCTTCCTTATGCTTCGGCGGTAGGAAGTCTCATGTATGCGATGTTATGTACGAGACTAGATAACTGCTTTGCCGTGGGCATGGTCAACTGATATCAGAGTAATCCAGGACAGGGACATTGGACTGTAGTAAAACACTTATTGAAGTACATGAGAAGGACTAGGGATTATATGTTGGTTTACCAGGCATACCAATTACTCCCTATGGGTTACACGGATTGCGACTTCCAATCTGATAGGGATAACAGTAAGTCTACCTCAGGTTTTATGTTTACTTTGGGAGGTGGAGCCATTGTATGGAGGAGTGTCAAGCAGAAATGCGTGGTGGACTCTACCATGGAAGCTGAGTATGTGGCAGCCTCTGAGGCGACCAAAGAAGCCGTGTGGCTCAAGAACTTCCTGATGGACTTGGATGTGATTCTTGGTTTGCCCAGAACTATCACAATTTATTGTGATAATAGTGGTGCAGTTGTAAACTCGAAAAAACCACGAGCCCATATGACAAGTAAGCACATAGAGCGCAAGTACCACCTGATACGAGAAATCGTAAAGAGAGGAGAAGTTGTTGTGTCCAAGATTACATCGGACGATAACCTGGCAGATCCTTTCACTAAGGCCCTTCCGGCGAGAGTTTTTGATAGGAATGTGGAGGGAATGGGGATCAGATGTATGGTAGTTTGAGGACAGCATAGTCTTTTAGTATAAGTGGGAGATTGTAGGGATGTATACTGAAAAGTCTATCTTTCGTATGAACATCTTTATTTTGAAATAAGAATCACATGATCATTGTTTGCATTTTTATGGTTATGCAATATTGTCTAATACATTACATTGTAGATAACATGGTGTGTGGTGTCAAACGGGAGATCATGTTATCGGCTCCTTGTAAAGTATAAGTAAAGGCTCATAACCGAGATGACTTTGGGCAAACCATCGGAATGGTTGTAGTGTGATTTGGTATTGGTGTGTCTTGACCATAGAATCACATTAGTACACTTTGTGTGTATTGAGCATGACCGACTTAGAGGTGATTCGATTTATTGCTGACTACATAATCGAATCGGACCTCAGATATTATATTGTACATGCTCTTGATCCCGATATAATAACGGGCACATATACTTAGTAGTCATCTCTTTGATTTACCAATGGGTGAGATTTATAGATTAAATTGATAGACTCGGTAAGTTGGAAGATGATATTATTTATATGGTGTGTCTTTGATTATAAGAGGAAACCGTGTGCTATATATTAGGATGATGATGTCCCCTTGAGGAGCTCATAAGGTTCATCATGTAAACCCTGCAGGTGGACTTGGTCCGGCATGATGAAAAGGTTGAGTGGTACTACTCATGGAGTTAAATGTTAATTAATTAATGGTCAATAAATTAATTAATCGACGGACATTTGAGATCTTAAACACGGGGAGGAAATGTACAAATAATATATGGAGCCCATATTATCATATGCGGGTTGGTGAGGTAGATCAATGATAATCCTTTAGTGGATTGGATTATCATTAATAGATCGGACTTTATGTGGGCTTGATCCATGGGAGGCAAAGATCCAACTCCTCCTCATGGTCCCTATTGTATCCTATTAACACCTCATGAATCTTAGATCCAATGGATAGAAACAAAACTCTAGATCCAAAGCTAGAGATTAAATCTCTAAGATCCGATGGTTGAGATTAAATCTCTAGATCCAACGGTTGAGATTAAATCCCTAGATCCAATGGTGGAGATTAAAAGGAGTCTTATCCCTAACTCTATAAAAGGAGAACAAGGGGTTGGGGTGGAGTAGATTTGAGAGAAGCTAGGGTTTTGGAGGTTGGCGGCAAGTGCTTGGAGCTAGGGTTTGGGCTTTGCGGCACCTAATAAGGAAAGTTTTTCCTTGCCTTCTTCTTCTTCCTCTAGCTGCCGATGCCCATTGAAGCCTTTCCAACTCTTGGCCAGTGTCCGAAGTAGGTTCTCTCCTTCTCCTTGGCTAGTGGAATAAAGGTTTAGGGTCCTCCCTTGAAGCTTTTGGCCGACAACCATTAATCTCCTCTTCCTTCTTGGCCGGCGGCAAGCTCCAACCTTGGAGATTGTTGGTTGATTGAAAGAAGGAAAAGACCCTTGTTTCTATTCTTCCTCTTGCTTGGAACGAGAAAGGAAGGAAGATTGGCGATCTAGGAGCTTCAACTTTTGGTAGATCGTCGCCCACACGACGTCCGAAAGGAGGGAGGTCATACATTAGAAGATCGAGAGGTATACCGATTCTCTATTCTCTTTTGTAACATGTTTGTTTTTGTTTTTCAATTATGATCATGATATAAATCTATTTGTGGATAAATAATACTTGGATCCTGAACATAAACACAATAGCAGGTGATCCAGACATCGTCTATTCCGTGGCTACTCATAGAATAGAGCTTGGTCGCTTGAACAACAAGTTTGTTCAAGTGACCTCTCTAAACGAATAGCACGACAATGACTTGGTTGTTTGGGCAAACCCTTTTGTCTAGGATTAAATTTTTTTAATCCGAGGTAATCGATGGGATCGCCATGAACAAACGACTAAGGTGAAGTGGGAAGCGAAGTTTCCTCTCATGGATTAATGAGACTCTCCCTACAATTGGTATCAGAGCTTTCGGGCAAAACCTACACCTTTCTTCAAGCTTGGCCGGCGATCCTTTTCTCCTCCTTGGCCGGCGTAAACATCAAGTCCATTGACTTGGTGGCCGGTTCTAGATAGGAAGAAGAGTTTTGTTCGGAGCGAGCAATGAAGGGAAGAACATGTTCTAGGAGGCTTTGACTTTTGGAAGATCGTCGCCCACACGACATCCAAAAGGAGGAAGGACATACAAGAGAAGATCGAGAGGTATATTTCTTGTTTATGTTCTTTTGTATTATCTCTATAATTGTTTTCAATTATATGTGGCTAATTTACTTGGACCCCGAATACAAACACAAAAACCGGCAGTGCGTACATCGTCTATTCCGCGACTATTGGAAGAATAGAGGTAGGTTGCTTGAACAACAAGTTTGTTCAAGTGACCACTCGAATCGAATAGAACGATGATGAAACGGTAGCTTGGGTAATTCCTATTTGTCAAGGATTATTTTTTTTTAATTCGGAGATGAAGACGGGATCGCCATGAACAAGCGACTGAGTTGAAATGGGAAGTGGAGTTTCCCCCCTTCAAGTGGTATTAGAGCCATGGTTTCCAATTTTGTGTGTTTAGGATTCAGTTACTTTTATGCACTTTTTATATATTATATGTGTCGGATAATAGTAGGATATGCATAGGTTAACTTTTTGGTTGCAGGCATAGGATCCAACTATTATGGCCATATGTGTGTATGTGATTGTATGTGTGAAATTGTATATTATTTGTATCCTCGGGGTTGACGAGGCTAGTATTTAATTTTTGTAATTAAGTACGATATTGTTTAGCCACTCTTTTTATTTTAGTTTACTTTCGATCTACATTTCATCTGCACTCCTTCATAGAGTATAGAATCGATGGATATAAATTAAAATAGTTTTTCTTGGCTCAGATCTCCGGATGGCTTGTACATGGCGTAGGGACGAGCGGATGAGATGGCGATATGACGGGAGGCATATTGGAGACAAAAGCCATAATAGTTGGAAAATATTTTTTTTCATATTTATTGCTTCTTGTTTTATATGCATGTTGTAGGCTAGGAAAATTCCTCAATTTTAAATTACTAAGTGGGAGAGGGATATTTTTATAAATTCCCACGGTCTCCATTACGATTTGACATGTGATGCAAACAAACTTGCGCGTCGGCTCTGAGTGCCTTCCTCCACATCGAATGAGTTTGTTTGCGGATCACAGGGTCGAATATGGTTATAGAAAATTATTAAGGTGTTGGGATGTATACTGAAAAGTCTATCTTTTGTATGAACATCTTTATTTTGAAATAAGAATCACATGATCATTGTTTACATATTTATGGTTATGCATATTTGTCTGATACATTACATTGTAGATAACATGGTGTGTAGTGTCACACAGGAGATCATGTTATCAGTTCATTGTAAAGTATAAGTAAAGGCTCACAACCGATATGGTTATGGACAAACCATTGGAATGGTTGTAGTGTGATTTGGCATTAGTTTGTCTTGACTATAGAATTACTCTAGTACACTTTGTGTGTATTGAGTATGACCGACTTAGAGGTAATTCGATTTATTGCTGATTACATAATCGAATCAGACCTCAGATATTATATTGTACATGCTCTTAATCCCGATATAATAACGGGCACATATACTCAGTATTCATTTCTTTGATTTACCAATGGGCAAGATTTATAGAGTAAATCAATAGGCTCGGTAAGTTAGGAAATGATATTATTTATATGGTGTGCCGTTAATTATAGGAGGGAACCATGTCCTATATATTAGGATGATGATGTCCCCTTCGGGAGCTAACAAGGTTCATCATGTAAACCCTGCAGGTGGACTTGGTCCAACATGATGATAAGGTTGAGTGGTACTACTCATGGAGTTAGATGTTGATTAATTAATTGTCAGTAAATTAATTAATCGACGGACATTCGAGATCTTAAACACGAGGAGAAAAATGTACAAATAATATATGGAGCCCATATTATCTTATGGGGGTTGGTGAGATAGATCAATGATAATCCTCTAGTGGATTGGATTATCATTAATGGATTGGACTTTATGTGGGCTTGATCCATTGGGTGGCCAAGATCCAACTCCTCCTCATGGTCCCCATTGTAGCCTATTAAAACATCATGAAGCCTTGATCCAATGATGGAAAACAAAACTCTAGACCCAACGGTAGAGATTAAAACTCTAGATCCTACGGTTGAGATTAAATCTCTAAATCTGATGGTTGAGACTAAATCCCTAGAACCGATGGTGGAGATTAAAACAAGGCTTAAGCCTAACTCTATAAAAGGAGGGATTAGGGTGGGCGGCAAGGGGAACTAGAAGCAAGATTGGATTCGGGTAGGGCGGCAAGAGCTTGAAGGTTTTGGGCGGCCAAAATTAAGGAAAATTTTTCCTTTCTTCTCTTCTTCCTTACGAGGCCGGCACCCATCATCTTCTCCTCTTTCTTTGGCCGGCGTCCAAAGCCCTTCCTTCTCTTCTCCTTGGCCGGT
Source organism: Wurfbainia villosa (assembly GCA_025175895.1). NCBI lineage: Eukaryota > Viridiplantae > Streptophyta > Magnoliopsida > Zingiberales > Zingiberaceae > Wurfbainia > Wurfbainia villosa. The sequence goes on along the minus strand of CM045997.1, from coordinate 76,950,722 downwards.
GGAAACAAAGCCTAGGGTCTCTTCCCTTAGAGTTTTGGCCGGCATCCACCATCCTTCTTCTCCTCTTGGCCAGTGGCAAGCATCAAGGATGGTGCTTGGTGGTTGGTTAAAGGAAGGAGAAGTGTTTTGTTTCTATACTTCCTCTTGTTCGGAGTGAGCAAGGAAAGGAAAATCGTGATCTAGGAGGCTTCTACTTTTGGAAGATCATCGCCCACACGACGTCCAAAAGGAGGAAGGACATACAATAGAAGATCGAGAGGTATAACGCTTGTTTATATTCTTTGGTAACATGTCTATAATTGTTTTTCTATCATATACATGTTGTATGTTCTGTTTTATGGTTAAATATACTTGGACCCCAAATACAAAAACAAAAGCCGGCGATCTGTATATTGTCTATTCCGCGACTAATCGTAGAATAGAGGTTGGTTGCTTGAACAACAAGTTTGTTCAAATGACAACTCTAATCGAATAGCACGGCGCTGAAACGGTAGTTTGGGTAATCCCTTTTGTCAAGGATAATTTTTTTTTATCCGGGGGCGTAGACGGGATCGCCATGAACAAGCGACCCAGTTGAAGTGGGAAGCGAAGTTTCGTACCTACAAGTGGTATCAGATCCATGATTTCTGGTTTTGTGTGTTTAGGATTCGGTTACTTTTATACACTTTTCATATATTATATGTGCCAGATAATAGTAGGATGTGCGTAGGTTAACTTTTTGGTTGCAGGCATAGGATCGAACTATTATGGCCATATGTGTGTATGTGATTGTATGTGTGTAATTATATATTTTGTTGAATCCTCGGGGTTGACGAGCCTAGTATTTAATTTTTGCAACTAGATACAACATTATTTAGCCACTCTTTTAATTTTAGTTTAATTTCGATCTAGATTTCATGTACACTCTCTCATGGAGTATAGGATCGATGGATGTAAATTAAAATAGTTTTTCTCGGCTCGGATCTCTGAATGACGTGTACATGGTGTAGGGAGGAGCGGACTAGATGACGATACGACGGGAGACATATTGAAGACAAAAGCCATAATAGTTGGAAAATATTTATTTTTCATATTTATTGCTTATTGTTTGATATGCATGTCGTAGGCTAGAAAATTCCTCAATTTTAAATTACTAAGTGGGAGAGGGATATTTTTATAAATTCCCACAACCTCCATTACGATTTGACATGTGATGTAAACAAACTTGCGTGTCGGCTCTGAGTGTCTTCCTCCAGATCAGATGAGTTTGTTTACGGATCACAAAGTCGAATATGGTTATAGGAAATTATTAAGGAGGGTGTGTACCTCCCCATCGAAAGGCACATAACCCGAGATAATTACCTTGGTACAGAGTAATGGTGAACACTTAGATACAAATATAAGTATCCTCCACATCGGAGTCACTGCTTTTATTTGTAGGGACGAAGAGGAACCAACTATTAATTTTATTTGTCAAAAAGTTAGGTTGACAAGATAGTAAAATTTATGGGTGAAACCTCCTCTTACAAATGTAGAATTCATATACGTCCACACTATCATGGCATACGATATTCTCGGTGTATTGAGGTGTTGGATGATTTTAAAATTTTATTGTTTGAGGAATCAATAATTTTTTGAAATCTAATGTTTTGATCTATGTGATTCATAGGTTGTGTTCAAAATGACATTCAACCCGCTTGCTGTGATACTGAAAGAAAATAAACTTACTGGACCCAACTATGTTGACTGGAAGAGGAATCTTGACATTGTCTTGACTACTGAGGAATACAAATATGTACTCCTCGAAGAGTGCCCTCCTAAGCCTACAGATGATTCTGGGGAAAAGGAGAAGGAGAATTATAAAAAGTCGATCAAGGCCGATGAGATGGCGCGGTGTTACATTTTGGCATCTATGTCAAATGTACTGCAACATCAGAATCAAGCCATGCCTACTGCTTATGACATGATGCTCAATCTCAAAGAGCTTTTCGGACACTAGAATCGGTCTGCTAGGCAGGAAGCCATGAGGAACTTGATGATGACCACCATGATCGAGGGAACACCCGTGAGGGATCATGTTCTCAAGATAATGGCTCATTTGAATGAGATGGAAGTCCTTGGAGGTGAGATCGATGGGAAAACCCTGGTTGATATCATTCTCCAGTCTCTACCTAGGAGTTTTGAGCAGTTTCGCCTGAACTACAACATGAACAAGAGGTTGTATTCGTTGGCGGAGCTTCTGACAAAACTCCAGGCAGCATAGGGGCTTTTTCGTCAGAGTGCTCAAGCACAAGCCATGGTTGCCCAAAAGGTTTCTACTTCTAAGACGAAAGGCAAGAAGAAGAAGAAACAATCTGGGGCAAAGGCGGCGGGAGGAACTCAAGGAGGAGTGAAGAAGCCGAAAGACAAGTGCTTCACTTGTAAGCAGACTGAATACTGGAAGAAGGACTGCCTCAACCGCAAGCAGAACAAAGGTATATCTTTTGGTCTAGTCGTTGAAACATGTTTAGCGGTGTTATCTATCGACACCTGGTGTGAAGAAACGGGAGCCACTGATCATGTTTGTAATATTTTGTAGTGGTTCCAGGAAACCAGAAGACTGGCTGAGGGGGAGATTACCGTATACTTGAGCGATGGTGGCGGCTGTTTATTTGTCTTTTGAAAAGAAATAAACTTTTGGTTCTTAAGAATTGCCTTTATGTACCTTTATTTAGAAAGAATTTAATTTCAGTTTCTAAATTGTTTATGGATGGATATTCTGTTGGGTTTCTGGCACCGCGGTGAGTGTGTGTTCGAACATGTTTCGTAAACATGTGCACAATGGAAGAAATAAAATAATAAATCTAATTTATTACAACACACACACCACACGCATGCATAGTACAACATGTGTAGACATAACCATAAATTCAAATTTTGCAATAAAAGAAAATTTATACTACGTATACCTTACGTATCATGTGTAGCGGGAAAGACATCAACCGGAACGATCCTCGCTAGAATCATCTCTATCCGTATCCACACCGAGTATCTTCAGGATGACTTCAGAAAGTCACAAGCCTCATCTTCGTACGAGTTACTAGCCTCGTGTCGAAGACGATGTGATCGAGAGAAGATCACAATCCGAATCAAAATTCGGATTGAAAATGAGTCGTCAAAAACTCGCTTCTCTGGAGAGTTATTCGTCAACCGTTTGACGAATACTTCGTCCTCCACCAATGAGGATTACCGGAGATCGAATCCCCGACAAGGAAGCCACTGTTGGAGCTCCGAACGTCATTCAAACGACGCTCCAACATGAAATAAACAAGGTGTCCAAAAAACTGGACAGCTTTGGTGGAAGAATTGGGCTGACCAAATAAGGAAGCTAGACGCTCACCTTGTCGCCGGACCCAAAGAAGATCACCGGAGGGTCGCCAGAGGATCACCGGCTGAAGCTTGGACGCCGACAATAAACTTGGACGGCGGCACAAAGCTGGGCGGCGGCTAGGGTTGGGCGCTGACCACTAGAGGAGAGGAGGGGTGGGTGGCAACTAGGGATTGCTTGGATTAGGGCTTAACAAAACCCTTAAGCCCTATTTTATAGAAAACAAATTCTCCTAATGGTTATCGGATCATAACCAAAAGCCCGTTAACTCGCTCCATTAATTTAAGTTAAAATAAACCAAACCATGTTGGTCTATTTTAAGTTAAAACAATCCGAACCAACTTTTGGTTTATTCGTTTAAAACAAACCAAACCCCTTTGGTTTATTCTCCTCCATTGGATTAAAACCAAACCAATTTGGTTCTTCCATCATGTCTTCATAAGACACGGCCCATCCATGCTTCCATTGCGACTGAAACGATTTTATGCTCGCTCCTTGTTTGGTCCAACCAAATCTAGTTTCTCTCGGTCTGAGAATCTCATTCTCAAGCTCGTTTTAAATCTTTCGGATTGCGCTCGTTGTGCGTATGACCAAATAGGTTCTCGGTTTATGTTGGCCGTTTATAATTAACCATTAATTATAGAACGATCATGAGTGACACCTAGTAGTACATCATGATCCCCAATTGTTGGGTTTCTGGCACCGCGGCGTGTGTGTGTTCGATCATGTTTCGTAAACATGAGCACAGCGGAAGCAATTAAAAATAATAAATACTCCTATTTATTACAACACACACAACACACGCATGCTATTACAACAAGTGTAGACATAACCGTAAATTAAAATTGCAATAAAAGGAAATTAAACTACGTTATACCTTCCGTATGACGTGTAGCGGGAACGGCATCAACCGGAACGATCCTCGTAAGAATCGTCTCTATCCGTATCCACGCCGAGCTCCTCGGGATGACTTCGCTAAGTCACGAGCTTCGTCTTCGTACGGGTTACTAGCCTCGTGTTGAAGACGACGTGATCGAGAGATGATCACGATCCGAATCCAAATTCGGATCCAAAACGAGTTCTCAAAACTCGCTTCTCCGGAGAGGTATTCGTCAACCGTTTGACGAATCCTTCGTCCTCCACCTCAGAGGATTACCGGAGATCAAATCCCCGGTATGTTAGCCGCTGTCGGAGCACTAACCGTCGTCCAAACGACGCTCCGACGAGAGGAGAAGAAGCTGTCCAGAAAACTGGACAGCTTGGTGGAGGAGATAGGCGCCGGCCAACAAAGGAAGCCAAGTGCTTACCTTGATGCCAAACCTAAGGAGGATCGCGGAACTCTTCCGCAGCAGCTCGACGCCGGCGAGGAGGAAGGAAGCCGCCTTCTGACGCCGGTTGGAGGAGCTAGGGCGGGCGGCAACACAAGGGCGGCAACTTTGTGTTTGGCGGCTAGGGTTTGGATGATTGGATTAGTTAGGGTTTAACAATCCCTTAAGCCCACTTTTATAGAGAACTAATTCTCTTAATGGTTAATGGATCATATCCATAAAGCCCGTTAACCCGCTCCATTAAGATAAGTTAAAATAAACCAAACCATGATGGTTTATTTTAAGTTAAAACGAACCAACCTTTGGTTCATTCGTTTAATATAAACCAAACCCTTTGGTTTATTCTCATCCATTGGATTAGGACCAAACCATTTTGGTCCATCCATTATGTCTTCATAAGACACGGCCCATCCACGCTTCCATTGCGACTGAAACAATTTCATGCTCGCTTTATGTTTGGTCCAACCAAACATAGTTTCTCTCGATCGAGAATCCCATTCTCAAGCTCGCTTTAAATCCTTTGGATTACACTCGCAGCGCGTGTGACCAAATAGGTTCTCGGTTTATGTTGGCCGCCTATAATTAACCATTAATTATAGAACGATCATGAGTGGCACCTAGTAGTACATCATGATCCCCAATTAACCGAAAAGATCAACGGTTGATCCGTAACTATTTAAACCCTTGAGCTTCGAATGATTCGTGCCCCATTCCCTTCACTCATCTTATACCCACTTGGTTCAGGACATGGTCTATAGTGTCAGTCCCCACTAGGCTGACTACGTCACACCTAGCCAAAGTATCATTTCCTCGTCCTACGGATTCTAGTTACTCCACATGTATCGAAGAGTACCTTACTCTAAACATGTAATGCTTTGGCCAAAGACTTTAGTAACAATCCGACGAGAGGCCATGGGTATACATCTCCTCGCAAGGAGTGGTGAATCCTTTATAGGCTATTCAAACACCTTCGATCACTTCGACTTATACCCAATCATCCCGGTCCACATCTCCTTAGAGATGTTTGCTTAAGATGTCAAAGCATAAGTCTCCATGATCAAGATGACTTGAATACCGCAAGTCAAAGGAACATCGCACTTAAGCCACAAAGAACTTCATTGACATATCTATATATGCAGAGAACCATATGAAGTCTTACTACTGGTCACTCCAATGAACTAGTTACCATAACTAGCATCCACGATCAACTCGACATCACTATGTCTCCACCGCTGAGAATCACCGCTTGATACACCAAGGAGTATACCTCGTGCTAGTCTCGTGAATTGATGGTGTCCAAATCCATCAATTCATCGACTAGGATAATTCCGATACATCACAATTACACATGTAGAGATACTCACTAGTTGTGATCCAATCACAAATTCTCTCATGCCGTGAATCGTATCGTGGACATTCGATAATGAGTTTAAGATCCAATCAAATACATTAAACATGTATACTCAAATAGTGAATCTTCATTTATCATATAAATGGTTCATACATAAGGCGATTGCCTTAGGACATCTCTCATATATTACTAACAGATAACTGAAAAGATCAACGGTTGATCCAGAACTATTTTAGAAACCCTTCAGCAGCTTGAATGAATCGTGCCCCATTCCATTCACTCATCTTATACCCACTTGATTCAGGACATGGTCTATAGTGTCAGTCCCCACTAGGTTGACTACGTCACACCTAGCCCAAGTATCATTTCCTCATCCTACGGATTCTAGTTACTGCACATGTATCGAAGAGTACCTTACTCTAAACATGTAATGCTTTGGCCAAAGACTTTAGTAACAATCCGACAAGAGGCCATGGGTATACATCTCCTCGCAAGGAGTGGTGAATCCTTTATAGGCTATTCAAACACCTTCGATCACTTTGACTTATACCCAATCATCCCGGGTCCACATCTCCTAGGAGATGCTTGCTTAAGATGTCAAAGCATAAGTATTTATGATCAAGATGACTTGAATACCGCAAGTCAAAGGAACATCACACTTAAGCTGCAGTAAGAACTTCATTGATATATCTATATATGCAGAGAACCATATGAAGTCTTACGGCTGGTCACTCCAATGAACTAGTTACCATAACTAGCATCCACGATTAACTCCGGACATCACAATGTCTCCAGCCAGTGAGAATCAGCTGCTTGGATCACCAAGGAGTATACCTCGTGCTAGTCTCGACAGAATCGATGGTGTCCAAATCCATCAATTCATTGACTAGGGATAATTCCGATACATCACAATTACACATGTAGAGATACTCACTAGTTGTGATCCAATCACAAATTCTCTCATGTTGTGAATCGTATCATGGACATTCAGTAAATGAGTTTAAGATCTAATCAAATACATGAAAACATGTATACTCAAATAGTGAATCTTCATTTATCATATAAATGGTTCAAACATAAGGCGATTGCCTTAGGACATCTCTCATATATTAATAACAAACTCCCACATGGCCTAATGCCAATCGCTATGGTATTCAATACCATAAGCTCTAACATGACTCTCAAACTTACTTTGAGGTAATGCCTTAGTCAAAGGATCCGCTAAGTTCCTTTCAGTGGGGATTTTCTCGATTTATATTTCCTTCCTACTAATGATCTCTCTGATTAGATGATAGCGACGAAGCACATGTTTGGATCATTAATGAGACCTTGGCTCTTTCGCCTGTGCAATTGCTCCATTGTTGTCGCAGTAGACCGATATTGCTTCAACAATGGCTGGAACCACACCAAGTTCATAAATGAACTTCTTGATCCAAACCACTTCCTTTGCTGCTTCCGAAGCTGCAATGTATTCTGCCTCAGTGGTAGAATCCGCTACAGTGTCTTGTTTTGAACTTTTCCAACTCACTGCGCCCCCATTCAAGGTGAACACGTATCCAGACTGAGTCCTAGAATCATCCTTGTCTGTCTAGAAGTTGGCATCCGTATACCCGCATATCACCATGTCCCCTTCTCCATATATTAGGAACACATCCTTAGTTCTTCTCAAGTACTTAAGGATTGTCTTAACAGCCGTCCAATGATCCATTCCTGGATCAGACTGGTATCTACTTGTGACACTCAGAGCATACGATACATCGGGCCTCGTACATAACATAGCATACATGATAGATCCTATTGCGGATGCATAGGGAATCTTACTCATGCAAATCCTCTCATCTTCTGTGCGAGAACAGATAGACTTCGAAAGGTGTATCCCATGCCTAATGGGTAGGAAACCTTTCTTGGATTCTGACATGCTAAACCTCTTTAGCACTCGGTCTATATATACAGACTACGAAAGACCAAGCAACTGTTTAGATCTATCTCTATAGATCTTAATCCCGAGGATGTAGGTTGCTTTTCCCAGGTCTTTCATGGAGAATGTCTTGGACAACCAAATCTTAACTGACTGTAAGACTGAAACATCATTTTATATAAGTAATATGTCATCGACGTACAATACTAGGAACACGACTACACTCCCACTAACCTTCTTGTACACACAAGGTTCATCTGGATTTTGTGAGAAATCAAACTTTTTGATTGTCTCATCAAAATGGATATTCCAGCTCCTGGATGCTTGCTTCAATCCATATATGGACCGTCGCAATTTGCATACCTTAGTTTTATCAACCGATGTGAAACCCTCAGGCTATATCATATACACATCCTCGAGCAGGTTTCCATTAAGGAAAGTTGTTTTCACATCCATCTACCATATCTCATAATCATAATGAGCCGCTATGGCCAGGAGTATCCGAATGGATTTAAGCTTAGCTACAGGCGAATAGGTTTCGTCATAATCAACACCTTGCTTTTGATGATATCCTTTCGCCACTAATCTAGCCTTATAGGTAATCACATTACCATCCATGTCAGTTTTCTTCTTGAAAACCCACTTGCACCCTATAGGCTTGATGCCTTCAGGTGGGTCAACCAAGTTCCAAACTTGGTTTTCATACATGGAATCCATTTCCGACTTCATGGCTTCAAGCCACTTATCCCTTTCTGAACTTGTCAGAACTTCTTCATAACTAGTAGGCTCCTCATCATCAATGAGTAACACGTCGTTCGATTCACTTACGAGAAATCCATATCTCTCAGGAATATTGCATGTTCTACCAGATCTACGAAGATGTTGTGTCACAATAGGTCCAGTCGATGGCTCATCACTATGAGTTATTGGCTGTTGTGTCACAATAGGTCCAGCCGATGGCTCATCACTATGAGTTATTGGCTGTTGTGCTTAACTAGGTATCTCCTCAATGTCTATTTGAGTCTCTCGAGCCTCCTCAAACTCGACGACACTCCTACTATTTTCTTACAAGAGAAACTCTTTCTCTAGAAACACAACTTGCCTTGAAACAAACACCTTTTATTCCACAGGATGATAGAATTGGTAACCCCTTGTTTCCTTAGGGTATCAAATAAATAGACATTTATCTGACTTAGCATCCAATTTGTCTGATACAGTCCGCTTCACATAAGTAGGACAACCCCATATCTTCAAGTAAGATACATGAGGTTTCTTACTATTCCATATCTCATATGGAGTATTGGAGACTACCTTGGTTGGCATTCTGTTTAACAAGTAAACAACTATCTGAAGTGCATATCCCCAAAAGGACTTGGGAAGATTCGTATGATTCATCATTGACCTGACCATGTCCAACAAGGTCCGGTTACGCCTCTCAGATACACCATTATGCTGTGGTGTATATAGCGGAGTCCATTGAGACAATATACCATTGTCTCTTGGATAATCAAGAAACTATTGACTTAAGTATTCACCACCTCGATCCGATCGAAGTATTTTAATACTCTAGTTATGTTGTTTCTCTACTTCATTTCTGAATTCTTTGAACCATTCAAAGGCTTCAGACATGTGTTTCATCAAGAACACATACCCACACCGTGAGTGATCATCGGTGAAGGAAATGAAGTAGCTATAGCCTCCTAAAGCTTGAGTTGACATAGGTCCACATACATCAGTATGTATTAGGCCTAGCAACTCCCCCACTCGTTCATCTTTTCCTGTAAAAGGTAACTTAGTCATCTTGCCTTTTAAGCACGATTCGCATGTATCGAATGAATCCAATTCAAACGATTCCAGAATTCCACATCGGTGTAATTCGGACATGCATTTCTTGCTTGCATGGCCAAGACGACAATGCCACATGTAGGAGTCTAATTGATTATCCTTTCGAGCATGCTTGTTGCTCGCTTCGATATTGAAAATGTCACTGGATACGTTAAACGTATAAATACCATTGCTTAAAGTTCCAGTCCCATAAAGAACGCCATTCAAAGTTATGTAACAACAATTGTTACTAAAAGATAAATGGTGCCCATTTCTATTTAAACAAGAAATAGAAATGATGTTCTTTATCATCAAAGAAACATAAAAGCAATTGTCCAGTTCTAAGACAAGTCATGTAGGGAGTCTCAACAAATACGTTCCGATGGCGAGTGCAGCATCCTTTGCTCCATTCCCAACACGTAAATTTGACTCTCTCTTGACGAGTCTTCTTCTATTCCTTAGCCCATGTATGTCATTACATATATGTGAGCCACACCCAGTATCCAATACCCAAGTGTCTGAGGAAATAGAATGACAATCAATAACAAAGATATCTGAAGAAGATGGGGCATCTGATGCCTTGTTCTTCTTCACGGACACAAGATAAATCTTGCAATTTCTTCGCCAATGGCCCTTTTTGCCATAATGATGGCAAGTTCTTTTTTGAGCTGGTTCTGCCTTTTTAGCCTTTTTCTTCTTCTTCTGCTATTCCTTTGACTTCCTCTTAGAACCTTTCTTCAAGGAATCAACTCACAACACTGTCCCCTACTCATGCTTCTCAGAAGGCTCCATAGTCTTCAACATGTTGTGCAGTACCACAGATGAACCTTCTTGCATCTCAGAGGTGAAGAGGAGCTTGGAGACTTCGAACCTTTTGAATCTCACTTGCTCATCAAACAACTCAAAAAGATGAAAAACTATGGTATGAGCATCCAAATGCTCATGCTGCTTCCACAGCTCAGGTACCATCGCGGCTAGCATGATGCAACTTGCCAGTTCAGAATCAGTCACATGTTTCTAATAGACCAACAATTGGACCGGAGTTGCATCGTCACTAGGATGGGCGGGAAGAGGCACTTCGAGGAAATACACAAGCTTTTCACCTTGAGAACAATTCTCAAGTTTCTAAGCCAGTCCAAGAAGTTCGACATAGTCAATTTATTTGAATCCAAGATAGAGTGCAAATTCAAAGACATCGTGATTGTTGGTGCAACAATGCTCCAAGCATTTATATGTTTTGATGTTTGGCTAATCATCTAAGTTAGGCAATATCTTGTGATCTAATTACGAATGTGGTTAAGTGACAGGGAAATCCAAGGATGAAGTACTTGGTAAAAGGAAGTCCAAGTATGATCTTGGCAAAGGAAGTCCAAGGGATGGACTTGGCGGCATAAGACCAAGCTTGTAGTCTTGGCAGCATAAAGTCCAAAGTGAACCTTGGCAAAGGAAGTCCAAAGTAAAGTCTTGGCAGCATAAGTCCAAGCTTGTAGTCTTGGCGGCGTAAAGTCCAAGCATTTGGCAACCCAAGACATGACGAAACCGAAGGAAGCTCTTGGAAGCAAAGCACAAAGGATGAACAAGTCGCGGACTCGGAGGGATCCTGAAGGCGCAAGCCTTATTGAGGAGCTAGAAGGTTGAGTCTAGGTCTAGGGTATAAAATCAAGTATGAATTACTCATACTTGATGAGTATCACGATCGACACGATGTATCACCGACCGTCGCGCTCGACCGAGTCGATGAAACTCGACCATCGATCGCCTTGATCGTCGGGCCGATCGATGCTACGATCACCGATCAAAAGGGAATCACCGATCGATCAAGGGAAATATCGCCACGCATCGCAGCCTCACTAATCGCCGCTTGATCACTGATCGATCACCCCATCATTGATCGATGGAGGATCACGATCGATCACCGCCGTTGAAATTGGCGCTACGAATCTCTGCGGAGATCGCGTGTGGTTGCATTACGGCAATGATCGATGGCATGCATCAGTCGACTGATCGACGGCCAACGGGAAAAACAACCCCTCTTCTATAAAAAGGGGTCATGGGGAGCTTGGTGAAGCTAGTGCTCTTGCTCCTAACTATACTCTCGTGCTCACCAAGCCTTCCAAGTGTTTTTAAATCCTCCTCTTCTCTTGTTCTTGATCATCCATCATTGTAAAGAAGAGGAGAGCATTGTAAGAAATGTTTCTCCACCTTGGTTCATCCAAAGGAGGTTCTAGTGAAGGTTGATTAGGGCTAATCCACCTTACGGATTGCCGTGGAGTAAGAGCGTCATCTCCGAACCACGTACATCGGGTGTTAGCTTTGTTCTTGCTTTGATTTGTGTTTATACTTTGTATTGCTTTCGCTAACATTTTTGTAGAAAAGAAGAAAGGCTAATCACCCCCCCTCTAGCTATTCCAAGGGTCCTAACAAGTGGTATCAGAGCCCGGATAGCTTGGAAGATCTCACCATCAACCAAGACATCAATGGCTCTTCAAGAGGGATATAGCATCGCCAAGCCACCGCTCTTCGATGGGAGTCATTTTGCGTATTGGAAAGGTAGGATGAAGTACTATCTTATGAGTAATATTGAAATTTGGCATAGTGTTGTAGATGGCTTCGAGGAACCGGTGGATGAACATGGACATCCTATTCCAAGCAAGGATTGGACAAGAGAAATAAACAAGAAATTTGAATCAAATGCAAAGGCCATCCTCACCATCCAATGCGGCGTCACAATGGAGCAACTCAACAAGGTGGGGCCTTTTGAATCCACCAAGGAGCTATGGGAAAAGCTCATTGAGCTAAATGAAGGTTCCAAGGAATCAAAGAGGGCCAAGAAGGACCTATTAATTGGACAACTTCAAGCCTTCCAAATGAAGATGCATGAAACCGTAAGTCAAATGCATGGAAGGTTCAAGGAAATTGTAAACGGACTCCATATCATAGGTGAGCGAGTTGACAACCGGGATTTGTTAAGATATATTTTACAAGCATTTCCTATAAATTCTTTATGGACTTCAATAGTTGATGCCATTAAGGTAACTAGGGATTTATCTCAAATTAAAATTGATGAATTATTTTGTGAGTTTGAATTACATGAGCAAACTAACATGTCCTCTAAGGAAAAGGGGTTAGCTCTATTTGTTGAAAAGAAGGACAAGAAAGAAAAGAAGAAGAAGGAAAGAAAAGAGGCATCATCATCATCCGAGTCGGAGGATGAGTCAAGTAGCGATGGGGACTCATCTAGTGAAATGGCAAATTTCGTCAAGAAGCTTTATAGAAAGTCAAGAGAGTTCAAGAATAGAGAAGCAAGGAAGGGGTCTCATTCCTCAAAAGGTAAATTTAATGGTAGTTCAAGTTTTAGCAATAATGTGATTTGCCATGCTTGCAATAAGAAGGGGCATATAAAGCCGAATTGCCCGGAGCTAAAGAAGAAGGAGGAAAAGGAAAAGAAAAAGAAGGACAAGAAGGAAAAGAAGAAGGAGGCCATGGTGGCTCAAACCACATGGGACACACCAAGTGTTGAAGACTCTTCATCCGATGATGAGCTTTGCCACATCACACGCCATGTGACACTCATGGCATTAGAAGATGATTCCGGCATATCAAGTCAAGAAGATTCTTCAAGTGATGAATCGTCATCTTGTGACGATGAGGTAATGAATTCTCCCAAGGTTATGCTTCTCTATAAATCAATTTCTTATCTTAAAGAAGCTCTAGATAAGTCAAAATCTAAGGTTAAGAGCATGAAGGTAGAACTAAAGGCCATTAGGAATGAAAAGCCTTCACATATTGACTCTTGCATGCTTAGGGAAGAAAATGACAAACTTAAGGATGAGGTTAGTGAATTGAAAGCATGTTTAGAAAAATTTTCAAATGGCTCAAAGTGTCTTGATATGATTCTTAGTAGACAAAGAGCGGTTTATAACAAGGCCGGGTTAGGATATAAGCCAAAAGAAAAAGAAGTTGCTTATATTTCATTAATTAATAGGAAAGCAACCATTAAGGGTAAGGTTAAGAAAGCTTGGGTACCTAAGAAGTTTTTACTTAATGTTACCGGTCCAAATGTTTGGGTACCAAAAGCTTGTGTTTTTCATGTGATTTAGGTAGGAGAGCGAGGTATGTGGATTGTGGATAGTGGTTGCTCAACACATATGACCGGGGATGTGAGCAAGTTCTCCACAATTAAATATGTGAAGAAGGGAGCGGTGTCCTTTGGGAATAGTGGAAAACTCAAGATATTAGGTAGAGGTACAATTGAGGTATCCCCTAAAATTGTTATTCACAAAGTATTGCTAGTTGAAAATATGAAATTTAATTTATTAAGTGTTAGTCAACTATGTGATGCAAACTATCATGTCTCTTTTGAATCCTCAAAATGCATTATTAGACACAAGGAGTTAAATGATTGTATGTTAGTTGGATATAGGAAATCAAACATCTATTATGTTGATCTTTCATATGCTTCTAACATTTCTACTAAGTGTTTTGTTGCAAAAGAAGAGGAAAGTTGGCTATGGCATAGAAGATTGGGGCATATCAATATGAAAAACATAGCCAAGGTAGCCAAGATGGAGTTGGTCATAGGGCTACCAAAGATCAAGTATGTCAAGAACAAATTGTGTGATGCATGCCAAGAAGGAAAACAAACAAAGGCATCACACAAAGGTAAAACCCTAACCAAAACCTCTTTACCATTAGAATTATTGCATCTTGACTTATTTGATTGCCATAGTACTCCATCTTTAAATGGTAATAAATATTGTTTGGTTATAGTAGATGATTTTTCTAGGTATACTTGGGTATATTTTGTTAGTGAAAGCCCTAGAGCCAATCATATGATGATTGTTGTATGGACTTTATTGTATCATATTCCTATTTATTAAGGCATGGTTATTATATTTACTTGTATTGGTGCCAAATAACTAAATATAATAATGTCCTTGAGTAGTAGGTTCTTATCTATATCAATCGATTGGTTGAATCGATAATGAGATGATATAGAGAACACTACTCTTAATCATTCCTAGTCGAGTATTAACATTCAGGGACAATGTTAATGCGTAGAGACTAGCATGTAGGTCAACAAGATGACTTGATCTCATAAGTCATGGATATGAGATATCAAGTTGACACATGGGTATGCATTGGAGAATGTATACTGAATGACCCGCCATGAGAAAGTATCATGGATCGTTATATGAGTGTCATATACTTTCTCATGTGGCTATTAGTATGACTATTAGTCCTTAGACCTGAAGTCACCATGGTTCCCTACATAATGAATTGCATACTTTGGCTTCGTCAAACGTCACCCGTAAATGGGTGGACTATAAAGGCGATTACTGGGTATGTAACGAATTATGCGGAGGGATGTGAGTGATGTAGATGGGATCTATCCCTCCTATATGACGGGGGTGACATCGATATTCTTGATAGAGTGAGACCACGAAGTGCATGGCCATGCCCAAATGAGTCAATATGAGATATTGAGCTCATTTGATTAGAGTGAGTCTACTTGGAATTCAAGATTTAGATTGTACAGAGGATGACACGGTCTATGCCTCGATTGGTCAATCTAGATGTCAAGGATAGAGGGACATTGTCACATATTGTGAGAGTCACAATTAGTAGTGACAAAGGTGATGTTGGAGCTCAACATTCTTGTAACTTGGGTAGCAATGATGTGTTGCTAGATACCGCTCATTGCTTATGTTCCTAAATCGGTTTAGGGACATTGCCAACGTTACAAGAACCTATAGGGTCACACACATAAGAGCAATTAGGTGGAGATTAGGTTCATATGATGAACCATGAGGATTAGGTTCATGGGATGAACCAAATTGGATTAAGAGTAATCCAAATTAGACTAATTGAGTTAGACTCAAGTTGATTCAAGTGTTGAATGAGTCTAATTGAGATTTGATTCATCAAATCAATTTAAATTAATGAATAAAGATTCATTAAATTAAATTTACTTGAGTCAAGTGGTTAGATTTGATCAACCATGGGAGATTAGAGGTCAAGTTTGACTTGACTTGAGAGGGAAGATGAAAGGTCAAGTTTGACTTGACCAAATGCCATGTCATGGTGATGACTTGGCATGGCGCCAATGATGATGCTCCACATCATCATTGACTTTGTCAATTGATGCCACATCATGAGGGAGATCAAGGGTCATGGGAGTTACATGCATGCATGTAACCCCTCCATGAAGTGGCGGCCACTCCATTAGATGGAGTATTGATTTTTGTGGCTAATTGACTTCATCTTCAACCTTGGAACTTTTCTCTCAAGCTCTCCCCCTCTCCTCATCTTGCCGAGACACCCTAGGAGTGCTAGCACACTCAAGTGTGTTTTTCTTCCACCTATTGCTTGTGTGGATACCATAGAGGAGTGTGCACTTGACACTCTCGAGTTCCGGACTTTTGACGAGCGGATTTGCGAAGGGCATCGATCGAGGGTAACGTTCTTATCTCTTAGATCTAAGGTAGATCTAGGGTTTTTTTATACAAGCACATACATGTTTTGTTTTAATACTTCTTCGCACGGATCCGCGGGTCGGGATTCCGAGGTTTCCGCAACGCAAAGCGGTTTTCATGCGGCTAAAAACCCAACAAAGGTATCGAGCCACGCATGAAGCATGTATGTGTTTCGTTTTTGTTGTTTTTATATTAGATATAAAAATTACAGATTTATATGTTTCTGTAAATTTTCTTATTTTATAGAATTTTTGGGTATTTTTCTCGTAGAGTCGAAGCAACGAGTGTTGGGACACTCGTAGGCTTCAACCGTCGAGAAAAACTCTCCGAATCGGCGAGTTCTCGCTTTAGGTTGTTGGGACAGCGACTTAAGTCGCTGTAAGATCATTGTAGGGACACTCGCGAAGGTTATTTTACTAGCAGGCGCTGCCCCTATCCCCGAAAGGGGCCATGTCCCGCGATCGCTACTTAAACCGCTTAGCGGACCGTTACGGAGAGTTGACTCATAAATCTGAAATAAATTAGGAAAAATTATAGAAATTTCTGTAAAAAATACATAATTTAGAATTATGTATAATTCTGTGATTGTCATGGCCCAATAACCCAATTGGATTGGATTAAGTGTGTTGTAATTCATAATACGGCTGCGGCCGCTTTGTGGTCAGGCGTGTTGTAAAGTGTTTGCGACTGCGTGTCGCACCTATTCTTTAATATTCTAGTTATAAATAGTTTTAGACTCGAATGTAACTCGAGTTTCGTGATTTGTAATGTACAAAAATGGAGCGTGGAAAGTCCACTTGAAGACGAGCTTACGAAGGGTGACAACGACACATGGCGGCCAAAGGAAGCGCTGGAGAAGCCGCTAGCCTTAGGTTGACCGTCCGATCTTCTCATTGGCTTGAGAAGATCGTAGAGCCATGACTATATCACATTTAATGATATATATATATGTTGATATATATATATATGTATATTTAATTGATTTTGCTTGTATGTATGTGATGCATGCTAGTAGAAACATGTTTGTATGTATATGATGCATGCTAGGTTAATTTTCTTGTATGTATATGATGCATGCTAGAATAATTAATGTATGTATATGATGCATGCTAATATAGGATAATAAAGGCCTAAATGATAAGATACACATTACGATTAGATTAGATCATAATCGAATCAACTCGAAAATGCCTCTGAGCCTTGATACCCATCACTACCTCGATCATTTGTTGTTGTTGAATCGCCAAAGCAGAGCAACGCATATTATCTTGGTAGGGTGCGGAGGGACAATCTTGGTCCCGCCTATCACGACTCGGTTAGAGTAAGCTCAATTAGATTGAGCAAAACTAGTTAACTCAATTGGATCGAGTAGAACTATAGGCATATTCCAATCGTTGGAAAGATAGGTTAAGATCGCATTTACACTAAATCTTGATTTAGCCAAAGCTAACTCAAGGTCTTTTGTAAATGTGGGTCTTAATCCTATAAACAAGAGTTGCATAGAGATGTAATCGGTAATGTGTTACCCAATCCGATCGCATTAAGTCTTGGGCGATTTAGCCAAAGCTAACTCAAGGCTTAGTATGATGTGGATCTTGTCCGTAATAATTATAGCTAGTTTGTATGAATCTAGTAAAAGTGGTTTGACCACATCCATAACTCGATTCTACAAAATTCCTATAATTTAGTGGGAGCATCATTTGATTAAAGGCCTAATTAAATGATAAAAGGAATATGATATTAATCCTCCGCATTGTATGTTGTAGATTACTATGTCAACAAACACGAACACTCCTCTCTGTGATCTGTCCTTGAGAAGGACAAGCTCAATGGAGCAAATTTCGGATCGGTACAGAACTCGAGAATTGTTCTCACCCAAGAAAGGAAGTCAGACGCCCCGAGCAGCCCATTCCGGAGGCACCTCCCGCCAATGCCTCACGAAATGACAAAGATGCTTACAAGAAGCATCAAGATGATGCATTAGATGTGTCATGTCTAATGCTCACGACCATGAACTCTGAGCTTCAGAATCAACATGAGTTCATGAATGCTTATGATATGTTTGTACATTTTCGTCAACTATATCAAGGACAAGCAAGCCATGAGAGATATGAAGTCTCTAAGGCATTATTTGGGTCCAAAATGCAAGAAGGGACTCAGTAGGTACATATGTACTCAAAATGATTGGGTACGAGAAAACCTACAAAGGCCGGATTCCCACTTGGCCAAGAGCTGGCCACTGACCTAATCTTGCAATCTTTTCCA
This sequence comes from Wurfbainia villosa, assembly GCA_025175895.1. Classification (NCBI taxonomy): domain Eukaryota; kingdom Viridiplantae; phylum Streptophyta; class Magnoliopsida; order Zingiberales; family Zingiberaceae; genus Wurfbainia; species Wurfbainia villosa. The sequence continues at coordinate 76,932,214 of CM045997.1, read as the reverse complement.
AGAGCCTTCGATCAATTTGTCATGAATTATAACATGAATGAAATTGATAAGCCATCCAAATGCTCAAAGATGTTGAGAATCGCAGAGCTTAACCTTAAGAAGGGTAACTGACACCATTTTGATGGTGCGTAAGAAGAAAGGCAAGGGCAAGCCTAAAGGTAAGGGAAAGTCCCAAGCCAAGGGCAAAGGCAAAGAACTTAAACCCAAAGGAGGGGTAGCCAAGGAAGGGCTTGCTTTTCTGCAAGGAAGCAGACATCGGAAGCGAATCGCAAGGCATACCGAAGATCTTAAGAAGAAGAGAAGTGAGACTTCTACTGTATAAATATTATAGAAGTCAATCTATCTATTTCTTCATCATGGGTATTAGATACCGGATGTGCATCTCACATTTGTACCAATGTGCAGACGCTGAGAAATAGCAGGGCATTGACAAAGGGCGAGGTGGACCTACGAGTAGACAATGGAGCAAGGGTTGCCGCTTGTCGAGGGAACTTATGATCTATCTCTCGCCTCCGGGCTTGTACTAGAATTAGAAGAATGTTGTTATGTGCCCGCTTAACTAAGAACATCATTTCAGTTTCTTTTTTGGACAAGAAAGGGTTTTCATTTATAATAAAGAACAAATGTTGTTCAGTTTATTTAAATGATATGTTCTATTGTAGTGCACCTCTAATGAACGGACTCTACTTTCTAGACTTAGAGAGCCCTATCTATAACATAAGTACAAAGAGGTTCAAGTCAAATGAGTTGAACCAAACCTATCTCTGGCATTGTCGCTTAGGTCACATAAATGAGAGTCGCTTATCTCAGCTCCATAAGGATGGGCTGCTAGACTCATTTGATTTTGAATCATATGAGACATGCGAGTCTTGCCTTTTAGGCAAGATGACCAAGACTCCCTTTAGTGGACATAGCGAAAGAGCAACAGATTTGTTAGGACTTATACATAGTGATGTATGTGGTCCTTTCAATATTCTTTGCTAGAGGTGGTTACAGGTACTTCATTACATTTACTGATGACTTCAGTAGATATGGTTATGTGTATCTTATGACACATAAATCTGAATCCTTTGAAAAGTTCAAAGAATTCAAGAATGAAGTACAAAACCAGCTTGGCAAGAGTATTAAGATACTTCGATCGGTAGATACCTTAGCCATGAGTTTAAGTGACTATCTAGGCGAGTGTGGGATTCTATCCCAACTCACTCCTCTGGAACACCACGGTGGAATGGTGTATCAGAAAGGAGGAATCGTACCCTATTGGATATGATGCGATCTATGATGAGTCACCACAGATCTTCCTATATCCTTTTGGGGATATGCTCTGACAGCAGACCTTTACCCTTAGCAGTGTACCATCAAGGTGTGGTAAAGACACCATATACGATATGGACGGGGAAAAATCCCAAGATGTCTTTTATGAGGATTTGGTGTTGTGAGGCTTACGTTCGACGTCAAGTCTCAGACAAACTGGGACCCAAATCCGATAGGTGCTATTTTGTTGGATATCCCAAGGATACAAAGGGATATTACTTCTACATTCGATCGGCGTGTTTGTGGCAAAGGAGGTTTTTCTAGAAAGGATTTTGTTTCTAGAAAAACTAGTGGGAATACGATCTTGAAGAAATTCAAGATAAGGACCATATGCACTAAGGCCTTGATGGAGGTTGAGCAGGGAACCACAAAGTGTTGTGGGTGATGAGGTTGTTGCACAAGAGTTGTGGAACAACCACATTCAAATAGACCTACCTCTTCGCAGTCACGATAGAGTCGTCGTCGGCTGAGAGATACTCATTTCTCTTGTCGACCATGATGACGTTATGCTCATTGAGAATGAGCCTACCTCCTATCGAGGAAGGCTGTGATGAGCCAGTTACGAGAAATGGCTAGGCCATGAGATCAGAGATGGAATCCATGTACACTAACCAAGTATGGACTTTGGTTGATCCACACGAAGTGAGCCCATTGGGTGTAAGTGGGTCTTTAGGAGAAAGGCGACATGGATGGACTTACGCATACCTATAAGGGCGATTGGTGGCTAAAGGTTTCAAGCAAATTCATGGTATTGACTATGATGAAACCTTTTCTCGATGGCGATGTTTAAGTCCATTCGGATCTTGCTATTGCGACATACCACGATTATGAGATCTGGCGGATGGATGTCAAACCGCATTTACGAATGAAACTTACTCGAGGATGTGTACATGACACAACGAGGGTTTTGTAGATCCACGACATCTTGGGAAGGTATACTGCAAGGTCCATTTATGGGCTAAAGCAAGCTTCTCGGGTGGAATCTTGATTCGATGATGCGATCAAGCAGTTTGGTTTCATCAAGAATGAAGATGAACCACATGTGTCTACAAGAGGGTTAATGGGAACAGTTGTGTTCCTTGTATATGTGGATGACATACTACTCATTGGGAATGACATCCCTTCGCTCTGATGCAGCGAAGACTTGGTGAGGGCGTGCTTCTCAATGAAGGACTTAGGTGAAGCGACTGTATTCTAGGCATCAAGATCTATAGAGATAGATCTAGAGATTGCTTGGCCTAAGTCGAGTACATACATTGACAGTATTACTTGGTTTGCCATGCGAGAATTCCAGAAAGGACTTACGATGTCACATGGTGTGAGTCTTCGAGGCTCAAAGTCCCTCTTCTAGAGAGGAGAGAGGCGCATGGATAAGATCCCTTACGCATCTGCTGCTATAGGATCTATCATTATGTCGCCATGTTGTGTACTCGTCACGATGTCTCGTATGCTTTGAGCATGGCGAGTAGATACGATCGGATCGGTGGCGTCTTTGGATAGCGATCAGAATATTCTTAAGTACTTGAGAAGGACTAAAGAATATTTCTTGATATTTGGAAGCGATGAGGAGCTAGGCGTAAAGGGTTCTGTGATGCGGCTTCCCAAGCGGCGGAGGATGATTATAGATCGCGATCGGGGTTCGTGTTTTGCTTGAATGGTGGCGTGTGGTGGAAGAGTTGAGCGAGGACACGATTCTTGATTCTACAATAGGCCGAGTATATCACTGCATACGAGGCGTGAAAGGAGGCGATTTGGATCCGGAGTTCATTCTTGAGCTTGGGGTGGTTCCTAGCATTGCAGATCCTATAGAGCTCTATTGTGACAACAATGGAGGCGATTACCTGAAACTAAGGAACCTCGCTCACCAGCAGACCAAACACATACTACGGCGCTTCCATCTCATTCGAGAGATCATCGATAGAGATGTGAAGATTTGCAGAGTACCCACAGAGGCTAACATCGCAGATCCCTTGACCAAGGCTTTGGCACAGAAAAAGCATGATGGTCACACTAGGTCATTGGGTATTAGATACTACGGTGATTGGCACTAGTGCTAGTGGGAGATTGTTAGTGAAAGCCCTAGAGCCAATCATATGATGATTGTTGTATGGACTTTATTGTATCATATTCCTATTTATTAAGGCATGGTTATTATATTTACTTGTATTGGTGCCAAATAACTAAATATAATAATGTCCTTGAGTAGTAGGTTCTTATCTATATCAATCGATTGGTTGAATCGATAATGAGATGATATAGAGAACACTACTCTTAATCATTCCTAGTCAGTATTAACATTCGGGGACAATGTTAATGCGTAGAGACTAGCATGTAGGTCAACAAGATGACTTGATCTCACAAGTCATGGATATGAGATATCAAGTTGACACATGGGTATGCATTGGAGAATGTATACTGAATGACCCGCCATGAGAAAGTATCATGGATCGTTATATGAGTGTCATATACTTTCTCATGTGGCTATTAGTATGACTATTAGTCCTTAGACCTGAAGTCACCATGGTTCCCTACATAATGAATTGCATACTTTGGCTTCGTCAAACGTCACCCGTAAATGGGTGGACTATAAAGGCGATTACTGGGTATGTAACGAATTATGCGGAGGGATGTGAGTGATGTAGATGGGATCTATCCCTCCTATATGACGGGGGTGACATCGATATTCTTGATAGAGTGAGACCACGAAGTGCATGGCCATGCCCAAATGAGTCAATATGAGATATTGAGCTCATTTGATTAGAGTGAGTCTACTTGGAGTTCAAGATTTAGATTGTACCGAGGATGACACGGTCTATGCCTCGATTGGTTAATCTAGATGTCAAGGATAGAGGGACATTGTCACATATTGTGAGAGTCACAATTAGTAGTCACAAAGGTGATGTTGGAGCTCAACATTCTTGTAACTTGGGTAGCAATGATGTGTTGCTAGATACCGCTCATTGCTTATGTTCCTAAATCGGTTTAGGGACATTGCCAACGTTACAAGAACCTATAGGATCACACACATAAGAGAAATTAGGTGGAGATTAGGTTCATATGATGAACCATGAGGATTAGGTTCATGGGATGAACCAAATTGGATTAAGAGTAATCCAAATTAGACTAATTGAGTTAGACTCAAGTTGATTCAAGTGTTGAATGAGTCTAATTGAGATTTGATTCATCAAATCAATTTAAATTAATTAATAAAGATTCATTAAATTAAATTGACTTGAGTCAAGTGGTTAGATTTGATCAACCATGGGAGATTAGAGGTCAAGTTTGACTTGACTTGAGAGGGAAGATGAAAGGTCAAGTTTGACTTGACCAAATGCCATGTCATGGTGATGACTTGGCATGGGCGGCCAATGATGATGCTCCACATCATCATTGACTTTGTCAATTGATGCCACATCATGAGGGAGATCAAGGGTCATGGGAGTTACATGCATGCATGTAACCCCCCTCCATGAAGTGGCCGGCCACTCCATTAGATGGAGTATTGATTTTTGGTGGCTAATTGACTTCATCTTCAACCTTGGAATTTTTCGTCTCAAGCTCTCTCCCTCTCCTTCCTCATCTTGCCGAGACACCCTAGGAGTGCTAGCACACTCAAGTGTGTTTTTCTTCCACCTATTGCTTATGTGGATACCATAGAGGAGTGTGCACTTGACACTCTCGAGTTTCGGCGGACTTTTGGACGAGCGGGATTTGCGAAAGGCATCGCATCGAGGGTAACGTTCTTATCTCTTAGATCTAAGGTAGATCTAGGGTTTTTTTTATACAAGCACATACATGTTTTGTTTTAATACTTCTTCGCACGGATCCGTGGTCGGGGGATTCCGAGGTTTCCGCAACGCAAAAAGCGGTTTTTGCGGCTCGGAAAAACCCAACATATTTTATGAAACATAAGGATGATACCTTAGAAATAATCATAGGATTTAGTAAAAGGGTTGAAAATGAAAAGAGTCTCAAAATCAACCGGATCCGTAGTGATCATGGTGGTGAATTTGAAAATCTAAAATTTTCACAATTTTGTTTAGAGCAAGGGTACAAGCATGAGTTCTCTTGTCCGAGAACACCCCAACAAAATGGGGTGGTGGAAAGGAGAAATCGTGCCCTACAAGAGGCGGCTAGGACTATACTTAATGCATATTCTCTACCTAGCTACTTGTGGGTGGAAGCGGTTAATACCGCTTACTATATCCAAAATAGGGTTCAAATCCATAGGTTTTTAGGAAAAACACCATTTGAATTATGGAATGGGACTATACCCACAATTCATTATTTCAAAGTCTTTGGATGTAAAGTTTATATTCTAAACACCAAAGATAACTTAGGAAAATTTGAATCAAAAGAGGATGAGGGAATCCTAGTTGGATACTCATCCACAAGTAGAGGGTATAGAGTCTACAATAAGAGAACCAAAGGGATTGAGGAGTCTTCCAATGTTCAATTTGATGAGACTACTAATACCTACCCTAGAAAGTCCTCCATTGATAAGGATATTAATGACAATAATCAAGACATTACCCAAAAACTTCAAAATTTGACCATTAGGGGTAATGATCAAGGGGGAGGAAGAGGAGACTCCGATGATGAAAGAAGGGTGGAAGATAACAATAATCAAATTGAAAGCCTTCTAGAAACCTAAGAATTCATCAAGATCATCCACTTGACCAAGTAGTAGGAGATCTATCTCAAGGAGTAAGAACTAGGTCATTTCATAGACCTCCTACTAGTCAAGTTGCTCTTATCTCACAAATTGAGCCCAAATCGATCAATGATGCATTACATGATCCGGATTGGATTTTGGCAATGCAAGATGAATTGGCTCAATTTGAGAGAAGTCAAGTGTGGGAATTAGTGCCTAGACCCAATGATAGCTCCATAATTACTACAAGATGGGTCTTTAGGAATAAGCTAGATGATCAAAGAAATATCACTCGAAATAAGGCAAGGTTGGTTGCTAGGGGATTCAATCAAGTTGAGGGGCTTGACTATGATGAGACTTATGCCCCGGTGGCAAGGTTAGAATCTATTAGGATTCTCTTAGGGTATGCTTCCTTCATGGGATTTAAACTTTACCAAATCGATGTTAAATCGGCATTCGTAAATGGTTTTATTAAGGAGGAAGTATATGTAGAGCAACCACCCGGATTTGAGAACATAGATTATCCAAATCATGTATGTAAGCTTAGGAAAGCATTATATGGGTTAAAACAAGCTCCCCGGGCATGGTATGAAAGATTGTCATCCTTCTTAATTTCTAAGGATTTTAGAAGAGGCCAAGTAGATCAAACTTTGTTTATAAAGTCAACGTTAAAAGATATATTCATAGCCCAAGTATATGTTGATGATATCATCTTTGGGTCAACAAATGATGATCTTCTTCAAGACTTTATAAAAAATATGAAAAATGAATTTGAAATGAGTTTGGTTGGAGAGGATACCTTTTTCCTAGGCTTACAAGTCAAACAAACCAATGAGGGTATTCATATTTATCAAACCAAATATGCAAATGAAATGATCAAGAAATTTGGTTTGGAAAATGCCAAAATTGTAACCACTCCTATGGCCACTAGCACTAGGATAGATAGTGATCATGAAGGTAAATCAATTGATCTTAAACTTTATAGGAGTATGATTGGTAGCTTACTATACCTAACCGCTAGTAGACCCGACATTTTATTTGCGGTGGGTATGTGTGCAAGATACCAATCTTGTGCCAAAGAATCACATTTGGTAGCCGTCAAAAGAATATTAAGGTATATTAAAGGCACCCTAAATGTAGGACTTTGGTATCCTAGGACTAGGTCATTTGAATTACTTGGTTATACCGATTCCGATTATGCCGGGTGCAAATTGGATAGGAAAAGTACTAGTGGTGGATGCCAATTTCTTGGGTCCTCCCTAGTTAGTTGGAGTAGTAGGAAGCAACATTGTGTGGCTTTATCAACCACCGAAGCCGAATATGTGGCTATGGGTGGTTGTGTAGCTCAATTACTTTGGATGAGGCATACTCTTGTGGACTATGAGCTACACTACTCTAACATTAAAGTTTATTGTGATAATGTGAGTACCATCAACTTGACCAAAAATCCGGTACATCCTCTAGGACCAAGCACATTGAAGTGAAACATCACTTCATAAGAGATCATGTGGCAAGAGGGGACATTGAACTTAATTATGTAGAATCTAAGTCCAACCTTGCCGATATCTTTACCAAAGCTCTTCCCGAAAATGAATTTTCATCTTTAAGGAGAGAGCTTGGTATGTGCTTTGTAGAGTAAAATTCTAGGTTTGCATGATCCCATGTTTATATGTTATCTTTATACCTTGATACATCTCACAAAAAGCCTTAAGAAACCTTGATTTTTGTATTGAGATACTTAGAACCATGTGAGATGATAGGGAAGGTGTACTTGGCTCATCATGCTTGTTATGATGCATTACTATGAGCCAATGACACACCTAGAGACATAAATACCTTATGGACCAACCATTGGGAAGGCTTGTATTCAAGTAATGAGTACATAGCTCTAAGAACATGGTTGGAAATTCCAAATCATATATATTTTAAACTATGTTCATTATATTTTGGAAAACAGTTTTCAAGTGAATCACAAAAGTGATACAAAGTTTGAAAATTCTTTAGAACCTTTGTAAGTTTCCAAGTTTGTATCAATCTTGAAATCTGGAAAACATATATTTTTCAAATTATTTTTCCTTAATAAAGTATGATTTCAGAAATGTGTACGCAAAATTTCGTGATTTTTCGAGATTTCTGGAATTTCTACCGCATTTCTGAAAATGGGCTGAAAAGGTTGAAAATTCGATTTCAGGCGTAGTAATGATCGGGTTTGATAATAAGATCCATTTTCTGATATTTGGTGTATTTTTGATGTCCTAACACTCTAGTATGATAATATTGCTTATAAACGAGTTTTAGGACTGTTTAATACAGTTGTTTAGGGGGAGTTTCAATAAATTCTATCCTTTTATCCCCAAAACCATTGTTGGTGCAAAGTTAGGATTTAACTTTTGAATTTTAGATTATGCTTTGCTTCAAATGTAATTTACATCCTATCTTGGATTAAGGGGGAGCTTAATTTCAATCTAATACATTAGTCCAAGATCCAACATTCTTAATTCTTTCATCCTTCTCTTTTTGATGTATGTCAAAGGGGGAGAAGGAATGCTTAAGTTAGATGATTATGTGTGTATCTTTAAAGACCTAACTTAAATGATTGTCAAACATCAAAAAGGGAGAGATTGTTGGTGCAACAATGCTCCAAGAATTTATATGTTTTGATGTTTGGCTAATCATCTAAGTTAGGCAATATCTTGTGATCTAATTACGAATGTGGTTAAGTGATAGGGAAATCCAAGGATGAAGTACTTGGTAAAAGGAAGTCCAAGTATGATCTTGGCAAAGGAAGTCCAAGGGATGGACTTGGCGGCATAAGACCAAGCTTGTAGTCTTGGCAGCATAAAGTCCAAAGTGAACCTTGGCAAAGGAAGTCCAAAGTAAAGTCTTGGCAGCATAAGTCCAAGCTTGTAGTCTTGGCGGCGTAAAGTCCAAGCATTTGGCAACCCAAGACATGACGAAACCGAAGGAAGCTCTTGGAAGCAAAGCGCAAAGGATGAACAAGTCACGGACTTAGAGGGATCCTGAAGGCGCAAGGCTTATTGAGGAGCTAGAAGGTTGAGTCTAGGTCTAGGGTATAAAATCAAGTATGAATTACTCATACTTGATGAGTATCAGTCGACTGATACGATGTATCAGTCGACCGTCGATTCGACCGAGTCGAGGATGAAACCGACCATCACGACCGCTTGATCGGGCCGATCGATGATCTCGCGATCGATCGGCAAAAAAATCGATCGATCAAGGGAAATATCGCCACGAATGCGCCTCACTCGACGCCGCTTGATCACTGATCGATCACCCCATCACGATCGATGGAGGATCGATCGATCACCGCCGTTGGAAATTGCGGCTACGAATCTCCGCGGAGATCACGCTTTTGGTCGTTGGCTTCGCGGCATCGATGGCATGCATCAGTCGACTGATCGATGCCCAACGGGAAAAACAGCCCCTCTTCTATAAAAAAAGGCCATGGGGAGCTTGGTGAAGCTAGTGCTCTTGCTCCTAACTATACTCTCGTGCTCACCAAGCCTTCCAAATTGTTTTTAGTGATTTTAAATCCTCCTCTTCTCTTGTTCTTGATCATCCATCATTGTAAAGAAGAGGAGAGCATTGTAAGAAAGGTTTCTCCACCTTGGTTCATCCAAAGGAGGTTCTAGTGAAGGTTGATTAGGGCTAATCCACCTTACGGATTGCCGTGGAGTAGGAGCGTCATCTCCGAACCACGTACATCGGGTGTTAGCTTTGTTCTTGCTTTGATTTTTGTTTATACTTTTTTATTGCTTCCGCTAACATTTTTGTAGAAAAGAAGAAAGGCTAATCACCCCCCCCCTCTAGCCATTCCAAGGGTCCTAACAGTGATCAATCAATTATCCTAGAAATACAACTCGAGCATATATGAGAAAGATGATTTTAAAATGCATCAATATACATTTAATAAATCCCATTCATTTTTTCGAATTTCAAAAACCCCAAAATCACTTCTGGAGATCATAGGTCCATCTCCGAATGGGCTGATATCCAACATAGATATGAACAACCTTGGAGAGAGTCCAACAAGCCATTCATAACTACAAAGGTAGGTATCAAATATACCGATTGCATATCACATATATGCAACTATTGTTGGAATGTATACTGAAAGCCTAGCTCTTCTTGTATGGACATTTTTATTTTGAAATAAGAATCACATGATCATTGTTTGCACTTTATATGTTTATTATATGTGTGCATATTGTCTAATATTTTACATTGTAGATAACATGGTGCTTGGTGTGGCACAGAAGATCATGTTATCAGTCCCTTGTAGAATATAAGTAGAGGTTCACAACCAAGATGGTTTTGGACAAACCATTGGCATGGTTGTAGTGTAGCTTGGTATTGTTTTGTCTTCAACATAAAGTTACACTAGTACACTTAGGTGGATTGAGCAGGACCGACATAGAGGTGATTCAATTTATTGCTGACTACATAATTGAATCGAACCTCGGATATTATGTTGTACATGCTCTTAATCCCGATATAATAACGGACACATGTACTTAGTATTTATTTCTTTGATTTACCATAGGGTGAGATTTAGATGGATTAAATCAATATGCCCGGTAAGTTGGGAAATGATATTATTTACATGGTGTGCCATTGATTATAGGAGGAAACCGTGTCCTATATATTATGTTGATTATGTCCCCTTGAGGAGCTCATAAGGTTCATCATGTAAACCCAGCTGGTTGACTTAGTCAACATGATGATAAGTTTGAGTGGTACTACTCGAGGAGTTAGATGTTAATTAATTGATGGTCAGTAAATCAATTAATTAACGGACATTCGATATCTTAAACACGAGGAGATGGATGTACAAATAATATATGGAGCGCATATTAATTTATGGGGGTTGGTGAGGTAATTCAATGATGATCCTCTAGTGGAATGGAACATCATTGATGGATCAAGTTTGTGTGGTTCCGATCCATCGGGTGGCCAAGATCCAACTCCTCCTCATGGTCCCTATCGTAGCCTAATTTAATCCTCATGAAGTCTAGATCCAAGGATGGAAAACAAAACTCTAGAACCGACGGTTGAGATTAGATCTCTAGATCCGACGGTTGGGATGAAACCCTAGATCTGATGGTTGGGATGAAACCCTAGATCCGATGGTTGGGATGAAACCCTAGATCCGACGGTTGGGATGAAACCCTAGATCCGACGGTGGAGATTAAATCCCTAGATCCGACGGTGGAGATTAAAGGAGGCTTAAGCCCAACTCTATAAATAGAGGGCTAAGGCTTGGGATTAGGGTTTTGCCTATCTAAAAGTGGGCGGCAACAAACCCTAGAGAAGTTAGGGTTTTGGGCGGCTAGAAGTGGGCGGCAAGCTTTGTTCTCCCTTGGGTTTTGGTCGGCGCCCCTCTTCCTCTTCTCATCCTTTGCCGGCGCTCTTCCCTTCATCCTTTTCTCCTTGGCTGGTGGAAACAAGGGCTAGGTTTCATCCTTGGAGCTCTTGGCTGGCGCCCTCTTTCTTTCTCCTTGGTGGTCGGCGGCAACTCTTCTCAAGGTTGGCAAGCTACTCCTTAAGCTCCTTGGCTTGGTGGCCGGTTCTAGAAAGGAGAAGGAGTCTTTGTTTGGTTCTTCTCTTTGTTCGGATAGAGCAAGGAAAGGAAGAACGTGATCTAGGAGGCTTCTACTCGTGGAGGATATTCGCCCACACGACGTCCACGAGGAGGATAGGACATACGATAGAAGATCGAGAGGTATAAAAGTTTTACAACTTTTATTGATCTTTGCATGTTCTTATCTTTATGTTAGTATGTGTTGATTATACTAGTTTGCATTTGTATGTATTTGTATAATCATGGACCCCGAAGACAAACACAAAACCCGGTGATCCGTCCGTCGTCTCTTCCGCGGCTAACCAACTAGAAGAGTTGGGTTGCTTGAACAACTAGTTTGTTCAAGCGATCACTCAAGTTGTTAGCACGACGCCGAAATGGTTGTACTTAGGAAACTCATCCCATCCGGATTAGTTTTTTCATTAGTGAAAATTTTAATCCGGGGACATGGGAGCCAATGAGCCTCCGAAGCAATTCCCTTCAAGTGGTATCAGAGCCACGGTTTCCGGTTTTGTGTGTTTAGGATTCGATTAATTTTTATGAACTTTTTCATATATTATATGTGCCGGATAATAGTAGGATATGCGTAGTTTAACTCTTTGTTTGCAGGCATAAGATCCGACTATTATGGCCATATGTGTGTATGTGATTGTATGTGTGTAAATATTTATTATTTGAATCCTCGGGGTTGACGAGGCTAGATTAGTATTTAATTTTTTGTAATTAAATATGGCATTGTTTAGCCGCTCATTTTAGTTTACTTTCGATCTAGATTATTTGTACACTCCTTTGTGGAGTATAGGATCGATGGATGTAAATTAAAATGATATATCTCGGCTCGGATCTCTTTATGTGGCTTGCGCACGGAAAAGGTGGAGCGGACGATGTGGCGACACGACGGGACGCATAATGGAGAACAATGCCATAATAGTTGGGAAAATTCTGTTTTTTCCATATTTATTGCTGATTTGTTTTATATGTATGTTGTGTGTGCTTGAAAATTCTTCATTTTCAATTTACTAAGTGGGAGAGGGATATTTTAATTAATTCCCGTGGCCTCCATTACAATTTGACGTGTGATGCAACAAACTTGCGTGTCGGCTCTGAGTGCCTTCCTCCCTGCGGATGAGTTTGTTTGCGGATCACTAGGTCAAATAATGGTTATAGGAAATTATCTAGGAGCGTGTGTACTTCCACAGCGGTAAGGCACATAATCCGAAATAATTCTCGTAGTATCGTGTAATGGTGCACACTTAGATGCAAATAAAAGTATCCTCCGCATCGGAGTCACTGCTTTTATTTGTAGGCCTAAAGAGGAACCAACTATTAATTTTATTTGTCAAAAAGTAAGTTTGACAAGATAATAAAATTAATGGGTAAAACCTCCTCTTACAAATGTAGAATTCGTATACGTCCACACAGCGTGGCATGCGATATTCTCGGTGTTTTGAGGTGTTGGTTGATTTCGGAATTTTATTGTTTTGAGGAATCAATAATATTTGAAATCTAATATTTTGATCATTGTGATTCTTAGGTTTTTCAAATGGCTTTCAACCCACTTGCTGTGATATTAAAAGAAAATAAACTTACTGGAACAAATTATATTGACTGGAAAAGAAATTTGGATATTGTCTTAACTGCAGAGGAGTACAAATTTGTACTCTTTGAGTTCTGTCCTCCTAAGCCCACCGATGACTCTGATGAAAAGGAGAAAGAAAGTTATAAGAAATGGATCAAGGCAGATGAGATGGCGCGGTGTTACATCTTGGCATCTATGTCAAATGTGCTGCAACATCAGCATCAGGCCATGGCCACAGCTTATGATATGATGTTCAATCTCAAGGAACTTTTCGGACATCAGAGTAGGGCGGCTAGATAGGAGGCTATGAGAAATTTGATGACGACCACCATGATCGAGGGAACACCCGTCAGGGATCATGTTCTCAAGATGATGGCTCATCTTAATGAGATGGAAGTCCTCGGAGCTGATATCGATGGGGAAACCCAGGTCAATATCATTCACCAGTCTCTTCCTAGGAGTTTTGAGCAGTTCTGCCTCAACTACAACATGAACAAGAAGATGTATTCGTTGGCGGAGCTTCTGACAGAACTCCAGGCGGCAGAGGGGCTTTTTCGTCAAAGCGCTCAAGCCATGGTTGCTCAGAAGGTTTCTTCTTCTAAACCGAAAGGTAAGAAGAAGAAGAAGCAAGATGGAGCAAAGAAAGTGGCAGTAGGACCTCAGGTAGGAGTGAAGAAGCCGAAAGGCAAGTGCTTCACTTGCAAGCAGACTGGTCATTGGAAGGCGGACTGTCCTCGCCGAAAGAACAAAGGTATATCTTCTTGTTTAGTTGTTGAAACATGTTTAGCGGTGTTATCTACCAGTGCCTGGTGTGTAGATACGGCAGCACACATTCTGAACTTGATTCCATCTAAGTCAGTAACCTCTACTCCCACAGAATTGTGGACTGGGAGAAAGCCTAGTCTAAGACATATTCGGATTTGGGGTAGTCCAGTACATGTGCTGAAGGGAGATGCTAGTAAGTTGGAATCTCATACAGAAGTACGCTTGTTTGTTGGCTACCCTTAGGGAACGAAGGGTGGTTTGTTCTATAGTCCAAGAGATCAGAAGGTGATCGTGAGTACGAATGCCAGATTTCTAGAGGAGGACTATGTGATGAACCACAATCCCACGAGTAGGATTGTTCTTGAGGAGTTGACAGGGGAAGTCCCGACTTCAGTACCACCGGTACAAGAGGAGATACTACAAGTCACTGCACCGCGTGTCACAGAGCAGACACAGGAGGCACCTTGTCGTAGTGGGAGGGTTGTTAGACAGCCTTATAGATTCATGTTCTTGGGAGAATCTTCTGATTTGGTCCATGGCGAACATGAACCTGATCCCTGGACATATGACGAGGCACTCCAAGAAAGAGATGCGGTATCTTGGCAAAGAGCGATGAATTCAGAGATAGAATCTATGGATTCCAATCATGTCTGTGTAACGCCCGACCTTATCTGCTCTCAGGGCGGCGCTACTTTACTGTTTATTTTTTTTTTTTTTACATGTTATCATAACTTAAACCTTCTTTTGCACATGCGTCACATATCATATTCATAATCAGCATGTTAACAAATCTTATCTCATTTCTAACATGCATAACATAAAGAGTCATTCATGAGTTCTTAAGTAATTGAACAGTAACATAAATAACCATCATCCAACATGATACTAATGATTCATAAGTCTTATAAGCGGAAGCAAAGTCTTAAGTTGCATGTAATATAAGCGAGATAATGTGAGGTCTTTCTCCACCATGCCATTATCACACACACATGGCCCTTCCTGCTACTTTCTCTAGTTCAGGTTTCCTTTATCTGCAGTATATGGACAACATAAACTATAAGCATATAGCTTAGTAAGATTCTTGCCTACTCACAAAAGCCACAAACTTCATCAAGCAATTAGAAACATGAGCATACTAGCATAAATAGCCTAAGTGTTTCATAACAACACTAATCAACAACATACCCATGTAATAAAACCTAAGCATGGCATAGAGTTTACATCAGCATGCTAAGCATAATTAAATCTAAGCAGGGCATAATTTAACATAAGCATTCATGACATAAGCAATCCATAACATTATAAATCTTAGACATGCATAAAGTACATAGTCACAAATATTCTTAAACTTAACTATAAGCATCATAACTTCATAAAATCTAACATGCATAAAGGGCATAATCATAAACATTCATAACATAAGTATCCGTAAGCATTCATAACATAAGTATCCGTAACATCATAAATCTTAAACATGCATAAAGTCCATAGTCACAAATATTCTTAAACTTAACCATAAGCATTCATAGCATCATGAAATCTAAACATGCATAAAGGACAAGTTCATAAGCATTCATAAACTTTAACATAAGCATGCATAATTTCATAAAAGTCCTTTCTTTTCAAAACATATACATATAGATACTTCAACATAATCATAACTTGCATGGGGGGCCCCAGGTTAAGTACCACATAATGCGCGTTCCCTAATAGGCTGGGGTAGCGAGCCACCAGACCTACTAGAGCAAGACCTCTTACGTCTTACCAGGGCAAGACCTCTTACGTCTTCTTATGTCCCTTTGGATTTGATTAACGACCACCTGACGGGTCGGGTACTTAATCTCTTACAAAGTAAAATACTTAATTCCTTTCTTTCTTGTAATATCATAAAGAATGCTCTTAATCCCCAACATAAAAAGGGAAGCATCTCAATCTTATCTTATCATAAGGAGAGCTCTTAATCCCTACTTGAAAGGGAAGCCTCTCCATCTTAGACATTTCATAGCATACATGCATTCATAACATAAGAGTGCCCTAAAGGGGTCCTAAAGCATAAACATGTTCAGCGCATAAGAATATTTCATAGGCATATTCATGGCATATTAAATCATAATACATGTTCATCACATAGGCATGTTTCATGGCATATTACCTCATAAACATATTCATCACATAGGCATAATTTCATGGCATACTACATCTTAAACATGTTCAACACATAAGCATATTTCATAGCATATTGAATCATGAACATTTTCATCACATAGGCATAATTCATGACATATTAAAATCATACACATAGCATAACTACATAAGGGGGTGTTTTCATGAAACCCTAACCCTAACACCAAGGTTGGCCGAAACATGTAAGGTATCAAGCTCGGATGTTTGTTACCTAAAATTTCTTCATGAAGCTTATAACTTATCATGGTATCATTAGAAGCATTTTCATGGAACCCTAGCCCTAAATACTTTGGTTGGCCGAAACATGTAAGGGCTCAAGATTGAGTTTTTATTATCTAAAATTCCTTCATGAAGCTTATAACTTATCATGGTATCATTAGAAGCTTTTTCATGCAACCCTAGCCCTAAATACTTTGGTTGGCCGAAACATGTAAGGGCTCAAGCTTGGGTTTTTATTACCTAAAATTCCTTCATGAAGCTTATAACTTATCATAGTATCATTAGAAGCATGTTCATGCAACCCTAGCCCTAAATACTTTGGTTGGCCGAAACATGTAAGGGCTCAAGCTTGGGTTTTTATTACCTAAAATTCCTTCATGAAGCTTATAACTTATCATGGTATCATTAGAAGCATTTTCATGCAACCCTAGCCCTAAATACTTTGGTTGGCCGAAACATGTAAGGGCTCAAGCTTGGGTTTTTATTACCTAAAATTTCTACATGAAGCATATAACATCTCCTACTTCCCTTAGAAGCCTTTTCATGCAACCCTAGCCCTAAATACCTTGGTTGGCCGAAACATGTAAGGACTCAAGCTTGGGTTTTTATTACCTAAAATTTCTACATGAAGCATATAACATCTCCTACTTCCCTTAGAAGCCTTTTCATGCAACCCTAGCCCTCAAGACCTTGGTTGGCCGAAACATATAGGGCTATGAACTTGGGTTTTGGCACCTAAAAATTCCTACTTGAAGCCTACAATCTATGATCATATCTTCAGATTCATTTTCATGCAAACCCTAACCCTAAATTCCTTGGTTGGCCGAAACATATAAGGCTATGAACTCCATCTTTCTTTTATGTACATGACCTACAAAGCTAATATACTGCAGGTTAGGGAATCTTACTTCCTTCGCATTGCTTGGGAGATGACCTAATGGAAGCCACCTAGCTTTCTCCTTGCTTGAATGGGGGTTTCGGCCAAAGGATGAAGAGGGAGCTCGGTGAGGAAGAAGAAGAGAAGAGGGAAGAAGAAGAAGTGGCCAAATGGGACTTTCACTCTTCTTTATAAAGGGAAGAAGAGAAGTTTCTCTTCTCTTTTCCTTGCCTCTTCATTTACCCTCATCACACTTATCTACAATTTCCCCTCTTCCCCTAATGATATAATCCTATTGGGCTTCTGGTTAGTGGGTGCATCTATAGGGCTTGGCTATCTCTAGAGGTTTGGGGTTCAATTCCTATGCCTTGCATCTCTTTTTTTTTTGGCTATTTTCTTTTATTTTCGGAAAAACCCACATAAAGCCCATTATCATAAAGCCAAAAATTCTCGTAAAATGGCTAGAAATTTTTACGGGCGTTACAATCCCTCATACCTTGTAAAAGTTTCATCCTCGAAACTTAAAACAATTCTGGGTACTTCTACTTCATGTCCTCCTCTCGTTCCCAGGTAGCTTCCTCGTATCGCGGATTCTGCCACAGGACCTTTACTAAGGGCACTTCTTTGTTTCTTAGCCTCTTGACATCTCGGTCTAGTATCTGGATAGGCCGACTTTCAATACTCTGGTCCTCTTGAACTTGTACTGTTTGTGGCTCGATCACTTGGTCCGCACTGGATATGCATTTCTTGAGCACAGAGACATGGAACACGTTGTGTATAGCCGACATCTCTTGAGGCAGCTCCAGCTTGTACGCTACCTTGCCAACCCTCTGCAATATCAGATACGGTCCCACGTAGCGTGGATTCAGTTTACCCTTCCTTCCGAATCTCATCACTCCCTTCATAGGGGTCACTTTGAGAATACGGTCTCCGACTTCGAATTCTAACGGTCTACGCCGCATATCCGCATAGCTCTTTTGTCGGCTCTGAGCAGTTTCGATTCTCTGACAGATATTCTGTATAGCACGGGTGGTATTGTCAATAATAACGGCCTGAGGACCCATTTCCCTCCTTTCACCACCCTCGTACCAACAGATAGGAGACATGCATCTTCTCCCGTATAGAGCTTCATATGGTGCCATTCCAATAGTAGCCTAGTAGCTGTTGTTGTAAGCAAATTCCATACACAAATATCGACACCACTCCTTAAAGTCTAGAGCACAAGCCCACAACATATCTTCCAAAGGCCTGGTTCACTCTTTACTCGTACCGATTACGAGGATGAAAAGCGATCTTTGAATCTCAACTTTGTGCCAAGAGCCTTCTGAACACATTCCCAAAAATGGGAGGTAAAACGGCCATCACGGTCAAAAATAATAGCCTTAGGCACTCCATGTAATCTGATAATTTCCTTGACATATAATTGAGCTAGCTGCTCAACCGAATAGGTCATCTTAATCGCCAGGAAATGGGCAGACATTGTCAACCGGTCTATGATTACCCATATAGCATCGTAACCATTTGTTGTTCTGGGTAATCCCGAGATGAAATCCATAGAAATTTCTTCCCATTTCCACTCTGGAATCTGTATCGCCTGCAGTAATCCCCCAGGTTTCTGGTGTTCTGCCTTAACCTTCTAGCAGGTCAGACAGGTGCTGACGTATTGAGCCACATCCCTTTTCATGCCGGACCACCAAAATTTATCTCTTAAGTCCTGATACATTTTATTAGATCCAGGATGCATGGTATAAGGTGTTCCATGGGATTCCTCGAGTATCTTCTTTCGTAATTCCGGATCGTTCGGAATACATAGGCGGTCCCGGAAGTATAATAATCCGCCGTCGGCGATGCGGAATCCATTATCCCTTCCTTCCCGGACTTCCTATTTGATTTTCTGGATGCCTGAATCACCATCTTGCTTTCCCAATATATCGTCGAACAACGTCAGCGCTATAGTCATGGTGGAAAGTTGTCCAGAAATAATCTCTATTCCGTAATTCATTATTTCCCTTTTCAGGGGCTGCAATAGCATTGATAAAGGACATCAAAGCGGCACCGGACTTTCTGCTCAGTGCATCTGCCACTTTGTTGGCCTTTTCGGGATGATAGAATATCTCACAATCATAATCTTTGACTAGCTCGAGCCATCGACGTTGCCTCATATTTAGGTCTTTCTTAGTGAAGAAATATCTCAGACTCTGGTGGTCTGTATAAATCCTGCACCGAGCTCCGTATAAGTAGTGCCTCCATATTTTCAGAGCGAACACCACGACTGCTAGTTCTAAGTCATGGGTAGGATAATTTCTTTCGTGCTCCTTGAGCTGTCTAGAGGCGTAAGCGATAACCTTTACATTTTGCATAAGTACAGCTCCGAGCCCCAGTTTAGAAGCGTCACTATACATATCGAAGCTTTCATTATCTTCAGGGAGAGTCAGAATGGGAGCGTTGGTTAGTCTCCTCTTCAGTTCCGTAAAACTCCTCTCACAGTCCTCAGTCCATTTGTATTGCTGGTCCTTTCGGGTGAGGGCTGTCATAGGGCCTACAATTCGAGAGAAGTCCTCTACAAATTTTCTGTAATAGCCTGCTAGCCCGAGAAAACTTCTGATTTCACTAACTGATAGATCGCCTTGTCGGAACTCAAGGAACACATCATAGTGCTTATTTTTGATCCGTCTTTGAAAGAACTCCTCGAAGAACTCCGATTCAAAGTCTGTCCACCTCATTTGATTTACTTGTCTCTTTGCTTTGACTCTCTCCCACCACATCCTTGCATCTCCGGAAAGACAGAACGAGGCACATTTTATCTTTTCGTGCTCGGGCCAATCCAGCAGCTCCATGATGCTCTCAACTATTTTGAACCAGGCTTGGGCATCCCATGGTTCACCGGCACCAAAGAAATTTTCTGGTTTCAGCCTCTGCCACTGAATCAGATAGGCTTCGGGCCGGACCCTGGTGGCAGCATTGATTAGCGGTGCTTGCACCATAGTGGTCGTGTTAGGAGTTACGCTCAAGTCCCCTCGTGTGGTGCTAGGGTTCCCTTGTTGATTCGTGAGAGCATTGATAACCAGCTGTTGTTCTGCGACCTGACGCTGTAGCTCGGTAACCACATGCATCAAATCTGGTGGGGGTGCTAAGTCATTCCCTCTAGCACTACGTCTCTCGTTCATGTTATCTAAGTGATAAATAAATAATTAATTAAGGTATTATTATAATTTCTACTCATATACAGGCATCTAACATCCCATATCATAAACAAGGTAAGGTATCCTTTCTAGTGATATTTCTAGGTTAGAGACATGTTTCCATCATATAAAGCTGGGTAAGGTATCCTTCTTAGTTGAAATTCTAGGTGAGAAACCTGTTTCCATCCTATAAGGCATGGTAAGGTATCCTTACTATCTAGGTCACAAGTACGGTCCCATTCTACTAAAACATGACGAGGTATTATTTCTATCTAAATCACGAGTGTGATTCTATTCTACTAAAACATGATGAGGTATTAATTCTAACTAGATAGACAACACTCTTCATTATAAAAGAAACTTAAGTATACATACAGTTACGTACTTGGAAACAGCAGGAAAGAGGCTTGATGTGTGATAGTGGAAAGGTGAACCCGCTCTGATACCAACCTGTAACGCCCGCCCTTATCTGCTCTCAGGGCGGCGCTACTTTAATGTTTTTTTTTTTTACATGTTATCATAACTTAAACCTTCTTTTGCACATGCGTCACATATCATATTCATAATCAGCATGTTAACATATCTTGTCTCATTTCTAACATGCATAACATAAAGAGTCATTCATGAGTTCTTAAGTAATTGAACAGTAACATAAATAAGCATCATCCAACATGATACTAATGATTCATAAGTCTTATAAGCGGAAGCAAAGTCTTAAGTGGTTCATTGTGCATGTAATATAAGCAGATAGTAACAGGGTCTTTCTCCACCATGCCACTATCACACACACTTAGCCCTTCCTTCTACTTTCTCTAGTTCAGGTTTCCTTTATCTGCAGTATATGGACAACATAAACTATAAGCATATAGCTTAGTAAGATTCTTGCCTACTCACAAAAGCCACAAACTTCATCAAGCAATTAGAAACATGAGCATACTAGCATAAATAGCCTAAGTGTTTCATAGCAACACTAATCAACAACATACCCACGTAATAAAACCTAAGCATGGCATAGAGTTTACATCAGCATGCTAAGCATAATTAAATCTAAGCAGGGCATAATTTAACATAAGCATTCATGACATAAGCAATCCATAACATTATAAATCTTAGACATGCATAAAGTACATAGTCACAAATATTCTTAAACTTAACTATAAGCATCATAACTTCATAAAATCTAACATGCATAAAGGGCATAATCATAAACATTTTTTTTAACTTAACCATAAGCATTCATAACATAAGTATCCGTAACATCATAAATCTTAAACATGCATAAAGTCCATAGTCACAAATATTCTTAAACTTAAGCATAAGCATTCATAGCATCATGAAATCTAAACATGCATAAAGGACAAGTTCATAAGCATTCATAAACTTTAACATAAGCATGCACAATTTCATAAAAGTCCTTTCTTTTCAAAACATATACATATAGATACTTCAACATAATCATAACTTGCATGGGGGGCCCCTGGTTAAGTACCACATAATGCACGTTCCCTAATAAGCTGGGGTAGCGAGCCACCAGACCTACTAGAGCAAGACCTCTTACGTCTTACCAGGGCAAGACCTCTTACGTCTTCTTGTGTCCCTTTGGATTTGATTAATGACCACCTGACGGGTCGGGTACTTAACCTCTTACAAAGTAAAATACTTAATTCCTTTCTTTCTTGTCATATCATAAAGAATGCTCTTAATCCCCAACATAAAAAGGGAAGCATCTCAATCTTATCTTATCATAAGGAGAGCTCTTAATCCCTACATGAAAGGGAAGCCTCTCCATCACAGACATTTCATAGCATACATGCATTCATAACATAAGAGTGCCCTAAAGGGGTCCTAAAGCATAAACATGTTCATCGCATAAGCATATTTCATAGGCATATTCATGGCATATTAAATCATAATACATGTTCATCACATAGGCATGTTTCATGGCATATTACCTCATAAACATATTCATCACATAGGCATAATTTCATGGCATACTACATCTTAAACATGTTCATCACATAAGCATATTTCATAGCATATTGAATCATGAACATTTTCATCACATAGGCATAATTCATGACATATTAAAATCATACACATAGCATAACTACATAAGGGGGTGTTTTCATGAAACCCTAACCCTAACACCAAGGTTGGCCGAAACATGTAAGGTATCAAGCTTGGATGTTTGTTACCTAAAATTCCTTCATGAAGCTTATAACTTATCATGGTATCATTAGAAGCATTTTCATGCAAACCTAGCCCTAAATACTTTGGTTGGCCGAAACATGTAAGGGCTCAAGCTTGGGTTTTTATTACCTAAAATTCCTTCATGAAGCTTATAACTTATCATAGTATCATTAGAAGCATGTTCATGCAACCCTAGCCCTAAATACTTTGGTTGGCCGAAACATGTAAGGGCTCAAGCTTGGGTTTTTATTACCTAAAATTCCTTCATGAAACTTATA
Organism: Wurfbainia villosa; assembly: GCA_025175895.1. NCBI lineage: Eukaryota > Viridiplantae > Streptophyta > Magnoliopsida > Zingiberales > Zingiberaceae > Wurfbainia > Wurfbainia villosa. The sequence goes on along the minus strand of CM045997.1, from coordinate 76,909,367 downwards.
ACTTATCATGGTATCATTAGAAGCATTTTCATGCAACCCTAGCCCTAAATAATTTGGTTGGTCGAAACATGTAAGGGCTCAAGCTTGGGTTTTTATTACCTAAAATTTCTACATGAAGCATATAACATCTCCTACTTCCCTTAGAAGCCTTTTCATGCACCTCTAGCCCTAAATACCTTGGTTGGCCGAAACATGTAAGGGCTCAAGCTTGGGTTTTTATTACCTAAAATTTCTACATGAAGCATATAACATCTCCTACTTCTCTTAGAAGCCTTTTCATGCAACCCTAGCCCTCAAGACCTTGGTTGGCCGAAACATATAGGGCTATGAACTTGGGTTTTGGCACCTAAAAAATCCTACTTGAAGCCTACAATCTATGATCATATCTTCAGATTCATTTTCATGCAAACCCTAACCCTAAATTCCTTGGTTGGCCGAAACATATAAGGCTATGAACTCCATCTTTTTTTCATGTACATGACCTACAAAGCTCTACAAAGCTAATATACTGCAGGTGAGGGAATCTTACTTCCTTCGCTTTGCTCGGGAGATGACCTAATGGAAGCCACCTAGCTTTCTCCTTGCTTGAATGGGGGTTTCGGCCAAAGGATGAAGAGGGAGCTCGGTGAGGAAGAAGAAGAGAAGAGGGAAGAAGAAGAAGTGGCCAAATGGGACTTTCACTCTTCTTTATAAAGGGAGGAAGAGAAGTTTCTCTTCTCTTTTCCATGCCTCTTCATTTACCCTCATCACACTTATCTACAATTTCCCCTCTTCCCCTAATGATATAATCCTATTGGGCTTCTGGTTAGTGGGTGCATCTATAGGGCTTGGCTATCTCTAGAGGTTTGGGGTTCAATTCCTAGGCCTTGCATCTCTTTTTTTTTTGGCTATTTTCTTTTATTTTCGGAAAAACCCACATAAAGCCCATTATCGTAAAGCCAAAAATTCTCGTAAAATGGCTAGAAATTTTTACGGGCGTTACAATCTGGGAGCTAGTGGAACCACCCGATGGTGTGAAATCCATTGGATGCAAGTTGATCTACAAAAGAAAGAGAGGAGTAGATGAGAAGGTTGAGACCTTCAAAGCTAGGCTTGTTGCGAAAGGGTATACTCAGAAAGAAGGTATCGATTATGAGGAGACCTTTTTGCCGGTAGCTATGCTTAAGTCTATCCGGATTCTCTTATCTATAGCTGTTCATATGGATTATGAGATTTGGAAGATGGATGTCAAGACAGCTTTCCTTAACGGAAGTCTTGAGGAGAACATGTATATGCGACAACCAGAGGGATTCATTGCTAAAGGCAAAGAGCATCTAGTGTGTAAGCTTAATCGGTCCATTTATGGATTGAAGCAAGCTTCCAGATCTTGGAACATCCATTTTGATGAGGTAATCCAGTCATATGGATTTATTCAAAGTCCGGATGAGCCATGTGTATACAAAAGATGTGACGGAAACGTAGTGGTATTTCTTGTACTATACGTAGATGACATTTTGTTAGTTGGCAACAATATCAAAGTGTTATCAGACGTAAGGGTATGGTTGTCCAAACAGTTTGACATGAAGGACTTGGGAGAAGTGGGACACATCCTTGGGATCAAAGTTATAAGGGATCGCAAGAAAAGAATGTTGTGCTTGTCTCAAGCTTCATATATAGACACGGTCCTAGCTCTTTTTAGCATGCAGAACTCCAAGAAAGGTTTTCTACCTTTTAGGCATGGAGTTCCTTTATCTAAAGAGATGTGTCCCAAAACATCAAAGGAGATAGAGGAGATGAAGGTGGTTCCTTATGCTTCGGCAATAGGAAGCCTCATGTATGTTATGCTATGTACGAGACCAGATATCTGCTTTGCCGTGGGCATGGTTAGCATATATCAGAGTAATCCTGGACATAGACATTGGACTGCGGTAAAGCATATATTGAAGTACCTGAGAAGGACTAGGGATTATATGCTGGTTTACCGGGTAGATCAATTAGTCCCTATGTGTTACACGGATTCGGATTTCCAATCAGATAGGGATAACAGTAAGTCTACCTCGGGGGTTGTCTTTACTTTTGGAGGTGGAGTCATAGTATGGAGGATTGTCAAGCAGAAATGCGTGGTGGACTCTACCATGGAAGCTGAGTATGTGGCAGCCTCTGAGGCAGCCAAGGAAGCTGTATGGCTCAGGAACTTCTTGATGGACTTGGATGTGATTCCTGGTTTGCCCAGAACTATCACAATTTATTGTGATAATAGTGGTGCAGTTGCAAACTCGAAGGAACCACGAGCCCATAAGGCGAGTAAACACATAGAGCTCAAGTACCACCTGATACGAGAGATCGTAAAGCGAGGAGAAGTAGCTGTCGCCAAGATTGCATTAGAGGATAACCTGGCGGATCCATTCACTTAGGCCCTTCCAGCGAAAGCGTTTGATAGGCATGTGGAGGACATGGGTATCAGATGTATGGCAGTGTGATGACAGCATAGTCTTTTAGTATAAGTGGGAGATTGTTGGAATGTATACTGAAAGCCAAACTCTTCTTGTATGGACATTTTTATTTTGAAATAAGAATCACATGATCATTGTTTGCACTTTATATGTTTATTATATGTGTGCATATTGTCTAATATTTTACATTGTAGATAACATGGTGCTTGGTGTGGCACAGAAGATCATGTTATCAGTCCCTTGTAGAATATAAGTAGAGGCTCACAACCAAGATGGTTTTGGACAAACCATTGGCATGGTTGTAGTGTAGCTTGGTATTGTTTTGTCTTGAACATAAATTTACACTAGTACACTTAGGTGTATTGAGCAGGACCGACATAGAGGTGATTCAATTTATTGCTGACTACATAATTGAATCAGACCTCGAATATTATGTTGTACATGCTCTTAATCCCGATATAATAACGGGCACATGTACTTAATATTTATTTCTTTGATTTACCATAGGGTGAGATTTAGATGGATTAAATCAATATGCCCGGTAAGTTGGGAAACGATATTGTTTACATGGTGTGCCGTTGATTATAGGAGGAAACCGTGTCCAATATATTAGGTTGATGATGTCCCCTTGAGGAGCTCATTAGGTTCATCATGTAAACCCAGATGGTTGACTTAGTCAACATGATGATAAGGTTGAGTGGTAATACTCGAGGAGTTAGATGTTAATTAATTGATGGTCAGTAAATCAATTAATTAACAGACACTCGATATCTTAAACACGGGGAGATGGATGTACAAATAATATATGGAGCCCATATTAATTTATGGGGGTTGGTGAGGTAATTCAATGATGATCCTCTAGTGGAATGGAACATCATTGATGGATCAAGTTTGTGTGGTTCCGATCCATTGGGTGGCCAAGATTCAACTCCTCCTCATGGTCCCTATCGTAGCCTAATATAATCCTCATGATGTCTAGATCCAAGGATGGAAAACAAAACTCTAGAACTGACGGTTGAGATTAGATCTCTAGATCCGACGGTTGGGATGAAACTCTAGATCCGACGGTTGGGATGAAACCCTAGATCCGACGGTTGGGATGAAACCCTAGATCCGACGGTTGGGATGAAACCCTAGATCCGACGGTGGAGATTAAATCCCTAGATCCGACGGTGGAGAATAAAGGTGGCTTAAGCCCAACTCTATAAATAGAGGGCTAAGGCTTGGGCAGCAACTAATGCTTATGGATTAGGGTTTTGCCTATCTAAAAGTGGGCGGCAACAAACCCTAGAGAAGTTAGGGTTTTGGGCGGCTTGAAGTGGGCGGCAAGCTTTGTTCTCCCTAGGGTTTTGGTCGGCGCCCCTCTTCCTCTTCTCATCCTTTGCCGACGCTCTTCCCTTCATCCTTTTCTCCTTGGGCGGTGGAAACAAGGGCTAGGTTTCATCCTTGGAGCTCTTGGCCGGCGCACTCTTGGTTTCTCCTTGGTGGCCGGCGGCAACTCTTCTCAACCGGCGGTTATATCAAGCTCCTTGGCTTGGTGGCTGGTTCTAGAAAGGAGGAGTCTTTGTTTGGTTCTTCTCTTTGTTCGGATAGAGCAAGGAAAGGAAGAACGTGATCTAGGAGGCTTATACTTGTGGAGGATCTTTGCCCACACGATGTCCACGAGGAGGATAGGACATACGATAGAAGATCGAGAGGTATAAAAGTTTTACAACTTTTATTGATCTTTGCATGTTCTTATCTTTATGTTAGTATGTGTTGATTATACTAGTTTGCATTTGTATGTATTTGTATAATCATGGACCCCGAAGACAAACACAAAATCCGGCGATCCGTCCGTCGTCTCTTCCGCGGCTAACCAACTAGAAGAGTTAGGTTGCTTGAACAACTAGTTTGTTCAAGCGATCACTCAAGTTGTTTGCACGACGACGAAATTGTTGTGCTTAAGAAATTCATCCCATCCGGATTAGTTTTTTCATTAGTGAAAATTTTAATCCGGGGACATGGGAGCCAATGAGCCTCCGAAGCAATTCCCTTCAACTATCACAATGTGCTATCAACTAATTGAATGTTTACACATACATCGGGTTGTTAACACATTAACAAGTATGCATCATATGCATAGCACCCAACTTCACCTCCCTTCACATCGACCTTGGAGAGAGTCCAACAAACCGATGCTCCAGGTTAAAACCAACCCATTAATCAAGAAATAGTTTTAATATGGTTTGAGCGCATTCAACCAATTAGCTCGGCTTGGAGAGAGTCCAACAACCAAAGCTAACGATTGACCTCTGACTCTTACCATATTAGTATTAAACTATTCCATGGTTTGAACATGTTCGGGTTCGAGCCGGGCTTGGAGAGAGTCCAACAACCCAAACAAGAAACGAAACTCTGGTTCTAACCATATTAATGGAAGGTGTAGGCTTTAATATTGAGTAAAGGTTTTTTATGTCTCATCATCTTTGCATGCAAATAACTATTATCTACATGACATGACATACATGGCATACATCTACATGTCACGACACGCATGACATAATGGTATGCATCTAATGCAATTATATGACATACAATTATGACATCTATAAAATTTCCTTATATGTCATAACTATTTATGGAAATAAAATATTTTTAAGATTTGATTCTCCAAATCAAATCATGATTAAATTAGGAAACAAATTTCAAAATCTAATCACATATTTTATTTGTGGAAAGTGTTGATTAAGGAATGTCAATTTAGGAAACAAATTTTCTAAATCATCAAAACTACTTATGGAAATAAATTATTTTAAGATTTGATTTCCCAAATCAAACCATGATTAAATTATGAAATAAATTTTCAAATCTAATCAAAAATTTTATTTATATAAAATATCAATTTCCATAAATACTTCTAACTTTCCAAAAGTAGAAGATTTCCATAAATACTTCTTGACTTTCCAAAATTAAAAATTTCCAAAAAATACTTCAAACTTTCCAAAAGTAGAAAATTTCCATAAATACCATTACGACTATCGTAAAATAATTTTACAATTATGTCGAAACACAACCTGGCTCTGATACCACTGTTAGGTTTCCGGTACCCGCAGCGAGTGTGTGTTCGAACATGTTTCGTAAACATGTGCAGAGCGGAAGAAATAAAATAATAAATATAATTTATTACAACACACACACCATACACATGCATAGTACAACATGTGTAGACATAACCATAAATTCAAATTTTGCAATAAAAGAAAATTTATACTACGTATACCATACGTTTCACGTGTAGCGGGAAAGACATCAACCGGAACGATCCTCGCTAGAATCGTCTCTATCCGTATCCACGCTGAGTATATTCAGGATGACTTCACAAAGTCATGAGCCTCGTCTTCGTACGAGTTACTAGCCTCGTGTCAAAGACGATGTGATCGAGAGAATATCACAATCCGAATCAAAATTCGGATTCAAAATGAGTACTCAAAAACTTGCTTCTCCGGAAAGGTATTCGTCAACCGTTTGACGAATCCTTCGTCCTCCACCTATGAGGATTACCGGAGATTGAATCCCCGGCAAGGAAGCCACTGTCGGAGCTCCGAATGTCGTCCAAATGACGCTCCGACACAAAATAAACAAGCTATCCAAAAAATTGGACAGCTTTGGTGGAAGAATAGGGCCGGCCAAATATGGAAGCTAGACGATCACCTTGTCGCCGGACCCAAAGAAGATCACCGGAGGGTCGCCGGAGGATCACCGGCTGAAGCTTGGACGCTGGTAACAAACTTGGACGGTGGCACAAAGCTGGGCGGTGGCTAGGGTTGGGCGCCGACCACTAGAGGAGAGGAAGGGTGGGCGACAACTAGGGATTTCTTGGATTAGGGCTTAACAAAACCCTTAAGCCCTATTTTATAGAGAACAAATTCTCCTAATGCTTATCGGATCATAACCAAAAGCCCATTAACCTGCTCCATTAATTTAAGTTAAAATAAACCAAACCATATTGGTCTATTTTAGGTTAAAACCAACCAAACCAACATTTGGTTCATTCGTTTAAAACAAACCAAACCCCTTTGGTTTATTCTCCTCGATTGCATTAAAACCAAACAAATTTGGTTCGTCCATCATGTCTTCATAAGACATGGGCCATCCAAGCTTCCATTGTGACTAAAGCGATGTTATGCTCGCTCCTTGTTTGGTCCAACCAAACCTAGTTTCTCTCGGTCTGAGAATCTCATTCTCAAGCTCGTTTTAAATCCTTCAGATTACGCTCGTTGTGCGTGTGACCAAATAGGTTCTCGGTTTATGTTGGCTATCTATAATTAACCATTAATTATAGAACGATCATGAGTGGCACCTAGTAGTACATCATGATCCCCAATTAATCGAAAAGATCAACGGTTGATCAAGAACTATTTCTGAAACCTTTCAGCAGCTCGAATGATTCGTGCCCCATTCCCTTCACTCATATTATACCCACTTGTTTCAGGACATGGTCTATAGTGTCAGTCCCCACTAGGCTGACTACGTCACACCTAGCCCAAGTATCATTTCCTCGTCCTACGGATTCTTGTTACTCCACATGTATCGAAGAGTACCTTAATCTAAACATGTAATGCTTTGGCCAAAGACTTTAGTAACAATCCGACGAGAGGCCATGGGTATACATCTCCTCCCAAGGAGTGGTGAATCCTTTATAGGCCATGGGTATACAAATAATGTATGGAGCCCATATTAATTTATGGGGGTTGGTGAGGTAATACAATGATGATCCTCTAGTGGAATGGAACATCATTGATGGATCAAGTTTGTGTGGTTCCGATCCATCGGGTGGCCAAGATCCAACTCCTCCTCATGGTCCCTATCGTAGCCTAATATAATGGTGTCCAAATCCATCAATTCATCGACTAGGGATAATTCCGATACATCACAATTGCACATGTAGAGATACTCACTAGTTGTGATCCAATCACAAATTCTCTCATGTTGTGAATCGTATCGTGGATATTCAGTAAATGAGTTTAAGATCCAATCAAATACATAAAAACATGTATACTCAAATAGTGAATCTTCATTTATCATATAAATGGTTCATACATAAGGCGATTGCCTTAGGGCATCTCTCATATATTACTAACAGACTCCCACTTGGCCTAATGCCAATCGCTACGGTATCCAATACCATAAGCTCTAACATGACCCTCAAACTTATTTTGAGGTAATGCCTTAGTCAAAGGATCCGTTAAGTTCCTTTCAGTGGGAATTTTCTCGATTTGTATTTCGTTCTTACTAATGATCTCTCTGATCAGATGATAGCGGCGAAGCACATGTTTGGATCATTGATGAGACTACATCAAGTTCAAAAATGAACTTCTTGATCCAAACCGCTTCCTTTGCTGCTTCCAAAGCTGCAATGTATTCTGCCTTAGTGGCAGAATCCGCTATAGTGTCATACTTGGAAGCTTTCCAACTTATTGCGCCTCCATTCCAGGTGAATACATACCTAGACTGAGACATGGAATCATCCTTGCTTGTCTGGAGCTGACATCTGTATACCCACGTATCACCATGTACCCTTCTCCATATATTAGGAACGTATCCTTAGTTCTTCTTAAGTACTTAAGGATCGTCTTAACAGTCACCCAATGATCCATTCCTGGATCAGATTGGTATCTGCTCGTGACACTCAGAGCATACGATACATCGGGCCTCGTACATAACATATCATACATGATAGATCCTATTACGGATGTATAGGGAATCTTACTCATGCAAATCCTCTCGTCTTTTGTGCGCGGACACATAGACTTCGAAAGGTGTACCCCATGCCTGATGGGTAGAAAACCTTTCTTGGATTCCGACATGCTAAACCTCTTTAGCACTCGGTCTATATATGTAGACTGCGAAAGACCAAGCAACCGTTTCGATCTATCTCTATAGATCTTAATCCCGAGGATGTAGGTTGCTTCTCCCAGGTCTTTCATGGAGAATGTCTTGGATAACCAAACCTTAACTGACTGTAAGATTGAAACATAGTTTCCTATAAGTAATATGTCATCAACATATAATACTAGGAACACGATTGCACTCCCACTAACCTTCTTGTACACACAAGGTTCGTCTGGATTTTGTGAGAAATCAAACTTTTTGATTGTCTCATCAAAATGGATATTCCATCTCCTGGATGCTTGCTTCAATCCATAGATGGACCATCGCAATTTTCATACCTTGGTTTTATCAACCAATGTGAAACCCTCAGGCTGTATCATATACACGTCCTCGAGCAGGTTTCCATTAAGGAAAGCTGTTTTCACATCCATCAGCCATATCTCATAATCATAATGAGCCGCTATGGCCAGGAGCATCCGAATGGATTTAAGCATAGCTACAGACGAATAGGTTTCGTCATAATCAACACCTTGTTTTTGACGATATTCTTTCGCCACTAATCTAACCTTATAGGTAATCACATTACCATCCATGTCGATTTTCTTCTTGAAAACCCACTTGCATCCTATAGGCTTTATGCCTTCAGGTGGGTCAACCAAGTTCGAAACTTGGTTTTCATACATGGAATCCATTTCTGACTTCATGGCTTCAAGCCACTTATCCCTTTCTGAACTTGTCAGCACTTCTTCATAACTGGTAGGCTCCTCATCATCAATGAGTAACACGTCGTTCGATTCACTTACGAGAAATCCATATCTCTCAGGAATATTGCGTGTTCTACCAGATCTACGAAGATGTGGTGTTACAATAGGTCCAGCCGATTGCTCATCACTATGAGTTGTCAGCTGTTGTGCTTCACCAGGTATCTCATCAATGTCTATTTGAGTCTTTCGAGCCTCCTCAAGCTCGATGACACTCCCACTGTTTTCTTGCAAGAGAAACTCTTTCTCTAGAAACACAGCATGCCTTGAAACAAACACCTTTTGTTCCACAGAATGATAGAATTGGTAACCCCTTGTTTCCTTAGGGTATCCAATAAATAGACATTTATCAGACTTAGCATCCAATTTGTCTGATACAGTCCGCTTCACATAAGCAGGACAACCCCATATCTTCAAGTAAGATACATGAGGTTTCTTACTATTCCATATCTCATATGGAGTAGTAGAGACTACCTTGGTAGGCATTCTGTTTAACAAGTAAACAGCTGTCTGAAGTGCATAGCCCAAAAGGACTTGGGAAGATTCGCATGATTCATAATTGACCTGACCATGTCCAACAAGGTCCGGTTATGCCTCTCAGATATACCATTATGCTGTGGTGTATATGGCGGAGTCCATTGAGACAATATACCATTGTCTCTTAGATAATCAAGAAACTCCTGACTCAAGTATTCACCACCTTGATCCGATCGAAGTATTTTAATACTCTTGCCATGTTGTTTCTCTACTTCATTTCTGAATTCTTTGAACCTTTTAAAGGCTTCAGACTTGTGTTTCATCAAGAACACATACCCAAACCGTAAGTGATCATCGGTGAAGGTAATGAAGTAGCTATAGCCTCCTAAAGCTTGAGTTGACATAGGTCCACATACATCAGTATGTATTAGACCTAGTAACTCTCCCACTCGTTCACCTTTTCCAGTAAAAGGTAACTTAGTCATCTTGCCTTTTAAGCATGATTCGCATGTATCGTATGAATCCAATTCAAACGATTCCAGAATTCCACATCGGTGTAATTCAGACATGCATTTCTTGCTTACATGGCCAAGACGACAATGCCACATGTAGGAGTCTAAATGATTATCTTTTCGAGCACACTTATTGCTCGCTTCGATATTGAAAATGTCACTGGATACGTCCAACGTATAAATGCCATTACTCAAAGTCCTAGTTCCATAAAGTACATCATTCAAAGTTATATAATAACAATTGTTACTAAACGTCAAATGGTAACCATTTCTATTTAAACAGGAAATAGAAACAATGTTCTTTATTAGAGAAGGAACATAATAGCAATTGTCCAGTTCCAAGACTAGTCCACTGGGGAGCTTCAGCAAATAAGTTCTGATGGCGACCGCAGCAACCTTTGCTCCATTGCCAACTCATAAATTTGACTCCCCTCTGACGAGTCTTCTTCTATTCCTTAGCCCCTGTATGTCATTACATATATGTGAGCCACACCCAGTATCCAATACCCAAGTGTCTAAGGAAATAGAATGACAATCAATAACGAAGATACCTGAAGAGGATGGGGCATCGGATGCCTTCTTCTTCTTCATGGACTCAAGATAAATTTTGCAGTTTCTTCGCCAGTGGCCTTCCTTGCCACAATGATGGCAAGTGCACTTTTGTGCTGGTTCTGCCTTCTTTGCCTTCTTGTTCTTCCCTTTCTTCTGTTCTTTTGCCTTCCTTTTAGAACCTTTCTTTGAGGAATCAACTAACATAACCGCCTTCTCCTCATGCTTCACAGAAGGCTCCACAGTCTTCAGCATATTGAGGAGCTCAGGAATAGTGGATTCCAATTTGTTCATCCGATAGTTCATGAATTGTGAGAAAGTCTTGGGCAAACAATGCAGAATTAAGTCAATACTTAATTCGTGATCTATCACAAAGCCGAGGGTAGCTAGCCGCTCGATGTACCCATTCATCTTTAGCACAAATTGCACTATAGACGAACCTTCTTGCATCTTCGTGGTGAAGATGAGCCTGGAGACTTCGAACCTTTTGGATCTCGCTTGCTCATCAAACAACTCATGAAGATGGAAGACCATAGTATTAGCATCCATAAGCTCATGCTGCTTTTGCAGCTCAGGTACCATCGCCGCTAGCATGATGCAACTCGCCCATTTCGAGAATCGCCACATGTAACATTTAGTGCAGGTTGCATCGTCCTTAGGACGGTTGGGAAGAGGCTCTTCAAGGACATATGCTAGCTTTTCCGCCTTGAGAACAATTCTCAGGTTTCTAAGTCAATCCAGGAAGTTAGGCCCAGTCAGTTTGTTTGAATCCAAAATAGTGTGCAAATTCAAAGACGTCATGATCAATTTATTGACCTAGAAATACAAAACGAGTATATATGAGAAAATGATTTTAAAATGCATCAACATACATTTATAAATCTCATTCATTTTTCGAATTTCAAAAACCCCAAAATCACTTCGGGAGATCGTAGGTCCATCTCCGAATGGGTTGATATCCATCATAGATATGAACAACCTTGGAGAGAGTCCAACAACCCATTCATAACTACGATGGTAGGTATCAACTATACCGATTGCATATCACGTATATGCAACTATCACAATGTGCTATCAACTAATTGAATGTTCACACATACATCGGGTTGTTAACACATTAACAAGTATGCATCATATGCATAGCACCCAACTTCACCTCCCTTTACATCGACCTTGGAGAGAGTCCAACAAGCCAATGCTCCAGGTTAAAGCCAACCCATTAATCGAGAAATGGTTTTAATATGGTTAGAGCGCATTCAACCAATTAGCCCAGCTTGGAGAGAGTCCAACAACCAAAACTAACGATTGACCTCTGACTCTTACCATATTAGTATTAAACTATTCCATGGTTTGAACATGTTCGGGTTCGAGCCAGGCTTGGAGAGAGTCCAACAACCCAAACAAGAAACGGAACTCTGGTTCTAACCATATTAATGGAAGGTGTAGGCTTTAATATTGTTTAAAGGTTTTTATGTCTTATCCTCTTTGCATACAAATAACTATTATCTACATGGCATGGCATACATGACATACATCTACATGTCACGACACGCATGACATAATGATATGCATCTAATGCAATTACATGACATACAATTATGTCATGTACATAATTTCGTTATATGTCATAACTATTTATGGAAATAAAATATGTTTAAGATTTGATTCTCCAAATCAAATCATGATTAAATTAGGAAACAAATTTCCAAATCTAATCACATATTTTATTTGTGGAAATAGTTGATTAAGGAAAGTCAATTTAGGAAACCAATTTCCTAAATCATCAAAGCTACTTATGGAAATAAAATATTTTAAGATTTGATTTCCCAAATCAAATCAAGATTAAATTAGGAAAAAAATTTCCAAAATCTAATCAAATATTTTATTTATGGAAAATATCAATTTTCATAAATACTTCCAACTTTCCAAAAGTGGAAGATTTCCATAAATACTTCTAGACTTTCCAAAATTGAAAAATTTCCATAAATACTTCTAACTTTTCAAAAGTAGAAAATTTCCAGAAATATCATTATGACTATCACAAAATCATTTTACGATTATGTCAAAACACAACTTGGGCTCTGATACTACTGTTGGATTTCCGGCACCGCGGCGAGTGTGTGTTCGAACATGTTTCGTAAACATGTGCACAGCGGAAGACATAAAATTATTAAATCTACATTTATTACAACACACACATCACACGCATGCATAGTAGAACATGTGTAGACATAACCGTAAATTTAAATTTTGCAATAAAAGGAAATTTAACTACGTATACCTTTCGTATCACGTGTAGCGGGAACGACATCAACCGGAACGATCCTCGCTAGAATCGTCTCTATCCGTATCCACACCGAGTATCTTCGGGATGACTTCGCTAAGTCACGAGCCTCATCTTCGTACGGGTTACTAGCCTCGTATTGAAGACGATGTGATCGAGAGAAGATCACTATCCGAATCCAAATTCTTATCCAAAGACGAGTCCTCAAAACTAGCTTCTCTGGAGAGGTATTCGTCAATCGTTTGACGAATCCTTCGTCCTCCACCTATGATGATTATAGGAGATCGAATCCCCGATAAGTAAGGCGCTGTTGGAGTGCCAAACGTCATCCAAACGACGCTCCGATGAGAAGGAAACAAGCTGTCCAGAAAACTGGACAGCTTTGGTGGAGACCTTGTGCCGTCCAAATAAGGAAAGCAGCTTGCTCACCTTGTCGCCGGAGACAAGGAGGATCACTGGAACTCTTCCGGCAGAAGCTCAACGCTGGCAATGGGAGAAGACGGTAGCAGTTGGTGGCCGGTTGGAGAAGATGGGCGGCGGCCTAGGGTTGGCGCCGAAATCTCCAAGGAGAGGAGGTGGGCGGCAACTTAAGGCTAGGGTTTTTGGATTAGGGCTTAACAATCCCTTAAGCCCTCTTTTATAGAGGACTAATTCTCTTAATGGTTATTGGATTATAACCATGAGGCCCATTAACCCGCTCCATTAATATAAGTTAAAATAAACCAAACCATGATGGTTTATTTTAAGTTAAAACGAACCGAACCAACTTTTGGTTCATTCGTTTAAAATAAACCAAACCCTTTGGTTTATTCTCCTCCATTGGATTAGAACCAAACCATTTTGGTTCATCCATTATGTCTTCATAAGACACGGCCCATCCATACTTCCATTGCGACTGAAACAATTTCATGCTCGCTTCTTGTTTGGTCCAACAAAACCTAGTTTCTCTCGGTCTGAGAATCCCATTCTCAAGCTCATTTTAAATCCTTCGGATTACGCTCGTTGTGCGTGTGACCAAATAGGTTCTCGGTTTATGTTGGCCGTCTATAATTAATCATTAATTATAGAACGATCATGAGTGGCACCTAGTAGTACATCATGATCCCCAATTAACCGAAAAGATCAACGGTTGATCAAGAACTATTTCTGAAACCCTTCAGCAGCTCGAATGATTCGTGCCCCATTCCCTTCACTCATCTTATACCCACTTGGTTCAGGACATGGTCTATAGTTTCAGTCCCCACTAGGCTGACTACGTCACACCTAGCCCAAGTATCATTTCCTCGTCCTACGGATTCTAGTTACTCCACATGTATCGAAGAGTACCTTACTCTAAACATGTAATGCTTTGGCCAAAGACTTTAGTAACAATCCGACGAGAGGCCATGGGTATACATCTCCTCGCAAGGAGTGGTGAATCCTTTATAGGCTATTAAAACACCTTCGATCACTTCGACTTATACCCAATCATCCCGGGTCCACATCTCCTTAGAGATGCTTGCTTAAGATGTTAAAGCATAAGTCTCTATGATCAAGATGACTTGAATACCGCAAGTCAAAGGAACATCACACTTAAGCTACAGTAAGAACTTCATTGACATATCTATATATGCAGAGAACCATATGAAGTCTTACGGCTGGTCACTCCAATGAACTAGTTACCATAACTAGCATCCACGATTAACTCCGGACATCACAATGTCTCCAGCCAGTGAGAATCAGCTGCTTGGATACACACAAGGAGTATACCTCGTGCTAGTCTTGACAGAATTGATGGTGTCCAAATCAATCAATTCATCGACTAGGGATAATTCCGATACATCACAATTACACATGTAGAGATACTCACTAGTTGTGATCCAATCACAAATTCTCTCACGCTGTGAATCGTATCGTGGATATTCAGTAAATGAGTTTAAGATCCAATCAAATACATAAAAACATGTATACTTAAATAGTGAATCTTCATTTATCATATAAATGGTTCATACATAAGACGATTGCCTTAGGACATCTCTCATATATTACTAACATATAATCCTCATGAAGCCTAGATATAAGAATAAAAGGAAAAGAAAGGGGAGGGAAAGTAAAGGGGAGGGAAAGGAAAGGAAAGGGAGAGGAGAGGTTGGATGAGGTGGATGGCAAGTTTAAAGATTGATAAAAAAAAATATATTTCCTAATTCTATGCCACCTTAGGCGGCAAGATTTGAATTAGTTAAAAAAAAAATTTCAAGATTAGAATTGGTAAAAAAAAATTTTTTTTTCTATTTTCTATGCCACCATGGGCGGCAAGATTAGAGGAGGTAGAAATTTTTTTTTACTAATTCCTTGCTACCTTGGGCGGCAAGAATAATTAGGAATTAGTTCCTAATTTTTTGGCCACCTCATCAATAACCAACTTTCTCCTATGTTCTAAAAAAGGGTGGCTAAGGGGGCGGCACGATGAGGATCAAGAATTAGGGTTTAGGTTTCTTTGCTTGGCCGGCTCTATCCCCTTGTGGTTGGCGGCACAAAGACATAAGAAACCCTAAGCTTTCTTCCAAAGCATCTTCTCCTCTTCACTCCCTCTAGGGCCGGCGGCACAAAGGGGTTGTAGGGTCTTCTATTGCTCCCCTTTGGCCGTTCTTTCTCTCATCCTTTTCCTCTTGGCCAGCGGCACTAGGATCTAGGAATTGTTCCCTTGTTTGGTTCCTTGGTTGGCCATCTTGTTCTCTCTTTTCTTGGGGCCGGCGACAACAAGCTTTTGTGGCTTGGTGGTTGGCTCAAGCAAGAAGGGAAGGAGAGTTCTTCTTTCTTTTGATTGAAGAAGATCTAGGAAGCTTCAACTTGTGGAGGATCTTCGCCCACACGAAGTCTACAAGGAGGATAGGACATACGATAGAAGATCAAGAGGTATAAAAGTTCTACAAGTTTTATTATTGATCTTTGCATGCTCTTATTAATATGTTTGTATGTGTTGGTTATACATGTCTACATCCATATGTATTTGTATAATCATGGACCACGAAGATAAACACAAAAACTGGCAATCCGTCCGTCGTCTCTTCCACGGCTAACCGACTAGAAGAGTTTTGTTGCTTGAACAACTAGTTTGTTCAAGCGATCGCTCAAGTCGTTAGCACGACGATGAATTTGTTGAGCTTAGGAAACTCATCCCATTCGGATTAGTTTTCATTAGTGAAAATTTTAATCCGGGGACATGGGAGCCGACGAGCCTCCGAGCATGCCATCAAATTGGTATCAGAGCCACGGTTTCCGGTTTTGTGTGTTTTGGATTCGGTTACTTTCATCCACTTATCATATATTGTGTATGCCGGATGATAGTAGGATGTGCGTAGGATAACTTTTTGGTTGCAGGCATAAGTTCCAACTATTATGGCTATATATGTGTGTATGTGATTGCATGTGTGCGTGATTGTATATTATTTGAATCCTCGGGGTTGACGAGGCTAAATTAGTATTTAATTTTTGTAATTAAATACGACATTGTTTAGCCACTCATTTTAGTTTACTTTCGATCTAGATTATTTTTATACTCTTTCGTGGAGTATAGTATCGATGGATGTAAATTAAAATAGTTTATCTTGGCTTGGATCTCTTTGGTGACTTGCGCATAGGAAAAGGTGGAGGTGACGAGGTGGCGACACGACGGGATGCATATTGGAGAACAATGTCATAATAGTTGGGAAAATTCTGATTTTTTCCATATTTATTGCTGATTTGTTTTATATGCATGTTGTGTGTGCTTGAAAATTCCTCACTGTCAATTTACTAAGTGGGAGAGGGACATTTTAATTAATTCCCACGGCCTCCATTACAATTTGATGTGTGATGCAACAAACTTGCGCGTCGGCTCTGAGTGCCTTCCTCCCCATCGGATGAGTTTGTTTGCGGATCACTAGGTCAAATAATGGTTATAGGAAATTATTTAGGAGCGTGTGTACTTCCCCATCGGTAAGGCACATAATCCAAGATAATTCCCTTAGTATCGTGTAATGGTGCACACTTAGATGCAAATAAAAAGTATCCTCCCCATCAGAGTCACTGCTTTTATTTGTAGGGCCAAAGAGGAACCAACTATTAATTTTATTTGTCAAAAAGTAAGGTTGACAAGATAATATAATTAATGGGTTAAACCTCCTCTAACAAATGTAGAATTCGTATACGTCCACACTATCGTGGCATGCGATATTCTCGGTGTTTTGAGGTGTTGGTTGATTTCGAAATTTTATTGTTTGAGGGATCAATGATATTTGAAATCTAATATTTTGATCATTGTGATTCTTAGTTTTTTTTTTCAAATGGATTTCAACCCACTTGCTGTGATATTGAATGAAAATAAACTCACTGGAACAAATTATATTGATTGGAAAAGAAATTTGGATATTGTCTTAACTGCAGAGGAGTACAAATTTGTACTCTTCGAGGTCTGTCCTCCTAAGCCCACCGATGACTCTGATGAAAAGGAGAAAGAGAGTTATAAGAAATCGATCAAGGCAGATGACATGGCGCAGTGTTACATTTTGGCATCTATGTCAAATGTGCTGCAACATCAGCATCAGGCCATGGCCACGGCTTATGACATGATACTCAATCTCAAGAAACTTTTCGGACATCAGAGTAGGGCGGCCAGACAGGAGGCTATGAGGAACTTTATGAAGACCACCATGATCGAGGGAACACCCGTCAGGGACCATGTTCTCAAGATGATGGCTCATCTAAATGAGATGGAAGTCCTTGGAGCTGAGATCGATGGGGAAACCCTGGTCGATATCATTCTCCAGTCTCTGCCTAGTAGTTTTGAGCAGTTCTGCCTCAACTACAACATGAACAAGAGGTTGTATTCGTTGGCGAAGCTTCTGACAGAACTCCAGGCGACAGAGGGGCTTTTTCGTCAAAATGCTCAAGCCATGGTTGCTCAGAAGGTTTCTACTTTTAAACCGAAAGGGAAGAAGAAGAAGAAGCAAGGTGGAGCAAAGAAAGTGGCAGCAGGACCTCATGCAGGAGTGAAGAAGCCAAAAGGCAAGTGCTTCACTTGCAAGCAGACTGGACATTGGAAGGCGGACTGTCCTCGCTGAAAGAACAAAGGTATATCTTCTTGTTTAGTTGTTGAAACATGTTTAGCGGTGTTATCTACCAGTACCTAGTGTGTAGATACAGGAGCCATTGATCATGTCTGCAATACTTTGTAGGGGTTCCAGGAAACCCGACGACTAGCTGAGGGAGAGATTACCATCTTCATGGGCAATACATCAAAGGTGGCGGCTATTGCAGTGGGAGACGTTTATTTATCTTTTGATA
This sequence comes from Wurfbainia villosa, assembly GCA_025175895.1. NCBI lineage: Eukaryota > Viridiplantae > Streptophyta > Magnoliopsida > Zingiberales > Zingiberaceae > Wurfbainia > Wurfbainia villosa. The sequence goes on along the minus strand of CM045997.1, from coordinate 76,891,174 downwards.
GGAATAAAGTTTTGGTTTTGAGAAATTGTCTTTATGTACCTACTTTTAGAAAGAATTTAATTTCAGTTTCTAAATTATTTCTGGATGGATATTCTGTTTCTTTTAATGACAAAGTTGTTATAAAAAGGAATAGGGAGATTATCTATTCTGGTACATTGGTTGGCAATTTGTACACTCTTGAACCGAAAACTCCCACAATGCATATAGAAGTGAATAACTCATCTTCTAAGTCTAATAAGAGAAAAGATTCTTCGAAAATGAACCAGACATATCTTTAGCATCTAAGACTTGGTCATATTAACCTGAGTAGAATTCAAAGGTTGATAGCTGACGGACCCTTGGGATTATTAGTGGTGGAAGATCTCCCAACCTGCGAGTCTTGCTTGGAAGGTAAGATGACCAAGAGGCCTTTTAAGGCTAAGGGGTATAGAGCCAAAGATGTATTGGAATTGGTTCATTCTGATTTGTGCGGTCCTATGTCTATCCAGGCTAGAGGTGGCTTTGAATACTTTGTCTCTTTTATAGACGATTATTCAAGGTATGGATACATTTACTTGATGCGTTGCAAGTCTGAATGCTTTGACAGGTTCAAAGAATTCAAGGATGATGTGGAGAATCGTCAAGATAAAAGTATCAATACACTATGATCTGATCGTGGTGGCGAGTACCTCTTGGGAGAGTTTAGGAGTTACTTATCAGAGGCTGGGATTCAATCCCAATTGTCTGCACCTGGCACACCCCAACAGAATGGTGTGGCGGAGCGAAGGAATAGGACTCTTATGGAGATGGTCAGATCGATGATGAGTTATTCTGAGTTACCTGATTCGTTCTGGGGGTTTGCTCTGGAAACGGCAGCACACATTCTGAACTTGATTCCATCTAAGTCAGTAACCTCTACTCCCACAGAATTGTGGACTGGGAGAAAGCCTAGTCTAAGACGTATTCAGATTTGGGGTAGTCCAGCACATGTGGTGAAGGGAGATGCTGGTAAGTTGGAATCTCGTACAGAAGTACGCTTGTTTGTTGGCTACCCTAAGGGAACGAAGGATGGTTTGTTCTATAGTCCTAGAGATCAGAAGGTGATCGTGAGTACGAATGCCAGATTTCTAGAGGAGGACTATGTGATGAACCACAAGCCCACGAGTAGGATTGTTCTTGAGGAGTTGACAGGGGAAGTCTCGACTTCAGTACCACCGGTACAAGAGGAAATACCATAAGTCACTACACCGCGTGTCACAGAGCATACACAGGAGGCACCTCGTTGTAGTGGGAGGGTTGCTAGACAACCCGTGAGATTCATGTTCTTGGGAGAGTCTTCGGACTTAGTCCCTGGTAAACATGAACCTGATCCCTGGACATATGACGAGGCACTCCAAGATAGAGATACGGTATCTTGGCAAAGAACGATGAATTCACAGATAGAATCTATGGATTCTAATCATGTCTAGGAGCTAGTAGAACCACTCGATGGTGTGAAAGCCATTGGATGCAAGTGGATCTACAAGAGAAAGAGAGGAGTAGACGGGAAGGTTGAGACCTTCAAAGCTAGGCTTGTTGCGAAAGGGTATACTCAGAAAGAGGGTATCGATTATGAGGAGTCCTTTTCACCGATAGCTATGCTTAAGTCTATCTGGATTCTCTTATCTATTGTTGCTCATGAGGATTATGAGATTTGGCAGATGGATGTCAAGCAGCTTTCCTTAACAGAAGTCTTGAGGAAAACATCTATATGAAGCAACCAGAGGGATTCATTGCAAAGGGCAAAGAGCATCTTGTGTGTAAGCTTAATCGGTCCATTTATGGATTGAAGAAAGCTTCTAGATCTTGGAACATCCGCTTTGATGAGGTAATCCAGTCATATGGATTTATTCAAAGTCCGGATGAGCCTTGTGTATACAAGAGATGTGATAGAAACATAGTCGTATTTCTTGTACTATACGTAGATGATATTTTGTTAGTTGGCAACAATATCATAGTGTTATCAGACGTAAGGGTATGGTTGTCCAAACAGTTTGATATGAAGGACTTGGGAGAAGTGGGACACATCCTTGGGATCAAGGTGATAAGGGATCGCAAGAAAAGGATGTTGTTCTTATCTCAAGCTTCATACATTGACACTATCCTTGCTCGTTTTAGCATGCAGAACTCCAAGAAAGGTTTTCTACCTTTTAGGCATGGAGTACCTTTATCTAAAGAGATGTGTCCCAAAACATCAAAGGAGATAGAGGAGATGAAGGCGGTTCCTTATGCTTCGACAGTACGAAGCCTTATGTATGCGATGCTATGTACGAGACCAGATATCTGCTTTGCCGTGGGCAAGGTTAGCAGATATCAGAGTAATCCTGGACAGGGACATTGGACTGCGGTAAAGCATATATTAAAGTACCTGAGAAGGACTAGGGATTATATGCTGGTTTACCGGGCAGATCAATTAGTCTCTGTGGGTTACACGGATTCTGATTTCCAATCAGATAGGGACAACAGTAAGTCTACCTCGGGGTTTGTGTTTACTTTTTGAGGTGGAGCCATAGTATGAAGAAGTGTCAAGCAAAAATGCGTGGCGGACTCTACCATGGAAGCTGAGTATGTGGCAGCCTCTGAGGCAGCCAAGGAAGTTGTATGGCTCAAGAACTTCTTGATGGACCTGGATGTGATTCCTAGTTTGCCCAGAACTATCACAATTTATTGTGATAACAGTGGTGCAGTTGCAAACTCGAAGGAACCACGAGCCCATAAGGCGAGTAAACAAATAGAGCGCATGTACCACCTGATACGAGAGATCGTAAAGCGAGGAAAAGTAGCTATCGCCAAGATTGCATCAGAGGAGAACCTGGCGGATCCATTCACTAAGGCCCTTCCAGCGAAAGCGTTTGATTGGCATGTGGAGGACATGGGGATCAGATGTATGGCAATGTGATGACAGCATAGTCTTTTAGTATAAGTGGGAGATTGTTGGGATGTATACTGAAAGCCTAGCTCTTTTGTATGAACATTTTTATTTTGAAATAAGAATCACATGATCATTGTTTGCACTTTATATTTATTATATGTGTGCATATTGTCTAATAATTTAGATTGTAGATAACATGGTGCTTGGTGTGGCACAGAAGATCATGTTATCAGTCTCTTATAGAATATAAGTAGAGGCTCACAACCAAGATGGTTTTGGACAAACCATTGGCATGGTTGTAGTGTAGCTTGGTATTGGTTTGTCTTGAACATAGAGTTACACTAGTACATTTAGGTGTATTGAGCAGGACCGACATAGAGGTGATTCAATTTATTGCTGACTGCATAATTGAATCGGACCTCGAATATTATGTTGTACATGCTCTTTATCCCGATATAATAACAGGCACATGTACTTAGTATTTATTTCTTTGATTTACCAAAGAGTGAGATTTAAATGGATTAAATCAATATGCCCGGTAAGTTGGGAAATGATATTATTTACATGGTGTGTCGTTAATTATAGGAGGAAATCGTGTCCTATATATTAGGTTGATGATGTCCTCTTGAGGAGCTCATAAGGTTCATCATGTAAACCCTGCACATTGACTTAGTCAACATGATGATAAGGTTGAGTGGTACTACTCGAGGAGTTAGATGTTAATTGATTGATGGTCAGTAAATCAATTAATTGACGGACATTCGATATCTTAAACACGGGGAGATGGATGTACAAATAATGTATGGAGCCCATATTAATTTATGGGGGTTGGTGAGGTAATTCAATGATGATCCTCTAGTGGAATGGAACATCATTGATGGATCAAGTTTGTGTGGTTCCGATCCATCGGGTGGCCAAGATCTAACTCCTCCTCATGGTCCCTATCTTAGCCTAATATAATCCTCATGAAGCCTAGATATAAGAATAGAAGGAAAAGAAAGGGGAGGGAAAGGAAAGGGGAGGGAAAGGAAAGGAAAGGGAGAGGAGAGGTTGGATGAGGTGGGCGGCAAGTTTAAAGATTGATAAATAAAATTTTATTTCCAAATTCTATGCCACCTTAGGCGGCAAGATTTGAATTAGTTAAAAAAAAATTCAAGATTAGAATTGGTAAAAAAAAAATTTGTTTTTCTATTTTCTATGCCACCTTTGGCGGCAAGATTAGAGGAGGTAGAAATTTTTTTTTACTAATTCCTTGGTACCTTGGGCGGCAAGAATAATTAGGAATTAGTTCCTAATTTTTTGGCCACCTCATCAATAACCAACTTTCTCCTAAGTTCTATAAAAGGGAGGCTAAGGGGGCGGCACGATGAGGATCAAGAATTAGGGTTTAGGTTTCTTTGCTTAGCCGGCTCTATCCCCTTGTGGTTGGCGACACAAAGACATAAGAAACCCTAAGCTTTCGTCCTAAGCATCTTGTCCTCTTCACTCCCTCTATGGCCGGTGGCACAAAGGGGTTGTAGGGTCTTCTATTGCTCCCCTTTGGCCGGTCTTTCTCTCATCCTTTTCCTCTTGGCCAGCGACACTAGGAGCTAGGGATTGTTCCCTTGTTTGGTTCCTTGGTTGGCCATCTTGTTCTCTCTTTTCTAGGGGCCGGCGGCAACAAACTTTTGTGGCTTGGTGGTTGGCTCAAGCAAGAAGGGAAGGAGAGTTCTTCTTTCTTTTGATTGAAGAAGATCTAGGAAGTTTCAACTTGTGGAGGATCTTCGCCCACACGAAGTCTACAAGGAGGTTAGGACATACGATAGAAGATCGAGAGGTATAAAAGTTCTACAAGTTTTATTATTGATCTTTGCATGTTCTTATTAATATGTTTGTAAGTGTTGGTTATACATGTCTACATCCATATGTATTTGTATAATCATGGACCCCGAAGATAAACACAAAAACCGGCAATCTGTCCGTTGTCTCTTCCGCAGCTAACCGACTAGAAGAGTTTTGTTGCTTGAACAACTAGTTTGTTCAAGTGATCGCTCAAGTCATTAGGACGACGATGAATTTGTTGAGCTTAGAAAACTCATCCCATCCGTATTAGTTTTCATTAGTGAAAATTTTAATCCGGGGACATGGGAGCCTCCGAGCCTCCGAGCATGCCATCAAATAACCTGGCAGTTCTTTTCACTAAGGCCCTTCTAGCGAGAGCTTTTGATAGGCATTTGGAGGGAATTGGAATCAGATGTATGGCAGTTCGAGGATAGCATAGTCTTTTAGTATAAGTGGGAGATTGTTGGGATGTATACTGAAAAGTCTATCTTTTATATGAACATCTTTATTTTAAATTAAGAATCACATGATCTTTGTTTGTATATTTATGGTTATGCATATTTGTCTGATACATTACATTGTAGATAACATGGTTTGTAGTGTCACACAGGAGATCATATTATCGGTTCATTGTAAAGTATAAGTAAAGGCTCACAACCGAGATAGTTATGGACAAACCATTGGAATGGTTGTAGTGTGATTTGGCATTGGTTTGTCTTGACCATAGAATTATACTAGTACACTTTGTGTGTATTGAGTAGGACCAACTTAGAGGTGATTCGATTTATTGCTGACTACATAATCGAATCGGACCTCAGATATTATATTGTACATTCTCTTAATCCCGATATAATAACGGGCACATATACTTAGTATTCATTTCTTTGATTTACCAATGGGCGAGATTTATAGAGTAAATCGATAGGCTTGGTAAGTTAGGAAATGATATTATTTTTATGATGTGTTGTTAATTATAGGAGGAAACCATGTCCTATATATTAGGATGATGATGTCCCCTTGAGGAGCTCATAAGGTTCATCATGTAAACCCTACAGGTGGACTTGGTCCGGCATGATGATAAGGTTGAGTGATACTACTCATGGAGTTAGATTTTGATTAATTAATTGTCAGTAAATTAATTAATCGACAGACATTCGAGATCTTAAGCACGGGGAGAAAAATGTACAAATAATATATGGAACCCATATTATCTTATGGGGGTTGGTGAGGTAGATCAATCATAATCCTATAGTGGATTGGATTATCATTAATGGATCAGACTTTATGTGGGCTTGATCCATTGGGTGGCCAAGATCCAACTCCTTCTCATGGTCCCTATTGTAGCTTATTAAAACCTCATGAAGCCTAGATCCAATGATGGAAAACAAAACTCTAGATCCAACGGTAGAGATTAAAACTCTAGATCTAACGATTGAGATTAAATCTCTAGATCCGACGGCTGAGACTAAATCCCAAGAACCGATGGTGGAGATTAAAACAAGGCTTAAGCCTAACTCTATAAAAAAAGGTATTAGGGTGGGCGACATGGGGAATTAGAAGCAAGATAGGATTAGGGTTGGGTGGCAAGAGCTTTGAGGTTTTGGGCGGCCACAATTAAGGAAAATTTTTCCTTTCTTCTCTTCTTCCTTAGGTGGCCGGCGCCCATTATCTTCTCCTCCCTCTTTGGCCGGCGTCCATAGCCCTTCCTTCTCTTCTCCTTGGCCAGTGGAAACAAAGCCTAGGGTCTCTTCCCTTGGAGTTTTGGCCGGCGTCCACCATCCTTCTTCTCCTCTTGGCCGATGGCAAACATTAAGGTTGGTGCTTGGTGGTTGGTTAAATGAAGGAAAAGAGTTTTGTTTCTATACTTCCTCTTGTTCGGAGCAAGCAAGGAAAGGAAGATCATGATCTAGGAGGCTTCTACTTTTGGGAGATCGTCGCCCACACGATGTCCAAAAGGAGGAAGGACATACAATAGAAGATCGAGAGGTATAATGCTTGTTTATATTCTTTTGTAACATGTCTATAATTGTTTTTCAATCATATACATGTTGTATGTTCTATTTTATGGTTAAATATACTTCGACCCCGAATACAAACACAAAAGTCGGCGATCCGTACATCGTCTATTCCGCGGCTAATCGTAGAATAGAGGTTGGTTGCTTGAACAACAAGTTTGTTCAAGTGACAACTCTAATCGAATAGCACGACGATGAAACGGTAGCTTGGGTAATCCCTCTTGTCAAGGATAATTTTTTTTATCTGGGGACGTAGAAGGGATCTCCATGAACTAGCGACCGAGTTGAAGTGGGAAGCGAAGTTTCCTACCTACATAAGGAGCGTGTGTACTTCCTCATCGAAAGGCACATAACCCGAGATAATTGCCTTTGTACCATGTAATGGTGAACACTTAGATGCAAATAGGAGTATCCTCCCCATCGAAGTCACTGCTTTTATTTGTAGGGCCGAAGAGGAACCAAATATTAATTTTATTTATCAAAAAGTTAGGTTGACAAGATAGTAAAATTAATGGGTAAAACCTCCTCTTACAAATGTAGAATTCGTATACGTCTACACTGTCGTGACATACAATATTCTCGGTGTTTTGAGGCGTTGGTTGATTTTAAAATTTTATTGTTTGAGGAATCAATAATTTTTTGAAATCTAATTTTTTGATCTATGTGATTCTTAGGTTTTTCAAAATGACTTTCAACCTGCTTGCTGTGATATTGAAATAAAATAAACTTACTTGACCCAATTATGTTGATTGGAAGAGGAATCTTGATATTGTCTTGACTGCTGAAGAGTACAAATATGTACTCCTCGAAGAGTGCCCTCCTAAGCTTACGGATTATTCTGGGGAAAAGGAGAAGGAGAGTTATAAGAAGTGGATCAAGGCTGATGAGATGGCGCAATGTTACATTTTGGCTTCTATGTCAAATGTACTGCAACATCAACATCAAGCCATGCCCACTGCTTATGACATGATGCTCAATCTCAAAGAGCTTTTCGGATACCAGAATCGGGCTGCAAGGCAGGAAGCCATGAGGAACTTGATGATGACTTCCATGATCGAGGGAACACCCGTGAGGGATCATGTTCTCAAGATGATGGCTCATTTGAATGAGCTGGAAGTCCTCGAAGCTGAGATCGATAGGGAAACCCAGGTCGATATCATTCTCCAGTCTCTACCTAGGAGTTTTGAGCAGTTTCGCCTAAACTACAACATGAATAAAAGGTTGTATTCATTGGCGGAGCTTCTGACAGAACTCCAGGCAGCATAAGGGCTTTTTCGTCAGAGTGCTCAGGTGCAGGCCATGGTTTCCCAATAGGTTTCTACTTCTAAGCCGAAAGGCAAGAAGAAGAAGAAACAAGATGGGGTAATAGTGGTGGGAGGATCTCAGGGAGGAGTGAATAAGCCGAAAGGCAAGTGCTTCACTTGTAAGCAGACTGGACACTCGAAGAAGGGCTGCCCCAACCGGAAGCAGAACAAAGGTATATCTTTTGATCTAGTCGTCGAAACATGTTTAGCGATGTTATCTACCGTCACCTGGTGTGTAGATACGGGAGCCACTGATCATGTCTGCAATACTTTACAGGGGTTCCAGGAAACCAGACGATTGACTAAAGGGGATATTACCGTCTACTTGGGTGATGCTACGAAGGTAGCGGCTATTACAGTGGGAGATGTTTATTTGTCATTTGAGAGGAATAAAGTTTTGGTTCTGAAAAATTGCCTTTATGTACCTTTATTTAGAAAGAATTTCATTTCAGTTTCTAAATTGTTTATGTATGGATATTCTATTTCTTTTAATGATAGAGTTGTTATAAATAGGAATAGGGAGATAATCTGTTCTGGTGCATTGATAGGAAATTTATATACACTTGAACCAAAAGCTCCCACGATGCAAATAGAAGTAAATAACTCATCTTCTAATTCCAATATGAGAAAAGAACCTTCGAAGATGAACCAAACATATCTTTGGCATCTAAGGCTAGGTCATATTAACCTAAGCAAAATTCAAAGGTTGATAGCTGAAGGACCTCTGGGTTCATTAGTGGTGGAAGATTTCCCAACCTGTGAATCTTGCTTGGAGGGTAAAATGAACAAGAGGTCTTTTAAGGCCAAGGGGTATAGAGCCAAAGATGTATTGGAATTAGTTCATTTTGATTTGTGTGGTCCTATGTCTATCCAAGAAAAGGTGGCTATGAATATTTCATCTCTTTTATAGACAATTATTCATGGTATGGATACATTTACTTGATGCGCTGCAAGTCTGAATGTTTTGACAAGTTCAAAGAATTCAAGGCTGATGTGGAGAAACGTCAGGGTAAAAGTATCAAGACACTACGATCTGATCGTGGTAGTGAATACCTCTTGGGAGAGTTTAGGAATTACTTATCAGAGGTTGGGATTCAATCTCAATTGTCTGCACCTGGCACACCCCAACAAAATGGTGTAGCAGAGTGAAGGAATAGGACTCTTATAGAGATGGTTAGATCGATGATGAGTTATTCTGAGTTGCCAGATTCGTTCTGAGGATATGCTCTAGAGAAAGCAGTGTATATTCTGAACTTGGTACCATCTGAATCAGTGCCTTCTACTCCCATAGAATTGTGGACTGGGTGAAAGCCTAGTCTAAGACATATTCAGATTTAGGGGAGTCCAGCATATGTGCTAAAGGCAGATACTGATAAGTTGGAACCTCATACAGAAGTGTTCATGTTCGTTGGCTATCCTAGAGGAATGAAAGGTGGTTTGTTTTATACTCCTAGAGATCAGAGGGTGATCGTTAGCACGAATGCCAGATTTCTAGAGGATGACTATGTGATGAACCACATGCCCATAACTAAGATTGTTCTAGAGAAATTGAGAGGGGAAGTCACTGCTTCAGTACCACCGGTACAAGAGGATATACTACAAGTCACTGCACAGTGTGTCACAGAGGATACACAGGTGATACCTCGTCGAAGTGGGAGGGTTGTTAGACAGCCTGATAGATTCATGTTCTTCGAAGAATCTTCTGATTTGATCCCTGGAGAACATGAACCTGATCCCTGGACATATGACGAGGCGATCCAAGATTAATATGCGGTATCTTGGCAAAGTGCGATGAATTCTAAGATAGAATCTATGGATTCAAATCAAGTCTGGGAGCTAGTAGAACCACCCAATTATTTAAAAGCCATTGGATTCAAGTGGATCTACAAAAGAAAGATAGGAATAGACGGGAAGGTTGAGACCTTCAAAGCGAGGCTTGTTGCGAAGGGGTATACTCAGAAATAGGGCATCGATTATGAGGAGACCTTTTCGCCGATAGCCAAGCTTAAGTCTATCCGGATTCTCTTATGTATTGCTGCTCATATGGATTATGAGGTATGGCAGATGGCTGTCAAGACAACTTTCCTTAATGGAAGTCTTGAGGAAAACATCTATATGAAGCAACCAGAGGGATTCATTGCAAAGGGCAAAGAGCATCTTGTATACAAGCTTAATCAATCCATTTATGGATTGAAGCAAGCTTCGAGGTCTTGGAACATCTGCTTTGATGAGGTAATCCAGTCTTATGGATTTATTCAAAGTCCGGATGAGTCTTGTGTATACAAGAGATGTGAAGAAAATGTAGTGGTATTTCTTGTACTATACGTAGATGACATTTTGTTAATTGGCAACATTGTCAAGGTGTTATCAGACGTAAGGGTATGATTGTCCAAAAAGTTTGATATAAAGGACTTGGGAGAAGTGGGACACATCCTTGGGATCAAGGTTATAAGGGATCGCAAGAAAAGGATGTTGTGCTTATCTCAAGCTTCATACATATACACCATTATGGATCGTTTTAGCATGCAGAGCTCAAAGAAAGGTTTTCTACCTTTCAGGCATGGAGTTCCTTTATCTAAGGAGATGTGTCCTAGAACATCTAAGGAGATAGAGGAGATGAAGGTGGTTCCTTATGCTTCGGCAGTAGGAAGCGTCATGTATGCTATGCTTTGTATGTGACCGGATATCTGCTTTGCCGTGGGCATGGTAAGCATGTATCAGATTAATCTAGGATAGGGACATTGGACTGCGGTAAAACATATATTGAAGTACCTGAGAAGGACTAGGGATTATATGCTTGTTTACTAGGCAGACCAATTACTGCCTGTGGGTTACACACACTACAAAAATAATGGTTTTTGGCGATGAATTTTGCAACGAAATTTGCAAATAAATTCGTTGCAAAATATTTTTGCAACAAAATTTTCAACAAAAAAATTTTTGTTGCAAATAATTCGCCGCTAAATTCTGCAATGAAAAAAATTAAAATTTGTCACCAAATTGCAACGAAAAAATTTTTCGTTGCAAAATTTGTCGCCAAATTTGGCGATGAATAAATGTTTGGTTGCCAATTTGCCAACAAAAATAAGATTCGTCGTAAATTTTTGTGACAAATAATACTTTTCATCGCCAAATTCAACGGTGAATTACACTTTCGATGCAAAATTATTGACGAATAAATTTTTTCGTTGTCGAATTTTCGACGAAATATTTATTCATCGCAAAACTCTCATATGCATCTCCACCAAATATAATGAAATTTGGCGACGAAATATTTTTTTCGTTGCAAAAATTACGATGATAAAAATATTCGTCGCCAAAATCTCATGAACATAATTAACGAATAAAATTAAATTTGGCAACGATTTTTTTTTTGTTGTAAATTTGGCGACGAAAAGAAATATTCGTCATAAAAAATTTCACTATCAGTGGACTGATGTATTCATCAGTTGACTGATCGTGCGACCAGTCGGACTGAGCAGTCGGCTACCAGACGTTCTATGAATTGCTACAGTATGGCAGTCGACTGATCATATCCATCAGTCAACTGCCAAGTGAGTAGTAGATTGGTCAATCGACTACGAAGCATTCTGTACACTGCTACAGTACATCAGTCGACTGATGCCCAAAATAATTCAGGATTGCACAGTTTCTCAAGTATTAGTCTACTACTTATTTACATTAGTCGACTGATACATATAATTTTGCAACGAAAATTGTATTTTCATTGCAAATCTGGAGGAAAATGAAAAAATATATTTTAAATTATTCTTTTTTTCCTATTTTACAACAAACACACAACAAAATTAACAAAATTATACAAAAAACATTAATATGGACATCAAACAAATTTATACATATAACAAATGCATATAAAGGTCTACCATTATCATCAGGTAACATTTAAATACAACAAACTTATAACAACATAAATATCATATATGTCATAAGTCAAGTAGCAAAAAATTAAACTTTCACAAATACAGTCAAAGATAACCACATCATCACCATCGTCATCAAAAAATACATCATCATTGTCTCCATGACAAGGATCAGGCGGAGGAGGAGCAGAGCAAGAAGGAGGAAGTTCATTTGAGCTAGACGTTAACTGAAGATGTTGCATAATAAACATTTGTTGCCTTTGAAATTCGTTCATCTTTTCATTTAAGTCTTGAACTTTCTGAGCGTTCTCTCTCGATTCAGTTTCCTTCTGCGCTAGTAACTCTTTCAAATGATTAACCTCTTCGGTTAATTGAATTACTTGGACTTTTGATGCTAGAGAGGATGAAGAAGAATCACCAGAGACTCTATAGGATCGGCTCAAAGAGCCAAGTCCAAGTATTCTTCCACTTTTCGGTCCTCCAGATGCTTCGAGCTATAAATTTATATTGCTAACAAATGGCTCTGATTCGACTCCATCATCACTTGCACCCGAATTTCTTTGTGAAAGTTCATTGTATTTCTCCTATTGTGAAAGAAAAAAAATTAAATAGTAACATAAGAAATTAAATTTTTACAATTACACACCTTTATTGTTCTAGATCTTTCCCCACTCCATGTTTTATTCTTTTTTTGGAATGTACAGGTGAAAGTGTTAATAAATAATGGCTCAGTTCCCGTCTCCTTGGCCTAAACAAATTAAACAGTTAATATTTATAAATTAGTGAGTATTAGATTACAAAACCATAAATTGAAAATACTCACCAATCGATGTCTATGCTCATCGATATTTATGGATCCTCCCGCATACGTGGTAGACATAACGCCGGAGTTACAATTCTGATTTTCCTTATTCTGTTCACTCCTCCGTTTACTTTCCTCAGATCCCCAATGCGCAATAATTTTATTCCAATTCTTCTCGGTTATACAGTGTGGTTTCTTGTTTCTAATTTTGGCATGATTTAGTATGTTTCTAATATGATCACCACACTTTTTCTTAAAAATCCTCCTAATCTCTAGTGGTTGACTCTCCTCCCAAATAAATACCCGCTGCAGTAGAGAAAAATAAAAATTGATTATATTAACTTGAATTTCAAATACTAAATGATTGAAATAAGTTACCTTGAACTCATTCCACCACAAAACTTTAATTTCTTCCTGCGTGCTTGTATAAGTCATAGAAGCGCCGCCCCAATGGTTATTCACTATTTTATTCACCTCATGAATAACATGTACAGAATTTGTAAATCTAACATAAACCAAAAACAAACCCCATTATATACTTATTAAAAAACATATTGTATTAAAAATTAAATATAGATATTCTAAAACTTGAATACTTACGAATCTCTGCGCGGAGATATAAACTCTCTCGTATCTTCCCTCTCCACAAGTGATTGTTGTACCGGGGAAGACACATTAGCAGTTATATGCTGAGAATCAGAGGATCCTACAACTGGGGAAGAGGTGGAGGGCACATATCCTGCAAGAGTATCAGAATGTGCAGGTGCTGAAGCAGAGGAAGACTGTGATCTTCCATCACTACTACGTCTGTGACCGCCATGTCGAAACTAACAATCATTATTATTAGCAGAATATTACAGAAAAAAAAATACAGTTGCATATCGAATTTTTAATAGGTACAATATGAAAATATTACCATATTCATAGCAACTGGATGACCCTAAAAAAAGAATTCATTAGTATATCAAATATATAGAATTTCAAATTACACAGTGAATTAAAACATAATTGGTACTTAAATAAAAGTAAATTACCAATAATTAGAAATCGAAGTCTACAATAAAATTTTCGACCAAGTAATATGTCTAATCATCATTGTCATCGTCATCGTCATCGTCATGTAGGGATGTATACTGAAAAGATTATCTTTTCTATAAACATCTTTATTTTTGAAATAAGAATCACATGATCATTGTTTATATATTTTTATGGTTATGCAATATTGTCTAATACATTACATTGTAGATAACATGGTGTGTGGTGTCACAAAGGAGATCATGTTATCGGCCCCTTGAAAAGTATAAGTAAAGGCTCACAACCGAGATGACTTTGGACAAACCATCGGAATGGTGGCAGTGTGATTTGGTGTTGGTTTGTCTTGACCATAGAATCACACTAGTGCACTTTATGTGTATTGAGCGGGACCGACTTTGTGTCCCCTTGAGGAGCTCATAAGGTTCATCATGTAAACCCTGCAGGTGGACTTGGTCCGGCATGATGAAAAGGTTGAGTGGTACAACTCAAGGAGTTAGATGTTGATTAATTAATGGTCAGTAAATTAATTAATCGATGGACATTCGAGATCTTAAACACGGGGAGAAAATGTACAAATAATATATGGATCCCATATTATCATATGGGGGTTGGTGAGGTAGATCAATGATGAACCTTTAGTGGATTGGATCATCATTAGTGGATCGGACTTTATGTGGGCTTGATCCATGGGTGGCCAAGACCCAACTCCTCCTCATGGTCCCTAATGTAGCCTATTAACACCTCATGATGCTTAGATCCAATGGATAGAAACAAAACTCTAAGATCCATTCGTAGAGATTAAATCTCTAAGATCCGACGGTTGAGATCAAATCTCTAGATTCGACGGTTGAGATTAAATCCCTAGAACCAATGGATGAGATTAATTCATGACTTATCCCTAACTCTATAAAAGGATGGCATGGGAGTTGGCGTGAATGACATTGAAGGAGAGCTAGGGTTTAGGCGGCAAGAAGGAATCCTAGTTGAGATAGGATTAGGATTAGGGTTTGGAGGCAAGGGTGGCACCAAATAAGGAAGGTATTCTTCTCTTCTTCTTCCTCTTTTGGCCAATGTCCATCACCTCTCCAACCTCTTTTCCAGCCTTGGCCAGCACCCAAAAGCCCCCTTCTCCTTCTCCTTAGGTGGTGGAAACAAGATATAGGGCTTCCCTTGGTGTCTTGGTTGTTTTCCACCATCTTCTCCTTCACCTAGTTGGCCGGCGGCAAGGATAGTTTTAGTTCCTTGTTGGTTGTTTCTAGTGAGGAGAAAAACCTTGTTTCTATTCTTCCTCTTGCTTTGGAAGAGCAAGGAAGGAAGATTTGTGATCTATGAGCTTCGACTTTTGGTGGATCGTCGCCCACACGACGTCCAAAAGGAGGAAGGTCATACATTAGGAGATCGAGAGGTATACCTATTCTACTTTCTTCTTTTGTTTGTTGATTGTTTTTGTTTTTCAATTATAAGCATGTTATAAATCTGTAAATGGCTAAATAATACTTGGATCCCGAGCATAAACACAAAAACCGGCGATCCGGACATCGTCTATTCCGCGGCTACTCGTAGAATAGAGGATGGTCGCTTGAACAACTAGTTTGTTCAAGTGACCTCTCTAAATGAATAGCACGACGATGACTTGGTGGTTCGGGCAATCCCTTTTGTCTAGGATTAAATTTTTTTAATCCGGGGACATCGAAGGGATCGCCATGGTCAAGCTACCGAGGTGAAGTGGGAAGCGAGGTTTCCACTCACGGACTCGATAAGCAAAACCCTTCAATTGGTATCAGAGCTTCCGGGCAAAACCTACAATTGGTATCAGAGAAAAGGTTTCCATTTTTGTGTGTTTAGGATTCGGTTAATTTTAATGCATTTTTTCATATATTATATGTGTTGGATAATAGTAGGATATGCGTAGTTTAACTCTTTGGTTGCAGGCATAAGATCCGACTATTATGGCCATATGTGTGTATGTGATTGTATGTGTGTAAATATTTATTTTGTTGAATCCTCGAGGTTGACGAAGCTAGTATTTAGTTTTTGTAAATTAAATACGACATTGTTTAGCCACTCTTTATTTTAGTTTACTTTCGATCTAGATTTCATGTACACTCCCTCGTGGAGTATAGGATCGTTGGATGTAAATTAAAATAGGTTTTAGTCTCGCTCAGATCTCCGGATGGCTTGTACATGGCGTAGGAGGAGCGGACGAGAAGGCGATGCGACGGGAGACATATTGAAGACAAAAGCCATAATAGTTGGAAAATAAATTATTTTTCATATTTATTGCTTATTGTTTGATATGCATGTCGTAGCCTAGAAAATTCCTCATTTTCAAATTACTAAGTGGGAGAGGGATATTTTTATAAATTCCCACGGCCTCCATTACGATTTGACATGTGATGCAAGCAAACTTGCACGTCGACTCTTAGTGCCTTCCTCCCCATCGGATGAGTTTGTTTGTGGATCACAGGGTCGAATATGGTATAGGAAATTATTTAGGAGTGTGTGAACTTGCCCATCGTAAGGCACATAACCCGAGATAATTACCTTGGTACCGAGTAATGGTGAACACTTAGATACAAATATAAGGATCCTCCCCATCGGAGTCACTGCTTTTATTTGTAGGGCCGAAGAGAAATCAACTATTCATTATACTTGTCAAAAAGTTAGGTTGACAAGATAGTAAAATTAATGGGTAAAACCTCCTCTTACAAATGTAGAATTCGTATACGTCCACACAATCGTGGCATGCGATATTCTCGGTGTTTAGAGGTGTTGGTTGATTTTAAAATTTTATTGTTTGAGGAATCAATAATTTTTTGAAATCTACAGTAATGATCTATGTGATTCTTAGGATTTTCAAGAATGACTTTCAGTCCACTTACTATGATACTAAAGGAAATAAACTTACTGTACCCAAATAAAGTTGATTGGAAAAGAATCTAGATATTGTCTTATCTGCTAAGGAGTACAAGTATGCACTCTTCGAAGAGTGTCCTTAAGCAATGGTTGCTCAAAAGGGTTTCTACTTCTAAGCCGAAAGGCAAGAAGAAGAAGAAACAAGGTGAAGCAAAGGTGGTGGGAGGATCTCAGGGTGGAGTGAAGAAGCCGAAAGGCAAGTACTTGTAAGTAGGATGGACATTGGAAGAAGGATTGTCCCAGTCTGAAACAAAACAAAGGTATATCCTTTGGACTAGTCGTTGAAATATGATTAGCGTTGTTATCTACCGGCACCTGGTGTGTAGATACGAGAGTCACTAATCATGTCTGCAATACTTTGCAGGGGTTCCAGGAAATCCGATGACGAGCTAAGGGAGAGATTACCGTTTACTTGGGCAATGCCATGAACATGGTGGCTATTGCAGTGGGAGAAGTTTTATTTATCTCTTGAGAAAAATAAAACATAGGTTCTGGAAAATTCCCTTTATGTACCTTTATTTAGAAAGAACTTAGTTTCAGTTTCTAAATTGTTTATGGATGGATATTCTATTTCTTTTAATAACAGAGCTGTTATAAAAAGGAATAGGGAGAATATCTGTTCAGGTACATTAAAAGGAAATTTGTATACAAAACCTCTCACGATACAAATTGAAGTTAATAACTCATCTTCTAATTCTAATAAGAGAAAAGAACCTTCGAAGATGAACCAAACATATCTTTGGCATCTTAGGCTTGGTCACATTAACCTAAGCAGAATTCAAAGGTTGATAGTTGATGGACCTTTGGGTACATTAGTGGTGGAGGATCTCCCAACCTGTGAATCTTGCTTGAAGGGTAAGATGACCAAGAGGCCTTTTAAGGCCAAGGGGTATAAAGCCAAAGATGTGTTAGAATTGGTTCATTCTGATTTGTGTGGTCCTATGACTATCCAGGCAAGAGGTAGTCTTGAATATTTCATCTTTTTCATAGACAATTATTCAATATATGGATGACACTACGATCTGATCGTGGTGGTGAGTACCTCTTAGGAGAGTTTAGGAACTATTTATCAGAGGCTGGGATTCAATTCCAATTGTCTGCACCTAGCACACCCCAGTAGAATGGTGTAGCAGAGCGAAGGAATAGGACTCTTATGGAGATGGTTAGATTGATGATGAGTTATTCTAAGTTGCCAGATTCATTCTGGGGATATGCTCTAGATATGGCGGTGTACATTCTGAACTTGGTACCATATAAATCAGTGTCTTCTACTCCCACAGAGTTGTGGACTGGGCGAAAGCCTAGTCTAAGACATATTCGCATATGGGGGAGTCCAGCACATCTGCTGAAGGCAGATACAGGTAAGTTGGAACCTCATACAGAAGTACGCTTGTTCGTTGGCTATCCCAAGGGAACGAAGGGTGGATTGTTTTATAGTCCTTGAGATTAGAGGGTGATCATTAGCATGAACGTCATATTTCTAGAGGAAGACTATGTGATGAACCATAAGCCTAAGAGTAAAATTGTTTTGTAGGAGTTAAAAGGAGAAGTCCCTTCTTTAGTACCACCGGTACAAGAGGATATACCACATGTCACTGCACCGCATGTCACGGAGGATACACAGATGATACCTCATCGTAGTGGGAGAGTTGTGAGACATCCTGATAGATTCATGTTCTTGGGAGAATCTTCTGATTTGGTCCCTGGCGAAATGAACCTCATCCCTGGATATATGATGAGGCAAGCTAAGATAAAGATGTTGTATCTTGGCAAAGTGAAATGAATGCTGAGAATGAATATATGGATTCAAATCAGGTCTGGGATCTAGTAGAACCACCCGATGGTGTAAAAACCATTGGATGCAAGTGAATGACATTGAAGGAGAGCTAGGGTTTGGGCGGCAAGAAGGAATCCTAGTTGAGAAAGGATTAGGATTAGTGTTTGGAGGCAAGGGTGGCACCAAATAAGGAAGGTATTCTTCTCTTCTTCTTCCTCTTTTAGCCAACGTCAAGAACCTCTCCAGCCTCTTTTCCAGCCTTGTCCAGCACCCAAAAGCCCCCTTCTCCTTCTCCTTAGGTGGTGGAAACAAGATATAGGGCTTCCCTTGGTGTCTTGGTTGTTTTCCACCATCTTCTCCTTCACCTAGTTGGCCAGCGGCAAGGATAGTTTTAGTTCCTTGTTGGTTGTTTCTAGTGAGGAGAAAATCCTTGTTTCTATTCTTCCTCTTGCTTTTGAAGAGCAAGGAAGGAAGATTTGTGATCTAGGAGCTTCGACTTTTGGTGGATCGTCGCCCACACGACGTCCAAAAGGAGGAAGGTCATACATTAGAAGATCGAGAGGTATACCTATTCTACTTTCTTCTTTTGTTTGTTGCTTGTTTTTGTTTTTCAATTATAAGCATGTTATAAATCTGTAAATGGCTAAATAATACTTGGATCCCGAGCATAAATACAAAAACCGGCGATCCGGACATTGTCTATTCCGCGGCTACTCGTAGAATAGAGGATGGTCGCTTGAACAACTAGTTTGTTCAAGTGACCTCTCTAAATGAATAGCACGACAATGACTTGGTGGTTTGGGCAATCCCTTTTGTCTAGGATTAAATTTTTTTAATCCGGGGACATCGAAGGGATTGCCATGGTCAAGCTACCGAGGTGAAGTGGGAAGCGAAGTTTCCCCTCACAGACTCGATAAGCAAAACCCTTCAATTGGTATCAGAGCTTCCGGGCAAAACCTACACGTCATCATCATCGTGATCATTATCGTGATCGTGATCGTGATCATCATCGTCATCCTCATCCTCATCCTCATCATTGAAATCTTCATCTTCATACTCATTCAGTTCACTTGCATCAATGTCTATTACTATGCCGTTGGGATCTCGTAATGTTGAAATATTATACTCTTCGATATGCAATGTATTGACAACTTCATCTTGTTGATATACTATGTCTTCCCAATATTCCTCAATTTTATTACATGCTTTTGTTTTACAAACTGCCCACCAATCACTTTTGTCTCGTCTTAGACTAGGATATGAAGCATAAAATACTTGAATCGCTTGTTGTGCTAATACAAATGGTTCGTACCTCTTGTATATTTTTTTGTAGTTAATTTCAACCAAATTAAACTGTGGATGCACCCTTATGCCTTTGATAGGGTCAAACCAACGACACATAAATAAAATAACTCTCAAATCTGAGCCTGGATACGCTACCTCTAAAATTTCATCTAGTAAACCATAAAATTCATTCCTTGCACTCCCATCAATAGATGACTCAACACAAACTCTACTATTCATTGTAGTTTTTCCAATTCCATAAGCTTGAATATGAAAATTATATCCGTTTATGAAATATGCCGGCCAAGTTTTAACCATTGAATTTGGACCCCATGACATATGTTTTATTAGGTCTTGCTCAATGTGAATTTGATTATCAAGAACCTAAAGTAAAATAAATATGTGTCATTAGACAAGATTTATTAAATTTACTATCATGTACTACTTACATAATTTTTTAACTTTTGTGCAAATTCTTCATCACATAAATTATTAAACTCATGCTCTGGAAGCTCCGAATATAGAGTTTGAAAAATCCTACAATATAATTAAATAAAACTTGAACAATATTTTATGATATACGAAATGTTTAATATAACTATTATATACTTAGTCAAAATACGACATTACTTCTTGACAGTTCAATAAAATATATGTATGGGTTGCCCGCCACTCCAGACCAGTTAAGTATCTACTTGTACAAGATCCACTTGGTCGACCAAGGTAATTAAAAATTGAGAATGCCCTCAATTTTGGATCAACGGGACCCTCGTCGTTTCTTCCTGCTTTTCGACTCTTGCAGTGAACATGAGGTTCAAAGTAATATGATGCAAAAGTTGTAACTTCCTCCACAATATATGCATTAATAATAGAAGCTTCAACATGAGTCTTATTTTTCACTTTCTTTTTCAAGTGATAGAGGAATCTAAGATTAATATAATAAAATTTATTAGCAAATAAATTAGACTAAATTTGACCAAATGAAATAACAATGAGAAAAAAGTCAAAAAAAAAAAACCTTTCAAACATATACATCCATCGAAATTGAACAAGACCTCCAACTTTAGCCTCATATGGCAAGTGAACCAAAAGATGTTCCATTGAATCAAAAAATGCCGGGTGGAAGTATCCTTTCTAAGTTACACATAATAATCGGAATGTCTCTCTCTAATGTCTCCATGTGTGAATGACTCAGTACTGTCGAGCAGATATCATGAAAGAAAATGCTTAATTTCGTAATTGCACCACAGACAAAATTTGGTAATAGTTTTTTCAAAGCAATAGAAATTAATCTTTCCATGAATATATGACAGTCATGACTTTTAAAACCCATAAATTTGCATTCCTTCAAATCAATGCATCTACCAAGATTTGAGACATAACCATCAGGAAATCTCAATGATTTCAACCATTCACAAACAATCCGTTTCTGATCCTTATTCAATGTATAAACTGTTTTCGATTTTGGTCCCCTACTATTTGGTTCAACATTAAGGGTGGGTCGTTTACATATGAGACGAAAATCTTTTCATGCATTAAGATTGTCTTTTGTTTTTATAGTTATATCCATCACTGTATTTATCAGATTTTCAAAAACATTCTTCTCAATATGCATTAAATCAAGATTGTGACGAATCAAATTACTCTGCCAATACGGTAATTCCCAAAAGATACTCAGTTTTTTCCATTTATGTGTAATTTCATAGTCATATGTTGTAACATTTGGGTCTTCAATAACAGATGGAAAGTTAAGCACTCTTTGCCATAAAATTTGACCGGTGAATCTCAATGGTGGAGGTGTTATTTCAATTCTATTATTAGTAAATTATTCTTTATTTCTTTTGAATTTATGATTTGGCGGTAAAAATTGTCTATGACAATCAAAATAACTCGGTTTCTTTTTGTGTTTCAATCTGAATGACTTTGATCTCTCCATACATATTGGACATCCTAAAATCCCTGTAGTACTCCAGCCCGATAACATCCCATAAGCAGGAAAATCATTTATGGTCCAAAGAAGTGCAGCTCTCATTGTGAACAGCTTATTAGTATGGACATCATATGTGGAAACACCCACGTCCCATAGTTGGATCAACTCGGCAATCAACGGTTGCATGTAAACATCTATTAACTTCTTCGGATTATGAGGGCCAGGCATAATCAATGTTAAAAACATATAAGGTGTTTTCATACACATACCAGGAAGAAGATTGAACAGAGTTACGATAATTGGCCAGCAAGAATACGTTCTTCCTGATTTGCCAAATGGAGCAAATCCATAACACATAACACCAACCTGATGTTTCGGGTCTCATTTGCAAACTCAGGATATGTTCGATCAAAATTTTTCCACGCCTCTGCATCAGATGGATGACACATTAGCCCATTCTCTGTTTCATGATTTGCATGCCAAGTCATGTGTTCAGCAGTGACCTTCGAAGCATAAAGCCTTTGCAATCTAGGAGTTAAAGGCAAATAGAACATTTGTCTGAATGATTTTAATCGCTTATTACGATTTGATCTCATGGTACTCTTGTACCTTCATTAACTACAGAATTTTCAAGTCTCTAAATCTGCACTATCTCCCCAATATAGCATGCAACCATTTCTGCAAACATCAATTCTTTGCACCGGAAGACCCAAATCTTTCACAAGTTTTTTCATTCTGTAAAAATCATTCAACATTATGTGATTACGCGGTAATACTTCTCCAATAACTTAAAACAGAATCATTAAATCATTCTTCGAACACATTATGCTCAGCTTTAACATTCAACAATCTTACGGTGAGAGATAATTGTGTGTGACTATCACAATCG
Source organism: Wurfbainia villosa (assembly GCA_025175895.1). Taxonomy (NCBI): domain Eukaryota; kingdom Viridiplantae; phylum Streptophyta; class Magnoliopsida; order Zingiberales; family Zingiberaceae; genus Wurfbainia; species Wurfbainia villosa. The sequence goes on along the minus strand of CM045997.1, from coordinate 76,868,630 downwards.
GACCACACGGGTTCATCTGCAGCTCTCAATATGTCACGTCCCGGGAGTATGCCGTGCCGAAAAGCAAACGGACGGCATCTCCCCTGTACGTGGCAACATATCGGGTTAATACAAGGCCCGTAGGCCCACAACAACAATATGATATACATAGATATCAACATATCAAACACAGCGGAAACATACAACAGATAAAACAATATACAATGACCCAACTGTGCACTCCGGAGTGACTTGACACAACAAGAAACATAACAGAAGCCACATCGAAAGCCAAATATATACAACACGTCCGTATATCATAGATACGGAAACAATACGGGTAAAGCCACAAAATGACAATCCAAACAAATACCACAATGCGAATTAAATATCCATCCGTCCGGTGTGAGATGGGATCAGCTGGCGGAGCTCCGAACGTCCAAGGAATCTTCTACCTATTATCTGGGAGACAGGAAGCCCAGGGTCCCGGGGTGGTGAGTATAAACTCAGGGGTAATATATAGAAAGTGCATGAACAACATATAAGGATAGATCTACAAGTATACATGTGAATATCTACAGGTATACAGCATGAGTCCAATAGACATATAGTCATATCCAAATCTAATAACAAGTAACTACAGTAAAATCATACTCAATGTATATACTAAACTGATCAACTGAACATAAAGTAATGTACCAACGTACCTGACGGTCTGCAACACCATAAGCTATATCATCCTGACAGATATACAATAACATAACCCATATAATGTACCAGGTCAATCCCATACTTGACCAATACTCCAACATCTGAACAATATATGATCACCTGTAATAACAACCCGGTCTGTACCACCCAATGACATGATGCTAATCAAAGGCATATAACAGCCTTAATCAACGCATGTATCATGCTTAACACATAGTAGTAAATAAAATGCAAATGGCATGGATCATGATGAACAAGCATGTGCAACAATCATAGCTCAATCAAATGCAGCATCTCATAGGCATATGTAAAACATATATCAAATACATGCATACATATATATCAGCAAATCATATGCATGGTCATGTCTGTGCACCCAACTCGCTACCACGACCCCAGTGTGGCCTAGGTGGCAGGACATGACCACTATCCCAACTCCAGCCGCCACCACTCTCGAGTGACCGAGTTGGGTAGTATGAAACAGTAGCTAGCCCGCCATAGAGCTATATGCTACCCACACAGGGGTCCCTGCTGCTAGTTGCTCCGTCCCTACCCATGAGTAGACGAGCACCGCACCCAGGACAACTGCACATTACACGACCACTGTCTATAGTGGGTGAGTGCGCTAACTACCACTCCGCACAGTGGCCATGTGCGCATCTCCAGCTACCACCATGCATAGTGGTCGAGAACGACACGCACAACAATGCTCTACCCTCAACCCTGCAACCACTACCCCAAGTGGCCGGGGAGGCAGGATCACTGACGACTCGTCTCAACCACAAGGCAGACCCAGTCGTCAGCATGCATGAAATGTAATGATGCATAGCTCACACACAAATCCTCGCAACACTCCCTAACTCACAGGGAGACCTAGTCAACCAAAAGTCAACCATGCAAGGACGACAAATCCGTAATCACAACCTAGTTACCTATGTACAGATAAATAGATCCGTCAACTAACACACTGATATGTATACGATACAACTACCGACCTCATAATTTGGACTCATCACCTAACCTAGTGATGCAACCCAATAACCCAATCTGAGGTCATAAAAATAACCCTAACCACATGTACTTACTAAACATCTATCAGCTAACACATAATAGGGTTTTATAGTTCCTATCCGTGCTAGATAATCAATGAAGTAACAGAGTATATATCTCAAAGGTCAAAGGCAGTACAAGCATACGATTAAATAAGAGTGGATTTATGGTAAACAGGTATAAACATAAATCCAAGATCATGCACTGGAATTGATCAAACTACCGGACCAGGTAGATATTACCCACCTAATACGAAGCTCGAAATAATCCTCATGGTTGTGGACCTGCTTCGTATCCCAAACCTACGCATTAACAGTTAATTAGCTATAGATCAAGCTAACCAAATCCATAACTCCTATCCTATTCACAATCAACTACAAATACAGTAAGTATCTATATCACTTAGATATATACTTACTTCATGTTGCTTTAATCTCTCCCTACTTGCTCACCCGAAAGAAACTGCGATTCAACCAATAACATCGCAACAACAATCCTACAACATACAACTAAATTTAAATCAATGAACCTCCTACTTCATTCCAACCAATTCACTTCAACGAACCAATTCATAATACCTTATTGTCAATACCAGCAACCGTAGCTCAACTAATGCAGCTTCAATCACAGCTGCCCAATTCCAAGTATAGATATTAGATCTTGCTTACCATCACCCGCACACCTTCAAATCCATCAGCCTGCCATTGAGCTACAAGAGTAGCATTCATCCACCTCATCTCGAAATGGATCTGAAATCTCATGAGCAGAACAAAATAAAGGGAATAAAATAGAATTTATACCAAATTGAACTTCACCGGTGAAGCTACTGAGGAGTTGAGTGTTTGCAGCCCCTCACCACTCGATCTCTAGATCAGCTCACCAAACTCCGGAAAACTCCCGATCGTATTGAATCGCTGCGACGAAAATAAATGAAAGGGAAGAACACCAGCGTGACTGATGGTCGATCCGTGAGACCAAAGACGGCTGTGACAGTGAAGGTGCGCCGGCCTGTCAAGCAGCAGATAGGGCAACGATCCTGCGTGAAGATCAACACCGACGACAATCGGTTCTGGCCGCAGATCAGGGCGTCGGATGGGGCGGTGGAGCGATGGCATTGCTGCTGTTGTCGAATCAGAAAAGAAGGCACGACCCGCAGAGACTAGCCGACACTTCTAGCTATGGCGTAGATCGGGCAGAAACAACCAACTGATGCGGCGAGGTCAAGCTCACTCCAGCGTCGGCGGTATCAGATCGGCTGATGTTGCTGCTATAGGCGTTCGACGAAAATGGGAAAGGCGACGGCTGCGATGGAGAAAGGCGATGGCTAGCCGAGCTTGAGCATCGACGGTGGCAGATCGACCTCACAGCGAGCAGGGCCGGCGGAGGTTGGCGCTTGCGGCATCCGACAAAACTGGCGTCGACGAGCAGCTCCGACAGCGGCAATAATGCGGTAGAAAAAGGCAAGGCAACAGATTCCCGAGCTCGAGCAGTGGAGACTAGGAAGAAGAACCGACGGGAGGAAGCTCGGAGAAAAGGCATTCGCGGCAGAGAAGAATCGGCATCGCGAGAGAGAAGAAGAAGAAGGAATCGCGCAATCGGAAAGGAAAAATCACGATTTGAGGAAATTGGTTTATTCGACAGCTTTTAACAGTCGTTCGAGTGATTCGGTTAGCCCAGCCCAATCCAAACCCAATCTAATTGGGTTTGGCTCAACCGGTTCAAGCTAATTAGCTCAAGCCCAATTTCAGCCCAAGCCCCAAATCCAGCACAAGCCCAATACAGCCAAGCCCAATGGATTTAACCCAACTAGATAACTAACCCATTAGCCCACTAATTAAGCCCAATTAATTCCCTAATTAATCCCAATTAATTAAAGGGTTTAATCCATATAATTTTTTTTTTACTTTATTTTACATTCTACCCCACTTATAAAAATTTGGTCCCCAAATTTCCGACTTATATACTTGTACGATATGTCAAAATAACCATCTCAAGTATCCGGAGAAAAGTCACACCTCAAGTGACTAAGTGGGGTACTGAGCTCGAATATTATATTCCAGCTCTTATATACACTCTCAACCAACCTATTAAGAGGTCAATAAATGTACCAGAGTGGAGCTCTATACCCGTAACCGATGGGAAACTTTGCCAGAATTATAAGGTGAATCATGAATCACTATCAGAAATGATACTCAAGGTTACTCCATGGATATAATTTCTATCAAGCGATCCAACGAAATCCATCTTACGACTCAGAAGAAAATGAGCGGACCTAGCTAATCGATCATCGACTACCCAAATCCTATCAAGTCCTTTCCGAATTCTAGATAATCTCCCATCACAGTCTAACGTACTAGGCTCCCACTTCCATCACGGTACGCAACCCTACTGGTCACTAATATTCCACCTTTGCTTGTTGGCAATACCCAACATCAAACTACGAAATCAATCATGTCCCATATATCGTTCCACCAACATGAACATCTCAATACTCACTATTTTCGAATATACTCCGAATAAATCATCACTCTCGAATGAAGAGTCTCCTGAAATAACTCTTCCTAAATCAAAATACAACTCTGTAACTCAGTATTCTCCTCAGAAACGGAGAATTACTTTCTCACAAGAGAAACCAATCTACTATTCCAAAATTCATTATATCACCCAGAACTGAAAGTAACTGGAAGACTATAATGATTAATCTCGCTAGTTCCTCAACCAGCATACACATAATATACGTTTCATTCAACGGCATCGGAATCACTCCTAATACCCGAAATGATGCCTCTACATACAATACTCTTCCATCCATATGGGACAGATTAACTAACACTGACACAAAAGTCAGCCACCTTCTAGGCCATGAAACCTAGCTTCCTAAGCTTCCGACCCAATGATTTCC